>OU744808.1:16956257-19356257 GCA_916614155.1 Mesoligia furuncula | reverse complement strand
CCACTACGACATATACATTAAACACCTCGAAAGTGTCCAAAGACGTTTTCTTTATCATCTTTGTTACAAAGATCGTTTAGCTAAAAAAGTTATCAGCTACAAAGACAGATTAGGGCATTACAAAATGGTCTCACTTGCGGATAGACGGAAAACGGCAGACCTGATACTACTGCACAAGGTATTCAATGGCGTCATAGACTGCAGCGAACTATTAGGCAAACTGCATATGAACGCGCCATCTCGTCTGCCGCGGAAAAACAGCTATAACTTATTTTGCGTCTCAGGATCTAAAACCAATCTGGGACATTTCGCCGCCCTCCCAAGACTCTGCAGGCAGTACAATGAGTTGTCAAAGCGTTGTGACCTTGACATAACCCTGCCCATTTCAAAATACAAAAAGAATTTAGCCACCGCAAAATAACTAAGTATATATTATGTTACTACTCTCTGAAATGTGAATTAATTATAATTAAACTAAACACTTGTAATATTAATGCATAATCTTGACATGTTAATTTTTAATCATTATTATTTTCCTCAAATTCATTCAATGTTATTTCTCAATTTTTATTTTTATCCCGACATTTATAATATACCATCTATAATATGAATTCTCAATCTTGATAACTTAATTATATTTTATTTTTTTTCCTTTTAATTTTATAATTTGTATTCATAATTTATTGTCTCTATTTTTATCGTGTTTACACCTAGTTATATGTGCATGCTGTGGTCTCCTGTAATTGAAGGAGCACACGTAAAAGAACCTTTTTGTTATTGTAAATTTCTATTGTTTATGTGTATCCTTTGTTGGAGATCCTCAATAAATAAATAAATAAATAATAATTACCTGCGGGCTAGGTGGAGCCTCTCCTGTGTGGTGAGGTGCTCCACCTGCGCCATCTCAGACACCAAGTCTGAGTGCTCCATCTTGTTTTCAATCTGAAACATTTTCACACGCTTACAACTATACTATGGTAAAACTTGGGCCCATATTACAGGACCTCATTCAAGACTCAAGCATTACTTAAAACTTGTTTCAACCAATCAAATGGCTTAAAACTAGTTTTAAGTAATGCTTGAGTCTTGAGTGTACAGTATCATTACTAAAGGGTCTGTTTTATCACAGTGTTCAAGTAGTTCGCTACTAAAATTCTTTGCAGGAACAAAAAGTAACTTAACAAGTACCTACTTATGCCAGGGTAACACTTTCCAAAATACATACTTATTTACCTTCATATTGATATGCTTTGAATCTCACATCAATGTGAAACAAGGAATGTAATTCTGCTTTTTTATCATCTTTAGCTACATTTTTAGTTCTGTTTTGTTTGTAAATAAAACTTTGAAGACCTCAATTATTTTCACTTGCTATAGTACTACTAATACTAAAATATGTCTCAGAAATAGTAAACATTGTCCTGAGTAAATAAGAATAACTCAAAGGTAATGTACCTATCATCAAACTTATTGATATCTGACAAAACTGATAAGATAACACAGCCCTACAAGCATTTGAAGCCAGTATTTATAGAAAATTTCGGCTGTAGACGGTAGAAGATAGAAAAACTTTCCTCTATAGGTAATCAGACAAAAATCTATTAACTCTCTGCTACAACAAATATTTCAGTTTTAAAAACAAACTGACAGTTTAGAAAGGCACTTGGTTTCTACAACCTAAATCAAGTTTGCAGGTCAACATGATGTCTTAACAACTTTTGCGGGAGAAACTATACACAATACATATTTATTCTAAAATATTTTTCACGCTACTTACCACTGTTCTAGTTTATTACAATTCGTAAGTATGTTTCATTCTTCTATTGATGTATTTGCCACACATGATAAACAGATTGAAGTAAAGGGAGTCACCAACACACATACATATTATTGATACTTGGAGCTAATTGAAATCCATTGTGTGAGAGAAATTTACTGTTACATTCTATTTTCCGTTATTTTTCATGAAAATAAGAAACAAGGAGAAAAATCACAAGACGGCTAGCGAACGAGCGGATGGGTTTACTTTTTTGGTGACTTGAAAACTTTGACTTGAATACACGCACTTTGGCGCGAAATCGATTTTGTTAAGATCTTTCAATAAAATAAATTGAAATAATTCAGAGAAACTATAATAATAAAATATCGAAATTTATTTAAGCCATTAAAACAATAAATACAATATTAAGGAATGTTTGGCGATTCGAATTAAAATAATTGACAATACAAATGAGGCCGTTTAGAAACAAGAACGCGTTCGCTTGCATTCGTTCCAATATTGTGCGGCAGATGGCGCGCGACAGTGACCAGGTAGTCGGGCAGCGGCAATTTTGAATAGCAATTTGTAAGTTATTTTAATGGTGAATTATTTACTTAAAGCAAAAAGGCAGAAGGATTTGCAGACTCAAGTTTTGTGAAGATGTTAAGAGGGCGCCGACGAAACGCCGACCGCGCAGTGGCGCCCTCATCGTTTGTTGGGTTATTTCTTTTATTTTAGAATGAAAATGCATGAAATAAGCACGTTAAGTTGTGCTCCACGTTAATATTATTGTAAACGGTAGTTTTACATTGTTTAGTTTTATTACTAAAACGGAAAATAGTGGCCACTATTATCCGTTATCTTAGAAAACGAGTTTGCAGGGTGCGAATGTATACATATATCTTTTATTTTTCGGTAGAGTAATCCTCAAGGAATCCCACATAACCCTCCATTATCCCCAGATCGAGGGTTCCATCTGGAGAGAATAGTAGGTTATGGGGACATTACCGACTAGGGTTCCTTTTGCTACAAGAGCCTCCCGGAGAGCGCGGATAAACTCGTACCTACTTGCTCCCCACACCTCATAAATAACGGGTCTGATTTTATTAACAGCAGACTGAAAACCTAGTTCCATTCGGTACCCCACTACATCCCGATCGACTGGTACAGTCAGCAACAAAAATCGATTTACACTTCAGTTTTTTTTCATCTTAGTTATTGAGCAAAATATTAACCGTCAGTTTTTTTTAAATCTCAATTATTTAGCAAAATGTTTGTTCAAAGTTGCATTGTACTTTAGCTGCAATTTTGAACAAATATTTTACCGTACCTACTTTATATTTATAGGGTTCCGCCCTGCTACGATACGCCCCGCCTTAGTTGACCTGCATCCTCAAACCTCCATAAGGGTAAGTATTGAAATTTATACTCAGCTTATAAGTATTGTGCAGACGACGTTCAGTCAATATGGGTTACAAACCAAGAAACCCAACCTCAAACGTTTCTGCGACCTTCGAGGCTTCGACTCTGACTTTCCAATAAACGGAATTAAACTACAGCAGACGTTACGATGGCCCATGTTAACCTTTCTACCAGTGGCGTAACTATACCGGTTGGGGCCCGTAACAAATTCAAGGGATTGAGCCCTCACTCAATGCAAAGAAGCTCAACTAACGTTACCTATTATTTTCTTTTTTTTACTAGCACTTCTCTCGCGACTTCTTCCGCGTAGATTTCATATTTTTCCCTACAAAATTTAACACCTGCTTCGTTAGTCTAGTGGTCACAAGCGCTACTACTACTGTCCAAAAAAATTACACAACACCACCATACCAACACCACCATCCACCAACGACACCTCGCTACGTACCCCGAAAACAATAAAAAAAAGTACAAGCTAGACAAACAATGGGAAAACGGTACAAATGTTCAAAACCTGAATAATGTCTTTTGTTGCACATTTTCAAAACAAGTTTGCATTTATAAACTTATGTTAGGATCCTCCTGTGCTCATGGCCCTCTCGGGCCGGGGGCCCCTCTAGCTGGGGGCCCGTGGCATTTTGCCCCAATGCCAACCCTATAGTTACGCCAAGCACTGATTCCTACAGTTATTTTACCTCTGATTTTGCATGAGTGTCAAAATCACAGTGATCTATATAAGGTGTAAAAAAATTAACCTTACAAACTTTAAGAGGTGCTTTAGACCATTGGACTGAACAACTTTCGTGATTTCAGAGTTGGTCCCATAGTGAAAGTTGTTCAGTCCAATGGTCTAAAGCACCTCTTAAAGTTTGTAAGGTTAATTTTTTTACACCTTATATATAAATTCTTTGAAATAAGGTTGCTATTAGGTTGCTGCCACCGACAATTCTGTCAAAATCACAATGATTTTTATTCTAGTTATTTATTTATATATAGGTATACATATATAACAATTGCTTGCTGCACTTACAGTAAATATTTAACTAAAAAACTTCATACAAACATTGAACATAGATTTAGGTACTACTAGCTGAACCGGCGGCAAACTTCGTACCGCCTCAGATTTTTTTTTGTTATGTTTTCCCATGTTTTAATAATTAGGAACTCTCACGCGTCCCCAGAACACCCTACCAAAGTTTCATCACAATCTGACCAATGGTTTCGGACAAACATACAAACATTGATTTTTATTTATACAGCGTGTAACGGAAGGGGGGTATCAACCCTGAAGGAGGTGAATGTGCTCATGAAACTGAACAACTTTCCCCAAAGAACATAGGTCGAAATATGAAAAAAAAATTATGATTTGCTATTACTGTGGGAGGTCCAAAATTTTTTTTCATATTTGGACCTATGTTCTTTGGGGAAAGTTGTTCAGTTTCATGAGCACATTCACCTCCTTCAGGGTTGATACCCGCCTTCCGTTACACGCTGTATAGATATAGATACATAAATATGTCGACTTCCGGCTCCTGATCAGGGGGTTCAGCAGATTGATCGCTAATATTATGTTCCTGTTGGGTTACTGCTGTCAGAGGTAAAATGACTGTCTGTGAAAGGGCTGTAGGTAGGTAAGTATAGGCCGATCGCTTAACTGAGACGTTGCCTGAGGTAGCTGCGCGGTGCGGGAGTGGTGATAGTTGTCACAATTGACGAATCACTGAGCTCTCGCATCGCGTCACCACACCCCTCTCGCACCGCGCTGTTACCTCAGGCGACGTCTCAGTTAAGCGGTCGGCCTATAGCAGTTAATGACATCACAATATAAAATATAGATAAATAATTTATTTGATGGATCTGTGTTTCATTCATTGGGGACAATTTCCAGGAGAAAATAAAACACGAAATAGGTAACTCTCAAATGTGATTTTTATTTCCGTTTTATATCTATTGTCCTACTATAATACAGTTTTAACAATAATTTAGTACAAAAGAAAACCACAATATATATCATCAATCAATGAGCGGTGTAGATATTCTACGCTAGGCACTATTATTTTTATCAATTGACACACCATAATCCCTTTTATACAAAGCTTGCTTATAGTAGAGTTCCTAGAGTTGTTTGATTTAATTATAACTAAGTAGGTATCGAACGGTATTCGTACCTTCATAACACACAGAGCGTGGCTTTCAAAGAATCCTATTGATGATCATTCATGAACATTTGAACAGTACCTAGATAATTCTGCAAAAATCTTACAGTGAACTTAGTTGAAGTGAACTGTCAATAGTGTCAATTCCTAATGTCAGTTGCGCTGTTCTGTTAAAATCTCGCCGTGAAAAGTAAGGTCACAGCACTCACGTCACCTTAGTTTTCACGGGGAGATCACGCTATACAGGGTTATTGGAAAATACTCATCATTATGAACAACTTTTACTATGGGAGCAAACCTGAAATCGCGAAATTTAAATCTGCTGTTCCCTACATTTATGTTCGTTTATCTCTTAAAAATGTAGAGAACAGCTGATTTCTTTTTCGCGATTTCAGGTATGGTCCCATAGTAAAAGTTGTTCATAATTTTTTTTAATTTATTTATGCAAATCTTACCTACTATAGGTACTACCATTACAGATCAGCAATCCAATTCGATAGAGTGGCCCTTGCACGCTAAATCCTTGACCTCATAAATGAGGTTGTTAATGTTTTACCAATAACCCTGTATATTAGTGTTTATTCTATGCTGCGCTCACGTTTTCAGTTAAGTTTTCACGGGGAGATTTTTTACGGAATAGGGGGACTTCAGACTCACTCTTCATCTAAATTTTCGCAGTACCTAACGTTTTTTACAGAATAGACCGGCAGAATCAGCGGATATGTCAACTAAGGTATCACAAATATACAATAGTACGTAAATAATGCGAGTACATATAACACAGCCACAAACAAGTATACAAAGTAATAATAGTGTCGATTCCCTTGTTCCCAAGCTAAACTAAATTTAAGTTCAGTGCATCTTCTTCTTTCTATTTCGTTAAGAAAAGGACAGAAGATAAATTTTAGTTTAGTCCTGTCAACTGTCACTACTCTAAGTCCATACAAGTTTAAACGTGATAAAAAACTTGCCTACTAAATTACGTCAATTTACGTCAGGCGCTGATTAATTTGACAGGACTAAACTAAAATTTATCTTCTGTCCTTTTCTTAATGAAATAGAAAGAATAAGATGCACTGAACTTAAATTTAGTTTAGTTTGTGAACAACAGAATCACCAATACCTATAATTTAATTATACAGGGTTATTGGTAAAACAATAACAACCTCTTAAGAGGTCATTGTACTCATCATTATGGACAACTTTTAGTATGGGATCAAATCTGAAATCAAGAAAAAAAAATCAGCTGCTACACATTACATTTTGACGAGTTATACGAACATAAATGTAGGGAACAGCTGATTTTTTTTCGCGATATCAAGTTTGGTCCCATAGTAAAAGTTGTTCATAATGATGAGTACAATGACCTCTTAAGAGGTTGTTAATGTTTTACCAAATAACACTGTATATACGTTGCATTCGTACGTCTGAAAATCTTGTGGTTAAAGGCTCCCGCAGACAGGTACAACTTGTCGCACGACGTCGCAATGCGGCTCTGTTTTCATAGAAATAGATCTACGAATATACAGGGTCAAATTAAATTAGCTAGCGAAACTCCGCAGATGTGGTAGGTATCGATCTATCGATATCTAAATATGTTAAAACAAAAAACAATTGATTTAATGATTATTTTTTGGGGACCTCTTGTAGCTTAGTTACTTGAAGTTATGGGTTGAAAACACCGGTTTTTTTCATCTAAGTATACAGCCTAGGGTTATTGGTAAAACATTAACAATTTACTCAAACATTGTACTCAACATTATGAACAACTTTTACTATGGGACCAAACCTGAAATCGCGAAAAAAAAATCTGCTGTTCCCTACATTTATCTTCGTATAACTCGTCAAAATGTAGGGAACAGCTGATTTTTTTTTTCGCGATAACCCCGTATATTTTTGTTTTATCATGTTTAGATATCGATACCCACAACTTCTGCGGAGTTTCGCTAGCTAATTTAGTTTGATCCTGTATCACAGAATCGCGTATCGCACTATCGTGTACTGCCTGTCTGCGGGAACCTTTATTCTGCATCGAACCCATGAAAAAATAGAAGTTTATAAAAACTATATAAATAAATAAGTAGGTACCTATAGAACAAGACAATATTACTTAAATAGATATACCTAAGTAGATACCTATTAAGTTTGGTCAGAATTCATAACACAGACTTTTTTAGATATAAAGTTGATTAAGTATAACGAAAAAACAATACAAATATTTAACAGAGGTATTTGCTAATACTACCTACCCTCTAAAGTTTTAGCGTACACGATTCTTAATAGAACAGCAATTGTTCGAAGAACGTACTAATACTTAGGTGGTATGAAATTCAAACAATATTGATAAGACACACACCACTGCTCTCAAAACGGGGAAGGAAAACATCGGTATGTCCTAGAACCCAAAAATTCGAAGACTGACATCTACCAACCCGCACTGGGCCCGCGTGGTAAGTAGATTACGGCCCATTCCCTCATGAAGAAAGGAGTTCCCCAGCAGTGGGAACATTATAGACTGATTATGGTGATAAGACAACATCTTATCATAACATCACGCTTGTATTCCCCAAAGGGCTGTGCAGAGGGGTTTTTATCCACATTTCACCAGATATGTCTCTATTAATAGGGGTAGACCTACTGCCATTAACCGGGCACATATCCAGACTCAAGCTGCTTCTGAGAAACTCCTGATGGAATAAATCAATAACAAATACAAAATATATATTCTATTTCCAGGGTTATTGGTAAAACATTAACAACCTCTTAAGAGGTCATTGTACTCATCATTATGAACAACTTTTACTATGGGACCAAACCTGAAATCACGAAAAAAAAATCAGCTGTTCCCTACATTTTGACGAGTTATACGAACAAAAATGTAGGGAACAGCTGATTTTTTTTTCGCGATTTCAGGTTTGTTCCCATAGTAAAAGTTGTTCATAATGATGAGTACAACGACCTCTTAAGAGGTTGTTAATGTTTTACCAATAACCCTGTATAATATAAACATCTGAATCGAGAACCTCCTCCTTTTTAGAAGTCAGTTAAAAAAAAGTTTTGCAGAAACTTGTACAACTTTTACAGTAAGTCTTACATAAGGACCTCCGTTTAAGTAAAAGATATACCTGTGCTAGGAGGCCCCGCTCTTCAATGACAAATTATAAAATGGTAAAAGTGGTGTACCAAAAGATAATAGAATTTAAACAAGAAAATATACGTAAAATCTAAAATTAAACAAAGTAAGACTTGAACTACTTTTGACAAAATCATCATCATGTGCCTAGTCTTTTCCCAACTATGTTGGGGTTGGCTTCCAGTCTAACCGGATGCAGCTGAATACCAGTATTTTGCACGGAGCGACTGCCTATCTGACCTCCACAACCCAATTACTGGGTAATAAAATACCCCTTGATAAGACTGGTTGTCAGACTTTCGGGCTTCTGACTACCGGTAGGTAACTACTTTTAACAAAATAAAAAAAAAATGTTATAATCAAGAAAACTGCACAAACTGGTATTTTAACCCAAAACTTGTGCTCAACAGTAGCTTTTGCGACCACTATACCACCGAGGAACATAAATGTTTACAAATAAATTGGTCTAAGGGAAAGAAAATGACGACGATGATTGATAACTTTATAATATCTAGTAATTATACCAAGATAAATTAAATGTTTTATTCGTTTTAATCATGGGTGTCATCAAAAACATCCGGAGTTACTGGTTTTTTTTTGCCAAGTGATTTCATAAATACTACTACACATACCTTTATTAAAAAGTAGCTCTGAAAATGTTACGGGGTATTAGGCACGTATTTTGTGTGTATTTTTGACAAAGTAAACACGCGTATTTTTGAACGGAAATGTGAGGATATTGAATATAATTTAATGGAGTAGCGATCGATACCAATAATAATATTATCTTGTCAGTATTTCAATAAAATAGTTAACAAATAATATTTTTTACATAAGTTATTATGATACACTTTCTATAACGCTACAGCTATTATTGTTCTAAATTAGTCTATTCTTCATAAACAAGGTTATACGGAGTCAAATTAAATTAGCTAGCGAAACTCGCCGCAGATTTATGGTATCTATTGTAATCTAAAGATATGAATGTTTATGGTATCTATCGTAATCTTAACATATGAAAAAAAAAAGTAATATAGTTAAGTATGAATTTAGTAAATCAGTTATTTTGTTTCATAGTGTTTAGATACTCATTACGTCTGTAAATTTTCCAAAACTAAACAGATTTTTTAATTTCTCATATTTCAAGTTACAGTAACTAATACAGTTCGCGTCAAATAATTTTGACGTTCTGAAGTAGGCAACAAATCACTGCGCAGTAGATAATCCTATGAAAAAAACAGCAGCGCGCATGCGCGGCTAGCGAAAAGCCTAACTTCAGAGCGGCAAAGGTATTTGACGCGAACTGTACCTGCGGTAATTGACCCCAAATATAAACTTAAATTGTTTTATTATATTCAGATATCGATACACGGAGTCTACGGAGTTCCGCTAGCTAATTTAATTTGTCGCCGTATAGGTTAATACCTATATCTAATAATCTAATAACAATTCAACATTTTCATTGCGCTGCTGATGCCTTTATTAAAAAGAGGTTTTTTTACAGATTGGTTAAGACTAAAGAGACGTCTAATTGCCAATGACATCATTAGGAGAATAACAAATTAAATAACTAAAATAATTATCCATACTAATATTATAAATTCGAAAGTAACTCTGTCTGTCTGTATGTTACCTTTTCACGCCTAAACCACTGAACGGATTTCGATAAAATTTGGCAGAGTGATAGATTGCGTCCCGGGGCCACGTAGGATAGTTTTTATCCCGATGTTCCCAGGGGATCGACACTTATGCGGATAAAACCGCGGGGCGCAGCTAGTACTATAATAAACCTAATTTATATTGTCTCATTCGAACGAGCGAAATGTTGGAACTACTTATTTATTTATTTATATTTAAATTCATGTTTCCAACGCAGTATCAAAACGCAAGATCGATTGTTGTAAAGTTTTACGAACGCAAGTTGAAAACTTATACTTAACGTTATTAAAAAACGACGTACTTTTTTTAAACAGTTTATGACATTCAGAAATGTAAACGAATTTACATTAAGTTAAATTTGGCATAACGTGAAGGAATATCAAAGAAAACACAGCAATTTTCCACGACCGAGAATAGTCATTTATTCCAGCTACTTTTTGTAACTTGGATAGTGAATTAAAAATATAATTATGTCAATATCTACTTCGTGTTTAAATTTATTTCAAAGCAGACAGTCTAGATCTAAGAAAAATGGTCAAAACGCGTGGTATATAATTATATACTACATTTACGTAGCAAACACAAACAGTATTACTATCTACTTCTAAAAATCACATCTCAATTAAAACTAGTGGTATTGTCATTGGCAACAAGTGCAAAGTTCGAAATCATAAATATCTTTACATAAATATAATTGTTGTAAAACGATTACTTTACATACAGCGCTGGATGTTTTATTACATGATACGTTACAAAGACCATACAAAAATACACTTCAAACAACTATAAAAATTGGTTTAGATAATTGTACTTAAAGCAATATTAATTCTTGATTATTCACAGCTTGATATCCATACTTATATCTTTTAGTAGCTTTTCAATCGATTCCGTATTCTCGTGAACAAAAAAGACAAGATGGATAGGAAAGTATTTTAGTTATATTTTTTTAAACCCTTACGTCTACCAGTCGTTGCATGATGCATTTCATCGCAACGCGTCCTATTTACACCTTACAATGTAGGTAATATAATTACAGCTACCTAGATAACAAAATAACTCGAAAGCCTCAGACAGGATACCTGGCAAGCATTTTTACGTTTTATAAAGATCCTACCTAAACTCTACCGCACGACATTTATCTCGCTTGAAGTGTGCGTATCGTGATTATTGACCGACAATATCAACGCATCTTACTTTGTCTACGACTTATGCAAACTGCCTTCGACATTTACTCGTAGACAGTAACATTAGTGAATATCCCAATACTATATTGTTTATCACATGTAACAAATATGAAAGCCCTCGAAATTGTTTAGATGTTTTTGGCAAAGTCATCTAAATATTTGCATATAAATACAGATTTCAATTTGAATAAAATTCGTTATGGGTGATTAATTAACTCGTTTTTTTTTATTCTATGCTCGTTTTACTTATCACTTATACACCACAGATTCACAGCACTTTTTAGAAAGTTTGTGTATTTTTAGTCATGCACAGTATCACCGTCCGCGGTAGCACGTCACTCTAGCGTCTTGTACTTCAACAGTGGCAACCTATCAGGGTCACCACGGCGGGGCACTCAGGTGTTCTCGTCTGAGGAGTCGTCAGACGAAGAGCTGGTCTGCAGGGTGGCCGCCATGGTCAGCTGGCGGATGAAAGGTTCCCTAGGAAGACTCTGCTGACCTAGAGGCAACCGTCTCACGCCCATGCGCTCACTCTCCGGTAGTGATTTGCTGCATTTCTCTTCTGTGATCGCGTCACGAGATAATGACCTGAAATTCAACAAATTGCAGGTTTATATCAATATTTCAAGGCAGTTTTAGATTATAACAAATTAATATAATTCCTATTACTGCTATTCGTTAAACAAATATTCTCTGTTGGCAGTGTATCTGTGATAAATAACCAAAATATTCCCCTTATCCAAATCTGCTGGATAAAAGTCACATTCATATTTCGACGTCAATGGTATTGAAGCTGTATGTATTCAGGTTTAAAATCGATCCAGCACAAGGTCACATATCATTGTCGCACACTTTATTTTAAACTCCAAGCTTTTACGCTAAGGGCTGATTTCACCCAAAGTCAGATATTTTTTATCCGTGGAATAAAATTGACGGCTGACAGATGCTAATATAGAAAAACTGTCAAAAATACAAAATTTATTCTCAGGATAAGACTTATTATTATAGGTATGGTGGAAGAAAGCAGTGGTGGCCCAGTGGCATCAGCCGCGACTTATAAGTTGCTGGTCGTAGGTTCGAACCCAGACAGGCGCTTTACTTTGTGTAAATTATTTCATCACCACTGCTCTCAAAACGGTGAAGGAAAACATCGTGAGGAAACCGGCATATCCTAGGAACCAAAAAAATCGAAGACATGTGACATCTACCAACCCGCACTGGGCCCGCGTGGTGGATTACGGCCCACTCCCTCTCACAGAGAGGACGCCTGTGTCCCAGCAGTGCAATGGGAACATTATAGGCTGATTATGGATATGGATGGTGGAATTCGTCCTAAGAAAGGCAAATAATAGGTATACCTAGTTGAAAATCGCAAAATAAATAAGTAACAGTAAATCCTACCCAGTCAACTCTAACATCGATCCTCTTCGACATTGTCCTCTGTGTGGTCCCTGCATAATGCTGGCTGGTCTACTGGACGCGCCCAGGGGGTCGGAATGCGCCACATCTTCCATCAACAACACTGATGGTCCCCCCAGGCTCGTGCTCCTCTTAGACAGCATACTTGGTCCTTGCCTCCCAACAGGATCCTTCGATGTTCCCTCTCCCTTGCTCCAACTATCTCTGTGCCCCTCCGAGTCGGACACCACCACACTCTCGGCAGCACCCTGTGTAGAGCTAGAGCTCTCTCTTCGGAACAGACCTATGATAGATTTTGGATGTTTTGGCTTCTCTATGCCTCCTGATACCGGGAAGGTATTATGAGAATGGATGTGTTTTACAGCGGGATGGACAGGGGGGGGGGGAGGAAAAATCGTGTCAGAAAAATTGATAAAAAATTCTAAAGTCTAAGGTAAATAAGTGCAAAATATATAAAATATCTTTTGTTTCCAATTACTAATTATTTATTAAGTTTTATTTCGTGTTTTTAAATAGACGCATGTTTTCGGTTAAGTACTATTAAGCACTTTTTATTTGCCATAAAATGGTTTATAGGTACTTTAGAAGCTTCTAATTTAATGGAAAGGGCTTTATGACCGAAATGCTATTTTGGTGCTACAAATGGAGCTATTTTAGCAAACGGAATGAAATTAAATAAAAAGCTAACATGCACAGTGTTAGGTACGCAAATGTTAGAGCTTTGTGGTTGTAGAAACTAAAAAATGTTCCCGAAATACAAATGAAAATGCACGCTACAATCGCTAGGGTAGGTATTGTGCATAAATGGAAACTAATTTCTTAAAAATAACTAAGAAGGCTGATAGAATTGGTATTAAGAATTAAACAATTTGTGTTGTCATATAACTTACTTCACATCTTTCGATCGAAAACATCTTTCAACGTAGTTAAGAATGTTTTAACACGTGAACGATGCATATATATACATGTCGAATATATATATATTCGACAGTGCTATTTATTATTCAAAATAATCTTCACCAAAAACAAAAATCGTATCTTGCTCTGTGATCCAAAATGTCATGGTCTACGCGCCTACGCGCTACGAGTTCGTAGACCCATTGTATGCGCTACGTGCCTACGCTGCTACGCAAAGGTCTACGCTGTTATTGCCCAACATTTCGACTTTTACAAAGCTTTCTACTAATTACCCTGCATTAATATAACTAGCCAGTAATTTATTTTATATATTTTAGTGTATTTTTTTATAAATAAAATATTGTAATTACAATTTTCTAATTTATTTGTAAAAACTTACCTAAAAACGTAGCCGAGGGCGAGCTATACGCTAGGTACTCTTTGTTTGAGGCCCAAGCAGGGAACTCGGATTGTTTTAGGGCGCCGCAGCCCGAGCCCTCCATTTCCTCGCGTTTCCATGGCAACATCGTCTCCGTCGCGGTCGGGGTGGCGACGCGAGCGTGCTCAGCTACTATCATGTAGGTGTCTGTGAGTATAAATCTAAGTATAGATAGGCATTCTCAGATGCATAAGGTACTATACATCATGTTTAGTACTTGCCATTATCATCCGACAGCCTTCTTTCGTCTTCTTCGAGAATATCCTCATTGGGAACTAAAATATTTAAAATGTTGGCGTTATAGTTTCGTTATGCCAATTAAAAAATCCAATAAATAAAAAAAAAATATATTACTAAAAAATAAATACGTATCTAATTTAAATTTCCAAAAATATTTTATGAAATAAATGTTTTGCATATTATAAATGTTATAAAATCTACTCTTTAATAAATACATAAATATGAATTTGTATAAGTATACAGTACGTATATACGTGGCAAAAGGGGCCAACTAAATACTGCCTGAGGACAAAGTATCTACGCTATTATAGATACCTACCTACTTATAAACATATTTCAATCTATACATTTATATCTAAGGATTATCAATATACCATAAATATTTAGTGCCTAATTAGTAGATATTATAAATACATACATAAATAATTGATATAACATGCAATACTTACTGTTTTTTTAACTAGATACTCGTATACATCCATATAATTATAGAGTGCCAAGTTTTACTGCATAACCAATCTAATAATAGATACTAGGTGGGTGTCTATAGTTTTGTAATAAAAATAAACGATTTAAGTAAGTAGTATTACTAGATTGGCTATCAAGCGCTATTCAGCGAACAGGAAATAAACAAAGGAAAAATAGTATGTGTTTAAAACATGCAATAGTAACATTGAATCGGATGACCAATTGAAATCTTTGCAAAGCGTCTGATGAAAAAAACTATTTTCTTTGTTACTATGTAAGCAAAAATGTTTAATGTTAATTGAACGAAAAGAAAAAAAACAATTACGAGTAACAATCGTGGCTGAAAAACGATACCAAAAAAAATGATCAATAATGACTAATGAAACTTTAGTGCCCAGTGCTACCCAATGTTTTACATTATCGACGCTAAAGTGATGTCTCTAGATAATTACAGCATGTGCCTACCTAGAGCGTGTTATTTTTACATTTAAATCATGATTTGCAGCAATCGTTGCACAGTCACATTAAAGCATAATCTAAATTAAAATCTTGATCATCAGACGCAAGTATGCACGCAGTTCTAGTGACAATTATGAAAACAGTTCAGTTCTGAAGTAAACACATACCAAAGTTATACGTGGATCTGTCCCTTCTCCACGGTAAGGATTTCTCAACAGCTGTCGGGAGTATCTCTTCGGGTGTTTTAGCGTACTGCTTAACGATCCTCGCTTTCAAGGGATTGAATCCGGGTAGGTTAGCCAGTTGATTTAAAAGTGAACTACTATTTTCTTTATGCGAGGACGTCGGACTGACTTCTTTGTATCCAGCTGATAATATTATCATCGCCAGTTGTCGAGAGTATCGGTTAGTTTGCGGTGGTGCCACATGAAGATTGCCAGAAGGGAAGAAAACGACGATCAAACACAAAGAATATTAAACAAGCAGAGATGAACAGATACGCAGCGATTAGAAGATTAGTAGGTATACCTAACGACTAATGGGATGGTATTTGTGGCTCAGGACAGAAGAGAATTTGACTTTGGATTGAAACCAACTTTATTGACAAACCTTCTATTTTAGTTTGTTAGTACTTTGATTAAACAGTTCCCCAAGTGTAATAAATTATTACGCTTTGGCTGTTACTTATGTTTTTAATTATGAAATATCAACACGAAACGGATGGACCAGTAAGCTGATTTCCAATTAAAAAGTTTGTTTGAAAAATTAATAACTAATTTAGATATCGTTTATTTTAGGATACCGAATGAAAATATTTTTTTTAAAGAAAGTTGCTTTGTACCAAAGTTGTAATGGAATTCAGTTTTACTCAAAGGTTTGCGAATAAGTTGGTTAGGTTTTAAAGGTCAAACTTCACTTGAAATGGGCAACTGAACCAAAATAAATCAATGAAAAGAATTTCAAGAAGAGAGATAATTTAGAAAATACAAATAATTACATACAGAGAAATAATTCAGAACATGCTACCACAAATACGTTTCAGCTCATTCTCACAGTACGTAGCCATGTCAGAAATTAAGTAATGCTTTGGACCCAGCAAATAATAGTCGTATACCAATTAAGTAAACGTCGGTTCAATTATTATAAGTATCCCATTTTGGATAATGAAGAAAAGGTTGTGCGGAAAATAAAAACGTTAGTCGACAACATCTAAAGGATTTGTTTGGATTTGAATTCGAAGCTTACGGAAAGTCATTTCATATTCATACTGGATTGGATTCACCGTCTAGTTCCGCATTTGTGGAAACAGACAATGATGAATAGAAACTGGAAAAGGTTAATCGCTTTATTTTAAGTTTCTCTCCATACCTGATCAACCCGCACTGGGCCCGCATGTTGGATTACGGCCCAATCCCTCTCACAAGAGAGGAGGCCTGTGTCCCATCATTGGGAACAGTTCCTATAGGCTGATTATGCGAAGCGTACCTGATTAGGCGTACCTTCATCGAACTTACTTGACATTGAAATGCAATTACATACGTACACTTTTTTTAGGGTTCCGTACCCAAAGGGTAAAAACGGGACCCTATTACTAAGACTCCACGTCCGTCTGTCAGTCACCAGGCTGTATCTCATGAACCGTGATAGCTAGACAGTTGAAATTTTCACAGATTATGTATTTCTGTTGCCGCTATAACAACAAATAATACTTATAAATAAAATAAGATAATAAGAGAAACTTTTTTTTCCGGCGTTTTATGCCTTGTGGTACGAAACCCTTCGCGTGCGAGTCCGACTCGCACTTGGCCGGTTTTTTACGTCTAGCTAGGTAGCTACTCTTACATCTTTTACTCTATCTACACAGTGCTTCTGATCCAGTAGACAATACGTCGGGTTATTTAGCGTTAGCAATGTTACCATTCAAATCCAAACTGCGGTGTCACTCAGGGTGTCATGCAGAATACCTACGTGGGATTTTGGCAGTGAAAGTTATACCGCCGTCGTCACCTTCGCGTCGCGGTCCCATCTCGCGGTCGTCGCCGTCCTCCTGCAGGACCTCGTCTATGTAGTCTGTAATAATACGATATTACTGCCATATTTGGAATGGAAAGTTTTTAAGTGCATGCTTTAAATAAACATCTAAGAATGTTGTATTAGGTAATTTATAGTTACTATTTTATTTGAACGTTTTTAGATTTTTTAAACTGAGTTTGGAAAAAAACTTATTGGAATGTTTGATAACACATATCACAGACAATACAAAACTGAAACAAAACATGTGCTATGTCTAAATGTTCTAATACTTTTATTTGTTGTATTTTTATTTAGGTACATTTATTTCCATTAAACTAGTGTAGAACGAAGCATTTGTGCTTGCAAAGTAAATTAAGAATGATCATTGATACATATTATTATGTATGTATTTGAAAGTAAACAAAAAATCGAAATAATACTTGAACCCACACGTGCATGCGATCGACACTCGTGATAATAAGAAAGAATAAATAAGTACCTAATCTATAATACTTTATTTTACCGTGCGTGAACTGTTTGGCCGAACCGTTTTGCTGGAATTCTGGGAAAGTCACATGATTTTTCCCATCCTGAAATAAGGAAACACATATTCAGAATCTCTTTTTCCAAATAACTCATAGCATCAGGCCAGTATGATTTTATATTTCGAAGGGTTAGACAGAGGTGTACCTGTGGCGGATCAAACACTACAATGCGCCACGCGATGGCACGGGGGAAACGGAGCCAAATTCCCCACACGGAAACGAAGTAAGTAATAATTTTCTATATACAAATTCAATAAAGACGTTATTGAATTTGTATATAGAAAATCACGCGCCGGGGCGCGTTATCTGCGCCCTTTTGCGTGGCACGTTGTACTTAAAGTAAGATCGCGCCTATAGTAACCTCTCATGAAAGTCTTAATAAGTAACCGTTTAATACTTATAGGATAATCTAAATATATAAAACTCAAAGGTGACTGACTGACATAGTGATCTATCAACGCACAGCCCAAACCACTGGAGGGATCGGGCTGAAATTTGGCATGCAGGTAGATGTTATGACGTAGGCATCCGCTAAGGAAGGATTTTGATAAATTCTACCCCCAAGGGGATAAAATAAGGGATGAAAGTTTGTATGAAACTTTGTCAATTTTAAACCGATCGGGCTGAGACTTTGCATGCATATAGCTACTGTGACGTAGGCATCCCCTAAGAAAGGATTTTGATAAATTCAACCCCCATGGGGATAAAATAAGGGATGATGGCGGATGTAAATGTATTCGTTTTTTTAATAATACTTAACGCGAGCGAAGCCGCGGGCAAAAGCTAGTAGTTAATAAGTATGAAAGCTAAGTCTTCTGTGAAGGTTTTGTTAACAACACGTACCTGCTTTCCACGTTTACTACGTTTGTGATGATGTTTCCTGTCGCCGACTCGTCGTCGTATATTCATATGGGTCTTGTAATTGACTTGCGTGCCGAGGTCGCGATCATTCACCGCGTGGCGACTGTAGCTCAGCCGACGATGCTACAGAATGGAAAAGCATTTGATAATTATTATAATGTATGATAGCCCTTTCTTGTCTACCCCAGTTACGACGGCATTCTTTCTCCTATCGAAGACCAACCTATCGATATATGCAGGTCAAGTTATGATTGGGCTTAAGAATAAGGCGGGTATCACGGCTCCGCCATGAAACCATAGCAGAGAAACCGCAGTAGTTCCACCAAGACTTATCCGTAGTATGACAAGCGAAACAGAACAGAAACTGCCTATTCTTACGCACAGATTTGATTATGATTCTCTTTCCCGCGTGATTTCGTCGATCCGCTCGGAAGCCAGTTACACCTCCGTGCTCAGCCGGATATTTTGTTGCGGTGCCACATTTCTTTTGCACGTCTGTGGCAGTCGGCAGGTTTATAAGGCGAAACTTATTATTTTTTTATTAAATGGTTGTTGATTTCACGGAAAAACTAATCTAAGAGGGCCGAGGTAGACCTGTACTGTATTTACTAAGTCGAAAGCGACGACATTTTGTTCTGATTTCTACAATTCAACTGACTCTCATGATGTTCCACTACTCGAATCGCGACACAACGTATTAATGTTTCTTAGCGGAATTCATTAAGCGGTTTCCCAAAATTAATTTCGCCGCGGAGGTGTGCTAAGAACCTAAGTCAAGCTCTATTTTATAGTTAGATAAGTCTTTCTTGTCTATCCCATTTCCGAAGTACCTACCTACCCAATTTCTTATCCCCATGAACTGCTACCGGTGACCGACCTACCAATATGCAGGTCAAGGCATGATTAGTTGATTAGGGTTAGGCATAACAAGGTATCAAGTTATAGTTCGTTCGACAGATCTTTCTGTCTACCTTATTTCTGAAGTAACTTTTGATTCCAATGAACACAAGGGTGTTCCGATGACCGACTTACAGCTATATGCAGGTCAAGGTATGCGAGTTAACAACATAGTGTTAAACCGAAGTGAACTTGTTACGAATATGGCTTCCGTTTTGCTAAGTAGGTTGTAATCTTCACCTACTTACCCAGATAACTTTTCGCTTGTTTTAAACTTCGTTTGCTAATCAGGTTTTTTTTTCCACTCACCAACCCAACCAAGACAGCCTATTAGGTACTATAACACTGCAGGGCAAAGGCATCTTTTCATATAGAGAAGGCACGAGCAATGATCACCACGCGTGCTCAAGACGGGTTGACGATTTCAGACTTGTATTAACTATAGTCATAGTTCGCGCGGAAATAGTTGGCCGCGCCTTGGGTGGGGACGGGGGTGAGGGCGACGGGGTTGCCTATTGTTCGCAACGCACGTACTGAGTAATGACAAAGTGTCCCCGCCACTCCGTCCCACCGCTTGCATACCGAATGCGCGGCCAACAAGGTCCGCGCGGACTATAGTCCAGGTTTCTTCACGATTTTTTTCCTACACCGATCTCAGTAATGTCCAAGATAAACTAATAAAGGAACAAAGTAGTACGTTCATTTAACCCACTCCCCAGTGCCTTTATTATTTTATAGAGCAGACATAAGCTTGCTTAATAGGCATTATTATTGTTACCAGGAGGAGGGAGGTAGTTGCCAGGAGGCTCTGACCCAGAAACATCCCAGAGGAAATTCCCTATGGATAACTTTGAATCAAGTGACATTCTGCCAACAGGTCAGTCTCTGACCGAGCCACACGACCTAATTAATCTGTACTATAATATACTAATAATCGAATAATAAAGCTGAAAGGTTTGTTTGTTTAAACGCGCTATCTCTGGAACTACCAGTCAGATTTAAAAACTTTATTTTGGATCTGTTGGCCCAATTCTAGAGGAAGACTATAGAATATTTAACATAAGACACTAAGAAGCCGAGCAAAAATAAAAAAATAAAACGAAAACAAAGTAGATAATAGCGCGGGCGGGGGATGATTTCACGCGGACGAAGTCGCGGGCTGAAGCTATGATTTTATAATACAAAGAAAGAAGCCTTTGATAGGTTTCATATACATACGCGTCTAAACGGTTTGCAGAGTTCTTCGGCAAGTAGATGGTGTATCTTCGCGTCCGTTAGATCTTTTTTCGACGGATTGTATTCCAATTCCTGCATATCTATGTTCCATGTTGATGAGTCTAGCTGACTGAAACTAGGACTGAAAAGAAACAAAGAGCTTCAAAAAAAAGGAACAACTTTCAGTGAAATAAAATTTCCGGAGCAAAAGTTAGTAAAAAAATTACCTTCCATTAAAATTGGCATTTGTATAGTTTTTGAATATGGCTGACATAGATTCGGCTCCAGATATATTCCCAATGGTGGACGCATTCCTTTGCATGTACTCTATAGCATCTTTCATAGCCAACTTTGAATAAGTCTCCAAAATCTTGGGTTCCGCACCCTGAAATAGTAGTTTGTCCTGTTTTGTTATTAGTTAACGTATCAAATACGTTCCGTGCTTTCTAAACGTAGGCAAAGTTGCAACAAAGTAATAACATACCTGATAGTTTCTAAGTAAGAACGGTCTAATGAAACGATTGTCAAATCTTTTGAATTTATCCCTCATGTGGTGGTTTCCATGTTTTCCTAATATGTCTTCTACGCCTGCCATTAAATGGTCCATGAACTGAAAAGTATGTAAAAAAGTTTAAGTATATTATAGATGTGAATTTATAAGTATAATCAACCTATGTTCCCACTGCTGGGATACAGACCTCCTCTCTATGAGCGAGAGTGGGCCATGTAACCCACCACGCGTTCCCAGTGCGGGTTGGTAGATGTCACATGTCTTCGAACTTATTTATTTTTTTACCAAATGACCCCAATCACGCCTGATGGAAAGCGATAGATGAGGTCTATGATGGAACGAGCGTGCCCAGAAGATGCCTGTTCACTCTTGCTTTGAAAGCAGACGTGTTAAATGTGGGAGGGAACACAAATGCCGACAGAGAGTTTCACACTGTGGCTGTGCGCATAATAAAAGTGGAGGAGAAGCGCTGAGTACTTTTGGTTCTAGGACATGCCGGTTTCCTCATGATGTTTTCCTATTCGTTTTGAGAGCAATGGTGATGAAATAATTTACACACGTAAGTCGCGGCCGTTAGAACTGGGCCACCACTACTCCGAGCAATGGAATTTATAAGCACAATGATTAAATAGCAAAGCTTTTACCCTTTCATGAATCCGTTCATTCATAGTAGGCTTCCTCTTCTCTGCAGTTTTAACATTAAGCATCTTCACAAGAGGCTTTATCGTGATCCCTTGTATAAACACGGTGAAATATATCACTGCTATAGTGGTGGTGACAAACATTGGCTGCAGTTCCACTACTTCGGGATCTATCAGGAGAACTAGCGCGAAAGCTACTGCACCTCGAAGACCTGGAAATGTAAATAAAGGTGGATATCGAACAGTGAAACGTACCTACAGTCATTAGCAGTCAGAATTATGTACCTAGACTTAGCACGATTCCTTGAGCTCCTCAAGTTCTGAGTACACGATTACTGACAAATGCTTGCATTGACTGGACTGATACGGTCAGCAACAAAAGTAGATTAACACTTCAGTTTTATTAATCTCAGTTATTGAGCAAAATATTTGTTCAAAATTGCAGCAGAAGTACATTGTCATTTTAAACAAATATTTTGCTCAATAACTGAGATTAACAAAACTGAAGTGTTAATTGACTTTTGTTGCTGACTGTACATTCAAATCTGTGTAGTTTTTTCCTCTAAAGACTATTTCAAGCACTAATCTACTTTGTCCTCACAAAATTTGATCAAGATTATGTCTGGACTTTAAAAGAGACTGACCCTTGAGATTGTTTCGCTATTTCTTCTCAGGGGTCGTCAAATAGTAAATATCGACTCCGACTAGCTTATATATTTTTGTTTATATGAATAAACAATTTCATTTCATTTAAACGCGATTTTTTCGCGGAATTACGTTTGCAATTTTGGGATAAGACCTATTCCATAACAGTATGGGTTCCAAAGTATTATGTTCGTAACAACATAACATTACAATCAACACAGTAGGAGAAATTGACTTATAAAAGTTGCTGGGTTTATACATATTAGTCGCTCGTAACTTTACATGGGTACTTTTGTATTTGTCTAATGGTTCAGCAAAACATTTACTTACTCTATTTATTTATTTATTACTAACAGCGCCCCGCAGTTTCACCCGCATAAGTGTCGATTCCGTGGGAATATCGGAATAAAAAGTATCGTGTATCCTTTCCTGGGACTCAAACTATCTCTATACCAAATTTCATCTAAATCGGTTCAGCAGTTTAAGCGCCAAGAGATAACAGACAGACAGACAGACACACTTTAGAATTTTTAATATTAGTATGGATTAGGCTCTTCAATAATGAGTATGTACACTCTAACTTATGTAACAACTTGTATATTGAACAAACTTACGCAGATTTATTGTATGATTCTGAATAAGACACAAAAATTAAGTGGAGCTTAATTTTAGGCAATTCATTGATCTTTTTAAAGTACCTATACCTACCTACATCATAGGAAAAAATTTAATAACAGGAGGGAAGAACCTTTTGAAGTGGAAATTGTATACAACCTCATTTTCCGGTCTCTAATAATCCTCTATACTCTATAGGCAATTTTTCTGTGGGGAAACAATCTTCGGCGAAAATTAAGTTTCCTTCTGGGGCTCTCCCCATGTGGTATACGGTTTCAGGTTTTATTAAAATACAGGAGGATATAAAACAGCCTACAATGTGGGTTGGCAGATGTCACATGTCTTTGATTTTTTGGTTCTAGGACATGCCGATTTCCTCACGATGTTTTCCTTCACCGTTTTGAGAGTAGTGCTGATGAAATAATTTACACTAAATAAAGCGCCTGTCTGGGTTCAAACCTACGTCCTACCTACTCGTAAATCGCGGCCCTTGGCCCTTACCACTGGGCCACCACTGCTCACAAAATAGGACAAAACTACATAATTCATCATCTGCCTAGCCTTTTCCCAACTATGTTGCGGTCGGCTTCCAGTCTAACCGGATGCAGCTGAATACCAGTATTTTACATGGAGCAGCTGCCTATCTGACCTCCACAACCCAGTAACTGGGTAATACGATACCCCTTGGTGAGACTGGTTGTCACACTTTCGGGCTTCTGACTACCCGTAACAGACTGTAAAAGATCCACGAATGACAGCCGAGACCAACGGCTTAACATGCTTTCCGAAGCACGGAGTGGTCACGGTATGTAAAGATGGTCACCCATCCACAGACCAACCGTGACAAGCGTAGCTTAACCTGATCGATCGACCTGTGCGGATGTTATTATTTAGCCATTGGCCCTTCATAGCAAAAAAATGAGATCATAGTACAACTTCAATACAAAATCTTCGATACTGCAAGCAAGCATGTAGTCCGAAGAATTTCGTCCTTTAAAATGGTGTGGGTGCTGCAGGTTCATTATTTCCAAGGGTGTAAAGCGGCTAGACGGAATAGCTATCTATACCTATCTAAACAGTCTAGATTTCTGGAACCTCGTCTTATTGTCAGCGTCTAGGTTTTGCATAATCTGGGTAGGTACTCTGTTATTGACACCTCAGTAAGATTCAGTATTATGTTGTTAAATCTGAAGTTATGTTATCTTAAATACCTAGTATGTAAGAATGCTAACAAGCGGCGTTAAGATTTTGCCTGCCCTAATGGTAAAACAACGCGAAAAAAAATAGACAAACAAGTTAACCAACTCACCTCCGTAAGACATGACGAACTTTTCAACCCTATTCAGTTTATGTAAACGGAACTTGTTGGCGATTGCGCTAAATATGCATACACCTGAAACAATTAAAGTAAAATACATAAATACTCAGAAATATTAGAAGTCAGAGTTCCACTACGAAACCTCTACAGATATGCTCTAAGCTAAGGATCTACGCCGTAGGCGCCTACGGCGTAGACCCCCAACTTGACAAATTGAGACCAACACTAGAGAGTTATTGGTAAAATGTTAACAACCTCTTAAGATGTCATTGTACTCATCATTATGAACAACTTTTACTATGTGACCAAACCTGAAATCGCGAAAAAAAATCTGCTGGTCCCTATATTTATGTTTGTATAACTCGTCAAAATGTAGGGAACAGCAGATTTTTTTTCGCGATTTCAAGTTTGGTCCCAAATCACATTTAGTACACTTACATACTTGTACACGGGCATTTTTTTCACTGTACTGTTTCGACAGGGAAGACTATTCAATAAGCCGCAATTCATTAAAAAATACGACCCTCGTTCGTTTTAAAATCTTTCCGTGGCAATAGGGAGTTAGCATGTGGTTAGGATGTCGACACGTGCAGATGAAGCCTGGAAGTTTGACGGGCATTTTCCGGTCACAGTTCCCACGTGACCCACATTGTGTTACATCGCGTCGCTTTGTTTCTGTTTATAGCTACTTTCTTTCCCAAGTTGTTTTTGGTCAATCTTGCTTGCGAAATACTTGATTTTATATGGAAACGTGACTACTTACATCTTAGTTTAAAAGTTTGAGGTGTATTTTTTTGTTTATGTAAGTAACCATGATAGTGTACGTGACAGAGAATATAACGAGAACAATTGAAAGTAGTTTTTATTTCTAAAGGAACCCAGCATTGCAGTAGAAGATTCTATATATATTATATAAGGTGTTAAAAAATTAACCCGACAAACTTTAAAAGGTGCTTTAGACCATCGAACTGAACAACTTTCACTATAGGACCAACTCTGAAAACACGAAAAAACCTAAGAAAATTTGAATTTCGCGGTAGACCGCGAAATTCAAATTTTCTTATGTTTTTTGCAATTTTCAGGTCAGTGTCAGGTTTGTATCTTGATCAAAATATAATTTGCGACTCTAACAGGTACCTACATCTTTACAGAATTATAATCATTCGAATCATTAATACATCTTTCTTATGGAAAAGTTCTTAGGGAAAAAATCTAACTAGAAAGATTCTATTCTAATGACTATAATTCTGTAAATACATATACAGAGCGTTAGGTTAAACGAGGGACATACTTTGAGGGGAGTTAGTACTCATGAAAATGAGCAACTTTTACTCTGGGGCCGAACATGAAATCGCAAAAAAAAAAAACAGCTGTTCAGTACATTTTGACGAGCTATGCGAACATAAATGTAGGAAACGGCTGATTTTTTTTCGCGATTTCAGGGTTAATCCCAATCGGAAAAGTTGTTCATTTTCATGAGTACTAACTCCCCTGAAAGTATGTCCCTCGTTTAACCTAACGCTCTGTATATTATAGTCGCGAATCATATTTGATCAAGATGCAACCTGATACTGAACTGCAAATTACAAAAAACGTAAGAAAATTTTAATTATCACTGAACTAATGTAGGTATATTTCTCTATGCCAATAGTACTTTCTAATTCCATACTAACTAAACTACAATTGTTTTTTACCCGACTGCGTCAGAAGGAGGGTTATGTTTTTCGAGTGTATGTATGTATGTATGTATGTATGTATGTATGTATGTATGTATGTATGTATATTTCTTTGGCACGCTCTGTAGCCTAAACGGCTTGATCGATTTCAGCTTGAGAGGTACCGTTAGATTCGTCTTAATTGTGAGAGTGACACTGGGTATATCAAAATTGAAAAAAAAATTAAAATGGCCGATTTATGGCGCAATATGTCTTCAAAAAACATTTTTTTTTCTCGAAACCTATCGAGTGGGGTATCAAAATAAAGGGTTTTAAAAGGTGATTACAAAAATATACATAACTTATATGGTTAAAAGTAATTCGAAGTGACAAAACGCTGGAAATAAAAAAATTAATTTAAAAAATAAAAAAACCCGACTGCGAAACTGAAAAGCTACAAACAAGCCCATTTTAAATTAAATAAAAGTTGGAAGCAGGCGGGACCCATACCATTTTTATCATATTTTCAAATTCAAATGGGTCCCGCCTGCTTCCAACTTTTATTTAATTTAAAATGGGCTTGTTTGTAGCTTTTCAGTTTCGCAGTCTGGTTTTTTTATTTTTTAAATTATTTTTTTTTTTTTACAATTGTTTTTACATGCTCTGTGGTCAGTGCTTTTATTTACACTTGCGCGCGCATTGCTAGTGCTGGCTATGCGGAAAGACAAAACCAGCGCGCCATTTTCCATACAAGTTAATGTTTAACAATACAAGTCTGTTTTTTTCCTCGTAAGTGTGTTGAAAAACGTCGTATGAAACGCGTGTGCATCGATCATTAGACTCTCGGCTTTCTTATCGCACTCGCCTGCGGCTCGCGCGAATAATACCGCCTCGAGCATAATGATCAACATAGCACACATGTATCATAATGTACTATTTTAGTATATGCGAAACCCGAAACACGTGTCTAATATTTTTATATAAAGAAATATGTACAAAATTTCAAAACTGTATCATGAAAAGTCACAAAGTTATAAGCTTGTTAAGTTACCTCTTTGTCCGCACAAAAACATGCTCACCCGCGCCGCGCTGTCTTGCGCTCATTGATAATAATACCTAGATACCTAACCGTTCAGCGCGGAGATTGGATAACTTACTTAGTGTCGCTCGGTGTCAAACTTTTAGCCTTTTTAAAATAGTTTTGGGACAAAATATAACATGGGTTAAAAATTATTGGAATCGATTCAGTTACTTATAACAAACAAACAATAACAAACAAACAAACTATATTCAGGTTTCGCGTACTAAAAATAACGTTGTATTTATTAACTTTTGTTGATATTTTTCTTACCTATTATCCGAAACACTGAGCAGAAGAGAATGGTCAATAACACAAACCATGTGTTCCAGTCGTGGTTGTTATTTACAGTGGCGACCCCGAGGAACATGAAGATGATCGTCTCGGAGGAAGAAGACAACATCTTCATCGTGTATTTTATAGTTGTGTGCGATTTGTGGGATATGTTCCCTTCCACGTAGTTCTTCATAGTTATACCACAAAATGTTATACTGAAAATATATAGAAGTATAAGCAGTGGTACGGGTAGGTACGTATCACTGACCTCTATTAAACAAGTTGTATAATACAGGTCAGTGGTACGTATACACGAGCATAAATAGGTAGAGGCACCTTATGCAAAATTAAATAGTGATTTTCTCCAAAAGTATTGAAAGATAATTTATAGCGCTAAGAACGTAGTATTATAGAAACCATACTAAGTTATGAAATAGGTATTTTCTCAATGTTGCAATTTTTATTTGACGAGAAAAGTGCTTTTGAATTTTGCGTAAGTGTAGGTCCAATATTTATGCTTGTGACTGCGTTATACCAGATTTTTTAAATTAAATATTAATTTCAGTAGGGTCCTACATTTAAATTCCTGGCTGTTTAAACAAAATATGGAAATATCTTTAAAATAAGCTATAAAAATGCTATGGCAGTTAGAAGCTAACTTAAACCAGTGTAATTCAGGTTAAACGGCCTGTGAAGTTAACGGTTCTAATCACACTTAAGTCTAACTTTAGAAGAGTAACTTACGCAAGTATCCCACTCATGTGGAACATCTCGGCGTTCAGATACGCCAGGTAAGCCATAACGAAGATAAATATAGGTTCTATGACCCTGACTTCGTGCGTGAAGCGGGTGACGAGGCCTGTGGCGAAGCCCCACACGACGCCGATGAACGTGCCTCCAATTGCCACCACGAGGAAAGAGGCGAGGCCAGCAAGTAAGTCCGTGTATTCAAGACGTGATGGACCCATTTCACTGTCATGATAAAAGACATTTTTAAAATAGTCAATTTCACATTTAAATTTTTTGTCATCGTCAGGAAAAATAATTGTTGAGCAAATTGATACTCTTAAGTCAATTTGTCGCGCTAAAGCTATTTCATACAAGTGTCAAAGAGTGACATTTGTGTTTTGAATATTATACGCACATTATAATTTGGTAGTATATTTTCTTAACAATGAATTTCTCTGACTTTAATATAAAAGTTACTAAGTAAGTACTCACGTGTATGCCTCAAACATGTGATACAAAACAACAGTAACTGCATCATTTAATAGAGATTCGCCGAAAACTACAATGTAAAGCACTTCATCCACATGAATCTCCTCAAACACAGCGAGTACAGCTACTGGGTCTACTGCAGATATCAGTGCTGCGAATAAAAGCATGTCTAGAAGAGGAGTCGTGCAGCCAAACATCCCAGTCTGTCCACAAGCCCATAGGGACGCCCCTGTGAACAACACAATCGTAATGTTAGCATTTAAATTCGGCGTCGGGAGCCGCGTGACGACTCCCGGCCACCTTAGGCGCGGGCCTGCGGGCGGAGAGTAATGGGTAGCTCACCGTCCGATCAGGACCAGGCCCGTGCCAGACGGCGCGTACGTGTTCCACGCGCGCCTCAAAGAGATGTCAGCATCGAGGAGGGGCCCCCTTAGGGCCGAAGCCTGCCGGGCCAGCGGGATTGTCCGAAAGGGTTACCGCTGGCCCGGAACATAAAGGGCTAAGGAAGGAACACGGGTGGGTGGGAGTAAGAGTCTGACACTCCCTTCCGCTCCACCCAGAGCGGGAGGAGTCATTAATTTGATGATTTCCCATTCGCAAAAAAAAGCATTTAAATTCATCCTTACCTACTTATGGGGGAAGCGCCAAATTCAAATTTTCTTACGTTTTTGGCAATTTGCAGGTCAGTGTCAGGTTGAATGTTGAACAAAATATAATTCGCGACCGTAACAAGTATGTATTCACAGAATTATAATCATTAAAATCATCAATACAACCTCTTAGTTCACTCCCATTGAATGACTATTTCATGAAATATATAATTAGTTAGTCAACTGACCATGAGTAAGAATTACGGAATTCGCTATTTCTCATACAGTACCAGATAAAGTAGGAATGCTAACAATCAATCAATCTTTATTCGTGAACACAGGTATAACAGTCAACGGCAAAAGTAGATGAGCAAAATCAGAAATTCAATACTAATGAAAGGAGTTGCGTCAGAACTGTGTGGCGTCGAAGTGATTTCTGTGTGGCGTTGAGAGGTTTGAATCACTTCGACGCCACACAGTTCTGACGCAACTTCGTTCATTAGTATTGAATTTCTGATTTTGATCATCTACTTTTGCTGTTGACTGTACAATAAAGGTCTTAAGTACGGCGAGCACGGTATTAGGTAGTAGGTAATACTGGCTGGTGTCCGAAACTCCACGTCTATGCGAGCATTTTGCGTACGGACGGTAAGTAGGTAATAATTAATTAAGAGATCTGGAAACAGAGCTTAAAAAAAATTGGAGCTTGTAAACATGACTATAAAGTCAACTTACCAATAGTCAGGGTGTTGAACACAGTCCCAACAACGGCAAATAAAAGAATTGTCCCGAGGTGATCAAAAAATAATCTGTTTGGCATGAAGTAGCCGGCGTCCAAGATAATAGGAGGCAGCATGTAGAGGAAGAAGGTGTCCGGCGTCAGAGGCTGTACGTGCACACTGTGCGTGCTCAGCAGCAGGGCCCCGATCAACACCCCCACGAATATCAGCAGACAGGACTCAGGAAACATCTTGGACAATTTCGGTGCCATATGAAAACCTGAAACAAATGTAGCATATAAATTGGCTGATATGTTGATTAAGTAAAAGTTGAGAAGCACTAAACAGGCCATACTAGTCATTTAAACGAATTTATATAAATTTTATTATTCTATACATAGTAATTCACTGAAAATAATATTATTTTATGACCGGGCTGAAAAAGTTTCATAAACTGTCATAGTGAAACCACTTGTTGATTACATTCTTTTTGATGTCGCCATGAATTTGTCAGTATGACATTTATGTAAATGAAAATTGTTAAAAACATGTAAAATTAAAATATTTCTGTGATGGTAAACAAAGTGTTATTCATATAATTGGGAATGAAATTCTACCAAACTCAACCACAACATTTTAAGTTTTGTGAAACACACAAGGAAACTACTTAAATTGAAAAATGCCTAATCCGAAGCTTAACAAGTTGCTTTATAGTAAATCTTTTTCTAGTATTTGCGATATGATTGGGGCTATGTCATACGGTGATTTGGTTCCTAAAACGGGTCTCAATAAACCAGCAAAAGGTCGTTCAGTGTATTCTGCTGCATGCGGGGAATCACCCAAGCAATCGCTAGATTATGAATACGTAGTGTCTGAAAAGTACAATCCTCTAATTAACGATAGCAGCTGCAAAACTGTTATACCCTCTACGAGTACGATATTCTGTGATTTGGACGAGATTGCCAAAAGACATTCATTCCATTGTTTTACTGAACCCAGTGTATCAAATGCGAATTTTATGAAAGTGATGAGAATGCGTGCACCTTTTAACGTTTTTGGTGGAAAATCCACGGCTATTGTCCAGGAGTGTGCTACTCAAATGCACCCAAAACTGTTACCGCGAGATAGTATTGAAGTAAATACTAAGAAAGTAAAGAAAAAACACTCAAGGCTTTCTTCTGAAATATGCTTAAGAGATGATGATTATACGAACGATCGCCAAAGAACTCACTATTACAAAGACATGTCTAACAGACAGCAAAAATTTTGGTCATATTCAAAATATCGCACAGAGTACACCAAACCCATTCCAGAAGAGAAAAAGGCAAAGAAGAAAGACCGAGGTAAACGCACGGAAGACCCCTGTCCATGTCAGCTATTTTCTTATGCTTGTCCTTGCACGGATAAAAAATCTCTGACTGAATTAGCAAAAAACAGTAAGTCCCTAACAATTGTTGACCAAATAACGAGTACGCCTAAATTTGTGCCAGAACAAAAGAAAGATACGAAGGCCAACAAAGAAAAAAAGAATAAACGTGATCTTATCATGGAAGATAAACCAACGAACACAAGTGTAGTGAAAATGATCGAAGTGACTGTTCCTAACAAAAAAAACGACGTGCCAATACAGATTGCAAATATAAAGGACGCACCAATTCTCACTGATAAAAACAATGTTAATAAAAACCCAAAAAATAAATTAAAGCCTCATAAAAAGTTGCGAAAAGTTGTTTGTCCTAATTGCAAGGAGAAAGTAGATGTCGAAATCAGTCTAAGTACGACAGAAGAAGAAGAAAGCTTGAAACACGAACACTCTTCGATACATCGCAGCGAGGAAATATCATCAACCACTGCTTACGCATGCAGGGCTGCTGCTTCACCAAACAGTCACAGAAGCAAGACCTTGGAAGAAGGAGATTTATGTCTTCATAATCCTCGATGTGAATTATTACCCGTTTGTCAAATATTACCAAATGATAACTTTTATAACGTAAACCAGAAATGCGTTAATAAAAATTCTGTTCCTAAGTCAACGCCTCGCGTCATAAGAATAACTAAAGCGTGTAGGCATCATCCTCCTTGTACGGTCGTGCCTTCTTGTCAAAGAGCAACTGTGTTGAAAAATAACTGCGAATACATCCCTCCTTGCTTACATCGCCCTCGATGCGTTAACATACCACTTTGTGTGCCATTTTCTAAAAATCTACATTACGAAGAAACAACAAATAAAGTGGTCGAGGATTTGGAAACCGCTGACTGTCCGCATATTCCGAGGTGCAAATTTGTCCCTGTTTGTCAACACGACTCACTCGCAAACACAATGAACCATCAAATTAACATGCTTTCTCGAGTGCAGAATGCCTGCGAGTTTCTAAACGATTACAATACTCCTGCTTTTTTGTTAAATCCGACCCAACCAACCTGTGGTACAACATTTTCCCCTTGCCAACTATCTCCTAACAACACATGTTTTACGGAACAGTTTACGTGTAGATCCAATAAGTCATGTCAATTTGATTCTTCAAATTACAAATACTCTAATGAATCCAATGAAAACCCGAGTGTCGAGACTGTTATATTTATCAGAGATGTCGGTTGTCAGTTCAGAAATAAAACTTATTCTCCTAAAGATTCTGTATTGGAATCTAAAGTTTCAAGTAACTCTTTTGATTTTGTTGACGTTAAAATGGGGAACTACTACACAAACGTTCACACTTTGCGATATGAGGATAAGTATACCAGTCCGCTGTCTGGAGGGGAACAATCTTACTCGACAGTATCAATAAATTCCATTACCCTGAACCCTGAGTCAGAATGTCCGTCTCATGGCCAGCGACCAGTGCACGTCTTGCTCGGACGCCGACCAGTAACAGGCTTTACGCCCAAATCAGCTTATATAACAGCATTCTCTTCCGAAGAACAGCCGCACCCACTTCAGTACGAAGATAACAAATCGGAAGCCTATTTAGTTAAATCTCGAAGAAATTTTCTGAAGGGCAAATATAGAAAGATATTTTCTGTGAAACGAAGGAGGAAATCTAGAATGAGTAGTAGCCTTCTTCATAATTCGTCAATGTTTGAACCGACTAAATAATTAATAGTAGCCGGTTTCTTTAAGTTTTGTACAGTGTAACAATATGTTTGTATGAATGAAAATTATAAAGTTTTTCTTTGACTTATTTAAAAACGTGTCTTTACTATGAAACGTTTTGTATTGTGTTTGTCTATGGTGTTTACAATATTATGTTTGTATGATTGAAAATAAAGATCTTTACCTTTTTAAAAGTTATATTTGGAAACGTGTATTTTTAGAAAATCATTTAGGTATAGACGTGGAAATATTGCACTTACACTCTTTCCTAATATCATAAATCTATGCCATACATATCCATTAACGGATAACGTTAAGGGATAACGTTCATTTAGGATGAGTGATTTGGGTAAGCCTTATTTCGGGCTGAAGTACTTAAAAGGCAAAGTGATTTTGGCTTTTTGTATACATATACCTCCTTATAAACGTTGTATAGCGTATGTATAGTTGCACAACGCTTTGTCTTCTTCTTTCGAAAGTCAAACTATTAACGACTGAAAGGGAGAAATCGGTGTGGTAACTAAGTACCTACTCATCTGATATAATACGTTTATTAGTAAGAGGGATAGTGTGTAAAAAGCAGTGGTAGCTCAGTGGTAATGGCCGGTCTTAAGGTAGTGGGTTCGAACCTAAGCAGGCGCTTAACTTTGTGTAAAAAAATTTAACACCACTGCTCTCAAAACGGTGAAGGAAAACATTGTGAGGAAACCAGCATGCCCTAGAACAAAAAGTTTGAAGACATGTGACATCTACCAATCCATACTGGGCCCCCGTGCTAGTTACATCCCGTGTCACAGAATTGAGGCCTGTGTCCCAGCAGTGGGAACATTATAGGCTGATTATGCTTGTATACCGTGAAAAAATATTAATATAGCGCAGAAAATATCATTATTTTGCTAGACTGTTGTTTGTTTTTTTTACATAATTTCTCCTGGTTAGCTCTAATTATCACACTAATATTATAAAAGCGAAAGTTTGTGAGTGTGTGTGTGTGTGTGTATTTATATGTTTGTTACTTCTTCACGCTCAAACGGCTGAACCAATTTCGATAAAATTTGGTATGCAAGTAGCTGACACCCTGGATTAACATACAGGCTACTTCTAATCCCGATATACCCACGGGATCGACACTTATGCGGGTGAAACCGCGGGGCGCAGCTAGTATTCTAATAAATCAATGTAAAGTATTAAAAAGCTCCGCGTACCAGGTGATGTACAGTCACCAAAAGAGGTAAGTACCTAACCAGAGTTATCGGTTATAGTAGAAGTTTAGTAAGAAACGAATGGATGTTTTCCAATGATTTTAATTTAATTAATAGAAAATAAACAGTCCATTTACCAAATTTAGTTTAATTCGAAAACATTTGTCGGTTTCTTCTTCAACTATGTCTGACAAACCTGGTCACGTATCTCTTTTGGTGACTGTACATCGAATGTAGGTCACCGCCACGTTCCGAGGCAGGAAGCCTTACTGATCTTGCCTAACTTCTCAATTTGCAAACTCCGCAAGCAAGTTAACTTGTAGATACATCAGTGGTTTCAGTTATGTTGTCGACTTGTGGAGCCTGCAGTTGTCACTAAATTAGTTTTGATGTGATGCCTGGAACTGTTTCAAGGAAAGATTTTATTATATACTAGCTGCGTCCCGCGGTTTCACCCGCATAAAAAGTAGCCTATATGTTAATCCAGGGTGTCAGCTACCTCCATACCAAATTTTATCAAAATTGGTCCAGCCGTTTGAGCGTGAAGAAGTAACAAACATATAAACACACACACACACACCCCCTCACACACTCACAAACTTTCGCCTTTATAGTATTAGTGTGACTAGATGTGCCCACGACTTCGGTCTCATGCAGGTCGGAAAACAATAATGAGTACCTATAGTACACATCATATTGGACTTCATGGGTTTCAATTTTTGTGCGGAACCCTAATTCTTTTTCTAAAATTAAAGTAACCTAAGTTACTGCATATAACATCAGCTATCTGCCAGTGAAAATCGGTTCAGATGTTTCGGAGATTAGCCGAAACAAATAGACACGCAAATTGTTCTTTTGTTATAAGTACCGTATATAAAACGCTGTTAAACGGTTATTTTGACATTACAAATAGACAATTCAATTTCATTTATTTGTGTGTATAGATACATTATTGAGATAGTATTGCCAAGCAGTTTCATAGACCGTCGGAAATAGACAGAAAAAGAGGCTAAATTCGCAAAACGTGATGTAGTTCTGCATTTTTGGTATGTTGTATAGCTCTGTTGGGGTAGTGTGAATTCAAATTTGCAACTTCGAAAAACCTGTGGAAACAGAAAATCGAGAAAAACTTCGAAATTTTGGGACCTTTTTCACTATTTACTCTCCAGGGCCAAAAATCTGCATTTTTTGCGAATAAAATTTTCTACACTTATAAACTGTATTAAATTACCTACAATTTTTGCTCTATTGTCTTCATAGAAACTAATCTATGGCACTTCTAAAATTACCAATTTTTTTCGAAAATAGAAATTTTCTGGTTTTACTTACTTATTTCGCGAAATACGAGTATTGGCAAAACCACTAACAAGAAAATAGGTGGCTCGTTTAGACGCCAATGTATACATTTTTATAATAAACTTCCTAGCCACATTCAAGAACTAAGCCTTAATAAATTCAAATCTTTTATAAAGTGAAAACTATGCCAGAAAGCTTATACTGTAAAAGACTATATTGAGGACAAAAAGGCTTGGGATTGAGCTACTCCAATAGGTTGAGACAGTGAATGTTATTTTGCTATTTTACACTTTAATATATAATTTTTTTTTTTAAAGTATCTATTTACTTAAACAATGACATGTACATTTACTGTATAAAGTATTATATTATTTTAATTATTGTGAATGTGAGGACTATGTGGGTCATTGTTTTCATTTTAATCATGGTCTGGCAGTTTGAGTAGTTTATGCGGCCTACCCAAATGTCCTGTCTTTGGTATTGTTCGTCGAATCGTTGAGCTCCTTAAGTTCTGAGTTGAGCTGCACGGTTACTGACAAATGCGTGCACTGACTGGTCAGGTCCACTCAATCTGTGTGGTTCTTTCTTCAAAAGACCATTTCAGACACCAATCTACATGGTCTTCACACGATCTGACCAAGATTTTGTCTGGACTTTAAAAGAGACTGTGACCTCTGAGTTTGTTTCAGCCTTTCTTCTCAGAGTAGTCAGATAGGAAACGCCGACCACATCTAGTTCAAAAAATATGATGACGTGTAAAAGTGTTTGTAGAAACTTGCCCTACGAAGAAAGGTTACAGAAAATATGTTTTAGTACATTTATTAAGCTTTTATTAGAGCCCAAAAAGAAGCCTGTGAGACTAACAGTTTACTCACAATCTCAAAAAAAAGAAAATAAGGTAAAATGGGTTATAGAGGCAAAAGACTCAATGTATACAGGATTATTGGAAATAAGACCGGAATCTTAAAAGGGGCAATGGGTCATTCCCATTGGGTCAGGTCATTAGCAACAATATTGACCTCAAAAGCAATATAACCTCTCCGTCCATAGCAAAAAGACTTGTAGATCGTAGTTCTTTCTTTCTTTCTTTCGTTCGTGCGAATATTGCGGAAGCTGACGAAAAGTGTCTGGTTACGGAGGCGTTGCAGGTACTCAGACACTGCACGACCTGAGGTTCCAGTTGTTTGTGAAGACAGCAGCAAGTGCAAAAGTGAATCTGGCACGTTTGCCCCTACTACCCCGAGGCTTCCTCTTTCCATGCGTTTCGCACCTACCACCAAGTACAAATGTAGCTGGGGGTAGAAAAGGATCCCACCGAGTGGGATTAGGAAATCAGCTCCCGCAGCCTAATAATTAAATTATTTAATTAATTTAAAACATTCCTGTCTAATTTCCAATAACTTTAGTCTTTTGTCTATATAAGCCATTTTACCTTCTTTCGTTTTTTTTTGAGATTGTGAGTGAACTGCTAGTCTCACAGACTTCGTTTTGAGCTCTAATAAAAGCTAAATAAATGTACTACAAAATATTTTCTGTAAGCTTTCTTCATAGAGCAAGTGGTTTTGCCAATACTCGTATTTCGCGAAATAAGTGAGTAAAACCTGAAAATTTAAATTTTCGAAAAAATTGGTAATTTTCGAAGTGCTATAGATTAGTTTCTATCAAGGCAATAGAGCTACAATTGAGCTCAAATTGTAGGTAATTTAATACAATTTATAAGTGTAGGAAACATTGTTCGCAAAAAATGCATAGTTTTGGCCATGGAGAGCAAATAGTGAAGAAAGTCTCAAAATTTCGAAGTTTTTCTCGATTTTCTCAGTTTCCACAGGTTTTTCGAAGTTGCAAATTTGAATTCACACTACCCCAACAGACCCATACAACATACCAAAAATGCAGAACTACATCACGCTTTGCGAATTTAATGTCTTTATCCGACGGCCTATAAGTTTACTTTTGGATTTTGACGGTTTTAGAGTGAAGAAGATTATAGTGTGGTTATTATAAGCATAAGTTACAAGAGTCTCAATGCGTCTTGAAATATTTAATGGAAATGGGTGGGTTTACATAATTTTGCGTTTTAACATATTTACTAACGTAAAGATAGTTTTGCAATGTTAGTCTTTTTCCCACTAGAAACTCACACAAAAACAAAAGAAATAGATACGGCACACATGATGCTTTTTTGGCACACACGCAGAAAATAAGCGTAACACTTTTGTGCTATCTTATTATACACATGCTCAAAAGGGGCGGGCACTAGAAAGTATAGATTCAGTCACTGAATGCATACATGCAACTCTAGCCATGCTATTCTAGTCAAGTAAGGAAGGTTGGTATTCGGATATCTATGGGTTGGTATAAATATTTGATTTCGATATTTCCGTGGTTGTACCTAACATACTAATATTATAAAGAGAAAAGATTTGATTTTTTGTATTTTTATTTGTTATATCTTGACGCTAAAACTTTGAAATTGGGCTCATGGGTAGACCATGACCTCGATTAGAACATAGGATGCTCTATATCCCGACATTCCTACTGGATCGAGACTTATGCGAGTGAAACCGTGGAGCACAGCTAGTATTTTATAAACCCAACCAAGAGCCTCACATCGTGAGTTGTCCAGAATTTCCCAATTCCACTAACCAAAGACGTTCATCCATAATCTATATATATAAAAGAAAGTCGTGTTAGTTACTCCACTTATAACTCAATAACGGCTGAACCGATTTAGCTGAAAATTGGCAGGGAGGTTTTTTTTTATTTTTTTAATACTTTTATTTACTTATAGGAGTAGGGTAGGAGTAGTGTAGGAGTAGGTTAGGAGTAGGGTAGGAGTAGGGTAGGAGTAGTATAGGAGTAGAGTAGGAGTAGGGTAGAAGTAAGGTAGGAGTAGGGTAGGAGTAATGTAGGAGTAGGTTAGGAGTAGGGTGGAAGTAGGGTAGGAGTAGGGTAGGAGTAGGTTAGGAGTAGGGTGGAAGTACGGTAGTAGTAGGAGTGTAGGAGTAGGGTAGGAGTAGGTTAGGAGTAGGGTGGAAGTACGGTAGTAGTAGGAGTGTAGGAGTAGGGTAGGAGTAGGTTAGGAGTAGGGTGGAAGTACGGTAGTAGTAGGAGTGTAGGAGTAGGGTAGGAGTAGTGTAGAAGTAGGGTAGGAGTAGGTTAGGAGTAGGGTAGAAGTAGGGTAGGAGTAGTGTAGGAGTAAGGGAGGAGTAGTGTAGGAGTGGGGTAGGAGTAGGGTAGGGTAAGGGGTAGGACACCATGCGAACGATGTACCGCCGGGCAGCTAGAAATAATTTATATGGCAAAACAACGTTTGCCGGGTCAGCTAGTAATATTATAAATTCGAAAGTAACCCTGTCGGTCTGTCTGTCTGTATGTTACCTTTTCACGCCTAAACCACGGAACGAATTTTAATAAAATTTGGCAGAGAGATAGATTGCATCCCGAGGAAGGACATAGGATAGTTTTTATCGACATAGCTCGCGGGCAAAGGCGCGGGCGGAAGCTTTTATAAAAGTGAACGTATTCACATAACTGGATACGAGGTGTATATTAAGTTAAATTCCTGAGTAAACAGCTCCGGGCATAGCACCACTTGGCCCAGTTTCCATCACCTTCGAGGCTTCGAATAAAACTCTGATTCGCAAATAGGTAAGCAAGTACCTATTCATGTTGGAAAATTCAGGGAACATACGCGAACTGACGGAAAATGTGGCACAAGGGCGAAGAAAAGTGTTTCGTGTCTTTGTTATTATGATTAACCTACCGCACTAAGAAGCTTTCACTTGATAATATACAACGGTGCTATTCTGTAAAAATCTCACTGTGAAAACTTAGGTGAAGTGAGCGTGGAGTGAGCTGTCAATAGTGTCAATTCCTAGCAAAAACAAACTCATTTCGCCTAAGTTTACACGGTGAGATTTTTACAGAATCGACCGGCTGTAACCTTCATTTTATAAATTGACATTTAAGATGAAACTGCTTGATAAGTTCTAACATAATCAACGTTGAATTTATTCTTCCAATTGTGAGTTTTTGTTAAAAAAATAACCATGTCTGCTTTTAAAAAAGTCTCTACAGTAACACTTTTGGTAGGGGAGCCCAAAGGGTTTTTGAGCAAGCATATACAGGGTGTCCGGTAATTAATGCTTACCTCTTCGGGGGTAATTTTACTTAACATTATGAACAACTATGACTATGGGACCAAACATGAAATCGCGAAAAAAAATCAGCTGTTCTCTACATTTATGTTCGCATATCTCGTCAAAATGTAGGAAACTGCTGATTGTTTTCTCTCGTAGTAAAAGTTGTTCATAATAATGAGTACAATGATCCCTTAAGAGGTTATCCATTAATTACCGGACACCCTGTATACAGGGTGAAAAGTTGATAGGTCACTTCACCTCTTCTTCACTGGATCACTTCATTTTTGGGCCTTCTTTGAAATCCGAAAGTGGTCTCCTGACCACGGGACTCCTATTTGAAACTTTTCAAATATATTTTCGGTGTTCTCTTATCATGCCGCATCTACTCAGCTATCGACTTTTCGCCCTGCATATGCTTGCTCAAAAACCCTCTAGGATCCCGAACCATCCATACTAATATTATAAATTCGAAAGTAACTCTGTCTGTCTGTCTGTATGTAACCTTTTCACGCCTAAACCACTGAATGGATTTCGGTTAAATTTGGCAGAGAGATAGATTGCATCCCGCGGAAGGATATAGGATAGTTTTTATCGCGATATTCCAACGGGATCGACACTTATGCGGGTGAAACCGCGGGGTGCTGCTAGTTTATAATAATTGTAAGCGCCATTGTCATTTAAATGACATAACATCATTGCTAACTCCTACCTACTTATTTTTTCAAGAGCAGGTTCAATCTATGTATCTACCTAAACTTTGTGGCGTTAAGTCGTTACTTTGTATATTATATACCATTATTTCCTATTATCCCGTCAATTCCAGTCCAACTCGTCTACTTTTTTAGGGTAAAAACGGGACCCTATTACTCCACTGTCCATCTGTCCGTCTGTCACCAGGCTGTATCTCATGAACCGTGATAGCTAGACAGTTGAAATTTTCACAGATGATTTATTTCTATTGCCGCTACAACAACAAATACTAAAAACAAAATAAAATGAATATTTAAGGGGGGCTCCTTTTTTTCGGCGTGTTTGCCTTGTGAGTACGGAACCCTTCGTGTGCGAGTCCGACTCGCACTTGGCCAGTTTTTTACTAACCGCCCGCTTGGTCTCGTGGTCGCAAGCTGCTGTGCGTGGGGTCCTGGGTTCGATTCCCAGGTCGGGAAAAGTGTTATTGTCGTTTTTCCACTAGAAATTTCTCATTAGCAGCCTGGAGTTTGGAAGTTGGTGGTGTGATACAGGGTCCATATGGATCTAAATTATATGGTTACCCCCTATGTAGGAACATTAGTACACATTATGGTTAAGCAATAAAGATATTGAGTATTGATACACCCGTCACTCATGCCTCGGAAAGCACGTAAAGCCGTTGGTCCTGCGGCTGATCCCTCCCCGTCCGTGTCGGATTGCCGTCCCATCGGACTATGAGAGTAAAGGAACAGAGATTGCACCTGTGTTTGCGTACATACTTTTGAACTATAATATCTCCTGCGTACCTGGCTAATCTCCGTTGAGATGGGCCACCGTGACCTAAATCGGCCTGGGGGAATAATATCTCGTCTGCTGTTAAATCAATACCACGTCGCTCAAGTTAATTATGAGGTTAATTAACTTTGGCGACGTGGACTAAAATTCAAAATTTCTTATCCATTCAATTCCTTCTGCAGTTTTCAAACTTGCTTTTAGGATGTTCAATATAATATTGTTGCCCCGACGACTGCAGCCAGCAGTATTGTGGCTCTGACATTTTACATTTCGTATAACGAGCATGTGTGATGTTAGTACTTTTTTACCGACTTCAAAAAATTCGCTTGTATATTTTTTTATGTTTTTTACCCCAGGACTCCGTTATTTATAAGCCGATTTGCATTTTTTTTTTATTTGAAAGAAAATATACTTTCAGATTGGTCCCATGGAAATTTCATTAAAATCGGTTCTGTAGTTTGGTTTTTAAACCAAAATTACTGGTAAAAATTCAAGTAAACGAAATTGTTTTTAACGAGTTCTTGTATGTATGTTACTGGTTACGCGATATCTCAGGAAATTATAATTGATTGTGTAGTGACACAGAGCGAGTCACTTACCTCCGATACCTACCCACCTCGTTGTTTGACAAATCAGTTAAAGAAACAGAGAAGAAGACCGCCCTGAAAAGGACGTACGTGGCTCTGTTAAGAAATAAGAAGTTCGCTCTGAAAAGAACGGTTTGGGCTCAAGGCTGACGACATGCGTGAAGATCATCGAAGCAGCAGAGGTGGCACGCGGCGCGGCACGGTGACACACGACGCGGTAGAAGCCACGCGGCGCGGCACGGCGACACAGACGCGGTAGAAGCCACGCGGCGCGGCACGGCGACACACGACGCGGTAGAAGCCACGCGGCGGCGCGGCACGGCGACACACGACACGATGACACGCAGAGATCTTCACGCAAAGCCGGCAGCCCGAGGAAAGGACGCGCGCGGCGCGCCCGCACCTACTTATAGTCTAGCGAGGTGCGCGCCGGACGACGTTGATTGGCTGTGCTACTATGCGCGCTCCGCGCATGCGCGGCGCATCGAGCGACATCTGACGAAGGTGGTGGTTTAAATATGTAATATCTTAGGCTAAGCATTACTTGTACCAATGTGAAAGTAAATATAAATAGGACAATTTACTGAATAAACACAGATCATCTGGACACGTCTTTGAATCAAGATACCCGCTAACCCTTAAATTGGTGACCCCGAAAACTCAAGCCGCAATACGAAGAGGAGTCAAGGCGCCTACGGTCTGATACCTAAATATAGAAGAACAGTCGAGATCCAGCAGAATGTCAAAGGACGACCAGATCGAAGATTTCTGCGATGCCCACGGTGCCGCGACGGTGAAGAGCGACGTCGCTGCCATATCGCTGCCTGCGCGTTTGCCATCATTTTACCGCCAGAATCCTCGGCTATGGTTCGCGCAATTCGAAACCGCCATCGCCGGGAGCAAGATCGGAGAAGATCAGAAATTTAACCTCGTGGTTCCACTCCTGGGCTACAGTGATTTGGAGCAGATTGGAGACATAATCCTGAATCCACCTGCCACGGGAAAATACAGCACACTGAAGAACAGGCTGATATCGACATACCAAGAGTCGGACCATCGCCAGCTGCAAAAATTGCTCGCCGGACTCGAACTCGGCGACCAGAAGCCTAGCCAACTACTCCGCAAGATGCGCGATTTGAGCGGCAAACTTATGTCAGACGAAGCGCTCAAGGTGATGTGGCTCAATCAGCTACCCACGCAAGTTCGCGCCGTGATCTCTGTGAACACAGAATCCACGCTCGAAGTCCTGGCTGCGATGGCCGACAAAATGATGGAACACTTCGAACCAGCATCAGTGGCAGCAGTCTCCACAACAACCTCGCCAAGCTGCGGAAGTCATCACTCATCATCAGCCATCACGAATTTGCAAGTAGAACTGCTAGCAAAACAAATCGAGAAGTTATCAGTTGAAATCGCCGAGCTACGTACAAGTCAGCAACAACGCGCGGCGCACGCCCGCCCCTCTCGCTCCCGTTCCCGCTACACGTCGTGGTCGCGCCACCGCAGCACGTCGCGCCAAAACTCCCGCGGATCGAGCAAACCGGGCGATGCCGATTGGTTGTGCTACTATCATTACCGATTCGGTGACAAAGCACGCAAATGCGAGTCACCTTGTTCTAAAATCAAGAAGGAAAACTAGAACATACATCGACTGTGGCGGAAGTCGATGTAAGCCAACGAAGTCACCGCCTCTGCATCATCGATATCAACAACCGAGAGAAGTTTCTTGTTGACACCGGAGCCGACATATCAGTTTTAGCAGCAAGAAACAAGAAATATTCGAAGCCGGCAGACAGTACCTACAAATTATTCGCAGCAAACGGCACACAAATACGTACCTACGGAGAGCGTACACTTGAGCTCAACCTAGGTTTACGTAGAAGCTTTAAATGGACATTCGTCGTCGCCGACGTCAAGACATCAATACTGGGCGCAGATTTCCTAGTAAATCACAAATTACTAGTCGATTTACATCAACGGAAACTCATCGACCGTGTTACCGATCTCGCCGTGAACACCATAAGAATTCAAGCCACTGAAGAAGCCGTCTACTTAATCGACCGTAACCATGCATACCACGACATCCTGAGGAAGTATCCAGATGTTCTGCGACCCATGTCACTCAAGACTTCTGCAAAACACGACGTGAAACACCACATAGAAACAACAGGCCAACCTATTTACTCAAGGCCACGCCCACTTCCTCCGGACAAGTACAACGCAGCAAAAATAGAATTTGAGAAGATGATGGAGATGGGTATTTGTAAACCTTCTAAAAGCCCATGGGCCAGCCCATTACACGTCGTCAAGAAAAAAGATGGCTCATTACGTGTATGCGGCGATTACCGAAGACTTAACGCTGTGACTGTACCCGACCGCTACCCAATTCCGAGAATGCAAGACTTTACGTACCAACTACATGGGAAGAAAGTTTTTTCAAAACTCGATATGAAAATGGCCTATTATTCCATACCAATAAATGAAGAAGACGCTGCCAAGACCGCCATTATAACGCCATTTGGTCTCTTCGAGTTTACATGCATGCCGTTCGGCCTACGCAACTCGGGGCAAACATTTCAACGTTTCATGCACGAAGTACTGCGAGGACTCGACGACATTGTATTTTGTTTCGTCGACGATTTACTCATCTACTCAAATAATGAAGAAGAACATCAGCGCCACCTACATCAAGTGCTTAAACGACTGAACAACTACGGCATCACACTTAATATCGAAAAATGCGAGTTCGGCACGAACAAGATACAATTTCTCGGATATGAAGTCACACAAGAAGGAATTAAACCCACGCAGGACCGCATCCAAACTATAACCAACTACCCGAAACCGACAACAATACAAGAATTACGAAGATTTTTGGGAATGCTAAACTTTTACCGCAGCTGCCTACCTCACCAAGCCGAACACCAAAACCACCTCAACAAATACCTACATAACAGCAAAAAGAACGATAAATCACCAATCGCCTGGACGCCAGAAGCCGAAGAAGCGTTCGAGAAATGCCGCCAAAGCATACTCGAAGCAACTACGCTAACGCACCCGGTACCTAGCGCACCGCTATGTTTGTTTACCGACGCGTCGAACACTAGCATCGGCGCCGTTCTTCAACAAAAAGTCGACAACGTGTGGAAACCTCTCGCATTTTACTCAAAAACAATGAGCGAGACGCAGCGACGCTACAGCGTGTACGATCGCGAACTATTGGCTATGTACACCGCTGTCCAACACCTACGACGGCTAATAGAAGGCAACGATCTGATAATATACACCGATCACAAACCTTTAACGTACGCACTCACAAGAACGCCGAGCAGCACCGACACGCCTAGAAGAGAACGACAACTTCACTATATAAGCCAATTCTGCGCAAATATCAAATATATACACGGCGATAGGAACGAGGCAGCTGACGCTTTATCACGGATAGAAGAGGTCGAACTACTAAACTCGACTATCGACTACAATCAACTTGTTGGAGAATATGAAGACGACTCCGAACTACGATCGTGCCTGAACAACCCCAAGCTGAAGTTCACCCGACTGACTATGCCTGGAGTTCAACAACCCATACTATGCGAAACATCAACAAACAACGTTCGACCGTATTTACCACAAACCTATCGTTTTGCCGCCTTCAAAGCGCAACACGACTTAAGTCACCCCGGAGTACGAACATCAAGAAAAATAATGGCAACAAAATTCTTCTGGCCTTCCATGAACAAAGACGTCACTACCTGGGCAAGGGCCTGCATCGGCTGTCAGCGCGCGAAAGTCCAACGACACGTGAAGAGCCCGCTCGGTAAATTCGAAGAGTCAACGCGCTTCGAACATATTCATGTTGACATCGTCGGACCACTACCTCCATCTAATGACTATCGATACCTCGTCACGATGATCGACCGCTGCACCAAGTGGCCAGAAGCGATCCCTACGCGTGACGTCACCGCTGAGACTGTCGCCAGAGCCGTATACGACGGGTGGATATCGCGATTCGGATGCCCGTTACGACTCACAACAGACCAAGGGCGACAATTTGAGTCTGCGCTATTCACATCGCTGATGAAAAAGTTCGGCATCAATCGCATTCGCACCACTGCATTCCACCCACAAGCGAATGGTCAAGTCGAGCGATGGCACCGCACACTAAAGTCGGCATTGATGGCGCGAGCAGCCGCGACACGGTGGAGCGAGGAACTACCCACAGTTCTCCTAGGATTACGTACCGCACTTCGTGAAGATACCTCCGTCAGCGCAGCCCTAATGACGTACGGTACAACACTACGCATTCCGTCCGATTTCTTCGTGCCTACAACGCCGAAAATTGAAGACGCTGAATTCGTACGTCAGCTGAGTGAAACAATGTCGTCGCTATCGCCCTGGAAAAGAAACCAATCAACAAACGCGAACACATTCGTGTACAAAGATCTCGCAACATGTACGCACGTGTTTCTGCGAAACGACACTGTGCGCAGCCCACTCACACCACCTTACGACGGCCCGTTCGAGATACTACAACGCAGCGAAGAAGGAAAGCAGTTTACATTGCGCCTACCTCGTCGCACCGCCATCGTGTCGGTCGACAGATTGAAGCCGGCGTATATGTACAACGTAGACAACACAGAAACAACAACGTCGAACTCGCTGTCGCCTGCGACACATTCGCCGACTCAAGGACATCGAAACGCATCAGCAGACACTCACACATCGAACGCACCGAGTAAACATACCTACGTCACAAGAAGCGGCCGCACTGTGAAACCGAATGTACGCTTCACTTAGGGGGGAGTGATGTAGTGACACAGAGCGAGTCACTTACCTCCGATACCTACCCACCTCGTTGTTTGACAAATCAGTTAAAGAAACAGAGAAGAAGACCGCCCTGAAAAGGACGTACGTGGCTCTGTTAAGAAATAAGAAGTTCGCTCTGAAAAGAACGGTTTGGGCTCAAGGCTGACGACATGCGTGAAGATCATCGAAGCAGCAGAGGTGGCACGCGGCGCGGCACGGTGACACACGACGCGGTAGAAGCCACGCGGCGCGGCACGGCGACACAGACGCGGTAGAAGCCACGCGGCGCGGCACGGCGACACACGACGCGGTAGAAGCCACGCGGCGGCGCGGCACGGCGACACACGACACGATGACACGCAGAGATCTTCACGCAAAGCCGGCAGCCCGAGGAAAGGACGCGCGCGGCGCGCCCGCACCTACTTATAGTCTAGCGAGGTGCGCGCCGGACGACGTTGATTGGCTGTGCTACTATGCGCGCTCCGCGCATGCGCGGCGCATCGAGCGACATCTGACGAAGGTGGTGGTTTAAATATGTAATATCTTAGGCTAAGCATTACTTGTACCAATGTGAAAGTAAATATAAATAGGACAATTTACTGAATAAACACAGATCATCTGGACACGTCTTTGAATCAAGATACCCGCTAACCCTTAAAATTGTAAATGGATAATGAATTAAAAATTGTAAATGGGTAGGGTAATAAATACCTCAGGGGTGGTCCCATATAAATTTCTAATAACTTTGCTTGAGTAGTTTTTAATTTAGCTTCAATAATACGTATTTTTGCCACTTAGTTTATATTGATGATTATTATAACTTCCTGTCACTGATATTTACATAGCAAGTAGTGTTTTAATTTCTGTTGGGTATTGTACTTAAAAAAAAGTATGTTAGAAAAAAAGTTTTTATTTTTCAAATAAAAACTTTTTTACAAAAAAAAAACAACGGACTTCCAAGAAAGACACTGCAAAGTAAAAAATAACTTTAATTTTGGAAGTCGGTGGCAAACAACGAAAATGCGAACCCAACGACACCGACTTCCGAAATTAAAGTTATTGTTCACTTTGCAGTCTTTTGTGGAAGTCGGTTGTTTTTTCTTTTTGTAAAAAAGTTTCATCTCTAAGTTGACAAGATTGAAGTTATTGAAATGTAAAACTTAGCATTTTTTCACAATTTATTTCAGCTTTTACCTGCGGCTTCTCCCGCGTACGTACGGAACGTACCTACTACCGGGATTATAAAGTATCCTGCACTACAATCCAGATTATAAACTATCTGTGTGCCAAATTTGATCCAAATCTGTTCAGCCGTTGTTGCGCCAATCCAGAACATACATACAGACACAGACAAAAAATCTAAAATCTCTATTTTCGGAATCAGTGTCATTTCCCGGTGGACTTATTATAATAACTTGTATTTTAATAAGTACATGCATTTCCTACACCAAATAAACATAACTTTAAAAAAAATCCTTGTACAGTTTTGACCGCGTTACTATTTTGGTATAGGTAAGTATGTATACCTATAGATTTAGGTATACCCAAATTCATTAAATGGTTACAGCAATCCTCATAGCAACGGTTAATGAGAATAACAGCTATGCAAAATTCGCAATTTGAGGAAATGCTTTATTTCGGTACAATAGGTACCTACATTCCTCCAGCCACCCAGGCCGTAAATTAAAAAGCATTTTCCCGAAAAGAATCTTCAAGATTCGGTCGGAACTAATATGCGTGTCTCGCAGTGATCCGTATAATGGACCGAATCTGAAAATGGCGTGCGCAACGCTTCACCTATAATGTCAGTTAAATCTCCCTAAGGAAACAAAAAATAAGATATATAAGATAATGGGAAGAAAATGTGTTTTCAATATCTGTTGCCGCTGATTCCCTCGCGTTCTCCTTTAATACATTGGAAACTTATAACAAGATTTGAGTAATACCTATAGCACCATGTTAACAATATAAGATTTCATTAAAATAATATTTTCAACTAGGTAGGTACAAACGCCAGCGTATCAAGCTACCCTAAGCTAAGCTATCAAATTTTTCCAATCAACTTAGAACCTTATGTTTTAGCGATAAAGTTGACTAAGCTACCCTAAGCTATCAAATTTTTCCAATCAACTTTGAACCTTATGTTTTAGCGATAAAGTTGAAAATCTATTAAAGAAAGCTTTTTAACCGACTTCAAAAAACGAGGAGGTTCTCAGTTCTTCGGATCTTTTATTTTAGAATAATGAAGCTTACACTTGCAAACAAAAAGTGAATAAGCTAAGTAAAACGTAAACTCACCAATTTTAGCTATGCTAGCGAAGAAAATCCATAATCCAATCAAGAAAGGCGTTTCGACCCGATGGAACTCAAAGGCGGCGATGACGAGTTTCTTGATCTTCTTCTCGGGCTTCTCCGTGCTCGGTAAATTAGTGGTGGTGTCCTGGTGCTGGCGTAGCTGGGTGCCTGGGGGCTCGCCGGGCACAGGGACCACTGGGCCCATGGGGCCGAACCCCAGCCCTGGGTACGTGGAGATCCCATCGACTGTTATGGACGGACTTTGTTTTGTGGTGCTCTGGAAAGAAAGGACAATGTTGAATAAGGTGTGAACAAGATAAGTCAGTTGGGAATATTGTAGGTGATATTCTGGTTTTAGATGATCACATAAAAATTAATGATAGCGGGGCTGTAGGCCATAAGTTCGAACCCAGACAAACGCTTTAATTTTTGTAAATTATTTAGTCACCACTGCTCTCAAAACGGTGAAGGAAAACATCGTGAGGAACCGACAAGTCCTAGAACCAAAAAATTCAAGACATGTGACATCTACCAACTCGCACTGGGCCTGTGTGGATTACGGCCCACTCCCTCTCGAAGACAGGAGTCCTGTGTACCAGCGCGGTGGAAATATTATAGGTCGTTTATGCTTATGCTATTCTGTTGACTAGCTGCCTCTTCTGTCTATTTTCATCAATAGATTTTGCTTTTATCTATGACAAAAAGAAAAGTGTGCCTAAGCCCAACGGAGATAGGCTTCTATTAATAGGCCTGTCAATCCCAGTGTTTCACAATCCACCGCCCTCTCATATGAGTATTTATAGAACAGTGGAACGAAACCTACTAACTACAATACTGTGTTGTCTTTACCTATGTATTACATAGCGTCGCGTACAGTGAAAAACTCGTAAAGAAAAATGTATTGTTTTTCTTTTTATTTGTTGTGTATAAAACCTCGTGATATAGATAGAACATACGAGCTCTAATGCTCGGTTCCTATAAACAAAATCGGGCAGGAGCGAGTCGGACTCCGTACCATCATAATTATGTTTTTAATTTTTTATCGTCGAGGCCTTTATTCATCAGAGAATTTTAAAACTGTGCACTGCGGTGTAAAATATTGCAGTTTTATATCAGCGCCATCTCGTCACCGAAAGTGGAACTAATGTAACTTTTGTTGATGATTTTTGAAAAAGTGTGCTATTTAGAGACTTCGTTTTATTTTTCCTGTAATCTCTACGTAAACTTCTATCACATAGAATAATTTCAGATTTTTCTCTTTGCAAACTTCGGAGATAAGGGGGGGGACGGTATTTTTTTTTTACATTTTTCATCAAAAGTTTAAAACTATGCGACTACTAACTAAAAAAAATTAAAAAATGTTTGAGAATGTGCAAACTGCGTTCTTTCATATGATAAGTAGCCCTTCTAATTTTTCAGACCCCCTTTCAGTCCCTGTTGCAAAAAACATACATATATTTTTATTTCTTTCTTATTTGCAAAATAGTTGGGCAAACGCCATCTAAAACTATTCCAAATTTCAAGTTGATAGCATTAGCAGTTTTTGAGATATCCAGCTGTGACAGACGGACAGACAGACATAAGGGTTCCGTTTTTACCATTTTGGAACGGAACCCTAAAAACGAATCGCTTCCATCCAATCCATTTTGCTTACCAATGGTAGCCTTTTTTATTTCCAAACTGGGAATATAAATAGATTCGTAAGCTAATTTTACCTGTGATGTGAAAGCTAGTTTCATATGGGAGGGTCTACTACTCGTATGCAAGCTCAAAGGTCTTAGCTTCATTGTTGGTAAAGATACAAGTCTTAGTTTGAATCAATAACTGCGCGTAAATTATAGGATCCGGCCATAAGATGCTTCTAATAAAGCCTACTATTGATGATAATGAAAACTTCGGAGAAAGTCAAAGATGGCCTTTTTCCGTCAGTTTTGATCTTCCCCTGAAAAATAACGTTTATTGCAATCACGAGGATTTCACTGTACGGAGACGGTAAGTAGATCTAAGGGGTAAGTAAAACAATTGAGTTACGCTGTCTTCCTCAGAAATATAATTGCATTCTTCATAACTTCGTTATGCTTAACGAAGTTTATCTGATGACAACTCTTTACTCCAACATTCCGCCCCATTTATTTTTATGAAAAAAGAGGTCTGTTTCTTGTTAGCTACGAAACTGGAAATAAAATATTTTCTGTGAACTACAGCTCAGCAGTTCTTGGGAAACAAGATTCAGGGTACCTACACTCAGTAGTTTGTTGTAGGTAAGCTATGTAACTTTCTGACATCTATACATTTTCAGTTACAATATGAAAAGCAAGTTGGGATTAATCACAAAAACTTGCTTTAAGTAAAGAAGAAGAGTAAAAATTACTGTGAATGGACTATATCCATTCACAGTCATTTTTACTCTGACAGCAGCAATCGAATAGCAAACTATTGCAACGATAGGTAATAATCATTATGATTTTGACAGAATTGGCAATGGCAGCAAACCAATAGCAACCTTATTGCATGACAATAAAGATCACTGTAACTTTGACAGTGATGCAAAATCAGAGGTACCTAAAATAACTGAACGGACAACGGACAGTCTCTACATAATAAATTTTGCCATTGCTGAATGTCAGCGGTCGAGAACAAACGATATACGAGACGTATCTACTTATATACGAATCTTCACACAGTCATATTTCCTTTCGAGACATCAAATTCATCCTTCCTCATAGTTCTCCAACAATGGTGTCTTTTTGTGCGTTTACGGTCCGAAAAACTCGCTTCCTTTTATACAATTTCCCTACGATTTCCAGGTAAGAAAATATTGTAGAGCCCCCGCACCCCGCGGTTTCCCCCGCATAAGTCTCGATCCTGTGAGAATATCCGGATGAAAAATATCCCATGGTCTAATCCAGGTCATGGCACATATGGGTGGACCCATGTGCCAAATTTCATTCAAATCCGTTTAGCTGTTTTAGCGTGAAAGCGGAACAAACTTAGCACAGACTAAAAGACACACAATACACCAGATAGTCAGATAAAAAAATAAACAACATAAGTATCAACAACAACAAGTTAACAACAAACATACAAATCTTTTCTCCTTACAATATTAGTTTAGGTAACCGTCCGTTAGGAGTTCCTTTCTAAAGTGAATGAGATTTCGTAGAACCTCCGCGTTTTACTAAAGTACCTATAAGGTTTATTTACATAGGAAACGTGGAAAGTTTTACTTATCTACTCTACCGTTCTTCTTTCCTATTGTTATTATTAACTCCTGGCTATAAACCTACCTACTTGCCGCAAGTAGACAGGTTTAGAAGAAATCACTCCTACCTAGATTATAATAAGTACCAAACAGAAAAGGTACTTAGGAACTATTGTATATAAGTTCGTATTACCTTCTATTAGTATTTTAGACCTTGAAGGATACAAAAAACAGTTTATATTTGTATTTTAGTTAACTAAGTTGGTAGTCAAATGTAATGAACAAGTATCCGTGTATAGTGCCCTTTTTTTTGGTTGGGAAATCATCAAATGACTCCTCCCGCTCTGGGCGGAGTGGGAGGGAGTGTCAGACCCTTACTGACTAAAACCCACCCGTGTTCCTTCCTTAGCCCTTTATGTTCCGGGCCAGCGGTAACCCTTTCGGACAATCCCGCTTAATGCCCTTCAAATCCCAAACATTTTGTATAGTGTTAGTGGCTGCTAAACGAAGTGGCCGAGGGTTCTCACCAGCCAGTCATCTTGACCTTGTCGCAGTCGGCTTTGTCTCGAAACTGTTGGGTGCGACCTCGGCCTTCGCCGGAATGCGGAGTGCCCTACTTATGAAAATGCTAACCGCTTTCGTGTGACAACGTTAAGCTTTAAAATAATGAATTAAATAACATCAAAGAAAATACTGTAGTTGAAAAGTTTTAATAGATATTTCTTGTTTTATAAATAAAAATGTGAACACAATCTTATTCTGAATTAATTGAAATTTGCTACAAGTTTTCCAAGGATACCTAAATAGGGTGGCAGGGACATGGACCCCTGCGGGCGGAGAGTAATGGGTAGCCGGCGTCCGATCAGGACCAGCACCCTAATTGCGTAACACACCATCAATCGGAATCTGAATCATTTTGAAGCAAATTGCTACTTAATCCATTGCTTCATAAGTTCGAAAAATTTGTCTGCTCAACACGTACATAACGCAATGAATGTTGTTGAATTGTCAAAATGAAACCGATTCCGATTGATAGTGTGTTACGCAATAGCCCCGCTGCTGGCCCGTGCCGGACGGCGCGTACGCGTTCCTCGCGCGCCTCAAAGAGATATCAGCATCGAGGATAGGCCCCCTTAGGGCCGAAGCCTGCCTGGTCAGCGGGATTGTCCGAAAGGGTTACCTACCGCTGGCCCGGAACATAAAGGGCTAAGGAAGGAACACGGGTAGGTTTTAGTCAGTAAGGGTCTGACACTCCCTTCCGCTCCACCCAGACCGGGAGGAGTCATTTGTTAATTTCCCATACGCAAAAAAAAAAAACCGGCCAAGTGCGTGTCGGGCCACGCACAGTATAGGGTTCCGTAGTAGCCCGTTATCACAATGTAGTACGATTCTGTCTCTCTTTATTCTGAATAGGTAAAAAAAAAAAAACATATTTTGCTTTTCAATGCAAGTCTTTACCCGTTATAAACAAGCAACTACTTCATCTTAGTCACTTTAAAGCATTAATGCTAAGGATTTTGTATTTGGTACAAAATTATCCAGCACCCAAGTTCAATGAGTGTTACTGCTAAACTAATAAAGTTATCTTAATCGCTATAATTTTCCTTTAAAGTTCATGAAATGCACTATCATCGTGAATTTTTCCAGATTTTTCAAGCCAGCAGTTTAGGTTTTAGAGGGGGGGGGGGGACGCTCTACTGGAACAAAAATTTTAAAGTGCAAATTTTAATATTTCGTAAATGGAGCATTAAATCGAAAAATATTTTGAGCAACCCCCAAGTCATTTTAGAAGACCTATTCAACACGATGGGGTAGACGACGAAAATAATATTCATCCCCACTTCACACGTAGGGGACCTACCCTAAAAAAAATTTTTCCAAAATTTTATTATACCACTTTGTCGGCGTGATTGATATACACATTGGTACCAAATTTCAGTTTTCTAGTGCTAACGGTCACAGAGATTAAGCGAGGACGGACAGACGGACAGACAGACATGGCGAAACTATAAGGGTTCCTAGTTGACTACGGAACCCTAAAAAGGGACATGTACCCGCAAATCGTTGTAGGTATTTGTTTTACTTACACTCGGTGTTTTCTTTACCAAGACAAAGTTAAACTTCCATAATTAAATCGTTGACCAAGCCCGGGGGGTACTAAAATACATTTTCGCATAAATAAGCCTAAAAAACCTCATTGCCTAACAAAAATAAAACTATCATCGCACCTACGGTGCGAACGTCACTTATGCAAATGATGTATTTGTTCAGGAGAAGCGTTTGAAAATTCCATTGAAAATTCGACATCCTATTATAATGTTCTTCTTGACTAAACAATAAGACACAACCGCCCTCTCGCGGAAAGTATACGCACTACACAAATGCAACTCACCAGCGGTGCTATTCTGTAAAAATCTCACCGTGAAAACTTAGGTGAAGTGAGCGTGGAGTGAGCTGTCAATAGTGTCAATTCCTAGCAAAAACAAACTCACTTCACATAAGTTTGAACGGTGAGATTTTTACAGAATCGACCGGCTGGTAAATCTGGTAAAATTGATCTGAGTATGAGAAAAAGTAGCTCATGTACCCCTTACATGAGCTACTTTTTCTCATACTCAGATCAATTTTGACAAAAATTGCATAAGTGACGTTTTTGGACCTTTAGTGCGACATAACCCCGTGTATTCATAAATGTTGATTAATATTAATTAATATTATTTTTAAATATTAGCATAGATTATGTAAATATGTATTATATATATTGAAAATGCTTCAAATATAAAAAGCAGAGTTACTAAAACAGGGCTAGCAAATATAAAACTAATCACTGAGAGTTGGTGGAAATTAAAAAATATGAAAAGATAAAATATATAGTCAATTCATCATTGAAATATAATCATAGCATTCTGTAGGTATTTAATACACCATAAAATTATAACATTGCAAAACGCCAACATGCATTTTTTTTGCTCCGACTTACCTCTGTCATAAATTCACCCTTCGCCACTGCAACCTATTTGTATGATACTCGACTAACGGAGCAACCCATCTTTCTAATTTACTATCGAAACTAATCACACTAATATTATAAAGGCGAAAGTTTGTTACTTCTTCACGCTCAAACGGCTGGACCGATTCTGATAAAATTTTGTATGGAGGTAGCTGACACCCTGGATTAACATATAGGCTACTTTTTATACCGATATTCCCACGGAATTGACATTTACGCGGGTGAAACCGCGGGGCGCAGCTAGTATTATTATCGATATCCGTGATTATTATAATAAAGAGAAAAGATTTGATTGTTTGTGTTTGTTTGTTACGCTTTCACGCCAAAACGGCTCAATGGATTTGGATGACGCTTGGCACATGACTTGGAGAAGGACATAGGCTAGGACGCAGGCAACAGTTTGTTTTATTTATACAAAAAAAATGAGACGTAAGACAGACACACAATTTAGATCAATACAATGCAACACTGAATGCCTCACTTACCTACAGAACAGTTTACCTAAAGAACCACCTTAATATATAATTTATAAACCCAACCTGACTGGTCCTATTAGCCCACGTCGACTCAGTTTATTATTCAGAGGCACGTTCAAAATGAGACCTAAGTACTCGGGCCTAATTAGGCATCCTAATTTGAAGCACTGGTTTTGCTTTTGACATTCGACTTAGCTTTGGTTCCCCAATTCAAACAAATAAAGGTTTGCGTTGATTTATTGATTTGTCTAAATATATTGTATGAAAAGGGTTTGTACATAATACGTAGGTAATTCATCATCATCATTTAAGCCGAAAGACGTTTACTGCTGGATATAGGCCTCCCCCAAGCACCTCCACTTCGACCGATTTTGTGCTTCTCGCATTCAACGGGTTCCTGCGGCCTTCACAAGGTCGTCGGTTCATCTTGTGGGAGGCTTTCCAACGCTACCTCTTCCGGTACGCTGTCGCCACTCCAGAACTTCCGGTATGCGGTCACCACTCCAGAACCTTTCAGCCCCATCGGCCATCTGTTCTGCGAACAAAGTGCCTTTCCCACTGCCACTTAAGTTTGGCAATTCTTCGGGTTATGTCAGTTACCTTAGTTCTCCTGCGGATCTCTTCATTTCTGATTCGATCACGCAGGGAAACTCCAAGGATAGCCCTCTCCATTGCCCTTTGGGTGACTTTTAGCCTTCTAATAAGGCCCATTATGAGTGACCACGTTTCAATGCCATATGTCATCACTGGCAACACGCAATGGTAAAAGACTCTCGTCTTGAGACACTGCGGTATGTGGGACGAGAAGATATTGCGTAGTTTCCTGAACGCTGCCCAGCCGAGTCGGATTCGACGATTGACCTCTTTCTCGAAGTTGGATCTACCTAACTGGACAGTTTGCTCTAGGTAAACATACTCGTCCACGACTTCGAGTGTAGCGTCTCCGATCTTTATGAGAGTGAGTGTTACATGGGCATTTGACATGATCTTCGTTTTGCCCTTGTTCATTTTAAGACCTACTCTTTCGGAGGCTCTAATGAGGTCATCGAGCATAGGTCCTCCTAGTCTCGTAGTTAGCGTAGTTACCTATTAGTAATTAACTAATTAGGTACTATGAGGCGGTCAAATGGACTCACCATTTGACCGCCTCCAGTGGTACCTAATTAGTTAACTATCATAATTGGTTTAGTAAGCCTACCTAAGATTTTCAATAAAGATTAGACAAGACAGGAGTACTCACCTACCTGTATAGACCTGAATTCGTTTTGCCTCAAAATACACAAAAGAGCATAATAAAAAAAGGTCTAACAAAATGCCGAAATTGGCCAGGCAAAATGCCGAAATTGGAGTACTGCGGATATAACTCGTAGTCTATTGTAAGTTTTAACAAAAACTGATCCTCGAAAGATACAAAACATTGGATTTTTTTAAACATTGCGTACTATACAGTAACACACAGAATCCTCCATATAATAACTTGTATAATAAAGGAGACTGGGTTTAGATGGACCACATTCTTATAATATATTTATATTACACGCCTATTATTGTCCCACTGCAGGGCAAGCCTTTTCTCTTAAAGAGAAGGTACGACCACGGACCATTGATAATCACGCTTGCTCAACCTGTTCTCAACCACATCATTATTCCAAGTTATTTACTTCAACTTATACACTTTAACAATCAGAAATTGCTAACATCTTACGGTCCCTATAAACTAAACCACATTCATTAGTTAGGTATTTAGTTTATTTACCATAGGCTATATAAAAACTTGCATAATTGTAACCTTAATGGATGAAGTCACTGGCTCTTGAAATACAGGTACCCTAACCTAGCTCAGGGGCCAGGATCTAAAAATTTTCTGTAACCTGTTTTTAAGGCAATAAAGAAATAAAGAAATTATTATTAGTTATTTATTACTAGGTACATAATACTCGTCCTTTTACTTATAAAATAAAATTTAGTAATATTTATTTTCTAAATCCAGTAACGAAAAAAAAAGATAACGTAATAACATTGAAATGCGACCTTGAAGACGTTCGATTTCTCGAAAACTTGTTTGACGCATAATAATTATATTACCATATAAATATAAATACTATTATAAAACTGCTTCGGGAAGTAATTGATAATTCAAAATGTTAGTCGCCCGAACAGGGACTTGAACCCTGGACCCTTGGATTAAAAGTCCAATGCTCTACCGACTGAGCTATCCGGGCAGTACAAACGTAGCCGAAATAACTGGTCATATAAAAAGTTGGCACAGAGCACGATTCGTACAAAAAGCAGTGAATCATGGTGAATCATCTTTGTTGCCATCTTTAGGCAATTATTTGTTGAGTTGAGAAATAGCTCCTTTGTACAATGAAACAGGTGACAATTTTAACATTAATTTGTGAATATTTTTTTGTTACTTGTGTTAAGTAATTAATTAGATTAGCTAATTACATTATTAATTACATTAATAATGATCCCTTGGTAGATCTACAGGGTCAAATTAAATAACCTGACGAGTATCGATATCTATGATAAACAAAAAAAAGATAAAAAATAAACGACTTTTTTTGTGGGGTCATTGACCGCAGTTTGAGTAGACACTTGGAATATCAGTTTTTTTTTGTGTAAGCTCCACAGACTTGATTGGTCTCAAATTTTTGATTGGTCTCTGAAGTTTTGCTAGCTAATTTAATTTGACCCTACACATGAAACATGAAATCGTGAAAAAAAATCAGCTGTTCCCCACATTTTGACGAGTGATACGAACATAAACATACTAACATAGTTTTAAGTTTATACACTAACACATAATGTATTCTTATAATATATATATGTTAGTCTGTAAGGTATTTATCTATGGGCCAAAGTAGCCTGAAAATAAAGGTTTTATTATTATTATTATTATTATTATAAATGTAGGGAACAGCTGATATTTTTTTCGCGATTTCAGGTTTATTCCCATATTAAAAGTTGTTCATAATGATGAGTACAATGACCTCTTAAGAGGTTGTTAATGTTTTACCAATAACCCTCAAAATGTAGTAATGTAGGCTTTTATGGTTATCGACAAGTACTTTTATAAGCGTGGTATTTGGTCACCTACCTATGAACAGATTGCGATAAAACAATGAAATGCGAAATTTTATATGAACTGAAACTAATTTGAAGTTTAGATTGTTTCTTATATCCAATCATAGATTGTTTAGTTCAGGTAAATAAAATGGATATTTTAAAGTAAAGCGGGAGAACTAGAAGTAAAAAACTAGACTGTTGTTTTAATATTCGTCTAGACTTCTATCTATAGATGATTTTATGACGGGTACTCTATTGCTCAAATTATTATTTCTGTCTGTTACCTAAATATGTATAGGTAAATATCCATACTAATATTATCTATACTTCCATATTAATACTATAAGTTCGAAAGTAACTCTGTCTGTCTGTCTATCTCTATGTTACCTATTCACGCCTAAACCACTGAACGGATTACGCTAAAATTTGGCAGAGAGATAGATTGCATCCCGGGGAAGGACATAGGATAGTTTTTATCGACATACCTCACCGGCGAAGCCGCGGGCGGAAGCTAGTATTATATATATAAATTTTATATTATACTCATATATATATAATATATTACAAATGTTTTTTTTTCTATAGGTAATCAAATGTTTAATTTGCAGTAAAAGTAGCACCGTCTACGCTCACAAAACTTTAACAAAAGTTTGGTAATCCCTCACGGAACAGACATTTAAAACTTCTATGAAAATAAATTAGATAAAACAAATAAAGTAATTACAAAATAAAACAAACCAGTGAAGTAAACCAATTTAATATCATAATATTTGTGATTCCGTAGTATAGCTGCGTTCTTTTATAACAATTTTATTGAATAGATCCATGATTTTCGGATTAAAGAATTATATTATAGCACTACTACTTACTGAACTTATTTTACTTAGCTTTGTGTACCCTATGTCATACAATGTTTCTCCATACATATAACTTCCAGTCAGTAGCTTCATACGTAAATTGGCCTTCGGAAACTAGCTATTCCTCTATAATATAACTTAGTGGAGACATAAAGTATATCTACGATTGGTATACTTTCACACTCACCTAAATTATTTTCATTGAATGGTTTTACGATTTTTTTTTTTTAAATAAATTTCACAAAATAAAAATGAAGTGGAGAGCCACTTCACACTGATGTCGATTTTCCCTATCTTCCTGCGAATTAATAATTTAAATATTTTATTATTATTCCAAAAGAAATGCCGCCCGAACAGGGACTTGAACCCTGGACCCTTGGATTAAAAGTCCAATGCTCTACCGACTGAGCTATCCGGGCTGTACGGTGTTGAACGAAACAGCTGAATACTTTGACAGAAATCTTGATAATAAACCGAGACTACACGACTTCTACATAAAATATTATATCCAATATTACATTGTTCTTTATCTTCACATGAATGTGTAAAAAGAATCAAAATGAATGGGAAAGCAGCCTGGGGTACGATACAATAAGCAAGTCAAATATCCGACAGTTCTGTCGGCCATTTTTTTTTTCAATTTGGCACGAATGCTTGTTCCAGGCTCTATTGTATATGAATGGCTATTTCAATGAATTTCGTACGGCCCGGATAGCTCAGTCGGTAGAGCATTGGACTTTTAATCCAAGGGTCCAGGGTTCAAGTCCCTGTTCGGGCGACCAACATTTTGATTTTAGTATCGTAAAACGGAATTAGTTGGTAGTTAGTATTCATAGATGTTTGGTTTTCAATAAATTAAATCGTTAATTTCTATGTTAGCTCCATGTATATAACATAGTTTTTTTACTTTCAGTTTTACTCTGTTATGGTTTAGTAAAAACTTGCTTTAAGTATATTTTGTTAGGAAAATATTGGCATTATCAAAACTAAGCATGAATAAATCACATTAAAATATCTAGGTACTGTCTACTGCAGACACAAATTTTAACTTGAATGGGAAGGTAAAATATTCCCAGTGCAGCAGTGAACGATAAATTAATTATCAAGTTGGTGACAGTTTCAACCGCAGTGCATTTGCATTTATAACTTAGCAAAACTTTATTTGGCCACAATTACAGCCGAAAATATTTCACATGGAGCGAATGCCTGTATGGACTGCACAACCCAGTTACTGGGTAACACGAAACTTCTTCGTAAGACTAGTTGTCCTTGTCAGACTTTCAGGATTCTGATTACCTGTAACGACTGTCAAAGATCCACGAATAACAGCCGGGACCAACGGCATAACCTGCTTCCTGAGGCACGGAGGGGTCGGTAAAGATGGTCATCCATCCACAGACCAACCGCGGCAAGCGTAGCTTAACCTGATCGATCGACCTGTGCGGCTGTTATTTTTTAATATAATTGCCTGTGAAATTACTACTAATTAAACTCATTTCGAATATTCGTTAAAACATGTCACATGACGAATAACAGCCGGGACCAACGGCATAATGTGATTTCCGAGGCACGGTGGAATCTCGGTATGTAAAGATGGTCACCCATCCACGGACCGACCGCGGCAAGCTAGCTTAACCTGCTACGAGTCCCTCGATGTTACTCTGTATCTAGATAATATACATCATCATCATCATCATTTCAGCCGAAAGACGTCTACTGCTGGACATAGGCCTCCCCCAAGTTGGGGGGGGTTTGCCATAATCGCCACGCTTGGCAGGCGGGTTGGCGATCGCAGTATAGTATGGTGGTGGAAAGCATAGAGAACGCTGCTGCCCATTCTCCGGTACGACCCTTAGTCGCCTTTTACGACACCCACGGGAAGTAAGGGGTGGTGGTATTCTTTAAGTCCGGCACCACACAGACTAGTCCGGCACCACACAGACTAGTCCGGCACCACACAGACTTACAGACAGATAATATACATACAGGGATTAAATTAAATTAGCTAGCGAAGAAATTGGCTACGAGGGGTCCGTGGCTAAATAATAACAGCCGTACAGGTCGATCGATCAGATTAAGCTACGCTTGCCGCGGTTGGTCTGTGGATGGGTGACCATCTTTACATACCGAGACCCCTCCATGCCTCGGAAAGCACGTTAAGCCCTTGATCCGGCTGCCATTCGTGGATCTTTGATGGTCGTTACGGGTAGTCAGAAGCCCGGAAGTCTTACAACCAGTCTTACCAAGGGGTATCGTATTACCCAGTAACTGGGTTGTGGAGGTCAGATAGGCAGTCGCTCCATGTAAAATACTGGTATTCAGCTGCATCCAGTTAGACTAGAAGCCGACCCCAACATAGTAGGGAAAAGGCATAGTAGGCGATACCCGTCCCGGCTGTGAAGTTTACACGAAAAAAAAAACAGATTTTTTAGGGGGCTTACATGACCTAAAGCGCGGTCACTGTCGGACTGCATAGAAAAGAAAGAGAAGCGCGATGACACAACCCTGGTAATTTACTGCTAAATATGAAACAATTATTTAATTACAAAAAATCTATTATTTGGACGAAAAAATTAAAACACTAGTATTTTAGTATGTTGCTTGTAAAATAATCTGACAAAAAATCAGAATGATTGTATGTATATTAGTATGGTTTTTATTATAAAAAGAAAGTTTTTAGAGGGATCTTCATGATGTTTCTATTGTATCAAATTAGTTGTATTATTTTTTCAACACACTATCTACCTAGCACATATCCTGAAGAATATCATATATTTTTCTGATTTTGTTTACTGTAGTCGACCATTAGGTACTTTTATTGTTTCTAAAACTTGCGTTTTTTGCGTTTAGGTCCTGTAAGCCCCTTAAACTGATATTACAAGTGACTACACAATCACGCCACAAAAAAAAAACCATGAAATTCATTTATTTTTGTTTTATCATGTTTTGTTAACGATACCCTACGACAGCGGAGTTTCGCTAACTAATTTAATTTGACCCTGTATATTTTTAATGGCAAATTAGTTCTAAGTTAACAAAATTAAATACTAATTTAGTTATATTGTGATTGAATGACATTTTACATTACAATAATTGCCATTGTCTAAGAGACCTGACCTTTCTACAGATATATCAGCTCTCCGACGGCGACGGTTAATGTCAGCTGGGAATAGGTGACGACTTTGTAAATTGATTTAGACATCGCATCCTGTGCCATTACTTCAATTAATTTATTAATATGATTGGACACGAGGATAAAATGATATTACAGAGCTTTTAGATAATGAAAAGTGGGTGCTAATTAAGGCAGCTTCTTTAAAATCTCATTCTCGTCTTCAAATATACTTAGTTGTCTAATGAATTAATAGGTCAGCGACGAACTTTTAGCGTCTAATAAATGCTTTTCAAGCGACCATAATATGTTGCAAAACAAGCTACTGTTAATATGACGCAGCATGGTGATAATTCTTAAGCAACTTTTGTGATATATCTTTGTCTACGCATTGCCAGCTTCTAATAAGTGTATCAACTGCATCTATAAAATAATTTCAACGTACTCTAATTTCATATCATCATCATCATCATTTCAGCCGAAAGACTTCCACTGCTGGACATAGGCCTCCCCCAAGCACCTCCACTTCGACCGGTTCTGTGCTTCTCGCAACCAACAGGTTCCTGCGGCCTTCATAAGGTCGTCGGACTACCTTGTGGGAGGCCTTCCAACGCTACGTCTTCCGGTACGCGGTCGCCACTCCAGAACCTTTCGGCCCCATCGGCCATCAGCTGTTCTGAGAGCAATGTGCCCTGCCCACTTTCACTTAAGTCTGGCAATTCTTCTAAATTTCATATAGTCACCTAATATTTTTGTACGTTAGCATAAGTAATTGATGAGTGAATCTACTATATTTGAACATAAAATTACCTTATTATTGTCATCAAACAATGGTCAATGAAAGCTCTAATTTCATGTGGTCACCTATCTATTTATTGTAACCTAACCTCAAAACACTTTAAAGTTGATTCTGCATCATCTCCGGTTGCTCTCCCTTCGCGCCCCGGTTTTTATATACACTCTAGGAGCAGTATAAGCTTGAGTTCCCTATGTGTCCGTACAAAAACATGCTCACACGCGCTGCTCGCGCCGCGCCGCGAGCCGTCTTGCGCTCATTGATACGACCTAGGCCACCTACCTATCGTTAGGTACCTAGGTACCTAACCATTCGGCGTGGAGATTGCTTAACCTACTTATTGTCGCTCGGTGTCCAACTTTTAACCTTTTTTAAATATTTTTGGGACAAATTATAACATGGGTTAAAATGATTGGAATCGAACCAGTTACTTATTCTGGGTGTCGTAAAAGGCGACTAAGGGTCTTACCGGGCAGCAGCGTTCTCTATTTATTCCACCATCATACCATACTGCGATCGCCAACCCGCCTGCCAAGCGTGGCGATAATGGCAAACCCCCCCCCCCCCCCCCCCCCAAATTGGGGGAGGCCTATGTCCAGCAATGGACGTCTATCGGCTGAAACGACGACGACGACTTATTCTGAATAAACTACATATATTCAGGTCTCGCATTTTTTTTTTCCTTTTATAAAGTACCACAGTAGGTGATACTTTATTTAAGTACATTACAATCTAGCCTATTAGCTAATAAGTAATTTAAATATTACTTAAACTGCTAAGTAACTATAAAATTCAGAAATCGTCCAATAACGTCTTTCTTATTCACTATAAGTTAAGGGAATACACTTGATTCACGTGTTCTTTATACTTGCACTACAGTTGTTCACTTACACTGCACTAAACTAACTCAAAAGGTTTTACCCTTTTTAGTCTTCGCACTAATTCAGTGTTGTCAAGGAGTTGGATCGCCTCGACGTTCACGTGATGATGAAGTCTGTGTTCATGAGCTTCTTCATATTTTTGTATAACTATGTTTACGACATCCATCTTGAGGTCCCGGTGAAGGTCGCTGTTTCTAATGTACCAAGGCGCGTTGACTATATCCCTGAGTACTTTATTTTGGAATCGTTGTATGATTTGACGGTTGCTTTGGCTGGTGCAGCCCCACAGCTGAATACCGTAGGTCCATACAGGTTTTAAAACTTGTTTATATAACAACATTTTATTAGGTATTGACAATGGCGACTGTCCACCAAGTAGCCAATGCATTTTTTTGTATCGAATATCTAATTCGGCTCTTTTCTTTTACACATGCTCTTTCTAGCGCAGTTTTGCATCCAGAGTCATGCCGAGATACTTAGCAGTGTTCGCGTATGGTATTTGTTGATTATTCATGAATACCGGGAAGTATTGTGGCTTTTTATTGGTGAAGTCAATGTGGATAGACTTGCTTTCGTTGAGTTTCGTTGCAGTCCACTCATAGACACGATTTATGGACGAAACATTAAAAAATATAAATATAAATATTTCTTGAACCTTTTCTACGGCTTCCTCGTGACTATTTCCGACAGCCATGATAGCTGTGTTGTCAGCAAAGGTTGCAATGACATTATTTTCTAGCTCAGGAATATCACAGGTGTATAGAAGATACAGGACCGGACCTAGAACACTACCTTGTGGAACTCCAGCTTTTATCTGCCTAAGGTCTGAATAGGCATTTCTTTGTCTTATTCTAAGCAATCTATTTGATATATAGGACTCTATGATGTCTGAAAATTGTTGAGGCAGCATTGTTCTTAGTTTATAAATAAGACCATCATGCCTTACTTTATCAAACGCCTGTGCAACTTCGAGGAAAACCGTGGAGCACACCTTCTTGTCCTCTAGTGTTCTCTCAATAATATTAGTAATTCTGTGTACTTGGTCGAGCGTAGAGCAGGTTTCGCATGTACTAAAAATAACGTTGTATACTAATAACTAGCTGCGACAGCTTCTTTGTTCGCGTGCATGTCGGAATTGAGGTTTTATTTATCAAAATCGGTTCAACCGTTTCAGAGATAACCCGGAACAAACAAAGTTCATCAAGAAATTATTATTATTATTATTAGCCATTTCTCTCCCACTGCAGGGCAAAGGCCTCCCTTCCCTCCTTCCACTTATCCCTATCCAGTGCTGTTGTAATGGAAAAGAAAGAGCTCCAAATATTTATTTACCGTCCAGCGGTCTACTGCGCACCCACCAACCCGCATCAGACAAGCGTGCTGGATTAATTTTGTCTAAACCCCTTCCCAAAATGAACGATACAACTGATCAAGAAATTAATTGAAAAAAAAAATCGAGTACCTATTTAAAAATGATTATTATATATTGCTTGTTTAATTTATTCATCCTAAAATTTGTCTAGTCTCGGCAATCTCCGCTTATTTAAAAATAACTCTGCCATAGAACCCTGTCATTTCCAACAGTTTAACTTTGAAACGGGTTCCAGGCCTGGAAACGGACGAACCTTGTAATTATTACGCTTATGTATCCTGTCTTATTTTAATGTATTCCGACCCAACATTGTTACCTACTTGACCTGTCCAAAGAGGCCTACCTTCCTCTTACTTATAAAATATTTAAGATGCAGTTAGGCTACTTATCCAAGATATCCAAAAAAAATAAAAAAAATATTTTATAATAACGAGCACTAGTATTATGTTACCTACTCACTTTTTAGATGAGACTAGCTCGTGCCCGCGACTTCGTTTGCCTAAAATTTCTTGCCCCCGAGCCACTCCGTCGCATCGCATCACGTGCCCGCGTCATTACTTCGTTTTCGCTTAGCGCTATTTCGGAATCTTTTACTTTTTACTGTCGAGTAAAAGTAAAAGATTCCGAAATAACCCTTAGGAGTCGTGCTAAGGGTCATAGCGTGATGTTAAACAGCCTATAGCCTTCCTCGAGAATTAGGCTATCAAATGCAAAATGAGTTTTTTCAAATCCTACTGGTACTCGTAGTTCCAGAGATTAGCACGTACAAACAAACTAACAAAATCTTCAGCTTTATTATTAGTATAGATTGGTAGTGAACCTGAACCGTTACCAATAGTTAATGATTAGGAATTTCAATCGATAACTAATATATTAAGAGAAGTGCCTAATGCCATGTCAGACACTACTCTACATGGTGCTCAAATGATTTGGCCAAGATTATATATAAAAATCTCACCGTGAAAACTTAGATGAAGTGAGCGTGGAGTGAGCTGTAACGGTGAGATTTTTACAGAATCGATCGGCTGGACTTTAAAATCCCACTATCTGAGTTCGTTTCGGTTTATTCTCAGAGTAGTCGGTTATGAAACATCGACCACATCTAGTTTTAAAAATATTATTGACATTTAAAAAAAGTGTTTGAATAAAACAACTTACTAAAAAATGTATAAAATTGTGTATTAGAATTAAGGATTTAATGAAAGCCAACTTACTTCAACAGGATTGCAGTTTGCGCAGGACAGCAGGGCGGCTACAGCAGCCCACACGAGGGGTCGCCTGCACGCCTGCCGACTCAAATTGACCCCATGCTTCAACGACGTCATGCTGGCAACAATATCACCTCGCCAACATTGACGCACAGGATATCACAACCACTGTCAATACACTATGACACTATAGCCGTCACACGAACGGTTTTACTTCAGCAACTGTTCATAATCATATTACCTACTTTGTAATCTCACAATTCGTAACGCCACGCCGATAACTGTTGTATTTTACACATGATTGAAATGGCTAAAGTATTCTTGGTTTCCATAGTACGATTGAAGAGTAAAATATATAAATAAAATTGGTTTTATGGAAAACTTATAGGACCCAGCGAACTTCATACCGAAAATCTTCTCTCTTCTCTTAATCTTTGTTTTCTGTTTTTATAGTTTTGAGGTGAATTTATTTTGCTGTACCTAATGCCAATAAACGCATTTTTCTTTCTTTTTTTTGTACCGCCTCAGATTTTTTTTGTCGTTTTTCCCATGTTTTAATAATTATTCTGCTATTCGGGGCAAAGACAAATCCAACAAATAAAAGATCTTATAAATCGGTCCAGCCGTTCTGAGTTATAAATGGTGTGACTAACCCGACTTGTTTTATATATAATTCGGCCGTGACGGTTCTAACAATGAGGTGCTTCCAGAATCGACTGGACTAACCAAATAATAATAATAAAAAAAACATTATGCAAACTTCCAGAAGCCTAAAGAGTCGTATACTAGTTCTAAAAAGAAGCAGAATCAATTGAAAGCTGTAAACGTACCTATTGGGTTAACGATAATAATTATAGTAATTTCATTTTATTGAAATTGAGTCTTTTATTGACCATGCAAGCATATTATCGATGCCTGTACGAACTAGGTACATACGTACGAATATTTCCCAGTAGCATCTACATACCTACAAAGGCTACATCATTTTCATTTATTTACATAAACGAGCATGTTTCGTCAATTATTGTTTTACTTTGTAACAAATTACTAATTTAGGTGGTACTTACGCAAGAGCTACAAACACATTAGTATTATTTTTGGAGCCACACATATTCTTACAAAGTTACTGTCGTTACAAATTCAAATAGACTGGCACGTTAACAATACAAAATGAACTCAAAACAACTCTAAAAATCTCAACAGTATTAAAGGGTCCCAGAAGTGAAGTATATGATACTAGCTTCTGCCCGCGACTTCGTCCGCGTGAAATTCGTACATTCCTCTTATAATTTCGAAAATGTATGTTTATGATTTTTATCATTTATTTAGATATAAATAAGTATTCGGGTCAATTTTTTAGTTTATAGCTCAAAGGGATCAGATTTTTCAAATAAACTGTATCCCAGCTTTTTTGAATAAATCGTTTGGGATGTGTTCATAACTTGACTCAAAGAGGTATACCCATTTTCGAGTTAATGGAAGCAAGCAGTAGAATTTTTCATCTTCGTAGGAGTCAATTTTTGAAAAATTCTAAATCACTTTTTTAAGTATTTTTTGTTTTAGTAGTACCGAGTTTCGAGTTAATCCGACAGCGGGTTAAATATTTTTGTAATCCATCAACTTTGTCACTCCCCAAATCCTCTGTGAGGGATTTTTTAAACTAAAAGTTATTATTATTATTTACTGACCCAAATATTGCCAAGTTTCTAATTTATTAACCAAATGAATAAGATTTTCATATAAACTGTATCCCCTCTTTCTATCTCCATAGGGGTAGAATTTTGAAACATAATCTAGATTATTTATACCAATTTTCAGTTAATCAAGCCTCGTAATAAAATTCTGCCCTGTGAAATTGACTACCCCTCTTCACCCCATTAGCGGTAGATTTTCGAAAAACCCTGAACCACTTTATTATTTATTTTGGTCTTAGATAGGTACTGAGTTTCCCCAATCTCCCCTTTGGGTTAGTTTAGTATTCCAAAAAAATACGAACTTTATAATTATTTGTGCCAAGTTTCAAGTCCAAATTTATTTGTACCATTTTTTTTGAGTTTATCAAGGCACTCATTAAAATCCCCATATAAATCGAATTACCACTTTTTGTCCCGTTAGGGGTCAATAATTTTCGAAAACCCCATACACTTAGTATTGATTCTTCCTTTTTCCAACTATGTTGGGGTCGGCTTCCAGTCCAACGGGATGCAGCTGAGTACCAGTATTTTACATGGAGCGACTGCCTACCTGACCTCCACAACCCAAATACGATACCCCTTGATAAGACTGGTTGTCAAACTTTCGGGCTTCTGACCACCCCTAGCGACTATCAAAGGTCCACGAATGACAGCCGGGACCAACGGCTTAGCGTGCTTTCCGAGGCACGGAGAGGTCACGGTATGTAAATATGGACACCTATCCACAGACCAACCGCGGCAAGCGTAGCCTGCGTAAGCTGATCGATCGATCTGTGCGGCTGTTATTATTGATTATTTTCTGTCAAAAGTATTAATACAGAGTTTCGAGTAAAAATTAAAATTCTTAAACACAAACTTTAACACCCCAACACAAGGGGTGTTGGCGTGTTTTGGTAAACGAATAATGATAAACTTTATTACTTTATTGCTTGCTTAGTATTCTTGCCAAGTTTATTAACCAAATGAATAAGATTTTTCTTATAAACTGTATCCCCGATTTTCACCCCCACAGGGGAGGAATTTCGTAAAATTGTTTGGGATGTGTTCATTACTCGACTCAAAGATTGTTTATACCAATTTTCGAGTTAATCAAGCCACGCAGTAAAGACTTCCCCTATAAAATTAACTTTTCACCCCTTTAGGGGTAAATTTTCGAAAAACGATGATACACGTTCTTTATTTTCAATCTTAAGTATACTGAGTTTACTAAATACTGAGTTTCGAGTTAATCGGACCACGCGTTAAAATTCTTCCATACAAACTTTGACACCTCCCAATCCCCCTTCAGAGGGTAGTTTAGAAAAAAAAGCCAAACTTCATAATTTATTTAGATAATTATTCGTGCCAAGTTTCATGGTTATTAACTCAAGGAATAAGATTTTTCATACATACAAAATCCCCTCTTTTCACCCCTTAAAGGTTAAATTTCCAAAAACCCCTTCTAAGTGGATATCTACTCTTCACAAAGAACACACCCTCCAAAATTAATTTCTCTACCCAGCTGTACCGACCAGCCTTTTAGGCTGTGCGTTGATATATCAGTCAGTCAGGACAAAATTTCATCCCCCTTTTCACCCTCTTAATGGATGAAATTCTAACAACACCGTTGTGTTAGCTTCCAATCATAAGCTTAGATAATAAAGGACAATGCCAGAAACCCTATAAAGCTTTAACCCACCAAATAAAAGTTGGTTTACAAGCATGCTAAATGTAGCATTCTATTGCTGCTTTATTAGTGATAACTAAAAACATGTTCAAATGCCCTTAGAACTTGTGGTTTCTGTTTGAATCTAAGGACAATTATTACATTTAGTTTAGGTACCTTAAGTTTACATTAATTGCAGTTACAATTGTAGAAATTATTAAAGAAGTGCTGTATATTGAGACGCGAGAGATCACCGCCGCCGATCGCCACCGTGATTACGCGGCGGTGCTCTGCCCAAGCCGGGCAGACCTCCACCGTGTCCTCCGGGCGATCCACAAGATCCTTAGCAAGTAGCACAAAGTCGGCGAGTAGGCGAGATCGAGTCCGTGTACAAAAGCAAAAATCTTTGTGATAATATAAAAGTAATATGATCACAGGGAGCGTAAACAACAAACAGCAATGCAAACAGAACGGGGCGAATGTCAATGAATTACTTTTTGACATAACTATCAGCGCGTCAATGACGTTTCGTTACCCGTAATCACTAACGCTGAAATGCGAAATAATAATCTAATATATAAAAAAAAAACATTATTTTCATTAACTGTGTGTATTTAAACCAAATACATATTAAAATCTGTACATGATACTTTAATAGAATTCATTTTCTCTTAATAAATGACTCGTTTTGTTCCGCGTGTGTGCGTACTAAGTAACGCAGATGGTCGCGATAAAAACAGGAAGTAGGACTTGGGTTTTTAAATTCCTTTTATCAGTAACTTTTTATCCGCAAGTTTAACAGAATAACAGTTAAGTAACTAAGGGTCCTATTTTCATTGCATAATTTTGGATAATTTACATTTCTTGTAAATTAATGAAAGGTGGGGCAGGATCTGGCATTGTCTTTTAGTGATTTTTACGTCAAAAATTAATGACTTTCTATACACAACTTCATCCCACTTTTTAACCCTTCGGGGGTTGAATTATCAAAAACGCTGAGACACGTATAAATTAGTTTTCAATTGTCAGCCTAAATACAAAATTAGAAGATCCTAACTTCAAAACTGTCGGACTTTCATATAAACTTCCATCCCCTATTTTAACCCTTTAGGGGTGGAATTCCCAAAAATCCTTTCTTAGTGGATACTTACTTTTCACAAAGAACACACCTTCTAAGTTTCAAGTCTCTAGGTCCAGCGGTTTGGGCTGTGCGTTGATATATCAGTCAGTCAATCAGTCAGTCAGGACTTTGAATTTTATATATATAGATACGCTACGAAAATAACGTTACACTACGCCACAGACATTACGCTACAATGACTCCGCTACGGAGACTACGCCTAAGACATAACACTCCGAAATCTACGAACGATTACAGTCAAACCTGGTTAAGTGAGAACTGGATAAGTGAGAAAACTCTATAAGTGAGAGTAATAGCCAGGACCCGTCATTTTAAGCTCAAAAAACCTCTATTAGCGAGAAACAGAAACCTTTGTAAGAGAGAGTCGTTTTTCCCTCATGGACCTCCGTAAGTGAGACTGCTACTTATCTAAACCTCTATAAGCGACAGTCGAACTTTATTTATTTAGGAGGAACAAATGACAAAACAAATTAAAAAATTAACATCTGCTATTTTATGACTCATTCTATACTTTCGTGGAACTTCCTACCATTATTTTTGTACCTATTGTTTTCTCGTCAATATTGTACCTATTCTATTTCGTGGAACTAAATAACGTTGTTATTTTATCGCATTCTTTTCGAATGGACACGTGTGCCTTTACTACATTCGTACTTGCTGTGACTTGTTATTGCTGCGTACCTCTATAAGAGAGAAACGCTACCCATGTACCTGCATTAGCGAGAAACTCGGGTTAGTGAGAAACCTCTATAAGCGAGAATGAGATTGTGCTCCCTTGAACTCTCGCTTATCCAGGTTTGACTGTATATCAAAAAATCTTTTCAGTAAATCGTTGAAACACTAAAATTACATGAAGAAAATTTATGTGTTAAATGTCCTTGTTACTAAAGAGCCAACATAATTTTCGTTTATATGAGTAATGAGTATTTTGATGGTCTCAGAGAATCATAATGTAATATGGCAATGAGCTGTGGGCGTCGCGGCGCCGGCCCGCCGAGGACGGCGCCGCGACGTCCTTGTGCCAACTCCAAGGATATTGACTCCACAGGACTTACACGACTGTCGTACCTAGAATTAGCTTTACTAACATGAATGGTACTGTGTTGGCATTGATCCCATGTCTACAAGCTAAAAGACATTGGATATTGTTGTACTAAATAAACATAGGCAGCACTTAGCTGTGTTATGGTACATAAAACAAGCCATGCGCTCAATGGAATTTCTCGTTGGGAAAAATACGAAATTACATAGAATCTCTCGCCCCCAAAGGTGTGGGTAATCCATACTTAGTGCTCATTATCGGTATTAAGGAAATGTTATGCAAAATTTCGAGTTAATCCGTTCTGATCCCCTGAACCCCCTTTTGTTTTCATGCTTCTAGGGAAATCCCTAGAAGCATGAAAACTAAATTCACTTACTGACAGAACGCACAGCCTAAATAGGCTGTGCGTTCTGTCAGTAAGTGAATTTAAGAGTTTTATTATGTAAAAGGGTTGGCAGAAACATCGATGTGTAAACTGTAACCATGAAATCAGCACATGATTTTAGACCTGGGTCCTGGACCTGGGACCTAGTCTAAAAGGGCCACTTTGGCAGAACCATGAAAGGATAACATTGTGAATTATATTAAGTATGGCGACGACAGACCGTGTTTTTCTCTTTTTCGATGCACTAGTACGTAGGTAAAATCAAAGAGATTGGGATTGGATTTGGATTGGATTGATTAGTATTTTAGCAAAGACAAAAAAAAATAACCGAAAATCCTTCACCAATGGGATTTGATACGATTAACTTAACAGTTCACTGTCCATTTTGATTCGTAATGTTATCCTTTTATGATTCTGCCAAAGTGGCCTTTTTAGGCCCCGTGGGGGGTCTAAATTATAGAATTTATTAAAGAGTATTTTATTTGAAAAAAAAAAACCGCTGTGTCATAGAAAAGTGCAATTATTTATTATTATTTATTTATTTATCCATTTATTTCAGGCATCAAGGCCCATAAACAATACCACACGTACACGGTCAAAATTTATGGAACAGCAATTTATTTATTTTTGTTTTTCGATGACCTATTTTAGCGCACTTCAGAATCATGTGTGTCCCTGCCACCATGTATTTGTTATTATTAGCTAAGGTTATCTTGAAATGCAAAATAACACGACGGCTTTGCTGCACGTACAGACGCCAGCACACCAAGCTACCCGAAACTGTAAAATTTTCCAAATCAACCTTGAACCTTATACTGTAGCGTTATAGTTGAAAATATACTAAAGAAATTTGACAGATTGTAGTAGCTTGATGTGCTGGCGTCTGTACATACTTAATTATCACACACAATCTACAAAGACCGCAGTAAGGTACTGCGGTGCTATTCTGTAAATCTCACCGTGAAAACTTAGGTGAAGTGAGCGTGGAGTGAGCTGTCAATAGTGTCACACACACACATTCTTGCAGCAAATGAGTTAGTTATGTGTCAGTGCACGTGTCAGACAGTTCCACACCCTGTCGTTGTCCAGCCTGAGGTAACGGAGGACCCGTCCCAGACTGAGAGTTTGCCTCAAGAGTGTATCCTTAACCAGAATGTATCTGAAATAGTACAAGATCTTTCTCAATTGGTACAGCTTGAGACTGGTCCATCTTTCAGTAGTCATGATTGTTATGATTCGGTTATGTTCTCAGATAGTATAGGAAGAGGTTTAGGTAAATTAATTAGTAACAACCTGAGTTACTCTACTCAAAATAATTGTATGCCAGGGTCAACCTACAAACAAATAATGGCATCAGTAACAGGAAATGTATTTAATCCTAAAACTAACATTACTGTATTGTAGGTAACAGTTCTAAGGTAAAAAAATATGAAATAACTGACTGTGTAACTGAGTTGTTAAAGTTAAATTGTAATAAAATAATATTGTGTGCTTTTCCATATTTTAAAAAATTAACAAATAGACAAAACAATTATATTCATATGCTTAATAAGCATATGCACTTTTTAGTTAGTCATTACAGTGACAAGCTTGTATATTTTGACACCAACAGTTTTGTAGAAACTTTAAAGTCGACTAGGGATACTGTGTATCTGCCTGTTAGCTTTAGACACATAATAGCAAGGCTATTAGCTTTTTATATAAACTCAGACATAAGTATTATGTCGAAGTCTTGTATTATTAACACCACAACAGTTAGTAATAATACTAATAATAAGGTGGTTTGCCTGAATGAATGTAGCTCAAATGCTATAAATATTTGTACAAATTATACGAAGGAGGTTCCATTTCCCTCATGCACTATGAGCTCATTGCCTGGTGATGACATTGAAGTCTTGGGATTAACTCCGGATAATCATTTAAACTAGTTTGTAAGACAACAGAAGGTACCAGTAATAATATTCTTATACCTAACAACAACAAGGTATCTTCTTGCTCTAAAATAAGTAAATATCAAAAAGGAGATCAGCAGAATGCCTTGACATTATTTCATCAAAATATTCAAGGCATTTCTTCCAAATTATTAGAAATTGAAATGTTTTTAGAAAAAACAAAGTTTGACATTGTTTGTTGTACTGAACATTGGTTAAAGGATTACCAAATGTTAATTAATTTTGAGAACTGTAGTGTGGGCAGTTGTTTTAACGGTAAATCTATGCTACGTGGAGGGTCCCTAATCTTGATAAAACATTGTTTAAAATCTAAGCAACGAAATGACATAGTGGGTTTATCAATTGAACATTGCATCGAACTGTCCTGTGTTGAGCTAGATAAGCATGTCGTAGTGTGCGTTTACAGACCCCCTAATTATCAGAACTTTTCTGTATTTGAGTCAATAATGGTAGATGTCTTAGCGAAACTTGCATCCATTAACAAAGCCGCAATTATTTGTGGTGATTTTAATATTAATATTTTGGAAAATAATTCTAATAGCAGTAGATTATTAAGCCTTTTTAAATCGTTCAATTTATCAAATGTTTTTACAGAACCGACTAGAATAACTCCAACTTCTGCTACTTGTATAGATAATGTCTTTTGCGATTGTGATTATTTAGATAAAGCCATAGTCAATTATCTGCCGTCTGATCATAGTGGACAAACGGTATCTTTTAAGTTTAAAACACCTTTGCAAAAAGTGCAAATACAATTTAGACCAATAACGACTGGTAAACTAAATAGATTCAATAGTACCCTAAATAATAAATTAAATGATCTGGGCCATGATATGAATGATGCAAATAAATTGTACGAGGATTTCTTTTCAGTAGTGTACACTCAATTCAATACAACTTTTGAAAAGAAAACAAAAAACATTTGCCCTAATTTTATATTTAGTGACTGGGCAACTAGAGGTATTAGGATAAGTAGGGAAAGACTGTTCGAGCTGTATGGCCTTAAGCCTTACATCAATACTGTAACTTTCAGCAAGTATGTCGCTACATATTCCAAAATTTTTAGAAATACATGCAAAATAGCCAAAGCCCTGTACATTAGCAATAAAATCAAATCAGCTGAAAATAAAATAAAAACAGTTTGGAAAATTATAAATAACGAAACTAGTAGAAATAAAAAACGAAACACTGATTACACATTGGAGACTTCACGTGGAGCCATAAGCTCTAACTTAGAAGTAGCTCAGGAGTTTGTAAATTTCTTTACTAATATACCATCAAAAACGACGGAAGCCTTAAATTCCTCATCCGACGTATCAATTGATTTATTAAGAGCAAACGTTCCAGCCTGCCCGGTTGAATTTCAATTTACACATATTAACCCCGTAACAGTAATAAAAGCTTTTAAGCAAATTAAGATCAAATTGACCGAAGATCTTTGGGGAATGTCCATTAAAGTCTGTGCCTCCATAATTGAGACTATTGCACCTTATTTAGCCTTAGTATTTAATTCGTGTGTTGATCAAGGAGTCTTCCCCGATTTAATGAAATTCAGTAAGGTAATACCACTTTTTAAATCTGGGGACAGTAAAGACACCAATAATTATAGACCCGTATCCGTGTTGCCGGTTTTCAGTAAGGTGTTTGAAAAGATAATGCTTAATCAAATGCTCAATCATTTTAACACGAATAAAATCCTTCACGATCAACAATATGGTTTCACCAAAGGACGTTGTACGACCGACGCCGGTGTAACCTTATTAAAACACATTTATAACGCGTGGGAAGAGGCCCAAGACGCCATAGGAATCTTTTGTGACCTCTCTAAGGCATTTGATTGCGTCGATCACGAAACCTTGCTTTTGAAACTTGAGCATTACGGGCTTGGAAAACTTGCGCTCAGTTTAGTTAGTTCTTATTTAAATGACAGACAACAGCAAGTTCAAATAAATGGTGTCAATTCACATGGTTTAACAGTAAAAATGGGTGTGCCACAAGGCTCGATATTGGGTCCTTTCCTCTTTTTAGTGTATGTTAATGATCTACTCCATTTATTAAAAAATCAACCACAAATGGTGTTATTTGCTGATGACACTTCCTTAATTTTTAAGGTAAATAGACGTGCTACAAATTATGACGACGTAAATAACGCCCTAGTGCAGGTCCAAAGTTGGTTCACTACTAATAATTTAGTATTAAATGGGAAAAAAACTAAGTGCATAAGATTTTCTTTACCAAATGTAAAGAGTAGTGATTGTGAGATAGTATTGAATCAAGAGAAACTAGAATTCGTCGATAAAACGGTTTTCCTGGGGATCACGCTCGACTCAAGGCTACAATGGGGTCCTCATTTAACATCTCTTGCAGGACGGCTAAGTTCAGCAGCTTATGCTGTCAGAAAAATCCGCCAATTTACTGATGTAGATACCGCGAGACTGGTCTATTTTAGTTACTTTCATAGTATCATGTCTTACGGTATTTTGCTTTAGGGACGAGCTGCAGACATCGATTCTATTTTTATTCTGCAGAAAAGAGCCATCAGAGCCATATATAACCTCTGCAGGCGTGATTCTCTAAGGGAACTGTTTAAGCAAATTAACATCATGACGGTGCCTTGTCAATATATCTACGAAAACATCATGTATGTAAGAAAAAACTTACATCTTTTTGGTAAAAGAGGTGAAAGACATAATTATAGTACTAGGAATAGGGACCTATAAGTTCAACCAGGTTTCAGACTGGCTAAAGTAGACTCATCTTTTAAGGGGTACTGTTTAAAATGTTATAATAAAATACCTCCCCACATTCTTCAACTGAATGAGACAAAATTCAAGTCTTGTATAAAACGCACACTATGCAGTCAGGCATACTATAAGTTAGGGGATTACATCGCTGATAAAAATGCCTGGCTCAATGCTGGTCCTGCTCCACAACCACAACTAATTGATTAACACTGGAAAATACTGTTGGAGCTGCTGAAGATTGTAAGATTATCTTTGCATTGTATAAACTCAATTTCCTTTGCATTGTATAACTGCATAGCACAGATGTGAGTTCTATGTAAGTATACCTTCTTTACCATTTACCGGGTAATATGTCTTTCATTGACTTGAATGTGCCATGGCGGCTGATAGTATGTCATGCTCACACAAATGTCTCGCTGACGGTGGCGTGTGTATTGGATCATTTAGCTCCCTTCAAAATGGTTGAGCTGAATGGTGCTGATCTATGCGTCATGTTCGTGAACGGGCGCCGTCAGTTGGGGCTGGTCATCACTCAGCTGCCTCGGCTTATTTTTAATTATTTTATTTTTGGATTGTTGTCTTCTTACTATTTGCTGTACTCTGGACGCTCTTAACGCGTACGTATTTTTTTTACATCGTTCTCACATATAATTGTAAATTCAACATTAATGATGTAACTAATATTTTTGTAAAAATACAATTTAAAAGAGTGTCCATGGAGTTTCTTGCCCGTTCTTCTCCATAGGTACCTACGCTTTGGAATGGGCAACTAGCTTCATATTTTCTGACTGACCGACTTCTTGACAATTCAAAAGTGCCTGTAAATGGTTTAATTGAAATAAATGGTATGAGTTTGAGTTTGAGTTTGTCAATTCCTAGCAAAAACAAACTCCCTTCACCTAAGTTTTCACGGTGAGATTTTTACAGAATCGACTGGCTGATATAGGTAGGTTATTAAGATGTTTATTCATGTTTCGTTTTAATTACATTTGCATCGTAACGAGGTAACGCGACCACGATAAACGGTGCTATCGTATACATGAACAATTATGTTTATCACGTTTATTGTCAACACGTTTCCATACTTAGACAGAGTTGAACTTAGTAATAATAACTGCGCCTTAGAATACTATTAGTTAAGGCTCCTTCAGACAGGCGCGACACGCGATAAAATCGCGCGCGAAAGGCACAAAGGCACCGCAAGTCGCGCAACGAGCGGTGCCTTTGTGTCGCGCGTGATTATGTTGATTTTTTGTGACGCCTCACAGTGAATCTGCGATGCAGAATCGATCTTTTCGTGTACCCTGCAAATTGATTTTCAAAGTTTTTCAATAAGTAGTTAACAAGAAAGTCTAGCAAGTAGGTCAGATCCGATTGGGTGGCCATGAATCTCAAATAACCAATCCGCAATGCACATTTAAACATTCTACATGCATTCTGCATCAGTATACTTTTATTTTACTTTCTTGTTTTAGCACGATTCCCGAATTGTCCGACAATATCTCATTTTGTGGATATGTTTACAGGGTGTTAGGTTAAACGATGAAAATAATGTAGTACCTACTCATGGAAATTAATAATTTTTACTATGGGTCCAACTCTGAAATCTAAACTAATATTATTTAAATCTAAACTTAATGTGTAACGTGTGTGTGTGTGTGTGTGTGTTTATATGTTTGTTACTTCTTCACTCTCAAATGGCTAAACCAATTTTAATAAAATTTTGTACGGAGGTAGCTGACACCCTGGATTAACATGTAGGCTACTTTTATCCCGATATTCCCACGGGATCAAAACGTATGCGGGTGAACCTGCGGGGCGCAGCTAGTCTTTAAATAAAGAGAAAATATTAGATTTTTTTGTGTGTTTCGAATGGATTTGGATGAAATTTGGCATATGGGCAGAACATGATCTGGATTAGGACGTAGGATACTTTTTATCCCGATATTCCCATTGTATCGAGACGTATGAAGGGGAAACCACGTGGCGTAACAAAAAAACAAAGTCGTAGTGTGAAAACAAAGTCAGCTGTTCCCTACATTTTGTCGAGATAAGCAAACATCCAATGGACCAGGTGACCTTTTTACTCGATTACAGGGTTGCTCCAGGTAGTAAAATTAATCAATCATTTTCATGATTATAATCCCATAAAGAGCACCATGTATAAAATATAGCTAGTTGGTAGCGGGCCTAACTAGCCATGCCCTGTATGCAAATCACCGTCGACCATGTAAACTTGCAATAAAATGACCACCAGCCATCCAAAAATACTTTATTGGTAACGGACTAGCCAAAGCTATTATTACACAAATAGTATCTGCAAAGCATTGTAAAAGCCAGCACGTTTCGTCTGCACGTGGATGCTGACACATTCAGTAAATACATCGAAACGATGCACTGCAACGGAATAAAATGGTCGTAAACGAGTTACGCTATTACCCAACTAAGTATACTGTGTGCCACACGCTTAATTCGACGGAGTAAACAATGCTGCGTTATTTACTATTTAAATATTTAAATTGGTATACTAACTTGATGACGACTGATACATGATTGATTTAATGTTATCATTTGTTGTACTTTTGGTATGTACGAATCAGTAGTAAACATTTTGATAGTATACTAGTAGTGTACTAGATAGTATTAGCAGATCTGTGGGGTAATTCTGTAGAGGTAGCTAAGTCTATTATTGACATTGCAGCACCTACTCTAGCTCTTATCTTTAATAGTTGTATTGACAATGGGGAGTTTCCTGACCTTATGAAACATAGTAAAATAATACCTTTGTTTAAATCAGGTAGTACATCAGACCCTACAAATTATAGACCTATTTCTGTACTACCTACCTTTAGTAAAATTTTTGAGAAATTAATTTTAGACCAACTACAAAGATTTTTTAATAAACATAAATTATTACATAGCAAACAGTTCGGTTTCACAAGGGGTCGTTCAACTACTGATGCTGGTGTTGAACTTTTAGGACATATTTATAATGCATGGGAAGATAAATGCGATGCCTTGGGCATCTTTTGTGATTTGTCCAAGGCATTCGATTGCGTTCTTCACGAAACCTTAATCAGGAAACTCCGCCATTACGGGATCCGGAACACCGCTCTGGATCTTCTTACTTCATACTTGAGTAAAAGGATTCAGAGCGTTGACGTTAATGGAAAAAGATCATCCGGATCTACAGTAACAATGGGAGTCCCACAGGGCTCAATTCTTGGTCCTTTCTTGTTTCTAATTTATATTAATGACTTGCCGTATCTCATAAAGGATAATCATGATATAGTGTTGTTTGCAGATGACACTTCTCTTTTGTTTAAACTTAAACGTCAGCAGTTGGTTACTGACGATGTAAATAGCGCGATCTCGAAAGTAGTCCACTGGTTCAATGTTAATAATTTGCTTCTAAACGAGAAAAAAACCAAATGCATTAAGTTTACGCTACCCCACGTTAGGCAGGTGAAAACTAATGTGTTGATAAAGGGCGAGGAATTGAATCCTGAAGACAATACAGTATTCTTGGGCATAACTTTGGATGCTAAGCTTCAGTGGGGTCCACATATAGATAAATTATCCAAAAAGCTTAGTTCCGCAGCATACGCTGTTAGAAAAATTCGTAATTTAACTGATATAGAGACTGCCCGTTTAGTGTACTTTAGCTATTTTCATAGTGTAATGTCGTACGGTATTCTATTGTGGGGAAATGCCGCCGACATTCAGACTATCTTTGTTTTGCAGAAGCGAGCTGTTCGATCAATTTATAAATTAAGTCCGAGACACTCTCTCAGAGACAAATTTAAAGAGATTAATGTAATGACTGTGCTTCTCAGTATATTTATGAAAATCTTTTATATGCCCATAAAAACATAAAATTGTTTAAAAAATACAGTGATATCCATAATATAAATACTAGAAATAAACACAAATTTGTTGTACCTACAACAAGGCTCAAGAAAATAGGTGGGTCGTTCAGATGCCAATGTATACGCTTTTATAATAAACTACCAAGCCAAGTTCAAGATCTAAGCCTTAATAAATTCAAATCATTCATTAAACGTAAGTTGTGCCAGAAAGCCTTTTATACCGTTAAAGATTATATTGAGGACAAAAAGGCTTGGGATTGAGCTGCTTCCAATTTCTGCATTTTGAATGTTTTTTTTTTATATACACATTGACATTATTATTATTATTATTTTTTATAAACATTGACATTTGCTTACTTTGTAAAGTATTATTTTTATTTATTGTGAATGTGAAGACGATGTGGGTCATTTTATTAATTTTATATATATTTTTTTATTACTCTCTCTGTTCTGTTAGTTTTATTTCTTGATCTTTGTCTGGCAGTTTGAGTAACTTATGTGGCCTACCCAAATGTCCTTTCTTTGGTATTGTTCGTCGAATCGTTGAGCTCCTTAAGTTTTGAGTTGAGCTGCACGATTTCTGACAAATGCGTGCACTGACTGGACAGGTCCTCTCAATCTGTGTGGTTCTTTCCTCAAAAGACCATCTCAGACATCGATTTACATGGTCTTCATATAACCTGACCAAGATTATGTCTGGACTTTAAAAGAGACTGTGATCTCTGAGTTTGTTTCGGCCTTTCTTCTCAGAGTAGTCAGATAGGAAACGCCGACTTCATCTAGTTTTTAAAAAAACATGATTGACGTGTAAAAGTGTTTGTACAAACCTACTTACAAAATAAAATCATTTATCATTTATATACAGGGCTATTGAGGTCATTGTACTCATCATTATGAACAACTTTTACTATGGGACCTACACCTGAAAACGCGAAAAAAAATCAGCTGTTCCCTACATTTTGACGAGTTATACGAAAACAAATGTAGAGAACAGCTAATTTTTTTTCGCGATTTCAGGTTTGGTCCCATAGTAAAAGTTGTTCATAATGATGAGTACAATGACCTCTTAAGAGGTTGTTAATGTTTTACCAATAACCCTGTATATAGGATAAACAATTAGGTATCTCGCCTAGATCAGCACCTTATTTGCGTAACACATTATCAATCTCAATCTGGATTATTTTAAAGGATATTGCTAATCCATTGCTTCATATATTCAAAAAAAATTGTCTGTTCTACAACGTAAATCATGCAATGAATGTCGTTGAACTGTCAAAATGAAAGCCATCGCTACTGATGGTGTATTACGCAATTACGCCGTTAAATGAGGTAGATACAATATCTGGGGGCCTAAAAAGGCCACTTTGGCAGAATCATAAAAGGATAACATAATGGACAGTTAACTGTTAAAGTTAATCGTATCAAATCCCATTGGTAAAGCATTTTCAGTATTTTTTTTTGTCTGTGCTAAAATACCAATCAATCCAATCCAAATCCAATCCCAATCTCTTTGATTATACCAACGTAGTGCAGCGAAAAAAATAAAAACACGGACTGTCTTCGCCATATTATAATTCATAATGTTATCCTTTTATGATTCTCCAAAGGCCAATTTGGCAGAATCATAAAAAGATAACATAATGGACAGTTAACTGTTAAGTTGGTCGTATCAAACCCCAATGGTGAAGCATTTTTCAGTAATTTTTTTGTCTGTGCTAAAATACCAATCAATTCAATCCAAATCCAATCCCAATCTCTTTGATTATAACTACGTACCTAGTGCAGCAAAAAAATGAAAAACGTGGACTGACGTCGCCATTTATAGATTGGTCTCTGAAATGGTATTTTGAGGAAAGAACCACACAGATTGAGCGGACCTATCCAGTCAGTGCACGCATAATGCATCATAATGTTACCCTTTTATGATTCTCCAAAGTGGCCTTCTTTGGCCCCCTGATACGTTGAGAAATTCATTTATTTTGTTCAGAATTAAAATAATATGTACCTACCTAAATAAATACATAAGTAATTAAGAAAAATAATAAAACTATATCCCAACTTAACTAAAACTATTCACAAACTAAAATATAGCGTCGAAAAATTCATCCGCATCGTTGTCGACTGGTATTGTACCCAAGAGACTGGCGGCATTACCACGTTGTATGGCAATGTTTAGCATCTGGCCAAGGTAAAAGCCAGTCCTTGGGTCATGGGAAGTGTCAAGCAGCCGTTTCGTGATTTATTAGACAGGCCTGTATTGATCATAGTTTCAATTTTGAGAACGATGCCTCTCTTCCAGTATATGTATATGTAGAAATAATTCTAACACCTGTGGCCTCATTTTCCGTTTCCTCTATGTTCGCCAGTGGAATAAACTTGAATAAAATTGGTACCTATTTGTTAATTTGGGTCCTAAATTTATTTTTATTTTAAGAATTATTTTTATGCTTTTTGCTCTGTCCTACAGGATCCACAATTGTATCTTAGCTTTAAGCTATTGTTACACCTCTAGAACATTACGGAATGCAAATAAATATATGAATATGAGTAAACTAAGTAGGTAGTATTCAAACCAAGGCACTCTCGAAATTCTGAAACTTATTCTCCTCAAGGCCGTTAAAAAATGTTTAAGTTCCGGGGTGCGGATTCTCAGCCTAATTTGAATAAATGAATTAATTTTGTATTTAAATTATGAAATAACCAAATTAATTATATAGGTAGACAATCTTCAGACAACCTTACCTATCTAGATTTTGTGCTTAATTTCTGAAACATTTCCGCTTGAAATATTCTGCCTGTATGCCCTTGACCGCATTGCCGCACCCGACTGGGTTAGACGCACAATCTACTTAAATTTATAACCCGTAGAAACTGACTGGTGCCCCATTCTACATGAGGGTCGTAGTCATGCCCTAGTTGTGTCAATATTTTACAGCAGAACACATGGCTTGGTCAGTAAATAAGGTTGTATAACTCCGAGTTTAAGTGTGTACTTTTTGTTGGTATTCAGTAGAATATAAACTATTATACTGAATACCAATACCTACCGCTGCAGTGATTATTTTCTAAATATCGTAGCATTATGCTGACATAGGTGCCTTTTTGGTCTCGCACAGGTTTTTTTCTTGTTTTTAATCAAATTTTATTGTATTTTTTTTAGTTTTAAATCCACTTTTTTAAGGTTCCGTACCAAAATGGTAAAATGGAACCCATATGGTGAGACTCAGTCTGTCTGTCTGTCACAGCTGGATATCTCAAGAACTGCTAATGCTATCAACTAGAAATTTGGAATAGTTTTAGATCAGTCATGTCAAAGATACGGCCCGCGGGCCGAATCCGGCCCTCGGGCCATTTCAATACGGCCCGCGATCACAATATATCACAGATAAAAATGAATCTTTTTTTTTTAGAGATTTTAGACTGCACTCAATGCCTCTATGCAGATTTAAACAAGAGTAGCGCCTGACAAGACGAGTGAGAGAGTGTTAGTTATGCTTTTCTCTCTCTCTCGTGCGCGCGCGAAGTCTGTCTTCTATTTCGTCCGTGCAGCTAACGCATACTGCGCCCCTCCCTCACCCTCTTTCTTACTTTTGGTATGATTTGTAACAACTATATATAACTAAATAAATAAAGATGTTAAAATAATTTAGTATGTTTTAGTATTTTAATTTGAACCTGGCCCGCCTACACATTCTAAATCTAATATAATGGCCCTCTGCAAAATTGAGTTTGACACCCCTGTTTTAGATGACGTTTGTCCAACTATTTTGCAAATAAGAAACAAATAAAAATATATGTATATTTTTGCAACAGGGACGGAAAAGGGGTCTGAAAAAAGTGGGGCTACTAGGGCATGTGGGGTATCATATGAAAAAGCGTCGTTTGCACATTCTCAAACATTTTTTTAGATCGCATTGTTTTCAACTTTTGATGAAAAATATTTTAAAAAAATACCGTTCTCCGCCCTCCCTTATTTCCGAAGTTTGCAAAGAGAAAAATCTGAAATTATTTTATGTGATAATAAGTTTATGTAAAGATTACAGGAAAAATAAAACGAAGTCTCTAAATAGCACACTTTTTTAGAAATCATCAACAAAAGTTACATTAGTTCCACTATCGGTCAAGAGATGGCGGTGACATAAAACTGCAATATTCTAAACCGCAGTGCACTGTTTCACAAATTCTCTGATGAATATAGGCCTTGCCGATGAAAATTTAAAAACATGTGATGGTACGTATGGAACCATCGGTGCGCGAGTCCGACTCGCTCTTGCCCGGTTTTTTTTACTGTTTGTATTTCCCGTCCGCGTCCCAAATAAAATATTTTCTTTCTTTATGTGACATTTCAATATTGGTAGCTTTTGTAGCTACCAAAAGTTCCGTTTCTACTATTTGAATACTACTTGTCGTAATGGACCTATATTCCGAGAACTGTTGAATGAATCCACAACGTACCTAATTTCCATATCAAATATTCTTGTGATTTGGAAATTAGTTGGCAAATCTTTGTATACTTCTTTCAATACTCCGAACCAATCAAATAAAACAACTGAGTAAATAAAATTTGCTTACAAATCGCTTTACATTTTCACTGAATATTATCTATTACTTCTTTATTGAGAAATCAAGCCATTTACACGTACAATGGATCTTCGGCGAAGTAAAATGAATTTTCAATCGCTGTATTCTTTTCCCAGTAATAAAATACACGATTTTGAAAGTTTATTTTCCCAGATGAGATGCTTTTTCGACCAATGTCGCATATCTATACTGCATTGCCCTTGAACTCTTACATTGGAAGGTACATACAGACTATACACGTGTGTATATACGATTACGTTCGCAACGAACAGCTGAAGATTTTCCTTCTATCTGTGCGAACCAGCGGAATGGGTACCTATTGTATTTAGAATTAAAGCCTCCGGTCACGTAACATGGACTATTTAATTTGGTCAATTAAGTAGTTACGTAATTGCTTTTGTCCTGGACAGTTATCAAATGAGGTATTATTACATAAGAGTAGGTATTTTATGTTTTTGAGGGATCTGTTCCATTCATGTTTTGTAACAGGCAGCTAAGATTGCTTAGCTGCCTGTTACAAAACATATCACACTAATAATAATGTAATATGTGTTTAATCACACTAATATTATAAAGGCGAAAGTTTGTGAGTGTGTGTGTGTTTATATGTTTGTTACTTCTTCACGCCCAAACGGCTGGACCAATTTTGATAAAATTTTGTATGTAGGTAGTTGACACCATATAACAATAACATATAGGTTGATTAACATATAGGTCTATATCCCGATATTCCCACAGGATCGACACTTACGCGGGTGAAACCGCGGGGCGCAGCTAGTGGAATAATAAATAAGAGCAAACTGCAAATGGGTGGCAAGAGATACCGACTATTTTCCTTTTTGGACTTTTCTGCGGTAAAAGGTTATTAACAATTTCATTTGCAGCTGTTTTTATACTTTCTGGAGTTGAATTCATATCGCTATCCTTGTCTATTTCCACTTTTTTTAACTTTTCTTGCTAAATATGAAGTATCAAAGTTTTACAATGGTACAAAATGCGCGCTATTTGTTTTCTTTTTTCCAAGTCGGTTTTATTCAGCCGTTTTTTATTTTCAGCCAGTATCTCTTTGATCTAATGCAAACATTTTATATTAAACTTAATGGGAGACATTAAACTTCTGGTAAACTTATAAAAAATAAAAAACAGTGCATTAATGAAAAACTGTGCAACCATGAGATTGCATATACCATATCTGCACTGTTTTGGTTCTAAGCAAAAAACACGACCTTTGTGATCGGTTTTATAGTGATTAAAATGATAACATTACTACATAGTTGAAAGAAAATGTTACCTATTTAAAAGCCATAAGCAGAACAAAAAAAGCAATAAATGGTTTTTTTTTACGGGAAATGTCCTGCGTTATATTCTGTTTATTTCAAAAGTTTGTTTTTTTACACTTCTACCCAAAAAAAAGAGTGTTATGTTTTTACACAGACTAATTTTCTCTTCTAATAAGTTAGTTATCTAAATAAGAAAAAGTTAAAAACTGCATTAATAGATTTCAAGTATTTAATAATATATTTATTGTTACTAAAAATGCTAGCAATTTCAGAAAGTTTGCAGCGGCTTGTGCTTTATTTCCTCCAATTTACTGCAGTCACAGACGGAAACGTTTTCTCAAGGCTACAAAAATTTTCAGCGACACGTGTACGAACTGACATACCTACTTACCTACGATATATTGATAATGTCTTTGTTTAAACAGTTTCTATAGTTAGCACAAAGGCTTGTTGTTAAGAATGGGTATTTAAAAATGTAAACAGGTGCCGTGAGGCCTGACAATACGAATGCAGTTCAAGGCCACTGCAGCGGCCGCGGCCGTGTGTGACATGAAAGCTTCCTCGTTTATTTACGCCCCATTGGACAACGACTCAATTTAGTACAAGCTGCTCGACTCGACTCGACGAACTCACAGCAGTGGGCTAGCGGGCAAAGTGAAAAGTTTTATTTATATTTCGAGTTGCAACACCTTTGGGTTCATGCTCTATGATTCGTGGTGATTTCAAAAATGGAATGATGCCAGTTCCAATCTTACAATAGGCCATAAACCGAATATAAAAAAACAATATCATGAGAAATTTGGCTCTGGCATTCTCTGTCTACGGTTGGCTCAAATTATTTTTTCTCACTATATATTTTTATTAGAAACTGTCTGTTCGACGAAAATGAAATAGTAGAAATCCTCAGGAGTACATTTCTTGGAGATTTATTACCAATCCAGCAGCATTTTATAGTAGATACTGTCTGTTCGCTGACTCGAAATATATTACAAATTTTACGAGATTCTTAAACTATACTTTATGGCAGCAGACATAAAGGGTGTCGTGAAGAATTCTGCTGTATTTGAATAACTAAAGTAACTACTAGACTAAAGCAGAAAGCTAGGTACCTACTTACTTTCAAAATTAATAACAATCAAACTACCATACTATTGACGGATAAAAGTGTTTGTACAAACCTACTTACAAAAAAAAATCATTTATCATTTATCATAGTAGAGTAGGTACTTAATCTGCGTTTGCGATTTAGTTGCCATAAATGTAAACAAATATGGGTTTATGGAAAAATAACTTTAATTCCTACACAATAAAGTTCAGTTTACGCTCCAAATTCAAACATTATTTTATTACTTTTTCAATAGTGCTAGTCACTCTGAAATCAACTTAATTACCATTGAAATAAAGTTAATATTTGCTTAACTTGAAATACTTAACATCAATTTGAATAGGCCTTTTAGAGTTTCACAATATCATACAGATCTCAGACCTCACTATTGGTTAATCAACAGATCAAGTATCTAAATACGCCCCAACAATCTAACTTTGTTCGAATTTCAGCCTGATAAGATCTAAATTGCAGAAATCTTAGAAACTAATGTAATCGGTGAAACAGAACCTTGCAACTATAAAATACAGGGTGGCAGGAAAATCGCCGCGGAAACTGAAACCCTGAATCCAGCACTTGATTTTAGACGCTAGGGTAGAAATGTTTCGTCGAAATAATCGGCTTTATCATAGAAAAGTGCAATCAATACCTACGCGGTCAAAAAAAAAAAAACAGGGGCGCTGAGTGCCGACAGATCTGAAAACAAAACACAAACAGAATACTTCGCCATCACTCACTGTCATATCGGATATTGGTACCTACATTAAACGAGTACATCCCGAGGACAGCCGAACACATCCGAAGCGGGTATTTTTTTAATCGTCTTATAAACAAAACACGCGCGGTATCGCTTACGGTAACAGTGGCGCGAGTTCAATGGTTTTTCTCGTCTCAAAAAGGCACCCACGCAACTAAAGAAGTTTTCACTTCAAAAAAATGTTTGGGACAGCAAATTTGTTTTGGGGTCAGAATCGTGTACTGAATCTGGTAAAACAGGTTGTTGTATAACAACAGCGTCTTAACCTTTTTTTTTTTTTTTTTTTTTTTTTTTTTTTTTTTTTTTTTTTTTTTTTTTTGACAGCGTCTTAACCTACAAGAAGGTCGTACAACCGTACATATCTACTTGTAGGTAAGTAATCCCCGTTAACTAACAGGGATAATTTATTTAAATCCATCAACTGAATTTACGATCCATGGGAAAGGATTATAAGACATCCGTGGATAGGATTAACTAGGTCAAAGATTTAATACTGTTATAGACTTTAGGGGAGAACTATACGAGAAATACGTCATCGATGATGCAACGCTTAGATTTCTTTGTCCTAATAATGTTGAGTCATCGTGAAAACACTATGGTCAATATTGCCTTGGTTGCATCGTATAATGAATTATCTATTTCGATGGAACTTTTAGTAAGTTTTGAAGTTAATAAATGCTGTTATTTTTTTAATTTTTGTCTCTACTCTCATTTTTATGTCAGACGTGGAGTCTATGACGTATGAAGGTACTGATGTGAACAAAACAGTACCTAGCTATCTGTATTGTGCTGTGTCTTAATCCTTGTGTTAAAACTAGATGAAGTAAATGCAAAAGCAGTGGAGACACTGGCCTAATTCTCATTAAAATCAAAAAAGAAAATACATTTATTTGCAGCAAAAATGACACAAACGCCAAAATTGGGGGAAAATATGCGTCACATCCACCCACGGTCATCACTCAGCATAATGCTAAAACTCTATGCGAGACAGGGCCCCAGCGCTAGTTTTCAGTGACAGCCGGCGTTGACGATCAAACTTACATAATGTGGATAAGACAGAGATTAAAACAGAAGACGAACTTGCAGGGGATCGAGGAGGGGGGAGGGTGGAGAGGGTGTTCAGGGGATCAGACCGGAATAAATCTCATCATCAGATGACGCCTTGATCCACGCTTTCTTCAGTCTGATGGTAGGTATAAGATTTTCTCTTGCTTTTCGACTAATAAGTCGGTTGGAAAGTGGTTTTCCCACCACTAACTGAGCAGTGTGTCTGAACTTGGGGTATGAACACACATTACATTAAAGTCTACACTAAAACAGAGCTCTGAAGTAATTAAAGGACCAGCTGAAGGCGACACAAACACAAGTGAGTTGTGTAGGAAAATTTTCGAGCAAAGATGTAAGCCTTTTCATGTGAATTTTGTCTGTAATAGGTGCGTCCTTCGTTGTAAATCTTGTCTGAGCTTTAAGACACAATTTTAAATAAATCATGCAGCAAGCTCAAAAGACTGAGTTAATTTACCAAACTAGGGCAGTACACACACGCTGAGCGCCGTCATACACACGACGCGACTTCCCAACTCGTCCGCGTAGTAAACATTATTCTCTTTAGCCGTTAATTAAACGAGCCCCTACAAAACTTGCCCGGCATGTAATTACTGCCAGCCCTAAAACTCATCTAGGTAAATTAACTGCGTATAACAACAGAATTTATTAAGTATTAGTTTCACATATTTGATTTTTATTAATAAAACCAGCGATCCGCCCCTGCTTCACACGTTTTTTACGACTTGACAAAACATCGAGATTATTTTTATTTAATTGAATTTTAAAGCACTAAGTACCAGTCTTACCAAGGGGTATCGTATTACCCAGTAACTGGGTTGTGGAGGTCAGATAGGCAGTCGACCCCAACATAGTTGGGAAAAGGCTAGGCAGATGATAATGATGATGAAGTACTAAGTAGGTACCTAATACACATTATAAAACTTCTGTAACAAATTCTCGAAATATTAATAAGGGTGAAAACCGCATCAAATCCTTTGCGTAACGCAACAGACAGACACGAAAATACTTTATTTAAAAAAAAAATAATTTGTTTCTTCGAACGCACTAACCTCTGGAACTACCATACCAGTTAGATTTGAAAAATTTGATAGGTAACCCAATTCTCGAGGAAAGCTATATGCTATTTAACATCACGCCAGGACCCTTAGGTACCTACGTGTTCCACGCGAGGCCCCTTAGGGCCGAAGCCTGCCGGGTCAGCGGTACTGTCCGAAAGGGTTACCGCTGGCCCGGAACATGAACACAACCGGCTAAGGAAGGAACACGGGTGCGTTTTAGTCAGTAAGAGTCTGACACTCCCTTCCGCTCCAAGACCGCCAAGCGAAAACGAAGTAATAGGCTGGCGATGCGATGCCGTGGGTCGGGGGCCGAAATTACACGAGAACAAAGTCGCGGGCTGAAGCTAGTGTAAAATATGTCATAGAAAAGATAATGTAAAGAACATGATTGGAAATAATAAATTGAGTAAGAAAGTTGTACTAAAGTATTAAAAATAAATAATCGAACCACTCCGGCTCAGCCCGGAGGTTGTTTGGAAAGAATAGCCTACTTAAGAAAATAAATAGCCTATGTTTGTCTGCATTAGTTGAGCTCAACAGGGCGGCCGAAGGAGCAAAAACTAACGGAGAATAATAAGCCGAATGAGATCTTCGATGCTTTTTTCCGAAGAACAAAAAGACAACCTCTACAAACTCTCTTTAACTTTTTCTTTACTTCAGTTCTAAGTCCTGTAGAATTCTAAGAAACATAGCATGTTTCATGCCTGTATTCCACGAAAGATGCACTGAAAAAAAGGATTTCTTGCGATTTCATTAAGACTTACCGACTTTACACAATAAGAAGAAATGTTCGTAAAACGGTAAAAGGCAAAACATTAACTTTTAATTATTGAACAAACTATTTACTGAAAAAAACAACAAAAAAAAGGAAAGCCATCATTACTGTAATGCAAGTAAATTTCAATGGTTTGAACGATATCACCAAATGAATAAAACAGTTAATTTTGTGACCTTTTAGCTACTTTTTTAAGTTACATTGTAGTGTCATGACGGTAACATTTTACCTCAAGCTTTAACTGTTTTCGCATCAGTAAAAAATACTGTTTTAATCGTTAGGCTCACATGGAACTGTTTAGGTAAAGTAGTTCAGATCAATGTTTTTGTTTTTGTTTTTTTTGGTTCCATACCCAAAGGGTAAAAACGGGACCCTATTACTAAAACTCCACTGTCCGTCTGTCTGCCTGTCACCAGGCTGTATCTCATGAACAGTCATAGCTAGATAGTTGAAATTTTCACAAATTATGTATTTCTGTTGCCGCTATAACAACAAATAATAAAAATAAAATAAAGTTAAAATTTAAAGGGTATAAAAGAAACGTTTTTTTCGGCGTTTTATGCCTTGTGGTACGGAACCCTTCGTAGCCCATTTTTTTCATTTTTATTTACTGCTTATTTCTTTCAGTGTGTGACAGAAGTGTAAGTAGACCCTTCCATATATTTTTTCTATTTATAGGTATTTAAGGCCCATATACCTACAAGGGGCGAGCCTATTGAAACCTTAATGGAAAATCCTCACTCCTATAGGTACTTTGCCATTGATGTCAAACGTCCGTGAACCTAAGGGGGGAAAACTATTTCAACATCCAAATGGAAATTCTTAACAAACAACCAGAAATCTATAGATGAATAATCATAAAAGCCGAAAACTCCCTTAAATCTTCATAACTACTAAAAATGTACAATCATAAATAATCTCACCACGTCTAAATGCGAACCGCAGACTGTCGCTTATCATCCATTGTTGCAATCTTTTTATCCGAGGCGTGTCGGATACGCGGCTTATGTCGATACCACTTAGAATGCAACCGACTTTGTGGGGGCACAAAACGTGCAAGACATTTCAATATGCATAGAACATTTTAAGAATAGGACCTTGTAGGATATTTCTACGAGATTCCGTTATTCTAAAATGCAAGCCCGTCCCGAGTGGTTTGCGGGACTGGAAGGATAACGGAAACATGCTTTGTTGAGCTGTTCATTTCCCGTTGTCGTGTCAGATTAGTATTGTAAAACCGTTTTAGATAACTGGAACCGTTTGAGGCCCAGAACAGCCGGTCGATTCTGTAAAAATCTTACCGTGAAAACTTAGGGGAAGTGAGTTTGTTTTTGCTAGGAATTGACACTATTGACAGCTCACTCCACGCTCACTTCACCTAACTATTCACTGTGAGATTTTTATAGAATAGCACCACTAGGTACTCACTTTAAGTTCACTTCACCCAAATTTTTACGCTGAGATTTTTACAAAGTAGCACCACTGGAAATGTGTCGAACTATCGATCGAGTTTGCGTTTTGACCGCCCTCTCTTTATCGTTATTAGATCGCTTTTATTCGATCAAAATCTAATACTTTGATCGATGGCTTTTAGCGATAAAATCCATTTAGACATTACATTCAATAAATTATATTACATTCGTACCAGCGGTGTTAGAACTAAACGGTTTGGTACGTGACGATGGGACGAGACCAGACGGCATGACGTTGTTGCCTTGGAAGGTGGGTAGGCCTCTGGTGTGGTGTTGGACGCAACGTGTGTTTGTTACCCTTGCGCCATTTCATGTGCACGGTGGGCTTTGCTGGCGCCGCTGCTGCGGCTGCTTAGACCCTCAAGCGGCGCAAATACCCTTATGTGTAACTATACCTTTGAGTCGTTTGGAGTCGAAACGCTCGGGTCATGCATGGGGCCCGAGTGCGCGTCTCCTTTTTAAGGAAATTTCTCGCTGGCTGGTCGACACTTCACGTGACTAGAGGACTAGGACGACCTAGTCCTCTAGTCACGTGACTGGCGGCGGAATGGCAATACTAATTCTTTGGCCAAAGACCGATCTTTGGCCAAAGAATTACCATTGCCATTCAACGTAGCAATGCTGCCAGTCTTCTGGGCACGTTTCGGGATGACAGAGATGCGGACCAGTACTTCGACGCCTAAGTGTCCTTTGTTTTTGTATTTATTTGTATAGTAAGTTAGTTAGTCGTTACGTCACCCATCTATCCTTCTTATTTGCAAAGCAATGAAGTCATCCTTTGGTTTTTACGAGACATAAGTACTTTCACTTCCGGTTTAAGTAGACACAAATCCTAAAACTAGCACCCTATTGCGTAACACACTATAAATTACAATATGGGTCATTTTGAGGAATATTGCTAATCCATCACACTAAAATTATAAAAGCAATAGTTTATGAGAGGGTGTGTGTGTGTTTATATGTTTGTTACTTCTTCTCGCTCAAACGGCTTTACCAATTTTAATAAAATTGTATGGAGGTAGCTGACACCCTGGAGTAACATATAGGCTACTTTTTAACCCGATATTCTTATGGGATCGACACTTATGCGGGTGAAACCATGGGGCGCAGCTAGTTGTTTCATATGTTTGAAAAATTCGTCTGCTCAACAACGTAAACAACGCGATGAATGTTGTTAAACTATCAAAAAGAAATTCTTTGCTAGGTACTGTTAATGTGTTACGCAATTATCCAGCAGGATTATCTCTAGCAACATAGTCTAGTGTCACTTTCTTGCCAGTCATAACCAGTGATCGGAATAGGTAGAGCTAACACACCGGTGTACATCTGCCGCCTACACTACACCACTACGGCGGAGAACATCGTGGAGTACGTGCGCCAGAAGACGAGGTACACACCGAGGGTGCAGTTACTGGAGTCGCACCGCAACGTCAACTTCAAGGCGTTCGTGGTGCGCATACCATCATGCTACCTGCACCTGGTGATGGAAGAAAGCTTTTGGCCGCAGGATGTGGTATTCCGCCGCTTTCGCGGACAAGTGCCACCAGAACGCACAAAGACGTAGTGCAACTAAGTGATACTAACATAGTTATTAAGTTTTATTTACTAACAAAATTGTTACTATATTATTATGTATACTTAGGTTAAGGTATGTATCTATGGGTCTTTGTTACCTGATAATAAATGGTTTATTATTATTATTATTTAGGTTCATTGACCGCAAACATTGATGTTAATATGGATATTTCACGGGATTCCTACTGATATATGGGATTTTATTGAAATAAGTGAAAAGTTTTGTTTAAATAAGTGAATTAGTTGAAGCGTATTTATTATTTTAATTAAGATTTTATTGTAAATACAAATTGTTCTATTTGTATAATGTTTTGATTTTCTGAGGAAAAAATGATTTGTACGGTAATATGTTTTTGTACAACTTCAGAATAAAAATGTTTAAATGATTGTTGATTCTTGAATAAGAATTTGTTACGTTAAAAATATATGTGGTTTAATGAATTAATTTTATCTATTTATTATATTATCCTTAATCCCGTCCTTCTTATATTTACCCGTCAGAAAGGAACTGTAATCTTTCATTAGTCCCGAAGGCGAGAATAGTTTTAGGGTTCCGTACCCAAAGGGTAAAAACGGGACCCTATTACTAAGACTTAGCTGTCTGTCCGTCTGTCTGTCTGTCTGTCACCAGGCTGTATCTCAAGAACCGCGATAGCTAGACAGTTGAAATTTTCACACATGATGTATTTCTGTTGCCGCTATAACAACAAATACTAAAAACAAAATAAAATAAATATTTAAGGGGGGCTCCCATACAACAAACGCGATTTTTTTGCCCTTTTTTGCTCGATATCAAAAATGGCAACAGGTAGGCACTTGAAATATTCACAAAATACTGAGTTGTATTTTAAATTTAATAATAAATAATAAAATTAAAATAAAATAAATATTTAAGGGGGCTCCCATACAACAAACATGTTTTTTTCGGCGTTTTTGCCTTGTGGTACGGAACCCTTCGTGTGCGAGTCCGACTCGCACTTGGCCAGTTTTTTTTATGATTTTACTACTTAAAAACCAAATCCCGGGACTCGGAGAATATCCATATTATTCTAACCTATGGCAAGTACATAAAACAGCTCTACCTATTCCGATCTACAGTCATAACAGATAGTCGAACCAACTTATCGATTTAGATACCTACAAACTACGTATTAAATTTTTGATTAAGTAGGTCATTAGGTGCTATGTATTCCTAGTAGTGCCAACACGGGTGAGCAACCTTGATACCTCAGTAATAACACGTTGATAAAGATCACAATTATTGTTCATGACACAACGTTTGTTTCTACCTATAAATTTGAATTGTTGCCAACTAAAGTGTGTCAGTTAGGTAAGGCCGGGATTTACGCGCACTGATTCCTGTACGACTCCTATACGATTCCGCCAAAATCGTGATTCCGGTTCGTAATGAACGGAAACCGGAACTGCCACCGTCGCTTCGTATAAGTCCATGTCCCAGACTAACCACTTAGCTATGGTCTGTTCCAAAAGTGACCATAAAATGTAAACAAATGGTTTAGAAAACGTACGGTCACCAAAGGAGACGAGTAACCAAGGTCATCAAACTTAAAACCCAAAGATTGATTCTGTGCTTTGGCTGGCGGGGAAGCAAACTTTGTAAGTGAATTGAATCGTTTCTGTAATTGCAATTTGCAGTGTTTATTGTTCAGTTTTCGCCGTTGAAAACAAAGCAAACACCTTACGTATTTGCTTTGTTTTCGGATATAGTTGAAGTTTAATAAGAAACCTATGGATGTTTTCGAATAAAATTTAATTTAATTAATAGAAATCAAACAGTTCATCTATCAAATTAAATTTCATTCCAAAACATCCATAATATGTCGGTTTCTTAGTAAACTTCAACTATATCCGACGACCCCGGTTACTTATCTCTTTTGGTGACTGTACCTGTGGATATCAATTTGTAGTGCTACTTGCAAATTTACTGATTTGATTATTTGAATACTTTTACCGAAAGTTCTAATTTTAAATCACCTTATAGTACATTATGATACATGTGTGCTATGTTGATCATTATGCTCGAGGCGGTATTATTCGCGCGAGCCGCAGGCGAGTGCGATAAGAAAGCCGAGAGTCTAATGATCACTGCACACGCGTTTCATACGACGTTTTTCAACACACTTGCGAGGAAACAACAGACTTGTATCGTTAAATACTAACTTGTTTGGAAAATGGCGCGCTAGTTTTGTTTTTCCGCGCGCCGTGCTAGCCAGCACTAGCGATGCGCGCGCAGGTGTAAATAAAAGCACCACAGACTTCTTATACATACTACGTAAAAAGCACTGAATCTCATTTTAAATATGTTAGTGTGTGGCACTGACAAAAGTTCTAAACAGCCTATAGAAAAAATATAATAAACACAAAATAATGTGTAGACTGATCGTAGTATTGTCGTATGTCAAATTGTAGTTTAGTTAGTATGGAATTAGAACGTACTATTGGCAATTTGGCATAGAGAAATATACATTAGTTCAGTGAGAATCCGCAATAATAGAACGCCAGTCAGGGTCTTTTCCGTTTGGTATCGGAAGGGACCATGGACAATTTAAGGTGGATAATTAAAATTTTCTTACGTTTTTTTGTAATTTGCAGGTCAGTGTCAGGTTGTATCTTGATCAAATATGATTCGCGACTGTTAATATATATATGTATATGTATTTACATAATTATAGTCATTAGAATAGAATCTTTCAGGTTAGATTTTTTCCCTAAGAACTTTTCCATAAGAAAGATGAATTAATGATTCGAATGATTATCATTCTGTAAAAACGTACCTGTTATAGTCGCGAATCATATTTTGATCAAGACACAACCTGACACTGACCTGCAAAAAACCTAAGAAAATTTGAATTTCGTGAACTACCACTGCGCATTCACCTTAAATTGTCTATGGTCCCAGCGCATTCACCTTAAGGTAAATAAATATTAGTTAATTTTAGGACCAAGGACAATACCGACTATTTAAAAAAAAAGTGAATTGATGAGATTAAAAAAGCGCGCATCTCCGACTAGTAAATACATAATTATCTGTGGAAATAAAGCACTTGTGGATTAAAGTAAAGAAAAAGCACGCGTTTTTAATACACTGCATTATGGACCTAAAAGCGGTTCAATAAGAGCCACTTTACGAGCAAGTGTGTTGAAAAAGATTTTGTTCATTTGACAATTGAGGAGGTTAATTTTATAACCTCAACTTTCATCGATGATTTTTCAATTACAATTTGATAATGCAATTCAAACAATATATCGGAAGAAGTAGGTATTGAGATATAAAGTAGAGACCTTGCAAAATAGTTATGAATGTGATATGAATTCCCTTTAGTAAACGTATGTGGTAGAATTTAATTTGAACAGAGTTTGTTTCTCTTTCATCATATATTTTTCGAACAGACTATACTTCTTTTCATTCAGACAATGATATAATACTAAGAAAATATGAATAGAAAGATGTGGCCTAAGACGTCATTGGCCTAAGAGAGGTCATGTTCCTATAAGTAGTCATATACCAGTCGTTATTGGTAAAAACACTGTTACACATTATCAACATAACATGTCTGTCAAGAACTACTAATGCTATCAACTTGAAATGTGGAATAGTTTTAGATGACATTTGCCCAACTATTTTGCAAATAAGAAAGAAATAAAAATGTATGTCATCATCATCTGCCTAGCCTTTTCCCAACTATGTTGGGGTCGGCTTCCAGTCTAACCGGATTCAGCTGAATACCAGTATTTTACATGGAGCGACTGCCTATCTGACCTCCACAACCCAGTTACTGGGTAATACGATATCCCTTGGTAAGACTGGTTGTCAGACTTTCGGGCTTCTGACTACCCGTAACGACTGTCAAAGATCCACAAATGACAGCCGGGACCAACGGCTTAACGTGCTTTCCGAGGCACGGAGGGGTCACGGTAAGTAAAGATGGTCACCCATCCACAGACCAACCGCGGCAAGCGTAGCTTAACCTGATCGATCGACCTGTGCGGCTGTTATTATTTAGCCGCGGGCGGCGGGCGGGGCAAAGAAATAAAAATGTATGTATGTATAGTTTTTGCAACAGGTACTGAAAAGGGTTCTGAAAAATTCGAAGTACGTAAGAATCCTACTAGGGCATGTGGGGGAAGAGCGCACTTTGCAAATTCTCAAACATTTTTTTTGTAGGCCGCATAGTTTTCGACTTATGATCAAAAATTAAAAAAAAAATACCGTTCCTCCCCCCCCCCTTATCTCCGAAGTTTGCAAACCGAAAAATCTTAAATAATTGTATGTGATAGAAGTTTATGTAAATACTACAGGAAAAATAAAACGAAGTCTCTAAATAGCACACTTTTTCAGAAATCATCAACAAAAGATACATTAGTTATCGGTCAAGAGATGGTACTAACATAAAACTACAATATTCTATACCACAGTGCACAGTGTTAAAATTCTCTGACGAATATAGGCCTCGCCGATGAAAATTTAAAAACATATATGATGTTACCGAACCCTCGGTGCGCGAGTCCTACTCGCTCTTGCCCGGTTTTTTTACATGGAAGTGACATCGATTTAGCTGGCTACTCTGCGTGAGTTATCGCAGTGAAGCATCTTCGGCATGTAACTAGATACCCTTACCAATAGTAAGTTATGAGTCCCAATCTGTACTGATCAGAAATTAGCATTGACGACTCATGTTTAACAACCACAATTGCAAAACTCCAAATAAATTGCATAAATAAATCACAGTTCATTCACCTTCAAGTTTCAGCACGCTAATCAGATTCCAACTCGCTTGTCGCACCGCTTTTCTTCAAATTGTGGATCAACATGCAAATTCTTGCGATCTGACATTCAACTTAAAACAGTGCCAGGCACAAGTTTAAACGAGACGGATTTAAACTAATTAACTTCTCGAACGTAAACAAGCATGTAGACGAAGGATATAAGCCTCTGATTTATAGAAAATGCCTTTTATTTAAACTACATAATTTTTAGTATATAATGCGAACCCGAAAAACGTGTCTAGTATTTTTATGTAAAGAATCTATGTACAAAATTTCAAAACTGTATCATGAAAAATCACAAAGTTATAAGCTTGTTAAGTTACCTATTTGTCCGTACAAAAACATGCTCACCCACACCACTCGCACCGCGCCGTCTTGCGCTCATTGATAATAGGTACCTAGGTACCTAGGTACCTAACCGTTCGGCGCGGAGATTGGATAACCTACTTAGTATCGCTCGGTGTCTAACTTTTAACCATTTTTAAATATTTTTGGGGCAAAAATGATTAGAATCGATTCAGTAACGTTACTTATTCTGAACAAACTATGTTCAGGTTTCGCATTTACTAAAAATAACGTTGTATAGATGTAATGTGAGTTTGTGATAAATGAAATATTAACTTTTGCTTCAGGTTCCCCGCATGGATGTCGGAAAATAATTCCACGGGACCGTACTACTAAGATAAAAAGTATCCTATGACCCAGCAACCTAATTGCGTACGCATTCATCATCTGCCTAGCCTTTTCCCAACTATGTTGGAGTCGGCTTCCAGTTTAGCCGGATGCAGCTGAGTACCAGTTTTACATGGAGCGACTGCATATCTGACCTTCACAACCCAGTTACTGGGTAATACGATACCCCTTGGCAAGACTGGTTGTCAGACTTTCGGGCTTCAGACTATCCGTAACGACTGTCAAAGAACCACGAATGACCGCCGAGACCAACGGCTTAACGTGCTTTCCGAGGCAGGGAGGGGACACGGTATGTAAAGATGGTCACCCATCCACAGACCAAGCGTAGCTTAACCTGATCTTAATATAAATACTGGTTCGCCGTTGTAAGACGATGTAAATGGCACGGTGTATGGATAATTAAATAATCTAATACCGTCATTGCGTAACACAATATCAATCTTAATTTGAATAATTTTGAAGAATATTGCTTATCCGTTGCTACATGAAAAATGTGTCAGCTCAACAACGTTAATAACGCAATGAATTTTGTAGAACTGTCGAAATGAAACGCATTTCTACTTATACTGGGTTACGCAAATACCCCGCAGGTCATCGCCTATCCAGTCGGAGTGTCCGCGAATTAGGGTATCTTCCGGGCCCCCGACTCATGGTACTGGAAGGAACAGTGGGGTTCTAGCCGATAGCAGTCCGACATAACTCTTCATTCTCACTTCTCTGCAGACAGAGTGTACACATGATACCACAGAACACAGTTAAGTTACCCACAGAAAAAAAAAACGATCATGGTATATTCGTGTACCTACCCAAAACGGTAACAGATAGACAGAGTTACTTTCTCATTTATAATATTAGTAAGAGTGGATGTACTAAAACACAAAAGGAATACATAATCAGCCTATAATGTTCCCACTGCTGGGACACGGGCCTCCTCTCTGTGAGAGGGAGTGGGCCGTAATCCACCACGCGGGCCCAGTGCGGGTTGGTAGATGTCACATGTCTTGAATTTTTAGTTCTAAGACATGCCGGTTTCCTCACGATGCTTTCCTTCACCGTTTTGAGAGCAGTGGTGATGAAATAATTTACACAAAGTAAAGCGCCTGTCTGGGTACGAACCTACGACCTACAACTCGTCCGTTACCACTGGGCCACCACTGTTCTACAAAAGGAATACATCGCCCTAAATACTAAATTAAAAAGCCTTCGGGCCTGTGATTAGTGTCTGTCAAATAAAGAGTGAAGGGAATACGTGCCACCTGCTTATTTTCACACAAAAGTTCTAGAAAAAGTGGCACAGGGGAACTTAATTCATAACATTATGTTCGCATCGTGTGTCGTATTCGTAAGTCATTCTGGAAACACCGTAACGCAACGATTTTTCTTTTTAATGTTTTTTTATGAAATCTTACTCGTTTTAATTAAAGCTTTGGTCGTGAAAACAAGTCTAATAGATATGTACTTGGTCATTAATACATGGTAACTACTAATAGATATTCACTTGATCATTAATAGGTACATCATCATCTGCCTAGCCTTTTCCCAACTATGTTGGGGTCGGCTTCCAGTATTACCGGATGCAGCTGAAAACCAGTAGTTTACATGGAGCGATTGCCTATCAAAGATCCACGAATGACAGCCGGGACCAACGGCTTAACGTGCTTTCCGAGGCACGGAGGGGTCTCGGCGTGCAAAGAATGTCACCCATCCACAGACCAACCGCGGCAAGCGTAGCTTAACCTGATCGATCGACCTGTGTGGCTGTTGTTATTTAGCCTCCTAATAAAGGGGTCTGTTAGGTACCTACGAATAGATATATTTACTTGGTCATTAATAGGTACCTACTGTTATTCACTTGGTATTCACTAGATATTCACTTGGTCGCTACCAACCTTGCTAACTTGAACATTTTTTTAAATGCTCGCATCATCATCAATCGTCATTTCAGCCGAAAGACGTCCACTGTTGGACACAGACCTCCCCCTTGCACCTCCACTTCAACCGGTTCTGTGCTTCTCGCATCCAACTGGTTCCTGCGGCCTTCACAAGGTCGTCGGATCACCTTGTGGGAGGCCTTCCAACGCTACGTCTTCCGTTACGCGGTCGCTACTCCAGAACCTTTCGGCCCCATCGGCCATCTGTTCTGGGAGCAATGTGCCCTGCCCTCTGCCACTTAAGTTTGGCAATTCTTCGGGCTATGTCGGTCTTGGTTCTCCTGCGGATCTCCTAATTTCTGATTCGATCACACAGGGAAACTCCAAGCATAGCCCTCTCCATTGCTCTTTGGGTGACTTTTAGCCTTCTTATAAGGCCCATTGTGAGCACGTTTCAGTGCCATATGTCATCACTGGCAGCACACACTGGTCAGACTTTCGCCTTGAGTGCGGTATGTAGGACGAGAAGATATTGCGTAGCTTCCCTAACGCTGCCCAGCCGAGTCGGATTCGACGATTGACCTTTCTAGAACTTTCCCGAACTATCGACATCTGGTCGATCGGGGCCTGTATGTACTCGAACATTCTAGATGTTTCTACAATGGAAGGTTCTAGAACTCTCTTTGGCGCTATATTATAAGGCCGAGACGCGCCACGACCGGGACACCCGCCCCGACCCTTGCTCGAGCCAGCCCGCGCCGCTGAGCCTGTAGTTCAAAATCAGTCCCTAAATAATTCCGATCCAGCCTGTCCCTTGCTGTCCTCTCCCAGCGACGCCCTAAGCCGAGGTCCGAACCCCACCGGGGGGTGCCCTTAGCGTGTAGTCGCTTAGTTTTTAGTTAGTTTTTAAGCCCTGGCTTGAGGCCTCAATTTATTGTGGCATCCACAGGAAAGTCCAGTTAAGTAGTGACGACCTCTCAAGGTCAACTACGAGATGCCATGTCGAAAAAAAAAAAAAAAACTATCGGGACAGTTTGGATACAGCGATACGAGCGACAACATCGAAGCGATATTCAAGTGCGACTTAGAGCGATCAGTAGTGCAATTGTGTTTTGTAATTAGTGTGTTTGAGTTGTAATTAGTGTTGATAATTAAAGTGTCAATTTTTGGTTATTAAATCGGCAGTTTTTATTGTCACGAACCCGAAGCTCGTAACACTATAATAACGACTTATTTTTACTTTAAGACACAAACATCAGTGTAGCCCTGGCCCTGGCTCTGTACTACAGTTCACGTGGAACTAGTTGGCCGCGTCTTGGGTGTTGACGGGGGTGAGGCGGCGGGGTTGCCTATTGTTCGCAACGCACATACTGAGTCATGACAAAGCGCCCCCGCCCCTTCGTCCCACCGCTCACATACCTAAGGCGTAATGCCTACTAGTTCCGCGCGGACTATAGGAGTTCCTGTATCTCAAGAGCCAAATACTCATAACAACTTTGTGAAACCGCAATATTGCAAAGGTCCTCAAGAGATTACGTCATACTTAATACAAAAGCAATAATTCAAATGCGTAACGAAACTTAAGACTACTTAAAAGATAATCTGTAGCGACAGCGAGGCGGACGAGCGCCGCAAAGGATCCTGTATCCTCAGTTAGTACCTAATACAACACCGTGTCCTGCTATTTTTTATAAGGAACGCTTTTATAAAATATGAAGCCAAGATAATCTGTGAATAGGCATATGATATATGACACGCTAACTATCTTTATGAAAAATGAACGGAGGCCATTTTTTTTATGGTTCCGTACCCAAAGGGTGCCAACGAAACCCATATCAAGGTTCCGCTATCCGTCCGTCCATCGGTCTGTCTATCACAGGGCTGTATCTTGTAAACCGTAATAGCTACAGACATTTGAAATTTTCACGGGTTGTGTACTACTATGGCCGTTCTAACAACAAATAATAAAAAGATAAAATAAAATAATTAGGAAAAATGTTCGCTGTCATAAGACATTATACCTACAAAACATTTTAAAAAACTAGGCAAAAAATTCCATGACGTTTCCATTTCCTGAAACCCCTTAGAGTAGCGTAATAAAAGTAGAAGTGCCCTCCTTACTGGAGAGATTCTTCCTAGTACTTCTTTTTGAACGGTATTTCGCGGCAATAAAAACTCGATCGATACGACACTTCAAGTTTTTCTCATAAAACATGATATACGACCATAAAGATCGATGAAATACCCGTAGATTGACGGTGTGGAGACATCTGCAACCAAGATACTTGCTATTTAAGGCGGAAGCTCCTGGATAGCCCGCGAAATTCAAATTTTTACAACTGTCTAAGTTCTTAATCCTATTGAATGACTATTTCAAATATCAATCAATAGGATTATATGAACTTTAAGGGTGGTATATTAATACACACACAACAAATATACTTTAGAATTATGATCGGATTATAACGATTATAATTCTGTAATGTCATGCTTTTTACGCTCGCGAATCATATTTTGTCCTACATACAACCTGACACTGACCTGCAAATTGCAAAAAATGTATGAAAATTTGATTTTGCAGCCTACCTAGTCCCCCATACAGACTTAACACCCAAGTAGTTTGTAGATAGCTGCCTCAGCTGGTGTTTCTATATACATATGTAAATGTCAACACTCCCGAGTGGTAAAGAGTCCAATCCATAGGGTAGGCTTGCTCCTCGCTTTGAACCCATATCCAAAATCAAAAGTCATATCAAACTAGGCTGAGAATCAGCACTTTTTGAACGTGAAAATTACAAAAGACAGTCCCCCAAAACGTCCGCCCTTCACCACTTCCCAGTGCTTTCCCCGGGGGAAAGAAGTGGCGCAACAAACTCCCCAGCAGCACAGCTGTATGTTCAGTTAGTAAATACTTGATTGATCTATCAAGCAAAGACCCTTAACACCATTTTCCGAAATCGAAAATGGGATCAGAACGATCTATATTCTATGCAAATTCTTTCGAACGATTCTAGTCTATGCAAATCCTTTCACGTACCTATACAAACAAACAATGCAAAAAGAAAGGGGTCACATTACCAAGTTTCTAGTCTGCAAATATTTTATTCATATAAATAGAAGCACGCGTGCAGTAATGAATGAAAGCAACAGAAATGCGTCATTGCGAGCCTGCTCATCTGTTTAGAAGCGAAACGTGAGAGTCGTGACGTCAGAGGGGGCGAAAGCAACATAATTGTGTTTCATACAAATGCCGACTTAGTGACGTCGTCGGCATTCATCCAGCATGCCTTTATATTGACGTTGGCGTTACGAGCACGTTGCACAGCAGTTGGACCTCTTTAGAAACTTGGAATGTTTCTGCACGTAAACTTGGTCTTTTAATTTGTGCATTACTTATTTTCCATCCATTTGATCATTATAATCAGGTCCATGTCTGATTGACTGTCTGACAGACAACACACAGACTTAACCACTGAAGATATAATCGTGGGCCAAGTGGGCTCTGAAAGTTTTGTTCAGTACAGGTTGTCGCCTGCACCCTATACTGAACTACAGTAAGAAGAAAATGCATACTTAACTTATCCAATTTCAAATAAATAGTTGTTTCTAACAAATATGTAACTGTAACCATGAAGATCTGGGGGCCTAAAAAGGTCACTTTGGCAGAATCATAAAAGGAGAACATTGTGAATTGTAATATGGCGATGACAGTCCGTGTTTTTCATTTTCATTTTTCGCTGCACTACGTAGGTAGATACAATCAAATAGATTGAGATTGGATTTGGATTGGATTGATTGGTATTTTAGCACAAACAAAAAAAATAACTGAAAAATCCTTCACCAATGGTGTCCATTTTGATTCATAAATTTATCCTTTTCTGATTATGCCAAAGTGGCCTTTTTAGATCCCCTGCTTCTTCGTAGAAAAGTGCAATACCTAAGCGGTAAATGTTGTGCCTGTCTAATATTCGTTAAAAACAATTATTTATTTACTTCTCAAAGCTTGAAAATACAAATCAATCTAGCTAGGGCATACCACAGCTTAAATAAATTTACAAACACTAACGGGCAAAAATACGCGGCTACTCGAAACCGCTGGGAACTGGCAAAACTTTGACTACGCTGTTAAGGGCAATTACGTCACGGCGAAGCGTTTACAGATCCCGAAATACCTTTTGCATGACCTATCGATATTTAACTAAGTTTACTGGTTATGTGAAAGGGCTGCTGGTCGACCAGCACGTAGGTTTCTATGTACAATCATGTACAGTCAACAAAAGAGATAAGTATGCAGGATCCTCGGATATAGTTGAAGTTTAGTAAGAAACTAATGGATGTTGTCGACTGAAATTAAATTTGATAAATGAGCTGTTTGTTTTCTATTAATAAAATTAAATTTTATTCGCGAACTTCCATTGCTTTCTTACTAAACATAAACTATATCCGACGATCCTGCATACTAATATGTTTTGTTGAATGTACATGTACCTGCAGTACATAACATATTATCTGCTGCGGTTTCCGATTCACTCGCTCGATGACCCGCTTCAGTGGATTAGCACAATACAGACTCGATACGAATCCAATGCCATTTAAAACCTAGTTAAACACGTTATTTCACGATTCACCTACTGCTACGCGGCGCCTACGCGGCGTAGCATTTATTGTATTCGTAGCACTCTGCTACGATTTAATTTCGAGCGTAGAGATGCAAGATTGTGGTTGATGGAGTTTAAACTTGTTTAACTTTATGAAAGTGCAATTTCTCTGCAATACTACGCTATTGTTGAAAGTTCGTTTTACCAATACTTCTGCCTGCTCTTGACCGCATTTCTAATAATATGAAATCACAAATTGTACGTTATTACAGTACAAGCCGTGCGCATAATGGACTTTCCCATCGGCGAAAATTACGAACATTCATAGAAACTTCCATCCCCTATATAGGGTCAAATTAAATTACCTAGCTAAACTCCGCAGACGGGATGTGATTTTTTTGTTTTGTTTTTGTTGCAAAATGAAATGTATTTTGTTTAATTTTATTGTGTTGACATTGTTGTATATTTTTTTCTATTGATTGTGATATATTTTTAGTTTTTTTTTTATGCATGTTTTATAATTATGATTGGTTTTTAATTGAATATTGTTTTTAGCTTCAAATATTATTTTTGTAAACATTCAGACACAATTTGTTAATTGTTAATGAATAAATGAAATGAAATGATGAGTGTCGATATCTAAACACGACAAAATAAAAATAAAATGTCGATTTTTGGTTTGGGTCAACCACCGCTGTGGTGCATGCAGTATATGTTGAGAAAATATGTTTTTTATCTTTTCATACGTCTGTGAAGTTTACACAAAGAAAAACTGTTTTTTGTTTTTGTTATTTCAAGTGACTACAGAACCTTCGGTTTGAGACGCAAAAAAAAACACAAGACCACAAGGAAAAACGCCGAAAAAACATGTTTGTTGTATGGGAAAAAAATATTAAATATTTGTATGGGAGCCCCCCTTAAATATTTATTTTATTTTGTTTTTAGTATTTGTTGTTATAGCGGCAACAGAAGTACATAATTTGTGAAAATTTCAACTGTCTAGCTATCGCGGTTCTTGAGATACAGCCTGGACAGCGAAGTCTTAGTAATAGGGTTCCTTTTTACCCTTTGGCTACGGAACCCTAAAAAACTCATCAAAATATATATTTTTTGATCATTTTAAGACATCAATACCCATCACGTCTGCGGAGTTTGGCTAGCTAATTTAAATTGACAGTAACGCGTTTAGTTGAGTTTAAAACCCCTAAATATAAAAATAATATAAGGATAAACTTCATCTAGTCATATAAATTCATATTACTCATCATCATCATCTGCCCAGCCTTTTCCCTACTATGTTGGGGTCGGCTTCCAGTCTAACCGGATTCAGCTGAATACCAGTATTTTACATGGAGCGACTACCTATCTGACCTCCACAACCCAGTTACTGGGTAATACGATACCCCTTGGTAAGACTGGTTGTAAGACTTTCGGGCTTCTGACTACCCGTAACGACTGTCAAAGATCCACAAATGACAGCCGGGACCACGGGGCTTAACGTGCTTTCCGAGGCACGGAGGGGTCACGGTATGTAAAGATGGTCCCATCCGCAGACCAACCGCGGCAAGTGTAACTTAACCTGATCGATTGACCTGTGCGGCTGCCATTATTTAGCCACGGGCCCCTCATACATTCATATTACTACCAGACGTTATTCGTGGCACGTATATTCTTAATGTTATGTTTCTGTCTTTAGACGAAAATTCTTCCCAATAATATCCTACATATTAAATTGACCTAAGGGTGCCGAAAAAGGTGGCAAAGGGAAAACGTCTGACCTCTTTTTTCATTAACATATTATTATCTAAAATGGTGTTAAAGTCCCTCATGTCATATTGCCCTCTTTCTTCATTGACATGGAAATGACAAGGACAGCTAGTGTTTCTAATAGGTTTATAAATGTCAAGTTTGCATGAGTAAAGGGGGTTTAGATTTCTAACATGAAACCGCTTTGCCACTTTGTATTAAAAAGTTTATATTGTGTCCGCTATTTCAATGGGAGGTGAAGTGATGGACAGTTGTTCGACCTGCGCCACAATAATGGCTATTCAATATTTAATGAATCGGTACAGCTTTTTTAACTAAGTATTCAGTCATTTGTATGTTTCGAAAATAAAAATGGCCAGTTATTTTTTTACAATCATCTTATAAAACATAAAAACTAGTCCATAAAAAACTTGCAATAATTATATGTAACCAAATAACTTTCATCGAGTTTATATTACAGATTTTCAGAAATACATATGTAAATGAAACCTGAAAATAATTTGATTCCACCTCTCAGAAATGATAGAAGTTATGACCTAGACTTTTGGCATTATTATATTCATTCGTAAGTAATTTATGCAGCATTATTTTTTTAACCTTTGTGGTTTGAAAGTGAAATTAAAACATGTTAGCTTCCAGCTATTTACCACGCAAGGCCGCGGTTTTGATAATATTGTGTGTTCTGAAAGGTGTGTTGTGGTAAGTAAAGTTCTAATGTTTTGGTAAAATAAGCTGCTTTATGTATTACTAGCTTCTGCCCGCGGCTTCTCCCGCAAGGTATGTCGATAAAAACTCTCATATGTCCTTCCCCGGGATGCAATCTATCTATCTGTCAAGTTTTATCGAAATCCGTTCAGTGGTTTAGGCGTGAAAAGGTAACATTCAGACGGACAGACAAACAGAGTTACTTTCGAATTTTTAATATTAGTATGGATTTACACATGATAAAATACGTACAGTCTAAAGATCAAAGATGTTGACATTTGAAAAAAATGGCTACGTATTTATTCTACTGCAGATAAAAATCTTAGACAGGGTCAAATTGAATCAGCTAGCGAAATCTGCAGACGTGTATTGATAAAATGATAACTAAACTCGATAAAATTAAAAAGATTTGATGTTTTTTAGGGGTTAACGACCTCTGGTAGTGTTGTTACTTGAAGTAATGTTGTATTTTATTGTATTTTACTTGTTATATGATTTAGCGAGTTTAGATATAAAACTTCAACACAAAAAATATAATATTTTTTTGTAGCATTCATGTTTATTTTCTAAAAATATTTATTTATTTACATAATCTATGCTAATATTTAAAATAAATTCAATAATATGTACATTTATATGAAAAAATAAGAAAAATAATCATAGGGCATCAAAAAATTCGTCCGCATCGCTGTCAACAGGAACAGTGCCCAAAAGGCTGGCAGCATTGCCACGTTGAATGGCAATGCTAATTCTTTGGCCAAGAAATAGGCCAGCCCTCTGGTCACGTGAAGAGTCGACTAACCGCTTGGCGATATCTCGAAAAACCAAGTGGGCACTCGGACCCCATGGCCCTAGTGTTTCAACCCCAAACGGCTCGAACATATAACTCCCAATCAGGTTGGAATATTTACGCCGTTTGAGGTTTTCTGCACCTGCAGCAGCCGCTCCAGCACAGCCCACCGTACTAGGAAGATGAGATGGCGCAAGGGTGTCGACACATGTTGCATCCCACACCAAAGGTCTGCCTAACTTCCAGGGCATTATGGTCATCCCGTCTGGTCTCTTCCCATCGTCGCGTGCCAGGCCGTTGGGTTCTAAAACAGCTGGCACCCCGGCGGTGACAAGGGCACGACGGATGATGTCATTAATGCTGGCGTGCCGTGCTATCCGGCCTGCGCTCCTACTGCAAGATAGGCCATGGTGTCCGAGACAGTCGACAGCTTCACCGCACTGACAGCGATGCGGAGCTCCGCAAGGAGCGCCCAAACGCAGACAGGTAGCGAGCCGGAAGGTGGTGTCACCCAGCATAGTGCCTATGTTGGGTGACGGGAGTGCTTGAAGCCAGAGCCCCGACTCCCACTCACCCACAGCCAGCAGGCGGGCACGCTCAGCAGAATTGGTGGACGTATTAATGAGATTATTCCGTACCAACCTGCAGAGCGGCTCATCCCACTGTCTCTGGGAAGATGGGTTTACGGGCCGATCTGTATCCGGGCAAGCCGCTTTCCAGGCGTTCACCGCGTCGGCCAAGCACGGCACTTCAGAGTCAACCAGGCAAGGGGCTAATATTTTCCTGGTCAACTTTTCAGTGCTGTGGACAGAAGACAGGAACGCCGGTAAGCTAATACTGGTAATTTTGCGGACGCCGAGGCCACCAAAACGGATGGGTAGTGTGGCTTGAAGCCACGCTCGGTCGTCCAAGGCCACATTTAAAATGGATGTTAGTGTGCTGCGAACAATTTGGTCAATTTTGTCCAAGAGGTGTGGCTGCTTCCACAAAGGGGAAGAGCGTAGAAAATACATAAAATTTGGGCCAAAACAACAGTATCTAATCAGGGTGAATGCCGAATGTAAATTAATTTTGGAGAGTCTGTCCGAAATCTCGTTGAAATTTTTAATTTTTTCGTCGATAAAAGGAGTAAAACTATCTTCTAAAATCGGGGAACCTAGGAGGTGCAGTGAACTTTTGTCTAAAATTTTGATTTGTGGGGCTATTGTATTAAATTTATCTAGAGTCAATTGTCTGTCGGTAGTGTCAGAAAGGTAAAGTTCACATTTTGAGGGGTTAAGGTCCAAGCCAATAGATTGAAATTCCTGTTTGAGGAGTTGTAGATCTTTCAAAACAGTGTCTACGTCACCTCCTAGCGTTCCATCGTCTAAATACCATACGTTAAATTTTGAATTTAGTTTCTGTATAATTGGATGAATAGCTAAACTGAAAATGACTGGCCCGAGAGGGTCACCTTGTTGGCAACCAACTGCAGATTCCAAAACATTGTCCTTGTATAATAATTTGGAAGGGTGCCTGTAACATTGCCACATAAAACCGTAAATTTCGGGTAATTCCTTTTTGACTTCAGCCAACAAAGTGTCCCTGTTCACAGAGTTAAAGGCGTTCTTAACGTCAACCTTGAGGATGACCTCACCTTTGTTGGACTTTAAAAATGTTGAAATGGCATGTACGGCAGCCTCACAGCCCCCTTTCGAGCCAAAACCAAGCTGTAGGGGCTGAAATTTTGCTGTAAGCGATTCGCTGTATAGCTTACAGCAAATTTTAGCTGCCGTACGCCTGTAGGTGCACCCAACGGCGATGGGACGAATGCCGCCGTCCTTCTTGCGCAGGGCACATAGATTGGCCCCGTACAAGACGTCGACGACGGCTTCATTCACACCGCCGGTAAGCATGAGGTTAATCATGGCCGCAAGCTCCTTTAAAAGCGACTCACCAGCTTCCCCGGCGCCTGAACTCAATAGATCCTTTAGGTGCTGTGGAGTCAGGCCGTCGAGGCCGCCGGCGGAACCACTTCGGAAGGAGCTCACGGCTGCAAACAACTGGGGGGCCGAAACGTTGAGGAAGGTTGAATTTAGGTTGGGAGGGTCGGGGGGGTCGGGGAAGGTGAGACCATCCGCAGGCGCTGGATGTTTACTCTCTAGAGCTGTTAGTGTTTCTGGAGAGTAAGGCGCCACCACATCGCTGCTGAATAGTATCCTGGACGCACCCCTGATGTCACCTTCACTTAATTTGGATTCCACATGCGAACATAATCCTTTTTGAGGAAAGTTATGGAATGAAGGTAATTTTGGATCTAAAATTAGGGCCGAATTGTTACAATTTTCTTTAATTTGGTTAGTTAATGTTTTTTTAGTTGCCAAATTTTTTTGAACATGTAGAATCCTATAAGGGAAGGTAAGTAATTGCTCCCAGGCACTTTGTGAGTTCTCCTGGGTCGCAAGACGGATACATTGCGCCAAACTCGCTGCAACAGATCGTCTCGCGCCCCGGGGAACTCTCTTTAATATAGGGGTAGAATTTTTTAATTTTGCTAGTTTTTTCCACAATGTTTGTTCTAGAGGTGTTGATGCTGGGGATGTGGCTGGGGGGCACAATGGTACACTATGTGATTTGTGGATCTTGCCATAGTGTATCCTCAGCCCCCGTTCGCCTTTAAAAAAGCGTGCCTGTGAGCAATGTGGACATCTCACCAGCTGAACATCAAGCGATGTGGCAGGTTGATTAGCACGGTTTCCGGCATCGCTACAGCCGGCACTGAACATATATATAAAAACACTTAAACTTACAGTAAAACTTACCTAAAGAATATAAAAATAAACTATATCTAAACACTCACTGAAAAAAAATAAACTAATAATATTTACAAAATGTCACATTATTGTCAACTGGTTTTGACACAGAGTACTTTTTGATAGACTGGTTTTGACGACTGCGGCGCAGTCGCGCTCGGGGCCTGGGGTGCTGCGCATGCAGGGCGCAGCCTTCGCACCCGTTGCCTTGGCTGCAGACGTCGCGTCGGGAAATTTTTGACAAATTTTTGTCAATATCTATGTTCAGATTGATAACAAACTTCGTAAAACCGGCTATGAAAACTGTTTGCACAAATTAGTAGGTCAAACTACGCACAACGTTGATTGTATTTCCTTTTTCCTTTTGCAGCTTTCTTTCTTGGGTATTTGTAAGGCTTATTTGTTGTCATGGCCCTTTATCGTATGGCTCCAACCATACGAGATGTACTGTTTTAGATTTCTAAGAAAAATGGCCGAATTCTATATTGCAATTTGCTTCAAAATTATTCCGATTCCGATTGATAGTATGTTACGCAATTAGGGTGCTGCTGTTGTGCTGCATTTTTTTATTAGGTATATTTAGGTATATTACCAAAATATATTGTATAATTATCCTTTAAAAGATTTATGCGGTGCGAAAATCTTTTTTTTTACGCGCCACATAAATTATCTCGTATTTTTTTAAACACCCAAACTTCCGAACTCGCTCCCCGCCCCCGCTACAGCTCACCACTCGCAGGCCCACCACAATATCCGCGGCCGCGCCTCGTCCGCACACAGTTTCGCGTCGATATTCAATGAAATATTTTATTTTAGATATATCAATATCTTGTATCGTGTGTAAACTTTACAGATGTTATTGGTATCAAGTATCAACTTGATACCAATAACATCTGTAAAGTTTACACAAAAAAAACAAATTTCAAGTGAATACACCGGTCGATGACCCCACACGTCAGGGGATCAGAACCAAAACGTAATCTGTGATCAGAACGGAATAACTCAAAAAAATCATCAAATTAATTTCATTTTTGTTTTATCATTTTTAAATATCGATGAGGGGCCCGTGGCTAAATAATAACAGTCGCACAGGTCGATCGATCAGGTTAAGCTACGCTTGCCGCGGTTGGTCTGTGGATAGGTGACCATCTTTGCATACCGAGACCCCTCCGTCCCTGGTTTTTTTTTTAATGATATACCTAACAAAAAACTACTAAGTATTTGTACACCAATTTTATTGGTAGAACGTAGAGCTCGACTACAATAATATGTATACCTTTAATGTATACCTATGTTCACAAATGAAGATTGATTGATTGATTGATCCCTTGGAAAGCACGTTAAGCCGTGGGTCCTGGCTGTCATTCGTGGATCGTTGACAGTCGTTACAGTCAAAACCCCGAAAGTCTGACAACCAGTCTTACCAAGGGGTATCGTATTACCCAGTACCTAACTGACTTGTGATGGTCAGATAGGCAGTCGCTCCATGTAAAATACTGGTATTCAGCTGCATCCGGTTAGACTGGAAGCCAACCTCCACATAGTTGGGTAAAGGCTAGGCAGATGATGATGATGTTTAAATATCGATACCCATTCCGTTTGCGGAGTTTCGCTAGCATTATTTAATTTGACCCTGTATTTTATGGAGCCTATTAGGAAAGGGTTAAGTCCGCAGTGTGCGTCCGCCTCGATCTATATTAGTAGCTGCGATAATTATTGAAATAATTTAAGCACTGTGATTTTAACGCCGATAAAATAGTCTTGGTTGATTAACTCAAGCAATACCGAGCCGCTTTGTTTAGCAATTAAATATTTGTCGAACGTGTCCAGTAAAGTGCCTAATGCCAAGTAAAGTGCCTAATGCTAAGTGCCTCGATTAATACAACTTTCAAATTAGCTTTTACATGTTATACTTTCTATGTATCCATACTAATATTATAAATTCGAAAGTAACTCTGTCTGTCTGTCTGTTACCTTTTCACGCCTAAACTGCTGAACGGATTTCGATAAAATTTGGCAGAGAGATAGATTGCATCCCGGGGAAGGACATAGGATAGTTTTTATCGACATACCTTGCGGAAGAAGCCGCGGGCGAACGCTAGTAATAGCTATAAAATCCGAAGATGTGACATCCTCTAACCCGCACTGTGCCCGTGTGGTGGATTATGACTTACTCCCTCTCACAGAGAGGAGGCCTGGGTCCCAGCAGTGGAACCTTATAGGCTGAATATGATTCAGATGCAGGGCGGACCGAACCCGAGAGCCTCTTGTCTTTGTCATCCTATTCAGGTGGTAATAATACCCAGTTTAACTACACTACCGTTGTTAGAGATCATCTCATTTGAAATATTGTAAGTCTGTAAGTAATAGATAGTAAATTACATTCATATTTACATAATTTAAAGATCAGTTTAAAGATAAGTTTAAAGTCTTAAAATAATAATAATATGTAAGTATATATAAAAGAGGCGAAATAATCAAAGGGCATTAAAAAAATTCGTCCGCATCGCTGTCAATAGGAAACGTGCCCAAAAGGCTGGCAGCATTGCCACGTTGTATGGCAATGCTGATTCTTTGGCCAAAAAATAGGCCAGCCCTCTATTCGAAATTGCACTGAATAAATACATTATTATTAATGAATAAATATTTACATATGTATTTATTGTTATTTAAGCAGGTAAGGAACCTAAATGCCTGCTTTTATTAGCAAAAATCTCGCGGGACTATTGCTTGGCTATTTTGAAGAAAAAGGTTTCGACCTAAGCATAGATATCCGAGACCTAAGGGTACCCCACTTCCCAGGGAATCTCTAACAATAAAAAGAAATATTTCATCTTTGTTATTTTTATAGTGGCTTGTCATATAAAAGCTTCCTTGCTCTGTTGGAAAAAAAAAATAGGACTACAGAAGATAGAATTGGAATTTCTCAGTAGCCGCCCGGGTCTGAATTTGTGCCTGTTTGATGGCAATAGGGTCGTCCCCACATATATAAATAGACCTAGATAACGCAAGAGCAACTACTTTGCGTGCCAAAAACCGCACCAGCTTACGTATAAAATCGTAAGCCGCCACTTTCGCGCTCAGTCCTGTGTACTGCTTGCTAGGTGAACGCACAAAATACAAATAGTACAGAAGGCAATCACATGTATGTACTTCACTTTTCATACAACCTACACACGGCGGTCGCGCTAGGGTTGTCAACTTTGCTTAGGGTTTGCTTATGCACAAAAAACTATAGTGGTAGTGGCACTCGTATCTAGTTGTTTGATTTATTGTTGAGCTTATTCTACAATATTAAAACAAAACAATAAACATAGTATTACAATACAAAAAGTTTACAGAACAAAAACATATTGTTGCGCGCCACAATTAATGCCTGGTACATGGTAACAGTAGTTACCACTAGCGCCATCTAGTATCGAGTAGCGGAACTAGTAGTGAAGACCCTTCTAGAAATTTCGATGCGAGAACTTTCTAGAACATTCCCGAACTTTCGACATCTGGTCGATCGGCACCTGTATGTACTCGAACATTCTAGATGTTTCTACAATGGAAGGTTCTAGAACCCTCTTTGGCGCTATACATATAAGGCCGAGACGCGCCACGACCGACACAGTTTGGATAAAGCGATCGAAGTGAAAGCATCGAAGCGATATTCAAGTGCGACTTAAAGCGATCAGTAGTGCAATTGTGTTTTGTAATTAGTGTGTTTGAGTTGTAATTAGTGTTGATTATTAAAGTGTATTTTTTTTGGTTATTAAATCGGCAGTTTTAATTGTCACGAACCCGAAGCTCGTAACAATTGGTGTCAGAAAAGGGGATAAAAAATCATGCCGGTTTTACCCAAAGACGACACGGAGGGTATCCGTACCCGGAGTCAACGCCAGCAGGAGACGGACCAAAGGCGATTTGGTGGAGCTACGCCACAGAGGTCGGAGGGCCAGCTACCGACCATGGAGGCCGGCCCGTCCGCAGCAGCTCCAGCATCAGCAGCACCAGATTTGGCTGCTCTGATGTTGATGCTGCAGGAGCAGGCTCGCCGACAGGAGGAACAGGCTCGTCGGTTGGAGGAACAGCTCCAGCGGGACAAGGAGGAACAGGCCCACCGACAGGAGGAACAGGCTCGTCGGTTGGAAGAACAGCTCCAGCGGGACAAAGAAGAACAGACCCGTCGATTGGAAGAACAGCTCAAACGGGATAAGGAGGAGCAGGCGCGCCGTCAGGAAGAGCAGATTTTCCTCATAAAGGACCTTCACGCAACGCTCGGGAAGGACATGAAGGAGGTGAAAGAAAAGGTTACCCAGCATGACAACCGTCTGTCAGAAGCTGAAATTCAGATCAGCAAGTTTAATGACGTCATTGCTGATGTGAAGCAGGAGTTGGGTAACCTTAAACTTGAGGATAGAATCGCAGCTCCCGTAGCTACAACACCTTCGCTACGTGGATTCAAAGTGCCACCGTTCGACGGAACTTCTTCCTGGTCAGCCTACAAAATCCAATTTGAGGCTGTCATGAAGGCTAACGGGTGGAATAAAAGCCAGGCCATGACTGCTCTCACCCTAGGCCTGCGCGACCAGGCCTTAACTGTCCTGGAAGCTCTCGGTAAGGAAGTGACTTACGAGCAGCTCCTCGAGGCATTGGAGGCTCGGTATGGCGACGCTCACCTGGAACACGTGTTTCGTGCGCAGCTCAAGGATCGCGTGCAACGCAGTAACGAAAACCTGCAGCAGTGGGCCCTTGAAGTGGAGAAGCTGGTTCGTAAAGCTTACCAGTCCGTACCTGCGCTTATTGATGGAAACCTGGTGCAGGCATTCATTGACGGCATCCGCGACCTTGAAGTGAGAGCTGCTGTGAGGCTCGGGCACCACGGGACGCTTAAGGACGCCTTGGCCCATGCACTGGAGGTGGAAGCTGTGCGACAGGATCATCGTTCCCATCGCGTCAGGGAGGTTGCAGCGGCTACAGTTCGCGACCGCAATAAAGGATACAGCCCTAGGTGCTACGGCTGTGGGGAAAAGGGCCACCTTCGATCCAGTTGCCCTAAGCGAACTGCAGAAAGAGAAGTCGACCGATCTCCAGAGGGCAGTGCGGCTAACAACACCGCGCAGCACCAGCAGCAGGGAAACGAGTAATAGCCAGGACTGCGGGGCGGGTGCTGGCTGATGTTCAAAGAGCCCCAAGGGTTTCGATCACACAAACCCATGACGGGAACAGCCTTATCATCAAGGGCGAGGTCAACGGAACGCCGTGTAAGCTGACCATAGACACTGGAGCTTCTCGCACGGTTGTCAGTTCCCAACTTGCTAGTCGGTCCCTTGGGGACTCCGCATACAACCGGGAACGCATTAATTTGGTAACAGCCACCGGTCAGCGCATACCCGTCCATGGAGAGAAGAAAATGGAACTGACGTTAGGCAACAGAATCTACCTGCATAATGTCATCGTGGCTGATATAATGGACGATTGCATCCTGGGCCTTGACTTTATGAGGAAGAATTATTGCGAGATTGACGTCAAGCAAGGTGTTTTGAAATGTGGAGAAGAGGAACTTTTCATGGAAGGGGCGTTACCTGGGAATGTGTACAGCCTTAAGAAGATTGTTCTTCCGCCGAGATCGGAAACGATTGTGCCGGTTAGTCTTCCTCGGAATCCTGGGCAAACTCATCGTTGTGTACTCGTGGAAAGGGTAGACAATGACCTTCCATGGAAAGTGGCACGGACTTTGGTCAGAGCCACTGACATCTCAGGGGTACGTGTGCTGAACCTTTGTGATCAGGAACAGATAATAGAAAAAGGCACACTTGTTGGTACTTGCGAGGAAGTGGATTGGTTGCGTCGATGCCAACATCTATCGACTGGGAACCTCAGCAAGGATGCACAAACAAAAGTGACCACACTTTTAAAAAACTGCCGCAGCACTTTGTCCCAAAATGAAATGGTCAAGGCGAAGAAGATGTTATTCAAGTTCGCCGATGTTTTCTCGTCAAACGAGGCTGACATCGGGAAGACTGGCATAGTTCAACACAAAATAAATACAGGAGAAGAATTGCCTATCCGTCAGCGGCCAAGGAGATTGCCGGTAGCACGTGAAAAAGAAGTGGAAACCATGATTGAAGGAATGGTGAAGGATGGTGTTATTGAACCTTCATCTAGTCCATGGTGTTCACCTGTAGTGCTGGTAAGAAAGAAGGACGGCAGCATGCGGTTTTGTGTTGACTATCGTCGTCTGAACGACGTTACAAAGAAGGACAGCTATCCTTTGCCAAGAATTGATGACACGCTGGACATGCTTACTGGAGTAAAGTGGTTTAGCACGCTGGACCTGAAAAGTGGCTACTGGCAAGTTGAAATTGATCCTAACGACAAGGAGAAAACTGCATTCTCGACAGGAAAGGGTCTGTGGCAATTTAAAGTTATGCCGTTTGGATTGTGCAATGCTCCGGCAACATTTGAGAGGTTGATGGAACTTGTACTTACCGGACTAATTGGCGATGCCTGCCTGGTCTACTTGGATGACATCATCATCGTAGGCCGCACGTTTGAAGAACACCTTCAAAACCTGGAACGCGTGCTCATGAAGATCCAGAGTGCCAACCTCAAGTTAAGTCCGAAGAAGTGTTCACTATTCAAACGACAAGTTAGCTTTTTGGGATATGTAGTGTCTGAAGAAGGTATCCGCACGGATCCAGAGAAAATCGCCGCTGTCAAGGATTGGCCAATTCCAAAAGACAAGACGCAGGTCAGAGCATTTCTGGGTTTGTGCTCCTATTATCGGCGATTTGTCAAGAACTTTGCAGATATAGCTAAACCCCTGCATAAGCTAACCGAAGAGAAGCGACATTTCTGCTGGGATGAAAGTTGCGACATCGCATTCCAGGAGCTAAAGGACCGTCTGTGCAAAACACCTATTTTGGGGTACCCTGATGCGGGCAAAGAATTTATAGTTGACACAGACGCAAGTGACATAGGACTTGGCGGTGTGTTGTCTCAACGTAATGGTGATCAAGAGGTTGTGGTAGCATACTTCAGCAAGTCATTGTCGAAACCTGAAAGGAACTATTGTGTTACGAGACGGGAACTGCTTGCTGTGGTAAAGTCATTGCAGCACTTTAGCAAATATCTTCTGGGGCGGAAATTCCACCTACGAACTGACCATGCTGCACTGAAATGGCTATTGCAGTTCAAAAATCCAGAAGGACAAGTTGCGAGATGGATTGAACTACTGCAGGAATACGACTTCGAGGTCGAACATCGCAGCGGGAAATCTCATGGCAACGCAGATGCATTGTCAAGAAGACCTTGTCCTGAAAACTGCAAGCATTGTACTAGGCAAGAAAGTAAAGAAGTCGTACCTGTGAGGATGCTCAAGACAGACCTCAGCATCGAGTGGAAGGAAAGCCTACAACGTGCACAGCAGGAAGATTCGGACATCAAGCCGATTCTGGAGTGGATGAAGGCCAGAGCTCCTAAGCCCAGGTGGAGCGACGTCTCAGCAATGAGTTCGACCACAAAAAGCTATTGGGCCCAATGGGACAGCTTGGTGATTCAGGATGGAGTCCTGTGCCGTAAATGGGAAAACGCTCGGGGAGACAGCTGTCATTTGCAAATGGTTGTCCCTAAAGCTCAAGTACCGGATGTTCTACAGCTGTACCATAATGGTTGTTCAGGAGGTCATCTGGGAGTAAAACGGACTCTACTGAAGATACGAGAACGGTTTTACTGGGTCCACTGTCGGGACGATGTCGAGGACTGGTGTCGCAAATGTACAAGTTGTGCAGCTGTAAAGGGACCTCAGACTCGTAGTAGAGGTGCATTGAAATTGTACAATGTTGGTGCACCATGGGAGAGGATAGCCCTTGACGTTGCGGGGCCGTTTCCGGTAAGTGAAAGTGGTAACAAGTATTTCATGGTTGTGATGGATTACTTCACTAAGTGGCCGGAAGTCTTCGCCATTCCAAACCAAGAAGCTTCAACAGTTGCAGATAAACTGGTTCATGAAGTCTTCTGCCGTTTTGGAGTACCTTTGGAGATTCACAGCGACCAAGGAAGAAATTTTGAGTCCCAAATATTCCAGGAAACTTGTCGAGTTATGGGTACACATAAAACAAGAACAACTTCTTACCACCCACAATCGGATGGAATGGTGGAACGATTTAATCAGACACTGGAGAGGTACCTAGCCAAAGTTGTGGAAAATCGGCAACGAGATTGGGACAAGCACATACAACCGTTTTTGTTGTCATATCGAAGCGCTGTTCACGAAAGTACATCGGTGACACCAGCTTTCGCAAACTTTGGAAGAGAATTACGGCTGCCTGCAGACCTGATCACCGGAATACCACCTGATGCCCCACGCAGTATAACCGATTATGCGAGTGACTTGCGGAACAAAATGAATGACATTTATGAGCACGTCAGACAATCGGGCCAGCAAATGTCTGAAAAGATGAAAACCCGTTATGACCGTAAAATTAACAATAAAGGGTTCGACGAAGGTTCACTAGTGTGGTTGCACAATCCAGTCCGCAGCAAAGGGAAATCTCCTAAGCTTCAAGCTAAATGGGACGGACCGTACCGGATTGTGACAAAGATCAATGACGTAACCTACCGGATACAGAAAGGTGCAAGAGGTACTCCTAAGATCGTCCACGTGGATCGACTGGCGCGTTATTATGGGGCCGATAATGCTCGGGACGAGCATGTCTTAGGAGGGGGCAGTGTTGCGCGCCACAATTAATGCCTGGTACATGGTAACAGTAGTTACCACTAGCGCCATCTAGTATCGAGTAGCGGAACTAGTAGTGAAGACCCTTCTAGAAATTTCGATGCGAGAACTTTCTAGAACATTCCCGAACTTTCGACATCTGGTCGATCGGCACCTGTATGTACTCGAACATTCTAGATGTTTCTACAATGGAAGGTTCTAGAACCCTCTTTGGCGCTATACATATAAGGCCGAGACGCGCCACGACCGACACAGTTTGGATAAAGCGATCGAAGTGAAAGCATCGAAGCGATATTCAAGTGCGACTTAAAGCGATCAGTAGTGCAATTGTGTTTTGTAATTAGTGTGTTTGAGTTGTAATTAGTGTTGATTATTAAAGTGTATTTTTTTTGGTTATTAAATCGGCAGTTTTAATTGTCACGAACCCGAAGCTCGTAACAATATAAAATTTTACATTTGTCAATTTACACTATCGAAAATCCCTAATAACTTCAAAACGAATTACCCTATTTACACAATTTATTTTGCCCTATCCGTTTTAGACCTAAGCCTATCAAATGACACTAAAAACAACACAATATCTACACAAACAAAAAAAAATCATGTTTTCAACTTACGTAATAGTTGGTGGCGTGTTACTTCGTTTATACTGATTCAAAATAGGAAACTATTATATAAATCGAGCTTAGATAGGCATTTTTGTTGCTCCATTTTTGCACTTCACAGACGCGTGTCTCAAGCGAATGACACCCGCGCTCGCACTACTCCCAACCACTCCGAGATCTATGTGTGCGTTGCTCGAGCGCAATTTGTATGTAGAGTGCCTTCTGTACTATCTATATTTTGTGGCCAACTGGCGCTAGGCCCCGGGGGTGGGGCAAACGGGTACCGCACGCGGCGGCGTCTTTGAATCGATCATCACTAAATAGTGTTTGTGACGTCATAATAGGTAGTCAAAAAATGGCACGTTTGGTTTTCTTACAGATCTTGATACTTGCGTTATCAAGATCTATCTCTAACTGTGTTCGTCCCCTATTACAAGGGACTTACAACATAACTGACGAAATCTGGGAGTACTTAGGTGCACCCCACCATAATACATACCTATTTGTACACCGTAAAGGTAAATCATGACTGTGATCTTTTCTGCCATGTACAGACGCCAGCACATCAAGCTACTACAATCTGTCAAATTTCTTTAATAGATTTTCAACAATTGTTTGATTGTTCAAGGTGGATTGGGAAAATTTGACAGTTTCGGGTAGCTTGATGTGCTGGCGTCTGTACTTAACATCTTACATGCTTTGTGTGTGCATACTCATGTTTCTGACAAATAAATGAACTCTGAACGTCTGCTTAAACCTTCGGGGATTACTGGCGTGATGATATGTGTGATGTGTTGTATAAAAGATAGGTTAAAGTTGTAATATGTTGCGACTTGCGAGGTAGCGAAACAAAAACGTTATTTATGTGTCCATAATTTGACACGCTTTGGCAGTGCTGCCAAGACCTGCCAAGGGCAAGAGATACGTTAGGGCTGCCTGTACGTATAAAGGCTCCTTCAAACAGGGGCGACACGCGATAAGATCGCGCGTGACACAAAGGCACCGCAAGTCGCACAACGAGCGGTGCCTTTGCGTCGCGCGCGATTATATCGCGTGTCGCGCCTGTTTGTAGGAGCCTTAAAGAGGGTAGAACAGATTCTTTAATTCTTAATTGATTCCCTACCAAGAAAAAGAAACGTTAGACATCAGACAACAAGGCTAATGAAATCAGCCTAGCAGTGTCTAAGAATACCGAGACTAATGAAGCTTGCCTGCGACCTTTATAGAATAACCTTCAGATTAACCAATTGTCAAAATAATAATATGCACTTAATTTTTTTTAGAGGTCATCTCGTACATAACAACATACATAATCAGCCTATAATGTTCCCACTGTTGGGACACAGGCCTCCTCTCGGTGAGAGGGAGTGGGCCGTAATCCACCACGCGGGCCCAGTGCGGATGGGCAGAAGTCACATGTCTTCGAATTTTTGGTTCTAGGACATGCCGGTTTCCTCACGATGTTTTCCTTCATCGTTTTTAGAGCAATGGTGTTGAAATAATTGTCACAAAGTAAAGCGCCTGTCTGGGTTCGAACCTATGACCTAGGTAAACCTCGTAAGTAGCGGCCATTACCACTTGCCACCATTGCTCTCTCAAAGGTCATATATGCAGGTGATTTTGCAAAAAAAATAAACTTAGTAATTAACACATTGAAGGACACTGAACGAGACACAATAGAAGTTTTATTGTTATTACGTCTATAGGCGTTAAGTGTCCCGCAAAGAGTTAACTTTATTTTATTTTCATTACTGTGTTATAGCCCCGTTGCACCGTATGCACCATAGACCTGGACCATCAATGGTGCAGAGGAGACTAATAAGTTTAACATTAATAGTATGGTCCATATGGTGGTGGTGGGTGGTATGGTGGTGTAGCTAGCATTAATAGTATGGTCTCATCTGCACCAAGAAAAAAAAACTAAAAAAAACTAACTTTACTTTTTACACTCTGTGTAAAAATCAACTGTCTACCTATTATAGTTCATGAGATACAGCCCGCTGACAGACAGACGGACTGACGGACAGCGGAGGTTTCATAACAGGGTTCCGTTGGCTCCCGTTGGGTACGGGACCCTAAGAATGGGTCTGATTACTGATTAGACTCATTCTTAGGAGTTAATTAATAGGGGCTTTTCCGAAAAGTCTTAAATGCCACAAAATCGAGTTTATAAACCCTTTGTCCAGTTTCATAGTGATCAGTATCAAGTCTCATCTCAAATTCTTGTTCCTTTTATACCTCTCTGGATCGCAAATTACACTGGTTCACAGAATTGAATGTGCCACATGAACTTTTTTAGTGTTTCTATGTATTGGGTGATCTTCTGGAACATTTGGCTTCCGGTTGGTTCTTTTTGATCGTCCAGCAGTAGTCACTAGTCAGCCAACATCCTTGGGCTCATTCTACCCTGGTAACGCTTCTCCATCTTTGAAACTTTTAACTTGAATGATGTATACAAGATTTTGTAACCATATGCATGGAGTTTCTTACCCGTTCTTCTCCATAGGTACCTACACTTTGGAATGGGCAACTAGCTTCATCTTTCTGACTGACCGACTTCTTGACAAATTAAAAGTGCCTGTAATTGGTTTTATTGAAATAAATGCTTTGAGTTTGAGTTTGAAATGTCCTGATGGAATCATGGAACCTTTCTCCATGCTCATCACTAACGGTCCCTAAATTCTCTGGGAAAAAATCCAGATGTGAGTCTAGAATATCAATTTTAATAATATTGCAACCCAATGCTTCATATGTCAATAGAAGCTCGTTAGTAAATTCTTTATGGTTCTCACTCTTATGGTTACCCAAAAAATTTGGAACCACGTTCTTGAAACATTGCCAAGCTGATTTTTCTACAACGTAAATATTTTGTTCGAATTTCGGATCTTTTATTAATTCCCTGATTCAAGTTCCTACGAAAATGCCCTCTTTGATTTTATCATCGCTTATTTTGGAAAATTCTCTTTTAAATACAGAAATCTATTTCCACTGCGATCCATCGCCTTTACAAAATTTTAGTGGCGGTAGAAACACATCAGCAGGCTTTACAAGAGGTGAATGCTTCATATTTTTCAGTCCAGGAACTAAAGAGTTCCGCACAGGCCATCCTTTTTTCTTGTAATGGTTTTTTCTGTTCCTACTGTCCCATTCGCACAAAAAGCAGCAAAACTTAGTATAACCCAACTGCAGTCCATATTCGCAGAAGCACAAGTTAATTAAATCCAAAAACGTGGCAATGCTGCCAGTCTTTTGGGCATGTTTCCTGTTGACAACGATGCGGATGAGTTTTTTGATGCCCTTTGATTATTTCTCCTCCTTTTTATATACTTGTACATATTATTATTAATATTTTATTTCTGTTAGCTTTTAAAATTATGTTTTAATGTACCTTGATGTAAATAATTTTGGAATAAACCTCTCTTACAATCCAAAACAATTTAAATTAAGAACGAAAACAAATATATAGCACGCTTCTTACAGCCGTACATATGTGTTTATCGCTACAATACCGAAAATGAACTTGACCTTACCACCGGAAAACTGAGGGTAATGGAAACATAATAAGTGCGTTTTCGTAATGAGGGTAGGTAGTCAAAACGCGATCACCTATCAGAGTTCGTGTGGCATAACCACGGTTGACCAGTGTTATTTTTGAGAGATATACAGAGAGAGAGAGAGAGAGTAACTACCTACAGAACATAAATTATTTATTTAACGACTAGATAACAGACACTTTTGACATTCTACCATTAATCTCTGCTTGTGTACCTACCTATAGGGTGGTTTATCTACAGAGCACATCGGTTTTGGTATCGATGGCCTTCACAAAAAGTTTCTAAGGAAAACATTTCATCAATGTTTATGATGTATTGCTTAAGCCGTGTTTCCTGCGCGTGTTTTTTCGCAATATAACACAAAAACCTTAACACATAAACATTTGTTTTCGTAGGTACACAAGCTGTCTCCTGCGTATTAAAATATTTTTAGATTAATAGCGTCAACTATTCACAATATAACCTCAAAACCTGTGTCAGTTGAAAATGAAACAAACTCTTCCCCTCTTAACTCGCGCGGGGAATGTTTTCCATGCAACTCGGAAAACAAAAACATCGTGTTTTCATACACAAATGTGTGTGGCCAGTTGGCCACGCCTTTTTGTGATGACGTTTTTGTGTAGGTAATGTTTCGAAAAAACACGCAGGAGATGATAGCTTTAGATCCCTTCCCGAATGTTTTGCTTTTCCGAAGTAAACAATATTGTGTTTATTTAATTTCCTTTCATGTTTTTGACCGAAATAAGATATAGACAAATCAGTACGGAATTTGTAAGTCCTCTGTTTGCTTTTGTGGTCTCATCATCTACCTAACCTTTTCCCAACGATGTCGGGGTCGGCTTCCAGTCTAACCGGATGCAGCTGAATACCATTATTTTATATGGAGCGACTACTTAACTGACCTCCACAACCCAGTTACTTGATAAGTAATACGATACCCCTTGGTAAGATTGGTTGTCTGATTTTCGGACTTCTGAGTACCCGTAAAGACTGTCAAAACTGACAGCCGGGACCAACGGCTTAAAATGCTTTGCGAGGCATGGAGCCGGAGGGTAAGTAAAGAAAGATGTTCACCCATCCACGGACCAATCGTGGCAAGCTTAACCTGATCGATCGACCTATGCGGCTGTTATTACTTAGACACGAGCCCCTCGTTTACTTTTATGTTCTCTAGTTATATAAAAAATACTGCCTCGTTGGTCCAATGGTTGCAAGCGTTATTGCTGAGTATGAGGATATAGGTTCGATTCCTAGGTCGAGCAAAGTGATTGGATTATTCCATCTGGAATTTCACAGTAGCAGCTCGGAGTCTCGATGTGTGCCCGGTTGATGGGAATAGGCTCGCCCCCATGGACATGGGACTTAATCATAACTAGCAAAATGAGGGTGTATACCATCTGTGGTGGCATACCTCTGCCCTCCCATTCAGGAAAATAAGGCGTGAGGTAACGAAGTAAACTAGAGAAATTGTATTTCCTACGTATTTTTACGTCGGTGGCCAACCTACAGCCACATCCTTAGAGTAGATAGGTAGGTAGGTACATAAACGGCTGCCCAGTCCGACGCAATCATTGTGAAAATCGATTGCTGGAAAATTTACACAAACGACTGATTATATCGATTTGTCAAGAACGTTGGAACAAAAATAAACTGTTACTTTCGCTTATTATGTTCCAGCTTTTCTTTAGCGATGCTTTTCAATAGTTAGGGCTTCTAATCGTGCTGGGTTTAATCGGAAAACATCATCACCTTTTGCTATTTTTCTCCGTTGCCAAAAACTACACCAGAACAAAACTCAATTTTGATTATTCTGTAGCAAATTCTAGTAACAGCGCTAACCGTCTATAAAACGGCATCCTTCAAACTTTAAAATGCGTCTCTCGTATATTTCGAGCTCAGCATTCAAAGTACGACAGTGCGATGCCCTTCGCTAGACGTCTGCAAGTTGCAACCAGCAGTCTGGCTCCAGAACACTGGTCACTCGCATCAACAGATAAACTTTATCGCCGCAGTTGTCTGAGCCATTAGCTACCACTTGGTACTTAGGTTCTCAAGCACAGTAAATAAATAACGCTTGTTTTTAACGTCTCCTTAACTGACCTGTAATGTAACCTGACGATCTATTCTGGGAAAATCTCAAAACGTGAAAACTTAGGTGAAGTGAGGTGATGACACCTCACTAGAAATTCAATTAGAATGATCTAATTGATGCAATATTCTGTTAAGATCTCACCGTGAATAATTAGCTAAAGTTAGCTGTAATTCGACCGTATGCTTATGGATCGCTAGGGATTGACACTTTTGACAGCTCACTTCACCTAAGCTTTCAGGATGATCTAATGACAGAATATATCGGCTGTCATTCCACCTAATTCTTAAGGATTTACACAATTGCCAACTTACTTCACCTCATTTTTCACTGCGATTTTACAGAATAGCTCTGCTGCCAATCTATTCTGTAGAAATCTCACCGTGAGATCTTAGCTGCAGTGAGCTGTCATTAGTGTCAATGCATTCGGTGGACTCACTTCGAGCTCACTTCAACTAAGTTTTCACGGTGAGTATTTTACAGAATATACCGGCTGATGCTATAGGGATGGACACTATTGACACCTCAGTTCACCTAAGTGCTCATGGTGAGATTTTCACAGAATCGCTCGGCCGATCTTTTATTAGACAAAACAAACAGTTGAGTTTCGTTTAGACAAACCGAACAGTTGAGTGCTTGCAAATAAGCTCGGAATTTAGAGCTTAGTTCACAAGTATTTAGACACTCAAATTTCATTACCGTGTTTATTAAATACGGAAAATGTGAGGTAAACTCGGAACGATGCGCGAAATTTAATTAATGTCGGACTTTCAATATTTGACGATACGATACAGGAATTACTTTGGCAATGTACCAAATTGATTGACTGACGTTGTGTTGTGAGATGAGCAAATATGTAACTAACTATTGGAACATTGAATTAGTATTTGCTAAACATTCTAAATCCAGACCAGCCTACATACCATCACGCCTCTATTTTCCGAATACATTTTGATACAATAATAGCCTCCCCGACCGTTTTCGGTCACGGTGGCCAATCTCAATGGAGATTAGCCAGGTACGCAGGAGATATTATAGTGCACAAATATGTGCGCAAACACTGGTGCACTCTCTGTTCCTTTACTCTCATAGTCCGATGGGACGGTAATCCGACACGACCGGGGAGAGTTCAGGCGCAGGACCAACGGCTTTACGTGCTTTTCGAGGCACGGGGGTGAACCGCAAACTTCCAAACTTTGGACTGTTACTAAGAAATTCCTAATGGAAAACCCAATAACACTTTGTCCGACCCGGGAATCTAACCCAGGACCCCACGCTCAGCATTCGCGCTTGCAACCACGTGACCAACGGGGCAGTCGATACAATGTAGTCAGTATAGTTTTGCCGTAAACCGGGCACCAATCTAGACTCCATAAAATCCAACCAACCTAGGACCTGACGCGGGACAATCGCCCTTGCGAATACTAGTTCAACGAGGAAATCAGATACAGTCAGTTGAGTCACTCCATTAGCAAATTAGGTACACGAAGGTAACCAACATTATAGTAGAAACAAATCAATCTGTGCCCCATTGGAGAAAATTAGTATTTAGGTACTAACATAGATATCCGAGGTACTGATCATTATTCGGAATTGAGAGCAGGATTTACTCCTCAATTATTAAGCAAAGTGTTTTAAAATACAAGTGCTTTTCATTTTACGTTGCCAGTTTCAAATAGTCACTTTGTCATGTATAAAGTTTTGTTCATTACTGAGCTATAAAATATTCACCAATGAATATTGTAAGTAGGGACATTAATTTTCTTACTATCTATCTGTCAGAAATGTCTTGTTTTTTTTTTATTGCTTTGTGAAAGTCATCTAAAGCACGATGTGTATTTTATGGATCCTAAAATATTTTTAAGTGAGCTATTGCCTGCGGTTTCACTCGTATCCTAGAGGAAATATTTATTTTTTTATTAATTCAGTGGTAGAGGCGTCAAGCAGTAAAAAACAAACGTACACTTTGACCCTCATAAAATTAGAAAAATGTGTGGGTTATTTTAATTTACATTTTAAAAACCAGTTTCAGAATACTGCGCTGTATTAGTCACCTTTAAATTAAAGCTGCTGCAAGCATTTCATTTTGCAAACTACACTATAAATTGCACTCAGAATTTAAAGCATTATAGGTACACTATCGAAGTATGTACGTATAACGTCCTTCTGGTATTTTCTCTACGTTCGCCTTGCATAGTATAAAAGCGAAATCACGGCGTCCATTATCTTGTTAAACGTGTTAAATTAACATTCAGGAGATTAAGCTCCTTTCAACCCATGGCTACAGGATCGGATTTCATTTCCTTGATAATATAATGAAGATTTTAACTAACGAGAAGTGAATCCTTTAAGTATGGGCTACTTATACCAAATAAGCTACTTCGATAAAAGAGTAATTTGCTACTAGCTTAACTTAATTATAGGAAAACGGTTACTTGAGTTCTTTCAAAAACTCTCCTCTGACGGGAGTCAGGAAAATGTTACCTACCTAATCATATTAAGAAAATGTAGATGTATGTAGATTCTAGAGGACCAATAAACCAAAAACTTACATACTTTTATTCTCGCCGACTTGTCAAGAAAACGTAAGACCTAAGCATAAAAGCGACGCAAAGTTAATGAAAGACGCTTGTAATTAACGACGTAGAAAATTAAGAAATCAAATGAAGCAATCAGTCATTCAGCACCGCAACCGCACATTTCCTTAGGTTACGTTTAACAAAGAACCACTAAATAAAATACTGGCTACCATATAAACTTGACATTTTCGTTCAAAAGGTTTTATCGTTCCATGGTTCCATGGCCTACATTGCTATCATCAATCGTTAAAAAGGTTAACTTCGAATGTAACCTGAATAAAAAATAAAATGTTTTTTTTTTATTCGTCAAAACAAACCTTGATTATAATTTCAAACTTGGAACATTGTCTATGATCTTGACATTGAATTGATCGCGCCAAACAAATCATTAGAAATAATGTTGTAAGTTGAACAGACGAGATGTTACTAAAACCATACAATGTTATGCTTTTTGTTTATCCGAATAGTGTACAAACTACTTCTTAAAAAAATAACTAGTTATGTAAGAGAAGCGTAGGTATAGGTATGTGATAGCAAATAAAAGGGGAAAATTATTGATTACGTCTGTCTTGCTGGCAATTTGGATGGTTAATTGGTTAAGCAATATTGTAACGCGTATAGCAATGATCCTGTATTTATTACCTAATAGTTGCCAAGCCTTATTAAGTTGCGAACAAAGTTTTGATTAAAAAATGTACGCTACTCTGATGTTATTAGAAATTACATAATTTTACTAAACAGTAACAGTTTAAATGAGTAATTGGATGTATTGTATGAGTATACACACTCATGATAACATTAAACGAAATAGGCGATGAATAAGAACGATTGGATTTCTAGGGCAGCTTGAGCTAAATAAATACTGACTATCGTGATATTGTTGTTAGTTTTCTGGAGTGGGTTATGTCAACGTGGCTTGCAAGGATTCACACGGCCGACTAGCTCCCCTATCTTATACCTACTGACTCCCTTAAAATTCGTGCAGACATGTATTATTTGACATTGACTTAACGAGGACCGTTGAAGCACAGCCCCAGGCGGCTGTCTAAAGCCGTGCGTGACTGCCTCGAACTTAATAACAAATATGCGTAAATACAGCGTTTTCTGAAGCTTATGTAACTTTACTTTTATTTTTGTACCTTCTGGAGTTAATTTTTCGATTGGAAACGTGAATTCATTGATTAAATTATGACTAAACTAAACGCTTTTCTAGCCGAAGCGCGCATCGTTTTATTATTATCTATCTTCGTAGCTGGAAATAAATAAATCCATACAGTCTGGAGCTCACCTGGCCACAACACTTACGTCATAACAAGGATAGCGTTATATAATGAGTTTATCCTGACAAGCATCGGAAGTTTTCGGCAATTATACAACACCCGAGAATCCGAGGCCCTGAGGAACCGACACGACAATGTGACACGTGAAAGCCAATTAGTCACCGACCATCGTAAGATAAAGACCATATCATTATATTTACATAAAAAACTTGATAAATAACGTTTCAATCAAAGAAGTGCACAACGCGCTACAGTAAGAGGCGCCAATCAAATCGTTTCATAAAGATTTAATAACTTATCGATTTTGAAAAGGCACTAGCGTAGCATTTACGTAACACTACGATAAAAACACAAATACATAGGATACATGGGTTACACATGTGACCCGTCGTACTGTGGCCCAGCGAGAATAGACTCACGTTTCAATAAACGGATGGCGATCATGTGTTTCCGAAGGTAGCCATGTTTTATGGTGTTGACAAAAGCTATCGGCGTTACGAAGTGCGGTACCCACGTGAAGACTGGGGGAACAGCAGGACGCGTTGGCGAGACGTAGCCTTCAGTTCATACAGAAGGTTTTTGGTGAAATTAGTTGTGGTTATCACGGTTATTGATCGCGTGGTCGCGGAGGGCGCGTGGTGCGCGCGGGCGGCAGGTTGTGCCGCGACTGGGCGGGCGCCGGCGACCGCCCTGCCGCGCTGCCCTCCCCCTGCCGCGCTGCCCTCCCCCTGCCTCAGCTGCGCGGCAAGCTTTTATTTTGACCCGCGACCGTTGCCGAGGGGATGCTCGTGATAAGATGAAACCGCCACGTGAACATTGTCAATAAACTTCAGCGCTCTATATTGTTTTATTATTCCGTTTTATGTCGTAAAGATTGATTCTACTAAACATGAATTAAGAAGACAACAATGTTGAATTACTCATTGTTTCAAAAAAAAGAATGGAGCAATAATTTTAATACGCATGTATACTGACCAGTGTTAGTAAGTACAATAATACCTACCTACATTCTATAAAACAATGTAGTAATTACAGTGTGTAGTAATAAGAAGTATACTTGTAGCAGATTTATACTTAAAGAGTATGCTAAAACTACGAGGTGTAATAATATTTTTCTTATCTACACATAATTACAAAACCAAAACAAAATAATATGCAAAGAAAAAAACAACTCTAATGCTGTCCACTTGACATGAACGGAAGCTGATTGTTTAGTAATTTTCCGCACATAGAGGCTACATTTCGACAGCAAATAAAACAATGGATACTAGGGTTAAATTAGTTAGTGGTGTGACAGAGTTAGCTTAGATCGCTAGCAGGCGCGAGCGCGGGCGCACACTGCACCTCCATTGACGATCGATATTAATTTATGTTGTTTCAATCATGGCTGGTGTACTCTTTATTGTAAATGTACCAAAAAAAGAATATGAAAGTTATTTAAAAAGAAATATCATTCCAAATTTGATTTTTGAAAAAGAAAAATATATAACGGCTACAAAACTAATACAGGAATTAAAAGAAAAACAGTTAGGATCAAAAGAGTCGTTTGCCCAGGACGAGGACAATGTTATCATAATATCTAAGTGCCGATCAACTGATTGCTTACATCAGAATTTGAGAGCGGACTCGTTTAAGTGCCGAAGTGAAAGTTGTTTAGCAGACGGACAGCCGGGAGACCAGAAAAGTTATGTGAAGGCATCTTGGGAAGAGATAAAACATGTGATAAAACCGCGGAAGAACAAACTGAAAATAACTAGGCCTTTGCGAGGAGTGGACATCCTCGGGGCGTTTCACTGGGATACCCCGCTTGAAACTGTAAGTGCAAAATTACTCTAAGTACATCAATTCAATTCATTTCATTGTCTACAAGCTTTGTTCAATAATATTGTATCAATGTGTAGCAAGAAAACATATTTATGTGCTTATTTGGTACAAAAATTGTAGTTACACATCATTACTGAACTATGGAACACGAATTGTATCCTGCATCTTTTTGAGGCTGAATGTACTTTTATCAATGAATACTTAACATTCGAGTACACACAAATAACGCAACATATTACCTTGAACATAAAAACACGACTCAATTACCTTTCGTAGTTTAGATCGATTTCGTCCATGCAAGAGTGCATCCTAAAAATTGTTCGCAAAATCCTTTTTGAGAAAAAGTCAAGTTTAACAAAAATCGCGTTGATTTATTTATTGACATTTTTGACCATTTTTTAAGAAGATGTTACCTGTACGTACTAACAAAGTGTGAGATTGAATTTAGGGGGTAATCATCGGAACTACTGATCCAATTCCGAAAATTCTTTTACAAATAGGAAGATACGCTATTGCCGAGTGCCATAGGATTATTGTTTATGTTAAAACACGCGAACGAAGTCACGGACAGCTTAATCTTAGATTTTGAACGTCACATTTCTCCCTGGCTAACGCTACATTACAATATTTACCATAGCCAAAGTATTATTTTTTACAAACTATTTTTTAGTTTCTGTATGATTTAATTTTGTTATTTTTAGTTTATAAATATCTTGATTATTTCAATTAAATACCCATTAGATAAGCAAAGTGAGATTTTAAGTTTACACACTTGTTAGTATAATAATACGGATCGATATATAACTCGACATTGGGTTAACGACAGTAAATGACCCCTGACATGACATGAAAACCCAAAAGTTCATGCTGAGGCTGTTTTTAGGGGTCATGTTAAATTCGTAGTAAACTTTCACCTTAGAGACCATTAGATTGATTTTAGTTTTTGTTGTACACTTATTGTGGGCGCTTTAGAAATTAAAAATTTTTAGGCTTACTTAACTAAAGACCAAATACTAGAAGAAGATTTTGTTCAGCTCTAAAAATCCCGGTTGTTGCTCTGCCACCAATCTTGAACTGGACCCTCGTGCCAACCTTCCATCATCAGCCTATAATATTCCCACTGCTGGGACACAGGCCTCCTCTCGCTGAGACAGAGTGGGCCGTAATCCACAACGCGGGCCCAGTGCGATAGGTAGATAAGTATCACATGTCTTGGAAGTTTTGGTTCTAAGACATGCCGGTTTCCTAACGATGTTTTCCTTTCGTTTTGAGAACAGCGGTGATGAAGTGCCATGTCATCCTTGCCTCACGCAAAAACGCTTAGTAAACAAGCGTTTTTGCGTGTACTAAGTACAATTTTATTAACTCTACAACGATTATTGTCTTGTGAATAGGCACGTTCCTGTGTCATAGCTATATTAGCGACATTACGTTAAAAATACTTCTTGAGCTCAAAACAGTTGTTTGTTATAACGTGTCGTTGACTTCAGAAAGTTTTCCTAGCCAAGAAATATACATGCTACGTACGGTAGGTATTCAATTCATGGGAAAGCTAACTCCTTCAATAATAATAGGAAAAAGGCCCACGAACTTATTCTATTCCTTACCGAGCGTTATATTAATATGGGCCTGTTAAACATACAAAATTCCAAGGTTGGTTATTAGATTTGAAAAAATTTAAAATAATTGAAATAATTTATATAATATAATCTGAATAATAAATAAAACGCAAGTAATAATTGAAATAACCTGCCAGCTGGCTCGAGATTCAAAAACGATTTTCTCGATTGTTTTTAGAAATTGTACGCTATTAGAACAATTAGAACATAGTAATTTCGAAACCATATTACGATGAAATATAATTATGTCTTTTCTCAAAGTTGTTTCACGGTAAAATCGTGTAAGTGTAAGTGACGGTACCCTTACTCCAAATTAACTAAAATTGTTGGTTTTAGGTTTAAATCTTCTGGCTACAATAGATAGGTACGTGGATACCAAAAACTCCAACTTCCACCGCTTCCTAGCACTGCAATAAACTACCGAATAACACGTTGGTGTCGCCTAGTCGTCTGTTGAATGACGATATTATAAAACAGAAAAACGTGCCACCGCGCTCATTAATGGAAACTAAAACTCAATTTGTTTTCTAATCCTGTGTAGGTAATGGAAAGGAGATAAAGAAAAGTGACTATAATTAACTATAAATAACAAGGAGACACTTACAAGAATGTTGCATTGATTGAACCTAACACAATGTTGGGATTCCGTTTTCTCACAGATTACTTAATTTAAAAAAAAGCGATAGGTAGGTAATTGGAACCGGTGCACTTGAGGCCCTCCTGGTTGGACATAACATTTACAATCTTACAACGAAGTAATTGCAGCCAGATGGTAATCGAAGCCAAGACTCCGAAGCCAACAATTTGTCAAGCCACCTGACTACAATGCGGACAAATTGCAAAATAAAATACAAACAACAATTGATTTCCTGCTAAAAAGTGTTAAAATGTCTCCGGTATGATGACACGGCCCTGTAAGCAGCTGTCTGCTCATTATGATTGTTCATTGATCACATTTCCGAGCATTTAAGTCATTACTATTGTTCTAAATAGACAATCAATGGAGTATTTAAACAATACTACTTTTTATCATAATATTTTGAGATTGTCGCAGTGACAACTTTCATTGATGCGAATTGGTAAACACTGATACTACAGCTCATTTATTTATGTACAGTAAATATTTACAACCCAGTACTACTAGACACGGTAGGATACATAGAGACGAAAAGTCGTTTCATAAATCAGGAACCTGTGGATCAATAATTTCCATCCGGAAAATTTCAACATGTTCCAGAAAATAAGACAATGAACTAACAAAGGAGAAATTCAATCATTATCATTATTCTGTCCATACCAAAGACTATATTATAGTGGTTATATTCTCTTTGGTCGGACACACCTTCGACCTTTTACAGAAGGAATTATACTTCGCCTCAAGACCTCCACTCCAGTCATCTTAGCTGGATTATTAGCTATTCTGAATCTTCTATAAGTTTCGGACCTCAATTAGAGTAGCCATGTATGCAAGATACAAGAGCCCATAGGAGCCCATAAGTGCAAGATACAAGAGATTTCCAATCAGGCCGGTACTTCCTAGCATACAGCTTTTTTCCTAAACACGTGATAAGTATTTTCCTTATTTACGTTTAGGAAATACAAAACTGTCGCTTTAGGTAATCACTAAAGCGACAGTTTTGTATTTCCAAAACGTTTTGTCTGTGTGGTGCCGGACTTAAAGAATACCACCACCCCATACTTCCCGTCGGTGTCGTAAAAGGCGACTAAGGCGCGTACCGGAGAATGGGCAGCAGCGTTCTCTATGCATTCCACCACCATACCATACTGCGATCGCCAACCCGCCTGCCAAGCGTGGCGATTATGGCAAACCCCCCCGTTTTAGGGGAGGCCTATGTCCAGCAGTGGACGTCTTTCGGCTGAAATGATGATGATGATGAGGTAATCACTTCCCATTATTATCGCTCGGCCAATGTTTTATCACAATAGTGAACACAAGTATAATTTTATTGCTAGCATATTCAGCCTATGTATAATGTTTTCATTGCAGGGATACAGGACTCCTCTCGTTTTTAGGGTTCATTACTTCAAAAGGAAAAAAAGGAACCCTTGTAGGATCACTCGTGTGTCTGTCTGTCCGTCCGTCTGTCACAGCCAATTTGCTCCGAATCTATAGGACCGATTAAGTTGAAATTTGGTACACAAATTTGTGACGTAAATAAATGAATTTTGAATATGGGGGTCATTTTTGGGGGGCAAATAGAAAATTTTAAAAACGTTTTCCCAATCTGTACCGTGTGACATATCAAAGGCCTTACTGTGAGGATCTCAAATATATTTTTTTCATAATTTTAAAGTAAATTGTATTAAAGTCATTTAAGAAAATAGACGAAAATTGACCATTCCCCCTTATCTCCGAAACTACCAAGCCTACCATTTTGAAAAAGTACAGAAAATAGTTCTATACCTATGGATTACAGTAAACCCAATAAGAAGTATGTGGTCTTAAAACAACATGATAAATCTCGCAATATTGTGCGTACAAACTTACATTTTCAGTTGGAATGTGAAAAAAAAACTTATCATTGTAATTGAAAAACATGTTCTCTCATTTTTCAATTACAACGATAAGTTTGTTTTTAGTTACCACAAACAAAGGACAATGGGAAATTCTGTATGGGTCCCGTATCCAAAAAAAAAATGACTGTAGCATTATGAACTATGTCTATATTTTTATACTTCTATGGCCGCAATCCACCACGCGGGCCCAGTACCACGGGTTGGTAGATGTCACACGTCTTCGATTTTTTTGGTCCTAACACATGCCGGTTTCACACGATGTTTTCCTTCACCGTTTTTAAAAGCAGTGGTGATGAAATAATTGACACAAAGTAAAGCGCTTGTCTGGGTTCGAACCTACGACCTGCAACTCGTAAGTCACGGCCGTTACCGCTGAACCACCACTGCTCAACGCTCAATTTTATTGCTAAGCAACTTGGAATTAAAAGAAAAGTTTGTTTCGACGCAAAATATATAGGTATGTTTGATGCTCGTCCAATAACTCTTATATGTATTTCAGTTAGCAACAGGGTGTATAAATATTCAACTTATCCTTATGAAAGTAGTTCCAAAAGTATTTCTCATTACGTAAGTAGTTATTCCATGGGGCCTGGGCTTCATTAGTATCTAAGTACCTACTCCCTATGTTATTAGTCCGTATTAGTGCGTAGCAACCATTGGTAATAAGTTCCTTAATCGTAGCTATTTCCACAACATGAAATATGTTTACTATACTTACCAAGGAAATAAAATGGCCACTTTATAATACATCTAGAAGCAAACACTTGCGTCATAAGAATAACTAGCAATCGTAGTAATAACATCTAAGAATTGTAAGGTAATGTTTATAATAACAATTTTACTATTACTTTTACTGCTGGTTACTGACGATATCGCCTTATTACACAACTCATTCATTTCATTCCTATATTCCACCCATAAGGTTGAAAATTGGCTGATAATATCTGGCAAGTAAAGTCCTGTAAGGTCTGTTTCAAATGCTTCGTCTAGTTTCTTCCCAGAATTTATTGTCTCTTGCTGTCCATTAACCTCTCTGCTCGACTAGATTTTGACATATGACATACCAGCTGACTCGACGGGATGTTGCGAATTACGTCATGATTTTCAGGAATTTACTTCAACTTTCAGCATTCGAATTTATTAAGAAAAATGTGTTACCGCGCCTATTTGGACAATAAGCTTGTGGCAAATATCTTTAATTATATGCTGATGTCGGTCAAACCGCGTCATTCTACTGCGAAAAATGTATAAAATAGATATTACTACACCTATCCAAAAGGTAGGCATCTTAAAATCGCTGAAAATATATACATAAACCACATAAACTCTTGATGAAAATATCCAAAATGGAAAAATAAAGATATTGTCATTCTCTCTGCATTCTTACTTTTACCATTTTTCATACGTAAGCTACATAAAAAACATGATCAAATCTTGATAAAAATTACTTAAATTGTGTTGCGGCGTGACACTTCTTAGTGCTGACAATCCACCCAATTTTGTTATTTCGATTAAAAAATGTCTTAAAGCATAATCGATAATCGGTATTTAAAAAAAATAAAAATTTGTAGAAATTGAATAAAAACTCTTTGGTATATTTTTCATGAATTAATTATTTATTTAAATATAATCATTTTATTTGAATAAGTACAGTGTAGATAGGCGTGTAACTTTTTATGGTTCCCTACGTCCGAATGAAAAAACGGAACCTTTATAGAATCACTCGTGTGTCTGTCTGTGTAGGTCTGTCACAACCGATTTGTTTCGAATCTACTGGACCGATTAAGTTGAAATTTGGTACACTTATAAATTTCTGTGACTCGAACATGGCCGTGTAACATAAATAAATTAATTTATAATATGGGGTCACTTTTTGGGGTCACATTAGAAAATTTAAAAAGCTTTGCATACTGTAGGTACCGTGTGATATATCAAATGAAAGGGCTTGTAGTGGGGGTCACATATATATTTTTATAAGACCACTGAGACTAAAATAAAAAAAAAATACAAAATATAGTTCTGTGATTATAGATTCCAGGAGATCCTATCAGAAGTCTGGTCTTAAAATAACATAGCAAATCTCTCAATATACTGCGACAAAACATGTTCGGAATGTTGGGGATGTTATATTCAATTTAAAGTTGTTATTAGGGTTCCGTACCAAAATGGTAAAAAGCAACCTTTTTTTTTTGGGTGGGAAATCATCATATGACCCCTCCCGCTCTGGGCGGAAGGGAGCGTCAGACTCTTGCTGACTAAACCCACCAGTGTTTCTTCCCTAGCCCTTTGTGTTCCGAGCCAGCGGTAACCCTTGCGGACAATCCCGCTGACCCGGCAGGCTTCGGCCCTGGCGGGTACGTTCCACGCGCGCCTCAAAGAGATGTCTGCATCACGTGAATAAGGAACCCTTATGTTGCGACTCAGTATATCCGTCTGTCACAGCTGGATATCTCAAGAACTACTAAAGCTATCAACTTGAAATAGTTTTAGGTGACGTTTGCCCAACTATTTTGCAAACAAGAAAGAAATAAAAATATTTTTGTTTTTTTTTTACAACCGGGACTGAAAAGGGTTTTGAAAAATTCGAAGTGGGGCTACTAAGGTATGTGGGGTATCAAGAAAGAGCGTAGTTTGCACATTCTCAAACATTTTTTTTAAGCCGCATGTTTTTTGACTTTTGATAAAAATGTAAAAAAAAATACCGTTTCCCCCTTATCTCCGAAGTTTGCATAGAGAAAATCCTGAAATTATTCTATGTGATAGAAGTTTATGTAACGATTACAGGAAAAATAAAACCATGTCTCTAAATCGCACACTCTTTCAGAAATCATCAACAATAACTACATTAGTTCCACTATCGGTCATGAGATAGCGCTGACCTAAAACTGCAATATTCTACACCGCAGCGTGCAGTGTTAAAATTCTCTGAAGCATAATAGGTCTCACCGATGAAAATTTAAAAACATAAGATGGTACGGAACCCTCGGAGAGCGAGTCCGACTCGCGCTTGCTTGTTTTTTTAATGTTATGCTTAAAACACTTGTTATAAAAATATGATTTTTTGGCATTTTTAATCTCAAATAGCAGCCAAGAGGGTTAATTGCAGAGTTTCGCTGTAATAGTAAGAAATGCTCAATGAGGGGCCCGTGGCTAAATAATAACAGCCGCACAGGTCGATCGATCAGGTTAAGCTACGCTAGCCGCGGTTGGTCTGTGGATGGGTGACCATCTTTACATACCGAGACCCCTCCGTGCCTCGGAAAGCACGTTAAGCCGTTGGTCCCGGCTGTCATTTGTGGATCTTTGACAGTCGTTACGGGTAGTCAGAAGCCCGAAAGTCTGACAACCAGTCTTACCAAGGGGTATCGTATTACCCAGTAACTGGGTTGTGGAGGTCAGATAGGCAGTCGCTCCATGTAAAATACTGGTATTCAGCTGCATCCGGTTAGACTGGAAGCCGACCCCAACATAGTTGGGAAAAGGCTAGGCAGATGAGTAAGAAATGCTCAATATGTTATTCCCCTAAAAGTGACACAGGGCCGTTGCGGGTGACGTCAACATCGAAAGGGATAAGAAAACAGTACTTTTCTTTTCTGGCCGGCACTTTAATTTTTGGGTGCGTTATGAATGATGAGTTTATGAAATACAAACTTATTTTTTCAGTCGATCAAATTAATGATGAGCAGTGTGCATGCGTAAATATTCAACCCAACTACCGAACTTTTCACTGTGCGTGGTCCGACATAAACAAGGCCAGTTTTTAAAATTACGTTGGGTTAGTACCACAAAAAAAACAATTTCAATTACTCAAGTAAACTATTAAATACAAAACTGTCCAAGTGCGAGTCGCACTCGCACACGAAGGGTTCCGTATCACAAGGCAAAAACGCCAAAAAAACAGGAATGTTGTATAGGAGCCGCCCCTTAAATATTTATTTTATTCTGTTTTAGTATTTGTTGTTAAAGCGGCAACAGAAATACATCATCTGTGAAAATTTCAACTGTCTAGCTATCACGGTTCATGAGGTACAGCCTGGTGACAGACGGACAGACGGACAGTGGAGTCTTAGTAATAGGGTCCCGTTTTTACCCTTTGGGTACGGAACCCTAAAAACTACCAAGTTCATACAACTAATAAAACATATTGAAATGTAAAGTGATTGCGGAATACCCAATTTATCCAATTAATTTATCATCATTCCCAAACTTTTGTTAAGCCTACCTAAAAAATGTATACTGGGCATTCTGTAGCAAACTATTGGAAAGTATCAAAAATAAATAATTGTACATTTTATAAAAATAATTTGAAGCGGCGAGCGCATTCCGAAGATAAATTCAAATATAGAACCAATTCGGCGCGAAATTCAATGAATGACTATGGTCAAAGGCCCTCAGTTATTGACTCAGTTTTAATATAATGTCCAAAAAACTATTATAATTACATTAAAAAATCATAAATCATTGTTATAAACAATGCTTTTTATATTAAAATGATTTTATTTTAATTTCTGAGTATCGATTTCCGACATTCGACATATTACTTACTCGAGTCAATCGAAATTAAAAAAAAAATCGTTTATCATAATCGCTTTCACACATCATTACGATAAAAAAAAACAATAATGGACGGCGATTCTGAACACAAATTGAGTAGTGGTAATGAATAATACGTGTTATTGGACCCTGTGTTTCAATATTACGTTAAGATTTGGGCATTGTCGTGTTGTTAATAATATTTTCAATAATATTTGTCTCATTTTAAATCTTATCTACATGTGTATGTGTGACATTTGTGAAAAGTAAAAATGTAAACACGCACGTTTGGCGCGAAACTTCGACATTAGATATCAAAAAACTTCATTACCGCTACTTATTTAACTTGGGCAATGGATGAATTCGTCAAATAATTAAATGATGTATGCCCCACTGCCCCTGTGGTGGAGTTTGGATGTTCGAAATTCCCATTTTTTATGTTTTTTAGCCTCGACCACCTCTGTCAACAAAATGGCGATTATCGCATTTACAGACTTACATTTAATAAAGGTAAATTAATAAGCTTGCGCGCTAAGTATGCAATATTTATTGGTGTTAACGTATGAGTTTTTTATCCAACTCTCTTAATTAACGCACATTCATAAGATTTGATGGGTAGCATAATGAAAATTTACATAATCAATGAAGAGTGTCGATGTCGTAATTCCTGGGTCCAATGGGACCCAGTACCGAGCCGGCGGAGGTTCGTGTGTTCGGGTCCATTCGGGGGCGCTACCGAACTATACGGTTAAGTCGGCAAGCTCCGAGGCTATATTTTAACCCCTTTCTAAGTTAAAATAATTTATGACTTGCTCTCAGATCCTGTCAGAAATTGTAGAGCGACTGGACATCAAAAATGCAGTGTGGAGCACAACGAAAGATGAAAAATTTTGGCAGGTTAGTACTTAGTACTTTTAGCGACGACGTAGATACTGGAATTTAGGTCATGGAAATGTGCATATATTACATAAAGAATTTAAATAAGGGTAGTTTACAAAACCATAAGGTTTTTCATGCGAATTATGGTTGAAATAACGAAACATCGTTAGCAGGCATGAACACTTCAATAAATTAAATCTAATTAGGTAGTTGAGACATTGTGTCTACTATAAATATGTATTATTGTGCGTAAAATAGGCTATCTATTTGTTGCATTCCCAAAACTATCAGCAGAATGTAAATGTGACCCACTGGCGAAGGTTCCATACAACTCGTACCTACCGGCTTCCCTTTGAAATATGGCACAGTCAGTATTCTATAGACAAATAATATAATCATTTTAAAGATTACCTCTTGCAAAAATTAACCCTTTTTTTTTTTGTGCGGATGGGAAATCATCAAATGACTCCTCCCGCTCTGGGTGGAGCGGAAGGGAGTGTCAGACTCTTACTGACTAAAACCCACCCGTGTTCCTTCCTTAGCCCTTTATGTTCCGGGCCAGCGGTTACCCTTTCGGACAATCCCGCTGACCCGGCAGGCTTCGGCCCTAAGGGGCCCCTCCCCGATGCTGACATCTCTTTGAGGCGCGCGTGGAACACGTACGCGCCGTCCGGCACGGGCCTGGTCCTGATCGGACGGTGAGCTACCCATTGCTCTCCGCCCGCAGGCCCGCGCCTACGGTGGCCGGGAGTCGTCACGCGGCTCCCGACGCCGGGGGCGTCCCCCGCGGCGGCTGAGACGGGAGGCTCTCTCCCTGAACCGTCCCGCCACCTCCTTCGCTAGCATGACTGCTTCGCAGAAGGAGGTGACTGCCTCCCACTCCCTCTCGCCCCGGACCATGGCTTGCACCAGGGCCGGACGCGAGAGGTCGCCGCCGCTGCCGATCGCCTCTACGAGGACACGGCGGTGCTCCGCCCATGCGGGGCAGACCTCCACCGTGTGCTCCACCGTGTCCTCTGGGCGATCCTGGCAATGGTGACACCCGGGCGTTTCCTCCCGCCTGATGATGTGCAGGAACCTCCCGAAACTTCCGTGTCCGGTGAGGACCTGCGTCAGGCGGTAGGTGAGGGCGCCGTGGCGCCTCTCTAGCCACTCTTCAAAGAGGGGTCTTATCGCCGCTATCGCGGCGTGCCCGGCGCTGGGTTGCGACAGTCGCTCTTTCCATGCCGCCATGAGATCGCGCCGGAGATCCGTCCGCTCCGCAGCGATTTGCCGCGGAAGCGGATCCTCCCCCCGGCGTAGTGCCTGCGCGCGCCACTCATACAGGCGCGCGAGGACTATCGCCTCCAGATCCCATGGCGGCAGTCCGGCAAGGAGGCTTGCCGCCTCGCCCGAGATCCTGCGGTAGCCCCGGATAACCCTTATGGCTACCACCTTCTGGGGCGCGTTCAGGTAGTGGGCGGCTCGCCGCCGCAGTGAACGCGCCCACACCGGGGCCCCGTATAGGGCCATGGACCGCACGACCCCCGCGTAAAGCCTCCGGCAGGAGGCGTTTGGCCCCCTCAGGTTGGGCAAGAGCCGCTTGAATGCGGCCCCGGCCCGTTCCAGGTTGGGGGCCAAACGTCGGAAATGCTCCACGAAGTTCCACCGGCTGTCGAGGACGAGACCCAGGTATTTCATCGTCATCCCGACGCCGATGTGAACCCCTCCTACCGTTAGTTGGGATCCCGATGGCGGCGCGTTCCGGGGCCCATGAAACGACATGGCCTCGGACTTGTGCAATGCCACCTCGAGACCCAGCTGCCGGATCCTCTCCACGACTATCGCAACCCCGCGTGTCATCGCGTCGGCCGCCGCCTGATGCGACCTCCCCTGCGCCAGGACCAGCGTGTCGTCAGCGTAGCAAACCACGCTGACGCCATCAGGGAGGTCGGCGCGCAGCAGCCAGTCGTACCCGATGTTCCACAGAGGCGGCCCCAGGACCGATCCCTGTGGGACACCGCACGACATCTCTCGCCGGTTCCACTCCCCATCGCGACCGGGGTAGCTGACGGCTCTTTCCGTCAGATACGCCTCGACTATTCGACGGAGGTAGGGCGGCACCCGGTGATACCGGAGTGCCTCCACAATGGTGCTCCAGGGGAGGGTGTTGAACGCGTTGGCGATGTCGAGTGACACCGCCACGACGACCCCACCCTGGGACACTGCGTCCCCCGTCGTGAGGGCTCTCACGCGCATGATGGCGTCCACCGTCGAGCGCCCCTTGCGGAAACCGAACTGGCTGTCCGCAAGATCCGGCCCCGTCCTCACCAGGTGCCCGACGAGGCGGCCCGCAATCAGTCTCTCAAAGAGCTTGCCGACCTCGTCGAGCAGCACGATGGGCCGGTATGCGGACGGAGAGTCCGCAGGCCGCCCTGGCTTCCGAATGAGGACCAGCTTCCCCGTCTTCCAAAGGAGTGGAAACTGGCCTCTCTCCAAACATGCGCTTAAGAACGCCTCCAGTCGAGGCCCGAGAGCCCTCGAGGCCAGGACCCAGGCTTTACCTGGCAAGCCGTCGGGTCCTGGGGCGGTATTTTTGGTCTTCAGCCTACCTACCGCCGCTCTCAGTTCTACCCCGGTCACTTCAGGGATGTCGTCGTCGTCGTCCGCGTGGTCCGCTTCGGGCACCGCAATTGGCAGAGCCATGGGCGGGGGAGTGTGCTCCCCCCGTGAAGGGAACAGAGCGCTCACCACCTCCTCCACCAGCTGGGGGCGGAGACTCTGCGTCAGCGGGGGGGCCCAGGTGCGGAGTTTATTCCGCACCATTTCATAAGGACGCCCCCACGGATCTCTGTTCAGAGTCTCCACCATCTCCTCGCGGGCCACATCCTTGGCCCGCTGGACAGCCTCTTGGAGGGCGGTCTTCGCCGCTCTGTACCCCTCGTACAGCTCCGCCTCCGTGGCTTCCGCATCCGGAGGGCGAATACGGAGAAAAAAAAAAATAATAATAATAAATTAACCCTTCGCTACTGATGTGACCCAAATGTAATATGACGTCATGCATTCCCTACAGTCTTTATTATACGTCCTTACATCGTGTAGGTCCTATTAGACAGATACGGATCTCAGTCATTAATCATAACTGCACATTACGTACGCGGCAGTCATTCAAAGTACATCAGAATTAACGTATCTATGGTTACAATCACGCTTTGTTTGTACCCATACAAGTACACAATAGAACAAACCATAACCAAACCGTTTGAGACTTCTATTGATATCCAAAGTGTGATTAAAGTGTTATAAAGTTGGGCATCTCATCAAAATGAAACTACTTACAAAAAATTTGCTTGTTGGTAATAAATGGTAGAAATGGATCCTGAACTATTAAAATTCTTAATCGCTTGCGGAAAGAAATTTTTGATGCACTATGTTCGGGACATATGTTTTGTAACTATTTCTATCATTTTCCATATTTTGATTAGTTGCTATTATATTTTCGACAGTATTCTCCGGTGGGGCTTAATATTTTGCTAAGTCTTATTATAACGTGACGTTACGTAGAAAAAAATTATGACAGGCTTATGATTACGATCATGTTAACTTCCCAAAAACAATTTTAAGTTTAAAGAAAGGTATCTTTAAATCTATTGATTCCCATATTTTAAAATAAAACAGCGCATCCGAAACGAAGCTCCGTAATTTTCTTAACAGTTCAAAAATCCAAACTTCAAAAGTTCAAATCCAGTCTATTAAAACGTTTGTCCAGAGGTAATGGATTATGTTGTAATGAATCCCGCAATAAGATAAAATGGCAAAAGTCCAAAAGCCAATTAAGTGATCTCGTTAAAAACTAATTAGCCGTTGAAAAAATATTCGGCTACCCGTAATCTGCTCTACATAATTTTTAACTAACCTATTTCTGTTTACCCGACTTCGGTAAGAGGAAGGGTTGTGTCTCACTGACAATAATGTAGGTACACATAATTATGAGTAAATTTTCACAGATAATTTTCTCCCTTGAATCGGGGAATCTAAGCGAGGAGCTGTTACAAGTACTGAGGACCTTCGGCATAGGAGCGCGGCACCAGTCTTCAGTGAGCGTACTGCCTTGTGCCTTATTCTACAAGTCCAATGACGACCTCAGCCCACCTGACTCCGAGACAGGAGGGTCGAGACATGAGGAGTAAGTATTTTAATCATTATTCGACACTTTTTCGAACTTCTGTGAAATTAGCCTAAATAAAAATGTATGATTTTATATACGAGTATGTCCTGTACAAGATCGTTTTTAGGGTTCTGTACCCAAAGGGTAAAAACGGGACCCTATTACTAACACTTCGCTGTCTGTCCGTCCGTCTGTCTCTCACCAGGCTGTATCTCTAGAACCGCGATAGCTAGACAGTTGAAATTTTCACAAATTATGTATTTCTGTTGCCGCTATAACAACAAATACTAAAAACAGAATAAAATAAATATTTAAGGGGCCCCCCTTAGTTTTTTTTTTGTCTTTTGGAAGAAAAAACTGTGAAGGAAAGGAGGCCAGTGTCCCAGCAGTTGGAACATTATATGCTGCTTATGCTGAACAGAGAAACATCTCAAATAAGCTTCTGCATTTTACATAGTAATTATATAGGTTAACTGCTTTTCTTGTGAAGAGGTATGGGTTAAACCGTTAAACCATAGGTTGTCAACGTGGGCGATAAAGAAAGTCTCAAACGCTCACGAGGGGGGTGAGCGTTTGAGACTTTCAGGGCGGCAGTTGAAGACCCAGAAAAATTTATAATATCCTATCTCAGGACTATACAGGGTTAGTGGTAAAACATTAATAACCTCTTAAGAGGTCATTGTACTCATCATTATGAACAACTTTTACTATGGGGCCAAACCTGAAATCGCGAAAAAAAAATCAACTGTTCCCTACATTTATGTTCGTAAAACTCGTCAAAATGTAAGGAACAGCTGATTATTTTTTCGCGATTTCAGGTTTGGTCCCATAGTAAAATTGAAAAAAATATATGTTAAAGTGCACGGCGCTGGGCAAAATACGGTTGAGAACCTATGGGTTAAACTATACCTACTCATGTAAATACTAGGCGTAGGTAGGCATTACAACCTAGTCTTGTACTAAAACTAACCACGATCTTCCTCCTCAATAGTCGTCAAGAATTACTAATTTATTGTAATCAAGCAATTGATCTTGACTTTCAGCAAGTGGTCGGTAATGACCGTAGTTAATTAAAAACTAAGAATAAATTGGATAAGTATTATTTAATTGATCCCTTGTTTATCACTTTACCCAGCTAAAAATAGATCGGTAGGTAAATACTTTGCACAATTGCCTGATATATAAGTAGATACTCATATGTAGGTATACCTACCTACTAGACGAGACGCAAAAAAAAACATTATATTTGCTTCTTCTGAGTAAGCTCACTCCATCGTCGACTTTTTCTCTGTCACCTCTGACCTAGACTAGAGTCAAGAGCAAACCCATTTCAAATAAAAATAAACATTATATTTGCCAAATCAACATAACAACTTTGCATACAATTCAATTAGGTAAGTTACAGATAAGCAGTATAAGATATAACTGGTGTAAAAAGAAATTTAACGAATCCGAGAGTCACTTGTACTCCCCGTCATTGTAATAATTTTTTTGTATTGGGCCATACCAGAAAACCTTCTGGATACGGAGATATTGAAGGTCAAAATTCCAACTTTTAGTAGCGTTTTTTAACGAAACCAAATTTTTTGCACCTATAAGCACAATGTTTTGCATGCGTTACGTTGCGCACCACCGTAAACAGCGATATTTCACACCAAAAATGAAAGCATTTAGGTATTCCCAGCAAATATTTATGCACAAAGTTACATATTTGAATGTACCTAAAGAATGCATAATTGACGGCTATGTGATAGGTATTTTTACACCCTGTATACATATCTTAAAATAAATTTAGCCTAGTAAGTAAACTAGATATAATTTATTTACTTATCAGTAAACTAAAATAGGTATGCATAGTGTTGTAGGTATACTTAAAGACACGAAAATCTTTGCCTAATGTATTATTTAAACAATATGAGTCACTCTTTAACACGAAAGCTAGTTGTAAGACCGATCATTTTGTCATTACCATAAGGCAATGGCATCATTATGTCAACCACGATGTCAACGGAAGATTGTTCACTTATACACCATTGCGGTTCGTGTTCTAAACACACCTAGTACCCTGTACCGTCTATAGTCTCTAAGTTAATGTAGGTATCAAATAATATACCAAATATTTAAATACGAACTGTTTTCTTCAAGCAATTTTAAAATCAGAAACTTTATTTCAAACTAGTACTTCTTCTGACTCTTGGTTGTTACTGCAGACCCAAACGTCTGATGCACAAAAACCCAGACCTCAAAGTCTTCTTCAAGACTTCACAAGTCATTTTTTTTAGACGAAGGTTTCGTAACCGGTCGTAACCCTTCACGACTCGTATTGCTCAGGCACTTCGCTAATCATGGCGACGAACAACGCATTCTTCTTAATAAAAATCTGAAACTCATTCACTGACGGACTACGCACAGCCTAAACCACTGGATTTAAGCGAAAGTGCTCATTTAGGGTTTCGTACCTTAAAAGGAAAATTGGAACCCTTATAGGATCACTCGTGTGTCTGTCTGTCCGTCCGTCTGTCACAGCCAATTTGCTCCGAATCTAACGGAACGATTAAATTGAAATTTGGTACACATATGAATCTCTGTGACCCAAACACAGACGTGTGACGTGAAGTCATTTTTGGGGGGCAAACAGAAAATATAAAAAAAAGTTTCGCAATCAATCAATCGTTTCCGTGTGATATATCAGATGAAAGGGCTTACTGTGAGGATCTCAAATATATTGTTTCATAATTTTAAAGTAAATTGTATTAAAGTTATTTAATAAAATAGACGAAAATTGACCATCCCCCCCCCTTATCTCCGAAACTACTGAGTCTAAAATTTGGAAAAAAAATCAGGAAATAGTTCTATACCAATAGATTACAGGAAACCCTATAAGAAGTCTGTGATCTTAAAACAACATGGCAAAACTCATATTGTGCGTACAAACTTACATTTACAGTTGGAATGTATGGGAGAACATGTTTTTCAATTACAATGATAAGTTTTTTTTAGTTACCACAAACAAATTTGGGTCAGATTTAAAAAAGCATGGTAGATAAAATATTCATCGTATGAAACCCTCTCCACGCGAGATGAACTCGCACTTGACCGGTTTTTTTGTTGAATGAAAGTTTGTATAGAAGTTCGTCATCTTCGCCGATGAGAATCCCCATCGGGCACACGGCTTGGTATCTACAAACAGTTCATCTATTCCAGTAATGTATCAAAAACTGCATGGTCTCGCTTCTCATCCTCTGTGCGCGCTCGCACAAACCTCGCGCAAGTTCTACATGACGTGCGCGCAGACGCGGCCCTCACCTTCGACTGGGTGTTCTTACTGCTGGTCGCCGCCTTCGTAGCTGCTATTGGACTGGTCGAGAACTCTACTGTAATATTAGTAGCTAGCATGCTTATATCGCCGCTTATGGTAAGCATTGTTTTTAGTACTATCATCATTTCAGCCGAAAGACGTCCACTGCTGGACATAGGCCTCCCCCAAAAGGGGGGTTTGCCATAATCGCCACGCTTCGCCGGCGGGTTGGCGATCGCAGTATGGTATGGTGGTGGAATGCATAGAGAACGCTGTGCTGCCCATTCTCCGGTACGCCCCTCGCCTTTTACGACACCCACGGGAAGTATGGGGTGGTGCTATTCTTTAAGTCCGGCACCACACAGACAAGTCCGTACTTTAGTACTATATAGTTTAAATATTAAGTATTCAAACTTTATACAAATATGACAGCCACTCACAGGGAGGAGAATGGCTAGTTCCTGGCTGGCAGAATACATCATTTTACTGCTAAAGTGACGTTTACTAGTAAGGTGTAACTTTGTTGCGATAGTCACCGCAAAGTTACACCATACTAGTAAACGTTTTGCAGTAGTAACACTTTTAGAACCTATGCTACTAGTAACACTTGGAACCTATTCTAGAAAAGATGTTGTGTACCAACACCGGAAGAGCATGCCAAAAAACCAGATTTTTATTAATTACACTTCTACGAGGACTTCCAACCAACACTTTGGTAAATGAAGTTACCACTTTACTTAATGCGTTTAAAAGCATAACCTACTTAGTTGATTACTACACACCATACTTAGCTATAATACGAAAATTGCAAGACTTTCCTTAATACTTACTAAATTTTTCTTGAATACTATGTTTTCCAGGGCCCAATCACAGCGGGAACCCTGGGCACAGCTGTTAGAGACCGCTCCCTACAACTTATGGGTGTCAAGAATGAGTTCCTAGGGCTGTTCCTGTCCCTCGTAATGGGCTTCCTCTTCGGCCTCTCCATTTGCGCCATCGACGAGCGATACGGAGTGGTTGAGGACTGGCCTACTACTGAGATGATATCAAGGTACGCTATAATAAAGTACGAGTTTCCCAAATACATGTGGAATGCTTCCACATCTTTTATCTTCATGTAGTGCTATGATACTGAACGCTGACCAATTGTTTGCGGAATGTAAAAAGTAGCCTGGAAAGCCTTACAGGGGGCGTAAAAAGGCCACTTTGGCAGAATCATAAAAGGATAACATTATGAATCATAATATGGCGAAGACAGTCCCTGTTTTTCTTTTTTTCGCTGCACTACGTAGGTATAGGCAATCAAAGAGATTGGGATTAATTGGTATTTTAGCACAGACAAAAAAAAATAACTGAAAAACCTTTCACTGATGGGATTTGATACCTACGATTAACTTAACAGTTAACTGTCCATTATGATTCATAATGTTATGCTTTTATGATTCTGCCAAAGTGGTCTTTTTAGGCCCCCTGGTCACAACACTCACAACCTATGCTGTTGTTAGTCAAGTGGCATCATCGCATTTTCACACCATGTTATGACAATGAATTACAGCGCGATTCAAACTGAGAGCAGCAGTTTGAATCGGGCTGTAACATCGCCAAAATAAAATACCGTCAATAATTTCATAATTTACAATGGAACTCTTCGAACAAGAATATGTAAGTACCTACTTACTCCTGCCGGATCAGCGGGATTGTCCGAAAGGGTTACCGCTGGCCCGGAACTTAAAGGGCTAAGGAAGGAACACGGGTGGGTTTTAGTCAGTAAGAGTCTGACACTCCCTTCCGCTCCACCAAAGACTACAATATAATCGCTCCACCCAGAGCGAGAGGAGTCATTTGATGATTTCCCATAAGCAAAAAAGTACCTACTTACTCTCTGGCTACGATTTTGCAAAAAAGGTTTACTAATGTAGAGTAGGTTAACAACATGGGGAAACATAGAGGAGTTTATTTATAAACTATGATTACCTACAGAAGTGGAGGCTAATCACTACATAATCACACTAATATTATAAAGGCGAAAATTTGTGTGTGTGTGTGTGTGTTTATATGTTTGTTTCTTCTCACGCTCAAACGGCTGGACCAATTTTGATAAAATTTTGTATGGAGGTAGCTGACACCCTGAATTAACATTAGGCTACTTTTTATCCCGATATTCCCACGGGATCGACATTTACGCGGGTGAAACCGCGGGGCTAGGAAACTAGTTAAAAAACAAATTTAATATACGAGTATGTGTCGTGTGAGCGTCACTTCTCCTTCATCATAAAGTTGTCACCATGACAAATGAGACATTCAATGGTGCATCCATCTTTCCGCTGTCTAACTCCATTGACAGAACAATACAAACACAGACTATAATGTAATGGTTTCCCCGTGATGAAGATATCGTAATAACGAGATATAAATGTCAGTAACAAAAAATTTAACAAGTTGAATAGTTTTTAAAACAAAGCATAATCACTAGCCAAGTACCTATTCATCACAGCTGCAAAATAATTAGTAAATACTAGCGGACCCGACTGACGTTGTCCTGGGGGCCTAAAAAGGCCACTTTGCCTGAATAATAAAAGGATAACATAATGGACAGTTAACTGTTAAGTTACTTGTATCAAATCCCATTGGTGAAGCATTTTTCAGTTATTTTTTTTTGTCTGTGCTAAAATACCAATCAATCCAATTCCAATCCCAATCTCTTAGTTCAGCGAAAAAAAGAAAAACACGGACTGTCTTCGCCATATTATGATGCATAATGTTATCCTTTTATGATTCTCCAAAGTGGCCTTTTTAGGCCCCCTGTACTCAATACGGTCTTGAGTTCATACAAAATTTCTCATTAAAAAAACACTTTAAATTTATTCCGAATTTTTCAGGCAACTTTTCCAATTTTTCTACCCCTAAAAACATCATTTGGACTAGGTATTAAACGAACATTTAAAAAAAAAGTCGATCCAGCTGTTCTCAAGTGATGCGCTTACCAACGAACAACATAAATTTTCGTGATGTGATGAGTGCCCAAAAAAATAAGGATATTGCGAAAGATTAATGGGAACCAGCTAAGTACCTATAAATTAAGAATGAGCAAACTAGAACACACTTTTTGCAAAACAAGCTCATTCAACGTGATTTATTATTGTAATTTTAGTGGGAAATAAGTTCAATAAAAACATTTTTTCTTTAAAAATGAATGGCAGGATAAAAGGCACTGTGCATGAAAAAATCCAAGGAAAATGAGTAATTTAGTCGTTCCATTCAAACTTGACAAAATGACAAGGCCTTAGTTGTATTGGAAGATCTAAATCAATTTTTAATTTTCCTGTTTCCTTTTATTCAATATCACGTAATTTTGCATAAATACGCCTTTATTCTTAGATTTATAGGTACAGCAGTGGCGTAGCTAGTCCTAAATGGTCCCTGTATCAAAATTTTGTACCCCTTTTTCTCCTACTTCGGCGAAGCACTAAAGGTTTTTTTACAAAACAACCAAAAACCATTCTGTACATCAAACTGAGTAACATTGAACAAAAAATATTGCTGGGAAACGACTTTATTTTTTGTGTGAAAACTCTCTGTTTGCACCAGCGTACAATGTAATACAAAAATGTACCTACTCATGCAACGGTACCTACAGGAGTTGTGAAGTAACTAGATTTAAAATACGCCTAGTATTTAAAGTTTAGTTACATAAAACATTTAAAACTTGGTCTCGTGAAAAATAGCAAGAAAAAGTTGGAACCTTCAATATCTCCCTAATGAGAAGGTTCCCGGGTAAGGTCCGGTACAAAAAAGATCACAATGACAGGGAGTACTTTTAATAAGTTTATTTCGGCTATGTTAAATGTACCTACACGTAGACGCTTGAACGAAAATAATTACTGAAAATCAAAATACAATAATGCGAATTTTAGTTTTGGTAAATATCATTTTCCAAAATAGTTTCCTTTGCACACTCTCATATAATTTGTTCATAATGTCGGAGAAGCAATGATAATACTTATGTTAATTTATTATGAGAAGAAAACCTAAAAACCCGACAACCCAAAATGATCATATTGTTCTGCCTTCCAGATGCGAGTACCGTTCCCTATGGGTTGGTATTCTGGTGGCGATCCCCAGTGGGGCTGGCGTAGCGCTGGCAGTTCTCGGAGAGTATACATCATCATTAGTTGGTGTCGCCATATCCGCATCGCTGCTACCTCCTGCTGTTAATGCCGTGAGTATATCATAGTCTATTAATAATACACATAAACAAACTAGGTATATTAAAATATACTAACAGTTAACTAACAACAAACATTAATCTGGCATCTCGGCTATCGAAATAGTGTTTAGTTTTAGGTACCACATAAAATGAATTAGGTAAGTCCGGTAGCGTCTGTTTGCGTATTCGGATCATCATCATCGACGTCCACTGCTAGACATAGGCCTCCCCCAATTTTGGGGGGAGGGCCGGTTTGCCATAATCGCCACGCTTGGCAGGCGGGTTGGCGATCGCAGTATGGTATGATGGTGTAATGCATAGAGAACGCTGCTGCCCATTCTCCGGTCTCCCTTAGTCGCCTTTTACGACACCCACGGGAAGTATGGGGTGGTGCTATTCTTTAAGTCCGGCACCACACAGACACGTATTCGGATACTTTTTGTATAACTTCTTTATGAGTTTTAAAGTGGTTTTCTACTACTCTCTTTAAAATGGCATTGGCATTGCCTGTTCATCTTCTTCTTTTTTTTACTTGTATGGTTTATTTATTTTGATAAATCTTAAATATATACAAAAGCTAACACTAAAAAGGGAAGGGCTTATTGGGTATGAAAGAATTCGTCTGCATTGCTGTCAATGGAAAAAGTGCCTAAAGGGCTGGCAGCATGGCCACGTTAGGATGGCAATGTTGATTCTTTTGCCTAAAAATAAGCCAGTCCTCTTTTTTTTTTCTTTTTTTTATTGCTGAATGAGCCCGATCTTGACCTCGATCACGCCTGATGGAAAGCGATGGATGAGGTCTATGGTGGTACGAGCGGGCCCAGAAGATGCCTAAGGCACTGGAACTCCCACGCATCGACGAAACACAGCAGGTTGCTTGACGCCGGACTCCGGTAGGAGGGTGGTCGCAAACCAGGTGGGCGTTAGCCCTACCACCGCAAGGGAAGAATTGGCCAGTCAAATAAGGTGTTGGGGGTCCAGGATTCGCCGAGTGCTCAGTTTAGTTGAGTAACTGGCGGAAGAAACTGCGCTGCACGACGAGGAGGCTTCTTCATGCATCCCCATCCCTCTAGTCACGCGAAGAGTCGATCAATCACTTGCTGATGTCCCGAAAACTTATTTTATACTTGTTCCAAATCCATTGGTCTATTGGGTGTCTACTGTCTATTTCCTTCAAAAAAAATCGTCCAATATTATGTTCACTGTTTATAATTTCCATACCTGAAAATTATAAATGAATGTGGTATTTAGGGACGGTCTAAATCAGGAATTTGATTGACGCACGTTGTAACAAAATTAGATCAGGGGTTACCAAAATGGAAATACATATCCTTCGCATATCTATAAGAAACTTTTGTTATTAAAATAAGACTTCGTTATGTGGGTGGGTAAGGAAGGCAAAGTTTGCGACAAACCAATTTGTTAAAGGTACGAGCTTGACTGATGCTATACAATAAAATATCTTGCAGAAATCTTGCAGCTTAAAAATGAGCTACAAAAAGTTAACTTACAACTAAGCGCAGCTCACGAAGAAATTAATAACTTATCATTAGAAAACATGAAGTTAAAACAAGAAATAAAAAATTTAGATGCCAAGCACAAAATAATGAAACAAGTTACAAGTAAGTTAACATCTGAGACAATCGTTACCCCAAAGAAAAAAACAAAAAACATACTGGCAAAATCATGTGTAAATGTTCCTACTACTAGTCCAGAAATTGACATTCCTTCACAGTCACCAGCAACCAAGGAAAAGCTCTCTGTACAAAATAGACACACTGAGGCACCTCAATGCCAAGAAGCTGAACTGTCTATCAAGCCTAAAAACACCACACATAAGCTATGTATTGTGAGTGCTAATAAAAATAACAAGATTTTGTCTATAGCCGAGAATACATTTCAAAACTGTGAATTCTGTCATTATGTTTCCCCGAATTGTGGCACTGAGCAACTTATCAAGAACTTGGAGAAGAAATTAGTAGAATATACAATGAAAGATTTCTGCATTATTTTAATTGGAGAAAAAGACTTCCATAAAACTGAAAACTATGTGGATATAATTATAAAACTGAGAGAAAAATTGCAGAAAATACAGCACACGAATATTATAATATGTGTTCCTACTTTCAAATTGAGTGATCATTCAACTTTGTTTAACTGGCGCATAGAGACCTTTAATAATCTACTTCATTTAGACTTGCAGACGTACAACTATGGAACGGCGTTGGACTCTAATTTAGACTTGTGTTACGATTTTACAATGTTTTCTAAGTTCAGTAGGAAAATAAACGATCGTGGTATGCGAAATGTGTTTCAAAATCTGTCGGTAACTATAGCTAATTATAATTCATTTTCTCAACAAGAAAATACAGCTGACAACCAAATAAGCATATCGTCTCCACGATGCGATTTTTTTCTTTAATCATATAAATATAATGCATCAAAATATTGCCGGTCTCTTAAGCAAGTCCGACTTACTGGTTGTTTATATGCAGGAATTGTTAAGTAAACAGATTAATCTAGATGTTTTATGTATAACCGAACATTTCATAATGTCTGGCCAAGAGAAACTTTTACATATACCAAATTATAAGCTAGCGGCATGTTATGCTAGACAAAACATTAAGCGCGGCGGAGCCTGTATCTTAGTTAAAAAAGGCATCGAATATAAAGACCTGCCCGACATTGTGAGACATTCGGTAGCAGGAATTATAGAATGCTGCGCAATTGAATTACCTTTACAAAAACTTATAATCCTATGTGTGTATAGACCACCAAAAATCACTAATCTAAACCAATTCTATGAAAACCTAGATATTATACTTAAAAAGATTTCCAAACCAAACAAGAAAATAATTATGTGCGGAGATTTTAATATAGATATTCTGAAAAAGAACAGAATTAGCATGGACTTTAAATATTTTCTGATGAACTACGATTTGAAGCTAGAAATAAATAAACCGACCAGACCTCACAGTAAAACTTGCTTAGATAATTTTGCGCACAATTCAAAACAAAGCTGCCAAAGTGAAATAATAGACTTCGGATTATCTGATCATACGGCTCAAATATTTACAATGAAAGTTAGTAAGTTTAGTCAAATTAAAACATGGAAAACATCAAGACGAGACATATCTGAAGAAAATTTAACTATCTTTAGAAATCATCTCCAAAACTTATCGTTTTCAGATATATATAGCACAGACGATCCAAATGAAGCCTATGATAATTTTTTAGAAATATTTCAACTCCTTTATGAACTATGCTTCCCCTTCAAAACAGTCATATTAAGATCTGAAAAAAAGATCAAATGGGTATCTAGAGGTATTAGAATCTGCAGCAAAAAACAACGCCAATTACTCTGGAAACAAAGACTTAATCCTACTAGTGAAAATAAAACGACATTTAAAGAGTACTCAAAAAAATTTAAAAAAATTATCAAACTGACCCAGAAAGCACAGAACAACTTTCTAATTAAAAATTCCAAAAATAAATCTAAAACATCCTGGCAAATAATAAATAGTACAAAATCTATAAGTGAACCCATCACAAAAATAAAAATACATGATTTAATATTAACTGACCCTAATAAAATTGCTCAATCATTCAACGATTTCTTTATTGATCAGATCTCAGATCCTTCCCGGAACACAACTAAAAATACTGTAAGAATACCGTACAACCCTCATTCTATTTTTATGGCCCCTGTTGTCCCTCAAGACATTACAAGGGTGATCAAATCTTTAAAGAACAAGAAGAGTCATGGTTATGACGGTATTTCAACAAAAGTTATAAAATTCGTCTGTTCTACTATAGCTAACCCTCTAAGCCACATTATTAACTCAAGCATTTCCGCTGGAACATTCCCCGATAGTCTTAAAACCACAATAGTTAAACCACTCCATAAGAAGAACAATAAAGAAGACATGGCTAATTTTAGACCAATAGCTTTAATCCCCGTATTTTCCAAAATCTTTGAAAAAGTAATTTATGAGTCATTTCTTTCATTTCTGTCAAAATATAATATATTATGTGAGGAACAAAAAGGTTTCCGTAAAAATAAAAATATAAACATGGCCATATACGATCTTATAAATAAAATAATGGTTAACGTAGATAAAAAAATACCAATTTGTGCCATTTTTACCGATATGACCAAAGCTTTTGATTGCGTGAACCATGAAACGCTTTTGGTCAAACTTGATGCTTGCGGTATACGAGGGAATGCTCTACGTCTAATAAAATCTTATCTAAGTGGACGTCATCAATATACAGAAATCTCTAAAATATGCGTCAAATCAAAACGTGAGGTTAAATATTTATCTGGTCCTAGGGAAATTAAATATGGCGTTCCGCAGGGCAGCGTTCTAGGGCCATTATTATTCTTGCTGTATATAAATGATCTACCCCGACACATCCCATACCCTTGTGTGTTGTTTGCAGATGACAGTACGATCTTAATAGACTGCCTCAACAAAGAGCTTTATGAAGATGAAATAAATAATTCTCTAAAATTAATAATAAACTGGCTCAACGACAATAATCTTATTATAAATCTCAATAAAACAAATATAATGCATTTCTATCAAAAAATTCTTCCTTTAAACCTAAAAATTAACTATAACGGACAAACTATTGATAGCGTTAACGTGGCCAAATTCTTGGGTATATTGATTGACAGTCAACTAACTTGGAAACCACAGGCTGAAGAAGTTTGCAAAAGATTAAGTATGTCTGCGTATGCTCTCTACAATTTGTCCAGGAAAGTTAACATTGATACATTAATGGTTGCTTATCACGGTTTGGTGGTCTCTGTTCTAAGGTTTGGTGTAGTATTCTGGGGTAATTGCTCCGAAAGGGAGTCTATATTTAAAGCCCAAAAACGGTGTATAAGATCCATTTTCAATCTCAAGATTACAGATAGTTGCATCCCGTTTTTCAAGAAACACAAAATACTAACTTTTCCTAGTATATACATTCTCGAAGTAGCTATATTCGTTAAAACTAACAAGCATCTATTTCCTGCATTAAATGACACGAGGATGCGATCTACTGCCATGAGATCAAAATATCAGAGTCTATTGTGTACTGGTAGATATAACACTGCTTTGCTTAAAAAAAACATTATTGGTATGGCACCTATTATATTTAATAAATTGCCAAATTGTATTAAGGATCAGCCCTTAATAAAATTCAAGAAAGTCTTGTCGACGTTGCTGATAGAGAAATGTTATTACTCTGTCACGGATTTTATAAATGATGAATTGTAATGTTTGCTTCACTTTATCTCATTTATTATGTAAATAATTCTAGACTTAGCTGTGATCCCATTTTGAATTTAAGTACCTTGTTTCTAAATTAAACCTAACCGCTTAAAATAAAATCGTAATTTTTAACCACTATATTTTTGTATGCCAACAGGCAGAATGTACTGGGAATGTATCTAAAACTAACACCATTATTGTAACACCTGCATTCTATACAAATAAAGAAATTATTATTATTATTATTATTATTATTACAAGCTCAAGCAAGGCCAAGAGTACCTATTCTAAAATGAAATGAAATGTTTATTTTGGGAAGTAGATATTATAAGACACTTTTTTACACGTCAATATAATAGTCTCATCCAGGTCTTCCCAGCGATCTTCTGTAGGTCGTTGTTCGCGACGATAGTATTATAGATACACATTAATGTAGGAAGTTAAAATGAGTGGACTGTATATGTATGACCATCACGTATATTACAATAACATTAAACAAAAGTAAAAGGTTTAGGATGCGCCAGTGCGACCGGTCGACGTAGCGTGGTGTTATCACATTTTTAGGGAACACCCCAGTGGGAATGGGGATTACGTAGCGGGGCTGCGGCGGCGGGGCGGAGACCGACGACGTGGAGGGAAGAGGCTCCGCTGGCGGCTCGGCCTCTGGAGTGTACGAGGTCACTCCCTCGAGGAAGTTCGTTATTGTTACGTCTAAACTGCGGGTTATGGCCAGTCATCCATCCGCCTAGTCATTGTTCTGCCAAAGCTCCTTCTACCGTTTCTCGGCAATCATTCCGTGAGGGCTCTGGCCTCTGCTCCACCTGTCATCGCCACGTCTAGCCAAATGTCCTGCCCACCTCAATTTCAGAGCCGCTACCCGTAGTCCTACGTGTTGAACCTTAGTCCTACGTCGGATGTCTGAGTAACCATAAACCTACAACCACGAGTCCACGACCCACGTGAAAACCATACCCAGTGTAAAAGATATTGTAAATAAGATATTTATGTATAGAGATCACTATTTTAACAAGGTATATCAGTTGTTGATTTTAGCGAAGGGTCGTTACTAACAATACAAGAAAAACACGCACACACAAACATATTATGCACACTTAACATATTATCACGCCCGGAGGTATTCCCAGAAGGGCTGGGCGAGGGCTCGAAGAGGTGTAAGCCACGTGGCCGTGATGTAGGTATAGAGGTGTTTTAGTGAATGATAAATTATTTATTTTCTGTAATTAGGTTTGTACAAACACTTTTACACGTCAATCATATTTTTAGGGCTCCGTACCAAAATGGTAAAACGGAACCCTTATGGTGAGACTCAGTCTGTCTGTCTCTCTGTCACAGCTGGATATCTCAAGAACTACTAATGCTATCAACTTAAAATTTGGAATAGTTTTTGATGACGTTTGCCCAGCTATTTTGAAAATAAGAAAGAAATGAAAATTTTTTTTTTTTGCAACAAGGACTGAAAGGGTGTCTGAAAAATTCGAAGTGGGGCTACTAGAGCATGTGCAACACTAGTTCCACTATCGGTCAAGAGACGGCGCTAACCTAAAATTGCAACATTCTAAAATTGCAGTGCGCAGTGTTAAAATTCTCTAACGTATATAGGCCTCGCCGATGATGGTACGGAAGTTACGGAACCCTCGGTGCGCGAGACCGACTCGCTCTTGCCCGGTTTTTTAAACTAGATGGCGTCGGCGTTTCCTATTGACTATTCTGAGAAGAAAGGCCAAAACAAACTCAGATGTCACAGTCTCTGGTAAAGTCCAGACAAAATCTTGGTCAGATCATGTGAAGGCCATGCAGATGGGAGTCTGCAATGATCTATTCAGGAAAGAACCACACAAATTGAGCGGACCTATTCAGTCTATAGGAAATTTAGGTTATGGCACTTCAATAAAACGAGGTAAAGGCTTTTTATAACTGTAAGTATATTATTAGCCAAGTAGAAAGTCACTAGGAAGGATATGCATCCATCTTTTGTAAAGCTCAAAAAACAAGTGAAGAATATTTGAGATAGCGGTTAGAAGAGATTTTTTTTTATTAAATAAGTACCTACATATCGATTATTACAGAATCGACTAAAGATTGATTTTTGTAAATAAGTAAATCAAATAAACTAACACGCCCCCTCAAAAATTAATCTATCAATTGTACAAATAAAATAAATTAAAGTAAATACCTAATTGACCGGAACATATTCACTTCCTAGTGCTTGCTGGGAAATACATCTCATGGCCCAACATTCGTTGCTAAGGATTAAGGGAAACCCAGAAAACCTTAATCAGACCATTACTAAATAATAATTAAATTAATCACAGTAAAAAAAATAATCAGAGTCTTATTCTAAGAGTCTAATTCTATTGGTTGGATTATTTGCAATGCTTATACAGCCATTGTTATCCTCATAGATTATGATAGGTTTATCGATACCTATCTTAATACTAACTGCTAGTGATTTAAGCCATAATGCCTCCCTAACAGCTTCATACAATGCCATATATTCCGCCTCCGATGAAGAGGCAGCAACTGACATTTGTTACTTTGTACTCCAGGTTATAGAACAGTGCTCGAAGAGCATAAATAAATACCCAGTTGTACTTTTCCTGTCATTTGAATCACTGCCACCCCAATCTGATTCTACGTAACCACATAGAATATTATTGTAGACGCATCTTTTATAACTTAATTTTAAATCAACAGTACCTTTCAAGTACCTAAGCACTCTCTTAAGACATTGCCAGAGGTTTTTATTATTTTTGTTCGTATACCTGCTCAGTATATTAACGCTTGTACTTAAATCTGGACGAGTGTATAACATGACATACATTAAACATCCTATAACGTTTCGACATGGGGCGTTATATTTTTCTTCAGAGTTTAATGCGTCATAATTAAGTTTATTTTCAATGGGTGTATTAACAGGTTTACAATCGTGCATATTAAATTTATTTAATATCGTCTTTATGTACGCACTTTGATCTAAGGTAATTTCATTCGCATGCCTTGTAATTTTTATACCAAGAAATAATTTTATCTCTTTCAAATCAGTCATTTTAAATTTACTCGTTATATACCTTTTAAAATTATTCATTGTATCAATATCAGCGCATACTATAACTGAATCATCTACATAAAGAACGACATAAATATTTTTATGTACATCTCCATTGTCTTACAACCTATCGACTGAAGAACTTTGAAAACCTTCTTCTTTAAGAGATCGTTCGAAAACTTCAAACCAACACCTAGCTGCCTGTTTCAGCCCGAAAAGTGCTTTATTTAATTTACACACATAATTATCTGGACAAGAGATACCCTCAGGGACTTTCGTATAAATATCTTCTTTTAATTCGCCATTTAAAAAGGCAGTTTTGACGTCCTTAAGATGAACTAGCAAATCAAAATGATTCGCAAAACTTAGTATAAATCTGAAACTTAGTAATTCTTGCTACAGGTGCGAAAGTTTAATTATAGTCCATGAGGTATTTTTTTTTTTTGACTGAAACCCCTTGCAACAAGCCGTGCTTTGTATCTTATAGGTTTTCCAAATTCATAATTTTTTTTTTTTTATAGTGAATATCCATTTACAATCGACAATGTTTGTATTTTCAGGTACGAAAACCCAAGTATTATTTAACTTTAGAGAATTTAATTCATCCCTAATTGCGCTTTCCCACTGAGATCTATCGTCTCGAGTTTTGATCTCTTCTAATGAATTAGGTATTTTACATAGAATAGACTGAGCACCCAAAATGTAATCATCATCATCGTCTTCATTATACAAAATAGGTGGACGATTTTTGAGTCTTATTATAATAGACCTGAGGCTATCCTCAGGATTATTATCTGTGTTTTGTTTTGGTGAAGACGGGTTATCAGAAAGTATATCAACTATTTGCTCCGATTCAAAATTTTAAATTATCATGGTTCAATTTGCGAATTTTACTAGGACACTCGTGCCTATCAGATTTAGATGTATCTGATTTTAAACTGTCAGAGTTATGAGACCTTACCGGCACTGACTTGGATATTAGGTACATCATCAGTTTTGCCGTGAGAATTTTTAATATTCCCTTCAGACTTGAGGTCTGGCCTGGATTGAAGAAAACCAGTCTCATCAACAATAACATCCCTGACTACTACGTATTTTTTCGCATTCTGGGTTCCAAACTTTATAGCCATTTGGTTCATAACCCACTAGTATCCCTTTCCATGATTTTTCATCAAACTTGGTCTTACTGATCTTATTATGAACGTAAGCAGTTGAACCAAATACCTTCAAATATTTAATTTGAGGTTTTTTTTTTTTTTTTTCATCATGCCACATTTCGAATGGTGTTTTTGAATGTTTCAAAGCTTTAGTTGGGGTCAAATTAATTAAATAAACAGCAGTCAGTACTGCATCGCCCCAAAACACTTTGTCTAATTGAGCACCGCTTATGATGGGACGAGCTTTTTCAGTAATGGTTCTGACCATACGTTCAGAAACGCCATTCAACTGTGGTGTTCTCGGAACTGTTAAATGATAAGATATCCCTCTCTTTACACAATAACTTTTCATTTCAGTCGATAGTTATTCGCCACCATTATCACAGTTTAAGTTGACTAATTTTAAATTCAACTTAGCTTCACTTTTAGCCACAAAATCTTTAAAAGCAGCAAACACGTCTTATTTATAGCTTAATTACGTAACGCAATAATGCGCATACTCATCAACAAAAAGCACAAAGTAGTGTTTGTTGTCATTAGTTGGGGGGGAGTGTGAGTGAGTGTAATAGGTCCACAAACATCTGAGTGCACAATAAATAATGGCCGTTTAACCTGACCTTTATCTTTAACCTGATTGAATGGAAGTCGACTCTGTTTCCCATCCATTTACACAGGCCTCACACAACTCATCATCTGGCATTATAGTTTCAATTTGGCTGGTGTCATCAACCATTATATTATTTTTAATTTCAATGAAATTATTTTTACTAATATGACCATAGCGATGATGCCATAATTTGTACATGTTTTTATTACTGCATGCTTGAGAAACAGATTGACACTTATTTACAGATGCCATTAAGTCTACAGCAATTAAATTATTTTTCAACATACCTTGCATAATGGTTTTATTATCCTTATGTATTTGGGCTCCTTGCTGGTCAAAAATAACTGTCAACCCAGCACGCTGCATTTTTGATACAGATAGCAGGTTGTATGGTACCTCAGCACAGAAGAGCACGTCCTCTAAAACTCCTTGAACGCCCATGTTGCTGGTCACATACATTGTTCCCTTTTTGGTACCTGAAATATATTCACCATTTTTAGCAATAGAATTTTTATGGCATTTGCAAGACGGTGTGACTACTGTAAAGATCTTCCCGGTTTATAATATGGTCCGAAGCTCCAGAATCCATAGGAAAGTAACTTTGCTTCCATCATCATCCGCTTGATAGTCTCCCATCATAAAAGCAAATCCAGAAAAATTGTTTGATGTGGATGGTCCACTCCACTGATTTCAACTGCCTGGACCGTCCTTGTCCTTTCCGTATTTTTTTGCTGCTGCTGTTGAGCTCTTTTGAAGTAGAAACAGTCGTTTTTCACATGCCCCTTGCGGCCACAGTGATGACACTACAAGAACTGACACTTCTTCTTCTGCTTGTTATCCTTCTGGTTGTAGCTATTATTCCCTTTATAATTTTGAAAATTATTGAATTTTCTTTTTCGAAATTCCTGTCCATTTTTCCGCTCAACTTGCAAAACTTTGACACTGGTATCACTGGACTCATTTTTCAACTTGACTTCATGATCCAAAAGCCTTGTTTTAGAGTATGACGTCACCTTGCAGTTTTAAAAACAATGTTTCTTCGTAAAGCCAATTGAGTAGCAATACTTTTCCGTTCATACAAAACATCCAAACTTTTTCAAAACAAAATTACTCTCGCCGTACAGTCTTCCTTCGCAAAATCGAGGTAGGAATCCGATAAATACTCAATGATAACACTTTTTGCTATCCGATTATTTACCTCCCACAAGTTGAATTGAATTATCAGGTCGTCAATAACTTGTATCACATCCATTTCACTTAACAATGCCCGTATTCTAAACTTCCAGACACTGTATTTTTCCCCATAGAATGGCTTGATATTACGTTTGCTTTTTAAATTGTCCATTTTAAAAAGTTCATAACGGACTTACTTTTAACCACTTATATTACAGTAAAAACGTAACCTGGGCCCATAACCTATAGGAAATTTAGGTTATGGCACTTCAATAAAACGAGTTAAAGGCTTTTTATAACTGTAAGTATATTATTAGCCAAGTAGAAAGTCACTAGGAAGGATATGCATCCATCTTTTATAAAGCTCAAAAAACAAGTGAAGAATATTTGAGATGGCGATTAGAAGAGATTTTTTTTTATTAAATAAGTACCTACATATCGATTATTACAGAATCGACTAAAGATTGATTTTTGTAAATAAGTAAATCAAATAAACTAACACAGTCCGTGCACGCATTTGTCAAAAATCGTGCAGCTCAACTCAGAACTTGAGGAGCTCAACGATTCGACGAACAATACCCAAGGAAAGGACATTTGGGTAGGCCGCGTAAATTACTCAAACTGCCAGATCATGATTAAAAAGTTGGTGGTGTGTACCTTAGATTATTTATTTATATATACACGAAATATCTGAAGGCCATTGTACTCATCATTATGAACAACTTTTACTATGGGACCAAACTCGAAATCGCGAAAAAATAATCAGCCGTTCCACACATTTATGTTCGCACAACTCGTAAAAATGTAGGGAACAGCTGATTTTTTTTTCGCGATTTCTGGTTATGTCCCATAGTAAATGTTGTTCGTAATGATGAATACGTATGACCCCTTAAGAGATTTCGTGTATGAATAGATAGACCTTATTTATATATACCTACTTTATTCTACACCACAAAAATACATAACAAAAAAAAAATTAACACTACAAAAATATAAAATGGGCGGCGTTATCGCTTTCTGTGATCTCTTCCAGGCAACCTTGGAATGGCCAGTAATTTGTCTGGACATAAAACACACACTATGATTACATAACTCATTTCTCAATATTATCAATTCCAGGGTCTACTATGGGCCATGGCGCTGACCCGGTTGATGGTGACGTCAGAGGAAGACCGCTGGCTGGTGGTACAACCTTCAGAGCTAGCTGTGCTGGGTACCGCGTCGCTGTGTCTGACGCTCGTCAACATTGCGTGCATATTCCTTGCAGGTGTTGCTGTGTATAAGGTAAAGTAACCGCGCGATATACCTACAGTCTGGGGGCCTAAAAAAGCCACTTTGGCTTAATCGTAAAAGGATAACATTATGAATCATAATGGACAGTTAACTGTTAAGTTAATCGTATCAAATCCCATTGGTGAAGGATTTTTCAGTTATTTTTTTTTTGTCTGTGCTAAAATATCAATCAATCCAACCCAATCCAACCCCAATCTCTTTGATTATACCTACGTAGTGCAGCGAAGAAAAGAAAAACACGGACTGTCTTCGCCATATTATGATTCATAATGTTATCCTTTTATCATTCTGCCAAAGTGACGTTTTTAGGCCCCCTGATGATTTCAGAGCTCACCCTGTGCAGCATTTCCTCAACCCTCGTCTCTTCTATTGGGAATCTTCGTAAAGAAGATATCCCACGTGGGATTTTAAGCACACATCATACTCGTAAAAGATTAGGTATAGCACTTATCGGGTAGAGACTGATCATGCAAGATTTAAAAGAATCTAATTACAATTACACTTCTACCTAAATCCATCTCTTGAGTAAAACTTTGAAGAACATAAACAAGGTCCCTATCAATTTCGCGAACTAAAAACAGAAAAAATATTTTTTTTGCAGCGCAAATTTCTCAATATCCTTAGGTTATCTAGTTTTTTAAAAATACACAAGTATTTATCACCTATCTATCTAGTAAGTCTACGAATTTAAGTTTTGATTCGTTTATAAGGCATTATTTAGATATATTACTACAATTAAATTATTAGTCAAAATAAAAATATAAAAATTGAGTTTGGTAGATAAACATTGAGGTGTTTAGAGGTGTTTTGAGGTGTTTTGAGGTGTTTATCTACCAAACTCAATTTTTATATTTTTATTTTGACTAATAATTTAATTGTAGTAATATATCTAAATAATGCCTTATAAACGAATCAAAACTTAAATTTGTAGACTTACTAGATAGATAGGTGATAAATCCTTGTGTATTTTTAAAAAAACTAGATAACTTAAGGATATTGAGAAATTTGCGCTGAAAAAAACAGATTTTTCTGTTTTTAGTCCGCGAAATTGATAGGGACCCTTAAATTGCCTCCGTTATTATTTTCAGCCATGTTTAAAGTATAAGCTCACAAACAGATGATATCTTACTTACCTTACTTTATTACAAACCCCAGACTCGACTTATCGTCAAATCAGTAATACAAAGAGGTCAAGAGAAGAACCTTCGTACCTACCCACTGTAGATACTTATACCTTGTATGAAATTCAAGTTGATACTTTCAAGGACCACTACTTACTGTCTTCCTAAGATTCTTATTTGGACTAGATATTCCGAGACTTCTTGTTCCTTATTTGCATTCTAAATTAAAAAGATCCGCTAAGTAAACGGACGTACTTATGGAATTAACTTCAACTCCTTTGTTTGAAAGTAAATGTGTTTGAAAAACTTCTTGCAAGTTTCAGTAGCTAACTAGCGTGGTAAGGAACTTAGGTGGTAGATTTACAAAGACATAGTAATTGTTGACCCTGTCAGGCACAGCAAAGTACGAGAGATCATTTGTTAAGGAATTAGTCGGAGATTGTTAAAGAATAGAGCCTCTTTTGGGATCTAGAAACTCTGATCTTGAACTATGTTTCCAGGTAAAAGAAGTCAGTCCTCTAGACAGAAAGGACATCTCATGGTGGAAGGCCAACAGAACTCGCATGCAAGCCAAACAAAACAAGGATAATTTAAATTGGGATGCCTACAAGTAAGTATCTCAACGCATTCAATAATGTTAAAGTGCTTTATTCCATTATTCTAAACTTCCCACTTACCTACGTTTACATTGCTTGTTTGCATTACGAATCTGTATCGAAGTCATATTATAATTCATAATGTTATCCCATTAAGAATAAAATGGTGAAGACAGTCCGTGTTTTTCTTTTTTCGCTGCATTACGTAGGTATAATCAAAAAAGAAATTGGGATTGGATTTGGATTGGATTGATTGGTTTTTTAGCACAGACAAAAAATAATAACTGAAAAATACTTCACCAATGGGATTTGATACGATTAACTTAACAGTTAACTATCCATTATGATTCATAATGTTATCCTTTTATGATTCTGCCAAAGGGGCCTTTTTATGCCCCCAGTTGTCTCTCATGAGTCTTACGAAAGTTCATTCTTTTAGAAATGAACTGCCGGTCGATTCTGTAAAAATCTCACAGTGAAAACTTAGGTGAAGTGGGTTTGTTTTTCCTAGTTATTGACACTATTGACAGCTCACTCCACGCTCACTTCACCTAAGTCTTCACGGTGAGATTTTTACAGAATAGCACCACTGGAACCTGTTCAAATCCATACTAATATTATAAATGCAAAAGTGTGTCTGTCTGTTACCTCTTCACGCTTAAACCACTGAACCGATTTAGATGAAATTTAGTAAGTATAGAGATAGTTTGAGTCCCGGGAAAGGACATAGGATAGTTTTCATCCCGATATTCCCATGGGATCGACACTTATGCGAGTGAAACCGCGGGGCTCTGCTAGTTGATAATAAGAACCAATTTATTCTTTACAGTAAATGGTATGACGAAAAATCGGAACCCAAAGAAGAATGTAATGAAGAACAAGTATTTCCAACTGCTGCTACAAATCCCAGTCCTGGACTAATAGACAATAGCACAGTTACATTCCGAAGACGGCCAACGATCATCAAGCAACTGCGAGCACAAAATATCGATGGTTATTGCACCAATACGCAGTAAGTAAAACTACATTATAGAACCTACTTTTGGTCCCGAAGTGGCCTTCCGTAAAGAAAGGTTGGTCTTCGGGACCAAAAGTAGGTTAGGAAGACCAACCTTTCTTTACCTATATAAAAGAAAATGCTGTCATTCGTGGATAGTCAGAAGCCCGAAAGTCTGACAACCAGTCGTTCCAAGGGGTATCGTATTACCCAGTAACTGGGTAGTGGAGGTCAGATAAGCAGTCGCTCCATGTAAAATACTGGTATTCAGCTGCATCCGGTTAGACTGGGAGCCGACCCCAACATAGTTGGGAAAAGGCTAAGAAGATGATGACTTGTTCACAATTACGAACTGAAATCCTAAGAAGCGATTTTGGAATGCAAATGAATGAATTACGGTTTATAATAAACTAGCTGACCCGACGAACTTCGTACTGCCTCAGAATCAAAAAAGCCGTTTCATACAAAATGTATGAAAAACTGAAATATCTTCATTATTATTTTTTCGTGATTTTTTCAATGTTTTAATAGTTATTCTGCTATTCGGGGCGGAGAAAAATCCAACAAATCAAAGATCATAAAAAAACGGTCCAGCCATTCTTGCGTTATAAATGGTGTAAATAATTCGACTTTGTTTTATTTAACTAAGTATATGGATTAACAACTAAGTATTGGACATCGAAGACATCAAATTGGCGTCTTCTATTTCAACTTTCTTTTTAGAACATCCAAAGAATAATACATGTTAGAGACACACATTCTAGGGCCGATGTATTGTTAGCATTATTCTTAGAAAATCTTGGGTGTAGATCAACACTACGGAACACCTTAAGCTTACAATATCTATTTCATCATATACAGGGCCTTCCAAAATTAATTGACATTTTTCCACCTCAGCTCTGCTGCCACATTAAGATTTAAAATGAAAGAAGTGACACTTGGGGGGCCTAAAAAGGTCACTTTGGAGAATCATAAAAGGATAACATTATGCATTATAAAATGGCGAAGACAGTCCGTGTTTTTCTTTTTTTCGCTGCACTACGTAGGTATTCAAAGAGATTGGGATTGGATTTGGATTGGATTGATTGGTATTTTAGCACAGACAAAAAAATAACTGAAAAATGCTTCACCAATGGGATTTGATACGATTAACTTAACAGTTAACTGTCCATTATGTTATCCTTTTATGATTCTGCCAAAGTGGCCTTTTTAAGCCCTCAGGAGTGCCGACAGAGGTGAAAAAAAAAAACAAACAGAATACTTTGCCATATTGAACCAATATTAAAACCGAGTCGAACCAATATTAAAACCGAGTACATCCCGAGGACAGCCGAACACATCCGAAGCGGTTTCGGTTACGGTAACAGTGGCGCGAGTTCAATCGTTTTTACTCATCTCAAAAAATGCCCAACGCGACTAAAGAAGTTTTCACTTCAAAAATAATCATGTACCTATTCCTTAAAAGGATTACCTACTTGATTATTTTTTATGTTATGTCAAAGGTTGAATTCGTTCAGTTCAGAATAGAATAGTTCTCTATTTGCACAAAAGTAGGTAGGTACAAGTTACAGATGTTGTTGATTGTTGTTTTCAGTTGTTGTTATTGTTGTCAAACATTTGAATCAGTATAATTTTAAATCATAATGTGGTGTGTCACAGCTGGAGTCTGGAGTGGAAAAATGTCGACTAACTTTTGGAGCCCACTGTATACAGGATGGAATTTTGTAATGCCACCTGAACGGAAAGTACTCTTAATACTGTAGATAGAAAATTTTACTCAAAGAAAACATTCCTTTATTTTTGAATAGAAAGAAAACTGCATTCAAAGATTTTCGAAAAGTCGCTTGCCACACCCGGGAATCGAACCGACAAAAATCTGTAAAAATTACACCCTGTTCTTTTATTGCATTGATCGTTAGGATCAATTATAAGGATGAAATCTCTCTAACAAACTTGATAAATTAAATGATAGGAAAACCATGAAATCTTAAATTATTTTAATTATTTACAAAAGATGGTAAACTAACTAATTGGTTGCTCGAAATGTTTTCGAGCAACTGATTAGTTAGTTTCTTTCTATTCAAAAATAATGGAATGTTTTTTTTGAGTAAAAAAAGTATTAAGAGTACTTTCTCTTCAGGTGGCATTACAAAATTCCACCCTGTATACCAACGAACAACCTTCTTGCTCTATGGTTGCTTCATTCAGCCTAGTACTCGGTAATGTTTAAATACCTTTTACAGATTACCAGACATCTACATCCCAATAGACGTGGAAACAGGTGCGGACCTTGAGACACATACCAGCAAAACGGGTGACAGTGACAGCACAAAGATTTTGGAGAGTGAGACTGGCAATAAAATAAACTACCCGCAGAACACAGAAGATTTAAACCACACTTATTATAATTTAGGATTCGAAAAGAGTGAAACGGTAAAAGTACCTGAACCTGAGTACCCCACTATAGATCCCTCGCTAAGTTACACGGTGCATTCAAAGAGTGGGGTACTTTTACACAATAAGTCTTACGATGTGTAGATAATGCACTAATTAAGTATGTTGAATTTATTCATTAAGCACCTAGTATAAGTTATTTTTGTATCCATTTTAGAGATAGAACATATTTATATAATTAACTATTTTAATAAAAGACATTTTTTGAACAACAACGGTTTTGGATTAGTTACTTACCCTCATTTAGAAAAACTTTAATTACTGTGGAAAGTTACTAAAATTAAAGTCTGAGAGTTTAATAAGATATACTAATTTCGGGTTTTAGAGCTTTAATACCTACCTACTCGAGTATTTAAATAATTAGGTGGTAAGCAGATAATTGTATACTCTAGAATGGAACATGCTCAGCACTTGGCCTGTTTTTAGCTTTTAGCTCGTATCTACTGGGCGGTGAATAATTAAAACACTCCGAGTACGAGCCACTTTATAATATAGTCTACACTGTTCTCTTACATATCTAATCTCGAACGGGTGGTGCGCGTGAGACGAGATGCGGGAGCGCGCGAGCGAGCGTGATGCGTAATTCAGCGTAATCGCGTCACCAGCGTGTCTGTCTTACTGACGGCCAAGCGGTGCCAGCCGTTCGTTCTCGTGAGTTCTTGCGTCTCGCTCTCACGCGCACTCGTACCACTCCGTGCGTGTGTGGCGCTATGATCGCCACACCACCCACCCACGTAGAAAGGTACCCCCAACTAATACACGAACAGAAGAATATAATTATATACTTTATGCGTCAATGGGCGTCTTAAAATGGACACGGCGCCCTGACCGTGTGACGTAAGGCTTAGCGACGTTTGACTTGGGATTGGCCTGAGCAGATGTTGTGGGTGGGGCTGATGCTGGTGATGTGGGCGATGGTGGTGATGTGGATGTGGCTTGGGAAGGACTGGACGGCAGTTGGCATGGCGATGCCGGTGATGTGTACTCGATGTAAGCCGGTTTCACTCTGTCCAAACTGACTTGAACTTCCCTGTTCCCCACAGTAATGTGAATCGTTTTGTCGTTTCTGCTAATTACTGGGTGGGGACCGGTGTAGGGTGGCTTTAATGATGCCCTTACGGTGTCGTCTCTCAGAAACACATGTGTGCTAGTAGGTAGGTCCTTGAAAATGAATGGGCGTTGGTGAGAATGGTGCGCCCCATCAACTGGTTTTAGATTGGCCATGTGGTTTCGCAGTTGTGACGCAAAGTTGTGAACCTCCTCCAGAGAATCATTTCCGGTAGGGGGACTCAAAAACTCCCCAGGTAGTCTGAGCGGTTCGCCGTATACGAGTTCGGCAGCTGAGGTCCGCAAGTCCTCTTTCAATGCTGCTCGCATGCCCAGTAGCACCAGAGGCAGAGCCGCGCACCATGTGCCTCCGTGGCACATGAGGGCTGCCTTTAATTGACGGTGTAATCTCTCCACCATACCGTTGGCACATGGATGGTAGCTGGTGGTGCGTGTGCGGTGCACAGAGCAGTGCTTTAGAAGGGCTTTGAACAAGGCCGATTCGAATTGTCGGCCCTGGTCTGTGGTAACAGTTAAAGGGACGCCAAAGCGGGCAATCCAGTTGGCCGTGAATGTGTCGGCCACTTCTTCTGCCGTGATGCCCACCATTGGCCAAGCCTCTGGCCATCGGGTGAAACGATCCACCGCCGTTAGACAATATTGGAACCCTTTGCTCGATGGCATTGGGCCAATAATGTCGATATGGACTTGACGAAATCGGTTGGTCGGGGCAGAGAAATTTCCTAACGGGGTTGAGGTATGCCTCGACACCTTGCTGCGTTGGCATGGGAGACACTCCCGTGCCCATTTCCGGCAGTCCCGGTTCATATGTGGCCACACGAAGCGGTCAGCCACCAAGCGTGCAGAAGCTTGTGCGCCGGGGTGGCTGAGATTGTGGATCTTGTTGAAATAGCTGTGACGAAAGGAAGGTGTCACGAATGGTCGTGGCTTTCCGGTTGAAGTGTCACAGACGATGGTGATGTCGTGGCCAGGAATAAACACCTTTTCCAGTTGAAGAGAGGAGTGGGTAATGGCATTCTGGAGCTCCTCATCTGTGGTTTGTTCGTCTGCCAACGCTGCGAAACTCTCCTCGAGACTGATGGCTTCGACCCTCGACATTGCGTCAGCAACCACGTTGTCTTCTCCCTTCACGTGCACCACATCGGTTGTAAATTGGGAGATGAAAGACAACTGGTTGAGCTGAACCGGGGGGAGTTTTTCTCGGCGTTGGATGAATGCATAGGTAATCGGCTTGTGGTCGGTGTAAATTGTTGCGTGTTGTACCTCCAGTAAATGGCGGAAGTGCTGCACACTTTCGTAGACCCCGAGGAGTTCGCGATAATACGCGGGCCACTGAGCTTGTTTGTCAGTCAATTTCTTACTGAAAAACGCCAGAGGTTGCCATTGGTCGCCAATTTTCTGCTGGAGGCATGCTCCTACGTGAACTGAAGAGGCGTCTGTGAAAAGTCCCAATGTAGCATTGCTAACTGGGTGGGCAAGGAGAGTAGCATTTATAAGGCTATCCTTGCACTTCTGGAACGTAAGTTCGAGTTCGGGTGTCCAAGGCACTGGTTTCGCCCCCTTGAGCTTAGAAGAAGCTAGAACGTTGATAAGAGGTGCTTGCAGTTTGGCTGCCCTGGGAAGAAATCGGCGATAAAAATTTATCATTCCTAAGAATCTGCGGAGTCCTTGCACGGTTTTGGGCAGGGGGTATTTCTGCAGTGCTTCAATTCGCTCCGTAGGAGGGCGTGTGCCGTCTTTGTTGATACGGTAGCCTAGGAAGGTGACCTCATCAGCACCTAAAACGCACTTGGATGCGTTCACTACCACTCCATAGTCGGCCAGGCGCTGAAACAAGGTACGCAGGTGTTCCAGGTGGTCTGCTGCTGTCCTGGAATAGACCAGCACATCATCCACGTATGGATAACAGAAGTCTAGTCCCCTCACGACTTCGTCAATGAAACGCTGAAAAGTTTGTCCAGCGTTTCGGAGGCCGAAAGTCATGAAGGGAAATTCATACAAACCAAAAGGTGTTGTGATTGCGGTTTTGCAAATGTCAGCGTCCTGGACCGGCACCTGCTGGTAAGCCTTCACTAGGTCTATAGTACTGAAGACGGTGGCTTCAGCAATGTTGACAGAGAAATCAGCAATATGTCTTACGGGATACCGATCTGGTACAGTCCTCGCGTTAAGGGCTCGGTAATCGCCACATGGCCGCCAGCCTTCCTCTCCCTTCTTTGCCATGTGTAATGGAGAGGCCCAAGGGCTATCCGAAGGTCTGGCTGTACCACAGTTTACCATATCGTCGAATTCCTTTTTGGCTGCGACTAGCTTCTGCGGTGCGAGGCGACGTGGGCGGCAGGATACTGGTGGCCCATCGGTTGTTACAATATGATGTACTGTGGTGTGTTTTACTTGCCGTGGCAAGCCTGGGGGTCGTGTCAAATCCGGGAACTCCAGGAGAAGTCTAGAATAGGGTGAGGATTCGTTGCCAGACACTGCTTTAACACTCAACTGGTTGACTCGTGCGACTACGGCAGCTGTTGTTAGGCTTGTGTTTCCGTCTATTAGACGTTTGTATCGAAGGTCAGGTAGCAGATTGTAAAAACTGAGGAAATCTGACCCTATAATTGGCATCTCTACATCAGCGATAGTGAAGTTCCATTGGAAGTCACGGCGGAGGCCTAGGTTGAGACGAAGACAGATGCTGCCGTATGTGTTTATGGTGCTACCATTGGCCGCAGCCAGTTGGTATCCTGTTGACGAGGTGGCGCGACCTTTGGTTAAACTTTGAGGATAGCAGCAAAGGTCGCTACCAGTGTCGATGAGGAATTTGAGTGCGGTCGATCTGTCTGTGACAAACAAGCGGCGGCAGAATGTGTCACGGTCAGCCGCCGCATTTACTGACCGCTGGTTTCGTTTTCCGCGCTCTTCCAGCTGCATGGAGTGGTGCATCTGTTGGCCTTGCTGCCGAACCTCTGGTGGTACCAGCAAACACCGGACGAAGATCGCGATGTTGAACGGGACCTGTTGTTCTGGCTGCGTGATCGCGATCGTGACCTTGAGTCAGCTGTGAGTGCTTCGACCGATCTTGTGAGTGCTTCGACACGTAAAGTTAGTTCAGCCACTCCAGCGGATGGGCCCTGTACGGCATGAACAGCCATTGGTATAGATACTTCTACAATTCTGTCGGCTATATCTGCTGCCTTTTCAAGCGGTAGGTCCGCTTGTGCGGCCAGGATGGCCTGTACATTGCTCGGAAGGCGACGGATCCACAGTTGACGGATGATGTCGTCGTCTTTCACAGTGGTGCCTGCCAAACAGCGGAGGTGACGGAGAAATTGGGACGGTTTCCTGTCCCCAATATCTTCGTCACCCAGAAGTCTACGAACCCTGTCCTCTCTGGAAGCGGAGAGACGTTTTGTGAGTTCGGTTTTTAGGTACTCGTAGCATCCATCTTTGGGCGGATTCTCAATAATGTCCGCTACCTCACCTGCCACTCTGCTGTCCAGCATCGCCACTATGTGACTATATTTAGTTCGCTCTTGGGTTATACCAGCGATTTCGAACTGCGCCTCGGCTTGGCCAAACCAGACGGAGGGTCTGTCGGTCCAAAAGGGTGGCAACTTTACTGTGACTGCCATTGTGCGTCTATCTTGGCTAGCCTGTAACTGTGTCAGCTGCTCCTGCAGCAGCTTAATCCGTTCCTCGGATGTTGCCATTATCGTGGAGGACAGGGAAGTCCAAGAAACAAAACCGGAAGTGAACTAAGGGGAGTCTTAAGAACGAATAAATGAGTTGAATGAATGGGTGAGTTAAATGAACGAATGAGTTTATGAGAACTATGGTTAAGTCAAACCGCGATCAAACCCCCGATGATGAGACGATAAATCTTACGTCACACGTTGTTATAATGCGTTTTCGCTTGCTAACTAAAACTACTTAACAAAACGAATCTTAATCAAAAATAGCTGCACTATAAAATTAAATGTTCTAGTGAAAGTACAGAGTGGGTCACTGTTGGAAAAGGAAATATAATTAATCAGTGAACTGTTATGGTTAGGTACGTACAATCGCGAGCTTTTCCAAAAAAAATAATAATAATAATAAACTTAGTAGTGGTCAGGCGGGAGTGTCCGCGATAGTACCTACCTAGCACGAAATAAACACAAGATTAAAATGGTAAATAAAGGTAAACAGGTAGGCATTCACTTATATACATAAATATTACTACAATAAAATAAACAAAATTGGTAATTACGTAGGTATACACGTAACGTTTGAGTAAATGTTTGTTCACTGTCGAATGTTTGAACTTGAATTCGAAGTAGATTCCACGAAATGCACGTAAACGTTTAGCTCTTGAAGTAGGTAGGTATTTAATTAGTCTTGATCACCAAATGCGATGTGTTTGTTGATTGAAGTAACTAGGTAGGTTTAGGAATTTGCTCACCGGATTTGTGTGGTATACTTCCTTGTTCCTGTTCGCTACACGGATGTATTGTTGTGTCGTCCCGATTCCCAGTAACAGGATAACGCTGTCTGCCGGCCGTTGTTAGCGCGATTCGCGCCGACGCGGCGACGCCGAGAAGTGGTTTGCAAGATGGTTCGTGAACTCGCGGGCGCCGCGGCCCGGGCGGCGGTGACGATGGTTTTTTTTCGATGGTTGCTCGACGGGATGAAATCTGCGTCGAGGCGAGGGGATCCTTGGGGGATGAATTGCACGATCGTCGTTTGTTGATTTTGGAGCACAGGAACGAACGCGCAGCGGCGTCGCCGGCGACGTTGTTAAGTGTAGTATGGGTTCACAAATTTAATTAATCACGTCGGGGTCACCAATTTAGCTCGTATCTACTGGGCGGTGAATAATTAAAACACTCCGAGTACGAGCCACTTTATAATATAGTCTACACTGTTCTCTTACATATCTAATCTCGAACGGGTGGTGCGCGTGAGACGAGATGCGGGAGCGCGCGAGCGAGCGTGATGCGTAATTCAGCGTAATCGCGTCACCAGCGTGTCTGTCTTACTGACGGCCAAGCGGTGCCAGCCGTTCGTTCTCGTGAGTTCTTGCGTCTCGCTCTCACGCGCACTCGTACCACTCCGTGCGTGTGTGGCGCTATGATCGCCACAAGCTTATGAAACTACACTGAGTACACTATATATATACTAGGTGAACGAGCATGTAGGTAATTAATATTCAAGAAACATCCTTTCACATTAATAAGTACAGTCTACAAAAGAGATAAGTATGCAGGATCGTCGGATATAGTTTAAGTTTGGTAAGAAACCGATGGATGTTCTCGAATAAAATTTTATTTTATTAATAGAAAACAAACAGCTCATTTATTAAATTCAATTTCAGTCGACTCTCTTACTAAACTTCAACTATATCCGACGACCCGTGTCATACTTTCTAGCGGTGACGTGACTTTGTACGAACTTCAGTCTATTTTCTAAAATATGTACGAAAAATGTACGCTAAATAAAAAAGAATTACTCAAAAGACTTCGCAGAAAATAATAACCAACGTGCCACCGCCATCGCCAGTAAGTATTCTTTCTAGCGGGCGCTATATATTTCACTAAGTATAGTATTCCACCTTTAGACTTTGTTATGGGCCAAGAAATCCTGCATACTTATCTCTTTTGTTGACTGTACATTAACATCAGACATTAACAGCACACGTGCTCAGACTATGCGGGTTCCTAACATCCCCATATGGCTAGATAGATACCAACCTAGAGATGTGTTTAGAACAGAATACCCCACGCGGTAATCAAACGCGACAACATGATTACACGTCGACGCGTTAATTGTTCAACTAAGGCTTTAATTAAGTGTCGCACACATGCTAAACGGATCGTTTATTTCCGTCAAACATCGGGACACCTTCAGTCACCCGTTCACACGACACAAGCGCAGTAAACATGCCTTCCGGAGTCATTTTTGTTGTCTATATACCTTCAAGTAATTATGAACATATTCTAAGATTTGGGAAGCCAAAAGATTTAATACCAGTCGGAGATACTGCATTGAAGCCGGCTCGAATAGCTGTCGAGTTAAGGAATAAGAAATCGAGAAGCATTCCTATACATTTGACGCAACATTACTATAATGAGGGATATAATCAACCGTTGGAAAACATTGACGAAAATGACGAAGTTTTTACTATGGAAAATGTAAGTGCATTAAATTTCCCAACGGTTGCCAATTTATTTGGGCATCATCTATTTATGATTGCAATTATTAATAAGCGTAACTGCACTAAACAAACGTCATCATATTCAGCATTAAAATATTTCTAACGAAATAGGAATTATTTAACTGAAATTCGAACCATGCTAATTGATACGGAATTCTTTGGCCCCCCTCCTAGCATCTCTTGCATTCTTGGCTCAGAGCTATCGAAACTAAACTATTGGAAGTTGTTTTTCCTACCCTAGTAAAGCGATTGAGCTACGCAATAGCCACCACACTACATATTACAAGACAAGAGTTCCAAGTAAATTAATTACTTATGTCTCACTCTAATGAATAATCGAAAACTTCTACGAGTATCTACACTTTATTACCATTAAAAGAGCTGTCAACGCAACTGCACCTATAGTTCCCGTATCCCGCTCACGTTCACGTACTAAATGCAAGAAAAATAAGTTCAAGTTGTAAAATACTTAACATTGTATGCAGATTCTTCAAGAACTACTACACAAGTTACACGTGGAGCACGATGTTTGGATAAGTGACAAAGCGGGCAACTATTTCGAGATAGTATTCCCTCTGCCAACTGGCGATCGATGCGAGACGATGCTGCACTGTCTCACGCAGCTCGGCATCGGTGTGCGATGCAAATCTATTGTCAGGTACAATGACCATTAAAGCCGTAGGTATATCACCTTACAGAGCAGAACAGCCAGCACTAAATTCTCTGTAGTCTGTATTTAATAGCATTGTCTTATAGTCCGCGCGGAACTAGTTAGCGCCTAAGGTATGATGTGAGCGGTGGGATGGTTATAGGAGGGTCGGGGGCGCTTTGTCGTTACTCAGTACGTGGGTTGCGAACACTAGGCAACCCCTTCGCCCTCAGCCCCGTCCCCACCTAAGGCGCGGCCAACTATTTAGTTTCGCGCGGACTGTAGGAACTAGGTAGATATTCTGTTACATAGGACTAGTGATTACAAATTTATTGCGTTTCACGAGCTATTAGTAGGTAAGTACGTCCGTATACAGATAATCTTGACCATAATTTGCCACAATGCAGGCATAACAACTTATTTGGTTCGATCAGGGATTTTAGTTGGCACCCCATGACATAAACGGCAGATGTTCCGTTACTGCACCATTGAGTTAAATTAGTCTTTATTTGAATTAGGTATTATTCATTGTTGAATCAAGAAAGTGATACCATAAAGTAAGTACCTACATAATTATGCTTACCTTATATCAAATAGACAAAAATGCAAAAATAAAATTGCCATCAATAACCAAATCAATCTGAAAATTTTGAAAATCTTGCAGCTTGGTCTATGACGGAATTGACGGATCTCAGATTGATGTACCTATATTAAAAATAATGTTGATGTAGATACGTATAGTTCGACTGTTACCTATCGACTGAACTACCTAAAACAAGTTCCTTTGCAGTGTACTCCCCTGTACCGTGGTACACTCTGCCATACCGAATGACCAAACCTCTGAAGACTCAGCACTGTAAGTAACACCATCTCTAGTTACCTTCCTCAATTAAATTCCACTTTGGGTGTCTATTCTAATACTTACCGCAATCTCGTAGACAAAAGTCAGAGGACGCAACGCGTTGGAGAAGCTTCGTAGAATCCATCAGATCTAAACTAACTGTCAAGCAAGTTGTGGACGGAGTGAGAAGCGGAGGAGAGCTGTCCTTCGATTACCTTACGCTAATTATAACGGCTGAGTGAGTTTATCATCATCATTACAATCAGCTGAAAATACTGCCATTTAATAGACCGCTATGTTGTAAGTACCTAGGTACATATCGCGGTTAATTTCTAGCATTTTGGTGAGTGCAATAAGACTATATAATATGTTTGATACCTATAGGTATCGAATCGATGTAACTATCTTTAATCTGGCTCTTGCTATTATCACAAAAAAAATCCGTGGTCATTTTTAGAAATATAATTTTATATGTCGGAGTTGGCACCATCAGGACACATTTTATAACGGTTCACTTTCATTTTATGGTAATGTTCAGTTTCAGAAGCTATGGTAATGTTAATTTTGTTTCAGTTCCCTCGCAGCATTAGGTCTGGTGGAAAACAATGCTTCGAATATTGTGGCGGCCATGTTGGTTTCCCCTCTCATGGCACCCGTCATGTCCATCACATTCGGGGTCATCATAGCTGACTGGCGCCTGGTCAGGAGCGGCTTCGAGAGTCTGATCGCAGGAATGCTCGTTTCTTTGCTGTTTGGGTTCATATTCGGATTGATACTAGGGAGTACTGATATGCCTTGGGGATTTGGGGACTGGCCTACGGAAGAAATGAAGGGACGGTAAGATTATCGGCACGGATCTTGAGCGCTGACCTTCACCTGCGCAAAAGTGAGTTATTGGGTTCCTTTGGTGGGATGAAGTAAGGTGCGGGAGCGGGATATATATATGGTCGTACAGTGACTATGATAATAATAAAATAATAATAATATATAATCCCCGCCGCCGTATCTCTACGTTGACGCCGTGGCGGGGCTTGCGCGCTCCGAACTCTAGGCCTATGCCGGAAGAGTTTACTTTGCTGGAATAGGTCTAAAGTGAGAAGCCAGACCAAGAGAGATACAGTAATCCGCAGGGCAGCATGTGGCGAACTGTTGGGCAGTAGCGACCCCACGGACCCTATCTTCAGGGAGAAGTCTTGTTCCTCACCTCTGGCTTGCCTTTATTGGCCGGCTGGAGTGAACAATGACGATGAACAGAGCTCCCACCTCATTCTTGCCTTTATTGGCCGGCTTGAGTGGAGATTCGCAAGAGCAAACGTGCTCGGAGGAAGGAAGTATTCCAGTAAGATGCTGGTAGGGATCTTGACCGTACTTCCGGGATTGTCCTGATAGCCGTGGAATACCTCTCCACTCCTCATAAGCACCTCAGGACATGTTGCCCCCTTGTTGCTACGTCACTATGTGCTAGCGACCGTTTCCGGGGGCCCATTGTTGAGTGTGTAAGTCACCCCCTGCCATTTTATCCGTGTATATATAAAACATTGATCAGGCAGGGGTCGTAGTTATTCCATAGTTCTTGGTAACCAGTCCACTTTAGCCACCCAAACCCATAGTCTAACTTTTTATTTTTCCATATCCTGCAATAGTCCTACACCAACCGGGGGTTATCCTTGGGTGCACTTGCATAGCGCATACAGGGATAATCGTCGGTTGGTGCCGCATTTCATTAAAATTTCCTAAGGGGCCTCTGCGAGTTGGCTTCGGCCCCTCGTACGCCTTCCAAAGGACCGGGACCCAATGGTTCCGAGAATACAAAAAAAAAAAAAAATATATTATTATTATATAATATTATGTTTTATTTTGCCATAAGTAGGGTCAGGTGGGCTACAGTGAGCCAGTGGTACACAGAGAATCGGTATTATTATATTCAAAACTAGTAGTTACCGGATCATGAAACCGACACGTAGCAACGTGTTTCGTTACGTCTCCCTCACTCCCCAATTGAGGGCGAGCGCCCGTTGTAAGCGGTCGTGTGGTACGACGATTTGTGTTTTCCCGCGCAAAAAGTAAAAAATAGGTAAGTTTTGCTTTTCTTCTTCAAGGTCGTGTTTTCTGAGCTTTTCGTACCATATTTTATATACATGTTAAGTCACTATCTAGCAATAATATGGTTATTATGTTTTAAACATATTCCTTGATCAATTGCGTTTTTTCAACATCAAATGTCAAATAATGTAGGTGGTACACAGTGACTCAGTATTGCAGGGTACACAGTGAACCGTGGTTCAGTATGTACCGCTTCATGGTTCATTGTGTACCAAAGTTCAACGTCAGATTAGTTAAATAGATACAACTTTTTTTGCTTCAGGATGGGTCGAACTAAGGCAGTGAAAAGAAAGATTGGGGGGCATAGCAAGGACGATATGGTGCAAGCACTTCAGCTTATAAAAGATGGTGCATGCATACGCAGGGCCGCTAAAGAGTGCCACTTGGCATATCCTACGCTACGGAGGTACCTACGCTAAAAAAATCCAGTCGGATGAAAACACTAACTTAGTTCCTAATTACGAAGTCAATGCAGTATTTTCCCAGGACCAGGAACTAGTGTTAAAAGATTACATAAAACAATGCGCCTTAATGTTTTATGGGCTCGGGGCAAAAGAAGTTCGTCAAGTGGCATATCAAATGGCAAAAACCAACAAAATTAAAACACCAATATCTTGGGAAGCAAATGGAATAGCTGGAAAAGACTGGTTGCGATCGTTTAGAACACGCCATCAAGATCTTAGCCTTAAAAAACCTGAGCCATGTAGCTTAGCTCGAGCCACAGCCTTTAATAGGGACAATGTTGAAAAATTCTTTTCAAATTTAAAAGAAGTTATGCAGCGACATCATGGCTTCGGTGATGGCATGCGAGTATATAACTTAGATGAGACATCAACAACAACTGTACAGAAGCCACAGAAAGTGCTAGCACCAAAAGAGTTTAACGTCTGTAATATTTGCCGGGTCAGCGGGATTGTCCGAAAGGGTTACCGCTGGCCCGGAACATAAAGGGCTAAGGAAGGAACACTGGTGGGTTTTAGTCAGTAAGAGTCTGACACTCCCTTCCGCTCCACTCAGAGCGGGAGGAGTCATCTGGACAAGCTTTATGTTATCGTGATTAAGTTATAATTCTATTTTTTGTTTTTTCTTGACATTATAAGCAATAAACCTTCTTGAATAAATGAAAAAACTTTGTTTTAATGATGAATTTTTGATTGATGGCCGATTTACCCCAATTAGTCCAGTTAAAATATAACTTAACTTCGTTTTATTCTGATATGGTTCACTGTGTCCAACGGTGGTTCACTGTGAACTTCATCATGGATCAGTGTGTACCAAAGAGTGTACACAGTGAACCAATTCCCATTTTTTTTAAACACTTAATAATGTCTAACCTGTCAGTTTTTGAGCTTAAATTTGTAAAGAAACCTTAAGTCCATTAGACACTAAATGGTATGTATGAGAAAAGAAAACGATAACTTTGAATTTGAGTACATGACACATCTTTGAATTTTTTGTGGTTCACTGTTGCCCACCTGACCCTATATGATGCGCAAAGCGATCCCCACTCTACCGCCGAGCGCTCAAGATCCGTGCCGGTAACTATAATACAACAATGTCTGATTCTTCGAATCATGTCTTTGTCAATATTAGTAACTTTGAAAGCTATGTAAAAAAAAAACGGTTAAGAGTGAGTCGGACTAGAGCAGTGAGGGTTCCGTAGGCTATGTCAAAAGTTTATCAAGGGTTTTTTTTATGTATCTACTTTACGGTTTTCGGGTGTTTTCCTTTACTTGTGCTACATGACCTTGCTTCTTGCCAAATTTCATGATTCTAGGTCAACGGGAAGTATCCTATACATTTTGATTCCCTTGAGAGTGTCGAAATATACGTTTTTTTGCGGCATAAATGGCCGTATCTTTTTTTAACATTAACTTAGAAGTTTTGTTTTTCACAGCTTTAGGGGACTGCAGACCTGAGTATATAGTTTTAATTTCAACTCGATATCTACACGCGTTCCCGAGATAAAGGGTCTTGACAGACAGACGGACGGACGGACAACAAAGTGATCCGGGATTTTAAGGGTTCCGTTTTTAGGGTTCCGTAACAAAATGGTAAAACGGAACCCTTATGGTGAGACTCAGTCTGTCACAGCTGGATATCTTAAGAACTACTAATGCTATCAACTTGAAATTTGGAATAGTTTAGACGACGTTTGCCCAACTATTTTGCAAGTAAGAAAGAAATAAAAATATATGTATATTTTTTGCAACAGGGACTGAAAGGGGGTCTGAAAAATTCGAAGTGGGGCTACTAGAGCAAGTGGGGTATCATATAAAAGAGCGCAGATTGCACATTCTCAAACATTTTTTTTTAGACCGCATAGTTTTCGACTTTTGATGAAAAATGTAAAAAAAATACCCCCCCCCCCCTTGCCTCCGAAGTTTGCAAAGAGAAAAATCTGAAATTATTCTATGTGATAGAAGTTTAGGTAAAGATTTTAGGAAAAATAAAACGAAGTCTCTAAAGAGCACACATTTTCAGAAATCATCAACAAAAGTTTCATTAGTTCCACTATCGGTCAAGAGATGGCGCTGACATAAAACTGCATTATTCTACACCGCAGTGCAAAGTGTTAAAATTCTCTGACGAATATAGGCCTCGTAGATGAAAATTTGAAAACATATGAACGGAACCCTCGGTGCGCGAGTCCGACTCGCTCTTGCCCGGTTTTTTTCCTTTTGAAGTACCTACAAAACCCTAAAAATATTTGTGAAGTGGACGTTTGTTTTTAGAGGTAACGTTCGTTCCCTATGGATGGCTGTGCTGTGGGCTCTGACATCAGGCACAGGAGTAGCTCTGGCCTTACTTCAGGGCAGTGCTGGACCGCTCATCGGTATAGCTATTTCAGCCTCATTGTTACCACCTGTCGTCAATTGTGTAAGTATTCTGACTGCTCATTGGCTGCCTCATTGGTCCAGGAGACGCAAGAGTAAACTTTTAACAATGAATCCTGAGTTTGAGGCCCAGAACGAGCAAATTAAGTATTTATAAAGATTTGTATGCCCGTATTCTGCTCTATCTTTTATTCGGTTGGCGGCAAAAGTCTAGCCCCGTTTTATTTGAGACATAAACAAAACTGGCGAAATATGGGTTCTTATACCTAAAACAAAACTGTAGAACTTAGAATTAGAATATGTTCTAGGCACCTCTTGCCTACTCTTTCAGGGAAATAAAGGTGGCTCAACTTTTGCCATCAGATAAAATCATATAGCATCGTCAGGTAGCAGAGACGTCATCATGGGTTCATTCAGTACATGATTCTGAACACCCTGCATTAAAAATTTTCGTTCATTTTTTTTTATCTCTGTTCAGTACAATTTGACCGAGTAGATATTGCACTTTTCTGTGAAACAGCACTCAGCAGATGCTTTGCGCAAGAGTTTGCGCGTCGACGTCGCGGCCACCCTGTATACAGGGTTATTGGTAAAACATTAACAACCTCTTAAGTGGTCATTATAGTCATCATATATGAACAACTTTTACTATGGGACCAAACCCAAAATCGCGAAAAAAAAATCAGCTGTCCCCTACATTTTGACGAGTTATACGAATATAAATGTAGGGAACAGCTGATTTAATGCTGAGCTGGTTGTTAATGTTTTACCAGTAACCCTGCATACATATGTTGCAATCTTTTTTCAGGGATTATATTGGGCATTGGCGTGCATATGGCTGCTATACCCAGGAGTCAAGGTTCCGCATATAACTGGTGAACCCTACACAGGCAATACATCCTATACGCCGCTGTACCATGATTATCTTCCGATTGAGTTTGCGGTTAATGGTAAATTATATTGGTTTTTGCCTATATAATTCGACTAACACCTATATAAGCAGTAGCCGTATATAGGGCACATAATAAACAGGACAACTAAAGGCTACCTACAACCTATAGGTACCTACATACACAACAAGGCCTATGTAGGTCTCAGTAAATAACCGAATAATCGCACAAAGTGGCGGTGACGCCAGCTATCTAGAGACATTGTTATGTTCGATCAGTGTTTATAATAGAGCAAAGTAAGTAATGAAAGGAATGCCTGTATATTAAAGAGGTAGATATCGCACTAGAGCGCGCAAATTGTTGCAGACAAATTCAGACAATTGTTGTAATTTAATTTAGGTATAGCTATCTCTTTCTGTGTCACACGTTCCGTATTGTCTATCGCAGTCGTAGTTGAAAACTACTGTACACCTAGATATATGCAGTGTGTGTGTAAGTATGTCGCTCAGTATGAACGTAGCGGTACCTTTCCTTTATAAAGGAAAAGATACCGCATATTTATACAGCGTGTAATGGAAGGGGGGTATCAACACTGAAGGTGTCAGAAAAAAAAAATTTTGGACCTCCCATAGTAATAGCAAATCAATGTTTTGCTATTACTATGGGAGGTCCAAAATTTTTTTTCATATTTCGTCCTAAGTTCTTTGGGGAAAGTTGGTCAGTTTCATGAGCACATTCACCTCCTTCAGGGTTGATACCCCCCTTCCGTTACACGCTGTATAATATCATTGCCTGAACCAATTAAATCTGAAATATTTGCTTATGCCTGGATGAATACCTGACTGTAGACTCAAGGAAACTGTCTGCTATGAGAAACTAAAAAGTTACCACTGACAGCAAGCCCCTCTTCGCTCGGTGGCCTTTTTCATGTAGACTGGTGGACTTTTAATCCCCTTTTTTTGTACCCAGGCATAGTAAGCTGCTGCCTGACAATAGTGAACGTGATCTGCATATTCATAACGGCCATCATATTCCTGAAGATCAAGGAGGTTGCGGCACCGTACACCTCAAGTCCGGACCTCAGACGATTCTGGGAGCAGGACATCAAAGTGGCGAGGGAAGCTAACCGAGCCAACTTACATAAGGCTGAAGATGACGAACGGGCTGAGTATGAACCCATTATAATAGCCGACCAAGATAGTTTAGATGGAATGCAGTTTATGCAGCACAGCTGACAGCCGCTTTTGAGTTTCGATAAAATCCGTGAATTACTTATTTGGAAATTTATTCACGACTACCAGTTGCCTATATGCATTGGCTGACTGGTAGTTCTGACGGTAGGGAGGAACCTATTATTAGGTATCTACGTGTAACTTCTAATGAATTGACATATTATTATATGGCAGTTTGCCAAATTCTTATCGCAGCAATATTAGTTAATAATAATATCTTCTTTGCTAAGATTTTAGCTACTGCTTTGCGTTGCTTATCTCTTTAACAGTTTACGAGGAAGGTCTTGCTGATAGTGTGGGTCAGATGTGCAACATAGTAAGATAAGGAGTCTATTTCCTCAATTACTACGTTCGTCTTCGTAGTAAACAACAGGAATTGCATAATGTACCTAAGACTAACCACAAGTGGCGCTGGCGCTCGCCCCCTTTACATTTGACTTAGAACTGGGTGGAATGAGGGAGTGCTATAGGTACAGTACCTACCTACACCTCTGCCAGAGAATACAGGCATGATGATATCATGCTAAAAGATACTTGTTTGTTGAAAGTTGTTGCAATTAAAACTATAAGAGGATCTCCCAACTCCATTCAGATAGGTACCTACCTATCTCCAGCCGGTCGATTCTGTAAAAATCTCACCGTGAAAATTTAGGTGAACTAAGTTTGTTTTTGCTAGGAATTGACACTATTGACAGCTCACTCCACGCTCACGTCACCTAAGTTTTCACGGTGAGATTTTTACAGAATAGCACCGCTGGTCCTGGCATTGCGTCGAGTCGAGAGATCCTATACCTACAGGGTGGCGGGACATCGACTCGAACTGAACCCATGAATTCAGCACAACATGTTTCTAGACCCCCAGCGCAGAATATCTATACTCGTCGGTTATCTATCAAAAAAATCGGCCGTTTCATAGAAAATTGCAATACCTACGCAGTCAAAATGTATGGATCAACTTTTTTTTCTTTAATTGAACCGACGAAAAATTTCAACGCTGGAGGTTCAGAATCATGTACCTACTGAATCCAAGGTAACAGGTTGCGCGTTGCCACTCTGTTTACCTACTAGTGGATATCTACCTTTTAGCAAGGAGGGAGTTTCCCTAGTACCTAAGTAGTAGATATTTGTACGTAGATCCTAAACCCATATTTGTCTTAGATTGGTAATGGAAGATCTCAATCAAGATACAGACGAGGATATAAGGGAGAAGTTAGAAGCAGCTGTCGAAGAAGCATTGGACGATGAGACCTATAGGAAAGTGAAGAGAATGAGCTATCAGAGTCACTTCGCTGATGAGGTAATACTGTAATACAAATGCCTTTCCAACAACTGGGCCACCACTACTTACGTGTCGTAGGTCGTGGGTTCCAACCCAAGCAGCCACTTTGTGTAATTTATTTAATCACCGCTGCTCTCAAAACGGTAAAGGAAAAGATCATGGGGAAACTGGCATGTTTAAGGTAGGTACTAGTACGTGGCTTAACTATAGAGTGGCATTGGGGCAAAGTGCCACGGGCCCCCAGCCAGAGGAGGCCCCCGGCCCGAGAGGACCACGAGCACAGGAGGAGTCTAACATAAGTTTATAAATGCAAACTTTTTTTTGAAAATGTGCAATAAAGGACATCGACATTCAGGTTTCGAACACTTTGTACCTTTTTCCCATTGTTTGTCTAATTTTTTGGACAGGACGCAGACTGAAGGAGACAGTGGTCGCAAGAGCTCAGCAGTAGCGCTTGCGACCACTAGACCAACGAAGCAGTCACGTGTTAAATGTTGTAGGAGAAAATATGAAATGTACGCGGAGGAAGTCGCGGAAAAGTGCTATTTATTTCGTTGTGATTGTTTATTGTTTTATTTAAGTCGCTTCGTCACAACTCCTTCAGTCTGCATTGAACCTTATCTCCATGCAATACATACCTATTATCAAAAAGGCGTATGATATGGTGTGATCGCAACCTTCAAAGATTGTTCCGAGTTAGATAAAACTTTTAACAGCAAAACATTATCGAAGCTCTGACTTCTGTTTATACCTACTCATCAGATATTTCATGTTATTACGCAGTTGGTAGGTATTATGAGACTAAGTAGGTATATCTCCTAAAAAATACTACTTACCTACTTATAAGTACCTATCGTATCGTCAAGGATAGGTAGGTACTGATTTCGAACCAAATTAGCATGTATGTACAGCTGGCCAGAGACCTTTTAAAAACATCAACATAATAGGTAACTAGTTAACTACTTATTATTTAAATTGACTAAAAAGATCTATAGGTACCTATATACCACAGTCACGAATATTCACGATCGTGAGCCCAATATCACCAATTTAGTCGCGGCCGTTCTAATTACTTAAGTACATTTTAATGTTTCAGGTTATCCACACTCTCGGCCTATCGAGGACTCCAATCTCATTGCTGTCAAGCCAGCTGAACTCTGGGGTTAGCACTCCCACTGGTCCCAAACCTTCCAATGTAGATGATATAGCCGCATTGGATAAACTGCTGACATCATTACTTGGCCTAAAAGACAGCAAGCGCAGATCATTCGCTTCACACCGTGGTACTCCTAGATCCAGCCGAATCCCAAGGAATGCACCAGACGGTTTTGGACACGGCCATAGAAGGCGATCGGAATCGTGGCCAGAGAGAATATTCGAGGATTCTGTAGTCCAGAGTGTCATCAGCAATCTGCGAGCTAGCAAAAGAAGTTCGCAGATGGAGGAAGCTTTTATGACCCCGAAGTAGATACCTAAGCTACTTATCACGATTTCCAGCCAGTAGAAATTCATTCTGTGGTAGGTAGTGAAACGAAATAAGTACCTATAAACTTATATAGAAACTATTGGATCTTTGCTTGTGTAGGTTATAAGTACTAACTATGTAAGTCCAGCAGACCTACTTACCCCTTCACCATATTATACCTTCGAATCTTCGGACGTAGGTACCGACATACCAACATGTAATTATGATAGGTACCTACTAGGTAGGCACCTATTTCAAATTCAAAAGCTTATTAGGTACCTAGTTTACAACGGGGTACCTACAACAGCTGGGTAGGGCAGCGTAGGGTAGTATAAAATAATAACGAAAACAAATGTAATTCTTGCTTAATGTGTCAATTATTTATTTTGCATACAATAAATACACAATTTTATATACCTACTTATACTTTTTTTTAAATAATTACCTAAAACATTATAATTAAGTACCTATTTTTGTACGTAGGTAAACGTTTTATCACAGCAAAGCTTATGTCGAGGTATATAATAAATAAAAACTGAGAGGATCTACTACACCCCAAGTGTAGACAATCTTGACGATAAGTGCCATTTTAAAACTATTTGACTCACTAATACAATCATGATTTATTTACTATGCTAGTAAAAAGGCCATGTCAAGATTTGTTACTTATGATCTTACTTGTTATAACTTCAGACCCATTTTTAATTGGTTTACTATGTTTGACTTGAGAGGTGTAGACATCATAACCCAATGATATCGTGTTGTCGTATAGAACTCTGTATCTCGTCGGAAGAAAATAGAAATTGATAATTTGCGCCGGTGGCCAAACCATCCACTCTGCACGGTACAATCTGATAAACTTATCTCTTACCTCTTCCTTGAAATTTTCAAAAGGATTAGGTTCAAACACGGCAAGACTTCCAAAAAGTGTGACTATCATAACTGGCGAAAATATAAATTGATCAAGCACCAATTTCTTGGCAACCATATCCACAGTTTTGCCTATTATAAACTTATCTAAAATTTTATACCAGTGATGACATAAGATGCCCACGGCAACACCGGAGAACGCCATGTGTGAACACCTCTTTAGATCATAATTAGTTTGTTCTTTTATGTATATTTCGTAACTCTGTTCCATTAGATCACCTACCGACGATAAGCTTAATGATATGGAAACATTTGTACAGAATAAAAATTTGTCACTAAACGCTACATTTATAAATCTTCTAAAAACTGGTATCGAAGTCGTTCTTCTTACGCTTGCGGCTAAATTTCTCCAAGTCGAACTTAGTGATTTCATTATCTGTAAACAAACACATTGTGTAAATGATATAACCGTTGATTTGATTATTTTAACGGGCAGCATATTGTGTCAGAATTATGGAGTTCTAAGTCTTCGGTACATCCCACTATCCCCATTGTGATAGTGGGAATATTGTTTAAATAGATTATTGTCCCAATATCTCAAATAGTCATTTTGCATAACGACGAATGACCAGTTAATGGAGATTCATAATGGGTATAGTGGGATGTAACTACAGTCAACAGCACATAGGTGGCAGCAATTTGATAATTAGAACGCCTTTATGTCATACCAGTAAAGGCGGTTTTCATAGTACCACTGATATGCAGTTGACTGTCCTGTCCTAGGGTTGTTTCACGCTTTTGTAGGCCAACCAGTACCGGGTTCGCATATACCTACTCTCGGTGCCATGTTGTTACGGCTTATGTTTGGACAGGGCCCCATTCCAATAGTTTTTTTGGTAAGCATTTGCTCCCAATCGCGGATATTTCTAGTTTCTATGATAGGTATCATACGCACTATAGCTGCAGGTCGTTGCGTATAAGATGCCTAACTTCAACAAGACAGGACTAAACACGGAACAAACTAGTCGAAGTATAATCGTTTTAAACGACTTGAAACTGTCATTGAAAGAATGAGCCGGAGTTTTTAAACGAAGTCATTCACATCATCTAAAGTCATTTATTCAAATTAGGCTTAGAATCAGCACTTATCGAACGAAAAATTAAATAAGACAGTCCCCCAAATCGCCCGCTCTTCACCACTTCCTAGTGCTTTCGCTGGGGAGGAGAAGTGGCGCAACAAACTCCCCAGTAGCACAGCCTGTATGTATATTTTATTCTATGGACGAGGTGATGTGCATAAAGGAACTGCCAACCCTCCCAAGTATGCATTGGGCGCCAGAGTTGGATCAACAAGTCATGTACTACATAGCAAAAACTAAAAATACTAATCTAGGAAAAACTGAATAGCCAAATTAACTAAGAAAATACTGACCTGAATCAATTAATTGGATTTAGATTGATTTATAGATCAGATTTTACATTTAATTTTCTTCTGTTTTTGTAATATTAATTTTAACAATAAATTGTTTCTGTTAAATTACAAAAACAGAAGAAAATTAAATGTAAAATCTGATCTATAAATCAATCTAAATCCAATTAATTGATTCAGGTCAGTATTTTCTTAGTTAATTTGGCTATTCAGTCTTTACTTTTTTCTTTTTCTGACTTCTCTGGCTTTGCATGCTTCACATGAGAAGTAAAGACATCATAGCCCAGAGATATTGTGTTATCATAAGCCACTCTGTATTTGGTTGGTAAAAAATAAAAATTTATAATTTGGGCCGGTGCCCACACAATCCATTCAGCTTTATACAGAGTCCAAAATTTAGATTGCACTTCATCAGTGAAATTAGCTATAGGGTCATTTTCAAATATGGCTACTGTGGCAAAGAAAGATAGAATGACTATGGGAGAACAGAGAAACTGATCCAATAGTAATTTTTTAAGAACCATATCAAAAGTTCTACCAACTATTAATCTATCTATCAAAATATACCAATGATGGCATATGAGTCCTGCTGTGCTCCCTGAAAATGCCATATGCGCAGTGCGCTTGAAATCAATCTTGTCACTCCCTCCTTTATGAGCTTCGTACGTCTGTTCTAACAAGTCTCCACAAGTTGATACTGCCATAGATAGCATGATATTGGTGTAAAGCAGATTCTTGCGATGAAAAGCATGATCAAGTGCATGTTTATATGAATCGTAACTTTGGGAAAAGATTCTTCTCATTACCATTTTTAGAATATTATCTAAAACAAATGAGTAAGTATAATATGCAATTATGAAATCGGAAGGCCAATTCCCGGAATTAAAAACATTGAAATTCTAGTCACAATCTCATTTCAGCTACAATCAACGTAAAAAACTTGTCGAAAATGTAGGGAAATTAGAGGTATTTTTGACAGATTGAGACTGAGATCAGACTGTAAACATCCTTAAAATAATGAGAATCGCCCCATAGTGTTTGTACGTTCTACATTCTACATTTGTATTTTCTACATTCTATGAAATTATTAAATAATACCTGTAACTCCCATTTATGCACTTTTATTTGACTATAAAAAAATAAAAATACCAAAGGATCAGGTTCTCTATTATACCTTTTTTTACCTATTGACTGCCCCAGTTAGATTGACACAACAGATGTTTTGGTATCCGTGTTACATACCACCTAGGACCTAGGTCATTTATTTAAGTACACACAGTGAAATACATAGCAACCTAGGGAAACAAGGTTGGTTTTTTTTGTTTTCTATTTCATTGCACAACCCTATTTGTCCCCCTAAAACGACCCACTGACCAGCTTGCCAAAGTTGTTTTTGAAAGAAATCATCAAAGCAAAGGTAGGCTCCCATTTTATTTTAAATAACTTTGAGTTTTCCCTATGGTCATGACTACTGATAGTGTAACAAAATAATTCAAGACTAGTTTTCAATAATAAATAAAGAGTTCTAACCGTAACAACAGCAATTATAAATAGGTACTTCCCGTTCATAAAATATCACTTTGATTTAGAAAATCTGATTAGAAAATGATTATTGATTATTATGTAAAAATACTTACATTTAAAGTAACGATGTAAACAAAACACAATTACAATATTAAATTAATATAATTTCCATAACAGACGTTAAGACTTCTTACATATTATTTTATTCGTTATAGTATTATATAACGATGCTGAAATTAAATTACTTGATTTTTCAGGTAAATTCTAACCTCAAAAAATTCAAACATTCCCAAAAAACCCATGCTGACAGTTGTCATCAGCTGTAAAGTGTAAGTGTCAAACTCACAGTCAGGGGGGCACACTTAACACTGTCATCATTTCCACCTTAGACAAAGAAAAGTATAGACGGCGCTTAGACAAAGAAAAGTATAGACGGCGGGTATCTCCATTTCATTTCTACAAGAAAGGGATAAAGTATTGAGTTATTATAAGTAACAGAAAAGGATAAAGCTATACTATTTCCGTCTCTCAGTGCGTGCCAGTTTTTTCAAGGCAGCTACTCATGTAGCCAATGTTAGTTAAGTTAGTTTTTTGTCTCATGTGCGGCCACGCTACCCGATGCTCTATAGCTTTCATACTCTAAGAGACGGCGGGTGTCTCCATTTCATTTCAACAAGAAAGGGATAAAGTATTGAGTTATTATAAGTAACAGAAAAGGATAACGCTATACTATTTCCGTCTCTCAGTGCGTGCCAGTTTTTTCAAGGCAGCTACTCATGTAGCCTATGTTAGTTAAGTTAGTTTTTTGTCTCACGTGTGGCCACGCTACCCGATGCTCTATAGCTTTCTTACTCTAAGATTTCCACAGACGACAGCGACATCTGGAGTTTGGTGGGTTAAAAAAACTTGGCAGCCATCTTGTCTTGTTTGTCAAACAATAAATTGTCATTGTCGCCAGCCATCCAGTGTTACCAACTTAGTGAATTTTCCACTAACACTGATGGTTTCGACCCCCCTTTTAGTGGCGAAATATTGCTTTTAGTAGCTGGTGGTTTTTCTAGTGGTTTAGTAGAATTCAGTTTCAATTACTGAAAATGCTATCACTCAACCACTAAGCCACTAAAATATTACGAAATATATTATTTTTACTTCATTTAATTTTCTGAAATATTTACTTTTACTGTGTAGGTAAATTCTAATAAGAGTTCTATATCAAATCAGTACCCAAAAATCATTATAAATGTGAAACCGATGATGGTGCACGTAATATACGAGATATTATGCATTGCATATCTATAGATAGGTGTATACTATTTGTATCTGTAGGTAGGTGTATAGCCTTAGTTCACCTACCAAACTCAAGGTGGCAGCACTTTCCATACATGCAAATTTTACCACAGAGTTGTTACTCTTTGCCTCTATAGTTACTTTACTCTTTGGTCACAGTGGCTGCAGTCACAGAGTACTTTTAAGGGTGCGTTCCGAGTTGGGAATGTAATCGATGTAATCGATGTGAGCGTGCTTAAACCCGTACCGAATTAGCGAGAGCGCAATAACGATGCCCCGTGAATCGTCATAGATGACGTCACGATATGCACCATCTTGTGATATCGCCGACCATGCCATAGAATAATATCACCGTGAGCCCTGTCAAAAATGACAATGTGTGAGGTGTGAGGATGTGCAGTGTATGTTTTGTTTTGAGTTACATCATATCTTTAAATTAAACTAAAGTGGCATTTTCGAAATTGTGCTTCTGGCTGACAGTCGCCACCTAACCAAAGAAGAAATGTGGTGTTTTAAACAAAGAAATACTGTAATAACGTCGTTTTGACATTGAGTAAGCACTGTGAGCGCTTTCACGTTCCGAATTGTTGACAGCTCTTAGCTGTCACAATCGTAATATCTAAATCGGAACGCATTTGAGATAATGTGAATGCTGTGAACGCTTATAGCTAATTCGGAATGCGGCCTAAATGTTTGGTCACACTGCACTGGGGCGCGAGCGCGGTGCGCGGCGCGGCGAACTCGAACATATGAACTTCCTTTGAAGTGTCCATAGTGGGCACGCGGACACTGTGGTCTGTGAGTGGCGCGGGCTTCTCGGCGCGGGCTGCTTGGCGCGGGCAGCGCGTGGGGTGCGCGCTTATATTTTGACAAACACTGGACCAGTGTTTGTCAAAATCAGTATTTTAATACTTTTTCAGTATATTTTATCGACTTTTCCGAGCATCAGTAATTCAATATTTTTGTAGGTATATTGGCAACATTTTCGAAATGTCTTATTTAAAAAAATATAACTGGAAATCTCTGTTTCTATGAAAAATAAAAAATCGGTCTAATCTGGCTGTAACACAATTTTTCGAAAATGTTTTCTACTAACTTTTTAGACCTTTGTATCCTGCTTATGCGTATGAAGTTTCATTAAAATCGGTTCATTCATTTCGAAAATTAAGGGCTTGAAAGTTTGTATGAAATGCCGTTCGGCGTAAACGCTCTTAAGGGAAAAAATATTAAATTACCGTATATACTAAAAAATGTCTGTTCCTCATTTGTTTCTTGTTTGTATTACCTCAGATCACTGACCTCTATAATACAAGTTGTATTATAGAGGTCAGTGCCTCAGATTCATGTTTATCTAGAACATACTTGTCCTTGCTTCTCATTTTGTCGCACTAGTCACAGATTACTTATATGTAGGTGGTACTCGTAGGTGTAGTAACGTTACATACGCGTACGTGGTGTCATTTGCAACCTTTTCATTCATTATTGACCAAGGCGCAAGAGATGCTACGTTACAATTACAACTTCATGTTTGTTGTACTCTGGATTTTCCCAAGCTGTGCTCATAAAACCTTACACAGGTAATTTTTCGTTTCGTTTCATTCATTAAGCTAGTGAAAAACGTTTCGTTTCCCCTATGGTCAATGAGAGGTTTACTTTTCAGTATTAAAAAAAAAATAGTTCCCAAGAACCCTGAAGATGGCGTTGAACTGACTACGTTACTAGATGCCAAAGTCAAAACGCTTGGAAAAAAAAACATTGCGTCACGTCATATACGCTCGTTGAGTGACAGTTTCATTACATCCAAGTGAATTAATAAAAAAAATATGTGACTTCCGGTCCTTGCAGTAACTTACCAAGTTCAGCGCCATCTATCCAGCGACTAGGGAAGCGTTAAAAAAAAAGAAAAAGAAAATCCCTCATTGCCGTATTTTGTGAGAGATGAGAGGAATGCCGTATGCCATATTTTCTGAAAAAAAAAATCGTGGATTGCCGTATAATATGGCCATATCAATAACAACACTGTGTTATGTCCAATGCAGTGTGACCAGATTAAATTTAACGAAAAAACCGAAGCACCTCAAAAAAATACTGAATATCCTATTTGAATAAAATATAGCAGACTAAATCCGAGTAATTCCCTGAACATCAATGTTCACGGGGACGATCGCTACGGTGTTACCATAGCTTTTTATCCAAAATATACCCTACTTACTTTCGCCAATATACCTACAAAAATATTGAATTACTAATGCTCCGAAAAGTCGATAAAATATACCTAAAAAGTTCTGGTCACACTGGTCCAGTGTTTGTCAAAATATAAGCGCGCGCACCCTGCACGCTGCCCGCTCCGACTAGCCCTTGCCGCTCACCGCGCCCGCGTTCCCACTATGGACACTTCCCAGGAAAATCATAATAATATGTTTGAGTTCGCTGCGCCGTACCCGCCCCGTGCCCGCGCGCCCCAGATACGTAGTATCTCTAAGTAGTCTGTGGTGTGGCCAAGCGCTTAGTGTTCGCGTCAATATGCATTATTCTAATACGTAACGTCCCTATTCTCTATTATCTATGGTCTATGGTTCAATTATATTTTGCAGGGTTACTAGATTCGGTATTTTTTTCGCAATATTGGGTAAAAATTTGGCTCCTGGAGAAATTTTGGAGAATTGAAATATTTGGAGAGGAAAAAATCAAGGAGAATTTGGGTATTTTTTATAGTATCAGAAATACATTGGTGATAGTAATTATTTGATGATAATCGATGAGAGTACACTGAGTACACACGGAGACTTAACAAGCTATACATTTCCAGTTTAAGCTGACTTCTCATTATACGAAAAGTTTATAGAATGCAAGGTCAGCTAAAACTGGATATGTAAAGACACCAGCACATCAAGGTACTAGAATATGTCAATTTCTTTAATAGATTTTCAACTTTATCGCTAAAGCTTAAGGTTCAAAGTTGATTGGGAAAGACAGTTTCGTCTATACCTATAGCTTGGGCTTTTAATTGAATTGACTAAAGCTTGATATTATTTCGTCGTGTGTACAGACGCCAGCGCATCAAGCTACTACAATCTGTAAAATTTATTCAATAGATTTTCATCTTTATCGCTAAATTATAAGGTTCAAAGTTTATTGGGAAAATTTGACAGTTTCTGGTAGCTTGATGTGCTGGCGTTTGTACCTTTAGAGACACCAAAACAACAATGTGCATCATGGTACGCTATTTTAGTAAGTAGAAGCTTCAAGACCAAACTAATTTCTAAAGGTTATTGGAAATTATCAGCTTGATGGTTAATTAATAAAATCTGCGTACTACAGTAAGTTACTAATGTCCATTTAGGTTCCATCAAAGAGCGTGCAATGCCCTTTTATAATTACCTACTTATGTCGATGTTGAGTTAGGTTAGTCTATTTAAAATTTGTCATCAAAAATTGTTCTGTAATTGTTACAGTTGCTTTAATAGTACAAAACTTTTGCATTTGGGTAAAACTTAGAAAAATTGTATCATTCTGGAGAAAAATTATTTCAAATTTGGGGAGAAATAAAAAATCATATCTGGCAACCCTGATTTTTGCTTGACTTTCTTGAGCTGAATTCGCGTCTTGTTGATTTCGATTGGATTTTGTGAATAAGAAGTAATTTTAAGGCTCTAGATAAGTTTAAAGACATTCACAATGTCAGCATTGGCAGGTAAACATAATAGAATAAATTCCGTAACTGTCTTGTCGATTTCGTAGATATTTCTAATTTATAACTTAGCCGTGAATTGACGTTAAGTCCTAAATCGAAGCTATAGCTTGTTTAATGTGTAAAACCTCTCTGAATCTGTTTAAAACATCCTAAGTTTGTGCAGACAGTTATGGTCACGTAGAAACATAAGTGCTTTAATACAAGTTCCATTGATTTTCAGATAAATTAACCCTTGATAGATATGCTATGAAAGACCGGGCGACGTCCCATCTTCGTATTTACGTCGGCGGTTTACAAGACAGCGCAAGTCTTGAAGAATTATACGATCACTTCATACCATTTGGACAAATTAACGGCATTGTCATTAACAGAAACTTTGGATTTGTTCAGTTTCAAGATGAATCAAGTGCTCAGGAGGCTATTATCAAAGGCAATGGAAGTATATTCCAAGGTAAAAGCCTTAACGTTAAAACCGCACAGACGAACCTTACAGTTGAAAAAAGGTAAGCCACATAATATAACCAGAGAAAATAAAAACAAAATTAATTGACACTGATACAAGAACTTATTCTCTGCCATGAACCTACTGGGTATGTTGAATAATATAAATGCACCTTTTGGGCAAAAGTAAGTGACCCAGACCTGCCTGTATAGCTAGTAGCTAATCCACTGTAAATGTGGCAGAGTTCAGAAGGTCAATTATTCTCGTAATTTAAAACATTCAAAATCTAATCGCAGTCTCATCTCGGCGACAAACATATTTAAAAAATGTGGGCAAAAAAGAGGTATTTTTGATAAAATGAGACTGAAATCAGACTGTGAATGTTCTTAACATTACTAGAATTGCCCTGGTATAGCTCATTTAGACCTAGTTATTGGAGTCATCAACATGACACAAAATAACTCACCAGCAGCTTTCAGAGCCATTTCAGAGATTCAACAGATCTTAATTGTACATCTGAAACATTTAACAAACTCTTACTTAATTAACAACTACTGCAATAGGTTTACATGTCACAAAAGGATACAATAATGATAATTCAGTTCTCTAGCATTATACCCAGGATAAGCATAAAAAACACCTAAGGGGTGTTCTGTAAATACATAAGTACTCGTTACGCTCGCAAATAATATTTTGTTCAACATACAACCTGACGCTGACTTGTAAATTGCATAAAACCTATGAAAATTTAAATTTCGCTGGATGCCCAGGTGTTTTCCCCTTAAGGCTGCGTTTCCACCAGAGATGAGTGAGGATGCGTAGCGAGGAATATGTGTAAAACTAACCAATACCAACGCTATAAAAATGAAGCAATGTTATTGGCTGGTTTCACACACATCCCTCGCTACGCATCCTTGCTCATCTCTGGTGGAAACGCAGCCTAAAAAGTCATAAAAAGCAACTATCTACAATCAATTGGTGAATGATTTGCAATAAATGTTTACTGTTATATTATTTTTAATAGAGGGGCCTGTGGCTAAATAATAACAGCCACACAGGTTGATCGATCAGGTTATGCTACACTTGCTGCGGTTGGTCTGTGGATGGGTGACCATCTTTACTTATTGAAACCCCTCCGTGCCTCGGAAAGCATGTTAAGCCGTTGGTCCTGGCTGTCATTCGCGGATCTTTGACAGTCATTACGGGTAGTCAGAAGCACGAAAGTCTGACAATCAGTCTTACCAGGGGGCATTGTATACCCAGTAACTGGGTTGTGGAGGTCAGATAGGTAGTCGCTACATATAAAATACTGGTATTCAGCTGCATCCGGTTAGACTGGAAGCCGACCCCAACATAGTTGGGAAAAGGCTAGGAAGATGATGATATTATAATTATTATTTGTAATTATCGCAGACATGGAGATGATCAAGATATGTCCCCGGCAGGCCCCCTTAATGAGAAGCTAGCCATGTCTACTGGTGATGACGGGAATGACGACCTTTATGATAATTTTGGAAACTATATAGGGGACCAGAGTGAGTAATTTTTCTTATTTTTTTTAATAAATCTTGAAATATTGATGTGTATTATAACTATTATTATTATTGCATAGATAGGTAGTTCAATGGAACTAACCCAAAAAAAAAAGTAATAAAAAAAATGAAGTCTTGATCATTGATTTATTTATTTAACTACTTTCTGCTAAGTTTTCTTGGTTACATTGTTTTTTTTTTTATACATAACTAGCTGACCCGGCAAACATTGTTTTGCCATATAAATTCTTTCTGGCTGCACTACTTTTTCGCGTGGTGTCCTACCCCCTTACCCTGCCCTACCCCTACCCTACTCCTACACTACTCCTACCCCACTCCTACCCTACTCCTACACTACTCCTACCCTACTCCTAACCTACTCCTACACTACTATAAAAGTAAGTAAGAAAAAAAAACCGGATATAAAGTATCCTATGTCTGTCTCCTGGTTCTAAACTACCTCCCCACCAATTTTCAGCCAAATCGTTTCAGCCGTTCTTGAGTTATAAATAGTGTAACTAACACGACTTTCTTTTATATATTATAATAGATTGGCCTGTCCTTGATCACAGTCTATTGTTTTTCTTAAATTGGTTGTCTGTAATCTGAAAATGAATAATTTCATACAACCCTACATCATTATTATTTACAATGCTTTAATAATCAGTTAGTGCAATAAGATTTACGCCCACTTGCATGTTTAGTCAGGCTAGTTCAATAAATGGAGAGTTTGTAAACTCACGAGTTAAGTAACGAACATTTAACTCTTATTGCATTGCACCAATCAAAAGTAACACCCGGTTAGTTAATCTGATATTAGTGGTTTTTGAGTTGGGAATATTGCAGCTCAATTGATAAAACCTATAATAGAATTGCAATTGTTACCGATGATACTTTTCAGTCGCACAAGTGGGCCTTAGAAGTAAACTTTTAAGGCCCACTCGCCAGCAAGAGTTAGAGGTAAACCTAGGTTAAAACCTAGGTTTACCTCTTAACTCTTGCTGGCGCAAGATGAATTATTTTACCCTGAATTAGTTGTTAATTCCAGATTTATTTAGTGACAACCCATGAATGTGGAAGTGGCCTTAAAATGTTAATTACTTAACACAGAGTTTACAATTTCTATATTTATTAATTTAATTCAACTAAACATGCAAGTGGGCCTAATTGAAATAAATTATTTGAACTTACAGATTATGAAGAATATGATGAGGGGTATGCAGGCAAGCCAGGCTGGGAGGGACGAGGCGGAGCTCGCGGACGTGGGGCCGCCAGGGGAGGGCGCGGCCGCGGCGTGCGGGGCCGCGGGGGCGCACCTGGCTTCCGGGATCGATCGCCTGTTGCAGGCGTACGAAGTACGTTCAAAGACGCTTTTTTATTTAAAAAGAAATAAATTTTCTATAAATGTGTATAAATTTTTATCTCAACATGATTTTTTGTGTACGCCAGCGCATCAAGCTACCCGAAACTGTCAAATTTTCCCAATCAACTTTGAACCTTATGCTTTAGCGATAAAGTTGAAAATCTATTAAAGGAATTTGACAGATTGTAGTAGCTTGATGTGCTGGCGTCTGTACATAAAAACAAGTTGAGATAAAAATTTACGTCACATCCACGCAAGACGGCCATGAACAACCCCATAAACTTGCACAAAAGCGAAAATGGCGTATAAACTTAAATGAACTTGACGCTTTCATGAGGAATTGGACTATTTCCTAATTTATGTTATTCTTAGGTATTTTGTGTTATTTTGTTTCCTAATTTATGTTATTCTTAGGTATTTTGTACCGACCTTTTTTTTGTTGTCTTTTTTGTTTCAAGTGTTTATTAGTGGAAACTTGTAAATGGCCTTCAGATGCATATTGTTTAAGAGCACTGTTTAAATTAGCTGTAAGTTTCCCGAACAGAATAAAATAAAATAACATCAAGCAGTCAATAATGTAAATGCCACTGATGCCGCAATCAACGTGCTGGCCACATACTGGGCACAAAGTACATGGAAATTAATAAAAAAACAATGAGTAAGAGTACCATTGATACGAGAAGAAGCAAGCAGTTGTCAGAAATGGAGAGAATGAATAGAGGCCTTTGCTCAGCAGTGAGACATAATGGGCTGATATACAGGGTTATTGGTAAAACATTAACAACCTCTTAAGAGGTCATTGTACTCATCAATATGAACAACTTTTACTATGGGACCAAACCTGAAATCGCAAAAAAAATCTGCTGTTCCCTACAATTTGACGAGTTATACGAACATAAATGTAGGGAACAGCAGATTTTTTTTTTCCGCGATGTCAGATTTGGTCCCATAGTAAAAATTGTTCATAATGTACAAAAAAGAAACTGTAGGTGACTTTCTGAAGTTTCTGCCACAGATAAAAGTCGCGAGTTTCCGCCGTTTTCCGATTATAGCACAGGTTACCGTCGTGCTCCTCATGGCACGCGTGCTGTTGGCGCAATTTTTATTCAAAATTTATAACCGGTGAATTTCTTGCGTTGGGAAGCAGCTCGCTTGATCCAACTAAACGCCATGCTTTTAAAGCTTGGCGCGCTACGCTATGTTTTAGTGTTTTCAATTTGAATCAAATACCACTATTTTTATCTCACGAAGCGACGCGCACTTTACTTGTAAACACAAGTAAAGTGCGCGTCGCTTCGTACCAAGTGTACAAACACTGAATATGTGTGTAAGCTCGAGCTTTAGGTACCGTCCGCGACAATGGCAAAATCGAAAGTGTGTGTATGTGCTGTCGCTACTCGTCTTCATGCACACATTCCTGTTTGTATTCTTAGTTACCACAAGTAAAACGCCTGTCGCTTTGTGACCTAAAAATACTGCACAAAGTTACAGGCACCAGCAATGATGGTCTGCATCACTATGTTATTTGATATTCCTGGGACCTAAACATTGTTTTACATATTACATATCAGCAGATATCATATTTCACAGACTATAGTAATGTTGCTATATGTTTTCTCACTGTTACTCAGTCAGGTATTATTTCAATATCTCACAAAAATATGCTGAGAATTTCGTAACATACAGACAGACGGAGTTGCTTTAGAATTTATAATATTAATATGGATAGGTAGGTCATTATTATAGTTATATTTATTTATTTCTTTATATATACTTTATTGTACACCACAAAAATTCATAATTATGATAAAAATACATCAAACACTACAAAATATAGGAACAATGGGCGGCCTTATCGCTTTCTGCGATCTCTTTTAGGCAACCTTGTTATAGTATACGTCAAACTTTATGGCGGCTGTGAAGTGTACTCCTCACTCCCGCTGACACGTGAATTTGTTACTGCGCAACGACACGCCTCGTGTTTCGAGCCGCCACAAAGTTTGCAACGGGCTTTACTTATGTTTAGTACCTGATTTCTGATGTTTAGTTACCGACTGGAAAGACCGCGGTAACTTCGAGCGCTACCAGCAACAGCTGCCAGAATATCCCCGAGCACTGCCGGTTCCAGAGAGAAATGACTGTGAAATTATTGTCGTCTCCAAATCTCTAACGTAAGTACCAAAGTCTGTTATGAGAACATTGTGAGATAATTTAATAGCTGCCAAATAAGTTGAATATTCACGAAATATTATAAGGCCACAAGGCACGGTTTCTTTACGGTAAGGCGTATAAACCGCGCCGTAGAAAAAACGTGTCTGTCAACAAGCTTCCATAGTAATCCATACAACACTGACGACCGTGTCTACACACGGCGTATAAACCGCGCCATAGAAAAAACGTGTCTGTCAACAAGCTTCCATAGTAATCCATACAACAATGACGACCGTGTCTACACACGGAGTATAAACCGCGCCGTAGAAAAAACGTCTGTCAACAAGTTTCCATAGTAATCCATACAACACTGACGACCGTGTCTACACACGGAGTATAGACCGCGCCGTAGAAAAAACGTCTGTCAACAAGCTTCCATAGTAATCCATACAACACTGACGACCGTGTCTGCACACGGCGTCTATAAACCGCGCCGTAGAAAATACGTGTCTGTCGACAAGCTTCCATAGTAATCTATACAACAATGACGACCGTGTCTACACACGGCGTATAAACCGCGCCGTAGAAAAAACGTGTCTGCCAACAAGCTTCCATAGTAATCCGTACAACACTGACGACCGTGTCTACACACGGCGTATAAACCGCGCCGTAGAAAAAACGTGTCTGCCAACAAGCTTCCATAGTAATCCATACAACACTGACGACCGTGTCTACACACGGCGTATAAACCGCGCCGTAGAAAAAACGTGTCTGCCAACAAGCTTCCATAGTAATCCGTACAACACTGACGACCGTGTCTACACACGGCGTATAAACCGCGCCGTAGAAAAAACATGTCTGCCAACAAGCTTCCATAGTAATCCATACAACACTGACGACCGTGTCTACACACGGCGTATAAACCGCGCCGTAGAAAAAACGTGTCTGCCAACAAGCTTCCATAGTAATCCATACAACACTGACGAGAAAAATCCTTAAAATTCGTAAAACAATTTGATTTATCTGTACATTTATAATGAAACGTTTTATGTCTACGTCTCTCTAGGAAAAATACGTACGTACTTCATTTGTATTATACATCTTGCATGCTTGTATTTAAATATTTTGTTAACCAATAAAATATTATTCGGTACTCATTGTAATAATACCTTAATACTGTTTTAGCTAATGTTATATGTATATGCTGTTGGTGTATTTACTAAATATGTTATAGGTACTTAATCTAACTCATTTAACCATTCTTGTTTGCCGATTTTCAGAGAGTACGCCGAATATATCGAAGGTCGCCTCAAAAGACTAGGAATTGTGGTTGATCTTCTATTCCCTATGGAAGATGTGCCTATTGGCAAAGTGCTAGGAAACATTGCGTCGCGCGGCTGCCTTTACGCGATACTAGTCATGCCACAGAATCAGGAAAATAGATCTCTAACTCTTACGATACTTCATGGATTACCACAAGGTGAGTAAAATAGATATTTTTATACTGGGTAGCAAAGACGTCGTCGACGCGCAAGCATCACCAAGGATTCAGTGAATGATTCTGGACTCCTCTGTGTTAAAAATTTTCGTCGGTTTAAAAAACTTTTCTCCTACAAAAGTGTAAGTCTCCTACAATACCTATGCGGTCTAAAGTATAACGTACTTTTTAAGATACATTTTAACGTAAATCATTTGCATAATCTAAAGGTAGAAAATAGGTACTAAATGAACTCTTCGAGAAACAAAAAAACTATCCAATAACAAGCCTGACCAAATTGTTGAATCATCATTATGGAGGGGCCAACATTTATGGAATTATTTCTCAAACGATTCATGTTAGAGATAAACAAATTACATATTTCTAAAGTAGAATTAAGGTATTGTAATACTTTATAGTTAGGATACTCCTCAGACCTGTCTATACATAAATAGTCCCTCTACTTTGACGTCAAAATGGAGGGACCAAGGATTTTCTTAAATAACTACGTATGCATTGAGGTAGCTAAAATTATTGCATAGGTAGCAAATAGTAGATTTACAGATTTACACTTTTATGTCCCAGTAAAGTCAAGTCAGTACCAGTTGTTGCGGGTGCAATAGTCCCGTGTTAACTTATGCGCTCACCCATAAAGAAACAGCTATAATATGTAACCGTTTCTTTCCTGTTTGGGCCTGAAAACCCGCCTTTGTTCAAGTCTCCTGTCTCATGTACCAACGTATCTCAGTTGCTAACAATAAACTTCTATATTATAAATGATTTTTATGAAACAGAACACCGCAACATGCCTTTAGAGGACGCCTTGCAGCTGCTATCACGCAACTTCCAAGAGGTGCAGCGCGGCGGTCCGTCCGGCAGAGAAGCCGTGTACGCACTGCTTGGCCAGCTCGCCGACGGGCGTACGCTCACCGTCATGCAGTACGATAAAGTCATCGAGTACCTACAGGTTAGTTTTGCAGCATTCGTATTGTGACGAGCATAAATTGCTTAGAAACCATATTAAAGTAATCGAATCGCAACCCGTGAAATAATAATAATATTTATTGAGCAAACGTTTGAGTACAAAATAACTTATATACTACAGCAATACATAGAACAGAGACATAGGCTTGTTAGAGTGGGGAACAGGGCAAGACCCAGTCCCGTGCTAAGAATTAACCTGTAATACAGGAACTAGGCAATGCTCCGTCCCCTCCAAAAACAAGCTCATATGAACCATTACTGTAGCATAAAAGAACTTGACTCACTGAGTAGTAAAATAGTTATTATTGAGTAGTTCCGGTGGCCATCTGTGGTCTTCTTCATCAGTTCTACTTCACCAAATGGTGTTTTCCGAGAGCAAATGCACGAGTTACTATAAAAAATACCCAAGTCGCTGTAGGTGTGCCTATAATATTTGAGGAGTTTCCTCATGGATCCCATCATCAGAACTGGATTTTGATAAAAATGGGATCAATCTGGAAGTATATCCTTTTAAAATTTAAAAGGATATACTTCCAGTATAATTTATGACGGCATACTGAGGTAACAGACATAAAAAATACAACCGAATTGAGAACCTCCTCCTTTTTTTGAAGTCGGTAAAAAATGGGCTTGTTTTTAGCTTTTCAGTTTTTTTAACTTAAGTTTTTAACGCAGTCGGGTTTTTTTTTTTGTTTTCTTAATTACTTTTTTTTTATTTCTAGCTTTCTAGTTCACAAATGTGAAAGATTTTTTTATTTCGTGTTTTTTACGATTTGTCACTTCGTATTACTTTTAACCATATAAGTTGTATATATTTTTGTAATCACCTTTTAAAACCCTTCATTTTGATATCCCACTTGATGGTATTAGAAGAAAAAAATTACGAACTCCACAATATGGCACGCCAAATCCGCCATTTTACTTTGTTTTTACCCGACTACGTCAGAAGGAGGGTTATGTTTTTCGAGTGTATGTATGTATGTATATTTCTTTGGCACGGTCTGTAGCCTAAACGGCTTGATCGATTTCAGCTTGAAAGGTGCCGTTAGATTCGTCTTAGTTGTGAGAGTGACACTGGGTATATCAAAATTGAAAAAAAATATAATGGCTGCTTTTTTGCGAAATGTCTTCAAAAAAAAATTTTTTTTTCTTGAAACCTATCGAGTGGGGTATCAAAATAAAGGGTTTTAAAAGGTGATTACAAAAATATATATAACTTATATGGTTAAAAGTAATTCGAAGTGACAAATCGTAAAAAAACACGTTCCAAGAACTAAATCGTTTGCGAAATCTTTTACATTTGTAAACTAAAAAGCTGGAAATAAAAAAAGTAATTTTAAAAATAAAAAAACCCGACTGCGAAACTGAAAAGCTACAAACAAGCCCATTTTAAATTAAATAAAAGTTGGAAGCAGGCGGGACCCATTTTTATTACTTTTAAAATTACTTAAACTTCGCAGTCGGGTATTTTTATTTTTAAAATTACTTTTTTTTTTTTTTAATGTAGCCAGTGGCACTCGCGCTTCCAAGACAAACTAAAGACGTATAATTACAATTTATCCAAAACTGTTCATTCGTTTAGGAGTTACGAGGGAACAAAGAAACGGACATACATACAGGGCAAACACATAACCCTTATTTTGGCTTCGCCGCAGTCGGGTAAAAAGGCGTAATTTCGAAACTGCTCGGTTTTGCCGTCTTGTCGATTACAGGTTGTCGTTTTGAATCGAACTTTTGATTAATTTTTGAAATATTAATTTCTGACTAGCCCAAACAACTGGTGAAATGTTGGTGTGTACCCTGAACACCTATGCTTATCCTGGCGTGATGTTATCACTTTTATTACAAGGACAATGAAACTATTGTTTACGATGTTTGAAATATTAGCACTAGTTTAGATGGTTTATTTATTTATTTTTATAATTACAGGAACGCAGAGAGCAGCAGGTTAAGATAGAACTCGGGGAGCCTCTTAATACGGCCCCTGCTAACAAAACACAAGTAGACCTCCAACAGAGAATTCTAAGTATACTGAATGAAAAGAAGGTAACAGCACCAGTGGAACCGACCCCGCCACCCGTCGCACCCACGCCGCCTGCGCCGCCAGCACAGAGCAAGTTGCTGAACGATCCCACTGTCAGAAAAGCATTAGATACAATACTACAAAAATTCACATAGAATTTATTTTATTTCTATTATTGTATAAGTGCAAATTCAAAAGGAGGAGGCCCCTAATTAGATATTTATGCTCAATTCCTTTTGTCAGTTTTATTAATATCAATGCAAGAAAAACAATAAGTAATACTACACAATACATAAATACAAAAAATTGTTGGAAAGGCAGAATTATTTTTCGTTATGCTTTACCTTGATACCAAAAATTGAGCAAATGCGGCTTTTTCCTCCCAGTAGATGCATCGTAGAATGTATTTTTTAAGCATTTACTGACAATAAAACTCGACCATAAGTTACATCAGTTTTATTTATTAAGTTCATACATAATTAGAGGTGGTCTAAACAAATTGTCCACAGAGCTAGCAGTTCATTGGTGACTTCAAGTGACAAACAGTGCTACAAAGTTAATGTTATTATTTACATACACACGAAACAGTTTTTATATTGATGCTAGAAACTAAGATTTGGATTTACTCAAAAAGAGTTGAATACAATTTTTTTATTGGTTCTCATGTTTGTATTTTTAATGACCCCCAGCTATAAACTAACACCCAAAGCTGTTTCAGTCACAAAAATAAAATCTACATACAAGGATTTCAAAATAACTTTGTTTAAACATGATTATTAGATGTCTAGAATATTATTATACCGCCAGCGGTTCCCCTGAACTTCTTTAAATGCTGAACGGCAAGATTTTCATTATGTACAAATATGAGGACAACAATTTGTAGAATTTAGATTTCAGGAATTCATAATTATGGCATTGTAAGAATTTGCAACTTCAATTATTAAATGGCTCTATATTATATGATTATTATTTATATCATCATCCCATTGAGATCAAGGCTCTGAGTCTTTTTTTTTATTAACTTTCAAAAGCATCATCTTTTTAAAAATTATATTCTTTCATCTTTCTAGAAGTTATTAGCTATACAAGATATATATAATAAACTAGGATAACATTACGAATATCCACATCTTACTCTATATTAACATATCCACATACGCCCTTACTACTACAGCGACTAAATGCCACCACACACCCATCTAACTCCATAAAGCTTTGTTGGAAGAATTAGGTGTCAGTTTAGAGCTCGACGGGTGAGAGCGATATTTACATGGGATCAGTCGGGTATCGACTGCAATGCCAACCACAACAGTGCAGGCCATTCTGCAATCCTTTTAAATTCGTCATATCGATTAGGTAGATCTTTCTGGTGGGTCTTCTTGTTTGGAAGGATCAAAACCCTCTTTTATGTGTCCTCCTGTACCTTTGGGATCTAAATCTGTAGCCCAACTGAAGTGCATGAGTGCTAAATGAGAATTACCTAACTTATTGTGAACTTTTCCAAGCAAATAATATACTAATGATTCTCTTGGAGCAATATCTTTTAAGTGATGGAGATCTGCTAAAGCATCTTCTGGTCTACCAGCACGTAATAAAACAGAAGCTCTGTGGAAACGGCACAAAGGATTCTCTGTGTCTAAAGCAACAGCCCTTTCTAGGGTAGCAAGGGCTCTGTCCATCTTACCCAAGGCAGCTTGTGCTAATCCCAGCTGACATCTCAATACTCCTGAATGGGGATGTATAGTAAGAGCTCGACGAATATGCACTTCCGAGGGTTTCCAGCGCTCTTGGCGCGCATATACTGTTGCAATACCAAACCATGCAACGTAATTACGCGGGTCTATTGCTACTGCTGCTCTGAAGCTCGAAAGAGCCTTGTCTGTCTCCTCAGCTACTGCATACTCATGGCCCAACAAAGCGTGGGCATAAGCTGCATCATTATTAAGCTGAACTGCCCGTTTGAAGAATTTCAATGCTGTTTCCCGCTCCTTATGGAGTGAAAAGCAATTTCCAGCAGCGAGCCAAGCAATGGGGTCTTTTCTGTCCAATTCTACTAACTCTTGAGACAATGCTGATAATTGTGCTTCCCTTTGTAAATGCCACAAGCAAGTACTATAGATGTCCATTCCTTCTGTACGATTTGGATACTGTTTCCTAATTTCAGCAAATATTTTAGCAGCTGCCTCATATTGAGCTAGTTCATAATATGCTTTTGCTATCATAGTCTGGACCCAGGGAGAAGTTAGTTGCTTTGGTGATGTCTCTTGGAATAATTTAATTGCATTTTTGCAGTCTAAGAAAGCCAGTGCCTTATACGCTTCTCCCAACTCTCTCATTAAATTTAGCAATGCTACACCATTGGAATTCTTTGGTGGGATTGTTGGTGTACCTGTCTCTACAATTTTGTTCCTTTCATTAGCTTCCACTGAATTTGATTTGATATTTTTGGCTGTACGCTGTTTATTTTTTCTTGAAGGACTTTTAGGAGCTACAAATTTTCTACTAGGGGATTTATTGTTTTCTTTAACTGAATAACTGCTGTTATTATTACTAAATAATCTGGATGACCGCCGTGGAGCTGGTCCAAGTGTACACCTAGGGGCTGGACTAAATACTGCATCTTTTAACTGACCCATCTGTGCTCGTAATGAATTTACTATCTTCGGTATGGCCTTTTGCTCATTGGCATCTGTTAGAGTTGGTGTATATAATACAGGAGATTCTTCCATTGGCAACATACCAAAAGACGGTGAAAATGGAATGGGTGCCATGCCACTGAACACACTGTGCATTCTCTTTACAGGGGCTAGTGTTTCAGGAGTGATGCTAGTAGACATTGACATAGGGGTTCTCGTAGTTACATTGTTTGGTGTGACATTAGTATTCATAGTAGTATTATTAGGAATGTTACTATTAACAAATGAAATGTTTTCTGAATTGCTGACTAGATTCACTAAGGTAGTTACACCAAAAGTAAAGTCAGAATTGTTCATTTGGAATACTTGGTGAGGATCTACTTTCTCACCCATATTACACAGCTGAGAGAAAGATTTCCACATAAATGGATTCAATGTAAGTGCCTTCCGGTGAGCTTCAACGGCTTTACTTCTTCTTTCTGTGTGGTTATAAATTTTACCCAGTAGTTGTAATGCGTATGGGGCTTGTTCACCAAACTCGGTAGCAACAATATCTAAATTATTTCCAAGTGTAAGTTCAGCATCTTTATACCTGAAAAACCAAAAATAAATAAGTTAAAGATGAAAGTGGCCAAACAAAGATCTGAAATAATTTTTCATTGGTATCTTGGATTATCAATATGTTAATCTAGCGTATTTGTTTAAAACAAAGGTAATAATTAGTATAATGAATTCAAAATGATTACTTACGATTTTAATTCCAAGAAACATTTGGCTAATAGGAACCTGGCCTGTGGTAAAGATAATGACATGTTTTGCAACAAATATTGGGCCTCATTTATTTTGCTAGCTCTGTAGTAACAAGTTCCCAATAGAAATGCAGTTTCCTCTGACGCAACTGAAAAGGAAACATAAATGGTAATCATCAAATGCATACCAAGTGCTTAATTAATTTCGAAATCAGGAATTACGTAAAAATCAATAACAGCACACAAAATGCAGGTGTTAAAAACAATGATTAGAACTATCAAATTTTGGTCAAAAGATGTGTTTTTTGTTTACCTTCGGCGTGTAGTCTCTCAGCCAGAAATATAGCATTGTCGTATTCATAATTATTCAGACAATCCCAAACGATAACCTGTGGAAATTTAAAACGAATTGAAACGTTTCTGCGAAAATACTTTGACAGTTCCTAAGAAAATCAGTTTGTTACTCACCTGTATAGGTTCTTGAACAATCATTTTGGTAGATTATATGCACTTATAAGAATGTAAATACTATAAAATATTCACATCGCAAGCAACGATTATTATACACAGTCACAAAATAAATTAGAGCGTATCTTTTACGACGGACATTTTCATTTTTGTTAATTGTCTATGATAAATGTATTGCCAACTCTATCATAAAAAGTTTCTACTACACTATGATAAATAAATAAATAAATTATTAATTTTAGAATAAAATTACATGACTAGTTTTTAATTTTTTTGTGCTTATCTAATTGTTTATCAAGCTACGTGTTTTTTAATAGAAACTACTTCTCAAAAAGAACAACATTTTCACAAGTTTCAACAATTCAACAAACAAAAAGGGCCCCCAATGTATTTTGATAACGGGCCCCTTTAGGACTAACTACGCCACTGCGGGCGGCAAAAGAAATGAAAAAAAAAAGTATAATGTCCTTAATTATACCTTCTGTAGAAACTACATGAGCATCGCATCCGACAGGATATTATTGTTTTCAGTGAGGTGCATTTTCATCTCCACATTAGGCTATTCACGGACATTTTCATCGAAAAGCAAGATGTGGTATGCAAAACGAGTGAGGCGAGCTCCAAATTTGTATAAGTTCGTCTTGTAATACTCAATTAGGTTTATTAGGGTTCCGTACCAAAATAGTAAAACGGAACCCTTATGGTGAGACTCAGTCTGTCTGTCACAGCTGGATATCTCAAGAACTACTAATGCTATCAACTTGAAATTTGGAATAGTTTTAGGTGACGTTTGATCAACTATTTTGCAAATAAGAAAGAAATAAAAATATATGTATAAAAGATAGAGGGAAAAAAAAAAGAAAAGAAAAAAGAAGAGAGAAATATATGTATGATGTAGAAGGTATGTTTGTCTCGTTATCATCAGGCAGATTTTAATTATTGTGGGCGTACTATTGGGTAGTGTTGGTTATTGCGCAATAGAAAAACCGTTCAAATCAGATTATAATTTTACGACCAGCTTAATCACACTAGCGAATCACACACTGTAGGTACACACTCAATGATACGAAACCTGCGACAGTTTCTGAGCACATGCTGTCCGTACGATGTCCATTGTTCAAGTCCGCCGCTCCACCTCGAAGCACGGTCTCCTCGACTCCCCATGGACTCAGGCTAGACTTTGTCCAGCGCCACCAGATGGCGCTGACGTTCCGAATAGTCAAACGGATGACGTATTTCCGACATTTATATTTTTGCAACAGGGACTGAAAGGGGGTCTGAAAAATTCGGAGGGCTATTAGGGCATCTGGGGTACCATATGAAAGAGCACAGTTTGCACATTCTCAAACATTTTTTCTTTTTTTTTAGGCCGCACAGTTTTCGACTTTTGATGAAAAATGTAAAAAAAATAACTTCCCCCCCTTATCTCCGAAGTTTGCAAAGAGAAAAATCTGAAATAATTCTATGTGATATAAGTTTATGTAAAGATTACAGGAAAAATAAAACGAGGTCTCTAAATAGCACACTTTTTCAGAAATCATCAACAAAAGTTAAATTAATTCCACTATCGCTCAAGAGATGGCGCTGACATTAAACTGCAATATTCTACGCCGCAGTGCGCAGTGTTAAAATTCTCTGACGAATAATAGGCTTAGCCGAAGAAAATTAAAAAAAAACATATGATGGTATGGAACCCCCGGTACGTGAGTCCGACTCGCTTTTGCCCGGTTTTTTATTTTGATTTGAAAACTTTCCTATGTAAATGGGAGTTACTTTGTCGACTTAGATAAGCAGAGAAGCCTGACTAATAAGGGAATGTTCTTAGGAGTGAGCAAAGCGAGCTCGATAATTTAAGCACATATTTATTTAATTTAATTTATAGACGTACTCGTATGTATGCAAAAATTAATTTAAATAAATTAAACCGACTTCTAAAAAAGAAATTACTTAACTCAAAATTATGAAATAACTTTAATTTCGGTCGGTGACTTTGGGAACTGTAGTTTATAGTTATAGTTATTTGCCACCGACTAGGACTTCCGAAATTAAAGTTATTTCATAATTTTGAGTTAATTTATTTTTTTTGAAGTCGGTTTAATTTTTTAAAATAAATTTATTATTTCGTAATTTTTAGTTTTTGCACTAGAATTTGACCAAGGTTTTGAGATGTTTTCCCTTTAACACTACACCCGTAGCTCGTATTAATAAGCCAGACCGTCAAACTTACACCTATTAGTCCATATCCTGAAAATTACTGAATCGATTTTGATGAAACTTGCACTGTTCCCTAAATTGAAGTAAATGTAAGCCAATAAAAAAAAGGTCACGATCCGATTAATAGTTGCGGAGAAATGCGTGGACAAACATACGTACATACATACATACATCTATAAAATTTGATATATTTGTTTGAATACCCTAATAGATTGTCATATGTGTAAAATAATTATAATGCAATTTCAATAATATTACATACATACATGTCGAATTGATAACCTCCTTTTTTTTGAAGTTGGTAAAAAAAAACAAAGGAATGTAAGCGAGCAAAGCGAGCTCCGATTTTAGCATCTTGCATTTAATTTTTCATTTACACCGTACACGGGGTCTATAACTGGACATAATTATTTCCCTTTTTGGAATTTGATCAAAATATATTTCTCAAAATTTGGGGGCCCCCAATGATTTTAGAAATCTAAATTAATGGTCTTGATCGTGAAACCAACTCTTTTTTATTTGTACCATTTTTTATTATTGCCAATGCAAAAATTGAAATGATCTATGGCTTTGCTAAGTTTACTAAAAAAATCTAAACGTCAATTCGTCACGAAGACAATCACGAAATCACGAATTTGTGCAAGTGGTGAGCAAAGTAAATGATGGGAAAGCAAGCAAAGTGAAATTGTTGTTTTTGCAGTGTTTCGTTTATTATACGTTTGTGTCCATTTTACATCAAGATAATTTGCGTGAACATTGTTGTGTAGGAAACCTACGTGATTATGTGTACAATATGCGCAGAGTGTTGATTACGAATGACATCTGTTAACAAAAGGAAAACAGAAATAAAGAGACGTTGATAATCTTAATTCAGGTAAATATACCACATCTTTGTTTATCTTTAACTATACAATCGATATTCGTAAGCTTAGTGAATTGCAACATTGCTACCTAGTGCGTCAGTAAACGAATCGCCCTTCACTCTGTATTAAACATCAAACAAGAAAATGTCAAGACGTGTGACCTCCAATTTAAGAGTTCCGTAATAATATATGATTTGTAGCACAAACCATGATGGTTTTAATTGGCGACCATAGTTTTTGGCTTTTTTGCAATAACAGTGTTCCACTTATTATGTAGGTGAAATGAAATGGTGATTGAACAACATAACACTTACTAGGAAAAAGTAGAAAAGAAAATATGTATTTCATCAATTCCTAATTGTAGTAATTATTATTCATATATGAAAGATTATGATTTGTAAATTATGATCAACTTTATCTACAAGACATCATAATCATTTTGTGAGGTAGTTATGAAGAGAAAGATGACACAGATACCTACATTTAGAAAATTGCTGCAATCATTCAAGAGGGAGGAGTGAATTTCAATTGTTCATTGCTTCATCGTTGCCAGACCTACAGATTTGTCTGTAGATCTAAGGACTTTATTTATTTATTTAATGCTTCAAATACTTAAATGTACAGAGCCGGACTTATTGCCATAGGCATTTTCTACCAGTCAACCTTTGGGTGATGCAGAGACAAACAGTGGTAGGTGCAATCATGGACATTGAGGAATAAATACCTATTGACTGGTCTTGTCTACGGACGGACATACGGATTTTAGTCGCTAATCTACAGATTTTTGTTTGATTCCATCTGTTCCACTGAGCCAAGCACTTATTTTTTAATTTATTTAAAACTGCAAAATTGCTTTCATTTTGGTGGTCATTCGATTCAACTAACATCAAATGCATTGCTGTTTTGAACCTTATTTGCTGCTGCGATGCGGTATTATACACAGAATCTATAAAAGGACTGATTTATACAAAAAGTGCAATAAAAATTACCTGTTATGAGGTAGAAGCAAAGAGGGAGCATTTTTAAATGATTTAATTCAAAAATATATGATAAAGCTTATGTAAACACATGTTACTGAGAATCGTGAAGGTGACACCGACAGTAATTAATTATCAATTTTTGTTTCTTAATTTCAATTTTTATTGCTTTTACTTTGTCTTGGAGATTTTCCTGCTGATTTTTTTAAAGTTAATAATTTCTTTACTGGCAAAGAATTATGTTTAACGTCAGTCCATCTCTAAATAGTCAGGTTTATGTAGCTTTAAAAAATGTTGGTAGTTCTGCGGATTTTTGTAGAGGCAATCTACGGACTACTATAGATTTTTAAAAATTGGATCTGGCAACACTGCATTGCTTTTCACTGAGGTAGATCATAATATACTTTGTTTGTATACTGGTGGTTGAAATAATAACATATTTGTTTACACAGCCAGTGGTTTACTAGAAACAATGATGTCAACTAAGATCATCACACTAATATTATAAATGCGAAAGTTTGTGAGTGTGTGTGTGAGTGTGTGTGTTTATATGTTTGTTACTTCTTCACGCTCAAACGGCTGGACCAATATGGATGAAATTTGGTATGGAGGTAGCTGACACCCTGGATTAACATATAGGCTATTTTTTATCTCGATATTCCCACGGGATCGACATTTACGCGGGTGAAACCGCGGGGCGCAGCTAGTATTATCATAAAGGGATTGCTTCTGGCACTTTATACCCGTTCATAAACATTGCTTAAAGTTAAGTAGTGATTAGCAATTGATGTTAGAACTTCACTTAACTTTAATCATTGTTTATAAATAAACCCCAATTTCTTTAATCAATTGTGTATTTATTTCAATAGAAACACTTCTATAAGTAGCCATTGATTTAGAAACATGCTTTGCAATTTATTTAAAATTTAGTTATAATATGACTCATTTTATTTATCAAATTATTATTTTATAAGTATTACAGTTTTCCTCTTCCTTATTCCACTAGGAAATCCTAGGCTTGAGTTCTAAGTTCTTGCGTTGGAGATTGCTGTGGTAGCGGTAGCCACATAAAATACAATACAGGGTTAAATTGACTAGCTAAACTCTGCAGCCATACTGGGTATAGATATCCCAAATATGATAAAACAAAAAATGATATTAAATTGATGTTTTCTTTTATGGCATCGCTGACTGCAGTTATATTTTTGTAGTAGTCACTTGAAATATCAATCAGTTTCTAATCATGATAAATCATCAAAACAGTTTTAAGTAACTGACAAGTAACAACACTAACAGTGGTTGTGAACTTCCCAAAATAATAAATGAATTCTTATATATTTGCTTACATTATTATGTATTTATCATCAATGTTTTGACCAAAAACCCGTCCTGTGCATTGTATAATTATCGTAGGTATGTTTAGCCATTCTTTGAAAGCATGGCTAAGCATAGCATATTACAGCTGCTATAGCTGACACATACCTTTTGTCTGGGACTACCAACAGGAGTCAAAGAGCAACAAACAATAAAAATTTAGTGTCTTTTTATTAAAAGACACTAAAACCAACCACCAAATTGAAATAAATGATTTGATTTTGAATATAGTGTAACATATGACATACAATTATGTAAAACCAAATATCAGCTTTAGACCTGTATAGTTTTGTATTCGCTAAATAATTTCAATTAGTCACAGAATAATCTTATCAACTATAATATCAAGAGCATTACTCATTAATAGATAAGTCAGGAACGTTTCAAATGTTAGTGTTGCCATTTAGATAAAAGTGTTATTACGTATTATGAAATAAGATTGGGGCAAGTCAATCTTATTTCTTTCAAGATTAAAGTAGAGATACCTTATGCTGAGAATATAAGAAGAAGTCTTGCAGAATACATAGCTCTTGTTGGTAAAATAAGCAGTTGTGAGAATATCTCAAGCATTGGCCATAGGATTAATTATTAATCTGCTTGTTTGTTGGTAAGGAACTTTTTGTTTGAATGTCAATCATTATTTTCGTTCTTTAATTCTTCCATTAGTAGCAATCAGTTTAGAGCCCAATATTTTTGTTTATAAATACATTTATACATACATTTATCATATCCTTATCTCTTAAATAAATAAGTAAATAAATGGCCATCTTTTCATATCTTCATCCAGCATTCAGTACTGCTCATCTTATCAGTGAATGGTGAATGCTGACAAGCCATTGTGATAATGATGTAAACAACTACCATTCTTCCGATGAAGCATCTTCCTCTAACCTCTGTGCTTATCTAGAGAAGATTTGTTTGATTTGTACCTTTAATTTCTCTCCTAAATATTACCTTAAATTCGCAATTAAATCTTACACAAAGACCCTGTAAAGCTTATTATTGATTCCTAAATATGTATAGAGTTGACTGTTAAAATCAAGGTCAGTGAGTCACTACATGGTGATACAATATTATTATACTATTTATACAAATTCATTTAAAGCTATAAGTAAAGAGATAAAGTTAAATGTTAAGGCTAAGAAATAGGATATTATGCACTGGTCAAGAATTTATAGACAGGTAAAATTAAATATGTATTTTTATTAGTTAGCATACAAAATATGATTAGAAGATTGCCTCTTGCACCCGTAAACGTGTAAATATCTACTTAAAATTCTTTTAGATAGTATTTACACGTACATAATAATGTAGAGGAGCCCGTGGCTAAATAATAACAGCCACACAGGTCGATCGATCAGGTTAAGCTACGCTTGCAGCGGTTGGTCTGTGGATGGGTGACCATCTTTACATACCCTTCCGTGCCTCGGAAAGCACGTTAAGCCGTTGGTCCCGGCTGTCATTCGTGGATCTTTGACAGTCGTTACGGGTAGTCAGAAGCCCGAAAGTCTGACAACCAGTCTTACCAAGGGGTATCGTATTACCCAGTAACTGGGTTGTGGAGGTCAGATAGGCAGTCGCTCCATGTAAAATACTGGTATTCAGCTGCATCCGGTTAGACTGGAAGCCGACCCCAACATACATAGTTGGGAAAAGGCTAGGCAGATGATGATGAGTAAATACAGGGTGTACTTTTGAGGTAGGACATCTGAGGGACAATTCTTGTAACTTTTTAAGAACATTCACTGTCTGATCTGATCTCAGTCTTAATCTGTCAAAAAAACCTCTAACTTCCCTACATTTGTGACAAGTTTTTGACATTGATTGTCGCTTAGATGATATTGACTGTCGCTTAGATGATATTGATTGTCGCTTAGATGATATTGCGACTAGATTTTGAAAGGTTTTAATTACGGGAATTGGCCTTCAGAACTGAATTTTTAATTTCTTTAATACCAAGCATAATTAGGTATGCCATTATACCACTGCTCTATATTTAGCATAGTTTCAGTTTTCCTGAAAGTATGTCTGTTTAAAGTAACTCTGTTTGTATGTCTGCTATCCTGTCACACCTTAACAACTGAAAGAATTTGGATGAAATTTGGCACACCGTTAGGCCATACTTTTATCCCAGTTCCCCTGTGGGATAATTTCCGACCCCCACTCGGAAAAAGCCGCTAGCAAAAGCTAGTACTATCCATACTAATATTATAAATTCGAAAGTGTGTCTGTCTGTTACCTCTTCACGCTTAAACCGCTGAACCGATTTAGATGAAATTGGGAAAAGTGATAGTTTGAGTCCCGAGAAAGGACATAGGATACTTTTTTCCCGATATTCCCACGGGATCGTAGAAAATTATGCGGGTGAAACCGCGCGCTGCTAGTTGAATATAAAAATGAATCAAAGTCCCATATTAAAAACATAACCCTGTATAACAAACACCTGAACTCAGCTTAGTGATAAGGATATAAGGATAACTCATAGGCTGTCCCATAATTAATATATTAACAAAAAAAAAACGCACACGTAAGTCACAGGGCAATTGCGTTTTTTTTTGTTAATATATTTATTATATAAGTTATTAATTAAATAACTTATTACGAAACCTCTATGGCCATGCCGTAGTGAGTAGTGTGCTTACGGAGCGCGAATGTATGACGCTAGGTCACTTGGTCTTGTACAAAAAAATCTAATCATGTTCTACAACCAGCGGCGTAACTATACCGTTTGGGGCCCGTGACAAATTCAAGGAATGGGGCCCTCCCTCATTGTAAAGAAGCTCAAGCAACGTTATAGGATTTTTTCTTATTAGCACTTCTCCCGCGACTTCTTCCGCGTACATTTCATATTTTCCCCTACAAAATTTAACACCTGACTGCTTCTGTCCTTATGGGGGTCCCCGGGGGCCCTACTGGCTGGGGACTCGTGGCATTTTGCCCCAATGCCATCCTATAGTTACGCCACTGGCTACAACTCTGCGCCTTCGTAGGCCCTGACCACTTAGGCAAGTCAGGTAATAACCCTTTCTCATATCCCCGGATGGCTGTACAGAATATTCCCCTCGAAAACTCCCGAGATTAATCTGCGAAAACGCTCTTGTTGGGTTAATTGAGTTGGGCGCCGACCTCTGTTCATTTTGTTTGATACACTAGCTTCCGCCCGGGACTTTGTCCGCGTAAAATTGCTTATTCCTCCGACCCACCCCGACTCACTCGTACACGTACAGTCACGAGCAATAAATATGTCAACACTTGGCCACTTTCAATTGCGATTTTTTCGTGAAATGACGAATGCAACGTTGAAATACGACACCTTACATAAACCTATGGGTTCGAAAATACTATGTTCGTAATAACATAAACTTTCATAAAAAAATAAAGGAGAAAATTGGCTTTGAATAAAGCCAAGTGTATACATACTTTTGCTCGTGACTGTACGGTACCCTAATGGCTATTTTCCTGTGAACGTTTGAGTTCAAGTTTTCTAAAATAAACTAGATGGCGTTGGTTTCTTCACAACTGTGAATAATTTACGAAACGTAAGTAAGCAGTTGGGAAGAAACGTATTGAGAAAGGAGTTACACAGCTAATATTTATCTAACTATTACATTACATTTGCTAGCATATGAAAAAAAATTCTCGCTTCACACGATTGTATTTCTGAACTATCCATGCACTTTTGCAGCCCTACTGTACATCGCATCAGCAACCCGCGCTATTACTTCGTTTTCGCATAGCGTTCATTCTGACTTTTAGTTCTTGCTCGTCTCCTAAGGATTGTAGCGTGATGTTAAATGGCCTATAGCCCTCGTCTACAATGGGGCTATTAAATGCAAAAAGAAGTTTTTAAATCCGACTGGTAGTTACAGAGATTAGCGCGCTCAAACAAACAGACTCTTCAGCTTTATTATTAGTATCTAGATATAGATAAAATCCTCCGTCAGTTGACCTCAGTTTAATTAACATACGGCCGCAGAATCATTGTTTATATGTACATGTACAAATTGTACATACTGTACAGTACAGTCAACTGCACGGCCAGTTTGACATTGGTGCCGATTCCCTTGTTCACAAACTAAACTTTTAAGTTCAGTGCATCTTTTTTTTTCTATTTCATTAAGAACAGGACAGAAGATAAATTTTAGTTTAGTCCTGTCAAATTAATCAGTGCCTGAAACTGTTCCATACAAGTTTAGACGTGATTAAAAACTTGCCTACTAAAATTACGTCAATTTACGTCAGGCGCTCATTAATTTGAGAGGACTAAACTAAAATGTATCTTCAGTCCTTTTCTTATTGAAATAGAAAGAAAAAGATGCACTGAACTTAAATTTAGTTTAGTTTGTGAACAAGGGAACCGGCACCATTGAATTGACAGCGCCTTAACCATGTAGCAGTAAAGGAGGATTTCGACGTTGCAGTAGGGGTTGACTGTACCGCACGTAGTGGCCACAATGATTTGATTATTTAAGCGCCTCTGGGATTCAATTTTATTGTTTTCATATCTCATTGTTATAGAGCAGGCCTTGCTACCAGGCCTACTGGAATAGATTACACGAATATAATAGCGAGCGTCAGATTACAATGTTCTGAACGTTCTTATATACAACATTATTTTTAATGCGAAACCCGAAACACGTGTCTAGTATTTTTATGTAAAGAATCTATGTACAAAATTTCAAAACTGTATCATGAAAAATCACAAAGTTATAAGCTTAAGTTACCTGTTTGTCCGTACAAAAACATGCTCACCCGCGCAGCTCGCGCCGCGCCGTCTTGCGCTCATTGATAATAGTACCTAGGTACGTAACCGTTCGGCGCGCAGATTGGATAACCTACTTAAGGCCTACGCAGACTGGGACGGCATGGCAAGGGATTTAAATTTTTACTAATGGACATTCAAACGTGTCTATATGTATAGAAATACGACATAAATTGCTTCGCTTTAAAATGATGCCGTGGCATCGAAAGGGATTTAATTCCAGGGCATTGAAAGACGCGCCACGGGCTCCCGCGGCGGGAAGCCGTGGCGTCCTGCGGTAGGCAACGGCATGCCAAGGACTCCGGCGCTCGTTGTGACATACCGCGGGGTGAGGCGGCGAGGGTAGAGAAGCGGGGAAGCCGCTGGAATGCCGCGGTATCTAAGCGGATAGTGTGCGCTGATTGACGGCAAAATCCTTTGCCATGCCGTCCCGGTCTGCGTAGGCCTTTAGTGTAGCTCGGTGTCCAACTTTTAACCTTTTTTAAATATTTTTGGGACAAAATATAACATGGGGTAAAAAATATTGGAATCGATACAGTTGCTTATTCTGTACAAACTATAATTCAGGTTTCGCATATACTAAAAATAACGTTATGTATCTATGTATAATTACCATAGATCGGAATAGGTAGAGCTGTTTTATGAACTTGCCACAGGTTGAATAATATGGATATTCCCTTTTAGTTACGAAGTTAAGTTTAGTTTCGAAGTAAATGTTGGTAAAGAATTGAATTCTAGTGGCGCAGAAAGAGACAAAAACGGGTGCGTCACTCTAGCGACAATAAAATCCCGAAAAAATCCCGTAGTATCAGTCGGAGTCCCGTGGAATATCCATATTAACATCAATGTTTGCGGTCAATGTACCTAAATAGCTCTACCTATTCCGATCACTGATAATTACTAATAATAAAGCTGAAAAGTTTGTTTGAACGCGCTTATCTCTGAAAAAAAAAAAAGGCAACCTTCAAGCAGGCGCGACACGCGATAAAATCGCGCGCGACACAAAGGTACCGCAAGTCGCGCAACGAGCGGTGCATTTGCGATTATACCGCGTGTCGCGCCTGTTTGTAAGAGCCTTTATATTTTGTTTCCATAACATGACTATACAGGGTTATTGGAAAAATACCAAAAACCTCTTAAGAGGTCATTGTACTCATCATTATGAACAACTTTTATTATGGGACTAAATCTGAAATCGCGAAAAAAAATCAGCTGTTCCCTACATTTATGTTCGTATAATTCGTCAAAATGTAGGGAACCGCTGATTTTTTTTTCGCGATTTCAGATTTGGTCCCATAGTAAAAGTTGTTCATAATGAGTACAATGACCTCTTAAGAGGTTGTTAATGTTTTACCAATAACCCTGCATAGTCCTAAGATAGGATATTATAATTTTTTCTGTGTCTTCAACTGCCCCCCTGAAAGTCTCAAAAGGTTAAGAGGTTTTTGGTGTTTTTCCAATAACCCTGTATATGACATGGTTTCGTTTTAATTTTTTAATTGAAAAGTAATGTAAATTATTGAGAGACTAGTTTTCCCCGCGGCTTCGCCCGCGTAGAGGTCGGAAATTATCCCATGGGAATGTAATACCGGGATAAAAAGTATCCTATGTGTTAGGTAATCCAGGTTATAAACTATCTCAGTTGTGCCTTTCATCCAAATTCGTTCAGCCGTTTTTGCGTGATTGAGTAACGGATTTTACAGTTGTTTTTATGGTCTCTTTAGAGATCATTAACATAACCAAGTTTTTAACAAACCACGCGCTGCATTAACAACCGAACGCATACACTACATATTTCAGCGCCATTAAAACTGTTGCATGTGTTAAAAATCCACATTAACCAGCGCTAATGCCGTAAAAATAACTCTTCTAAACGAGTCACTTCAGATAAAAAAAGAACTGGACAAGTGCGAGTCAGACTCGCACACGAAGGGTTCCGTACCACAAGGCGAAAACGCCGAAAAAAACACGTTTGTTCTATGAGAGCCGCCCTTAAAAATTTTATTTGCTCGGTTTTTAGTATTAAATTTGTTGTTATAGCGGCAACAGAAGTACATCGTCTGTGAAAACTTCAACTGTCTAGCTCTAGCTATCACGGTTCACGAGATACAACCTGGTGACAGACAGACAGACGGACAGTAGTCTTAGTAATAGGGTTCCGTTTTTACCCTAAAAATCACTATTTCAAAGAACCATTCCATTTTAAAAACCTATTACGTAAAAGGCTTCTGAACACTAATGAATTTTCTTTTATTTTAAGTAAGTATTTAACTTTTGCCTTGTCCTTTTATATTAATCTCTATGGTTACGAAGACTTTTGTAGAAAGAGTCTCGTAGGAATATTATGGTATTGTGTGTAAATTGCCTCTCCCGTTAGTTTTAACTCATTAACTTAAAGTCCGTTCCAATCCTTGTTTCCAATCGATGTTACTTCCACTTAAGAAAATATCAACTTTAATTTGCCGTAAATACGATTTTGGAATGACGCACTATTCAAAATGTTTGGGGAAAAAAGTTATTTTTTCAAAAACACGTCGATTTTGTTAACATGTTTGGAAACCAAATTGCGAACACAGATTAGTGCAGTGTCATAAATCGCAAACGATATTATAAATGCCGCTATTTGTTGCAGAATGACGACGGAGACCATCAACGTGACGGCCCAGACCATCATCGAGGTGCCCCACGAAAAGGGCATGTTTCTACAGACCCCAGGTGCCCAGGGTATCGCCGGCATATTCGTGTTTGCCGCGCTATTCATTACTTGCCAACAGGTAAATAATTACACTTTTTTCACACGTTCAAGTACTTTGCAAAAAGGTCATACTACCGTACCGGAGCAGGACATGTTTTTTAGGTAAATCTGGGGTATATTCACCTGTCCTCATAGTCAACCATTAAGGCACCCGCGTACTGGACCGACGCGACTCTAGTTGAACAATTTCTATATTTCATTGAAAGTGTAGAACACTTTTCTCTAGTAGAATAAAATTAGAGTCGCGTCGCGCCTGTCTGTGGGAGGCATTATTAATTACGCTCACATTGTACTATAAGCTGATAAAATTTTACTGCTAAGTTACTTTCAGATCTTTGTCTCAATCTCAACAATACAAAAGACAAGGTGCCTTTGTTAAGGCTGTCTGTGTCGCCACAGGTGTGCTTACGTCATTCATTTTTTTTTTGAATATCTGTGCAAAAAGTTTCAATACGAATCGAATAGAATAGTCAATAGGGAATAAAGAATGCTTGCGAAGATAGATTGTTGACTATTCTCATTGGAAACTCACAATCAATTAAATTGATTCCATTGAAATGGGTGCTCGTCAACGACTCTTGACTTTGGAGAGCGTGACTTAAGCGTGACGATATTTTGCTGTAATTGTGTGTATTAACAAGGAATGTATTCGGTGTTATGGACTAAATTAAATTCCACGAAAGCAGGAAGTAATTAGTTCACTTAATCACCTTCGTTTGTAGTGTTGATGTGATGGTGCGGTCCATTATCTAATTAGATTTCTAAGTAAATGTACGAGAATAAAAGAACGCAACAGCTGCTCACATCGGATACTTGGTTGTGTGGGTGACGTCAGAATCGGATATTACTTTAGTATTGATGTCTGTGGACTCTGTAGATTGTTTACGCGGCGAAAATTGCGTCAGGATGACGCACCTGCGTCCTAGACTCACAAACTGTTACAACACTGGTAGGTATACAAATCAGTTTTCCTCATGAATGATGTAGCGCTAGGGCTCCAATTATTTTATCTACTCTCAATCATACACATTCGTTACTATGAATAGGTATGCAAATGCTAACAATCAGATCTTCTTAGAAAATTACATCTACATAATTGAATGAACCTTCTAAAGAATTTTATTGAGAAGATTAATATAAAAAGCTTCCAAGTCCAGCCTTCAAGCGTGTGTAGGTAGGTAGGGCGATGCGGATAGCTAGTTGCGTAAAGGATCAATATTTTATTAAATTGTATCGCTCCCCTTCTATCACTAGGTGGGAGGAATAAATCAACCCTAAGCCCGCTACAATTTATATACATAAATTTTCTTAAACCGTTTACTGCGCTCGGCTATATCCTAGACAAATTATAAAAAATACCGGATAGAAAATAAATCAAATTCATTAAACATGCTTCGTGCGTAGAATTAAACAGTGTTCTAGTGCAATTATATTCACAAAACTGTTTCCTCGTTGCAATAATAGATTAGCAGGCAGAGGATGCTGTCGAAATTTTTAGAAAAACAGGACAGAATTTGGATTTGCACACCTCTATGTATGTTTTTCTCAAATCAGCATCATCGACTTCAGGTAATATAAAACGCCAAAGAAAGCAACTCTAGCAGTGCGTAAGTAAAGGTAGAAATTGCTCAGTTACTTCTAAGAGCCCTCATTCCAGTAGGGATCAGTTCGAGTCTGCTCGTATAATCTTGTGATTATTTCGGCTTATGGCTGATTTTCTGATTTTCTGGCCAGAGTCAGATATATTTTACCCATGGAATAAAATAGACGTCTGTCAGTTCGAGTATTGACAAACTGTCAAAAATTCAAAATTTATTCTAAGGTTAAGACTTATCTATACTAATATTATAAAGTTTGTAATTTTGTAAGTAGGCGGTAATCTCCGGAACTACCAGTCGGATTTGAAAAAATCTTTCTGTATTTGATAGCCCAATTCTTGAGGAAGGCTATAGGCTATTTAACATCACGCTATGACCCTTAGGAGCCGAGCGAAAAGAAATAAGTCAAAGAGAACGCTCAAAAAAGAAGTAATAGCGCGGGTAGGCGATGAGATGCGACGGGGTGGGTCGGGGGAACAAGAAATTTCACGCAGACGAAGTCGCGGGCAGAAGCTAGTTCTAGATATAGATGTTTGGTGAAATTCGCCCTTACTAAGTATATGCTGGTCTGTGTGGTGCCGGACTTAAAGAATATCACCACCCCTTACTTCCCGTGGGTGTCATAAAAGGCGACTAAGGGTCTTACCGGAGAATGGGCAGCAGCGTTCTCTATTTATTCCAGCATCATATCGCCAACCCGCCTGCCAAGCGTGGCGATTATGGCAAACCCCCCCCAAAATTGGGGGAGGCCTATGTCCAGCAGTGGACGTCTATCGGCTGAAACGACGACGACGACGACGAAGTATATGCTCGAAATAATCTTTAGTATTGTTGGAACAATGAAAACTAGAGGTTTTCATTTTTTCGAGAGTGGCTTACCTAAGTGCAACAGTTGCCTTCAGCAGTCGTCTTTTGAATTGCTTTACTATGTAGATGGTCAACTGGTCATAGAATAGACTCATCTCATAGGTGATACACCTCAAATAATTACACCTATCTCCATATTCGGGTGTAGAAAGTGTGAAACCATTAGGTATTATGTTTTAATTTCTCGTGTTTAATGCCAATAATATGCACTTTAACTTATTATTATGGTAATATCCTATATATTCATTAGAGACAACAACATAAAAGGCCGAAAATATGCATGCAATGCAAGTAAAATAGTTAAAATATGCACGAAAATCCCTAAAATGGCCAAAATATGCATATTATAACAGGAAAAAATAAAAAAGTCATACTTTTAAATGTCTACTAGCTATTCCACGATAACAATGGTATTTGTGAAAATATCTATTAAGTACAAAATATTCCTACATAAGTAACAATGAATTGTAGAATTTACCTTTAAAAATATGTACGACTAAGTACTGTTCTAAACGTTCTGTAAATAAATTGTGTCTACGATCGCTTAATATGTTTTTGTAAGCGGAAAAGGACCGTTCTACGTCTACTGACTGGGCAGATGATGAGCGAGATGGAGCGTAAATATGCGTAATTTAAAAAAAAAATCTAAAACATGCAATTGCCGATGAAAAGGGACTCATAATCCGGTCCTTAGTAATCATGATTTCTATAAATCGATGAAATGAAAATATGCAGAGATTTGCCCATTTCATATCTGATTCAATATTAGAATTAACAACAAAGTTTTACAGTAGAAGCAAAAAGATTTTTAAATGTCTTGGAGCAGAACTAAGATCTAGGATAGAGAAAATGTCCCAATACGACGTGGAAATGGAAAATATGTATTTGCGTTTCCCTTGGTGATAACATAACACTTATATCAACATATACGGTTAACTAGAGCGAGGATATTTCAGAGGTACGGTTTCATAGGATTGCACTATTTAAAACTGCTTGCAAACGACTCGGTTCTATTTAGATACTTAGATATTACTTTTACTAGATCATGCTATGCAGTTGTAAAATATATTACATTACTCGCTGCTGTAACCGTATCAACTCATTATGCAGTTGGAAAACGTTACACGTACATTTCAGAATTTTGACGTATCAGCAAAAAGTTATCGTGCGCCGTCGTGCCGTGTGTATGAATAGTCTTGTAGCGTTAATTCTGATAAGCAGAAATGACGGAAACGGTATTTCTTTTTAATCGTTTGTTTACCTGGAAAAGACAATGATTCAGATTAGATCTAGTAGGTATTTATTTATTTAATACTTCAAGCACAGAGCATAAATGTACAGAGGCGGACTTAATGCCATAGGCATTTTCTACCAGTCAACCTTTGGGTGATGCAGAGACAAACAGTGGTAGGTGCAATCAAGAACATTGAGGAATATAAAGATACGTATATACCTATTAAAACTATGAATATAATATATACCTAATTACATATAAATATAAGCACAAATAAATATACATAAATACATGAATATACTTACGAAAAAGAAAGAAGACAAACAATGAGGGAATGTAATAAAATGTGTGTGTAATGTAATTATGTTGTATAGCAGCTAATAAAGTCTGCACGTCTGATGAGATACCCAGAATTTATAATAATTAATAAACTGCACTGACAGCCGCACCTCTATGTAAAATGGAGACGCTTTATGGGGCTTACAGGACCTAAACTCAAAAAACGCAAGTTTTAGAAACAATAAAAGTATATGATCGACTACAGTAAACAAAATCAGAAAAATATATGATATTCTTCAGGATATATGCTAGGTAGATACTTAGATAGTGTGTTGAAAACATAATACAACTAATTGGATACGATTGAAAAAATCATGAAGATACCTCTAAAAACTTTCTTTTTACAATAAAAAACCTGCTAATATACATACAATCATTCTGTTTTTGTCAGATTATTCTACAAGCAACATACTAAAATACTAGTGTTTTCGTTTTTAGTCCAAACAATAGATTTTTTGTAATTAAATAATTGCTTCTTATTTTGCAATAAATTACCAGCGGTGGTTGTGTCATCGCGCTTCTCTTTCTTTTCTAAGCAGTCCGACAGTGACCGCGCTTTAGATCATGTACAAAATAAAAATCATTAATTCAAGCAAGGCTGAGAATCAGCACTTTTTTAACGTTAAAATTAATCTCCTAAAACGCCCGTTCTTCACCACTTCCTATTGCTGCAGCTAGGAAGAAAAAGTGTCGCAAAAAACTCCCCAGCAGCAAAGTTGTCCGTTAAGTTAGAAGGACTTTATTCTTTACAAAAGTATGCAAAGTAATTAACATTACGAAACAGAAAACATTTAATTAATCAACAAATACAGCAGAAATAAAAACGTAAACAGAATTTAATACCTAGATTTACAGGGTGTCCGCTGTTCGCATACATGTGCAATGCTGGATTATGGTCAAGCACAATGTGATCAGTTGTCGAGGTCGCAAACTAACCACATATTGCAAACAACTTATTACAAAAACAATGCTAAATAATTGCACGAGCATTTGATTGTCACAGATGCATTATCTACACTAGAAAATAAAAATGTATGAGAATATATACCATCATTAAACATTGACACCAAAACCACTTTTCTTTTTGTAAAATCTGTTCACTTATGTAAAGAACACGTTCACGATTCACGAGGTGCTGTTTATTTATTATACATTTCATTGAATTTCGCGTGTTAACGGAAACTAATTGACGGATAAGGTATTCCCGCATGCGTTTATCGTAAAATCGATAGTGGAATGCCTTGTATGCGGGATAACGTAGATTTTTAATGAGCTTCAAGTTACAATGTCATGATTGTATACAGGTCAATGTGTTTTAGCGAAATTAAAACGTTTTCCGCTCCTTTTTCATTCGTTTTATTCACAGTTGGGTATGGTTCATATCCAACTTCTCGTGGGATCTCTAAGTCTCAATTTTTACCTGTCTTCATCCTTTGCCTGCTTCGTTCACGGGGCAGTAGATGCTATTTTTATTCTTATGTCTTCCCGCGAGGATGTAAAATAGCAACTAAGCTAACAGAGTGACATAAGGTTGGCTAGCATCCCCAAGAGTGGTCTATAAAGAAAGGTCCATATCAACTAAAGAGTCCACAATTTCGTCGTTCAGATATTCAGAAGGCGGATGTAAAATTTAAGTTTAGACCATATTATTTGACATGGTAATAAAAAAAAAGGATTTTTGATATTTATCATCTCCTCTAGCCTAATCTGTCTTATTTATCTATCATTCGAAACTGACTTGATATTAAAGGTTAATAGTGTCCAGTTCTGAAATTTATTCAATGTATTAATCGTCAAAGATCATTGCTGAGTTGCGATCATCGTATTTAGTCACTACCTCACCGGTGACCGGTATTATTAAGAATGTATGTAGTCACGCTTTTAGTCTAGTATCGTCATCTTGTTCTGTATACCAACTTACTATGCGTAAGTCGGTATCTGGTAAAAGGGCTCCCCCATTTTCTTTAGAGGACTGCAGACTTTACTCTGTCAACACCTTTGTGTAGCTACAAGAAGCGGATGATGGAAAACTAGCAGGTTTTGCTAAAACAGTTTTCACTTGCGGTCTATAGTTCAAGGTGTTATTAATCTAGGCATCAAGATTGGTTTATGTTTAAGGTAATTCTACACGTGGGGCTTCTTTAGATAATAATACGTCATTTGTATATTTAATAACTACAACGTTTCGGTAATTCGTCACATCTGGCATTGGTGAGGTGGGAAAGGCAAATTAATTTCACACTGTTTCTGTAAAGCCATTTCAACCTGATGTTCTATACAAACTTTATACTCTGCATTGTTATTATGTTGCTAAGTATATCAGTTGCCAGACAGATAAAATATTCATACAAGAAAATTATTTCTACATTCTCTTTACTGATAAGCCTTGTATAGCGTCGATGTTAAATTACGGCATTAGCCAATTCTTTTGTGCCGGTATCAGAGCGTTTGTTATCGCACCTCGTTATGGGCTATATTCCGTTTTGTATTTGCCAACTGATAAAGAGTTATTATGGTTTGAGTATGAATAATGGCCTTTTAGCCACAAGAGAGTAGCTGCGAAGTTAGCGCCATGATATATTCGGTTTTTTGACCTTGTGTTTTCCCACCGGGCGGGGCGGGAAATGTACGTACCTCCTTTACTGTTATATGTAGTTGAACAGCCTTTAATAATGTACCAAAATGTATTGTACGATGGTAAGGTACATTTTTTATGTGGGAATGGAGGTACGTGTGGTGATGGAGCGGTAACGCGGGCAACAGGCCGGCACGCAGAAGACATTTGTTCTTTATTGTTGTTACGTGCCTAAGTAAATCATTTTTGCTGGCAGTTTTTCTTTAGTATAACTTAATCATGATTTAAAAAGGTGTTCCAGATGAGACAAAGATTACACAATGAAGATGTTTTTGCGAAAAACTTGCTAGTTAGTAGGTGCGGTTATTTTATTTTCATTATAGTAATAGGAACACACGCCAATCTTTTACGATCTTTAATGGAACATTTGTGTTCTACAACTGCGCAAAAACTGTATTTTTTCGTAATTAATTTTATCGTACATTAGCCAATGAGCGGCTTATGCTTTCTACTGTTTATCTTGCTAGGTTATCAAAAATGAAGCGCAAACTACTAGTACTGCCTTTCGAAATGGCCTCCAAAGTATGTTTAGAAATACTGAAGTAGAATGGTGTTTTCTTCAAAGTTTGCCCGTAGTAATAATGTATATTCTATCGAGTCACTATCTAGCGTCGAATTGACGACGTCAGACTTGAATTCTAAATAAATAAATCTAAATTATAAACTTGATAAAAAAACACACAACATGCACAATCAGGCACTCCCTCTCACAGACAACACACGGCCTAAACCAGGTCTAGAAGCATGAGATTTTGCACAAGACTTCCTTATAAAGCGAAAGAGAGCACGAAGGAAGGAGTTTTGAAAATCCAACCCCGTAACAGGTTAAAAATAGGCGATGAAAGTTTGTGGATTTAACTGCCGACGGAAAATCCTATAGGCAACACGGCTTGTAATTATAGAAAAATATACATCTACCTATAAAAAAAGTAAGATCACACATCTAGAACGTTTTGCGCTATTGAACAATTGAACCACTTAGCAACATACCTGGTCTTCGGACGGCAACATAAATGAAGTAATGATATACCTAGGCTAGAAAATAGATAGGACATTTTTCTTCAATACAGCCCTATAAATACATAATCATGGGATACTAGACACGCTGCCTATTTTCCATCAAAGTTAAAAATGTTACTGCCTTCTCCATTAAACTGTAAACCACTAATAGCTACAAGAAACGTTATTTATACAATATACGGTGTTGCGCGAACCGTTACGTGTTGGTCAATTAATAAAATTTTATCTAATTTTATTAGTAAGCGTAGAGAGCATAGATTGGCGTTGTGGAGGTCAGATAGGCAGTCGCTCCATGTAAAATACTGGTATTCAGCTGCATCCGGTTAGGCTGGAAGCCGACCCCAACATAGTTGGGAAAAGGCTAGGCAGATGATGAGTAAGCGTAGAGAGCGTAGATTGGGTTGTGGAGGTCAGATAGGCGTCGCTCCAATTTAGCTGCATCCAGTTAGACTGGAAGCCGACCTCAACATAGTTGGGAAAAGGCTAGACAGATCTCATCATCTGCCTAGCCTTTTCCTAGGCTAGGCAGATGATGAGTAAGCGTAGAGAGCGTAGATTGGGTTTTGGAGGTCAGATAGGCAGTCGCTCCAATTCGGCTGCATCCGGTTAGACTGGAAGCCGACCCCCACATAGTTGGGAAAAGGCTAGGCAGATGATGAGTAAGCGTAGGGAGCGTAGCTGTTTGATTACGAATACGTGCTGCTGGTCCTATTAGTTATATTCCGTAATCAATTATTTTTATTGTAATAATCTTACGTTCTCGAATCTTACATTGCAATATAAAAATAAATAAACATGTCAACTTTGAATGCTAAAAACTTCATTTTAGAATGACGTTAAGCATCGAACAATGTTTATGTAACTGCAAATTAAAGTTGCAATAGAAAACAAATTATGTACAAAGGAGTTAGGGTTTCTATTTCCATGCATGCTTTTTCTGAAAATTAATATATAATCATAATATCTATAATAATAATATTCATTCGGTATTCATCACATCACAAATCGATCAACTTTCGATTGGAAAAAATGTGTTAATTTGTACGCATTTAGTCGTGACAGCTCACCAGCGGACAGTGCCACTGACCAGCCAATATCTATGAACCATAACGGGAAATATGGATGGATATTGTCAATTATATCTTTTGCTCTTTGTAGTATTATACAGTGCAATGTATTTATAGAAAATCCGACACAATGTTATTTTCATATTTTAGCCGATAAATATTTTCATAACGCACTCGCAAAAGACAGAATTGTATGGAAAAGAGAGAGGGTGGCGTTTGCCCTCCAGTGAGACAATACAGACTACTTAGATTAGATAGATGAATTTAATTTAACAACTACACTGGCATTTCTATGATTTACCTGCGGTGCTTCATAATAAATTATTATCAAAGAAACAATGAAAATAATTAAGGCCGCGATAGAGCCTTCACAAGCAGTCTACGTCCAGCTGTTTCAACATAACATTGATCACAATAAATTATTGCTACGTCATAATAACTCAACAGTTTTCCCCAATCATTTAACAAACATTTATTTAACTTTCCGTGTATGTTTTTATGTTCGTGTATTTATTTAGCCCTATTTTTTTGCAAGCTTAGCACGGATTAGTTTCCCTTAAGCTGTATCTCTCTTTCCCGCCATGGCCCAATGTTTCTTGGGATAGCCCTTTCAGCCCTCGCCACGATCGATCCATATTTCTTTTGTCTCCTCCACCATTCATAACCACTTTTGTTAATTACCCTCTTGATTTATCAGGACTGAGGATATATAGATGAATTCTTTTTAAATTATTGTTTTATCTTTGTTTCCAGATCTACCAGCACCTGCGCTGGTACACGAACCCCTCCGAGCAGCGCTGGATAGTCCGCATCCTGTTCATCGTACCAATATACGGCTGCTACAGCTGGATCTCACTGCTGTTCTTCAATGGAAACTCCTACTATGTATACTTCTTCACCGTCAGAGATTGCTATGAAGGTAATTGCTTATCTTACTTTTGTATATTTTAATTAATATTTAGATTGTCCCTCCTTTGAAGTATCAATCATTCCCAGTATTAAAGCTGTCCCTAAAGTTTCTCAAGACTGTAAGAACATAAATGTATTGAATGTTGGCCTTCTAATAGATCGCTGAAAATGACGTTAGTGAGAGGATGACGCACGAAGACAGTTAAATATTGGTAAACGCGATATTATGTTTCTCGTATACAATATCAAGCTGCTAGCCCTTGAGTAAAGAAACTTGACTTCTACGACTAGGGATTATATCGCCAATGGCGTTTGGGGTTGTCAGGACAATCGGCTCTCATTGAACTACATTATTAACTGTGTAGGATATCCTTAGTAGATGTAGATTAGATAAAACTGTGCCAGCAGACTATGCAGGCAGATTAGATAACTACAGCTAAATAACGGTCAGCGTATCATGTGGCGGAATAAAATGACTATTTGTTCTAGAATCCAGCGGATAAGAGATTTTTATGTTTATTGTTAGTCTGTAGTCTGCAAGGCGGCGGCGTAAGTTCTATAAATAAAGCACTTTTCTATGTCATGAACCGAAGAAGAGAGATTAGAGATTTTGAACAATGTTTGTTTTTCCTTTCGTTGGGCGTCTGGAGTGCTTCAGCTGAATCGATTTATTTAATCTAACTAAATAACATTGAGGAATCGATTACGTAATCATTAATAAATCACTCGATTCTTTGTTGAAACCGAGACGTTTATAACAAGGCTCCTTCAATTGACCTGTATATGGCAATTGGCATTGCGATAAAAATATATGACGGCAAAGTCCTCGCCATTAAACGTGTCGCAGACTTTGCAATCATTTTATAGAACGTTGAACGAAACGAAACGAAAATGAGCACAATAAACAAAAATTACTGTTACCGTGAAACGGGGTGAATAGGGATGCAGGGGTGAATCGGGACGAAACTTTAAAAGCGATTTTAACATTGAAAGAATATAGTTTGTTGCCAAAAAGGAGTCTAATGTGTTTATTGTATTATAATTAACGATTAAGTGTCCTTTTCGGCAACAAACTATTATTTCAACGCTAAAATCCATTTTAAAGTTTTGTCCCAATTCACGCCTGCATCCCTATTCACCCCGTTTGGTGGTATTGGTTTTGATTATGCTTAATGTACAGTTCCAGTTTTCCTCAAATCTCCGGGCTTCTGAGTTCTTTTTGAGAATTTCTTCTCAATTTTATCCATCAAAAAATTTACAATAAGTTATCTACGATTTCTGTCTGGTCCAGCAGGCGTTTCTAAATTCTGAGTACTTACGTAGCATTTCGAAATGAATGGTGCTATATTCGGCAATGTTTAGTTCTTTATTATTTGGTTTTTCCATATACCTACGAAATGTGTCGCTCATTCGTTTGCGAATTCATTGAAAACTTGAATTCATTTCATTAAACAATATTGAGTGTTAAATATTTGATAACTAGAGGTCGAGGTCTCTTTCGAGTTTTGTTTTTCACAATTGTAAATTTGCTATTATTTTTTAATAAATCGATTGTACCAGGACCAAATCATTTTGCTGCGGGAAAAGAACCATTAAAATAATTTCAGCGTGTATACGTATAGCTAATTATACAAATATCTATTCATTATACGTTCTATTCGTGATATTGATATTAGGGTCACGGCTGTCTGTGCAAAAAGTTTAAGGCTTATTAAATTACTAGCAGCGCCCCGCGGTTTCACCCGCATAAGTGTCGATCCCGTGAGAATATCGGGATAAAAACTATCCTATGTCCTTTCCCGGGACCCAAACTATCTATATAGGTACCTATCTAAATCGGTTCAGCGGTTTAAGCGTGAAGAGGTATCAGACAGACAGACAGACATACTTTCGAATTTATAATACTAGCTGCGTCCAGCGTTATCACCCGCATAAGTTTCGATCCCGTGAGAATATCGGGATAAAGTAGTTTTTATCCCGATAGGACAAAAGATAGTTCCTATAAGGACATAGGATAGTTCCTATGTCCTTTCCCGGGACTCAAACTATCTCTATACCAAATTTCATCTAAATCGGTTCAGCGGTTTAAGCGTGAAGGGTAACAGACAGACAGACACACTTTCGCATTTATAATATTAAGTATGGATTAGTATGGATATAATTCTCAGATGATGACGTTCGCTTTGGTCTGCATGTGACTTTTTTGAGTCACACGCAGCTGTCTAAATAAAAACCTCATTTCCATATACAAGGTGGCAGGGTCGTCGAAGCGCAACCTGATTATGGGTTCAGTATATGATTCTGAAGCCGCTGCATTGAAATTTTCGTGGATTATTAAAAAAAAAAAACAGTGGCACGGGAGTGCCGACAGAAGTGAGAACAAAACACAAACAGAATACTTTGCCATCACTCACTGACATATTGGATATACATTAAAACCAAGTACAGTTACGAGCACTAATATGTCAACACTTGGCAACTTTCAATTGCGATTTTTTTGTGAAATAACGAATGCAACGTTGAAATACGACACTTTACACAAACCTGTGGGTTCGAAAATACGTTGTTCGTAATAACATAAAATTTCATTCAAAACTAAAGGAGAAAATCGTCTTTAAATAAAGCCAAGTGTATACATACTTATGCTCGTGACTGTACATCCCGAGGACAGCCGCTGTCGCTTACGGTAATAGTGCAGTGGCGCGAGTTCAATAGATTTTTCCCATCTCAAAAAAAGCCTAACGCGCCTAAAGAAGTTTTCACTTCAATAAAAAGTTGTTCCGTTCTGATCCCCTGAACCCCCCCTCCACCCCAAGATCCCCTCCTGGATCGTCTTCTGTTTTAATCTTTGTCTTATCCACTATAAACTTTCTCATACCGGTTTGAACCGCTTTTTCTTTTTAGATATTGCACTATCTATCTATGAAACATCAGATTATTTTTGATAACCGACGAACAATTTCTGTTCTTGATTTTTGTTTTTATTTATTTTTATTTTTTTGCTCTTATGTCCATTTTCATTAAAACTACGCAACACCTAAATAAAAATCTAAATAAAACCTCCCTGTTAGATTTTCAAGCCTCGGCTCAGCGCCTAAAGTCGAAAATCGAACAGCGCGCATTTATTTAAGCATTCATTCTGGTGTCGCCTAGTAAAAAAACAAGCATACAAATTCTTAAACGATGCCGCCAAAGTTGTCTTATCGTTAAATTAGGCAAAACGGGTCGGTTGACGCAAAATAGGTCATTTGTTATTGCTACCAGACGGACGACTACTCTATACATTATTTACGATGTGCCGTCATGTAGCTAAAAATATTGCTTGTGCCTTTTTCTCAGAGTATCATGTAATAATACCCTATAATATAGGTCAGCATGGTTGTGTGCCTACCGCCTTTTCGGCAATGTATCAATTGTAATAGATATACCTAGTTGGTGGCGGGTGGATCCATCAATGTATGATGATAATAGATGAAACAAACTGTGGTTCCTGCAAATATTAGTTTAACCCACCCACAGACCTATATCTAAAGAGGATGGGCAGATGGGCACTTCGGCAAGACAATAACATCATTTGTATTACAAATGATGTATATTGACAAATATTCTATCTATTGCGTTTAACATCTGTCTCCAAACTACATGGTAGTCGTAGGTCGTAGGTCGCCCAGACAGGCAAATAATACATATATACAGGGTTATTCGCGAAAAAAAAAAATCTGTTCTCTACATTTATGTTCGTACAAATAACTCGTCAAAATGTAGGGAACAGCTGATTTTTTTTTCGCGATTTCAAGTCTGGTCCCATAGTAAAAGTTGTTTATAATGGTGAGTACAATGACCTCTTAAGAGGTTGGTAATAATGTTTTACCAATAACCCCGTATAATACAGTGTAAATAATTTCATCACCACTGCCATCTAAACGGTAAAAGGAAAATATAGAGAGGAAACCGACATGGCCCGATAATCAAAAATTCGAAAACATGTGACATCTATCAACCCGCACTGGGCTGGCGTGGTGGATTACGGCCCACTCCCTTTCACAGAGAGGAGTTGTCCCAGCAGTAGGAACGTTATAGTCTGATTTTGCAAACAACGATCCATCGCCTCGTCTTGAGACTCGAGACGGATGGATGAGATATTTTGAAAGTCGTAAATAATAATAATAATACCAGCCTATTATTGTCACAACTGCAGACCAAAGGCCTTTTCCCATTATAGAGAAGGCACGAGCATTAATCACCACCCTTACTTAAAACGGGTTTAGCGATTTCAGACTTATATTCACTACTAGCTGCGCCCGCTTTATCACCCGCATAAGTCCCGATCCCGTGGGAATATCGGGATAAAAGTATCCTATGTGTTAATCCTAGTTATAAACTATCTCTGTGTCAAATTTCATTCAAATCCGTTCAGTAGTTTGTGCGTGAAGAAGTAACAAACATACAAACACACTCACAAACTTTCGCCTTTATAATATTAGTGTGATAAGTCCAGGTTTCCTCACGATGTTTTCCCTGACCGATGTCAGTAATGTCCAAGATAAACTCAGTACATAATCGATTTTTTTCCCGTGCCTCGGAAAGCACGTAAAGCCGTTGGTCCTGCGCCTGAACTCTCCCCGGTCGTGTCGGATTGCCGTCCCATCGGATGAGAGTAAAGGAACAGAGAGTGCACCTGTGTTTGTTACACTTGTGCACTATAATATCTCCTGCGTACCTGGTTAATCTCCATTGAGATTGGCCACCGTGACCGAAAACGGTCGGGGAGGCTATTATTATATTACAAAAATAAACTGTGTACCATTTCTCTTCCAGCATTCGTGATCTACAGTTTCCTATCACTCTGCTATGAGTACCTGGGCGGCGAGGGTAACATAATGTCGGAGCTGCGCGGGCGGCCGGTGCGCGCGTCCTGCGTCAACGGGACATGCTGCCTCAGTGGCGCCACCTACACCATCGGCTTCCTGCGGTTCTGCAAGCAGGCCACGCTGCAGTTCTGTCTCATCAAGCCCGTTTGCGCTTTCATTATTATATTCTTGCAGGTATGTTGATTTTTAAATTGCTGTACTAGTTTATTATACTCGAAAGTTGTAGTTGCGGTCATAAAGCGAGGGAGCGAGATGACACGAGACTTTCCTGCTTGCACGTTTTATCGACTGCAACGAGTCGGCGTTGAGTTTGCCCAAGGTGTACAAGACGTCTAGTATGGGATTTTCCCATCGGCAAAATTACGAGCTTCCATAAAAACTTTCATTCTCTATTGAATTTTCTAAAACCCTTAGTGCTAATCCTCATTATTCATGTAATAAAAACTTTCATTCTCTATTGAATTTTCTAAAACCCTAATCCTTAAGTGCTAATCCTTATTATTCATGTAAAGAACTCTTGTGCATAATGTCAAGCTTCTACACTCCAGCGGTTTACTGCCAGTGAATTTAAGATTGTTATTAAGTAGATGAGTTGGTGGGTTATGGGTAGTAAAGTCAAATAACCGTGTTTTATAGACATAGTTACACTCTACTCATGGGTTTATACCAGAAAGTAAGACGCATGACTGCACCACCAGCGTGTGCCCTGCCCGCGCCCTATTAATTTAGCCATATAATTATTATCATAGTACTGAAGTATCTTTGAGATACATGATGATGATGTAGCTTTTGTCCGCGGCTTCGCCCACGTGGAGGTCAGGAATTATTCCAAGGGAACTTTATTACCCATTCTATCATTGTCTACCGATATGACAAAATTCATCGAAACCCGTTCAGCCGTTAAGGCTTGAAACGGCAGACAGACAGAGTTACTTTTGCATTTATGATATTAATATGGATATGTATGAACCAAAAATAAAATGAAAGCAATTCTGCGATGAATTTTGCTACAAATATTAACTGCACAAACATAGTAAAGGTTTTCCTCATTTAAAAACAGCTTACAAAGGAACTCTTTAACAGGAAAGTAGATTAATAATGTCTTATCAATTTCGACATTAGAATTCCCCCTTTGATAAGCAAGTCAAAGGTTACAAGGAAATTGTAGTTACTTAAAGCAAACTAGAAGTATTTTACAATACTGCGACGTACGAGGGGGTCGCGAGGGGGAGTGGAGTTGGGGGAGGGGTCGTGGGTTCGAAACTTACTTTGAAACTTTACTTTGTGTAAATTATTCCATCACCACTGCTCTCAAAACGGCGAAGGAAAACATAGTGAGGAAACTGACAAGTCATAGAACCAAAAATTCGAAGACATGTGACATCCGCCTGTACTGGGCCCACTTCCTCTCACAGAGGAAGCCTGTGTCCCACCAGTGGGAACATTATAGACTGATTATTATGCTACACGTTTCCTCGACTTCGTTGACTGGCAATCTACAGGTTATAGGTACTTTAACACTAACGATAAAACACTCAAGTTGAAGTATCTGATTGTGGTTTGCAACAATAATATGCAGTTTAAACCGCCCTCAGCTGCCGCAATCATAGACACAATACAGTTTTAATAATATCTCGCTAGATCTTTTTTTTTTTTTTTGAGCAATAGTGACCCAGTGGTAATAGACACGACTTACGAGTTGTAGGTCGTAGGTTCGAACCCAGACAGGCGCTTTACTTTGTGTAAAAGATTTCATCACCACTGCTCTCAAAAGGATATATGCTATGGTGAAGGAAAACATCGTGAGGAAACTGGCATGTCCTAGAACCAAAAATTCGAAGACATGTGACATTCACCCACCCGCACTGGGCCCGCGTGGTGGATTACGGCCCACTCTCTCTCACTGAGAGGAGGCCTGTGTGCCAGCAGTGCATGGGAACATTAAAGGCCGGTTATGATGGTTTGATGAGATCTATTTTACTTTTAAGCAAAATATGATTCGACTTTCATACACACGGGTAGATCGATCAGGTTAAGCTGCGCTTACCGTAGTTAGTCCTTCGAGCACCTGTAAATACCAAAGTATATATCAAACTTTTCTTACACTCCCCACTAACAATTTTTCAGTAGACGATGAAACCCGAGGACGTAATGACAGACTATACAATGTTAATCAAATTGTATTTTTAAATGTCAGCAAATATTTCAATTTCATTTATTTGGATACAATGTGAATAAAGGTGTTACAAATAGGTTAAAATTATGATAATATTAATCTGAACTAAAGTTCATTTCAAATAAACTTGCGATAAAGTTTGTTCACCTCCTTCTACTAATGTATCCCAATATTTCCAAACCATACGAAAAAAATGTATGGGCAGTGTCGGTAACACGATCAAAACATTGACTTACTCCGTGTTTGGTATTATGAAACTCAACCGATGCAATGTTAGCGACAGTTTTGTATGACGAACGATATCTATCGTAAGTTATTTGGACTTTTTGGTACAGGGTGGTTGAATGACATTTATCGCAAGTTTATTTGAAAAACACTTTAGTAAGTTATAAGAGTATTGCATGAGTGATGATTAAAAAGATTATTAACCAGTAATGGGCACAGCCGTCTATCAATTAACAAGAAAGATAAGGAAATGTCTAGCACGTGTATGTTTGATCGAATCTTTGAGTCATGTCGCTCGAATTGTCCCTTATTTAGTATTTTTTTGTACATAGTTTTCAATATATCGTAAGAAAACTACGGCGAAATAATACTACGACTCAGGGTAACACAGGACCTTATAGCAAACTTAGTTAATATTTTTACAAATAATGGAATTCAAGGGGTAATTATGTGCAAATAACATATCTTTGGCAAATCTTATTCTCACACTGGCACAAATTATGTTGTCTTGTTAAAACGCCCTCACGGCTCCACTGCCGCATCTATTTATTGTAAAGACGTAACTAACATACCCATGTAACGTATTCATGCTGTAAAATAAGTAAGATAAAAGATAAGGGCCTTCATTAACCGCACAGGTTGTTATGAAAGATTTTCAAGAGTCTCCCTATGTTTCCAGGCCCGAGGTCTGTACCACGACGGCGACTGGAGCCCGGACGGCGGGTACATCTACATCACCATCGTGTACAACTTCTCCGTGACGTTGTCTCTCTACAGTCTGTTCCTGTTCCTGGGGGCAACCAGGGAGATGTTGAAACCTTTTGATCCAGTACTCAAGTTCTTTACCGTCAAGTCTGTTATTTTCCTCTCGTTTTGGCAAGGTAAGCAATTTACAATTTAAACACAGATATAAAAACACGCCTTTATAAAGGGACAGGCGGAGGGGTATAGTACACCCATATTTTGCTAGTTATAAGTCAAGAACCATGTAAAAGGAATCGAGCCCATTGCCAGCTACCAGGCACAGATTCAGGCAACGAGGATATTTCCTTTCGTCAAATTATATTGACTTTGAAGTAAAGAGCGAGGACGAATGTTAAACGAAAACAACCTTCTGTAGTTAAATGACGTTAATCCTTAATACACGATGGCCTTTTTTGATTATCTAATCTCACATAAATACACAACCCGTCTCGATAACATCATTTAGTCGAAATACGTCCACTGTTGGATTGAACCCCACCAAAAATCATCACAACGACCAGACGTGTGCATTCTTGCATCTAGCGATCATAACAAAACAAAATGTTTTAATTCTACCCCCCCTCCCCCCACAGGTGTAGCCCTAGCCATACTTGAGAAAGCTGAAGTGATCTCCCCGATCCACGACGCGAACGGCGTGCCCACGACAGCGGGTACGGTGTCGGCTGGCTACCAGAACTTCCTCATCTGCCTCGAGATGTTGGCGGCCGCCATCGCGCTGCGCTACGCCTTCCCCGCCGCTGTGTATGCGCACGCGCACCGCGACCCGCACCGCTCTGTCACTATGCAGTCTATCTCTAGTAGCCTCAAGGTAAGAAAGGATTTTTCCTTTTCTCAAGCCTACATTGCTGCGAGTATTTTTTGATCAGAATTTCAAGAGCATATAAATTATCACTTCTTTTATGAAACATACAACATTTCTTCAGTGTAATGGGTTATTTACTTTGCACACGTCATACACTGTCCATGAACAGGTCATGTTAGATTCAAATTCAAATATTTATTGCTCTCTTCCTTACATCCTTACATATATATAAAACAAAGTCGCCAAAATGTATGTACGCACATAACTTTCGAATGACTGCACCAAATTGCATAATTCTTTTTTTGTTGTGTTCGGTATTGCCAGGACAAGGTTTGTATGAAAGAAAATTTCGGATTTTCCGCTAGTGTGGTAATAAAATGTATTACAGTTTCAAAATTTTTTGGATAGGGTCTTCCTGGTGAGGTCTAAGTTGCAAGTTCCATATTTCAGGATATATCTATTGCCAAACCATTCCAATATCTACTAACGCTTCACACCAACTATTTTCCAGGAGACGATGAACCCCAAGGACATAATGACGGACGCGTTCCACAACTTCCACCCGCAGTACCAGCAGTACACTCAGTACAGCTCCGGTGAGTGACGTAGCACTGTCCTTGTTAGCATGCCCATTCGCTGCCTGGTCGCATTTTTATTTGCATTTTTATGGGTGTAAAAAAGACCCGTGACGAAGCCGAAATTTGAAATAAAAATGATTGAATGAAAAATGACAAAATGACAGTCGTTTCCCAGCGGAAACGACTTTTATTTTGTGGAAATGAAAGCAGCATTTATCTGTAGCGCGCAATGTAAAGTCAGAAACACACGCCTACATCTGTATAGACAGCCACATCGCAAAAAGTAGTACATAAAACATTTAAAACTTTTTCTTTGTCATTAAACTTCTATATAAAGGTGGAAAGAGAGTGCTGGGCAAAAGCCTCACGCCTTTGCCCAGCAGTGGGACATTCGTGGCTAATAATCAGTGATCGGAATAGGTAGAGCTATTTAGGTTCATTGACCGCAAACATTAATGTTAATATGGATATTCCACGGGATTCCGACTGATACTACAGGATTTTTACGGGATTTTATAGTCGCTATAGTGACGCACTTGTTTTTGTCTCTTTCTGCGCCACTAGAATTCAATTCTTTACCAACAGTAAATTCGAAACTAAACGTAACTTCGTAACTAAAAGAGAATATCCATATTATTCTAACCTATGGCAAGTACATAAAACAGCTCTACCTATTCCGATCCATACTAATAATAAACCTTCAGTATCTACACAACAAGACGGTTTCATGCTTTCATATCTAGTGATGGAAGGAATTTCTGTGATTTTCGGTTTCGATTAGGGTCTTTTTTACTACCCGTTTTACAATACCGACTCATTTTAAATTTTAGATAGGTATTACGTGTTTTAGAATAGAGTTATGGTATGTATTCATAGAGTTTTTTGGTAATAATAATAATTGCCCTCAATTTCGTTTGAGGATTGGTTAATTAGTTCGCGTTGTTTATGGCTAGATTGGATATTATCTGCGCTTAAATTATTTTATTTTATGTAAGATTACATAGCTGGTTATGACGGTTTAATGCCATTACGATTCAGTGTAAAAGAGAGACGCAGCTATACATGACCGATAGCACCATCCCTTTTTGGCACTGGAATCATGATGGCATTAACACTTTGTAAAAGTAAAAGTATTGAGGAGTGTAGGTAAAACTTTAGAGATTCACGACATTAACTTTCAAATAAATTGTTCAGTGTCAAAACAGGAAAACATTACACATCAGCACAGATTTAATTATAGTTTTAAATGCGTCCAGTCTTCATATTAACTTCATTTTTAGTTTTCAACGCTGTAGGCTAGGTCCTTCTTATTTTTTAGTTTTATTTTCTTTCAGATGTCACTTCTCAACTGCCTTATGAGAAACTATAAACTCTGCCATAGCTGTGCTCTGCATGAAGTGCATTGCTGTCTGTCCGTGTATACATACATGTAATAATAAATACATTATGCCCGAGCATGGAACCACCACTAACAATATTGTAAAATAAAATCAATAAAAATACGTGTGTTCATGTTCAGAAGAACTATCGGATGCACTCGAATTTTTTTTTCGTGCGTCTTGAATTGATGAATATTCATTGATATCATAAATGTAACTACCATTCTACCATTTGCATGATCATCGCTAGTTTGCAGTATTTTATTTAAAAATATCATCATGTCCGACAGTATTCAAAAGGATGCACGGGAAAATTCGACTGCATTCGATAGGAAAGTGTCAAAACGGCATGCGAAAAAATATAATTGTTTATTTATTAGGGGACATTACCCAAGTACTTAATACATTTTAAAACAACAATCCGAGACTTTTTGTTTGCACACACACAGACACACACAAACATTCATCATCATATAAAGTGCCTTATACAGGAAAAGGTGAACTAAATAATCGGTTTCCGGTGCTCGGTCGCAAACCCACGTTAGTTAAGATGTTTATTTTTATATTATCGAGGTATTTGGCTAGTCCGAAATCGCATAACGAATTTTTACGAAAAACTTAGGTAAGTATCATATCAGAAGGCATGATAGAACAAAAAACTCCTTTTAAGTTCCGCTGCAGTCGGGTAAAAAAAAGGAGACTAAAATAAAGGAACCGATATGATATTAAAATTCTACATGGGTGATTTAAATACAAGAAACCATATTATTCCTTGAGATCAGTAGATGAAAAAAGTGGCTTTAACTATTTTTAAATCTATGAAGATTATTAAAATCATGGAATGGCTCATTACAAATGAAAATTATTTTCATATTGCAATGATGCTTAAAGCGTAGGTATTTTTTGGTAATCATATTATCAATAGATATATTTTTCCATTTCGGCGTGCAGCGATACCAGTTAGAATCACCTACAAGGGCCTGCATTAGCAAAAAACAAAATTATTCTTTGTTGATTACAATTATTCGGACTATTCATTGCCATAAATGTTAGTAATTACTTTGTACTTAATGCCTTTAGTATGTGTTGCGTAAGATTAGTGTAAATGTTAATTTTCTGTGATTATATTACTTTTCTTTTTTTTGTATTATTTTGTTACTTTTATAGTTACAGGATATGATCCTTAGTTGATGCTAGCATGCAAAATTAGTAGAAGATCTTGAGAGAACTCTTCTTTTTTTGTAATAACAATATCTGGCGTTTATCGAGTTGTTTTGATTTTGTACATTCTTTACTTAAATTAATTATGTTTTTTAACTTTATGGAAGTGAAACCTGCACTTTAATTGCCAAACCAAAGAACGGCATTTCATGTTTCCACCTTCAGTGAGTAACTGTCGAGGCAAGTTGCCGCCACTTTGTAATAATATGCGCTTCATTTAACGATAAATTAATGAAATAAAAAAGTAACCAACAACCTGCGAAGCCATACTTTGTGTTTTCATTTTCAAAATATTGTTATCATAATATTATTTTTTAAATAGGAGATTCTTTAACATTAATTCTAGCTTTGAGTAAAATTAAAAATTTAAATTATAGTTATGGTAGGTTTAAGTTATACTTAATAATTATTTTTTACAGTTCACCACAGATTGATTTTTTTAAAACACTTGTATTTTGCCTCTCACTAATAATAAATAAAGGATATTACCTAATTATATTTGATTTTAATTACGAAACTATTGATTTGATAAAAGAGATTTACACACATCTACGTAGGGTAAACACACTACGAAGACAAGAGGTAAGACATTTGAAGTTCGCTTTTATCATTTATTTGCTGGCATGCTTATCGTATCACGTTTGACTGTTTCTAACATTTTGTTGAGTGTGATTTGCATGTTTATAATAATATATAATTTATGTGTCCGTTAGAGCTTCAGGAACAACGTAATTGTTGCGTCATCTTTTATTAATTAGGAAATCTACTTTAGACACAGTACTGAAATGAAAATTTAGATTTCTGGCATTTTTAGTCAAGCGTGCATTTTTATTGAATTTTATGATTGACAACACTGTAGTATGCACAGATTATACACTGATTGGGGTTGAAGTGTAGCCCTCACTACAAGTACAAACACGCTTGGGACACAAACTGTTTGGGTCCAGGGAATAATAAACTACGCCAATAATTGATTTAAAAAAAAATGCTTTAAACTTGGGTTCAAAATATCGACAATTTTTTACTCAAGATTGCACTGATAGTTTGTCACTAATTGAGCGTTTTTAAAGTAGAATCGAAGCACTGATACAATAACACAAGTGATGCGTACACTTATCCCCACAACAAATGAGGCCGCGCAGACAGAAACTGCTCAAGCAATTTGGGTGAGCATCTTTTATATTCTTTCCCAAAATTCCTGTATTCTTGTAAAATCCTGTAGTAGGAAAAATATCGCGGCAGGATTTATCGGGTACTGGATTTATTCGGGCGCTGGATTTTTTCGGGCACTGGATTTTATCTGGCATTGGATTTTATCGGGCACTGGATTTTGGACTCTCGGTGTTGAGCCGAGCACTTAGAATCCAACAGAATGCATCCCAGCGCGACAAAAAAACACCACAGAGTTGGATTTTTAACTCTCGGGGCTAAGCGATGCATTGAAAATCCAGTGCGCGGAAACAAATCGCATTTCTAACGTGTAAGATGTTAGATTGAAAAGTAAGTAACAGATATTATTCTTATGGTTTGACAAAAATTGCAAAGGATTAGGGGATCGGGATGATTCAAGTCAACCGCTTATTGGCTCTCATGAAAACAAATCTTAGGTTTCACTTTTTAATTGCACTTTGGTGACGGGAAATCTAAAATTGGCCTAGTTTTTGTCGCAACTACATCATTTTTCGTGTTAACCATTACGGCTTATACTTCTGTCTGCGCCGTCCTTGGAATTACAAACAACTCATTCAAATGTGACTAATATCTAACGTAAATAGTGATGCGTGCGGGAGCAGGCGCCGGCAAACGCGACGAGGCCACTCTCGCGCCGCGCCCGCCGCCACAGCGTGTCGCCACCATCTGCCACGCCACCAACTACCACGAGAAGACCACTCTGCTCAGCTCCGATGACGAGTTCCAGTGAATAAGACGTACTTTACCACTCGACCAGCCCCAGACAGTTCCTTGTTGTTTTCGACTTGAGTCCAACCTCTTAATGGTTTAAGAGACTTGGACTAAATGTAATATAGATATTGGGTCAGTTGGTATATACAGGTGCCGTATTATGACGGTTTAATGCCATCATGATTCCAGTGTAAGAGAGAGACGGAGCTATACTTGACCGATAGCACCATCCCTTTTTCGCACTGAAATCATAATGGCATTAATCCTTCAAAATACGGCCTCAGGCCTTTAAAAATTTGGTTTTATAGAGCGTTGTCTCTTACTAAAACTCCATATAAAAGCCTTTGTAGAGATCGTCTAAGTTAATATTGAACGCCCACCACTAACATTTCCATACAACTATTTGAAATGTCTATGCAACAAGCAGTGGAAAGGCGTGCAGTTTTAAATTAGACGATTTCTATTCTAATATGAATTTGAATGATTGTAACTAACACATTGATGGGTACATAAGTATATTTGGTACGCTCAAAATTGTCACAAACTTGTTACCACGCAAATAAGTGAATCTTGTCGAATAACAACAAATTGTATTGCTTAGGAATGAAAGCTAATTGAAAGAAATTCATTTTAAAAATATAAAGAATATATTTTTATGCATCACTTGGTGTCCTTTACCACTTTTAAAGCGTAATACCTACCTACTGTAAATGCCTGGCCCATAGCAATGTACTTTTGTTACCAATATTCAAAAAGATATAAAATTCATAAAAAAATAATATTGAAAAGCGTTATTCATAAATGAGTGTAATAGATAATACAAAACTAAATTAAGTTATAGTTGTTTCGTGAAGTATTAATTGAATATTGCATTTTAATGTTGTGTTACAGTTTTATTTATTTAGGTAATGCATTTGATTGGATACTGTAAGCGATCACTAGGATTAAGGACCCGAAAATATGTACCACAACGACCCGTGGATGGGCGTTAATTTGTATAAAAATGAAAAGTTAATTCACACGGACCACATTTGGCCCTCAAAACCAACCGTGTGCCCCCATACCGACCACATCAAGGCCACAACGCAACCTCCAGCGAGATCTGTCTGTGTGCAAACACTAGCACATAGAAACTTTGTAGTTACCACAACGCAACTACAAGAAGTTGCAGCGACATTACCTTTTAACCGCTTACGCCGGATTAATCCGACTATTTTCGTGTCCATTTCGTCAAGGTCGAAATGGACACGAAATGGTCATATTTACGACCACATGCCACAGGTCGTATGTAACCTTCTTTTTTATTTACTTAGGCTGTATTCTATCAGGTATTTATTTGTCGATTCACTGTGCCGGGCGCTGGGGGCACGACAACTGATATGAAGTCGGACGGTTAAAAGGTTAACAAGTAACCACTGCTCGCCCACATTTTGCCGATGCGATGTGATGTGATTGTGGTACGTGTGGTCGGGCCCTAATTGCAATCTGCATATTAAACCATGAAGTAGGTAAGAATTGCAGAGGCATATAGTGAAATGAATATAATAAATAAATAAGTCCATTGCCTTTCGACATGTAGAGGTTACTGCGATACCACGGCGACAACGGCTCGACATAGGAACATAAGATTGTATAGTTATGTAAAATAAGAAGTAAATGAAATAACAATTGATACATTACAAATTGTACAGGTAAAAAGGAATTATTATTCTATAAATAGCTATTATACTCGCTGTAAAGGCCGTAGAAAATTAATGGCAACCCCTAATGAGATTATACGTTTAGTTTCACCGTATTTCAGCACTTAATCATGGAATCATGGAGCCATCTTTTCACATATCTAAATATATAATCTGTTTAATGGAAATCCATTCGCAAGTTCTTTGAATGTGCCTTTTGCTAAATTAGCTCCGCTTTTAAAATAAAATAGCTGTTATTGCGATGCTATTAAAGGCTATTCTTTCTTGTTAAGACTGTTGTGCAAACGTCATCATTTGCTATAAATGTTATGCACAAATAATAAAAACATTCCTTCTTGCCAAACACCAAAGAATCACTGCCAAAGAATCACCTATTTTTGCGACTTAATTCCTAAAATTGCAGTGTAATTAGAGTAGTCAAAATTGAAATCTATCATTGAAGCATTATTGCCAATGCTTACCTCTGCTTCGCCGTCCAAAATTGCTTAGGCTCCCAAAATTTTAAAAGATTGCCCTTACATAGTCGATCAATATTTTCACTAGCAGAATCTGTTGTAACGGTGCGTTCACACTAAGCAAACTTGGCATTCCCTTTCTTCTGAACTTAAAAAAATGTTAGAACATTGGGGAAAGCTTTTGCTCTCTCGCTTGGTATAAACGCACCCTTATGGTATCGTAATATTTGATAAGAGACCCTGGATTACTTGGTAGTTGGTCAACCCTTATATTTTAAGAACCACTTAATGATTTTATGTGTTAAATGTATTCTAATTGTACTTGTTGTTTTGTTGTAACGATTAACTTTGTGTAATGTGTAATTAACCTTTTAAATTAGATTAGCAACTACTGTATGTATTTATTTAATTTAATAAACTGTAAGTAGGTAGGTATATTATTCCTACCTTCCCTTAAATGTAAATAACACTTGATTACCAAAATCCACCTAATTTATAATGTTATTATTTTTGCTTAGGAATGATTTTATTGTATTAGGGTGATTCTTTTTATGTTCAAGTTCTTTAGTCAATTACCTTCCCTTCTCTAGGTATGTAACCTGTTTTAGATCATATAAAGAATCATAAAGTACGTATAATTACGTAATCTCATGTCTTAGTTTAAAATTAGTGCATTTATTAACTGACGTATTGTGCTGTTTCAGTCTTGGGGCATGGACCCAGAGACTTGAAAGCATTTAAATGGAGTTCGACCTCCAGCCGGTTATAAACAACAATAAAACTTCTATTGTCTCGTTCTGGGACAGTTAACTGTTAAGTTAATCGTATCAAATCCCATTGGTGAAGGATTTTTCAGTTATTTTTTTTTTGTCTGTGCTAAAATACCAATCAATCCAATCCCAATCTCTTTTTATACCTACGCAGTGCAGCGAAAAAAGAAAAACACGGACTGTCTTCGCATATTATGATTCATAATGTTATCATTTTATGATTCTGCCAAAGTGGCCCTTTTAGGCCCCCAGGGCCGCCATAGTTTGAAATCGGGCTGGACGTGTCTACAATAAGATTTTCTGATCTCGAGATTTTGCTTTCAAAGTTAAAATGCATTTGTGTCTTTGTATGATCTAACAGTATCTTTTAACATAATCTATGTATGTGACATATAGGCCAATTTTGTAATATAAGAGGCTTTCTTTTCTGGATCGAAAGATTTATTTTTGTAACAGAAAGAGTAGAGTGACAGTAACACACGTTTCGCCTGAATGATTGTTGAAAAAATAATATAACATGAATTAACGTTAGATATTTTATTAATTAAAAATGTTTTAGCTCCAAGTTTTTAAGTATATGTATAAATAAATAATGATATTGATATAACAATTGTGTTTTTTATTTGACGTTGGTTGTTGGGAAATAATAGGCTAACCCTTCTCTAAATTAAAGCCTGTCAGAATATTTAAGTTATCTACGACATAAATGATCTTATTTTTCTGAATGATAAACTTTAGGAGGGTACTGCATAGATGGCTGTATATCGGCGCGTGAGCTTTTTCCCAAGGGGAAAGTACAACAGCCCAATGTACGGGACATTGAGCAGTTGAATAATGAAACAAGTCATATTATTAAATTTTTATATTAAAAATATACACAGTTACATAATAACCATATTCTCACATTGCTGCTGCTCTCTCACAGAAGTGTTATTGCTTCCAATACAATCATTATAACGGACTACGCTCTGAGTGCATAACATAAATATGATCTAAAATGTTTTAACAATGCAATAACTATTATCTATACTTTACCAAAAGAAATCGTAAGGACGTAAGGTACTCGGGTCATTATTGGAATTTTTGAGGTCAAATTCTACCCTTGCGAATGCTTAACAGTACATTTCGCTCATAAAAGTCGGGCAACATAGGTGCGGTGCTACCTATCTCAGATCAATATACGCTTATTCCTATTTATTATTTACATATTTGTGAATGTGAAGACGATGTGGGTCATTTTATTAATTTTATATTTTTCTCTCTGTTCTGTTAGTTTTATTTCTTGATCATTGTCTGGCAGTTTGAGTAATTTATGTGGCCTACCAAAATGTCCTTTATTTGGTATTGTTCGTTGAATCGTTGAGCTCCTTAAGTCTTGAGTTGAGCTGCACGATTTCTGACAAATGCGTGCACTGACTGGACAGGTCCTCTCAATCTGTGTGGTTCTTTCCTTAAAAGACCGTCTCAGACATCGATCTACATGGTCTTCATATAACGTGACCAAGATTATGTCTGGACTTTTAAAAGAGACTGTGACCTCTGAGTTTGTTTCTGCCTTTCTTCTCAGAGTAGTCGGATAGGAAACGCCGACCTCAAATAGTTTAAAAAAAAACTTGATTGACGTGTAAAAGTGTTTGTACAAACCTACTTACAAAAATAAAATCATTTATCATTTATCACCTTAAAAATTTGAATCACTAAGACCTAGGTACAAAACAGTAGGTGCTAGGTCCCGCTAAGTATGCATCACGAACGGCACGCGTCAATGACAGGGTAACTACACGTCCACGGTTGCCGTTGACGCGACCCGCTAGTTAGTGTGTATGCACGTATGCAAAGGATCACTAAGAGCAATAGCGCACTAGCGACCTGGCAGCGCGGCCAGGTCGCGCAGCCCGGCCGCAGGGGTTGCGATTTGCAACGCGGCCTAAACCGCGGCTACGATCGTCAGTTGCACATACAGCGCGCTTCAAAATGGACGTTGAGGAAATAGCAGTGCTTTTGTATCTTATAAGTAAGAAGCGGAAAAAGAAAAGGAAAAAATATTGGGTATATCCCTTGCTACGTGAAAGCGGCTAGCGGCTAGTGCGCGCACACTGGTGATTTAACTACAATGCAATTGATCTCAGTGGCCGCAGCGGCCAGCGACTGAACACGAGCCGCGAATGGGTCGCTTCGATCTCGCTGGCCGCTGCGGCTCGGTGTGGCCGCTGGCCGCGTGCGGCCAGGTGCGCGTGCTCTATGGCGATTTCATACTAATGTATCTATCTCGATGGCCGCCGCGACCTGGCCGCTGCGGCCAAGCCGCTAGTGCGCTATTGCTCTTAGTGTGATCCTTTCTATTCCACTTAGTTATAGGAAATTTTAGACCCCTGCTGGATTCAGCTGTCGGACACTTATGGACTTGTATTGGTCAGTATTTTGGAGCGTAACAAGTCTTGGGCATCCAGTTTCCATGCCAACATACAAAGCCCATGTGTATAATCGGGTACCCATATTTCCAATCAATATAGGCCCTGTAAAAGATAGCAACATAGTCCCGCACCTTTCCAAACACCGAGAAAACTCAAATTGACCAATAATTAAACGAGTACCTACCAAATAAATTAGAAAATTCTTTACGTATTTTTTTTATAATTTCATTTTAAATACGTTATAAGTTCCTTTTAATAATATCTTTTTTTCACCCAAAATAACTTTCAAAATTCACGAAAAATAGTGCTCGTTAAATATTTCTTAAAATATTGTCATTTGCGATGGAACATTACTGATGTGTGTGAGTTTCAAAAGTTTTCAGTGAAAGGTACTTTTACATAGGTAGGTAGGTACAGACAACAAAAGAGATAAGTATGCAGTATGTAAAAGAGACAAGTATACATGTATGTCGTCGGATATAGTTGAAGTTTAGTAAGAAACCGATGGATGTTCTCGAATAAAATGTAATTTTATTAATAGAAAATAAACAGCTCATTTATAAAATTATATTTCAGTCGACAACATCCATCGGTTTCTTACTAAACTTCCACTATATCCGACGATTCTGCATACCTATCTCTTTTGTTGACTGTACATAGGGAGTTAGTAGAAATACATCTTAAGAGGTAATTAATAAAATCAAGCATACCACACAATTTTTACAGGTAGGTCGATATAATAGTGGGTATAACAATAAAATAGGCAGAAAGGTTCCTGCAGGTACTCGAAGGACTTTAAAATAAATAGGGTACCTACCTACCTACATAGAAGTAAAACACGTCTTTCCATTTTGTTTTAAACTTAACTAGTTATAACCTACATAAAATGAAAGACTGGTTGATTTTTCCTAACTAAAGAAGAAAGTTCTCTCAATATTATTAAGGAAATCAGTTTCAATAAAATCGTTCTCAAGTTCTATTAAATCATATGCTTATTAAAATTAGTGAGACACCTTTGCTATAGTTCAGCAATCAAGACCAGAGCTTATACAGCATGTATCATGTAGGTAATCGCGAAAAGAATATCAACTATCCCATACAAAACTTCAATACCTAATCAACCCAAAAGTATAGGTCGGCTAATCATTTTTTCGTGATTACGATGTCGGTTCCATGGAGAGTCGTTTAGTTTGATGGTTTGTACCACACTGCACACCCTTAAATATGACCATCCCTTTCTGATACTTACATGTTGTTCATTTGGACTATTTAACCTTTTTTTTTCAAGTATGAAATTTAAATAATTCTAACTAATATTATAAACTAGATGCGCCCCGCGGTTTCACTCGCGTAAATGTCGATCCCGTGGTGGGAATATCGGGATAAAAAGTAGCCTATTATGTTAATCCAGGGTGTCAGCTACCTCCATAGAAAATTTTATCAAAATTGGTCCAGCTGTTTGAGCCTGAAGAAGTAACAAACCTATAAACACACACACACAAACTTTCACCTTTATAATATTAGTGTGATGCGAAACTAAGTTTGTTTGTTTGTTACCTTTTCACGCCTAAACCACTGAACCGATCATCCCAAAATTTTGCCTATACGTTGTTAGGTGTACAGAAACCGGCATGCGGTACCTTTCATCCCGAAAAAAAGTACTGTTCCCAAGGAAAACAACAATAACGTTATTATGATAATAGATGGCGCCACGTGACTTTCGAATCAAAAACAGGACAATGTCTGTCGGGCCAGCTAGTTTACTCAAATTGGATAAAACGATAGGTGCCATAAAGTGTGGTAAATTGCCGATACCATCGCCCCGCGCGTTCCTACACGACTACATTATGTGACAACATGGGATAGGGCCCATGTTGTCACATAATGTAGTCGTCCAGACCGAATTTCGGCCATTGCCACCAATCTCAGCGGAGACGAAGCCCCTAGGGTGCCTAGTGCACCTGTCTGCACACTTGTGCACACAAGTATGTGCACAGACATAGATGCACACTCTTCCGTCACTCTCATTGTCCGATGGGATGGCAATCCGACACGACCGGAGAGAGATCTGGCGCAGGACCAGCGGCTTAACGTGCTTTCCGAAGCACGGGGGTATCACACAGCCAAATTACAAATTCCGGGCTGTTATTAAGAAATTCCCAATAGAAAAACCCAATGACAATTTACCCAACATAGGCCCTATGCAATAGGTAGGTACATAAAATATGTAGCAGCCGCGTGCGCGCCGATGCCGCTTTTACAGGTACAGGTCGGTGTGTGGTGGTGGTTGTCGAAAAATGCCTTTTTTATTTTTAGTAAAGACAGGGTAATTGATTATTTTACTATTTTAACACTTTGTATTATCCGCTTTTCTATTTAATGTGATAACATCATCGCCTCTCTCTACATACGTATCTATACCTACCTCAAGTATTTGTCACGGCCGTACCTATTCAGTGAGACGGGTTTTATTTAAATTGAAAGACACATGTTCAACGAAGGGATTTTACATTCAATTAACATAATAGCTTTTAAATTGCTTTGGTCAAATTAATTGTTTCAGCTGAAATGGATTAATCACATTGAGAACGATTAACTGAATCAAGTTACAGGCAGTTAAAGTGATGATTGCATTCCTTTGTGTTGTTTGAGCTTGGGGCCGTAGTGTTAGGTTTATAGGTAACTTAATTGGATTCACTATCCTAGGTAGGTACGGGACAGTTACCTATTCACTATGTAGGTGTCTTGAGTTTGACGAAAGTTACCTACCTAATCGACTTTCGCTGCCGACCGTACCTACTTAAGCGTTTTCATGATACTGTTGCTTTAAATCTATTCAAGAACGAACAAAATACATACATAACTCCTATTAGGGCCCCAAAATCCGAAGACTTAAAAAAACAATCTGTATTTCTTTACGAAACATTTTTCTGGCTACGACTTCGTTAAATTTCAGATTCGGAAAACCAATTTCCCCGATCTTATCCACCAGAAGAACCAAATGATTGAAACTGATTTTGAAGGAAATCTTGCCTTAGATTAGAAATATTTACAGACTTATAAACGAGATATAACAAAGCTACAGTGGCAGCATTTCATAAGTATAAATCATAAACAAATGTATTAATATGTTAATCGACTACATATGCCACCGTGCTAAAGGCATCTAAGTAAATCACAATTTTCTAAATCAGGCTAAGCCTTGTAAGAATGAGAAAGAGAGATATGCAAAAATTCACAACATAGTTTGACCCTAGACTTGAGTGTTCTACCGTGTAGAGAAAGTACTGAGCGAACAATGAAATGCAAGTGCAGAGCTTCTAACGTAAAATTGTGCTGCGCTAGGAACGGATTCAGTTTCCCTTTTTGAGCAATTATTATCTAAAACGTTTACAGACGTTACTCCTAAGCTCACCATTAGAAGTTGAAGCAAAAGGATTTAGAGCAAACCAGAGGGTGTTTAGACATTAGTTAGTGGGAATGTGGGTAGTCGAAGTTTATCAAAGTGATGTCTAACGCACGTGATCAAGGGTCTATCATATTTTAAGAGGAATATACACTTAAGATTTGTGTTAGGCGTGGTAAACACTTGCTCGGGTTAGCATTAATCGATATTGCCGGGCGGCAAAATCGAATTTTGTAAGTAGGTAGTAATTTCATTGGTGGGGATTGGATCGGGTCGGCTTTGTTGTTCAACAAATAAGTATCTACTGCCGATTCGAATGTGCCGACCTGAACAAGTGTGCAGTAAGCCTTATAAAGGGTATTTGTAGTTGAACTTTATATCGTCATAATTATTAAAACGAAGTGGGATATTTTACAGTGATGTCTTAGGACTAAATTATATAAGTAGGTATATTAGATACCAATTTTTTGATCATTAGAGTTTGTCTATTTGGGACAACTGTCGTGTTTATTATTCAAAACTGAACTACGGAAAAATAGAATTTAGTTCTGTTATGATAAACACGAAAGTTTGTCTTACATTAAATAAAACTTTAAGGAATAATTTACAGTAAGGTCTCTCAAGTTTCTCTAGTAAATAGATCTTTAAATGCATCTTTAAAATAAGTATTAGCTACAGTCTAGCTACAATAGATAAAAAATACGAGCTAACTTTATAGTATTAATCAAAGGTAGAAATCTTAGAAATAGAAATCTGAACCAGCCAGAGCGTCTCTTATTCAAACTAAGAGGTATCTTCTACCCATGCCCACCACGGCTATACTAAAATATCTTATAATATTCTTCATTACATAAGCACATTGTACTTTCCTTGACTATTTTATAAATAATTGAACTAATAAGACATTTCGCGGTAACATTTAGAATGAAATACTTAAATTATACCATTTCCACCTTTGGGCTTACATTGCTGCATTGCTAACATTTTGGCGAAGTATCTTGTTCTGCTTAAATTTAGTTAGCGAAGAAGTTCTTTCCCAGCGTAGCGTATGCTATGCAAAATAAGCTAAGTTCCGTTTAACTGCGCTCGGAACTCATTTCTATAAGCGCAGTCTCACAAAAGATTACAGAGCGAGCGTGTTGAACAAATTGTCACATTTCCACACTCTGAGGAACTTTTGCTACAAACGTTTGCTTTCAAACTCGCAATTTTTCAAATCCTATTTTTTTTTAACTTCGTTTTGTCAGGACAGAATCACTTCACATTTGATGTGACTGAGTGACATGGTCACCTAGCATAGGTTCGTTGATGAGAGGCTTATAACATTACAAAATGTATATCACGACGACACCGCGAAGGCAAACAACAATTTAGAATTGGTACAACTGTCGCAATCCCATAACTTTAAACGTTATCAAACATCCTATCTTAAAAAGTACCTTGCATCGCCAAATATTCCCCAACTAGGTATTATAATAATTTACCGTCCAACAATTACCCTCACAAAATTGCTTACATTTACAAAAGCTTCGTTTGGCGTCCTTTGAAGCCACAGAAGCATAAGGACCTGTTTTACCGTTCGCTATTAATTTAGGGACCTTATCTGACAGACGGTACCTACTTTTACAATGTCATAATCTCCGGTTATTCAATAACTGTGTTGAAATGTTATGAATCTGGTGAATGACCAGATTTACCAATCATAGCATTTGACCACAGTAACAACAAGTTTAAAATGAGGTTTGACTTTAGAATGAGGGTTAGTCTAGTCTGTCAGATTAGTTCTAGAAATTAAATGAGCGAGTAACGAGGCTGGTCCGCGTGTGTGCACGTAACTATGAGCAAGAGGACGTGGGAGTGAGTGGTTGCCGTTTGTGCGGTCGACCCTGGCCGGATGCTGGACGTCGCCAGGACTCCTGCTACGAACACCGCTGCAGGGGACGCGATCTGAAACACGTCATCCACTACTTTGAACATAGAAACATCCATATTTTCTATGTTTTTTAATACAAGGATTTTCCCCTGTACCTTGGGAGCGTTAACAGACACAAATATCACATGCTCAAAAGTTGGCTGTAAAAACTAAGTATATATGTTACTTTGGGAATCGAACCCACGAGTCGCGACAGGCACGAGCGTAGAAGCCAAAGTCTTCGACACTGTGCCAATCAAACCGTCAATATAAAGTAACAAAATAAAGTTTCGTAAGCCATGACATGCGAAAAACACTTTAGGAGACAAACCTCCACCAATCGATAAACTCATTAGTTAAAATTGTAGGTATTATAGTTTCGTGTCAACATGACCCAAATATTTTTCTAGAAATCAGCCACTGCCCCGTTGAAACTTGATTCGCATTTCCATACCTACCTACGCCATCATGAATTATTTCTATCAACACAAACGCATAACTCAAATTTAGGTAGAAGTTGTGAAAGCCGCATGCTGAAAGGGCAGCTTTCAATTAAAATTGTACGATGTTATTACGTCCGCGGAGGCTTATCTCCGGCATGACGTCGAACGAACTAATTTGTGTTAGCAAAACACAAATTAGTTCGTTCGACGTCAAACGGCAAGCGCCTGTCCCGGACGTCAGCAGTACGTAAAATTTTATGATGTCCGTACAAGACCCCGTCTCGTTAAATATGAATCTAATATGGAAGGCTCCGGTACCCCACGTTCTTCATACGATATGTGCGGCTCGTCCAATTATATTTTATGTTTGAAATTGAGCTCGCCATGTACAATTTTAATGGTTGGGGTTAAAAATTAAAGGAAAACGTGTGGGTATCTATATAAATGAAATTTAAAGCTAACCTCAGACGTTATTCGGGGGCTGCAAATAGATTATCCGCTATTTGCCCCTGGGACGGAAACAGTCGAGCTATTATTGTGATAGGTACCTATCAAAGATATTGACAAAATAATAGATAATGTTGCTAACAGTAGGTAGAAATATGTGCGACACAAATACCGTTATATTCAACTCACAAAACCAAAATACCGTGCAAACGTTCAACAATTTGGTGCAGAGTCAGACGTTAATGCCTAGACTAGGTCGTAACCTTTACCAGTACAAGTATGATACAACAGCTGCATCTAAATATCTATAACTACCATTCCTAATCCCATTACAGTATTATCCCACATTGCTGGAGATTACCACGTAATATTTGTCTGCACAATTCCCCGGCTGTTCTTTACGGAACTTAAATTCCATCGCGAAAATGCTCAGAAATGTGTTTCCGACTTGTCGCGGCAATAGAATGAAAACGACGCGGAGCGAGCTGCTGCGAGCCTCCTCTCAGATAAAGATAATGCTATACAGAATATAAAACAATGGCGTAAGAGGCTCTATTCATTCCCGGTACTGTAGCGTCAATTATATTTTTAGAACGCTTCATTAATTTCATCAATTCAATGAGAACGCTCGTCGGGATGATAAGGAAGTTCCTTTCAATTATGTTTCGTTTTGTTGAAATAAAAATGAGGAAAAGAAATCGATTTGCGGTTTTAATTATGGCAGTAAAAATACGCAACAAAATTTGTGAAGTCGAGTCGGATATCGCTTTCAATTAAGGCAGCTTTTCCAATACCAATCATATTGGGGTCGGCTCTTAAATGCCCGAATATACGAAGCGAGTGCAGCTGTCTGATATAAGCAATCTACTTACTTGTGGGATTACCAGTGAAGCCACTCTACATTATGCCTCCACTAAATATGCAACTATGCTCCGAACAAAACAAAACCTACGGCCATTCGTGATCTGTCTAATAAATTTTCATACTCATACTCCATAGAACAGAATTTGTGTGAAGTTATCTGTTATTGCTCCAGTGGTGTAACATGTCATAAAACCTAAAAAAATAAATAAAAAAGTAGGTAGGTAAACTAAATTACACACGAATCCCGTTCACCTGCACCTCGGATGATGGACGCTCAATCAACGTGGCCACCTACTGGGCTCAAACAATCTACTTATACCTTTATGAAAAAAAAAACAAAAAAAAAACAACAACAAGGAAGAACTACCATCGACACAAAAAGAAGAAGATAAGTACCTACCTACACAAAACAGTTACAATAAGTTGAACAAGGTGCTTGTCTAGACCAACGTGCTACGATGATTGTTATTAAATAAGCGTGACAAACAAAAGAAACAATGCATAACCTTGGGGCAAGGCGGGGTGCGACGAGAGTGATTAAAACCTCCTGAGACGTGGGGCCCTGGCGACGTCACATCGAATCGGGGTCCCACTGCACTGAGGGTATCACCCAAGCAACGCCGGGCCTATATGACATGAAATGGGAAAATTAAAACATGCCAAAATAATAAAAATAAAATTGTATGGTAGGTACAGTCACGAGCAAATGGTGCTGCCAAAGTTTTATCAGATATTTTTGATCACAACGAGGTATTATATGCCTTCCACAAACGATCACGTTTTTTTTGCTGACGATCGGTGAAATTAGATATTATTGCCGAGCGAGCTGTGTATAGTAATATTATTTTATGCTCGTGACTGTACCTACAGACAATTTGCTGGAAAAGGGTGATAGAAATGCTGTAAAAAACTGAAAAGTAATTTAGTCAGAACTCATTTGTGTTCTACATGGAAAACTTATGTGTAAATGTTGAATGGACTGTGTGTAGGTAATCGAATTGTGAATGACGTGCGGATTTCCCGGCAAACGTTCATTGTTAATAATAGGTAATGAACTCATTCATGGATAAGTACCTATGCATCAATTCTCGCTTTACGCTATGCAATTACAGAACGGAATTTGAATCTGAATAAAAAATTGCAGCTTAAAACAAGAACGTTTTCAATGTGAATGGTAGTAATTATGGGTTGTGGTGCGGCTAAGTAATAACAGCTGCACGGGTCGATCGATCAGGTTAAGCTACGCTTGCCGCGGTTGGTATGTGCATGGGTGACCATCTTTACATACCAAGACCCTTCCGTGCCTCGTAAACCACGTTTAGCCGTTGGTCCTGGCTGTCACTCGTGGATCTTTGACAGACGTTGCGGGTTGTCAGAAGCCCGAAAGTTTGACAACCAATCTTACTAAGGGGTGTTGTATTACCCAGTAACTGGGTTGTGGAGGTCGGATGGGCAGTGGCTCCATGTAAAATAGGTAGGTACTCAGCTGCATCCGGTTTGACTGGAAACCAACCCTAACATAGTTGGGAAAAGGCTATGCAGATGAGGATGGTAGTAATCATGGGTCGTGAGTACTTAGTTGTTTTTGTCAAAATAACTATGGGCTCCGGACTCACAATCTGTTCAAATGCTTTGTTTTGTTGCATATTGGGATTGTAATTTTGTTCTTCTAGGATTTGCTATTGCGTTGCCATCCCAGCACGTAAAATGATGGCAATATTAAACACAAATGAATAACGTCAGCTAGCATGGCAGTTATCAGACTCTGCTCTCTGATAACTACTATACAACCACCCTCCATTCGCATTGAACACGTCCTTGTTTTTAACTGCAGTTTTTTATTCGGATTCAAAGTCCGATCTGTACCTACCTAATAGAGAATTAACAGACGCTTCACTTTTTGTTCATTTGTATTTTTCATTCGGCACCATTCACTCTACAAGTTACACGTCAGGGGCGACCATAGTTATAAGACCTTATCCAAGGTAAGGCTACGTTACACCTGCTCACCTATGCGGTGCTCGATGCGGGGAGCCGGGCGGTGATGATGCGGGAGAGAGCGCCGGCGTTGCGGGCGCGGATGCGGCGCGGCGGCGCGAGTACTCCGTGCCCCCGACCGCCATGGCCGTGCCGCCGCCAACGGGATCCGTCACGCGTGTTACGCTAAGGCCTGACGCTGAACGGGTCGGACGAGACGGAGCTGTGGAATAAGCATTAGGTTAGACATTCACGACGATCAACGTAAAACCATTAGTAGGTTTTTACAATATGTAAGTAAGTAAGGTAGTAAGCTATAAATTTCAATGATAGCCGAGAGTTTTATCAAACTTGTGGCATTATTCTAATTTATCTAAACTAATAGTATAAAGAGTAAAGACTTGACTTTTATGCTTAAACGGCTCAATGGATTTGAATGAAATTTGGCACATGGGTAAACCATAACCTGGATTAGGATATAGGATACTTTTTATCCCAATATTCCTACGGGATCGACACTTATGCGGGTGAAAAAGTTGGGCGCAGCTAGTATTTTATAACAATGAGATTTAGAGATACATTCCAAAGACTACCTATAATTGTACGTCATTCAAATTTGATCAAGAATGAACTGCTTAAGTCAGATCTAGACGCTAAAACCGCAGTCGACCTATATTTAGTAGGCACTTCATAATATTATTTAATATAGTCGTTCAACGTAAGCGTTTTCGCAAGGAAGGAAGGAGATTATGTTACAACACAAACTGCCATGTTGCAATATGCAGTGAAATTGTAATGCATATTCACGTTTTGGTAAGGATTAGGATGACTGGTAAGGCTTTCTATATAGTAAGTGACCGAGAGTGGATAAGGCAATTCACGTAGCAGGTAAGACTACGGCGTAGCACGTAGAGATGCTACGTCGTAGAGTGATGCTACGGTTTCAGATCGTCTACGCGTAGTTTGGTGTACCAAAATTTTGTTTTTAGAACGCTACGGAAAGACTCGGTAATTTCTAAGATGACATCCTTGACAGATTTTTTTTCTAAATCTATGATAGGCTCACGTTTGATTACTACCTCATTTAATGGTAAATACTAAGATGTAGGTTGTATTATTTATAACATTTATTTACTTAGTAGCTTACAATTAGTTAAGAGTTACTAACCTCCAGTATAACTATAAAGTCCAGCCGGCGAGGACCTGGGTCGATACCCAGAGACGGTGGACGTGGTGGACAGAGTAGAAGGGGACCTCTTCAGCCCTGGGCTTTCCCCGGGCCCTGCGGCAACTGACGGCTTCCTCGATCGCGGCTGGCGCTTGGACCCTGTTCTGCATACCCCTGATGTGAGAGAAGGCAACACATACTTCTATAGTGTAGTGAAAGTGCGGACAATGGCATCGATAAACAGTGCTCGGTGTTATAACAATGTGGGTGGCAGTCGGTACCAGGTTTTAATTTCAAGTGTTTTTAAAAGCATTGTATTGCTAGCGAAAATTGTGCTTTGCGGGTTGGTACTCTCTTTATTAGATACGTTTTTAAGTCTCTTTGTACAAGCTAATCATAAATAGCTAACAATTCTGAACTAAAGAGAATACATTCGATAAATTCATTATAACGATAAACAAGCAAACGTTTTAAACGAGTGTTTACTTTATAACATTCTCAGAGCTCGTCCTAATGAGGCATAGATAGAATTCTAAGAAAATACAGTGCTTCTTAGTATACTTAAACATCAAACAAACATTGAATCCTATTTGGAAACATCAAAGATTGGCTTATTTCAACCTTTCTACTGCTCTTACAATCTACATACAAACAATATTAATATGAGATTGCTAAAGCAAAATCGAATTATGTTAGAGAGTGGAGCACACTAAAAGTGGGGCGTCTGGCGATTGAATTAAAATTACGTTTGGCCTTACAACACCAAATTGAACTATGTACGAGTACGTGAGGGGAATAACGACAGTTTTCTTTTAGAGCACTCTAAGAGGTCACAGAGGTCATTTTGAACCGTTTTTACTCTAAAGATTAACAACGTCGCTTTAGCTGTTATAATAATTGAGCTCGTAAAGACGTGACAGAAAATTTCACAAAGAGAATTTTATTTGAAGCTAACGTCGCATAACTTATTAATCTTCAACAAAAACCAGTTCATGACCTCTTAATCTGTACTAGCTCTTTCTTACCAGTAGGACATTGTCGGCCCATGGAGCATTTCCCCTCGCAGATGGTGCGCTGGTTCAGCATCGTCTGGTAGGAGTCCAGCATGACGCGGCATTCCGACAGGTCTCTGTCAGCTAACGCCAAGGACGGGTAACGTTCCTTCAATCTTCTTCTTTCCTTGAGTAAAGAAGTTCTTAATGAGTAATTAACAGAGGGTTCTGTTTTCAAGTTGGTCAAAGAAAATGTGGTTATATTAGGGAGAAATGTTATATAACATTACGCCTGAATTTCTCCGAAGGGTAAGGCTGTACCATAAAGGTTGTTCACTAAAGTCAACCTTATGTAGTGCATGCTGGCTATAATTTAGCGCGAGTTCCATTCGAACATTCTAGTAATTTTAGAACGGAGTGTCAAATATTTTATTAGGTTTCTTTGTTTAGGAAAACTGAGGGCTAGTTTAGTCGGGAATACATAAAGACGTTCGGTCAATATAAATTTAAAAAAATCCTATCGTTGTTTAAATTCTTTGAAGGGCTCATCCAGCCCTTCACAGTACCTACTCACACAAGTCCCAAGTAACAGGGGGTGATCATATTGTCATCATTCGGGCACAAATCCTCCGGGTTGCTACTGCGAAATTCCCGATGGAAAATCCAATAACACGTTGCCTGACCTGAGAATCGAACCCCGGACCTCATGCTCAGCAGAAGACAGCCCACTAGACCAACGAGGCGGGTCCAGTATAGGAAGGAATTCCCCTGTTTTTGGTCTGAAATCTATATACAGGATGTCCGGTAATTAATGGATAACCACTTAAGGGGTCTTTGTACTTATTATTATGAACAACTTTTCCTATGGGGCCAAACATGAAATCGCGAAAACAAATCAGTTGTTCCCTACATTTATGTTCGCATAACTCGTCAAAATCTAGGAAACTGCTGATTTTTTTTTTTCGCCATTTCAGGTTTGTTCCCATAGATTGTGTTGTTCATAATAAATATAAATATATAAATAAATATATTCGACAACTATCACACAACGCCGTCTAGTCCCAAGCTAAGCAGAGCTTGTGTTATGGGTACTAGACAACTGATAAACATACTTATATATTTCTAAATACATACATATTATAGATAAATTACACCCAGACACAGAACAAATGATCATGCTCATCACACAAACATTTGTCCTGGGTGGGAATCGAACCCACGACCTCCGGCATAGCAGTCAGGGCCACTAACCACTAGACCAACGGGCCAGTCGATAATGATAAGGAAAATGAGCCCTGAAGAGGTTATCCATTAATTACCGGACACCCTGTATATAAAATTCAAAGTCCTGATTGACTGATATATCAACGCACAGCCTAAACCGCTAGTCCTAGAGATATGAAATTTGGAGTGTGTTCTTTGTGAAAAAAAAGTAGGTATCCACTAAGAAAGAGTTTTTCGAAATTCCACCCATAAGAGGGTGAATTGGGGGAGAGTAAAATTTCACGCGGACGAAGTCGCGGCCAGAAGCTAGTTGTTCTAATAAATGACCTCACGCTACCGCTATATGACCCAATTCGCCATCGAACAGTCATGGGGTGTGGTTATGGTCTGTTGCCTTTCCCATTATAACGAACTGTTATCCACTACTTCATTCGCATACAAATTTAACTTCCTTTATCCCGTTGAGTACCGGAAAATTCTATCTTGATGCTGTTCGAAGTTACACCTTATAAAAACGTATACCTATTCGTCTCAAGTTGTAGTTGAGGTTGCGTGTAGTCAGTCTATCAGTTAGTTAACGAATCAGACAGAACTGGGGGCCTAAAAAGGCCACTTTTGCAGAATCATAAAAGGATAACACAATGGACACTTAACTGTTAAGTTAATCGTATCAAATCGCATTGGTGAAGCATTTTTCATTTATTTATTTTTTTGTCTGTGCTAAAACACCAATCAATTAAATCCAAATCCAATCCCAATCTCTTTGATTGTACCTACGTAGTGCAGCGAAAAAAGAAAAACACGGACTGTCTTCGCCATATTATAATTCATAATGTTATCCTTTTATGATTCTCCAAAGTTTCTTTTTAGGCCCCCTGTTATGTGTTTTGAAAGAATATTGTTTTGTAAAGGTATTCAAGTAAATAAGTAATTGTTTTCATAGGAACAAGTGATTTATAACAGCTTAATAGACCCTCCGCAATCACACGTAAGTGACTTTAATCAGACCTACTTTTGACAAATAGGCTGACTATCGATTCGCTTTGGTCACGCGAATGATTCATTAAGGTAACCGTGGACAGTTAAATTTTCGAAGAAATACCATGATGCTTCCAATTCCTTGATTACAGTACTTTTTTTTCCACTAATCTAAATAACATTTCACGAAAGACTTGGGTACAATAGAGACTTTTAATAGGTACCTACGTTACAAAGTAGAGTGTTATCTTTGTATAAAGTGTGGATCATGTGTGGATAATGAGGAAAGGGAATATTTTCCGAATTTCTGCGAGTGGTTAGGGGGAGGACTGACACGTGAGCGCGTCTCGCAAGGTGGCCGCAATCCCACTGTGTGTCACTAGCCGACGTATAAATTACTTGGGTTTACATCAACGTTAGCAAAGTATGGATGCGCTGTTCCAACCGAACAAAAATATCTGTGTATCTGTTTTGTAGCAAGCTACCACAAAACTTTATACATGAACAGAGAACACACAATACAACAGTGAATCACTCTGCCTGTCGTCTTGTTACATTAAACCAAGTTCGAATAAAGGCAAAGATAGCTGAGTTCAAAAGGGACATTGTAAACTTTAACGTGGACAGAGCAGTTCATACATTACGCTTAAGGTTGGAACAGAGTGTGTCCATAAGTTGATACCGTTGATGTACACAAGGATAAAGTTTTCCATTTCACTGAAATCTCTCGTGAAAGCTATTGACTTGATTGGTCTGAGGGGATAGCTTAGCGTTTGATAGCGTGTTCAACGGGACGTGTGTTAAGTACGTACCTGCCAGGATAGGTATAACACCCATCAAGATAACGTGTTCACTCCTATTAGTATGCTAATATGATATTGATGAGATTATTCTAGGGAATGTCGTATCTAGTTCGTGCAATCCAGCTCCATTTCAGCCATCCAACATTCATTTAATCACACTAAATTGTAAAGGCGAAAGTTTGTGAGTGTGTGTGTGTGTGTGTGTTTATATGTTTGTTACTTCTTCACGCTCAAACGCCTGGACCAATTTTGATAAAATTTTGTATGGAGGTAGCTGACACCCTGGATTAATATATAGGCTACTTTTTATCCCGATATTCCTACGGAATCGATATTTATGCGGGTGAAACCGGGAGGCGCAGCTAGTGATATATAATCATAATCAGCCTTTAGGGTTCTCACTGCTGGGACACAGGCTTCCTCTCAGTGAGAGGGAGTGGGCCGTAATCCACCACGCGGGCCTAGTGCGTATTGGTGGATACCTACACATTTAATAATGATACCTAATTATTAAATATGGACAACAATAAGTCGCCTGAAATTGTTTGTGTATTTATTAAAAAAAAGCCGTTGCTGGATGTACCTACATAGGTACTTACTTACCGTTCAGTTACACATCAAGCGAGCTTTTATAAGTTTCTCCAGTAATTTAAATCTTTACGACAATTTCGAGCTTCTTCTTCTTTTCGAATCAATGACACAAGAAAATCAATCGTTCAGTTAGAAAAACTTGAAACACATGAACATTCGTCTAAACTCTGATTTTTTATTTGCCAGACCAAAATGGCAGCGGCAATCGACCTTTTTTGTCATGTGAGTGTTTACGCAGCCATCATTTTAGTCTAATACAGACGCCAGCACATCAAGCTACCCGAAACTGTCAAATTTTCCCAATCAACTTTGATCCTTATGCTTTAGCGATAAAGTAGAAAACCTATTAAAGAAATTTGACAGGTTGTAGTAGCTTGATGTCTGTACTTTAAAAATCAGAGTGTAGTTCACTACATTACTTTGGCCCAGTAGGTTTGGTTTATTTACTTCAATTTTGAACTCTAAAGCTATTATTTCCTTACCTCAACCAGCTTATACGTCTCAAACTCCTGCAGCTGCCTCTGGAAGCCCAAGTTAGGGTTGGCGACGGCCCTGCCCGCGCGCACCACCTTCAGTGCCTCGCGCCACGTCAACGGTGTCACCGACATTATGTACGCCACCGCCACCGTCACGCTGCGCGACATCCCTGCTAGACTAAGAGAATAGAGCAATTTAGGATGATTATTCAAGAGACATGGGCATTAACCAATCGTCCGCACTCGGGGTCTGTCAGCGAGCAATGGAGCGCAGTATCCTTGGAGTTAAACTTTCTGATTGTATAAGGAACTCGATACTGCGTTCTAAAACTCAAACTGCCGATGTAGGTCACACGGCTGCCAAGCTAAAATGGAACTGGGCTGGTCACATCTGTCGCATGCCGGAGGAGCTATGGGCTAAAGCAACCACACAATGGGTCCCAAATAGCAGCAAACGACAACGCGGCAGGCCCAGAAAGAGATGGCGGGACGAGCTCGACTCTTTCCACAAGGATTGGCGTATAACAGCACTGGATAGGGATAAGTGGAAGGAGGGAAGGGAGGCCTTTGCCCTGCAGTGGGACAGAAACGGCTGATAATAATTCAAGAGACAGGAGTAGTCAGAATATGCTTAGAAACTACATAGTACCTAGTCTTCCAGCATCTCAAAATCAAAATATTTTATTTGACATAAACCTACGTGGGCACTTATGAAACGTCAGAAGCTAAGTACACAGTTCCAAATTCAAATTCAAACCGTCTTATTACAAAACGTGATCTAATTTTAGACCTAGCCTAAACCTTCGAGCCAGTTACTCTATTTTGAACTTTATTCCGACAAACGTTAATTTCTTAATGCAAAATTGACAACTTAGACTCGGGTTTATCGCCAGTTTTTAACCGACTTCAAAAAAGGACGAGGTTTCTCAATTCGACCGTATATATGTTTTTTTATGTAATAAGAACTTTAGCTTCGTCGGATTATAGTTCGAAATTTAAAAACGGCTGGATGGTTTAAACCTGGCTCTAAAGATGAATCTTGTTTTGTAATAAGGCCGAATATGTTTATTTGCCAGAAAATACATTGTTCAATAAGAGAAGATTTTAAAGCCTAAAAGTTATTGTATTCGCAAGCAAGCGTTCAAGTCACATGACAGTGCCAATAATTGAGTCACATGTCTTCGAATTTATGGTTCTAGGACATGCCGGTTTCCTCACAATGTTTGCCAGAATGTCACGTCATGTTCGTTTCCTATGGAGAAGAGCCGGCAAGAAACGCCACGGTTACTCTTTTAAAAATAATTTACAATGTTTTCAAATTACCGTGTTAATAGGTATGGAAGGTCAGCGTACTTAGTGTAGGCCTGTCAACAAGTATCTTCTATATATATAAAATTCAAAGTCCTGACTGACTCATATATCAACGCATAGCCTAAACCGCTGATCCTAGAGACATGAAATTTGGAGGGTGTGTTCTTTGTTAAGAGAATGTCCACTAAGAAAATGTTCTTCGAAATTTCACCCCTGGGTGTATGGGGCAGGGTGAAATTTCAAGCGGACGAAGTCGCGGGCGGAAGCTAGTTTAATATAAGTATCCTTCTCCTGTCAGATCGTTAACATATATCTTTCGTTAAAGCCTTCATCTTTACATCAGCTTGTAGAAGTCCAATGTTCAGAATACGTGGCTGTTTTGCTATCTGGTAAAAATGTAGATTTGAATAAGGAAAGCAGTTAGAAACAATAAATCATTGGACATTTCTATTCTAAAAAAAAAACATTTCGGGTAACCGAATAATCCATTCTAGTAAAACATTTCGGGTAACCGAACCGAATAATCCATTTTAGAAAAACATTACGGGTAATCGAATAATCCATCCTAGAAAAACATTACGGGTAACCGAATAATCAAGTACCTACCTAACTTTACAAACTTCAGCAGAAATACTTCATTGAACAGACTACAATTTAATTTAAATTATCCTTGACACTTTTTCTTAAGAAAAACCAACACCAAAGAAATGAAGTTAAATATTAACATTCAAAGCGCCAACAGGATTGATTCAGAAACCCTCGTCCCCTTATGTTCCAATAAGCCGTGTGTACGTTCAAGCTAAGCCGGTCGACGTGAATATAGTCTGTTCTAAAATTATATAATAAAAGTGTAAACAAACCCGCCGGGTAATTGCGTAACACCCTATCAGTAGCAATGGGTTTCATTTTGACAGTTCAACAACATTCATTGCGTTATTTACGTTGTTGAGCAGATACATTTTGCGAACATATGAAGCAATGGATTATAGCAATGTCCTTCAAAATTATTCAGATTGAGCTCAATAGTGTGTTACGCAGTTAGGGTGCCGGTTAAAGTTAAATTCTTACGCAGTCACTTAATAACGGGAATTTGTAATACATACAGACCTACATTCATCTGATTTTAGGAAGTTATAAAATTAACTTCAATTATTGTCAAATAAGGAACACCATAACGGGTAACGTGATTCAAATTTAAAAAATCGGGTTTAAGTATTCAAATAATCAAACCGAAGCACTCAATTTGTAAGTGGCACTACAAATTGGCATCCACAGCTAGGTACCTTTTCTGATCGATTTGTTTACATTTTCATCTGATACTTTTTGAACAGACCATAGCAGGGTGTCGTCGACAGCTCTCGAACGAGTTTCAACTGCAAGCGATGCGAGTGACACTTGACCGAGAAAGGTGGGCCCTGGAGATATCGACTGAGGCGTATAAGATAAGATTCAAGATTCTCAGTTCTGAAGGAGCAGAATAAGATGATTTTTAAGTAGGTTGAACTACATAGAAAAATATAAATTATTGTTGCGTGCCACAATTAATTCCTGGTACATGGTGACATTAGTTACCTTACCACTAGCGTTATCTAGTATCGAGTAGCGTAACTAGTAGTCAAGATCCTTCTAGAACTTTCGATGCGAGAACTTTCCAGAACTTTCTCGAACTATTGACATCTGGTCGGTCGGGGCCAGTTTCTATAATGGAAGGTTCTAGAACTATCTGCGGCACTATATAAGGCCGGTGTGGGCCGTGAGCGGGATAGTTTGGATACAGCGACACAAGCGAACACATCGAAGCGATCTTCAAGTGCGACTTAGAGCGATCAGTAGTGCAGTTGTGTTTAAAAATAACCGTGTTTGAGTCGATATTAGTTGTGTTGATTAAAGTGTAATTTTTTTGGTTATTAAATCGGCAGTTTTTATTGTCAAGAACCCGAAGCTCGTAACAGTATGTTAATAAGTATAACTTGATTGAAATGAGAAAGATCCCAACACTAGATAATATAAAGTTTCGTAAGTAACAATAATCATTTTATTAAACGATTAAGTACAGCAACTTGCCATATTCTAATTTTCTGAACTGAGAAATCTTTCAGTGTCTACTAAGTAGTATCTATAAAAAGATTAATCTCTTTCTGAGGTCGTTTACAAAGTAATTCTAGAGGTAATGTAGACAGAACATTTTCAAGTGCCAGATTAAACGTAAGGATCTGCGGATTTGTAACCTTGAAACTTAAAGCTGAGACGCGTTAAGGGGACTACATGACCTGAAGCGTGGTCACTGTCGGACTGCATAGAAAAGAAAGAGAAGCGCAATGATAAAAAAGAATTTTGAAAGTCCGTCGACAATTGGCGGAGTATTCGATGAACAAACATACAAAAAAAAAAAACATACAAACATCCGAACATAGTACATAGTAGTAGTCCTCCTTTTTGTGAAGTCGGTAAAAATGTGAAAATATGAAGCAATTACTTATCAATTTAAGGGCTAATTTTTCTATCATCTGATAACTTTATTCAATTAATAATTTTGAAATTTTGACAGTTATTTCATACAAAAACTGTCAAACGTCAATTTTATTCCTCGAATAAAAGTTATCTGGCGATGGAAAAACCAGTCCTAAGTATATAAAATCTATTGTTTTTTTCAAATGGAGAAATTTTTATTTCAAATGGAGTTTATGTAACATTGCACAAAAACAATTGCTGGGAAACGAATTTTACTTTAGGTGTGAAAATGTTTGCTGTTTGTGGTCACGCAAAACATTGTGCTTATGGGTGCATGCAACGGTACAGGGGTCGTGGGGGTATTTAAAGTTGTGTTATGAAATTAAAAACGTTTTCCGCAAAAAAAAAAATCAGTAAATAAAATTGTTTGGACCAAAAAATTGAAACACTAGTGCTTTAGTAAGTATGTTGCTTCTAGAATAAACTGACAAAAAATCAGAATGATTGTATGTATAGGTATTAGTATGGTTGTTATTGTAAAAACATTTAGTTTTAGAGATATCTTCATGATTTTTTTCTATCGTATTAAATTAGTTATATTAATATGTTTTCAACACACTATGCAACTAGCATAAATCCTGAAAATACCATATATTATTCTAATTTTGTTTACTGTAGTCGATCATATACTTTTAGGCATTATAAAACTTGCGTTTTTTGCGTTTAGGTCCTGTAGCCCCCTTAAGTAGGTACGCATTAAATGCTACATTAGTTAGACACACGATACTTACAGAAGTTTGTCAGCGTAACTTACGTGTCATTATATAAATCTGTGTACATAAAATATACAAAGTTTCGTCATTAACTATCTCTCGCGGCGGTACCACTAGTCGGGGGTACTCGTAACCAAAGCCACGGCAAATGATGCGTCATTAAAATCTTTCCTTGCTCCACTTTTGTTATAAAAATGCTGTTTCTCGAGACATTTTTGAATTTTCTTGACAAAGGATGGTGGTAAAATAAAAACACTGTTTTACAGTGCCTTCTTTAATTGGACAGCTTCTGTAGAGAAAATAATCCGAAGGAAGTGCGCAATTTACTCAAGCACCGTCTAAGGAAACTGGTATTGAGCAGCAGATTTTCGACCAAATAGTCAGACCCTGCATAGGTACCTTTGACGGATTAACAGTTGACAAAGAAAGGTCCTGGAGGTATTGATGATACGTATAAAATAAGATTCAGGATTCTCAGTTTTGAGGGAGCGGAAAAAGATGATTTTTAAGTAGGTTCTTTATAGCAAATTTCTTTGTGACCATCAGAATGACTGGCCAAAATGACCGATCAGCTTTAAAATATTACTAACATCTAATACCACTTTGCTACTATTTGATACCTTTGTTTAAATAATTGGTACCTAAATAATAACTGAGAAAATTAATTTAAAAATGGCCAGTCATTAGCATAACATTTTTTTATTAAACATTTTGTTGATTGAGATGTAAAATAAAACAATAAAACAGATTAATCTTTTCTTGCATATAAAATGCAATGCGCGTAGAAGCTTTTACTGCATTTTCCCATAATACAAGCTCAAGCTTAGCTTGGGAATCAGTAGCAGCACCTTTTGTGCAATACATGAATACGATGCAATGTTGGATACTCTAAGCTAAGATGAATGTATTAACTGGCGACAATAAAACTTTTTTTTTTATTCTGGTGAACAAATCGTCAAAGGATTGCCATTTTGTGCCCCTGCGACAATGAGATTTATAGTGTCCAATACACTCAGAACTGGGTGGAGGTACAAATTCTATTAACAAAATATTTTGGTAAATCAGTAAGAACTATTATTTTATCAGACTCTAGTTCAAAAGCAATCACATCTTATAAATTATAATCAATGGTTTTTGTGCCATTGCAACCAAACTACTACTACTACTACAAAAAATAACGTTGTACCCACATGTAAGCTTTTATCAGTATCTCGTAGTCGGAAATTGTTATGTTGACATTAGTCGTATTAAAATGCATTGTGCGTAGAATTAGACATTTAGAACCTTCCTTAAGTGAATATTCTAAATGTGGGCAGTCATCCTGACGACAGATTGACTGGCCATTTTTAAAATTCATTTTCTCAATTATTAATTAGGTATCAATTATTTAAACAAAGGCATCAAATAGTAGCAAATAAGAATTAGATTTTAGTAATATTTTAAAGCAGAACGGTCATTTTGGCCAGTCATTCTGGTAAAAATCTCTAATAAAATCTTTATTCTTTGCCCTAAAAATCTAGACAAAATATATGTTTAGGTATCAAATAGGTACTAAATTTATGTAAAGGCGAATTGAAATTTTGGAGCCCTTACGTGAAGATTCTAAATGTGGGTAGTCATCCTGATGTCAGAATAACTGGGCATTTTTTAAATTAATTTTCTCAGTTATTATTTAGGTACCAATTATTTAAACAAAAGTATCAAATAGTAGCAAATAGGTATTAGATTTTAGTAATATTTTAAAGCTGATCGGTCATTTTGGCCAGTCATTCTGATGGTCACAATTTCTTTGGTTCTTGCATGTAGAAATGAGAAAAATCTCATCACTAATCTATACTAATAGTAAAGTTGAAGAGTTTGTTTGTTTGAACGCGATAGTCTCTGGGACGGGGTCGGATTTGAAAATTTTGCATTTGATAGCCCAAGTCTTGAGGAAGGCTATAGGCTATTTAACATCACGCTACAGCCCTTAGGAGGCGAGCAAGAACAAAAAGTCAGAAAGATTAACGCTATACGAAAACGAAGAAATAGCGCGGGTTGGCGATGCGATGTTCCTCGGCTCCAAGGATGGAGCCAATAAAAAAAAAAGTCAGAAAGTATGCTATGCGAAAGTGAGGTAACAGCGCGGGCAGACGATGCGAGTATACCGGGGTGAGTTGGGGGAGCAAGACATTTCACGCAATCGAAGTCGCTGGCAGAAGCTAGTATTAGATAAATTCCATAAGAGCGTTTACACCGTACGGCATTTCATACAAACTTTCAAGCCCTTGTTTTTCGAAATTAATGAACCGATTTTAATGAAACTTCCTACGCATAAGCAGGATACAAAGGTCTAAAAAGTTAGTAGAGAACATTTTCGAAATGTCTTATTTAAATAAAGATACCTAAATGGAAATCTCTGTTTCTATAGAAAAAAATCGGTCTAATTTGGCTGTAACACTATTTTTCGAAAATGTTCTCTACTAACTTTTTAGACATTTGTATATTTTGTATCCTGCTTATGCGTATGAAGTTTCATTAAAATCGGTTCATTCACTTCTAAAACAAGGGCTTGAAAGTTTGTATGAAATGCCGTTCGGCGTAAACGCTCTTAAGTACTTAGCAATGATACTTGAATTTTATTGCTGAAACTGGTATTTAGCCGCAGATTTTGGCCTAAATAGTCGGTCCCTCATGCTCTTACATCCTGCTTTTTCTAGACAAAGGATGACAGTGGAAATAAAGCTAATTTTTTATCGAACAGCTTCTACCTGAACCACAATTTGCCCTAAAACGCCGCCATCTGGGAACATCGGTTCGCCACAGGTTTGGCCTAAATAGTTAGACATACATTTCACATCACATGCTTTGTAAAGCAAGCACCTTAACTTAAGCGGGATTAAAACTATCAACATATTAGATATATGCGAGCAGGTGGAAAAGTCACCTGTGCTCTGCCTCCCTACTTTCAGATTAACATAAAAATAGTTATAAAAGTATAGTTATTATACAAAAGAGCTAGGGAAGCAAGTGATGAGCGATAATTGTGTAATTACCCGACATTGTGGCGATACGATACGATTAGCAATGAATCAATAGTGGCGTGCAATCACACAGCAGGGCAGAGTAACGCGACCTTTTCACAAGGAGCTGACAGGAAATGGAAATGAATTAAATGGCTCTGTAGGGTTATTAATCAGAACTGACTTTTAACAAAGAGTTACCCGTTTGGAACGTTTATTTTTAAGGGGGGAATTATTGTATTCGTGGTTAAATCCATAGAGACTAAATCTACTTAGGTATCTATCATAGAAATGTAAAAAACTTATTTCATATATCTATGGTATCTAGTACCTATATAACTTTTTGCTCATCTATAATACAGTGATATTCTGCTCGCTGAATCAAGAGAAAATCCTCAGACGCTTCTGGTGATACAATTAATCAAATCAAATGAAGCACCCAAGTCATGTGACAAGGATAATGAGTTTAATGTCAGACTCTCTTCAGACAGGATGACGCTTTCTGAATATACTTAATACACCATGACCCGCTCCTCCTTCATACGGTTTTTACAACTTGCCAAAACCTTGAGATTTCCATTATATGTAATTTTATTATTAATCTATCTATTCTAATAATAAAGCTGAAGAGTTTGTTTCTCTGGAACTAAATATTTTTTGCATTTGATAGCCCAATTCTTGAGGAAGGCTATATTAAGGTTATATTTAACATGTCGTTATGAGCCTCAGGGGCCGAGCAAAAAAATAAAAATAAAACCAGAAAGGACAGGCGAGGCGATACGACGGGGTCGGTCGGGAGAGCAAGTACTCGTAATTTCACACGGACGAAGTCGCGGGCAGAAGCTAGTGAATAATAATAGTCAAGAGGTGTCGCGGGACACACGGTTTGAACGAAGTTCCTTTTGCTTTTGCACACTTGGCGAACGAGAGCTAGACCGAAGGAAGTATAACATTTTGACCGTCGCGACAATATTGTTATATTATTATACACATAAAACTTCCGGAATAAATTCTTCCTTTACGTAGCTTAGAAGTACCACGCGGTCACATCACAAACAGGCAGGAAAAGCGATGACCGCCACATGTCAAAAAAAAATATCGTGCCCTCGGCGTCAAAGTCTGTCATGTAGTTGAACCGTGGCGGGCTGGGCGCATTTTGGTTTGTCATCTATACATGACTGTGGCGGTCAAAAGGTGTAGGAAGTGACTACCGAAATGACGATTAAATAGAGAACTATGGAAGAAAAATTACGACGCATATTGACTAATACGCATTATGACCAATGATAGTTACCGTCATAAATACGCGACGAAATGACCAATCGCTAAATTACCCACACATGAAATGACAGGCGAAACGACCAACTAATGTGTAAGGCTATCCATAGCCTACATTCGTCCACTGTTGGACAGTAGAATTGATATACTTAGTAAATAAAAAAAAGTATAATTATCTACGTTTTTATTTGTTACCAATAATAATCAATTAGGTAATTACTTATCTTCCTAACATTTTAACAAACACAAATGTTGCGTCGACCTCAAATAAATTAGGGTAAACGTACGAGTACGTAGCCGACCGCAGACAGCAGTAGCAGACGAGCGACGTGTCGCAACGACACTACTGGTGGTATGTATTTCTCTGGAATACCTTCCACAGTTAGTTAGCGACACGTCGCCCGACTACACGCCACACGACCGCAGACGTCGTCGTGTCGCCCGACCGCATCTCAGTAGTGTCACCGACGATGGAGCGACATAACGTTGAATCTTTCTCAAAAAATGAGTTTCTCCGATTCCGAGGAAGAAGAACTGATAAACCAGGTGGCCCAATATCCTGCACTGTACGATGCATCTCACAAAAACTATATATATCTATATTTGTGTATATGTCTATACTTGTTTAATAAAAACAAGTCATCGTAGTCTTCTTCCTCTTTTAACAAAAGATACAAAAATAAATCGCGATCGCTAATCCCAAACAGGTCAGACATCTTGTCTCACGGAACATTCAGAACTAACTGGAAAACGGCGCTGCCGTCTGCTGCTGCAGCCATCTGCAGTTGGGTTCAGAATCATGACTGCAGCGACATGAGGCTGCGACGTGTCGCTACCAGATGTCGCAACTTCACGTCATGTGCTGCTGCTATCTGCGGTCGGCTACGGACGTAGGTACCTTAAGGATAGGAGAATGCTGATGATGATGATGTAGGTACCTACTTATACTAAGTATACTACCTACAAAAGAGTAGCTACATGCTAACTTCTGATAATCATAGTAAAGAGTAGCATGTCTGTGATTTATAATGGCGCCGCGCCCTCACTATTTACGTGAATGGTTTCATAACGACTGTCCCTGGAGGACAAACGAGGCTCTTCCAAACTTCGGGCATATTATTATTTATTCTTATATTTCTGACGTGGATGTTTACTTACAAAGCTTCATGATATGACAAGCATTTCGTGGACAGTGACAGGCTGAATACAAGTGGTTTTTGTGCCAAAAAAACATTGTTACTTTTCGGTTGAAGGCGTTGATAACATTATAATATGTAAATGAGACTTTTGAAGTGAAAAGTTCTTTAGGAACACTTTGCGCTCTTTCTGAACAGTGAACTGAACTGAACCGTCATGATCGGATCTGTGACGCTGAATTGGGTATACTCGGCTCCAGTCGATCGGTGACGCTGGATCGGGTTACTCGGCGCTGAATCGCATAATCGTATACTCGCATATATCGTATACTCCGCTCCGGTCATCATCAGAGGGGCCATTCTCGTAATTTTAAGAACGTTCACAGTCTGAGGGCCTAAAAAGGCCACTTTAGCAGAATCATAAAAGGATTATTATTAACTGAAAAATCGTTCACCAATGGGATTTGATACGATTAATTTAACAGTTAACTGTCCAGTATCATTCATATAATTTATGTTATCCTTTTATAGCCTATATAAGGATAATCTGTCTCGATCTGTCAAAAATACCTCTAATTTCCCTAAATTTTGACAAGTTTCTGACATTTGTTTGTCGCCGAGATGAGAGTAAAACTAGATTTTGAACGTTTTACATTACGAAAATGGGCCTTCTGTTTAAATCATTGAGATATAAGTACTTACGTAAGTACTTTATACCTCAATGGTTTAAATTTAGAAAATCATGTAAGTTTTGACTTTATATCGTGTTTCTTTTTTGTCTCCGCTAATAGCGTTGCAGGTGTCTACCTAAGACCTATAATTCTAGAAATAGCAGTAGTCGTCAGCCTTGTTTGGTCGCTCCAAAAAAACAAGTGAACCTAGATTTTTCCCTGATTTGTTGTTTTCTCATCGACTCATTTTGTTAGCAGCAGTGCCCGAAAATTGGGTAGTTGTGATGTGCGTGATCGATGATAGAGAATTTGATTTATAAATTGAACCCATTACTGACGACCTTAGAATCGTTCACGTTAATATTCTATCTACCTTCCTTCAAAGACCCTATTTATAAGCCTACGTTGCATTTTCTTAGTAGGTAACTTAACTCAAAAGAGTACACTAATCGGTAAAAGTGTTGTAAGTAGGTATTTTTGGTCTCGGTCGAATGGACTGAGGGGCCCGTGGCTAAATAATAACAGCCGCACAGGTCGATCGATCAGGTTAAGCTACGGTTGCCGTGGTTGGTCTGTGGATGGGTGACCATCTTTACATACCGTGACCCCTCCGTGCCTCGGAAAGCACGTTAAGCCGTTGGTCCCGGCTGTCATTCGTGGATCTTTGACAGCCGTTACGGGTAGTCATAAGCCCGAAGGGGTATCGTATTACCCAGTACCTGGGTTGTGGAGGTCAGATAGGCAGTCGCTCTATGTAAAACACTGGTATTCAGCTGCATCCGGTTAGACTGGAAGTCGACCCCAACATAGTTAGGAAAAGGCTAGGCAGATGATGGTCGAGTGGACTGAAAGTATTTTAAGGGTTTTGGTTTTGTTCCGCTACGATGTGCTAGGCCTAGGAATGGCCTAATTGGCAGCCGAGCAATTTAACGGCCTGCGGGTTAGTTGCGTAACACACTATCAGTATAGCAATGGGTTTCATTTCGATAGTTCAACAACATTCATTTTATTTTATTTATTGTGAATGTGAAGACGATGTGGGTCATTTTTATTAATTTTATATATTTTTTTATTATTCTCTCTGTTCTGTTAGTTTTTTTTTTTTATATTTGTCTGGCAGTTTGAGTAATTTATGTGGCCTACCCAAATGTCCTTTCCTTTTATATTGTTCGTCGAATCGTTGAGCTCCTTAAGTTTTGAGTTGAGTTGCACGATTTCTGACAAATGCGTGCACTGACTGGACAGGTTCTCTCAATTTGTGTGGTTCTTTCCTCAAAAGACCATCTCAGACATCGATCTACATGGTCTTCATATAACCTGACCAAGATTATGTCTGGACTTTAAAAGAGACTGTGACCTCTGAGTTTGTTTCAGCCTTTCTTCTCAGAGTAGTCAGATAGGAAACGCCGACCTTATCTAGTTTAAAAAAAAACATGATTGACTTGTAAAAGTGTTTTTCAAACCTACTTACAAAAATAAAATCATTTATAATTCATTGCGTTAATTACGTTGTTGAGCAGACACATATTCCGAACATATGAAGTAATGGATTAGCAGTATCCTTAAAAATGATTCAGATATTGATTGTTGTGTTACGCAATTATGGTTCTGATTTCTGAATAGCTCAATCGCGGTGTTAGGTAGTCGCCTGCGCCTGCAGAGTTCGATTTCCGCATCCCATTAACATCAGGAAATTAGTACAACTTAGTGTGTCAAACAAGATTTTTGTGTAGTATTTTGCCTAAAATTGATATTTGTTTCCAATTTGAGTTGTCTCTTCGTAACTGAAAACGAATCAACTTTAATCGGGTGTTTTAATCTACGTAACTACTTAGGTATTTGATTAAAAAAAAAATGTAAATTAAGAAGATAAGTAGGTGGAGACTCGAGTAAGAACTCGAGTCTCATGAAATAAATAGAAAGATCTAGACTAAAATAACACAATCTATGGTCATGACCAAGGTATCCGAAAATGAAAATTCGTAGAAGAAAACTTCATTGGACAAAGTAGTGTGGAATATCACATTGGAAATGTCCATTAGCTAGTTACAACCTAACTGATTGCCTCTCTTTGTTTGAGAGCAGTGATGGTTCAGAGGTAACGCCTATGACTTACGAGTTGTAGCCTGTGGGTTCGATCCCAAACAGGCACTTTGTGTAAATTATTTCATCGCCACTGCTCTCAAAACGGTGAAGAAAAACATCGTGAGGAAACCGGCATGTCCTAGAACCAAAAATTCGAAGATATGTGACCTTCGCCAACCTGCACTGGCCCGCGTGGTAAATTATGGCCCATTCCGTCTTACAGAGGCCTATATGTATATCCCGGCAATGGGAACATTATACGCTGATTATGTTTGACTTTGTTTATGTCATATCAATTTCGCTTCTACCTTCTTTCTTTAGTATTATTTTGTCATACCAGTGGGGGTCGCAGCAAACGGAACTTACAAACCTACTTTAGGTACTGAAACTGTATACAAATAAATACTCCTTTAGAACCCCTCATTTTAAATATTCCTTTAAAATATTTCGCAGTGTATTAACACCTAAAAGGGAAGGGCACTGCAGCTGGCCTTGAACCGTCAGAAGGTTCAATTTATAACATGGGTGGGGTGGAATTTAATATTCATATGTTAACGGCGATAACACAAATTCAGTCGACAAACATCTATCAACAATAATACTGCATTATATATTTCCATTTTTAAGTTTGTTCTTTATTCTTTCACAAAAAAAACTGTTTTCAACCTCAGAATATTATCTAGAATAGGTATCAGTCAGTCATGCAAGTAAAATCTATGTGCCATATTATTATGAGATTTTGTGTAAGCCAATTCCTGTCATAGGTAATTACTTAGCCAAAAGGAATTGAATATTTTCAAGAGGATTCAGGTGAACAAGAACTGGGGGCCTAAAAGGCCTCTTTGGCAGAATCATAAAAGGATAACATTATGAATCATAATACGGCGAAGACAGTCCGTGTTTTTCTTTTTTTCGCTGCATTACTTTGGTATAATTAAAGAGATTAGGATTGGATCGATTGGCATTTTAGCACAGACAAAAAAAAGTACTTAACTGAAAAATTCTTTTATGATTCTGCCAAAGTGGCCTTTTTAGGCCCCCTGTTCTATTGTCAGTATCCATTCGACCAATAACAATATAATGTTTGGACTTTAAAAGAGATCATGACCACTGAGTATCTTTCGGCCTTTCTTCTCAGGGATCAGTCAGCTTGGAAATGCCGGCGCCATTTAGTTTTAAAATATTGGCCAACAAGATATTGACGTGTAAAAGTGTCTTAAAAGATCTACTTACAGAAATAAACATTTCATTTCACTTTAACGGCCTTGGTATGGATGTTCCAGCAGTGGATTTTTACAAGCTGATGCTCTGATTATAACCGCACCTGTTACCTCCTTACGATGTGTGGACTACTCACCAATGTATAAGAACGTTGCCGTCTCGTAGTCGAGCGGCGTGTATGAAGTCGTTGCACAAACTGAAGTACTGCGTCAGGTTCTGTTCAGGGGAGTCCGACGCCATTATACACAGGTAGTGTTTATCCTGCCAACAAAGAGAGATAAACGTTATTAGTTAGTAGAAAAACTGTGATGTAAAGAGCTTGGCTGAGGCTTAGCTTTTCTGGTGAGTCTCCCTTGACATCATCTCTGCTAATAAAAGAGTGACTGTCACCAGCCAGTGTTCTTATCAGACCTCTTCGGTGATTCTTCGTAATACTCGTAAAACTAGACGGCGCCAATTGCTGCTACGTCAAATACAACATTTAAGTTTAGGTTACAAACCATAAATAGGTTGAAACGATCCGTAAACAAGCTCGAAGCTGCGGAAACATTAATGTAATCTGCTTTACAAACTTACCCCTTGTAAGCCAATCAAAATAGTCCACTGTAGCTGTCGGTCGGTACAAAGTTTATATACATAAATCATTATGAGAAGTTATTATTTGGTGTTCGGCGGCGAGGTTCCTGGGAAAGGATTAGCCCATTTATTCCTAGAGGATCTTTGATTAACTTTATTAACCCCCGACAAAAACAGAGGGGTGTTATAAGTTTGACGTGTGTATCTGTGTGTCTGTCTGTGCCATCGTACTTAGCTCCCAAACGGCTGAACTCATTTTGATTAATTTTTGTTGTTTGAAAGGTGACTTGATCGAGAGTGTTCTTAGCTATGATTCAAGAAAATCGGTTGAAGATTGTCAGCTCATTTCTAGTTGATTAATTGATGTGAGCATCTTTCACAGGTTTGATTGAGTCGAAATTTGGCATTTCGTTACTTCAATCATCGTAGAAGGACATAGTAACCTTGAACTGCTGCTGCAGCATCATCTGGAGTTTGCAAGATAACCAGCTCCCTTAACCTACAGCTGAGGTATCGTGTTTGGGCTCCTTGGAATGGTCTAAATGAATAGGTTATAGATAGATGGTGACCAGGGGCTGATGATGGATTAGGAAAGAGAAATAAAGAAGGACCGGACAAAATGGTCCCCACGGGCAATAACAACCCAACATATGTCATTAGAGAGGCTTTTTAATAATAAGCAATAGGTACCTAACTACTATGGCGGTTCTTATCAAATCGTTGTGTGAAAAAAGTTATGGCGATTTTCCATAGGACCAAACGTAGGACGGACATGGAGGGTAGATAACGGAATACTTGAATATTCGCAAATGTATGCATTCCGATGATAACAAAATAATATGGTACCATCGAGCTGGTCAGATGATAGACCCGTGGGGCCCTAAAAGGGCCACTTTGGCAGAATCATAAAAGGATTACATAATGGACAGTTAACTGTTAAGTTAATCGTATCAAATCCTATCAGTAAAGCATTTTTCAGTAATTGTTTTGTCTGTGCTAAAATACCAATCAATCCAATCCAAATCCAATCCCAATCTCTTTGATTGTACCTACGTGAAAAACACGGACTGTTTTCGCCATATTATAATTCATAATGTTATCCTTTTATGATTCTCCAAAGTGGCCTTTTTAGGTCCCCCTGGACGTTAGTTAACGGAACTCTTGAATAACTGCTGGTAAACCCATTGAGTGTGGGCTCAATAGATATGCCTCATCAAGTGCTGTTGCTTTTACCAGATGACGAGAACCTCATAACTGACCTGGACACTAGATAACGGAAATTTTGAATAACTACCTACTAGTAAACTCATCGAGTGTGGGCTCACTGGATGTTCACACCTAGTACTGTTCATTTTACCTGATAACTGACCTGGGGGCCCAAAAAGGCCACTTTGGCAGAATCATAAAAGGATAACATAATGGACAGTTAATCGTATCAAATCCCATTGGTGAAGCATTTTTCAGTTATTTTTTTTTGTCTGTGCTAAAATACCAATCAATCCGATCCAAATCCAATGCCGATCTCTTTGATTATACCTACGTAGTGCAGCGAAAAAAAGAAAAACACGGACTGTCTTCGCCATATTACGATTCATAAAGTTATCCTTTTATGATTCTCCAAAGTGGCCTTTTTAGGCCCCCTGGACGCTAGATAACGGAACTCTTGAATAGCTATTAGCTTAGTAAACACCTCGAACTCACTAAATGTGGAGAGTAGTTCGCATATGGCAATGTAGAAGCCGCCACAGGATTATGTAGGCGGGTAATTGATTTACTCTTGCGACAAGGCTGTTGAACATTTTGACTGTTTTCTAAAGGTTCATCCCACAATTATTTTCTAACCTTAGGTATCCTCCAAATGTCGTTCAAAGAGCCCCTTAGAGAGAGAGAGAGAGATACCTTAAAATTATCACGGCTTCCTTTAAAACTTTGATACAAGTTGTAAACGGAGCGAGAACGCGACAAAGTTTGGTCAATAAAAGTTAAAGCGGATCGTACCTACTTTATACCGTCCATAGAAATGAGAACTTTTACTCAGCTGACCAGCTTTAAGTTCCAAGCTTTTGTAGTCGTCGTTTTGTGGTTTTCGGACAAAAACTTGGATGCTACAATAGTGTCACTTCTGAAACTTCGGGATAGGTTCTAACTATACCTACCTATAGAATAGAGGAATTCCAAAATTTTTACTTGGGTAGTTTTCTTTGCGAAATATTGCATAATGGCTTTTTCAATTTGCATTTGTTCCCTGACCTATATACTATGTAGGTCATTCGTAAGGTTCCTAACGAGATAGAGATTTGATATTCAGATTTTCTCGTTCTTACAGTACCTATCGCTATACTTAATGTTTTTTAATAAAATGTTTCTTTTTCCATAATTTGCTAACAATGACCCCTTCAGCTTATTACAGGTTTGAGGTACTTAAGTCATCATCATCTGCCTAGCCTTTTCCCAACTATGTTGGGGTCGGCTTCCAGTCTAACCGGATGCAGCTGAATACCAGTATTTTACATGGAGCGACTGCCTATCTGACCTCCACAACCCAGTTACTGGGTAATACGATACCCCTGGTAAGACTGATTGTCAGACTTTCGGGCTTCTGACTACCCGTAACGACTGTCAAAGATCCACGAATGACAGTTTGAGGTACTTAGGTGAAGACTAGTATTTCCTATACAATATCTATTAAGTAGGTATACACGTTTAAACAATAAACAATTGCCACGTGTATTGCGATTCCTCATAGTGCGTTCTTTACAAACTATGAAAATCCATAGATACCTATAAAAGTACAAAAAAAAAAAACGATAAGTAGAATAATACGAAAGTAACTCCGTCCTGTCTGTCTTTATCATTCACGTCGATGAGGCGTAAAGGTAAACCATGACCTGGTTTAAGACAGGATATTTTTTATACCGGTAGTACGTTTCCGCGAGTGAATTTCCGATCTCCAAGCAGAATGTTGGGCCACAAAAGGGATGAATGAAACGCAATTGCATGCAGTTGAGATGAGAATGCTAAGAGGGATGTGTGGTGTTACACGAATGGATAGAATAAGAAATGATTACATAAGAGGAAGTTTGAAAGTGGCACCGGTAACTGAAAAGTTGTGTGGAAATCGGCTGTCATGGTATGGGCATGTGTTATGGAGAAATGAGGAAAATGTCGTGAGGCGAGTTTTGAGTATGGATGTCGATGGCTATAAGAGTAGGCGAAGACCAAAGAAACGATGGATGGAATGTGTGAATGATGACATGGTTAGAAAGGGGGTGGCTACCGAGATGACGACTAATAGAGATGTATGGAAGAAAAATACTTGTTGCGCGGACCCCAAATAAACAGGGCCTCAAGTTTGCTATTACAATAGTGTCAGAATGGTCTATCATTGATTTCATAATTGTTGATTTTGACAAGTTTGGTAATCTACTAATATAATGGCGTCATTATGACTTTCCAATGGTCAACCACTGACACTCCATTGTAGAAATGGCATAGAATAGTAATCTCGTACATAATGAAAAATGAATTACTGACTTATGCGGTAATCTGCTAAAATTTTGACAGTTCCTTTGGTCAGTGACCTACCATTAGAACGTCATTGTGCAGTCATTGCTTTTAATTCGTTACGAGTATCGTATAATTTCTGTGCCATTGGCCGACTAATGATCAACCATTATGAATTTAGCAGATTACGAACTTTTAGCAAAATGGTAATGGAATGGTGGTGGGATCGTGTTGGAATGACGAATTTATAAAAATAGCAGACTTGGGCCCCTGGGATAAGGGCAGGAGAATGATGAAGCAGGCAAAGCCGCAACCAAAAGCAAGCATATACACCCTTATATTTTACATTTATGTTCGAAATGTAAGGAACAGCTGTTTTTTTTTTTCATTATTTCAGGGTAGATCCCATAGTAAAAGTTGTTCATAATGATGAGTACAATGACCTCTTTTAAGGATTAAAACGATCAAAATGTAAGGGTGTATAATAAACTACCACTGGCAGGTAACTCACTCACCTATTCACAGACTATGCTCAGTTATTTACAAACTCATCATAATCTGTGCTCAATCTGGCCAGCCTCATTTCCCTGGCGAATGAAACTGCGAAACTCCACTTCGGAGTTATAATTCCCTTGGGCGAAATAAAGCGGGCAAGCGGTGATGTGATTGTATACCACTAGGTGCCCAACTATTTATGATGTAGGTATGATGTCGTTGGACAAGTTTGATTACTATTTGTCTGACATGATGGTTTTGTTTCTCACCTTAGTAGGTAAGTATGGCTGGCGATCTTAGGTATAAATCTTAGAATAAGTTTGGAAGTTGGATATAAAGTTTAGTGACAACAACATGTAGAAATACGTCTGTAGATCTAGGTATGGGTGGTATTACATCCGACGGAAAATGGTTGGCGTATCGTGCGTCGGTCGTTAGAACGTACAAGTAGATAATAAAACATTCAACCTTACACAGTCAACTGAATGGTGCGTCAGTATGTAGAGGAACTAACGAAGTTACGCCTAGTGCAAGTTGTGCAACCATCCTAACGCTTAGGCTTTTATGGCATCCTGAATGGTCCCAAAGCATCAATTGATCGTAAAAACTATATATTATGTGAATTTTTATACTTATTTACCTACAATAAAAGCTAAAAGGTCACACTAATATTATAAAGGCGAAAGTTTGTGAGAGTGGGTGTGTGTGTGTTTATATGTTTGTTACTTCTTCATACTATAATAAATACATGATAAAATTTGGTATGGAGGTAGCTGACACCCTGGATTAACATAAAGGCTACTTTTTATCCAGATATTCCCACGGGATTTAAACTTATGCGGGTGAAACCGCGAGGTGCCGCTAGTGGATCCATAATTGCAAGAAAACCTAACTAAAATAAACAGTAGTAATTACACTAGCCACTAGACCTTAGTGGGTAGGTACATAACCCTGTATTATTTGACTACCCGCACGAAAAGGTATTAGCAAGCCAGTCTGAGAAAAAGAAAAACGTAGGTAAATAAAATATTTAGCCGTTCGCTTCCGAAGTCTTTACTCGACGCTTACTGAAAGTCGGTGAAAAAGGAAATTATAGCGATTTATTGAAGCAAATACCTACATTCTTTACGATCGAGAGAATTTATTTATTACTTATCGACATGGCATTTTAAATCAAAGACATTTAAAGTATTTACAATAGACGGGACATTGCGAACAAAACAGTGTCCCGGTACTTGTGACCTAGGCGTAACAAGTCTCTCAGTCTAGTATGGTACGCCTGCGCGTCAAGTCGCATTGTCGCATTCGTGTCCAACAAAAGAAAAATATTTTGTATGGAAATATGCCGAGTTGCGCATTACGTTACTGCAAGTCTCGTTATGGTAAAAAAACTGGACCTAAATTCAGTTTATTTTCGTATGTATTATCTATATTTACTCAGTAATTAGAATTAAATAATTTTCATAAAAAGATCTAGAAAATTTGTTTATTTTGTATTAAACGCCATCTATTGCTGAGTAACTTTACTATAGTTGGGTTAAATGACAGCTTAAGTGTTACCACTTTTTAACGAAATTAATATAGTGGTGTGACAAAATAATCGATTCATTCAAGTAACATTCAGTTTAAAATCGATCCGTGTTTAATTGATTTTATAAAAGAGGGTAATAATATTAGAAGAATTAAAAACTAAGCTTGATGTGCTGGTGTCTGTACAGACACTTTTATACGTCAATCATATTTTAAAAACTAGATGAGGTCGGCGTTTCCTATCTGACTAATCAGAGAAGAAAGGCCAAAACAAACTCAAGAGGTCCAGATATAATCTTGGTCAGATCATGTCAAGTAGTTAATTCTTCAAAAGACCATTTCAGTATGGTCTCATACTGAAATGGTCTTTTGAAGAATTAACTATACCACACACATATAAAGATAATAACGATAATTTAGTAATTTGTATGAAAAAATATTTTTTTTAAATAAATCATTTGTAAACATTGAAACTATGGATAATTTTATTGCTTTCCTAATTTTTTGGCACTTATTTCAATCTATTCAAATGCGAAAAAATTGTCTTACTAACTTTTTTCAATATTATCGATACGTTTGAATCTATATGGTAAAATCACTACTACAGGTTTTATAGTTTGTACTTAGTGTCACCCCGCATTGCCAGACCTACGGATTTATCCATAGATCTACGGACTTTGGACCTCGCCTCGGATATACGTATAACGATATAAGATTTACAAATATTAGCAAACAAAAGTGTAAAATAAAAATTTTGCAAAAAACGAAACGCAACCGACAATTGCAAAAAAGGTCTACTTTACACAAAAAGCAATATAAAACACAAAAGCATAATAGTTCGGCGGCAAAGCAGGCGCATTTAAAATGATTTTGTTTTAAAATGTAAATAACTACTTACCTAAAAACACACACTGAAACTGATACGTTGTCATAGACGGTGACACGGACAATGTATAGTAGCGAATAAAATTGTACTTAGAATATTTTTTCTGCCTGAGTCAATTTTTGCCTAATTTGTTTAGTTTTCGAAATTTATCTAACTGATTTGATTTATATTCGATTTTTCAGGCACCACCGATCCGATTTTTAATCGATGAATTGAAAATCGTATCTGGCAACACTGGCCACACTGGCCATCTACCGGGCGATAGCTGAACCTAATTGAATAAATTGCCGCTCTAATTATGCTATATCTTACCAGATGGCGGCACTGAGACATGGGATCACAGTTTTTCCAAGACATTTCTTTGCATGGCCCCTCTATTGTACCTATCTTAAATCTCTTTGTTTTAAATGAAGTGTTAAATTAAGACGTGTTTTTGTCAGTTTGTTATTAGTTACCTACGTGAAAATGGCACTGATTATTTATTTAAAAGCGGCAGTTGTTTATTGTAGTTTTGGTGAATTAGAAGTTACAAAATGCATGTTTAATCAAGTTTGGCAGTAAAAATGAGCAGTACCTAGACTAAATAATTAAGCAGTAAAATGAGTGAAGTGAGTTAACAAATCGGAACTAGTCGATAAGAAATCTTACTTGGATGTAGCGTTCATTTTATTGTAATTCGTTCATTTCGTTGCAGTAAAATATTAAATTACTGAGCATAAGAACCTCCCTAACGTTTAATTATTAGTTGTAAAAATTATTACCCATTAAAAATAACATCAAAAAATGTAATTTACTCATTTAGCTGAATCATCGATAATAATACCTGTGAAACACGAAAGGTCGCAAGTTCGCTTCCCACATATTGATTTTTTTTTTTGCGTTTTGCTGGTGTTCTTTTGAACTCGGTAAGTGTTAAGTACACACAAACACTTAGGTACGAGATGCCTTGACTAATTGTATATTTAAGTTTGTAACTTATTTTTATATTTCAAGGTTTGCACAAGAGGCCTGCCAAAAATAATTTTAATAAACATTTTAATTAGGTATGTACTTAGTTAAAATGAAAAATATGTAGAAAAGGTAAAAACTTTAAAATTAAATCAAAAAGGAAGTCGAATTTTCTACAGCAGTGGGGTGGAGGAAAATTCCTCCATGGTACATGAGTCTAGGATTACTGAGACATTTTAATGGTTAATTATAGTACACGTTAACAATATCGGTCTATAGGACCTTATCAAATACACATTATTATGGACCTTAGCAAATACACGATTAATACCCCCGTTGGGTCATATGCTTCTAATAGTTTTAATACACCTACTACACATATAGGTTTAATACACATTAATGTAGGGGCGGTTTAGAACAGCCCTGCTCCTGACCACTGTCTTACTGTGTAGACACGGACTCCCCGCTAATATCGTGCAAAATATCGTACTGATGCTACGCAGCACGAAAACTTTGCTTGCGCGATGTAGAACGCGCTGTTCGAAATTCAAAAATAAGAAAGGGCCTGAGAGTCGTGAGTTCCGGTCTGGCATGAGTTTTTTTTATGTTTTTGAAACGAGCAGATATGTTTTTTTCCCCTATTTTTATTTATGTGGAAAAAATATGTACTAAGTACAACATTACAGAAATACTCGTACCTATAGAAAAAGTGCGCAGTGCTAGCACACCCCTACCCTATTTCAAGTTAATTAAATAAGTATCAACTTTATTTCAATGACAGTTACTTTGATTTCAGAGTGACTAGCACTATTGAGAAAGTTATAAAAATGTTTGAACTTGTAGCGTAAACTGAACTTTATTGTGTTAAATTAATTTGTTTACATTTTTGGCAAATAAATCGCGAACGCAGATTACATCCAAGTTATTGCATAGGTAGTTAAATTTGAATAAAAACAGATATATACTAATCTTATTTAGAACAAGTGTATGTATGTATGTATGTTGTACACTGTACCCTGGGTCAATAGTGAAAGTCGTCGTGAGTTATCTGATAGGTATTAATAAAATAAATGTTAGTACATAGGTAGGTTCGTATAACTATATGATCTTGGAAGAACCATATTCCCCTTTATTCATAAACATTGCTTAAAGTTAAGTAGATAGTGATTAACGACTGTTTAACGATACATTTTTGACGTCATTTTTTTTGTTTTTTTTTTCACTTAACTTTAATCATAGTTTATAAATAAACCCCGTATCTACTACATAAGTCTGTAGACAAAATATTATAAAACTACCCACATAGATACTCATAAGACATTACTTCTACATAATGTTTTACTTCGTAGACAACTGGGGACCTAAAAAGGCCACTTTCGCAGAATCATAAAATGATGACATATTGGACAGTTAACTGCTAAGTTAATCGTATCAAATCCCATTGGTGAAGCATTTTTCAGTTATTTTTTTTTGTCTGTGCTAAAATACCAATCAATCCAATCCAAATCCTATCCCAATCTCTTTGATTGTACCTACCTACGTAGTACAGCGAAAAAAAAAACACGCACTGTCTTCGCCATATTATAATTCATAATGTTATCCTTTTGTGATTCTCCAAAGTCACCTTTTTAGGCCCCCAGTCCGTTCGCGTTACAAGAGACATGTTGATTCAATTATTAGGGTTCCACAGCGACGGAGGACCCTCATAAACTTGTTACCTTCTTGTCCTCAGCAGCACCTACACGTGTACGGAATGTCACATGTTCGCACTAAATCTCCCAGGTGAACTTTTACGACAGGACCAAAGAAGAATTTCTAATCATTGGAAAAGAAATTCAAATAAAAGTGCCCTTACCTACTACTACCTACAGTCCTTTCACAGTTATTTTACCACTGAATTTGCATCACTGTCAAAATCAAAGTGATCTTTATTCTCGTTATAATAAGGTGGCAGTTCGGTTGTTGCCACTGACTAGTCTGTATAAAATCAAAGTGATCTTTATTCTCGTTATAATAAGGTAGCAGTTGGGTTGTTGCGACTGACTAGTCTGTATAAAATCACATTGATCGTTATTCATATTACCATAAGGTTGTAATTGGGTATCCACCTAAATACCATCTCCGTATCATTGTAGGTAATATTTTAATGCATCGATCTTTGATACTTATAAGTTAATCAAGGCTACTACTGTTTACTGTGTTATTATTACAGTTCTTTTTAAGAATCAATTTGTAATGAATCAGTTTTTAAAGCTCAAAGAACAATTTCACAGTCATTAAAAGTTGCTAAATTCTACAGAAACAGCATTAAATCATGATTAATGCTTTTTGTAATAACTTTTGGGGTAAAATAGACACCACATTATGGTAACTTTACTACACACAACATTATGTTGCGAACCGTTTAAAAAGTTTGGTAATAGCCTTGTTTTTGGGCATAGCTTCGTATCCAATAAAAAAATTGTGGAATTTTAGTCGAAGTCGAAATAATTAGACTGCTATTATTTCGACTTCGACTTATTCCACAATTTTTTTACCGACCGATATGCATTTGGAAAGTTAAACAGCGCAATAATTGCGTAACACACTCTCAATAAGGTTCTGAATAATTTTGAAGGTTATTGCTAATCCATTGCTTCATATGTTCGAAAAATGTATCTGCTCAACAACGTAATATAACGCAATGAATGTTGTGGAACTGTCAAAATAAAAGCCATTGCTACTGTTACTGTGTTACGCATTTCTCCGCAGGATGCAATTTACTTGCCAATAATGGAACCTTCGCCTAATATTGGTAGGTATCTAGGCACCAAGATTTATTTCTTGCAATGGGAGACAGATGGCGTGTCGATCTAGATGTGTTTGTTATTTTTAGGACAGATATTGATAAAGATAATACAAAAAAGAGTACCTACCTATATACATAGTTTAATAGGAAAGAGAAATAGTGACGCCTTGATAAGCAGGGAAATTAATAACGGAACAATGGCCTGACGTGGGTAGGTAATAGGATTAATTTCTTAAAATGGGTTGTTTTGATCTCTGTAGAGGACATCACTGTCTAGGACGGCCGTGACACAGATGGCGTGTCGATCTAGACGTGTTTGTAGGACATACATGGATACCTAGGTAAAGAGAACACAAAAAAAGAGTAGATATTTTCCAAGGACAGAGCGATGACCTTGCTAAGAACTGGTACATTTAAAAAACAGCGTCATAAAAATAACACAAATCTTTTTTAACCCCCGACGCAAAAACGACGGGGTGTTATAAGTTTGACGTGTCTGTGTGTGTGTGTGTGTGTGTGTGTGTGTGTGTCTGTCTGTGGCATCGTAGCTCCCGAACGGATGAACCGATTTTGATTTTGTTTTTTTTGTTTGAAAGGTGAATTAGTCGGGAGTGTTCTTAGCTATGTTTGATGAAAATCGGTCCAAGATGGCCGCCGCCACAAAATGGCGGATCACATATTTTTTCACAACTCCCTTAATATGGGTATCAAATGAAAGGGCTTGAATAGTAGAATACTATACACTATGATAAACTTAAAATCCAAGATGGCCGCCACCACAAAGTGGCGAATTACATTTTTTTTTCATGACTTCCTCAATATGGGTATCAAATGAAAGAGCTTGACTAGTAGAATACTATAAGTACGCTATTACAAATTTCAAATCCAAGATGGCCGCCACCACAAAATGGTGAATTATATATTTTTTTTACAACTCCTTCAATATAGGTATCAAATGCAAGGGATTGACTAATAGAATAATGTACACTAAGTATATTGAAATAAAATACAAAAATTAAGGAGTCCCTACAAAAAGCATGAAATAAAAAATTAAATTAAAAATTTAAAAAACCCCCGACCCAAAAAGTTATAAAATTAAATGTAAGTAATTGGAAAAGGATCAAATAATTTATAAAACCCCCAACTTAAAGAATCTAGGTAACGAGACTAAAACAGATAAATTCATATGGAAGTCGGGGGACCGTTCTGTGGAACATCTTCTATGCTAAGAGGTCCCCCGACTGCCATATGAATTTATTATATAGATTTTTTAAGTTGGGGGTTTTATAAATTATTTGATCCTTTTCCAATTACTTACATTTAATTTTATAACTTTTTGGGTCGGGGGTTTTTTAAATTTTTAATTTAATTTTTGTAGGTAGGTATCATGATAAAAATCCTGTCATTCGCAAAAGATATTGTTACACAAGTGTACAGCAATACAAGCCGTAAATCTAAGTATAAATCTGTCATAACATAAACTTCGACTGAAGTCTGGAATGATCGCAGAAATCACGTGGTTCTGACAATTTATAGCCAGCTCCCAGATTGAAACCAAGCATGCAACGACATGACGTCAGGGAAAATGAAAGAGATAGTTATCGCTTTGAAATAACTATTGTTATAGTGCTATTCGAGCTATGTAAGTATTGCCGACAACGTTACGTGTATAGTCATAGTTTTAAGGTTTTTAACATGTATTAGTTTATTATGTGTATTTTACCTATGGGCCATTGCCTGATAATAAAATGATTATTGTTGTGATTTTACATATCTCGGGACCATGGGGTCCCGGTCCTTTGGAAGGCGTACGAGGGGCCGAAGCCAACTCGAAGAGGCCCCTTAGGAAATTTTAATGAAATGCGGCACCAACCGACGATTATCCCTGTATGCACTATTCAAGTGCACCCAAGGATAACCCCCGGTTGGTGTAGGACTATTGCAAGATATGGAAAAATAAAAAGTTGGACTGTCTGAGAACAGGGAAGCATAAAACATATCATAACTTCACGCTTGTAATCCCAGAAGGGCTCGGAAGATTAACACCTATTAAGTGCACCCCATTTCGTCAGGGGCGAGCCTATTGACCGAATATTATCATGTAATCTAAGCCTTTTCTATGAGCGTATTTTTTATCACATAACTTTATTATGTTGGCCCAAAATAATATTAAAACTGTTTAGGTACAGACGCCAGCACATCAAGCTACCCGAAACTGGCAAATTTTCCCAATCAACATTGACCCTTATGCTTTAGCGATAAAGTTGAAAATCTATTAAAGAAATTTGACAGATTGTAGTAGCTTGATGTGCTGGCGTCTGTACCTATCATATAACCAGAAACAAGATGAAGGAAGTAGGCATCTGACTTTTACTAACGAAGAAGATGAACTGATAAGGCACTTCAACGACTTTATTCTGTAAGACAAACACAAACAAAAATCACATACAGTTTTAGAAATAGTGAATTCGTCACTCAAAGAAGTGCACAGCACTAGCAGAGAAATGAATAGTACCTACGTTCAAGATATCGTTAGTGGAATTACTTAAACTTACGGTAAAAAAATAAAATACTTAGAACAATGAGCTATGTTCACACAGCACATCAAGCTACTACTTACAATCTGTCAAATTTCTTTATTAGATTTTCAATTTTATCTCTATAGCTTAAGGTTCAAAGTTGATTGGGAAAATTTGACAGTTTCGGGTAGCTTGATGTGCTGGCGTCTGTACAAAAAGACTTAAAAAAAAAAGATCAAGTGCGAGTCGGACTCGCGCACCGAGAGTTCCGTACATGTATGTAAATAGTTCATCACGGGATTTGTTTTTGTTGTAATGTAACTACAAATTTACGGTTTTCGGATTTTTCCTTTACTTGTGCTACATGACATTGCTTCTTGGAAAATTTCATGATTCTAGGTCAACGGGAGGTACAGTCACGAGCACTAATATGTCAACACTTGGCAACTTTCAATTGCGATTTTTTCGTGAAATGACGAATCCAACGTTGAAATCTGACACTTTACATAAAGCTATGGGTTCGAAAATACTAGGTTCGTAATAACATAAAATTTCATTAAAAAATAAAGGAGAAAATTGCCTTTGAATAAAGCCAAGTGTATACATACTTATGCTCGTGACTGTACCCTATAGGTTTTGATTTCGGAACATAAGCGCCCGTATCTTTTGATTGCGTTGACTTAGAAGTTTGATTTTTTCACTGCTTCAACGGATTGCAACCCTGAGTATATAATATTAATTTCAACTTGCAAACTCCACGCGTTCCTGAGAAAAAGGGGCCTTGACCAACGGACAGACAGACGGACAACGAAGTGATCTTATAAGGGTTCTGATTTTCCTTTTGAGGTACGGAACCCTAAAAACAACAAAAAAAGGCTGACAGGAAAATACGCCGACAAAAAAGGGAATGAGGTACTTAAATACAATTATTTAGGCGGCTCTCGTCACAACTTTGATCGATTAAGCTTTCTAGGTCGCTATAATATGAAAGAAGATACACCAATTATTAGTTATCATCGTTATAGAGAAATAAAAGGCCTCACGGAAACTTTTTGCAAAAGTATTAGTAATTCAATATCGGAAATTTGTTAAAAAGGTTCCACGGATGGAATAAGTTATGAGGAACTCTGCCGAAGAGTTGAATAAGCGATGAGCTTCTACAAAACCACATCGCATAGGAGGCACGACAATAACAATATAATTCATATTGTATGAGGAACATTACGGGATTTCTCTCTGTGTGTCAGATCATAAAAAACTTGTTTATGAAGCATCAACAATGTATGAGGCCAACTTTAGAAGTGGCTGAAATCATCTTTTGTGTAGGTACTTTTTGTATGAAAGATTCAGTTTGGAAGTTCAGCAATGTTTTATGCTCTAAAGTTTTACAAAGTAATTGTTATAAATTATATTGTATTGATTGCCAAGATTTTTTTGGTTGATCTTGAAAAAAATATTCGACACAATTACCTACTTCGATGAAAAGGTCGCATTAAAATTGCTGGTTCGTGAACAGTGCACAATGAGTAAAAAAACTGGCCAAGTGCGAGTCGGACTCGCACACGAAGGGTTCCGTACCACAAGGCAAAAACGCCGAAAAGGACATGTTTGTTGTATGGGAGCCCCCCTTAAATATTTGTTTTATTTTAATTTTATTATTTATTATTAAAGTTAAAATACAACTGAGTATTTTGTGAATATTTCAAGTGCCTACCTGTTGCCATTTTTGATATCGAGCAAAAAAGGGCAAAAAAATCGCGTTTGTTGTATGGGAGCCCCCCTTAAATATTTATTTTATTTTGTTTTTAGTATTTGTTGTTATAGCGGCAACAGAAATACATCATGTGTGAAAATTTCAACTGTCTAGCTATCGCGGTTCTTGAGATACAGCCTGGTGACAGACAGACAGACGGACAGACAACGAAGTCTTAGTAATAGGGTCCCGTTTTTACCCTTTGGGTACGGAACCGTAAAAACTACCTCATCACATTCAAGAATCCAATTCTATTTAAAATGCAACAAGTTCGTGTAAAAGTATCGGCTGTCATGGCCGACACATTGGTCAGTGCTAGTGTGCTCAGTTAGAAGCATTAATTTGCATACCCAAGCTCTGTCCGTCATTGAATATTCAAAGAGTTCGCTTCTCTCGCTCACCAAATTGGCGTGTGGGGAACCCGATGCTTATTTGATGTAACCACTTGAACCAACTTTTAACGAAGGCTTTAATATTTCCACGGCTGAACCCTAAAGGTCATGGAAGCATGATTCGGTAATAATTATGCACAATGAGTTGTGAAAATGGTTTACATTGTTGGGTGGAAAAAGTATTGAAATTGTTTTCAATTCGTGGAAGTGATTTGGTTGTTATGGTTACGATTAAACATTGAACGTATTGCGGTTAGCTATTTAATTTATTACTATTTTTAAATACATGTTTCGATGTCATTCTACAATACTTTCCAATGGAATAAGGTAGCCTTGTCTGTGTGGTGCCGGACTTAAAGAATAGCACCACCCCATACTTCCCGTGGGTGTCGTAAAAGGCGACTAAGAGGCGTACCGGAGAATGGGCAGCAGCGTTCTCTATGCATTCCACCACCATACCATACTGCGATCGCCAACCCGCCTGCCAAGCGTGGCGATTATGGCACCCCCCCCCCCCCCCATTTTGGGGGAGGCCTAAGTCCAGCAGTGGACGTCCTTCGGCTGAAATGATGATGATGATGAAGATAGCCTTTACCACATACAAGATTTCAGTGCAGTTTAAAAGCATTACGACCGAGCGAGTCTTACTTGGCCGGATTTCCCCCCCTCCCGAGAATGATTACGCTAATGGAACGGCACGCACCTTTTACGAGAGAATCGTACGGAAATGTAAACGTCACCTGTAAAACATTTGTTCAATAAAAATGAGTAAACGACGCTTCAGGGCAGGGCGCTCTTTTCCTCTGAAAACATCGTACACGATCCGACATTAACGATATCGTTTATGTTTCACGAAGTTAACCCCTGTTAATAAATGTTATATAAGATCTAAAATAAAAGAAATGGAAAGCAATAAACACAGTCCAAGACCCTTTTGAAAAACAAAAATCATCTCTTTTTCCTCCTGAAAAATTCCCATCTGCATTATTAAATAGATAAGTACCTACTGAGCAGGTGTCTACTATCCACCATATTTTTTTACAAAGACAAGGGGCCTAAAAAGGCCACTTGGGCAGAATCATAAAAGGATAACATAATGGACAGTTAACTGTTAAGTTAATCGTATCAAATCCCATTGGTGAAGCAGATTTCAGTAATTTTTTTTTTGTCTGTGCTAAAATACCAATAAATCCAATCCAAATCCAATCCCAATCTCTTTGATTGTGTACCTACATAGTGCAGCGAAAAAAAGAAAAACACAGACTGTCTTCGCCATATTATAAATTCATAATGTTATCCTTTTATGGTTCTCCAAGGAGGCCTTTTTAGGCCCCAAGAATAAACCAGATTATCAAATTAATTAAACCTTAAACTGTTTCACGGAAATGAGTTTATAAACCGGCAATTCGAGGAACTCGGTTCGCACGTAGTGTTTTTCATTAAATCCCTGAAAATTACTGTAATTTTAAAAGGAAGACGGGTAAAACTGTCTCCTGAGATACAGGCTAACAACCTAGTTCAGGAGGCAGTGCGCTTATGTAACTGTGTACCTACTTACTTTGTTTTCAATAAAGCATTATTATTATTATTATTATAAAACGAGGTTTTATTTTTAATCGTCTTAATAAATGCTGAAGAAAATTATGTTAAGAAAGACGACCGTTTGCCGTGGGTTTCTATTATTATTAGTGAGGTTGAGGGGAAAAGTATTACGCAGTTATGTAGATACGCTATAAGGAAAAAACAATAGTATTTTGAGGCTGCATTTAGCTCTCATGAAGACATAATATAAGTACCCACCTAAGCGCATATTTTCCACTACCTTCTTCACAGATAAAACTATAGGAAATATTTGATTGATCCTCTAAAAACTTAATTAAGTACCTTCTAATGATTTACGCTTTTTAAAATAAATAAGCCTCTTCTTAAAGTTGGTTGCAGCCTTGCAGCAAGTACCTAAAAAGCTGGGGAATCCTGGTTAGGTTCGGTTAGAACTATGATCAACCGCGCGCGATCTGAGTTGGTCGCATTTTCTAGCCTAATTTTGTATTTTTAGAACATCAAAGTCGGACTTATTTCAGGCTAACAAAAAGAGAAACATTTATTTGAATGTCCATAATATTTTACAAGATCGTTAATTATAAAGGGGCTTTTAAAGATCATATAAAAAGGGGTTTTTAAAAAATAAATAAAATACTTGGGGCTTGATTAACTGCGTGCCTAAAACTATAGTAAGGTACCTATGAAATCTTTCTATAAATTATAAAAATAAATAAAAATCAATCACCGTTAGTCTCGCAAAAACTCGAAAATGGCTCGACCGATTGTGATGAAACTGTGGTAAGTGAGTAGGTGATAAATGGGGTTTCTAGATCAGAGGAGATCTAGAAACCCCATTTATCTATTCAATAAAAACTCTATTCATCTATTCAAACCCCATTTATCTATTCAATAAAAACTCTATTCATCTATTCAAACCCCATTTATCTATTCAATAAAAACTCTATTCATCTATTCAAACCCCATTTATCTATTCAATAAAAACCTCATTCATCTATTCAAACCCCATTTATCTATTCAATAAAAACTCTATTCATCTATTCAAACCCCATTTATCTATTCAATAAAAACTCTATTCATCTATTCAAACCCCATTTATCTATTCAATAAAAACTCTATTCATCTATTCAAACCCCATTTATCTATTCAATAAAAACCTCATTCATCTATTCAAACCCCATTTATCTATTCAATAAAAACTCTATTCATCTATTCAAACCCCATTTATCTATTCAATAAAAACCTCATTCATCTATTCAAACCCCATTTATCTATTCAATAAAAACCTCATTCATCTATTCAAACCCCATTTATCTATTCAATAAAAACCCTATTCATCTATTCAAACCCCCCATTTATCTAATCAATAACATCCCCACTCATCTATTCAATAAAAACCCCATTCATCTATTAAAAAAAAACCATTCAAAATTATATTATTCTGTTTATTCAAATACAAACTACTAACTATTACATTTCAATATATTCAGATAAGGTATCATTCATCCAGGAAAACCACAAGTAATATAATTATCATCTATTCAAACACATGAATCAGTAAACACTTAACAATAAGTACGTACCTATAACTATTTATTCGCAATCTAAACCAAAACTAAATGTACTTAGGTTTGTTCAACAAGCCAAGTCGGAGTATAAAACTATTTATTAAATCTATGCTTTTGGTTCGATGTCATCCTCAATTTTGGCTATTAATTCTCTCGTAGTGGAATAAATGTCATCAAATAATATGGTTTTTACAACATGCTGAACACACACCTCAGCTTCACAATTACACATCGGCTGTTCGGATTTTGGAAAATTGTCCGTATCGTAAATTTCAATCTTGATTATTTTTGCTCCGCCAGTGACAGGTTTCTTTATTATTGAAAAAACGTTTGACCTGTTTTTGGTCTCTTACGAGCAAGACCCAGCGTTTTCTGTCCAGGCGTTTGTTGAACTGCTGGTTGATTCATAGGTACAAAATTGAAAAGATCTTCCGTGTCCTGAAAAAAAAATATAATAAAAATCAACTGCTATGTAATAAGTCTCAAATCACTAGAAATATATTATGTTTGAAACGAAGTGTTATGTAGGTACACAAATAAATAAATATAATATGGTGATAATATTTTTGTTGGATAATTTTAATACTGTTTAAAAAAAATACTATTAAAACTTACCGACATTACGTGATAATAAAGTTCTACCCAGTCAAGCCTCACGTGCAGAAGTTGAATGATAGATTTTAAGTTTTTTTTCATTTATATATATAATTTAATTTTAATCAATAGAGTTCAAAGTCGTACGTTTTTGTTAGATGTTGGTATCCAAGACAAAAATGGTATGGTGAAATTGAAACCCCAGACATCACGGCACCAAACATTCTATTGTTTATCGTAAGTATATACTGATAAAATAAGTACTATTGTACGTTTGATCGCTATAATCTTTTCATACATTTTATTGAGAAGATACGGCAGGCAAAGTCATCGTATGTTAGTAGTATTTCATTGTTAGTGAATTTGCAAAGTTGTAATTCTCTATATGGAGACAGATCAAAACAAAATAGCAAATCGACTGATGAAATAGGACGCTGCGACGGCTCGGCGCCTGCATTGCTTTGTTTATATCAAATCAATACTAATATCAAAGATCTAAATGTATTTTTGTTTGTTGAAGGTGTTCTCATACATTTATCGTGATATTTAATCATAAGCAAAGTCAGAGTATAAAACTAGTATTGATGTATAAGGTTGAAATCTTAACTGCATGTATTTAAGATCGAAAGTTAAACTTAATTATGATGGTGCTATGTCAGCGTTTTCTTATTTGGTCGTAGATTTGACTCAGGATTTTTAGTCAAAACTTACTCTCCATATAAGGATTAAAATGACGTGGATTTACTGGTATATAAATCGGGACGTGAGCATCTGGAACATCACTGCTATTTTCCCTGACCTGCCATCAAGAAACAGGAACACGACAAAAAAAAATGTAAGTTGTACTATTAATATTATAATCGCTTCAAAAATCTAATCGTTTTTATTTTGTTCTGGTTTTAAATAGTAGCATTTATTCATTCATTAGGCATCTAGTCATTCATTATTCATCTATTCATTCAGTAGCTCATATCTAGCAGCTACTTGTGTAAACCTTATTCAGGGAAACAATACAATTTTGTCTTAATAAGTGTTCAGTTGTAATGAGTTTTTATTTAAAATGGTTTTTACTTATGTATCTTTTAAAATGAAAACATAATTATGTGTTTGAATTTCAGGTCACATCATAGAAATGTCGAATCATCGTCCTCGTCGGATGATGAACTTCAGCAGACCCGTGAGCCTGAACCTGAATTGAGAAAAACGAAAAAGAGAAAATCCTCCTCGGTGGCCGCACCCAGTACATCAAGGGAGAGTCCGGTCAAAATGTAAGTTTATGTTAATAATAATTTAATTTAGTATATCTGATTTAATTGTTTTTGTTTTGAGTATTTAAATAGTAGAATCTATTAATTAATTAATCATCTATTCAATCAGTAGCTTATATCCTGCAGTTGTTAAATCAAACTTTATTCAGTGAACAAATCAATAAGATAATTATTTTTACTGTTTGAATTCATTTTATCTTAATAAGTTTTCAGTTGTAATGAAAGTTTTTATTCCAAAAATGTTTTTACATTATGTATCTTCCATTTTTTAAACGATAATCACATTTGGAGTAGATATACCTACCTAGATCTGATAATGCATCGTAAACTTAGTACTTATAATCTATTAAATTTAAAATGAAACATAATTATGTGTTTTTGAATTACAGGTCACATCATGGAAATTCAGAATCGTTGTTCCTGTCAGATGGCGAACTTCAGCAGCCACGTGCGCCTGAAAAACTCAAACCAAGAAAGAAAAAATCATCATCGGGGGCCGTACCCAGTACATCAAGGGCGAGTCAAGCCAAGAAACCTGTCATCAAGCCTATCGCCGCGAAGAAAGTCACGGTCCGTGACATCTTCGGTACTGATAGCGACGATGATGCCCAGGATCAACCAATCGCGGGTAAACCAATTCATCCTTTACAGTCATGCTTGAGCCGAAGAGTTGCTAATGGACACTCTCGCCAAACGTTTGACTTCAAAAAAGGGACGCATTTTGTTGAGTTAAAGGTGTATAGTTGCGACGAAATTCAACATGTGGCGCCTATGAATAGGTGGCGCCACGCGATTATCTGTATTAAAAATAGAACAGATGAGAACACGGACTCGTGGCAACACCTTAGTAATTTTATAACTGCCACTAGAAAAGAATTTAGAGGTTGTCCTGTCAACTTTGTTAGTAATTATTACTCATTACCTATTTGAAATAAGTACCTACTTATGAATTATGTTACTAGCTTTTTTGTAGGTACTTATAATAACGTAATAACTATGTTATTTAATCATTTTTTTACTCGTATTTACCCTCATATTCATTCTTATATCTTTATGTTACTCGTATTTGCCCTCATATTCACATCTCTGAGTATCATGTATAATAAATAGATACGTTTTTTTTTACAGTTACACGAACTTCTATTACCAGATCTGATGATAATTTATTGAAATGTGATTACTGTAATATTGAGATACCTAAAAACGAATATCAATATCACTTGAGAACGAACTTACATAAATCGAATAGCATATTGAAATCTGAATTTAAGAATATCGATATCATTGCGACAGCATTTAAAAGTAGAATAATTACTTACCGACTTAAACCATCAGAGGAATATCTCACGCCAGAGGCATTCCTAATGGATTATCAAGAACATGTTATGAATTTATTGAGAGTTTGCCTTGTGAAACATAACTGTATTAAAGTGAACTTTGAGCTTTTCGCTTACTTTGTTCTACCAACTTCTGGTGAGCAAGAGCTGAAATCATTTAATACAAAGTATGAATCAATATTTTACAGTACCGATATAAAAGAATTATACTTAAATGTTATGCACACTTTTGTAAGAAAACTGTCTGAATTTCAGCATCGTGAGTCTGGCTGGACTTGCCTTTTTATGAATCATCTAGAAATTAATATTAATAAATACAATCCTTTGAGAGGTGGTTCTTACATAGAGTTGCCAAATGTAGTGAAACGTTCCAAAAGTTGTATTAATATTCAAAACCAAGATAATCACTGTTTCCTATGGAGTGTTGTAGCAGCATTATTTCCACAAAAGAGCAATGTTTGTAGAACTAATTCATATCCGCATTACTCCACGGTGCTGAATATAGATGGTATGATGTTTCCACCAACAAACACCGATATTAGACATTTTGAAAAAATAAATCCCAACATAAGTATTAATATTTATGGATTAGACGGCAAAAGCATTGTAACTGGCCCATTATATGTGACTAATTCAAGAAAGCGCTATCATATAAATTTGTTGTTTATTGAGAGAAATGGAAAAGGTCACTATTGCTTAATCAAAGATCTTTTACGACTAGTTAAAAGGCAAATTACTCATCACAAAGGTAAAATGTATTTATGTGATTTATGTTTACAATGTTTTAAAAGTGAAATTAAGTACAACTCACATATGTGTAACAGAATAATAACTGTACTGCCTGAGAAAAATACTATTCTTCAATTTAAAAATTATGAACGGCAACAAAAAATTAACTTTGTTATTTATGCAGATTTTGAAAGCCTTTTAGTAAATCATAATGAATTTTTAACAGATAGTACTCGGATATACAAAGAACATAAACCTTCTTGTTTTGGTTACTACATTTGTTGTTCACACGATCGTAATTTAAATAAATACGTAACGTATAGAGGGCCAGATTGTGTTGAAATTTTTGTTAAATATTTGTTTAAGGATATAGAAAAAAATTTTCATACATTATCAAAAGTACAGCCTATGTCACCTTTAACTAAAGATCAAGAAAATAACTTCAATAATGCCACTGTATGCCATATATGTAAGCAATTATTATTTGATGACAAGGTGACAGATCACGATCATGTAACATCACAGTACCGAGGTGCTGCACATTCTCATTGCAATTTAATGCACAGGGTTTGTCCTTTTGTGCCGGTGGTTTTTCATAACTTCACGGGTTACGATTGCCATCTATTTATCAAAGAGCTAGCAAAATATGAAGGTTATTTTAAAATAATACCAAAAACTAAAGAAAAATACATGTCTGTTACAAAAATTATTCAAACCAAGAATACTTCACAACCTATTCAAATAAAGTTTATTGATTCCTTACAGTTCCTCAATTCAAGCTTGGAAGTATTATCTAAAAATTTAAGTGACTGTGACTTTATTAATCTATCAAATGAATTCCGGGACACAAAGTTATTGAAATTGTTGCATCAAAAAGGTATTTATCCGTACGACTATATGGACTCTTTTACAAAATACGATGAAAATGTTCTTCCCCCGAAAGAATGTTTCTATAATAGTTTAAAATGTGAACACATAACCGATGATGAATACAGGCACGTGCAAAAAATATGGCAATGTTTTCAAATGCAATCTCTCGGTGAATATACAGACTTATATTTAAAAACGGATGTTTTGTTACTTTGCGACATATTTGAAAATTTTAGAGATACCAGTTTACGGCATTATAATCTAGATCCAGCTTATTATGTCACTGCACCTAGCTTGAGCTGGGATGCTATGATGATGTATACAAACGTTAAGTTAGAATTAATTAGTGATTTAGAGATTTATGAGTTATTAGAAAAAGGAATACGTGGAGGCTTAGCTCAGTGTTCTCTTCGTAACGCAACGGCTAATAATAAGTATTTATCAAATTTTGATGATACTGAAGCATCAACGTTCTTGATATATCTCGACTGTAATAATTTATATGGTTATGCGATGACAAAAAAAGTACCAATATCTGATTTCAGGTTTTTGTTACCCGAAGAAATATGTGCAATGAATGTAACTAATATACCAGACGATTCAGATTATGGATATATTCTAGAAGTTGATTTGGCTTATCCGGATTATTTACATAAGTGTCATCGCGATTTACCTTTCGCGGCAGAAAAATTTACTCCCCCAGGAGGTAAAACCCCAAAATTAATTGCAAACTTATATGATAAATTTAAGTATGTGATACATTACATCCATTTAAAAGAATGCATAAGGAACGGGCTCGTTTTGAAAAAAACTCACCGCGTACTTACTTTTAGGCAAGAAAACTTTTTACAAAAATACATTGACTTAAATACTCGATTACGTCAAGCCTCATCCTCGCCATTTGAAAAAAGTTTATTCAAACTGATGAATAATGCTATATTCGGGAAAACTATTGAAAATAGACGAAAACAGGTAAATATAAAATTAGTAACGGTATGGAATGAAAAAAATAACAAGACAAACAAACACCTTAGTGCCGAAAACTTGATTGCGAAACCTAACTTAAAAAATATTACAATATTTTCTGAAAACTTTGTTGGTATTCATTTGAGTCCGGAAAAAATAAATCTTGATAGGCCCATATATTTAGGTTTTACTGTTTTAGAGTATGCAAAACAGCATTTGTATAAATTTCACTATGACTATATCAAAAATAAATATAGAAATAAGGCAAGGCTCTGTTATACCGATACAGATAGTTTGCTTTATTTTATTAAAACTCCAGATGTATATCATGATATTAAAGAAGACATATCAAAATTTGACACTAGTAATTTTGATGTTAAAAACAGACATGATATGCCTAGAGTCAATGCACAAGTTCCAGGCCTATTCAAAGATGAGCTGGGGGGTGATATTATTACTGAATTCACAGGACTTAGAGCCAAACTTTACTGCATAAACAGTTTGCACGGAGAAATTAAGAAAGCTAAGGGTGTAACCAAGCCCGTTACAAAGCGATTACGATTGTATAATTATAATAAAGCTTTACTGAGTGACAGTACATTCAAATGCAAAATGAACACTATTAAATCTATTAAACATGTATTGTACTCTCAAGAGACAGATAAAATAGTTATTAATAAAAATGATGACAAGAGACAGATATTATTAAACCAAGTAGATACGTTACCATGGGGGCATTGTGATACAATATTTTAACTAACATATTATAATAAACATAATTACATGTCATGATTCCTTTGAAACTGTTTTATTATGAGAATGACATTAATAATAAGTAATTTAAGTTTAAAAACTGTTAATGTAATTTAGTATTAGTGCCATTTGTTGTAATGAAAGTGACATTTGAATAAAGTATCTTCAAAATTAAAATAATGTTTTTTATTCCTAATATGGCCTTGCACTTGTTTTCATTACTTACACTTACTGTTTGAAAACAGTTCTACGGGTAATTTAGGCAAATAAAACACACACACACACAGTATGTATAATAAATTGTAACTTTATTGAACTTCACATATAATTAAACATGATCTTATAATTACACTACACTTAAAGTCTGTATGTAGCTGAACTTAATTTTTTAACTATTTTACCGACGAGATATTCTGTTTCATCCATAATTTCATCGTAATTGTCCTTGACTTGATACTGAACATTCACACAAGCACTATCACTGTGGTCAACACTATTGTCACTTAAATCATAAACAGATATTTTTATTAAATGGTGTGTTTTTCCTGGCTCCTTGCGAATAACAAAAGATGAAGAAGGTGTATCTAATAGTTTGGATAAGGTAATTTTAGAATTTAATTTCGACTTCTTGTTTTTTCCTTTTATTGATCTTTCTTGAGTATCTTTGACTTTATCCTGAGGGTTTTCCAGGAACTCAGTTTGTTCGATATTATTCCCAGTTAGTTCTTTTGTTAAATAGAATGACTTTATAACATCATCCACAATATCAAGACCTTCCATTTTCTGAAATTAAAACATGTTACAATTAATTTATATTTTATGATATTAAATTAATAAATAAGTATCAATATTCTTGGAAAAATATTAATTAAGTAGTTACTTACGATTGTAAATAATAAGGTAATTAATTAAGAATAAAAACACGCTGTTCAACTCAGTTGATGATGTGAGTGTGTCGATGAGTGAGTCGTAGATTTCTCATTTAAGCCCGCTTTATATAACATCGGTCGAAACCCATCTCAACCAATCCAATGCATATCTATGACAGTGCCTATATTTTATTGTATAAATGCGTATGTAAGGCAGAAATTAAATTAATATACACGATGAAGTTGATCAAACAACCCACATCTCTAAACGTTAATAATATAAAACTTGATGACTCTGCTCCCCAGATAAGACATAGTGTTCTATTACCTAATTCAATTCGCTGTATAATATGTGGCCCATCAAACTGTGGCAAAACGAATGTTATGATTAGTTTACTGCTTCATGAAAATGGCCTCAAATTTAAAAATCTTTATCTTTACTCTAAAACTTCTTTTCAACCAAAATACCGTTTCTTGACCGAAGTATTAAAAAGAGTGCCACAGATTAACTTTTACGACTTCAATGATGATAAAGATGTCATTTCTCCGAGTGAAGCTTTAACAAATTCTGTATTTATTTTTGATGATGTTGCGTGTGAAAATCAAGTAAATATCCGCAATTATTTTTGTATGGGTAGGCATAAACAAATAGATTGTTTCTATTTATCTCAAACCTATTCTAAAATTCCGAAGCAATTGTTACGTGATAATGTTAATTTTCTTATTATATTCAAACAAGATGATGTGAATTTGAAACATATTTATGAAGAGCATGTTAGTTCTGATTTACAATGGAAAGAGTTCAGAAATATTTGTCAAACTGTTTGGAGTAAGCCATATAATTTTCTAATTATTAATAAAGAATCTGCATTAAATAATGGAAGGTACAGACAGAATTTTGATATGTTTTTTAAATTTGAGTGACTGTTTATATGCACATATAAGTAATTAACATGCAAAATCATATTCAGTACAATTTTTACTTTAGCTGAACACAGTTGTTATATTATAACATGGAAAAAAATATTAAAATAGAATTAATGAAATCTGTAGACTCCATAAAGAATAAAATAAAACAGATGAAGGACCAGGAACACTCGATGAACTTGTCACTCGATAAAATGCTAAAATCTGTCACAGACCCCCTTAAAACTCTAGTTGACTCAAATATAACAATGGAAAAAATAAAACATTTGGAAAATACAACACTTACTAATTCCGAAGGTATTGAATTGGATGACATTAATACTAGCTCATCTACAAAGTTTGTGGACTGTTACGAACCAAAACATAATCGTACACAATTGGTTAAAGAATCTCCTGAAATGGTATTACCAGAAGATTTAGAAATTTCATTAAAGGGTCAGGATATCTTAGATGATATTTATGATGGTGTAAATATACCGTTTGGAATAAGAAGTGAAAACAAAACTTTATTGATGGGAAATTCAGTAGTATCATTTTCTAAAATTGACAGTTTGAATAATGAAAATATCATTTTGATTAAAATCGGTGATAAATCCTACAATTTAACTCCTGGCCTGAAAGAACTTTTACTTCGAAAAAAACCAGATTTAAAACTAATATCCAACAAAGATAAACTTGTCTACAAGGATATATTGTATTATACAAATGTTCATAAGAGAGACTTCAATCCTAGAGGTCAAATAAAAGGTGATAAAGGAATAAAATATCGTGAAATAATCAGACCATTATTTTCCGAAACGTCGAACGATAATATTCACACTAAACTGGGGGGATACTTGCCAATGTTAAAGAAATATAAAAAAAATACTGAGCTAGTATATTGGGATGACCCTAACGAATTAGTTGAGAGATTGAAACTATTAGTTGCTTCAAAAGATGCTGGCAATACAAACCATGATAATGAAATACTATCGATAATTGAAGAATTAAAAGAAGCTGACATAATTAAAGAATAAATAGTAGCAATAACATGGTTTTCATTCAGTATCATTGCTGGATTCACTACAGATGTTTATATACTGAGTTTTAAATATGAGTAAAGCCGATGTGGTAAACGAAATTCATAAAAATGCGAGGGTAAACTTTCCACGAAGACATGTTATTATGAAAGATATAGATGACCTTTGGCAAGCAGACTTAATTGATATGCAATCAATTTCCAAAGAAAATAAAAACTATAAATATATTCTTGCCGTTATTGATACATTTTCGAAATACGCCTGGGCCTTTCCTTTGAAAAGTAAGACCAAAGATGTTGTATGCAATTCTTTCAAGATTTTGTTGGATAATGGACGTGTTCCCAAAAATCTGCAAACGGATAATGGAACAGAATTTTATAATAACACATTTCAGAACCTTATGAAATCTTATTGTATAAACCATTATTCAACCTTCTCAACAAAAAAGGCATCAATAGTTGAGCGCTTTATTAGAACATTGAAATCGAAACTGTACAAGGAATTTAGTTTAAAAGGTAACTATAATTGGATAGATGATACCCTTAATAATGTTACCTATAAATACAATCACACCTATCATCGAACAATTGATGAAATCCCGGCAAATGTAGATAATACTAATAAAACACGCATAATAAGGAGATATTTCAGGTTGGTAAAAGCCGATAATATAAAAAGCAAGTTTAAAGTGGGTGATTATGTACGTATCAGTAAATATAAAGGAACATTTGAAAAGGGGTATACTCCCAACTGGTCGACAGAAATATTTCAAATTCGAAAAATACAAAATACAACTCCTATTACCTACTTAATTGAAGATGCAATCAGAGGTCAACCCATTTTAGGTGCATTTTATGTGCAAGAGCTGCAAAAGACAAGACATCCCAATTTATATCTAGTCGAGAAAGTTCTTAGAAGTAAAGGAAATAGGGTTTTAGTAAAATGGTTAGGTTTGTCTTCATCTGAAAACAGTTGGATTGATAAATCGAATATTTATTAAGTGTTCAACTCATGATGCATCAGTTTATCGATGGGTATTGGAGAGAGCAGTCTTCTCAATTGGCTTATAAATAATTTACCAATTGAATTACATTTACCAGGATACAATTATTGCGGTCCTGGCACTAAATTAATTAAAAGGCTTAGACGTGGGGATAAAGGTGTTAATAAATTAGACGAATATTGCAAGCAACACGACATTGCCTATCACAAGTCTTCAAACTTAAAGGATCGCCACAAGGCAGATTTAGTTTTATTAAATATGGCTAAAAAGCGAGCACTTGCCTCAGATGCGAGTGTAGGGGAAAAATTGGCAGCGCGCTTAGTAAGTAGCGCTATGTCAACAAAAATTAAAACTGGTTTTGGCTTAAAAAAAGATTGCAAAAACTATTCACCTAAAATTAAACCTGGAAAAGGGTTGAAAAATAAATTTAAAAATGTTATTAACAAAACGAAGAGACACATGAAAAAATTAAAACCGAAATGCAAGAAAGTGGCAATAGAATTAGCTATGGCTGCTGTCAGAGAATTAGCTGATGATTCGTCTATAAAACTTCCTCGTGTTATTCCTATACCAAAAACTGGTGGAGTATTGCCTTTGATTCCGATTTTTGCGGGATTATCGGCTGCAGGGGCATTAGCAGGCGGTGCAGCTGGTATTGCTAAAACCATAAATGAATTCAAGATGGCTAAAAAGTTATTGACTGAATCGAGGAGACACAATGAAAAGATGGAAGCTCTCTGCATCGGAAAAGGACTACACCTTAAACCGCATAAAGCTGGGCTCGGAATTTTTGTATCGAAAGAAAAAAACTAAGATATCGGCTACCCAAACGAGCCTTGAGTAATTTAGACATTTTGAAGTATGGAAATAATATTCCGTATTTTAGAGGTGTCTTTATGAGAGATGAGCTCCCTAAATACCCTTTTAAAAAAGAATGTGGAGTTATAAATTTAGATAGCTCTAAAAATCCTGGTTCTCATTGGGTAGCCTATGCAAAATACAATGATTATATTGAGTATTTTGATAGTTACGGAAATCTTAAGCCTCCAAAAGAATTTATAAAATACTTGGGATCCAAAATTCACTATAATTATGATAATATTCAGCGTGATCACCCTTTTAATTGCGGACATCTTTGTTTAAACTTTTTGAATAAGTTTTGGTGTAGTGAAGGAATAAAATAAACAGAATCTTCTGAAAGAGGTCAGTATAGGAGCATGTCTACTACGGTTACCATCTCTGGGAATAAATCGGAATTGGTTTCATACTTTCAACCACCACTGTATTTGTCAGATCAATACGAGTGCGGTTTGATATACTTTTCAGTATTAAAATCAAGACCAAATATTCCCATTATCAGCAAAGGTCTGTCCGTAATCAGAATCGAATGTGATCTTGTTCACGGTTCATACTGCAACGGATTACCAACTCATTTTATTCATGAATTTGTGTCAGATACTGCTCCAAGTCATCAGTGTCTGGAAATACCACAAAATGTTATTTACTTTCCAGTAAACAAAAATATAATTTCATCGGTATCTGTTAAAATTGTAGATCAATTTGGTCACTGTATTAACTTTGGAGCGGGACAAGTTCAGTTACGTCTTCATTTAAGAAAAACAAAATGATAGTATATTATAAAAACACTCAAGCAAGTGAAAAACGTCTTAGTTCTTCTGCGATTGCTAAGGTGCAAAGACGCAAGAAAAAAGTTAAGAAATTGACAAAAGCAAATAAAGATTTTCTTAAAGCCCTAGGCTTTAAAGTATGAATATACTACAGATTACTGAATCACCGCACTTCGACACTTCGATCGAAAGTTATGAAGTCCATTCATACAATCCCTACAATAGCAGCTTTAGAGAAAACGATGAAATCAGAATTCCCATCCACCAGCAAGACATATATGTGCTACCATCAGCCAGTTCAATTTACATCGAAGGTCAAGCGAAGCTCTTCGGTAAAGATGGGAATCCAATCAAAAAAACTGTTACGTTCACTAATAACCCTGTTATGTATTTGTTTCAAGACATCAGATACGAAATGAATGGTATTGAAATAGATCGCATTAAAAATTCTGGAATAACGTCGACAATAAAATCATACATCTCATTAAATGAAGCAGAAAATAAACTTGCTGCTCTATGGGGTTGGGGTTTAGGGGGATTTCAATGTGATGGATATTTTAGTGCTGTGATACCATTAAATAGGGTTTTAGGGTTTGCAGAGGATTACAATAAAATAGTGATAAATTGCAAACATGAACTTATATTGAACAGAAGTAACACTAACTTAAATAGCCTTATCCTTACTGATGATATTGCTCATTTTCAAATAGATATACAAAGAGTCCAGTGGAGGGTGCCACACATAAAAGTATCAGACCGAGAACGACTGACACTTTTAAATCATTTAGAAAGAGATAAACCTATTCAGATGGCATTCAGAAATTGGGATTTATATGAGTATCCGTTACTACCTAAAACCACAAAGCATTCTTGGTCAGTTAAAACTACTTCACAATTGGAAAAACCCAGATATGTAATTTTTTGTTTACAAACTAATCGAAAAAATAATAAAACTAAAGACAGTTCACTATTCGATCATTGTGAAGTAACAAACGTTACGCTCTTTTTGAATTCACAATATTATCCATATGAACCATTAGGTTTAAAGTTTTCTGAGAACAAATATAGTATATTATACGAAATGTTTGTGAAATTTCGTCAGTCGTATTACAACTGTCCAGTAGACCCGTTGCTTGATCTAAAACAGTTCAAAGAACAAGCCCCTCTTTTTATCTTAGACTGCTCTAGACAAAACGATAGCCTAAAAACAGGTCCAGTGGACGTGAGGTTGGAAATTGAATGTTCTACAGAAATACCAGATAAGACGACTGCATATTGTTTGATTATAAACGATCGACTTGTGGAATACAAACCTCTCAGCAACATTGTGCGCAGGTTATCATGATTGCTATTGTGGATATTCAAGGCTTCAAAACAGAAACAAATTAATTTATAATAAAAGAAATCGCTATATTGTATAATAAAACATTACAAGTGTTATTAATTAAGCCACCATTCCCATTTGAAAAATTAACGAAACAAGAAAAAAAACAAGTTAGTTGGATTGAACGTAACAGAAAGATACATTGGCGCGAAGGATTTGTAGCCTATTCTAATTATCAGAATTTGGTTATAGATATTTTAAGAGATAAATGTATCTACGTCAAAGGCTCAGAAAAAGTGTTGTGGTTAAAGCATATTTTAGAAAATAGTAATTGTAATGTATTCAATTTAGAAGATAAAGGTTGTTCTAGTTTGTTAAGTTTATACAATGAATATAAATATTCTCAAGATTTATATAACTGTATTTATCATGACTCTGTATGTGCTTTAAAAAATGTATTGTGTTTAAATAAGTGGTGCTTTGATAATAAAATTCTAAAATAAATATTTTCTTGTTTTATTTCTTTATTTAGGTAAAACGCATCTTAGAGTTTTTTATCCCCACCGCTGTCCGGTCTTTATAAGTTGTTGACAAAAGCTGGACGATATCATTATACGTTTATAATTGAATTAGAAAGTAAATACCTAGAACATGTCTCTAAATGAATACAAACCTCGATATGACATGTATAACACGTTTAAAATGCGTGAATTTTCATATAATTATTACTGGAGTACGTTTAATAAAAATAAAAGATTAGTGAGGGAAATGGCTGACGCGGGATTCTTTTATTATGGGAATAGTATAAATGATATTGTAGCATGTTTCTCATGTGGAGGTGTTATCGAAGATTGGGAGATTTATGATGATCCTTGGATGCAACATGCCATACATTATCCTGAGTGTTTTTATTTGAACGCTGTGAAAGGAAAGGAGTATATAAATAAATACGCATATGCGTATTTAATTACATCACAGCATTAAACTCTTGCCATTGTAGTGTGATGGTTCGATCATAATCAACGCTTGCTTTATCATGAGAGAGAGAAAGAGAGAATAAATTAATATTATTCACATTATACTCCATTCGTCGAAATTTGATTTGGGAGGCATTTCTAAACTTATTTTCAAGAATGCTAGTGGCGAGATTCTATTTACTCAAGACATGGCTGGCCAGAAAATAATGGACACCAATACGTCAAAACTTCAGGACAATACAAACAAGACAGAGCAAAACTCAGCAAAATCTACATTTGAAAACACGCGATATCTCACACTCAAGAGTGGTCACAATGAGCTCCTTACATTTGTTTTAGAAAGCGATTCAAGTTCGCCCAACCGAAAACAATGTCTGAAGCCTATGCAATTATGGAAAATGTCTATGATGAAATGTCAACTGTGGATCAAGAAATCAAATGTTTTGTAATAGATTATTTATTCTTCTCATGTTTTTTTGAATAAACGGAATAATATCATTTTGAATAGTTTTTTTTTAAATAGATGAATGGCGTTTTTATTGAATAGATGAATAGGGTTTGAATAGATGAGTGTGGATTTTATTGATTAGATAAATGGGGGGTTTGAATAGATGAATAGGGTTTTTATTGAATAGATAAATGGGGTTTGAATAGATGAATGAGGTTTTTATTGAATAGATAAATGGGGTTTGAATAGATGAATGGAGTTTTTATTGAATAGATAAATAGGGTTTGAATAGATGAATAGAGTTTTTATTGAATAGATAAATGGGGTTTCTAGATCTCCTCTGATCTAGAAACCCCATTTATCACCTACTTAAGTGGTTGTGTGCGTGCCGGAGAACAAAAAATCGATGAAATAACCGGGCAAGAGCGAGTCGGACTCGCACACCGACGGTTCCGCACCCATCATATGTTTTTAAATTTTCATCGGCGAGGCCTATATTCGTCAGAGAATTTTAACACTGTGCACTGAGGTGTAGAATATTCTCTTTCTCTTTCTTTTTTTTTAAAAACGTTGCCCCACACTAGGAATTTCTCCTGTATTGTGGGTGCGTTTACAAACATTTAAACTCACATACACAAACAGCCAGACCCGGAACAACTACTTATAGGTGATACAAATATTTGTTCCGTGCGGGAATCGAACCCGCACGCCGATATTGCAGTTTTATGTCAGCGCCATCTCTTGACCGATAGTGGAACTAATGTAACTTTTGTTGATGATTTCTGAAAAAGTATGTAGACTTTGTTTTATTTTTCCTGTAATCTTTACATAAACTTCTATCACATAGAATAATTTCAGATTTTTCTCTTTGCAAACTTCGGAGATAAGGCGGGGGGAACGATATTTTTTTTTACTTTTTCATCAAAAGTCAAACTATGCGGCCTAAAAAAAATTAAAAAATATTTGAGAATGTGCAAACTGCGCTCTTTCATATGATACCCCACATGCTCTAGTAGCCTTATTTCGAATTTTTCAGACCCCCTTTCAGTCCCTGTTGCAAAAAATACACATATATTTTTATTTCTTTCTTATTTGCAAAATAGTTGGGCAAACGTCATCTAAAACTATTCCAAATTTAAAGTTGATAGCATTAGTAGTTCTTGAGATATCTAGCTGTGACAGACAGACCGACAGACTGAGTCTCACCATAAGGGTTCCGTTTTACCATAAGCATTGCAACGCATTAGCTAGTATTTAAAAACTTACTCACACTACAATTACTGTGTCAACATATATGTACATACCCGCTTTATAAAAGCTATTATTATTTTAATCGAGGCCTTCAGCGACACGTATGCAGCGATATTTATTCTGGGCAGCACTGAGGACGTACCCCTGCCTGCATTGGCCTTGTACTGGGGAACTGAACCTTATATATTTCTTTACCTAGTGAACAGGAGATAGAAGGTCGTTTAGATACAAACTGTTTTAAAACGGTTTTAAGACTGGTTTAGATAATATGCATAATTTACATTTGTTACCAAAACGTACCAAATCTGGTCGCAATCTCATCACAGCGACAATGGTATATTTGACAGATTAAGACTGAGATCAGACTGTGAACGTTCTTTAAATTACGAGAATTGCCCCTCTTAATAAAGTGAAATGCAGATGGAATAAAAGTGGTAAAACTCTTGCAATAAATATCTTTTGATTTTTAATATTTTTCAAATTGAAATTACCTATCTACCGGATTGGCCAACCATAATAATCAGCCTGTAACGTTACCACTGTTGGGGACCACACAGGCCTTCGCTCTGTGGAGTGAGTCACCCATAACATAACCCACCAGGCGTGCAGACCAGGCTTTTTTTTTTTGAAGGGCATAGCCCTTGTCAATGTAGGAGGTCTTTTTAGGGTTCCGTACCCAAAGGGTAAAACGGTACTCTATTACTAAGTTTCGAATACATACGACGGTGATACAATAATAATTTGAAAAATCCTTTATTTCAGCTAACTATAGGTACTTATTTTTGTCCATATTTTGTTAGTATTAAAATAAGTTAGTGTTATTCAAGACGAGGCAATCAATTAATGCAATATTCGTCTTGCGTAATCTATTTTTATTACTCCTCCAATCATTGCCAGTGTGTCCATAAAACTATCAAGTTAATAAAATGGCCTCCCCCAATTAACGACTTTTTTACTGCTGCATAAATCCTAGAACACGATCAATTAGGTACCTACTTTAAGACTATATTAAGAGCGTTTACGCCGTACGGCATTTCATACAAACTTTCAAGCCCTTATTTTTCGAAACGAATGAACCGATTTTAATGAAACTTCATACGCATAAGCAGGATACAAAGGTCTAAAAAGTTAGTAGAGAACATTTTCGAAAAATAGTGTTACAGCCAAATTAGACCGATTTTAAATTTTCCATAGAAATAGAGATTTGCAGTTATCTTTTTTTAAATAAGACATTTCGAAAATGTTCTCTACTAACTTTTTAGATCTTTGTATCCTGCTTATGCGTATGAAGTTTAATTAAAATCGGTTCATTAATTTCGAAAAATAAGGTCTTGAAAGTTTGTATGAAAAGCCGTACGGCGTTAACGCTCTTAACTGAAATGGATAAACCCACTGCAGGGAATGTCCATCTCTTGCCTAGGTACACATGCTGGTTGGTGGGTACAGATTGGTGAAACGAAAATGTACCAAGACATTTTATTAACTTATTTAGGTAAAATTGTATTTTGTCATACATGAGCATAAAGACCATCAAATGCAAACATAATAATGTATGAAGCAATTAACTATCATGTGGGTGATTTCAGGGCCTCAAGTCTGCTATTACAATAGTGTCAGAATGGTCTATCATTGATTTCATAATTGTTGATTTTGACAAGTTTGTAATCTACTAATACATATAATGGCGTCATTATGACTTTCCAATGGTCAACCAATGACACTGCATTGAAAGAAATGGCATAGAATGGTAATCTCGTACATAATGAATAATTAATTACTGACTTACGCGGTAATTTGCTAAAATTTTGACAGTTCCTTTGATCAGTGACCTACCATTAGAACGCCATTGTGCAGTCATTGCTTTTAATTCGTTACGAGTATCGTATAATTTCTGTGCCATTGACCGACCAATGATCAACCATTATGAATTTAGCAGATTACGAACTTTTGGCAAAATGACAATGGGATGGTGGTGGGATCGTGTTGGAATGACGAATTTAAAAAAATAGCAGACTAGGGCCCTTGATATTTTCTCAAGCACCATTGCTAATGTTATCAATAGTGGGTAACATTCATTCAAGTGTTTACATTTCATGGTGCATTGCGTTAATTTGGACGGTTTATTTGTTATGTAACGTTTCACCAATCTGTATCAATATCACAGTTTAATAGTAGCATGCTTTGCATACTTTGTATATAAGTACTTGTTTCAGTATTCTAAGGACAATGAAAAAAAATATCCTGAAACATTTTGAACTTCAATGAAATTTAATTCAAAAGTTCTTTTTTTTACCCGACTGCGTCAGAAGGAGGGTTATGTTTTTCGAGTGTATGTATGTATGTATGTATATTTCTTTGGCACGCTCTGTAGCCTAAACAGCTTGATCGATTTCAGCGTGAGAGGTGCCGTTAGATTCGTCTTAATTGTGAGAGTGACACTGGGTATATCAAAATTGAAAAAATATTAAAATGGTCGATTTTTGGCGCAAAATGTCTTCAAAAAAAATTTTTTTTTTTCTCGAAACGTATCGAGTGGGGTGTCAAAATAAAGGGTTTTAAAAGGTGATTACAAAAATATATATAACTTATATGGTTAAAAGTAATTCGAAGTGACAAATCGTGAAAAACACGTACCAAGAATTAAATCGTTTGCGAAATCTTTCACATTTGTAAACTAAAAAGCTGGAAATAAAAAAGTAATTTAAAAAATAAAAAAACCCGACTGCGAAACTGAAAAGCTGCAAACAAGCCCATTTTAAATTAAATAAAAGTTGGAAGCAGGCGGGACCCATAGCATTTTTATTATATTTTCAAATTCAAATGGGTCCCGCCTGCTTCCAACTTTTATTTAATTTAAAATAGGCTTGTTTGCAGCTTTTCAGTTTCGCAGTCGGATTTTTTTATTTTTTAAATTACTTTTTTTTGTCAAATCAATGTGGAAAGCGAAAACCTTTTCGAAGAGATTTTATGTAAATCAGTTGTTTAATATGGATGGAACTGTAATCGATAATGGTGATGAAGTTGCGCACCAGAATAGACTTAACTTAAATTAATTTTAATTGTTTTAATTTTGGATTGTTGTTTTGTTACTATTTGTTGTATTCTGGACGCTTTTAACGCGGACATATTTTTTATTTTTTACATCGTTCTCACATTATATAATTATAAATTCAAAAGTAATGATGTAACAAATGTTTTTGTAAAATGTAATTTAATAAAAGTTCTTCTCCATAGGTACCTACGCTTTGGAATGGGCAACTAGCTTCATATTTTCTGACTGACCGACTTCTTGACAATTCAAAAGTGCCTGTTAAAGGTTTAATTGAAATAAATGCTTTGAGTGAGTGAGTGAGTTTATTTGCTAGGTATTGTTACTGGCTGGTTTGAAATAAGAAAGACATGAAATCAACGTGATTCTCTTTTAAGTCGGTTAAAAATAGAAGCTGGGAGTGTTGTAAATGAAAAAAAACCCGTCAAGTGCGAGTCGGACTCGCGCACCGAGGGTTCCGTACAAATCTGTAGGTATGTTGTAATTTACAACGAGAAAAAAAAATTGTAATGTAACTACTTTACGGTTTTCGGATCTTTCCTTGACTTGTGCTACATGACACAGCTCTAGTCAAATTTCAGGATTCTAGGTCAACGGGAAGTAGGTACCCTATAGGTTTTGATTCCGGAACATAAAAGCCCGTATCTTTTAATTGCGTTGACTTAGAAATTTGATTTTTTCACTGCTTCAAGGGATTGCAGCCCTGAGTATTTGATATTACTTCTAACTTGATAACTCCACGCGTTCCGGAGAAATAGAATCTTGACCGATGCACAGACAGACGGACAACAAAGCGATCTAATATAAGATGACGAAGGAACTAATTACGACTTGATTGGATAATCATTGACATTATCAGCCTATAACGTTGCCACTGCTGGGACACATGCCTCCACTCTGTGAGAGGGAGTGGGCCGTAATGCACCACGCGGGCCCACCCAAGTAACATTTAATTCGGGCCTAGGTTGTAAAAATGCCTTTAGGTTTTATAAGGGTCGTAAAAGGGTAATGCTTTGCTATCTGGTCATATTAAGTGTACTTGAGAATGATTAATAAGTCCTAAAACTAATTGTTTATTATTACAACCTTGGAGCCGATGACAAGAGTTTATATTAACGTTATTTTGACTTGGGTTTCAAGAGCATATAGTCCTAGGGTCTTATAGTTGTTGTAGACTCCTGATTAAGTTCTGGAAAGGCTAGCATTATTCTAAAGTGAGATCTAAAGGTTTAATTTTTAATTTTGATATAACCATAAAGTTATGGAATGTTGAAATCGCTTATTAGTAATTTCTAAAACCTACTTAAAAATTTTAGGCTGTATTAGAGTTGTCTAGGTAAACAAATTAGGACTGTGTGGTGAAAACCCAAACCAATAAGCTATTTTTGTGAGCTGAAGGCATGCTTAAAGTCCTACAAGAATATTTTAAAGCTTGTTGGCAATTCTTGTTCAACGCCATCTACGAGTAAAAATTAAAACTACCCGTTGTGAGCAGCAGCCAATCAGCGAAGATTACGTCAAAGATTACGTTAGCCAATCACGAGTCTCCGTCCCCACCCAGATTGATCGATTTGAATTTGCATTGTATAACTGCATAGCACAGATGTGAGTTCTATGTAAGTATACCTTCTTTACCATTTACCGGGTAATATGTCTTTCATTGACTTGAATGTGCCATGGCGGCTGATAGTATGTCATGCTCACACAAATGTCTCGCTGACGGTGGCGTGTGTATTGGATCATTTAGCTCCCTTCAAAATGGTTGAGCTGAATGGTGCTGATCTATGCGTCATGTTCGTGAACGGGCGCCGTCAGTTGGGGCTGGTCATCACTCAGCTGCCTCGGCTTATTTTTAATTATTTTATGATTGTTGTCTTCTTACTATTTGCTGTACTCTGGACGCTCTTAACACGTACGTATTTTTTTTACATCGTTCTCACATTTACTTGTAAATTCAACATTAATGATGTAACTAATATTTTTGTAAAAATACAATTTAAAAGAGTGTCCATGGAGTTTCTTGCCCGTTCTTCTCCATAGGTACCTACGCTTTGGAATGGGCAACTAGCTTCATATTTTCTGACTGACCGACTTCTTGACAATTCAAAAGTGCCTGTAAATGGTTTAATTGAAATAAATGGTTTGAGTTTGAGTTTGAGTTTGAGTTTGAAACTGAGCGGAAGGGGCGAGACGACTCACTTCTTTTTGGACCGTTGGGCGAGTTAGTCGTATCGGTTTATATTTAATTCCGCATTATATTGTAGTCTTGGATTTAATTTAATTTTGTAGTTATAATTGGATATTATATTTGTCTACGTTTTGTACTCGAGTTGTTTGATTTTAGTAGTATCTCTAACATCAGAAGTAGGGCTGCGAACGCGCACACGAATATGACGGGGCGGAAATCAAGATCGGTTCGAAGACGGGACCGCTCACGCTCCAGGTGCCTCAGCAGATCAAGGTCACCGCTGCCGTTAACTCGAAGAAATTCGAAGGAGGCGCGGAGGCCTAAGAAGAGAACGCCATCTAGATCAGAACGGAGGTCTAGATCGAAGCGCAAACGTGCTCGCGCTCCGTCGAGTTCTAGTACCTCCAGTACCAGCTCGAGCTCATCGAGTACTTCAAGAAGCTCGAGGTCATCGTCAGCTCAAGCTCCTCGTAAAAAATCGAAGGTAAACCGCAAACCCAAAGGAGAATCTGTGAGTACAAGTGTTACATTACATAACATGATACCAGAGTTTGACCCGTTGACCGATAACGTTGATACGTGGGTCAACGTTATAGAATCATATGCGTCTACTTTTAGATGGTCCGATAGCATGATCCGTTATCAGGCTTTGAATAAGCTAAAAGGCTCAGCTAAGTTGTGGTATGACTCAATATTGCGTAATGATGTTTCGTGGATTAAGTGGTCTTGGAGAAATTGGAAACAATCAATTACAACGACCTTTCAGGTCAAAAGAAATATGTTCGAATTACTTAAAGAAATCGTAGATAAAAAGCCAACTGAAAGTCAGTCTCTTTATGAATTTTTCTTTCAACAAAAATCAAAAATTGATAACTTACGTCTCAACTTTTCACAATTTGATATTATGTCGATTATATTAGGCAACATTGCTGATAGTAATATCACAGCGTCAGTTGAAGCAAGCAACTTTCAAACATGCGATAGTCTAGCAGGCTTTTTACATAGTCGTGTTTACAAACCAAAATCTTTAAAATCAACCACGAACACTTCTAACGTAAATACCCGCGAAAACAGTAATAAACCGGTAATCCAGAATCCGATTAATCCAAGTCAACAAACAAGCTCTAATACGTTACAATCCGTTTTACCAACAACGTCAGGTACTCAAAACACCGGATCAACTCAGAATCGCAAACCACTAGCATGTTTTAACTGTGGGGGAAATCATAAACGATTTCAGTGTAGTGTCAAGTGCGAACATTGTGGCAGACGTGGTCATAACGCTGACAAATGTATTTTTAACAAAAACAAATCTGAGACCCCTCAAGTGCAAGAAACTAAATATATTAATTCGGATAATTCAAAAGATAAATTTTATAAAACGGTTAAAATCAATGAATTTAAAAACGAAGCATTTTTGGACACTGGTAGCAGTTGTTCAATAATTTCACAGTCTTTAGTAAATAAACAACCTAAAAACGTGCCCATTGACACCACACGTGACACTACAAGGGTTTTCTAAAGACAGTTTGAAAACGGTGTCGACTTCTGTAAAAGTCGATTTACAAATCGATTCTGTGTTGATTCGAAACGTTGAGTTTTACGTTTTAAAGGAGCTGTCAGGTTGTGATATACTTATAGGACGTAATGTCACTGAACGGTCTGACATAATGTATTATCGTATTGGAAGTACGTTAAATTTTGATTACGTATCGGAATTTGTCCAAACCTGTTCCACTGTATCGGAGCCCGAGTTCGTTTTCGACTCTGATTCTCATATCGATGAATTGCTGACCTTGTTTGTGAAGTACAAAAACTGCTTTGCATCTACAATTAAAGAACTAGGCAAGGTCAACAATCATGAAATGGAAATTGATCTCAATGATTCCAAGCCCGTTCACTTTAGACCGTATAGGTCATCTCATGCGGATAGAAAAATTATACGCGATATGGTTAACGAACTGAAGGAGCATGGAATCATACGTGAGAGTAATTCGCCTTATGCCAGTCCCGCGTTACTCGTTAGTAAAAAGAATGGTGAGAAAAGGTTATGTGTTGATTACCGGGCTCTGAACAAAATTACGGTAAAGGACAAATATCCGATGCCTCGCATAGAAGACCTTATAGATAGGTTACAGGGCTGCAAGTATTTCACTAGTTTAGACCTTAAAAGCGGCTATTACCAAATTAAAATGAAGGATGACTCTATTAAAAAAACTGCTTTTATCACTGAAGACGGTCATTACGAGTTTTTAAGGCTACCATTCGGCTTAGCAAATGCTCCATCCGCATTTCAACAAATGATGAATAAAGTTTTTGGGAATCTGAGGTTTGGGAAAATTATATTATATTTAGACGACATACTAATTACAAGCGAAACAGTCGAAGATAATTTAAAACAATTAGAGACCGTGTTATCACTTTTTCGTGAAAATGGTCTTACATTGAACTTAAAAAAGTGCCACTTTCTGAAAACTGAATTGGAATTCCTCGGGTACAAAGTAGGGTTAAACGGTATAAAGCCCAGTGAGTCAAAAGTGAAGGCAGTGAAGGAATTCCCCACACCTAGAAACGTTCACCAACTCCGTCAATTTAATGGTTTGATAAGTTAGTTTAAAACTTATTATTATTATTATTATTAGTTATTTCCGCAAATTTATTAAGAACTGTGCGATGTTATCAAGTCCTTTGACAAAATTGACGAAAAAGGATTGTCCTTGGTCATGGGATAGTAGTCACGAGCAGGCGTTCCAAACTCTGAAAAACTCGTTAACGTCAGATAGTGTGCTTACTATATTTGACCCTAATAAGGAGTGTGTTCTCTATACTGACGCAAGTAGGGAAGGTATAGCCGGGATCTTGATGCAGGTCACGGAAGAAGGTGAGAAACCCATACATTATTACAGCCGTCAAACTAGTGAAGACGAAAAAAAATATCACTCGTTCGAACTCGAGTTACTTGCCATTGTTGCATCTTTAGAAAAGTTTCGATTGTATTTGTTGGGAACGAAATTTAAAATTGTGACGGACTGTAATTCTGTAAAGTTTGCTCTAACAAAGAAAGAGATTATTCCCCGCATTGCGCGATGGGTTTTATCAACCCAAGAATTCAATTTTGACATAATCCATCGGGAGGGTACCCGTATGCATCACGTAGACGCGCTTAGTCGCAACCCAGCACAATCCGGGGAAAAATCGGAGGTAGAATTAGTAATGGCTATAACAGAGGCAGACTGGTTGTTGTCAGTACAGTTGCAGGATTTAGATTTAGTTCGGTTGAGACAAATTTTAGAGACAGGAGACATGGACGGACACAAAGGGGTTTTTCATAAGTATGAACTTCTGGGAAACAAAGTTTACAGGCGAACTGCTCATGGTCGACGTTGGGTTGTCCCCAAGGACTGTATTTGGCAAGTCATTAAAAGTAATCACGACGACCTTGGGCACTTCGCTGTTGACAAGACCTATGAGCGTGTTTCAAACTTGTACTGGTTCCCGAAGATGAGACGTACTATAAAAAAATACATCAAAAATTGCCTTAATTGTATTTATTATAAAAATAAAGGAGGGCCCAAAGAGGGACAGTTGTATCCCATCCCAAAATACGCCCAACCCTTTCATACGCTTCATCTCGATCACTTGGGTCCGTTTGTGGAGACTGCTGCGGGAAACAAATATTTACTTGTGGTTGTGGATTCGTTTACGAAGTTTGTCTTGTTATCAGCCGTTAAAAGTACAGAAACCCGTTTTGTAATAAAAGAGTTAGAAATTATATCGAAAGTGTTCGGGAACCCTCGCAGAATTATTACTGACGCGGGATCTGCTTTTACTTCCGCGGATTTTAAACAGTATTGTACTGATAGGAACATTCGGCTGCATACTATTGCGTCGGGAATGCCACGGTCAAACGGTCAAGCCGAACGCTTTAATAAAACCATTTTAGATGCTATGAGAACTATGGGCGCGGACGTAACGGATGACAGTTGGGATAATTGTGTTAGAATTTTACAGCAAGGCATCAATACCACTTATCATAAAACTATTAAAGCGGTTCCTAGCGAAGTTTTGTTAGGTTACAGACTCCGTACTGACAGTGATAAATTAGCGCCAGAGCCTGATAATAATCATAGCACGGACGTGACAGAGTTACGCAAGTGGGTCGACCAAAATATAAAGGTATCTGCGGAGTCGCAAAAAAGACGATTTGACGGTACTCGCATAAAACCAACACAATATCAAGAAAATGATTTGGTTCTTGTCAAAATCTTGAGCCAAAATAACGATGGACGTAGTCGAAAATTACTGCCGGTATACAAAGGGCCATTTCAAGTTAAGAAAGTCTTGGGCCAAGACAGGTATCTGATATCTGATTTGAGAGGCAGTGAGAGAACCAACAAACGTTACACAGGAACAACTTCAGCGGAGAACATGAAACCTTGGATCAGAATAGACAATTGGAATTAAGGTAATGTTTCTAAGCCAGTGTTGGCAATATACCTACATGAATTGTGTAATAATTTAATCATATTTACAGTCATCAATAGATACAAGTATGTTTTATTCATTTATTGATTCGGGCTAACAACAACATAAAAACAAAAATTTAACTAGTACCTATGATAATTTTATATTACAATAGAAGCCAGTACGTAATAGCTATCCACTAAAGTTAAACTCATATTTTCGCTTAAAATTAGGCGTACATATTTAGTTTAGTATGCTAGAAGTTGATGCAAGCCTTCAATGGATTTTGGGTAGGTGAATTGACTGAACCAATTTCAATACTGGGAGAATTTGGCACAGGGTTTACTGGAATTAATGTGAACTGCCTAAGCCAATCCAGTTCAGAAAAATGGGTAAAGTGTTTACCTGCCTTTACCCTGATTGTAATAGTTTTGCATCAATTTCAATTTTAATTCTGGGGACAGGTTTCTAAGAGGGAAAATGTTATGACTAGGATTAAAGTAATGAGATGTCTCCTAAGACTAAAGGGACTATCTATACATCTAGCCGTATCATTTTTCTTCTATCATGATGGGCCGAACGGTTATAGACTACTTATAAATAATTCTATAATGTTTGTGTGTTTCAGATGAAAATATTGTGGGTGAGACGAGGAGCGCCTGGGGGCATGCGCTATGCAGAATGGCCGTGTTGGCAATTCTTGTTCAACGCCATCTACGAGTAAAAATTAAAACTACCCGTTGTGAGCAGCAGCCAATCAGCGAAGATTACGTCAAAGATTACGTTAGCCAATCACGAGTCTCCGTCCCCACCCAGATTGATCGATTTGAAACTGAGCGGAAGGGGCGAGACGACTCACTTCTTTTTGGACCGTTGGGCGAGTTAGTCGTATCGGTTTATATTTAATTCCGCATTATATTGTAGTCTTGGATTTAATTTAATTTTGTAGTTATAATTGGATATTATATTTGTCTACGTTTTGTACTCGAGTTGTTTGATTTTAGTAGTATCTCTAACAAGCTTTAGATGCATCCTCTAAAAATGTTAGTGTTGTCCGCGACTTCAAAGCATTACGTTGTCTTGCAAAATGAACCGACACAGAGTGTTATCAAAAAAACGGAGTGGAAGTTTCAGCACCCTTGTCGAACCATCGAACGCACGTCCTCCTACAACCAAAACAAACAAAAGCAAACAATTGTGCGTAGAGGTTTTTTTCGCGACTCGCAACTCTTGAAGGACTCCTGGAGATAAACGTAAAGCTGCGAAAACAGCTTTGTCGTTTTAAGTAGCTCCGCGAGATTACCTTTAGCTCTTATTTTCGTAAACAATAAGAGCTTTTAGCTGTTACAGTTCTGAAAAGGTTAATTGTAATGCTTTCTAGTAATTTCCTAACGCCAGCCATTTTGTTCACTGAAATAAAAAAAAAATCTAAACAAAAAGCAATATTTCAAGTCAATAAGGCAAAATTAAGTAACGTGTGGTATGTGATTTAAAATATATGATTTTTATATGAAAAGAAGTTTTATTTCTAATGCAACTTACTACCAACCACCTAATTTTTTAATTTTTATTTCATTAAAATATCTTCTAAATTTACTTTCGGAAGGCCCGTCTCGTATACAGCACTATTATCCTAAAGAGTCACGATAAAGTGCCAGTCACACTATTTTTTTGATTTTCCCTGACTTCAGCAAGCTATTTATTACTTTTTATGATTACAACACTTACATCTAGCCATTTTGAAACTTGGTATAATGAAGTATATAAATCCACGATTGGTGTTTCTGTGTAGAAAAAATCTTACACAGAAACATTTTAAAACCTGAGAGTCCTGGAAAGGCATTTATTCATGTCCATCAAAAAGGTTTTAAGTTGTCATTGAGTTACATCCATGACTAATTTAGAACTTAAAAGCTGCCTTACGGTTATATTAACGTTAAATTAAGGTTGTGAAGGTTATATTTGGGTTCTGTGTAAGTAGTTCGAAAGGTTCTGGATTTGAGCTTTAGGTTTTGCTGTAGCTCCCAGAAAGGTTCTAAAACCTAGGCCCTTTTTGCACTCAGGAGGTTATTATAAGGTTAATATAACGTTATTAAGTCTATTAAGACTTACGAGCTGATGTCCATACAAAGGTTCTAGAACCTTTTCAAAACCTTTCTAAAACCTAAAATGTTACTTGGGCAGTGCGAGTTGGTAGATGTCACATGTCTTCGAATTTTTGGGCCTAGGATATGCTGGTTTCCTCACGATGTTTTTCTTCACCATTTTGAGAGCAGTGGTGATAACATGAATTATGCAAAGGAAAGCGCCTGCTGGGTTTGAACCCATGAACTACAAGTCGTAAGTTGAAGCCGCTACCACTGGACCACCTTTGCTCTATTGGTAAAAGCTGAGAATTACCGACTAATACGCGCTTCAGGCAAATGGATTGCATCTTTAAGAAACCTTGATAATGTGCAATGACCAACAGATTCCAAATTGTACGTGACGAAATTTAAGCGGGTTGAACTGGAGAGATCCTTGATATATATATTATATATATTTATCCCTATACCAATGTGAGATATTCACAAAAGAATAGAATAGAATACTCTTTATTATGTACAGACAGACAGTGCCAGCACATCAAGCTACTACAATCAGTCAAATTTCTTTAATAGATTTTCAACTTTATCGCTACAGCATAAGGTTCAAGGTTAATTGAGAAAATTTGACAGTTTCGGGTAGCTTGATGTGCTGGTGTCTGTAGGTACCTACACCATTTAAATTACTGACATAAATATTGAAACTGTACAAAGGGTGACACAATGGGCGGTCTTATCGCTAAGAGGGATCTTATAAAGACAACCTTTGGATGGATTAAAAATCGGCCAAGTGCGTCTCGGGCTACGCACCGTGTAGAGTTCCGTAGTAGCCCGTTATGTTATATTTTGTTTTTCAATGCATGTCTTTACATTTTTGTTTTAGAAACAAGCAACTACTTCATCTTAGTCACTTTAAAGGATTAATGCTAAGAATTTTGTATTTGGTACAAAATTGTGCAACACCCAAGTTCAAGGACTATTACTGCTAAACTGATAAAGTTATCTTGACCGCTATAGTTTTTCTTTAAAGTTCATAAAATGCGCTATCATCTTGAATTTTTCCAGATTTTTTAAGCTAGCAGTTTAGCTTTTAGAGGGGGAAACGCTCTACTGGAACAAAAATTTGCACTTTAAAGTTTAATATTTCGTAAATGGAGCATTATATCGAAAAATAATTTTGGCAAACCCCAAGTCATTTTAGAGCACCTATTCAACGATACCCCACACGACGGGGTAGAAGACGAAAAAAATATTCATCCCCACTTCACACGTAGGGGAGCTAGGCTAAAAAAGATTTTTTTTTTCCCACTTTGTCGGCGTAATTGATATACAAACTCCTACAAAATTACATCTTTATAGTACTAACGGTCTCTTAGCAAAACCTCAGACAGACAGACAGACAGACGGACGGACATAACGAACCTGTAAGGGTTCCTTGTAGGAATTACGGAACCCTAAAAAGGGGAAGGGCAGACAAATACTGTAGGTAGTCAAAACAATGTAATAAAGAGAAAACCCACAAACAACATCTAAGTACTCCCCATCACTTCACAGATAATTGTTAATTTAACCCCAAAGTAAAGTCAAGATTCCTAGCGAAACGCAGGATTAGAGCCGTGGTGATATTACAGGTAAAGTAAATTACGTATTCGAGCCGCGGCAGAATAATTAACTGCGGCTGTCAGGTACCCGGTAAGACATAGCTTTGATTTTAGAGGTCAGGTTTTAGTACCGTGGCTAGAACTTTTAGAAATAAAAGAGAAGAAAGAAATAAAACACATTTATTTGCGCTAGATTTGACGCAAAGAAATAAAACAGATAATCATAATGATGATGTTTTGTACGTGTAGGGTTACCATCTGTACGGATTTGTCCGGACATGTCCGGCTTCATGGCCCCCCGTTTCTGGACTTTGGCCAGCCGTGTCACTTTTCAACTAGTAGTTTTTTTTTCAGAAAAAAAAAACAAGTACGTACTGAAAAAAGAAAGATAAAGAAAATGAAATGGCCGGACTTTTATTGCAAATGTCCGGTTTTTGCGGAGCAGTAATTCTATGTACAGTCAACGAAAGAGATAAGTTTGCAGGATCGTCGGATATAGTTGAAGCTTGGTAAAGAAACCGATGGATGTTGTCGACTGAAATTTAATTTGATAAATGAGCTGTTTTCTATTAATAAAATTAAATTTTATTCGAGAACATCCATCGGTTTCCTACTAAACTTCAACTACATCCGATGATCCTGCATACTATCTCTTTTGTTGACTGTACATGAGTCAACGATTTAGGTAATATAATAAATATGTCAATGATGTGAGTTATTGAGACGTTATTTATTTGCTTATAATGCATACTAAATCCACTCACGTCATTGTTTGTATAGAAGTTTCAGCAGTCAGGCTATGGGTCGATATTCCATTCAAAGGTATGTTCTTATTACATGCTTCTATGTTCAGGTCCTTCAAGTTCAGACTTTGTATGTGCCAGTCAGTCAGTCCTTTAGATTCTTTCTAATAATGAGCAAACCAACCGAATCAATGATCGTACCTTCTCAATCTGAAACATTTAAGTCTTCTCAAACACTTAAGAGTAAACTAGTTGCGAGCTCGAACTCACTGGTGGTCATGGCCAAAAAGCACGCTATCTCACCTGGCTTCGTGTCCGACAGAGATAGTATATCTGATGAGCAGTTAGACGCTAGTCTACACGCACAACGTCTAGTTCTCACGCACAGAAACACCGTTCAAAACTGAAAGGCGTGTAAAAAAATTCGAAAAGTACAATGGAAAATCGAGTTTTGTGAAAAAATCAGTGCATAAATCAATTACAAATAAAGTTTATTGATCTCTTCGATAACCGAGCTTTGTCGGCATTGAATTTGTTTTGAAGATTTTACAGTTCTTTTATTACTTATTTACACCCAAAGTTACGTTAAAAATAACAAGAAAAACTAATCTTTGTTTGCTCATAACTTTTTAATGGCTTTTTATTTTACTGTTTCTGTACAGACAAAATTAATGATAAGTCAAAACGATATTATGCTTAACTTTGGATGCACAATGTCAACAGTGGCGTAATACTCTCTCGAAATTTGTATGGAAAAAATATCGACTAGTGGCACCTTAAAGGTTCATAATAGGTATTATTCTTTTTAATTTTTTTTTCTCTGCCTCGTTGGTCCAGTGATCGCAAGCGCTACTGCTAAGCATGAGGTCCTGGGTTGAATTCCCGGGTCGGGCAAAGTGTTATTGGGGTTTTCACTTGGAATTTCTCAGTAGCAGCTTAGAGCCTGGATTTGTGTCCGGTTGAAGCCAATAGGTTCGCCCCCTGTGATATGAGACTTAAACATAACTGGCAAAATGTGGTGTGTTCTAGTTTTCTTAAGATCCAAAACTAATAATCATTTGGAGCGAACGAGAAAAAAAAATTATAGGTACAAAAACTAAAGAAATATAAGGTTACCGATATTTATTTACCACAACAGTGATTCAGAAAAACTGTATTCTCATTCGGATATTGTACAAAAATACTGGATAGATTTCAGTTGGGTCTTCACGGACGTTTCATAACCAACAATGGAATAAGTCAAGAACGGCGAAGCTTCTGAAATATATTACTCTCCAAACATTTTGAACATTACTTGTTCTATTTAAAATATAATATTTTATATTCTACAGCATTGCAGTTAATATTATGTCCTCCGTTAAAAAATACTTATAATAAAACTACTGTGTCACCGGCACATAAACACGTCAAGGACGAAAAAGCTACAAGAATTTGCTTTTTATCTATTTCTTACAATGAATAGCAATTTCTACGGAATTTCGTAGCAGTAACTACTGTAATTCGTAGCACTTCTACGGTAATTCGTAGCCTCGTAGCTGTAGCACTTGTCTTCGAATATTTGTCTATTCGTAGGCTGTTAGGGGTAATATTGAGGTGCTATAGGAAAGAAAAGTACTTAGATGTTTACGGTAACGTCGAACACTTGGTGTTTTCACAAAGTAATAGGTGACCTGTAAAAGGGTCACAATCTAATAATGTCTCACTCTTTTTTGTATGCCAACGGGAGTAAAGGTTTCCTTAGTCCTCATACTTGTTGTTTAGTAGATAGTTTTTTCATTAACTAGGTGTGTGTTTGTCGTTATATGTTTTTCTGTCGGCCCGTCCCTGCTTCGCACGGCTTTTACGTTTTGAAAGCGCCAGGGTAGCCCGGGAAATTCATTTTTTTTTACGTTTTTTGCAATTTGCTGGTCAGTATTAAGTTGTGCGTTGATTAAAATATGATTCGCGGCCGTAACAAATATGTATTTACAGAATTATAATCATTAAAGTCATCACCACAACTATCTAAGGCCAAGTAATCCCCAAGAATGACTATTTCATTGTTGCGTTTGCTGATGATACGGCTTTACTTTTCAGTGGTAGCTCCTGGCATGAAGTTTTTGTCAAAGCTCAGATAGGCATGAACAGTGTGACCAGTTGGTTAAGTAAGAATTTACTTACATTAAATGTAGAAAAAACGACCTTCATCACGTTCTCCATTCAAACAAATGACAAACCGGATCCCTCTTTGGGTATTATCTCCCATTCGTGCCCAAATGCAAATGACACAACTTGTCAGTGTCCCAACCTTAAAAATACTGAATCTACAAAGTACTTAGGAGTAATTATTGACAGAAATCTTAAATTTCATGATCATATTAATCTTTTATCAGCGAGAGTGCGTAGACTTATAGTAATATTTAAAGCTTTAAGAAACACTGCTCCAAAATCTGTTATAAAATCGGTCTACTATGCTCTCTGTCAGTCTCAGCTTGAATACTGTATCACCACATGGGGTGGCGCATGTAAAACTCATCTCATAAAGGTTGAGAGAGCACAAAGAGCACTCCTCAAGGTTAGTTTGTTTCTACCTTTTTATCACCCAACTACTGATCTCTACTCGAAATGGGAGGTACTTACTGTGAGGCAGCTCTTCATTCTAAAAACGGTTATGAAACAACATGCTCTAACAACTTTTGAACCGGAAAGAATCAGAAATAAACGTCGTAAGCATATAGTCTGTTCTTCAGCGTCATTCAAAACTAAGTTTGCACGTCGGTTTTTTTGCTACCAGGGTCCAAATCTATATAATAAAGTAAATCGAGCCTTAACGCTATATCCCTTGCCAAAAACAAAATGTAAGTCTTTGGTTTCAGATTGGTTAAAAAATTTGGATTATAATCTTACAGAAAGTCTACTTCATTAAAATTAAATTAGTACGATATAAGTTTACAACTTGCACCAAAACCCTTTCACGTACACATTAACACACTACACCTGACACTTAACACTACACACTAACATTACACACTCTCACAGACACACACTTACACACAGATTCAAGCGCAGATTAACTTTTTGCTTATAATTTCTTTTAACTTCTACCCCCAAAATTATAATAACTTAAGTTGTTTAGTCTCAAATCTCCTTAGCTATAATGTTACATTGTTTTAATCATATTTTGTTCTAAGTAAAACTTTCTGTTCTTCCGTGGGGTGGGGACCTGGTGATTTGTAATACAGGCATTTTACGCCTAACTCAGACACCAGCTCCTCACATTGCTATAAAAAATAAAAAAACAAATAATATGTGAAACCTAGAATAAGCTTGTCATTGTGAGGAGAAATAAAGAACTTATTATTATTATTATTATTATTATAAAATCTTGATTTTGGGGATTATACTAACTTAACAAGTTGTATTACTGATTGTAATGATTATAATTCTGTAAATATTTGTTACGACCGCGAATCATATTTTAATCAGCGTACAACTTAATACTGACCAGCAAATTGCAAAAAAACGTAAGAAAATTTGAATTTCGCGGGCTACCTTAGCGCTTCCCCCTTAATATTAATGTATGATAGACATAGACCTTCCGGAATAAATTCATCAAAACCCATCGCGTAATTTAGAAGAATAACGCAGTCACACAGACAGACACAAAAAGCGACTTCAATTTATAATATGCACTAGCTGCTGCCCGCGGTTTCACCCGCATAATTTTCGATCCCATGGGCATATCGGGATATTTTTTTTTTTGCTACTATATTATGTGTATCTAACAGGCGCTTCTCGCTATCAAACTCGAAAGTTTGGCGAGTAAAATTGTAAAAACAAAAAGAAACAAAATTAAAAAAAAAAAGTATCCTATAAGTTAATCCTGGTTATAACCTATCTGTGTGCCAAATTTTATCCAAATACGTTCAGTAGTTTTTGCGTCAAGAAGTAAAAATCATACAAACACAAACTGCTATTTCATAATTATGATACCCCCCACATGCCCTAGTAGCCCCACTTAGAATTTTTCAGACCCCCTTTCAGTCCCTGTTGCAAAAAATATACATATATTTTTAATTCTTTCTTATTTGCAAAATAGTTGGGCAAACGTCATCTAAAACTATTCCAAAATTCAAGTTGATAGCATTAGTAGTTCTTGAGATATCCAACTGTGACAGACAGACAGACTGAGTCTCACCATGAGGGTTCCGTTTTACCATTTTGGTACCTACCGAACCCTAAAATAATACAAAATACAATGTAATCCCTATAAAGACGTATGACGTGAGAAGGGGTGGGTAGATCCTATAAGACGTAATTTTTTCCTAACATCCCCCACCCGCGGGAGTTTGTCGGGAGATATACAAATACCCGAGGAAAGCCCCCATTCTATCAATTCTGCTAGTTAAGCTCGAACGGTTTCTCTTTGACTGCTCGACGGATATCGTGAATCATGTGGTTCTTATATTCAGATTCAGATTCAGATACTTTATTTGTGGAAACATGAGTACACATACAGAGCATGCAAGTTAATAAATTACATTATAGTTTAAGATCAGTCATGTTTGGCCTTAGTGGCGTACAAATATTTAAATAGAAAAAATAATAAATAGTAAATGTCAATTTTAAAAGAATTAAATTAAATATATGGTCATAATTATGTAACAGTCACTAAATGTCAATTAAAATTATCATTATAGCAATAGTATTATCTTGCTTTAAGCACAGATTATGTCAAAGATGTATTGATAATATTAGGTACCTACAATAAGTTATCATTTAGAAATTCTAGAATACTGTAGTATGCTTTCCCTTCTAGCAGTATCTTTAATTTATTTTTTAATTGACGGACATTAAGCTCCTTCCAACTATATGGGAGTTTATTGAAAATTTTAGGGGCCATGCAGAAAACACTCTTGTGCATTAAAGCTGTTTTCGATCTATGTAGACAAAGAATACTGTCATCACGTCTACTATGGTTGCGATCGACCACTTCTGAATGACGTGGAAATAAGTTTCGATTTGATTTCACAAACATGACAATGTCTAAAATGTAAAGGCAGGGCAGAGTTAATATTTTATATTTTTTAAAGTAGGGCTTACAACTTTCAGTTGACTGTAACTTAAACATAGTCCTGATGCACCTTTTTTGGGCTTTAAAGGGTATGTCCTTGTCGGTTGAGTTGCCCCAGAAAATTATTCCATACCTTAAGTGGGAAGAAACCAAACCGTGATATGCCGTGAGCAATGATTCAGTGTTAAGCACTGGGACTAGTTTGAATAGCGCGTAACAAGAATTGCAAACTTTTTTACTGAGTTCTTCTATGTGGGCTTTCCAGTCTAGCTTTTTGTCAATCCTCAATCCAAGGAATTTAGTGTTGCCAACTTCTGCAATAATTCTATTATTGTATTGGACGTTAAGTTCAGTCATAGTTGGTAAACGTTGACTGAAGTGCATTACGTTAGTTTTATTAAGATTAATTTTTAGGTTATTATTATTCATCCAATTTATTATTGATGCCAGAGAATTATTAATGTCATTATTGTAGCTATCTTTAGTATTACATTGAGTGGTGATAGTGCTATCATCAGCAAAGAGTGTAACTGGTTGGTCTACATGCTTAGGCAAGTCATTTATATATAGTATGAAAAGTGGGGGACCCATCACACTACCCTGGGGGACTCCATACTTGACTACTTGTTCATGCGAATAAAATAATTCTTCACATTTAGTTTTAACGTTTATCCTAGATATCTCCGTGACCTGTTTTCTGTTATTAAGATATGTTTTTATTAATTTTAAGACATTGCCTCTTATACCGTATGCTTCCAACTTATTTAGCAGAATATCATGCCTGACGTAATCAAACGCCTGCGTCATATCACAGAATATGGTGCAGACGGGATTGGTCCTATCGACATTTACCATAACTTTATGTAGAAAATCGTAAACAGCCATATTTATAGTTCGACTTGCTCTGAATCCTTTCTGTTCATTAACTAGTATATTATGTTTTTCTAAATAAGCACTTAATTCTTTATAAATATATTTTTCAAAAATTTTGGAGAAGACACTAATAATCGAAATAGGTCTGTAAAATTCCATGGATTCTCTATTTTCTTTTTTAAATATAGGTTTTACAATTGATTTTTTTAAAGCATCAGGGAATATGCCAGTACTTATACTTAAATTAATCAGATGGCTTAAATGCGTACAAATTTCTGGAGCCACCAACTTAACTATTTTTGTTGATATTCCATCATGACCCACGCTGTTTGTATTTTTCAATAGTCTAATTATTCTAAACACGTCCTGCGGTATACAAGGGGGCATAAAAAATGATTTTTCTCTATTTGGGATTTTTGAAGTGACTTGATTTCCTGAATCAACAAGTGGGACTACTTTTTCAATAAAGTAGTTGTTAAATTCATTGGCTATTTTCTGGGGATCCGTTATAGTATCACTATTTACTTTTATTTTTGTGATAAGATTTCGTGGTATGTTACGCCTTGAGTTATTGATAATTTTCCAACTGGTTTTAGATTTATTACTAGATTGTTTTATTTTAAAATTATTCTGTGCGTATTGCGTTAGTTGTGTAGAATATCCGTATGGTCACTGTCATTCGGTGCAACCGATCGTATGATTTCTATGTTTGGCCCAAGATTCATGAGCGGAGCGATTCCGCTCTAAAATGTAAGGTGGTGGTCCAATAGGTTATTGTTCCGCCACAGTTGTATAATTTTTTTAAATAATTTAGAGTATTTAGTCAAGTTATATTTATTAGTTCCATTTGGGTCACGTCTGTATTGCCATAAAAGTTGTCGCTTCTTTTTGCTGCATATTTTGATACCACGTGATACCCACTTAGATTTATTTGAGGTATGTACGGTTACAGATACTTCAGGAAAGCTTAAATGGTAGAAGAGCGAAAATGTTTCAATAAATGTATTGTAGGCTATGTTAGGATCACTTGTGTCATATATTTCAGAGAATGACAAGCTACGCAGGCAATTTTGAAATTTTGAAATGTATTCTGATTTATAATCACGCCTATTCATACGCCAGTATTTTAGAGTGCAGCAGTTTTTGACGGGTATTTTCATTAATTGCGCTGTGTGGTCGGATAGCGCGAATTCAAGTACTTCTACTTTGCAGGCTCTTTTAAAGTTATGTGCAATATTATCTATACATGTTTGACTCCTTATTCTAGTGGGCTCATTAACAGATAATTTTAAATTATAATTCAGTAGCAGACATTCAAAATCTAAAGTTTGGTAAGATTTTTTTAAGATATTTACATTAAAATCTCCTGCTATCACAATATTTCGAAAAGATTTGTTAGTGAGTTCTCGTAAAAATATATGTAGTTTTTCTATGAACACATTAAAGTTATTGGCATTTGGAACTCTATAAATACAAGCTACTACAATTTTGTAGTTAACCAATTCTACGGCGCAACATTCAAAAACACCGGTTTCTGACATTTTTGTAATTTGTTTCATTTCCTTAAATTGAAGCCCGTTTCTTAGAAGTATGCATGCTCCACCTCTTTTACTTTCCTTTCTTGTGTAGCACGCCGCAAGCTGATAATTAGGTATATTTAGATACTGTTCATAGCCCTCCATAATAAAATGTTCTGTAATGCATAGTATGTCCACACATAACTTCATATCTGCTAACTCTTCTAGGCACACTGTTATTGCATCTGATTTAGCTAACAATCCTGCAATATTTTGATGCATAATGTGTAAATATTTAGTTACGAAAAAAGCTCGTTGATTGCTCATTACAGGTGTCGTCTTTATTATTATCCGCAAAAACTTCGTCACAGATAGCAAATGCATTGCTGTCCGTTTCACTACAGTTATTTATGTTAGAGTATTCTATGTCAATGATTAGAGCTTTTATCTCTTCAAAAATTGTTTTCATTGCAGTGTTGTTTATTAAGCCCGATTTTTCACGAAACATACTAAAATCATACTTAAGGTTTCGATTTGACTCCAGGTAGTAGGCATGTTCATAGGTCAACAGATCCACGTAGAGTTGGTTATTAAATGCTTCAATCCTACTGTTGTAGATGCTATTATGATTTCCATATGCATATGTAGGGAAGCATACAATTATATTTGTATGCTTTATTCTACTCAGCACATTTCTTATGTGGATTATAATTTTGTGGTAGTCATTTGTTACTTTAAAGTCTTCTGGTCCTAATAATATTATGCAATAGTCTTCAATAGTGTAGTCAGATAGTTTTGACTCAATACCATTGAGAAGTTGCTCTATTCCTACTCTCGGCGTTAGATAGTGACATATTTCATCTTGATCTTGTACTAATACATTTTGTGCAATATTTAAGATATTGATTCTCTGTTCCGTGCTAAGTATACATACTTTTTTCTTTCTACAAGTTGTTCGTTGAGTCATATTATGTTCATTAGTCTTTTTAATTAAAGTATCTTTATTTCGCGCCTTTTGTGTACAGCCGGTTTTGTTGCCTAGTTGCTTAACCCGAGTTTCAGTGTCATTTTTTTGGATTGTTAAAGCATCAGTTTGTGTTTGCTTTGTCTTAAAGTTTGTGAGAGGTTTTTTCTTAGGTGTACTTCGGTTTGACTTAATAGGGCTATTTGCTGTCACTTTTTTGTACAACTGGTTTTTTTTAACCAAGTCTTCATTTGAGCGTTTGAGTTCAGTATTTTCTTGGCTCAATAATTCTATTTCCTTATGGGCGCTACTTAATTCTGATTCAAGGTTTTGTATTTTATCTCTTAGTGTTTTTACGTCGCCGTCTTCATCCTCAGAGATATCAGGTAAGCTATTATAGGTGCACTCTAGTGTCTGTGATGCTGCGTCATTGCAGTGGTCAGATATACTTGGTTCCGAATTGTTACGGACGCGCTTATTACGAAATGTTATATTTCCCAAGAAATTATTCATTATTTTATTTTTAATTAAATATCATTAAATAATCAAATTAATCTGATCTCAAAAAGAGCATTTACTATTCAGATATTTTGTTGGGATTGAACCCGTACCCTCTTCACTTTCGTCCAAGAGTAGTTACCATCAGTCCATGTGAGCAATTAGTTACATCGGTGAAATTTGTGATCACTATGTATGCTGACCGATGTTATATAGTCTGCAAACTAGATGGCTCTGTCCTAAAGCTTTACTTGCAGTGTAGTCCCTCAATCAGTACGCACATTTAATTTCACGGTGACACTTGTTATTAGTTAGTATCACTGTTAACTTGTTGCTGCTGCACTAGATGGCGCTTATCATTTATTATATTGATGGTCACGCACTTGAGTGGTAACTAGTGCGCAGGCGACGACGGGGGCAGTGGCGGTTAGCGCGGGAGGTATCGAGCGCTCCGCGGGTTGTCGTAGGTCAGGGTTAGAGTTCGTTAACACACTATTCAAATTTTGAGTTTTTTCCACAGTTTTAATGTTGATATTACTCTGTATTACGTAAGCCGATTACTATGAGAACCACACTGTTCAATAGGTCACTTCACTGGCTTTAAGGTAACAGTATATTATTGTTACAATATCCACTTTTTACCACTTTACTTATTTAAAAACTGAGGAGCAAAAAATAACAACGTTCCGTCTTTCGCGATTGTCGCGAGTGCGGATAGGATTGTATTGTGTACAATCGTTTCATGGGTTTGTGAATTTGGCGTGTCGATTTTATTTATTTTATTATTTATGTATAGACACACTTAAACAGATACAGATCTCACTAATATTATAAAGGCGAAAGTATGTGAGTGTGTGTGTGTGTTTATATGTTTGTTACTTCTTCACGCTCAAACGGCTGGACCAATTTTGATAAAATTTTGTGTGGAGGTAGATGACACCCTGGATTAACATATAGGCTACTTTTTATCCCGATATTACCACGGGATCGACATTTACGTGGGTGAAACCGCGGGGCGCAGTTAGTACGACATCATTTTATAAGTATTGAGTACAAAGGTCGACATAGCTCACAGAATAGGCAAGCTGAAGTGGCAATGGGCCGACCATATTAGCCGTAGAATCGATGACCGTTGGGGTAGTCGTGTTCATGAGTGGAGACCGCAAATCGGTAAACGTAAGGTGGGACGCCCTCAAGCTAGGTGGAGCGACGATCTTCGCAGGATGGCTGGTAGTAGCTGGATGAGAGTTGCCGAAAATCGAGTTGAATGACGTGCAGTAGGAGAGGCCTATGACCAGCGACTGTTGGCCTGGCCTATAGCAGCCTATAGCAGTCCACTGCACTGACTGCTATAGGCTGATGACGATCAGTAAAAAGGTACTTTTTTATAAATATTATGTGTTGTGACTTTGTATAACTTATTTATTAATTGGATTTAGGTAAACTATTATAGTCAGCTAGGAAATGCAGGCTCCCTAACTTTAAAATATTGACGAAAAAAGGGCATTGAATGTCAGTGGAATACCCATCTGTCCGCCATTTTTTTTTTCAAAATGGCGGCCCCCTTCGAAACCTATATAAAGCGATATAGCTGACATTAATGCAAACAGAAAACATAATAAGACCAAATCCAGTAAAGTGCCATATTTCATTTTGAAAAAAATCAAGATAGTGCCACGGTAGGTATGTATGCCAAAGACTCCATATTATAACAATTTTCGATCCCCCTTACCTACCTGTAAAAGTGTCTTAGAAGATCTACTAACACCAATAAGCATCATTACAATAACACTACTATAATTTATAAAGAAAAAATAAATCTAATCAAATCAAATGTAAGTACCTACTCCTTAAATTTCTTCAATATAAATATTCATTAAAGTTAACAAAGTGAACTTTGTATTATTTTCTAATCTTGCATATTTTAAGTCTATTTCTAATAAATGCCTAATCACGAAATATAATTAACTTAACTGTTAACATAAAATATATATTGCTATTCCAACAATGAATGGATGCATCAGTACCCTTTATACTTACCTTTCATTTGCAGATAGATGAAGAGGCCTATTACTTACAAAAATGCGTGTAGATGCATGATAACAATTATTTGGTAAAGATATATAATAAATAGATAATAAAGCGATTTTTTTTATTATCTATTTATTATTTATTTATTTATTTCCAAAATTCTTAAGTCTATTTTAACAATGGTGTTTGCCACACAACGAAAACCTCTCAGGGTTTATCTGTGTGCTGGCGAGTAGTTCACTTAGTAATTACAAAATGATGTTCTGATACAGTAAACTTGCATGATATTATATATTAAACCTAAAGATGCAATTAGCTTCATTTTTGTGGACTGAAATGGATTATTTGAAATAAATGCTTTTAATCTTTTGAATGTATGACTTGCTGTGTAAGGAAATATTTTGACCTACACTTGTAGTTTTTCGAACTCGATTTATATAATGTTTGTAAGACTTCTGGAAGTATTAATTAATTTATTTATTTATTCAGCATGAATCGTTCTGATACATGTTTATGTAAAAACTCATGGAGAGCAGATTTGAGAGCTCTAATTTGCGGATTCTGTTGAATATAATCCATCAAAACATTTTTTCTCATATCAAAAATATCATATGCTTTTATAATAATAGAATAAATTTTTGGTATATGCCTTTTATATAAAAAAAAAAAAACGTTGGACCTAATTCAATTTCCTACTGGAATCAAGTCTGAATATCTCCGAACTTCTACATCATATTCACGTAGTATTTATATCAAAATAGTCTCCAATAATTGCTTAAGCAATATACAAATAAAAAATATTGTTACTTTGATTATATAATAAATAAAATATTAATAAAAAAAGATTAAACCGACTTCAAAAAGAAATAAACTCAAAATTATGAAATAATTTTAATTTCGGAAGTCGGTGTCTTCGGATCTGTATTTTAGTTTTAGTTCTAGCCACCGACTTCTGAAATTAAAGTTATTTCATAATTTTGAGTTCACATCTTGTTGAAGTACTTAGGTTTAATTTTTTAAAATTACTTTTTTATTTCGTAAATTTTAGTTTTAAGTAAAAACCGAATATTTGTTTATACTATGTAGGTAATAGTTTTGTTGTAAATATTGCACTAGAATTTGACCAAAGTTTTCAGATGTTTTTCCTTTGACACTACACCCGTAGCTCGTATCAATAAGCCAGGCCGTAACACTTAGGTACACGTATTAGTAAAATATATATCTTGAAAATGACTGAATCGATTTTGATGAAACTTGCACTGTTCCCTAAGTTGAAGTAAATGTAAGCCAATACGAAAAAATGGTCACGATCCGAATAATATTTGCGGAGAAATGAGTGGACAAACATACCTACATACATACATACATACGTCTATAAAATTTTGTATGTCTTTTGGAAGCCCTAATAGATATGTCATAAGTGAATATAATGCAATTCCAATAATATTACATACATACGTGTCGAATTGATAACGTCCTTTTTTTGGAAGTCGGTAAAAAATGCTATAAATTTCACTGCGCCGGCGATGCGCGCTCGTCCTGACTGGATGCCTTAATTTAATGAGGCATCCACATACAAGCCCAGTTAAGCAGACGACAACCTCATAGGTTGAACTGGAAGAAGCCATTTATAAAAATTTAAAAAAGAAATGTAAGAGTGTTCTTAAATTAATCCTTTAATTAAAATCCTTTCAAGAAAAACAGCTCTCTATCATTTGTTCTAGAACCAGTAATTAAGTTAAGTGTCTATCTAGTTTATCTTAGTGCTTAGTTGACGATGGTTCCGTAATAAAAACTTCTAGTTAATTGCTACTTAAAGGCGCTTGCAGACCTGCTAGGAGCACATCATAGGTACTGTTTTGCGTAAGGAAACAAGTTTTATTTTTTAATAATTGTGTGAACCCGGTTTCGCTCATGCAATATAGATCAAAATACTACAAAGAACATAAATCTGTATTAAAAATTAAATAACAGTAGAGTGGTTTTCGAGTTATGAACGTACCAAACCAACTCCCAATTAAGGTAGGCACACATATGTGAAACGCAACATGAAATGTAACACACTTACGTTGATGCGAATATCCCGTCTAAATATGCAATGCAACATGAAATGTAACATACTTACGTTGAAGCGAACATCCCGTCTAAATATGCAATGCAACATGAAATGTAACATACTTACGTTGAAGCGAACATCCCGTCTAAATATGCAATGCAACATGAAATGTAACACAACATAAAGGCAAATTTGTTTTAACGCATGTGTTGTTTGTGTGGTTTACATTCCGGATAAAAAAGTTTGCAATTTTAACTCATAAGATATAGTCAAATAGTTATAGATACGCTCACAAGGATACCTAAAATATAGGTATTTATAATTAGAGCATCTTTTAATACTCTGCTGCAGTGCCAATAAAAATATAGAAAAATTGTACACGAGGGAGGGTGTGTTAGCGTTTATTTTTAACTCAGTTCATACGTAGTCTACCACACTAGCTTTTATTACTTTATGTCCCGAGGTGAGCTTAATACTTGAAAGAGAAGAATTTCTGTAGAAGTGTAAAATAATCTAATCTTCTAAACTAATAATTATTTTAAAGAGGTACACTATTACCTACTACTTAATAGTTTACTATTGTTTACTTATGATTAGGCGTTTTGTTCGAACTGGCCACTTTGATCTCAAATTTATCTGGCGTGCGGTTAGGAATTTCAAATTCAAATGTATTCCGAATTCAGGTTTTTGTATTTGTGTTTCGAATTTAGTGATTCATTTGTTTTGCGTCATTTGATTTATTTTTCAACAAAAACGCGCCCAGTGCTGCGTTATATTACTTACTCAACCGTCACAATAACGATGGGATTGTGAATCGTATCGTTACTTGTGAAGAAAAATGGATCCTGTACACTACCTAATCGGAAACGCTCATCACAATGGTTGGTCAATGGACACAAACGAAAGTTGATGCAGAAAAAGGTCCTGGACCAGTGCCGGTGTCATCCACTACAGCTTCCTAAGATCTAGCCAGAGGATTACGGCAGATCTGTATTATCAATTAAACAATGATAGAAAAGCTAGCCGTTAAACAACCGAGACTGGCCAATTGCTCTGGCCCACTGCTGGACAACGCTAGACCACACAACACTGCACAACAGACGGTCGCTAAATTATAGGAGCTGCGATTGGAATGTCTCCGACACACATCATACTCCCTGGACCTTGCTCTAACAGATTACCACTTTTCCGGAATTTGGACAATTTCTTGCAAGGAAAAAAAATCAATTCGGTTATTGCAGTCAAAACCGCTTTCAAAGTTTCAGGATTAATGTATGGAAACTTTAAAGAAAGGAAGAAAATCATTTTATTTGGGACACACACAGGAAATACAAATAGTTAAAAAAGGAGCATTTAACAACATCTAACAAAGTTACATGAAAAACAACAAAAAAAAACTGGCCAAGTGCGAGTCGGACTCGTACACGAAGGGTTCCGTACCACAAGGCAAAAACGCCGAAAAAAACACGTTTGTTGTATGGGAGCACCCTTATATATTTATTTTATTCTGTTTTTTATATTTGTTGTTATAACGGTAACAATACTTCATCTGTGAAAATTTCAACTGTCTAGCTATCACGGTTCATGAGATACAGCCTGGTGACAGACAGACGGACAGTGAAGTCTTAGTAATAGGTTCCCGTTTTTACCCTTTGGGTACGGAACCCTAAAAAGCAGCATTTAAAACTAACAAAGTTATGAAAACAATAAAAAAAACTGGCCAAGTGCGAGTCGGACTCGCACACGAAGGGTTCCGTACCACAAGGCAAAAACGCCGAAAAAAATATGTTTGTTGTATGGGAGCCCCCCTTAAATATTTATTTTATTTTAATTTTATTATTTATTATTAAAGTTAAAATACAACTGAGTATTTTGTGAATATTTCAAGGGCCTACCTATTACCATTTTTGATATCGAGCAAAAAAGGGCAAAAAAATCGCGTTTGTTGTATGGGAGCCCCCCTTAAATATTTATTTTATTTTGTTTTTAGTATTTGTTGTTATAGCGGCAACAGAAATACATCATCTGTGAAAATTTCAACTGTCTAGCTATCGCGGTTCTTGAGATACAGCCTGGTGACAGACAGACGGACAGACGGACAGACGGACAGACAGCGAAGTCTTAGTAATAGGGTCCCGTTTTTACCCTTTGGGTACGGAACCCTAAAAAGACCTGTGCGAGGTCAAAAAGGCTCCCATCACAGCATACTTAATGCTGCGATATTTAAAAAATAAATACCGCAACTACCGGTATAATTATTATGAATAGTTAAAGGCTAAACGACTTATTAGAACACGAACCACAAAAGGTTATCATGGGTAGGTAGACATGGGAAGGAACCATGTGTCCACGTGTCCAGCCCACCTGGTGGTGCCTCTTTAAAGGAACAGCCTAACTATATGTAGCTACAGTTGGTTGCAAACAAAAGTATTGATCCGTTCGTATTAACAGTGCCTTTTTCATCAGAAATCTATTTTAAGCTTGATTTATCTTTGTGTAAGATAATGAAAACGTGAAGGCTGCTGGAGCATTTGGAAAATAATAGAAAGATCAAACAGAGGACTAAAGAAATAGGTTTAAAGGGCTTACATGACCTAACGCGCGGTCACTGTCGGACTGCATAGAAAAGAAAGAGAAGCGCGATGACACAACGCTGGTAATTTATTGCAAAATATGAAGCAATTATTTAATTACAAAAAATCTATCGTTTGGACGAAAAAAATTAAAACACTAGTATTTTAGTATGTTGCTTGTAGAATAATCTGACAAAAAATCAGAATGATTGTATGTATATTAGTATGGTTTTTATTGTGAAAAGAAAGTTTTTCTGTCGAATCAAATTAGTTGTATTATGTTTTCAACACACTATCTACCTAGCCTATATCCTGAAGAATATCATATATTTTTCTGATTTTGTCTACTGCGGTCGATCATATACTTTTATTGTTTCTAAAACTTGCGTTTGTTGTTTTTAGGTCCTGTAAGCCCTTAAACAATGTAAAAATATCTTCTTTTCAGGGATTAAGTTTGGCCAAAATGTGATGCTACATTTTTCTGCTAAAACTCGTCTCATTTTTCGTATACCTAGTAAGAAATTGCAGCTCTTAATCGTACCGACACTGACAAACTATTATCGGGCAAATTGCAAAATGAACGAATAAAATAAACGACATTCTTCACAGAGTTAAAATTAAACGGAAAAAGCTTTAGGAAAATTGGTTTAATTAAATCCGTATTCGTTCTCGGATAGGTACAATACAATAATAATATTCGCTTATTTGATTAAACAGCAACGGTTTACGGTTCAAAACGAATTACTTTTGGCTTTGAACACAATTTAATTGTACACCGTAGGAATGTAAAACGCAACTGTTAATATTATAAACATTCTAACAGCGCCCCGCGGTTTCACCCGCATAAGTGTCGATCCCCTGGGAATATCGGGATAAAAATTAGCCTATGTCCTTTCCCGGGATACAATCTATCTCTGTGCCAAATTTTATCAAAATCCGTTGAGTGGTTTAGGCGTGAAATGGTAACATACAGACAGACAGAGTTACTTTAGAATTTATAATATTAGTAAGGATTAATACTCTACGTGTCGAGCAGATTGTCTTATGAATATGAGTAAACTAATCTACCCTCCCCTGTGTTCAGGAAACTTCATAGACTAGTTCATCGTATGAATAATCTATTCAAATTATGAAGATACTCGTACATATCGGAGGAGCAGAATATAAATCGCTTGAATATCTCAGATTATGAGTAACAGCACGCCGCGCGTTCCCTTTTCTCTGCCAGCATTTTTATTAGCCGAGAAAATGTACGCTTTGATTGCTGGTAATAAAAGTTAAGCCCTAAATTACGACATTCGAATAAGACCTACCAATAAAAACTTCCATTCTCACTGTATATGGGGGCAATTATTGTACGAATAAATCTATGTGAGCGACACATTACCGCCCACATAAAATAGTAATAACTCGGTCAAAATGTTTATTCTTTGTTGAAACTCTTTTGGGACTGGGAGTACCATAGATTTGATTCATTCAAAACCTCGTTTTCAAGCTGGTTTTGAAACATTAAAAACCTGTAATAAAGCTTTTTATTTAACTCTTTTTGAAGAAAAATTGCAAATCCATGCCTCTAAGTCTAAAGCTGCATATTGCAAAATGTCGACAGTGTATATCGATCGGATGTTAAAGAAGGTTATTGCGGTCAAGTGTTGGATGGGTCACAGTTCTTTACACATTGACACCCTTATATCGGATTGGAGAGCGGGTCAAACTAAGGAGTTTGACCCGCTCTCTAACGATATAAGGGTCCTGGTCACCTACGAACACACTAGGTAACAACAGGTATAAAGTTATAGTAGGTACAGTTGCAACTTAGCCGCGCCTTTTTCCCAAAGAGGTTGGCGAAGGTATATTCCCACGTTTTGCCAGCTGTTCAGTATAAAACATAGAATACCTACCGACAGTTTTAGTGGAAACTTAAAAGCTCGTTTTAAGGTGGACAAAAAAAAAACTATATTTATCTATGCTACCTTTTCGGTTGGACAATAAAAAAAAACTATATTTATTTATGGGTACCTGCACGTCTAGCCTTCGTTTCGTGCTAGCCAGCAAAACGTAGGTAGGTATGTGTTTCAAGATAGTGACAAAAGGCAGTAGCTCATCCTTCTGTCTGTGTCTCCAGCGAAAGCACTAGGAACTGGTGAAGAGCGGGCGTTTGGGGAACTGTCTTTTGTAATTTTGACGTTCGAAAAGTGCTGATTCTCAGCCTAGTTTGAATAAATGACTTTTGATTTTGTGTTGATAAAGTAAATAACATGTGCGATCTTTTTGGCAAAGGATTATGACAATAGGCGACAAGAAAGGTTTTGCTCATGATCAGTAGTACTTATTAGGTATTATGACTTACGGAGTGCAGTCTTCTAGCGGCGTCGTGTATGGAGAGTATGTGAGAGATTTTGTACTTGTCCAGCTGCACCGTGTCCTTTGAGTCCCGGTAGTTGCCCACGTACAGACCGGGGAGCACCTGCAGACAAAACATGACGTTACAAGTAGGTATTTTTTCTAGCGAATTTGCTTATTGTTTGAGGCCTTTAGAAGATTTCGATCAATAAAGTTACAGTTCCAGTTTTAAACGGAAGATTTTTTTTAAATGATTTTTTTTAAATGCATGAAGAAGATTCCTCGTACAGCGCATTTTGTTCCGCCAGTTACCTACTCAACTAAACCGAGGGCTCGGCGCATCCTGGACAGTCACACCATCAGACATAGAATTTTATTTTAGTAGGTCACAATTAATTCGAGTTATTCCGGTCTGATCCCTCAACTCCACCTCCACCCCACACCTCGATCCCCTCCTGGATCGTCTTCTGTTTTAATCTTTGTCTTATCGACATTATGGATATTTTTATACTTATAGTTATTTCGTGCCAATACGAGAGAAGGAGAATGTCTATCTCTTTACCTAGGTATTCACACGTTTTGACAAACCGTTGTTCTTTTTAACGAAAAAAAGCAAAAACAAAAAATACAGTACAGTACCTATAGGGTGCTGCATTCAAATTTCATCGGTAATGCAAAGGAACTGTAGGTTCAATTTACCTCCTGTAGGTAACCTACCTATGAAATGCTGCATTTCAATCAGTATGCAATACGGCCGCCATGCGTCAGCGTCCATATTTACAGCTTGGTATTCAATCAACCCTGCTTTATGTAAATACCCTATTTACCAACCGACATACATAATAATTTTCGAACTGGAACACACAAAACAACCCTCATCATAATACTTCATACAGTGCGTACATCGGTTTTGCTAAGCAATCATGTTTGTTCAGTAATCAATCACATGAGGGAATGAGCTTCAATCTAAAATACATTAACTTATTGTTACGTAAATGGGTGTCTGTTGTATTCATACATAGACTGAAGCCCATAAAATCATGTCTTTTCCCATGACAGAAACGACGGAACGCTGCTTATGAAGCAAATGACGTATGGTGTGGTGCGTGCGCATAACTTAACATAGTACCTACATAACATAATCAGCCTAAAATGTTCCCACTGCAAAATGTTTCTGCAAAATGTCTGTAAAATGTTAAATGGACACGAGCCTCCTCTCTGTGAGAGGGAGTGGGCCGTAATCCAACACGCGGGCCCAGTGCGGGTTGGTAGTTGTCACATGTCTTCGAATTTTTGGTTCTAGGGCATGCCGATTTCCTCACGATGTTTTCCTTTACCGTTTTGAGGGCAATGGTGATGAAATAATTTACACAAAGTAAAGCGCCTGTCTTGGTTCGAACCTACCACTTGGCCACCACTGCTCTGTGTGCGCATGCTTTCCCCAATTTTTTTTTTTGTGTTTTTGTTCTTTCTCTGCGTCATGTTTACAGCAAATAAACGTATCTTCTTTCTTTATTTTTTTTCTTACATGTACTATCCACCAAAGGAGATAAGTAACCAGGGTCGTTGGATATAGTTAAAGTTTAGTAAGAAAGCGGTGGACTTTTAAAATAAAATGAATAGGAAACAAACAGTTGATTCATCAAGTTAAACATTCAATAACATCCATCGGTTTCTTACTAAACTTCAACTGTGTCCGACGAGCCTGGTTACTTATCTCTTTTGGTGACTGTACGTGCTATAATACCATAAACCGTGCTATATTAAATTTAAAAAAATCAGTTGTTCCCTACATTTTGACGAGTTGCACACAACAGCTGATTTTTTTTCGCGATTTCATGTTTGGTCCCTAAAGTAAAAGTTGTTCATAATGATGAGTACAATGACCTCTTAAGAGGTTGTTAATGTGTTACCAATAACCCTGTATAGTGCATACCTAATGCATATTGTATAGTTACGGTGTATTTTTTAATCCTACCCGAAGAACCTTTTTTACATTTAGTACATGGCTATCATGTAAGTATAATTATTATAAAAACATTACTAAGCACTAGGCTACACCACTATCATTAGGCGTGACCTCAATGTTACTACATTTTTAATAGCTTTGAATATTTTAAAACTAATGCCCATTAACTAATTAGTGAAACTAAGTTTTCATGACATTTTGACGAAAACGTCCAGTTACAAAAATGAACGAGCGTACAGCTAAATAAATCCGTATTTTATTACCAAAACCAACGATTTTTTTTCTATTAATCTATCTTTTAAGAAGGCGGCAGAATACAATTCGGTTTATAGACATTTATTTCTCAAAAAAAGAACTTTACGGTTCACTTACATATTGAGAAATGTATAGAAAATATACTACTACCCGGATACTGATACTGTTGGATACTACTACCCGGCCCAGGAGCAGGGGACGCTGTCACTGAAAGGAGGCTGCCGCAGGCGGCAGGCCAGGCTCTCTGGCCTTTGATTGGCGATTTATGGTTTTTGACAGCGTTGCGTGCAGAAGCGCTATTCGTCATCCATCAGCCGTTCGGTGTGATCAGAAGGCCAATTCTACTAATTTAAAACGTTCAAAATCTAGTCTCAGTCTCATCTCGGCAACAAACAAATGTCAAAAACTTGTCAAAATGTAGGAAAATTAAAGGTAATTTTGACAGATTGAGACTGAGATCAGACTGTGAACGCTCTTAAAATTACGAGAATTGCCCCTCTGGTATCTCAATAATCTCTTGTTGATTTCTTTAATTTGATTAGTGATGATTTTGTTCCTCTGATTGTAATTTTGCTATGGTTGATAATTCTTTTTATAATAAGTACCTAAGTACATGTGATTAGTTTTTAGGATATCAAATAATTCTTCTATTTAATTGTGATTTCACTTCTGTCCTAACATCAGAAGTGGGATAACAATCCAACCCCAATTTAGGCCCCTTGACTTGATCAGTTTGAATTTCATAACAGAGGAACTTTGTCGTTACCCACGTGTGTGAGGTTTCCTTTTTGTTGTTTTGTTATATAGAACATGGTTTTGACGGTTGACCATGCCTAACACGCATAGTTCACGTAGCAGATCGCACCGACGGCAATGTAGGCGCGAACGGTCGCGATAACCTCGGAATAAGCCACGTAGTCGTCGCGAACGGACTCCCTCTAGAGTACGATCAAACGGGACGCCGCCGCTTGCGTCATACGTTGGCCAGACGCCGCGGTCTATCCCTGTAGAATCGTGAACGCTAGACACAATCTTATCCCGTCTGGAAATGATCGAGAACAAATTCCGCAACCGAACCCAACGGCGCCGCCCGTGGCTCAAGCTGTAGTAGATTCGATCCAGTCCATAAATCCGGGACGTTCCCATTATTTGTTTTTTTTTTTTTTTTTTTTTTTTTTAACTTTGACCCCTCTATCCATGACGTGGACTTTTGCTGTGATAAAGTGGATCGCGCACAAACAGCCAATCGCTGGGGCGACGGAGAATGCCTCTCAGGTGTAGCCGGAAGTTTGAAAGGCGACGCGAGAACTTGGTTAAACGAATGGGTAATCGCTTCTTTCCGTGGAGTAGCTTTAAACGCGAATTCAAACCACTTTGCCCCCGAAAATTAGATTATGCGATGATACTTTTTGAAACGATGCATACGACGTCTAACAGATTTACATCGTTGACTGGCCCGTTGGTCAAGTGGTTAGTGGCCCTGACTGCTATGCCGGAGGTCGTGGGTTCGATTCCCACCCAGGACAAATGTTTGTGTGATGAGCATGATCATTTGTTCTGTGTCTGGGTGTAATTTATCTATAATATGTATGTATTTAGAAATATATAAGTATGTTTATCAGTTGTCTAGTACCCATAACACAAGCTCTGCTTAGCTTGGGACTAGACGGCGTTGTGTGATAGTTGTCGAATATATTATTATTATTATTATCGTACGCCGAGTTCACGAGACGTATAACGCTGCTCCATTTGCGCATTGTCAATGGCATTAGTGAGGAATTAATGACGCAAATAGTGGTCCGCGGCATAGACGATGCACAAGTGCGGGCAGCGGCGGCTCTCTTCAGAAAATCTGGCTTTCTATCTATATATGCTCTATATCTGATCCACGCGTCATGTTCGTGAATGGGCGCCGTCGGTTGAGACTGGTCATCTCTTAACTGCCAATGCTTATTTTTAATCTTATATTTTGAATTGAAGCAACAAGAATAATGTACCCAGGATTTTGTAATATCTTGATTTAAAAGAGTGTCCATGGAGTTTCTTGCCCGTTCTTCTCCATAGAGATCTACGTTTTGGAATGGGCAACTAGCTTCAACTTTCTCGGACTAACTGACAGACTATTTAATTTTGACAATTCAAAAGTGCCTGTACAAGGTTTAATTGAAATAAATGCTTTGAGTTTGAGTTTGAGCCAGATCAAACGAAGGGTGGCTCAGTTAAAACTACAGCCTACCCTCTGTCACGAAAACGCGGTACAGAACATGCAGATTCGAATCAGCGTAAGACCTATTTTAGTTGTGAGGGCCAAGGTTACTTGTCCCACAACTGCCCTAAAAGATCTAAACCATCCGAGCCAGTGCCCAAAGTACGACCCAACGTTCCAACTTGCACGTTCTGTAAAAACATAGGGCATACGGAGGACGTTTGTTTCACCAAAGAAAGTTCGTCTGGACCACAGGGTCAGCAGAACAATCGCAAAATAAATTTTTGTCAGGACCCTGCGGAAGAAACAGACACACTGCAGTAGTATACGGCATATCGGTCGATGTGTTAATAGACAACGGTGCGCTTAATGTCTCCCTCATATCGTCCGACGTAGTAAAACATTTGGCTTGCGCAGTAAAACTTAAAATGCCATACGGTCTGACAAATTCGCCCATTGTGTGTCAACGTATCATCAACAAAACGCTGCGCAAGTTCATTGACGCGGGAGAAGTTCTAGTTTACATAGACGACGTACTTTTGATGAGCGCCACAGTGGATGAAGGTGACGACCTGTTGCGACAGGTACTTTCGACCTTGACCAAGGCAGGGTTTTCGATAAACGTACGCAAGTGTGTCTTTCTCACCACCGAGGTTGAATATCTTGGCCGAATAATAAGTCAAGGTCAGGGTCCGTGATGTCGCCTTGGAAGGTGTACAGTCGAATTGTGAAGCACAAAGAGAGTTACGCCGAGTCCGCGCAACTGATCTACTAGAACAAAAGCAATCATGACAGGACGATTATGTAAATCGAAACCGACGCATACCAAAAGTTTTTAATGTGAATGATTTGGTTTTCGCAGGCAACTGGAAAGATGGACCACGGGATGCGAGGGCCTTACAGGGTCACACGCGCGCTGCCGAGTGGGCGGTGTGAGCTGCGCTTGTTGAGCGGCTCCTGTGTCAAGACGACGCAAGCTGCTGCTCAGTACCTACATGGTACTCTGGAAAGGGGAGTGGTCTCCTGAGACTTGCGCTGCATTCTTTGAGCGTGAGTGTGCTTGCGTACCGTGAGAGGCTTGCATTGCCATAGAGGGTTCTGCAGATCTTGGGGTGAGACAGTAGACGTCAGGTAATATGCGAGGTAGGTACCTGACTGGTTTCACCCTACACGATAGGTCGTGTAGAGGACGGACTGCGAGACGTTCCTTTCGGTGATTTGGTAATCACCCAACACGATAGGTCATATAGAGGACGGACTGCGAGACGTTCCTTTCGGTGATTTGGTAATCACCCAACACGATAGGTCATATAGAGGACGGACTGCGAGACGTTGCTTTCGGTGATTTGGTAATCACCCAACACGATAGGTCGTGTAGAGGACGGACTGCGAGACGTCCTTTCAGTGATTTGGTAATCACCCTACACGATGGGTTGTGTAGAGGACGGACTGCGAGACGATCCTTTTGGCGCTAAACGCCCTACGTGACAGTGAATGAACATCATCATCATTGTCATCTGTCTTGCATGATATATGAATGTCGATGACATGCGTTATGATGTTTCTATGTGATGAATGGAACTTTAAGGAGTATTAAGATGTCATCTTAGTACTCCTTAAAGTTCCATTCAAGTTCCATCTTGGTATCCCATAGGCTATTTAGCTAGTCAATTTATGTGTCTGATGAATGAAAGAAAAAGGCCACGTAAGACGAATTAACTGCAAGCAAAAGAATAGGCAGATGTGTTTGCCATCCGAGGGTCGGTAGTCTTTCTTATTGGTTTCACAGAAGACACCACTTCCGCTCATCATGGTGCAGAGCCAGTCGCTGGGCCTATGTGTCATGTTCTGCAGCAGAGCCACCATCCTAGAAACCGATCAATTATATCTTAAAATGATGTACGTCAAACGTACATAATGTACGTATTACCGTTATCGCTGTACGTGCATTTGATAATGATAAAATAGACATTGATTGTGGCTCTGCTGCAGAGCATACTTCCTAGCAGAGCCACAAAGCACATGTACTCAGGAAAGATAAACGCCACTGTTTTTTAATAAAAACTGTTGTACCTACGAATAGAGTTTATTGCGTACGTGTTGAAAAATATCATTATTAGACAGTGGTTTTATTTATTTTAGCTTACTAAAATTTTCATAGTAATCGCCTGATTATTTTGTGTCAGCAAAAGTTTTTGTAGACAATCTGTTACCGTCAGGATGGCTGGACCAAACGAGATAATTATGTACACGAGACTATGTGCACTACTTAATACGTGTCATACTTTCTAGCGGTGAAATGACTGTACGAACTTCAGTCTAATTTCTAAAATATGTACGAAAAATGTACGAAATTGTACGCTAAATTAAAAAAAAAGGTACTATAAAGACATATATATTAATTAGTTAATAAAACATTCGATTATAAATATTTACTTTTGAATCATCTTCCTATGTACAGACGCCAGCACATCAAGCTACCCGAAACTGTCAAATTTTCCCAATCAACTTTGAACCTGGGTTAGGGGTCGTTCGGCCCACTATGGAACTGGGACCGCGGACCAGTTACCCCTTTTAAAAATTGATAATGGTTAACCGGGCCCACATCTGTTTTGCTTTCAATCAAGCAAAGGGTGCGAATCGTAGATATCTCGGTTCATAGGAAGCATTGTTGACAGAGATCTCTGTTTATAGATAGCACTTCTTGCCAACAACGTAAATAACGCAATGAATGTTGTTGAACTGTCAAAATGAAACATAACTGATACCTAATTACCCCGCAGTATCGTCTTTCATGTTATGGGTAGCCAGAGAGAGGATGAGTAACTGAATTTTAGTAGGTGTAGACCTACTAAAATTCAGTTACTCATCCTCCATTTGTTTAGGTAATTAACTAAAGGTAAACAAAAAAATCACGTGACTTAGTTAACCGACTAAACGGAATACCAGTCACTTCAGTTGTCATGCTACTTCACAGCTGTACTCTTCAATTTAGCAATATTATTAACGAATTATAACGTTGCTAAATTGAAGAGTACAACTGTGACGTAGCATGACATCTGAATAGACTGGTATTACGTTTAGTCGGTTAACCACGTCACGTGGTTTTTTTGTTTACCTTTAGTTAATTACCTAAACAAATGGAGTTAGGTATACCTACATCTATTCATACTAGGTACATACAAATCGTAATGTCAAAATAACAGCTTTTTACTAAATAGGTACTTATGAAAGTAACTTACGGTACCTACTTGTAACAAAAAAAAACATTTTTTAAATATTTTGCCTGTCGTGTCTGTTTGTTCTGGCTAATATCCAAAACGGCTGGCCCGATTTTGACGGGACTTTCACTGGCAGATAACTGATGTGTTATAATGAGTAACATAGGCTACTTTTATTTTACAAAAAGAATTAGGTTCCCGCCCAAAGAAATTAAACCCACGAAATCCAATTTGTTTTTCCGACATGCATCCAAACGAAGTCGCGGGCACAGCTAGTAATAAATGAAAAGTCTTTATAAGCAGTCCAAATTAATAAATTCATTATTCCGTGCGTGTTTCACTGGAGCATTATGAAATCATGAAACTCAGGACATGGCGTGTCAATAGCAATACTGCAGTATGATAAACGCTGAATGCAATGCAATTATGGGATAATTGATATCGGGACTAATCGAACACGAACCGTGCGTCGCGATGTAAATCGACCCTAATTGCCATCGTGCTTATAGGCCCGTTAGTACCTATTACAGGGACAGAAATGTTAGGGTGTTGACAGGCCGTTGACTTGTTCCAAAAGCTTTGCTTCAAAAATGTATATCTGTATTGTAACTGAAAAATGTTCGTAAGTTGTTAGACGGTAATTTTGGATATTAAGGCATTGCCCAGAACGTTAGGCGTATTAGTACATAAATTAAAAGCAAGAAAAAAAGTGTATTGTCAAATATTCAAAGAAAGGACTTATTCGAAAATATTTCATAATAAAAATAAAATAGTATCATGATTCATGATTTGATTTTGATTTGATTGGATGATAAAATACTCGTAAACCAGAGCTCAAAAAAATTTCATCGCATAATTCTCAAAATATTGAGCCTAAACTATCATATTTTAAGTAATGATAATAAAGGAAATTCAATCAACTTAAGAAATAAGTACCTAAAAAGTATTCAACTGAGCCGTGCATTTATTTTTGAATTTAAAACAGCAAAATCATTGGGTCATTCGTTTCAACTAACATCAAACGCATCGCTGTTTTGAACCTTTGCCGCGATGCGCTATTGTCAATCACGTAAAAAATTGCTTATTACAGCGCCATATTATCAATTAGGATCACACGTTATTGTAAAGAACGAACGCTCATGATTACGGACGCTTTGAAAGAACGAACGAACGAAAAGTTAACAGGAATTTAACAGGGAGTTTCAATTATTTTACTGTCTACAGTCAACAAGAAGCTAACAACTTAATGTTAAGAAATGGCTCAGTATGCTCATTACAACATAATAATGAATATTCATAGCCCTTGTATTAAAATGATTGCAAACTGAACCGCCGACTCGACTACATCGGCGAGAAATAACTTTACTGAAATTGGGAAACTTCGTCCTCGATGTAAATCTTATTTTTGCTACAAAAGGTCGTGGCGTGGTAAGAATGTTTCAGGCTCTCAAGGGTCTCAGAATAATGGAATTTGCTTCCTTGAGCGATGCTTTACATGATTTAAAAGCATTGACTTATTTATATAAGTTACGGAAATATTTGGGGAACTTATAAAATGCGGGGGTAACAAATTCGGAGCGGGTGTGGCACGTATTTTGGGAGACCGCGGCGACGTTGCCTCAGTTTCTAATTTAAACTTCTGTGTGAATATAAATATCTATTTGAAATACTAAAGTGTTATAATAAAGTGATCGCTAACTAGATTATAAAACAAAATAATCTACCTACCTCATCATCTGCCTAGCCTTTTCCCAACTATGTTGGGGTCGGCTTCCAGTCTAACCGGATGCAGCTGAATACCAGTATTTTATATGGAGTGACTGCCTATCTGATCTCCACAACCCACTTACTGGGTAATACGAAACCCCTTGGTAAGACTGGTTGTCAGACTTTCGGGCTTCTGACTACCCGTAACGACTGTCAAAGATCCACGAATGACAGCCGAGCCCAACGGCTTAACGTGCTTTCCGAGGCAAGGAGGGGTCACGGTATGTAAAGATGGTCACCCATCCAAATACCAACCACGGCAAGCGTAGCTTAACCTGATCGATCGACCTGTGCGGCTGTTAATATTTACCCACGGGCCCCTCCCCACCGGTAATAATCTACCTACCTATACACAATATAGATATCTACGATAAGATCATACATAAATAAGATTACCTACCTACGAAGCCCAGTAAAAGTTATCAAGCATGCATTTTTGCTTCGTATTTTTAAGGTTTCAAAAATCATTGCACTTTCAATGAATATTTGAATTCCAATAAAAAGCGATGGACTCAGCCGGATAATTCCGGTTTCGAAATGCAGTGACAAGCACCGTTAGGTATTTCGAAAACAATCGGACAGCGGGATCGTAATCAAATCAGTCTGTTCGGTGAAAATTCTGTTTCTGCAATTCGGTTTCTTGTAAAATATTGAAGCGGGAATTTAATTGGCTCGTAAACTAGAATTTGTGCCAAAATGACGACACGAGGCACTTGCAGTGATAAACGGAACAGTTACGACTGGATAATGTTCTAGTTTGTGATCATTTTGGACTGAAAACTGTAATAAAATGTTATTGAATTACACACTTGAGACTGTGGCGGCGATAGGGGCGTAAAAGTTTAATAATACGCCTAAATAATTTTTCACGAGTATCGTCTGGCATGGGTCGATGTTTTTACCTTTTTTATACCAAAATTTGTTACTACTATCTCAGATTCTCAGATTGGTCTGTGTGGTGCCAGACTTAAAGAATTGCACCACCCCTTACTTCCCGTGGGTGTCGTAAAAGGCGACTAAGGGTCTTACCGGAGAACGGGCAGCAGCGTTCTCTATTTATTCCATCATCATACCATACTGCGATCGCCAACCCGCCTGCCAAGCGTGGCGATTATGGCAAACCCCCCCAAAATTGAGGGAGGCCTATGTCCAGCAGTGGACGTCTATCGGCTGAAACGACGACGACGACGACGATCTCAGATTCTAAGTTGTTATTTTAAGCCAGAACTAGGTAAATTCTGAGGCCTAAAATGCCTGCACGCGAGACGTGACCTATCTAATGAATTAATGCTAACCGACGTCATAGATGTGTAGTGGCAAGTTCTACGTTACTGGCTTAACGTGAGAAGTTCATAACAATTGACTTGTGGCCAAGTCTCTTGACGGTGTTGACCTTTACTACCGAGCTTACTATGACGGCAGAGGTACTTAAGGCGAAAGCGCCAGGGTAGCCCGCGAAATTCATTTTTTTTTTACGTTTTTTGCAATTTGCTGGTCAGTATTAATTAAGAGCGTTTACGCCGTACTGCATTTCATACAAACTTTTAAGTCCTTATTTTTCGAAATGAGTGTACCGATTTTAATGAAACTTCAGACGGTTAAGCAAGATACAAAGATCTAAAAAGTTAGTAGAGAACATTTTCCCCTTCCCCCCGGAGCTCTGTGCAGTACAGACGTGTTTTAAGTTGGCTATATTGTCTAAATTAAATTGAATAATTAAAATCAAATACCATAAAATTTGTGCAAGTACCAGGCGCGCATAAGAAGTGCGAAGCCAAGTGTAACCGGTGTGCGACGAGCATCACCTACATGTGCTATCTCTACGCCACAACTGCGTGAGTAATTAACTAATTAGCCAATAAGGTCAAAACCACACCTCCCGTCGCTAATCACCCACCGATACTACTTGCGCACAAGCATCGAGACGGTTACCGCCCTCCAACCGATCCAGTGCGCACGCACTGGGAGCGTAGTTGTCGCCAAGTACCAGGAGTGCTAGTGTAGCGCTCAGTAAATTTTAATAAATGAATATGCCGCTTCGACGAACTCCTCCGAAAGTAGCGACCTCCTCGGAAGTTTTGATCTCCCCATATCAAGGCGGGTCTGAACCGAGTATTCCCACTTGCGGTCTTGATGAAGGAGCTCTTAGTGAGTTCTCAACAAATGTAAGTATGCGAGTACCTAAACGGAAACATGACCAAGAATATAAGGAGGAGTGGCAGTCCTTTAAAACAGAGATTATGAGTACGCTGAAAACTTGGTCTGATTCTCAAAATAATAAGATCGACCAAATACTAACTAGCGTGAACGAGATCCGAGAAGAATATCGTGAACTGCGTAAATCAGTCGAGTTTAACTCAGCAAAGTTCGACGACATAATTGCAAGTGTAGCGAAGTTAGAGAATGAACGGCGCGATAGCCAAAAATACATACAAACACTCGAAAATAAATTAGAATCTATTGAAAGAAGCTTGAAAGGTTCGACTATTGAGATACGGAACATCCCACTAAACGATACGAAGGAGACCTCAGAGAATTTGATCAACTTAATTAAAAACGTGGGAAAAACCATCAGTGTAGACGTTGAAACATCAGGTATCCGTGATATTTTCCGAGTGAACACCAAAACAGACGGTTATAAACCTATAATCGTTGAGTTTACCAGCAAACTAATGAAAGAAAGTATGTTAACCGCCATAAAAAAGTTCAATCAGGTCAATAAGGACAACAAACTCAATACTTCCCATCTACAATTAAAAGGGCCGCAGACACCGATATATGTAGCGGAAACTCTAACTGCAAACGCGAAGAAGCTTTTTTATTTGTGCAGACAATTTGCCAAAGAATACAAATACACATTTTGCTGGGTAACACACGGACGGATATTCCTACGTAAAGCTGAAGGGCTGAAACAAATTCGAGTTGATAGCGAATCTGACCTCGCTATTCTTAAAGGGCAACAATGACTATTCAGCATAATTATCAAACTTGTCAAAATATGGTTGTTAGTATTTTTGGTTATAACTTCTTTAATTTATGGTTTACTTTTTATTTTCACTGTTAAAACTTTTATGCATGATAACTTTTTATTGATTTTTGTCTGTATCTACACAAACTCCATTAAACACATTAACAGACTCTACACTCACCTATCTTTTAGAACACACACTACATCCATGGCTCATATTAACGCAGCCTCGCACGGCTTGTATACCCGCTTAGCAACTGTATCCATTAAAACTATTTATTTACACCAGAGATTTATAAAAGTAACATTTAAGAATTTACATAAAATTCGATCATAATTCCCAATTATCAATAAATGATGAATTAGATGAGTTAACTGTCGCTGACTCCAACACTTGTGATATTGATAACTGCTCCAGTTTAATTTTTACCGAGAATTCCCCCTTGAACATTATTGTACAAAATATAAGAAGTGTCAGCCGTAATTTTTCAGGATTGCATACCCTCCTCAAACGATCAGAAATTGACTGGGATGTGATCATTCTAACAGAATGTTGGATATCTCGGACGCCGTTAATTCCACTCATAGATGGTTACAAGTTCGCAAACACGCAAATTAACAGAACACAAAACGAGGGCGTTATTGTTTACTATAAATCTACCCTTACCTATAAGATATTGGAACCATCGCTTGTGGATGGTAATTGCCTGCTTATCATTATCAATTCACAGACTGTGATTCTCTGTATTTATCGTCCTCCGGGGGAAAGAAATGTCTCTAAATTTCTTGAATCATTAAACAATATTTTACTAACATTATCGTCATACAACAATATATTCCTTACTGGTGACATTAATATAGACATAATGCCATCCTCCTCAGATGCAAGAGCGGAAATATACCTTAATCTATTAGCCTCTCATGGTATGTTGCCTGCGTACTATATCCCCACCCATTCTCAAACATGCCTTGACCACGTAATTGTCAAAGCAAAACTTTCGGTAAAATGTTTTGTTGCCAATACAACCCTAACCGACCACTACAGCGTTATTATAAGCCTTTCTCACATTAGCTCCTCGCACCATCTTTCAAAAACAATAAGACGCATTCATTATCCATCCCTAGACGAAAAAATTAAAATGATTGATTTTGACAGTATCTACTCTTTTGATAGGGCTAATGAAGCTGTGTCTTTCTTCCTTAGGACTTTAACCACTTTGATGATTACTTGTACTAAAAATATCACTGTTCCGAGACGTAAGCGACTAATTAAGCCGTGGATTACTCCTGGACTACTACGATGCATGCGAAATCGAGACAATCTTCATCTTAAGTCTAAAAAGCATCCTAATGACGAAGTTACAAAAATAACCTACACACGTTATCGTAATTTTTGTAATGAAATTCTAAAAAAAGTTAAGCAAGAGTATGATAAAGCTGAGCTCTCTAAATGTCTGGGCAACTCTAAGAAATTGTGGAACACCATCAAAACAATCACCTACACCTCTAAACAGAAAAGTCCACCCATGGATCTGATTGATCCAGATCAGCCCAAAAAATCTGTGAATGAGATTAATCAATTCTTTGTAAGAATCGGTCAATCGTTAGCGAGCTCTATCACAGGGTCTGACCCTGCTTTATACCAGACATCTTCAGTATATTTTGCACTATGCCAGTCAATTCTCACCTATTGTATCACCTGCTGGGGAGGCGCTGCAAAAACTATTTTGAAGCCTCTTGAGACCGCTCACAGAGCTATATTAAAGGTTTCTACCTTTCGGCCGATTATTTTTCCAACTAACGAGTTATACAAAGCGTGCAATGTACTTAATGTCCGGCAACAATTTATTCTTCACACTGTCTTACTTCAACATCGTACAACTTCTTATGTAGAAGTGACTAAACGTCGCAAAGACCTAATCTGTACTATTCCATCTGCACGCACCGCTTTTATAAAAAAATTCAACATCTACCTTGGTCCATCTTTGTATAACAAAATCAACTCACATTTACCAGTCCACGGCTCGTCTCTTTTCAATTGTAAAAAGTCTGTACGTTCATTCTTAACGAACCTAAACTATGACGAAACCGAAAATTATCTAACTAATTACAACACTCACTAATTACTACCACAGATGCACACACACGCATGGACACGCACACACACGCACGAACACACATACATACACCACACACGCACGCACAAACACACATACATACACCACACACACACGCACGAACACACATACATACACCACACACACACAAACATACACAAAAACGCACCCTCACACACAGACTTGAAACACACACACACACACACTTAATTGCATGCTACAGTGTTTTATTATTATTTCTTTTATTTTATTATTAATTATTTACTTATTGTAGATTTTCCTTGATTAGCCATCTGTTAATTATCACCTTGTCAATCTGCACATGTAACACGTACCAGAGCAAATTTGTATCTAGGGATCGAAACTGTTTCTCCTAAACACAGGCTATTCTGTAGCCTAGCTAGGAGTACAGAGCTTCACCCACCTTATTGTAGACTACAATTCAGTGTTACCTATTATTAATAATGTAAAAGTTGTATATCTACAATTTGTTTATTTGAAATAAATTATTATCTCCTTTATTTCATCGTATGTACATATAAATTATATTTTTAAATATTAGAATATAAAAACATAAAAACATTTAAAAATATAAAAAATAGTAGCCCACCGGTATCGGGAACAGGGTCCAAGCTACCGGCGGTCAGGGCTCCAGAGAGAGAAACCTCCTGACAATGCGAGCCGTGTCCAAAAGTACTGCTTTCTGGATCAAGCCCTTGATCCAGCTGCCCAACGAGAGCCTCCTCAGGTGTTGGTCGAGGCTCTTGGCTATTAGCCCATTGGCTGTCACGACTATCGGCACAATGATCGCTGAGTCCACATCCCACATGTCGACAACCTCGCGAGCCAAGTCAAGATACTTGATTTGTTTATCTTTCTCGGCTTTCACGAGGTTCTCATCATGCGGGACGGTTATGTCAACAATCATTGCGCGCCGCTCTGATCGATCCACCACCACTATATCAGGCTTATTGGCAACAATAGTCCTGTCAGTGATGATGGATCGATCCCAATATAATGAGATATTACCATTTTCGAGAACTGGGTCGGGCACATACCTGTAGTATGGCACCTCCGATTCCACAAGGCTGTATTTCAGAGCAAGTTGCTGATGGATTATCCTGGCTACAAGGTTGTGTCTATGCAAGTACTCTCCGTTAGCTAGACGAGAACACCCGGAGATAATATGCCTGATTGATTCTCCCGGCCGGTGGCATGCCCGACAGATGTCAACCGTGCCGTCTTTCACAATAAATCTCCGGTAATTGTTCGTCATCATCACTTCGTCCATAATTGCACAGACAAAACCTTCGGTTTCTCCAAAGAGGTCACCGAAACGCAGCCAGGCTACGGACGCTAGTAAATCGACATCGGGTCCATGTAGGGCCCGGAAAAAGCGTCCGTGAAGCTCCTTACTCTGCCATACCTCCATGCGATCATTAGTGTCAAGCACTACTGGCTTGCGCCAGTTCTCTTTAGCCAAGGAGAGCGGGGTGAGGCCCTTGTCCACGGCGACTACATCTCGATGCATCCCCACGTCGGTTTCTAGGAAATATTCCCTGAGACTGCATATCTCGCGATTGTGGAGGGTCTTAGCGTTTAAAAACCCTCGACCTCCACACTTTCGCGGGATATACAGCCTCATTACCGATGACCGTGGGTGATGCATTCGATTTGCAGTCAGCAGCGTACGGACCCTCCTATCCAGGGCGTCGAGTTCGGTTTGAGTCCATTTGAGTATGCCGAAAGAGTACATCAAAACCGGCATGACCCAACCGTTGAAGGCGCGCACCTTGTTTCCGCCTGATAGAAGACTATTAAGTACTTTTTTCAGGCGGCCAAAGAAGCGCTCTTTCAACGATTGCTTCATGTCAGTAACATTGATGCCTAACGCTTCCGACATACCCAAATACTTATAGGTTTCGGATGCGGAGAGGGCTCTAAGGTTTGTGGAATCCGAGAGTTGGGTTCCCACGGATTCAACAATCTCCCCTCGCTTTACATGCATGACCGCACATTTGTCCACACCAAATTCCATCCTGATGGCGCTACTGAAAGTTTGAGTTACTTTCAGTAGCTCCATCAGTTGCAAATTGTTGGGGGCAAAGAGTTTTAGGTCATCCATGTAGAGGAGGTGCGATATAACCTGACCACCTCTCCTCAGCCGATAGCCTAGACCTGAATCCTCCAGCAGTGTGCTTAGAGGATTCAAGGCTAAGCAGAACCAAAGCGGACTCAAACTATCACCCTGAAATATGCCTCGCTCGATCCTTATCGGTTCGCTATTCCTCTGAATATTTCGACATCCTGGATAGCGAAGGACAGTCCTCCATTGCCCCATACACGACATCAGGAAGGTGCGCAGAGTTGCATCAATTTTGTACAACTCCAACACCCTCATGAGCCATGTATGTGGCACCGAGTCATAGGCCTTCTTATAATCTATCCAACATGTCGACAGATCCTTTCGGGAACGACGAACCTGTTGGCTAATGGCCATATCAATGAGGAGTAGCTCCTTAGTACCACGGGACCCGTTCTTACATCCATTTTGAGAGACAGACATGATGGAGTTAGTGTTTATATGTTTGTTAATTTTAGCTCTCAAAATGGATGTAAGAACTTTATAGATCGTCGGTAAACACGTGATCGGTCTATAATTTTTGGGTTCCGTGGTGCTACCTGATTTATGGAGCAGATGGGTAATTCCTGTCGTTAGGAACTGGGGTAGCGAACCAGACTCCAAAGCAGTCTGGAACTGAGATGCCAAGCGAGCGTGCGACCTTAAAAACCATTTTATCCAAAAGTTATGCAGCCCGTCCGGCCCTGGAGACTTCCAGTTAGGCAACGGACGGACTGCACGAGCTACATCTTGGGGGCAGATGGTGATAGCCCCCATTTCTGGTATTGGGTCGCAGGCTCGCTCGACTTCCCGAGCCCAATCACCTTCGGTGTGACTGACAGGCACCGACCAGATATTGCGCCAGAAGGAACACATGGCTTCATCATCTGGCAGACACGTGTCAGCCACACTTTGGTCCGGTCGCTCCCAGCTCCTATAAACCCATCTTTCATCACTCTGGAAGGTGCGATTCTGAGTGTATCGCTCTACTCGCCGCTTATACCGACGAATACGGTTCGCCCATGCATACACTTTCTGCTTCAGGAAGTCGATGCGCTCCGTGACACAAGACATATAGTCTTGAGGACTGATATCAGTCCCCAAGAATGCCCGTCTCACAAAGCGCATCACTCTAGGGCGAGTATTGCCCTCCCTGAAGCAGATTAGTTTGCCAATGAGCGCTCTGGCCCCACCAATACGGCGTTCAATTCTGCACTGCCAAGCTGGTATGGCTGGTTTCGGTCGTGTAGCTCTAGAGTCATTGGCAAATTTGACGTGAGCTACACGACATACCGCTACAGCCGCGCAGTACAGAATCGAATGAGTATCGGTGAGGTCTTCGCAGTCATCAAAATAGTTTGACAACTGCGAATCCAGAGCCGCCACCAGCGCCCTATTTTTGTTATGCATGGGCAAACGAGGTAAGCGTGGCCTATGTTCGGGCGACATGAAGCGATATTCCCGAATCGCATCCTCCAAAGCACTCCTCAATTCCTCATTACATTGGGTACTTACGTTTGTAGCCCTGTCATTACTCCCCTCGTCAGCATGATTGGTATTACACTGCGGTAGTAGTACAGCAGTCTGCGGCTGGGGGGCGATGACATGGCTACTCTGCATTTCATTTCGCAGGCGATCAAGTACAGTGTCATCCAACATATGATTACGCTGGATGACACGCACCTGATCCGATAGACGTTGAAAAAAAATTATTATTATTATTATTATTATTATCTTCTCTGCCGAATTGTCCTTTCTCTTTTGTCCTTCTCCCCACTGATGTGGATGAGATCAAAATCATCATAGCATCTCTTAAAACCACCCATGCCTTAAATTGTGACGATGTTCCCAGTGAAATAATAAAAAGATACTCCAATTTATTAGCTGATCCTATCGCGTTTATTTGCAACCTCTGTCTTTCTGCTGGTGACTTTCCCTTAGATCTTAAGAAATCCCTAGTCCACCCAATTCATAAGTCTGGTAGCAGGGATTGTGTCAATAACTACCGTCCAATATCCATTTTACCTACACTGTCCAAAATTCTAGAGAAAGTTATCAACAAGCAATTAACCAATTACCTGGAAACAAACAAACTTTTATCAGACAATCAGTATGGTTTTCGTAAATGTAGATCAACAAGCGATGCCGTACATCAACTTACAGATACCATAGTTTCTAGGTTAGATGAGAAAAAAAAGGTTCTAACAATTTTCCTCGACTTGGCGAAGGCATTTGACACCGTCTCTGCGCCACTCTTACTGAAGAAGCTTGAACACCTTGGAATTCGTGGCGAACAGTTAAAATTGTTCGAAAGTTACCTAAATGGGAGAGCTCAGCGTGTTGTGGTGGATGAGTGGTTGAGTGATGATTGCGAAGTCAAAATCGGTATTCCTCAGGGGAGTATTTTAGGGCCTACCCTCTTTTTAGTTTTTATCAATGACCTCTGTCAGTTAAACCTTACAAACGGCAAGATTATTACTTTCGCAGACGACACGGCTCTTCTTTTCTTTGGAGATACTTGGGAGGAAGTGTACCACTATGCTCAAATGGGTTTCTCACGCGTTATGACCTGGCTAAACAATAACTTACTCTCACTTAATACAGACAAAACTAAATACATAACATTTACACTAATAAACAGTCACTTCACTCAAAACACCTTATTAAACATTACGGCCCACTCGTGTAACAACAGCTCTTCCCATTCATGCTCATGCCCTAAACTTGAAAAAGTGGACTCTCTCAAGTACCTCGGTGTAACTATAGACAAAAACTTAAACTTTAATTCCCACATCGATCTGTTATCCAAGAGGGTTAGGAAACTAATATTCATTTTTAAAAGCTTACGACGTGTTGCAGATGCAAAAGTTCTTAGAACAGTATACTTTGCACTCTGTCAATCTGTACTAAGCTACTGCATTTCTGTTTGGGGTGGTGCCCCTAAATCGTTCATGATTAAAATCGAGCGCGCACAAAGAGCAGTGCTTAAGGTAGCCCATGCTTTACCGTTTTTTCACCCTACCTCTGAACTCTACGATGAGTGTAAGGTTCTCACTGTTCGACAACTGTTTATTTTTCAAACAATCTTGCGTAAACATTCCTCGTTGAACTACAACTCATCCTTGCACGCTCATAAACGCATTAAGACAAATGTATGTTCCACTCAACTGTGTAAAAGTAGTCTTTCGCGTCGCAACTTTTGTTTCCTTGGCAGTTATTTATATAACAAAATAAACAGTACTTTAAAAATATACCCTCTTAATAAAGCTAAGTGCAAACAAGTTCTCACCGCGTATCTGCTGAACCTTGATTACGATAGCACTGAAAGCCTCTTAATTGTGTTAAGATAAATATGTTTTCAGCCTACCTATACACACACCACTGTACATTTCAGTACATCACATTACACCACTTTACACCACACCACACCACATTACACCACACCACACCACATTACACCGCACCACACCACACCACACCGCATCACACCACACCACACATACCACATCACACCACGCCACACCACACCACAACACACTACACCGCACCACACTACACCATACAACTCCGCATCACACACTTCACTAGTACTCAACAATAATTCAAATTTTGTATATTTTTTTTGTTATTTTTTTTTCCCTTTTTATTTTAGTTTATTCTGTTGTCCAAAAGGTTTAAAATGATTTGATTTAATTATCCTAAGATTTAAAACTCAATCATTGTTTTTGGGGGGGGCCTGGTAATCTGTGTGACAGGTTTTCCTAGTGCAGATACCAGTCTCCCACAAAGGATTTATCAGATATAGTGTCTTCATATTTTTAAGGCGCCTTTGTGGAAGAGAAATAAATGTTTATTATTATTATTATATGTTTATTATTATTAATCCTAAAATGTCAAGATTTCATGAAACAGTCATTCAGTAGGATTACACCAAGTAATCCTACTGAATTTTTCATGAAATCATGACTGTTTCATGAAATCATGATTATAATTCTGTAAATACATATTTGTTACGGTCGCGAATCATATTTTAATCAACGTACAACTTAATAGGTACCTACTGACCAGCAAATTGCAAAAAACGTAAGAAAATTAGAATTTCGCGTGTTACGTTAGCGCTTCCCCCTTAAACAATTCCTTCTATATTTAGTGCTAGACTAGATTTGGCAATCGATTTTGTTCATAATATAATATGCTATTAGGATGATATACTCTTCAAGGTCTATTGTCTATTGAGCTACAACCAGATAAGTCATGCTCATGTTTTCTGGCCAGTATTTCATGCAGTTTCTGTTTCATTTTTAGGGTTCCGTACTCCGTAGACTCCGTAGAGTAGACGTAGACTCCGCTGTCCGTCTGTCCATCTGTCACCAGGCTATATCTCATGTACCGTGATAGTTAGACAGTTGAAATTTTCACAGATGATGTATTTCTGTTGCCGCTATAACAACAAATAAGTACTAAAAACAGAATAAAATAAATATTTAAGGGGGCTCCCATACAACAAACGTATTTTTTTGGGGTTTTTGCTTTGTGGTACGGGACCCTTCGTGTGCGAGTCCGTCTCGCACTTGGCCAGTTTTTAAATTTATATGGGAGTTAATAGTGCTTTTTTTTTGCGGATGGGAAATCATCAAATGTCTCCTCCCGCTCTGGGTGGAGCGGAAGGGAATGTCAGACTCTTACTGACTAAAACCCACCCGTGTTCCTTCCTTAGCCCTTTATGTTCCGGGCCAGCGGTAACCCTTTCGGACAATCCCGCTGACCCGGCAGGCTTCGGCCCTAAGGGGCCCCTCCTCGATGCTGACATCTCTTTGAGGCGCGCGTGGAACACGTACGTGCCGTCCGGCACGGGCCTGGTCCTGATCGGACGGTGAGCTACCCATTACTCTCCGCCCGCAGTTAGTAGTGCTTCTGTGCATATCCGGGAACATTGAAACATCATGGTCTAAAGCAAACGGCAGACGCAGGTACCTAATAGTAGATTATGCACCGAGGGGCTAAAGTTGTGTCTTATGTCACGGGCGTCATATTGAATCTCGAACGCAATGAAGGATTCAGGATTTAACTCCCGAGCGCAGCGAGGGAGTTAAGAGTTTAACTCACGAGCAAAGCGAGGGAGTTAATACAAGAATCCTGAATGCAGCGAGGGATTCAAGCTAGCCCAAGGCAAAGACACCTTTAGCCCAGAGGAGGATACTCTACTTTTTACACCTACTGTGAGAAAATAATAGCCATAGTACGAAAATTCGCGCCTTTATTGCGTCTACCAATAAGTAGCCAAGACACGATCAATTCGATTTAAAAAAAAAAAGGCTCTTCTACGGTTTTGTCGTGTGTGTCTATTGATATCACTCTCATGGAAGTGGCGTTTGTGTAAACTAAGCTTTATACAGGGCTGGTAGAATGGTTTTGGATGATTGGCTGTATGCATTTTGAATTTAGAACGTCATTGGAGACGCTCGTGAAAATAGAGTATTTTTGATAAAATGTGATAAATCGACTGTAGTATAGATAGGTTTTATTATTTATTTATTTATTCACAAAATCCACAGCAATCTTAGCGCAGTTTACTTAAAATAAATTAACTAATGTTACAGCCAATTACTATTACGGTTTTACGACGCGGTACGGTATTTGTTATTATTAATGCCAGTTTTAATGTTATTCCATTCCTTTTAAAAAATGGTTCGTAGTTATCTAATTATTCTTACAATATTATGTCTTCGAAAACATGGCAACTATATGAAGAAGCAGTCGTTATGATTTTGTAGGAAATCGAGAAAATCATCCACGCGTAGTAAGGGTTTCGAGAATAGCTTTCCTCTTTCTGGCACCACAGGCTTTGTGTATTAGTACTATACTGCCAATTTAGCTGAGCATGTGAGATTCCAAATTCAAATCACATTATTGAGCAGCGGGTCATAATGAAATCCAGTACAACATTATTGACCGGCTGTGCCCCCGGCCACTAATGACTCACTTTAGGTTAAGGTTGCTTGACATATAATTTGACATTTTCGAGCAGGTGGTGTGAAAAGTTTATTTTTTCGTCTTGCTGATTTGCATATTTTTCACGTGAATGCAAACGGGCAGAACCTATCTTGTACACAAAAGCTGCGGCACAAAAGCCGAGAAAACTGTTATTCAGAAAATGTTACGGAACTATGCGCAGATGCGTCGGCGTTATGGCGGGACTGGAGTCAACAAAGCGAACAGGTTGGCAATATGTCTGCGGCATCGCGATTCATAGCCCGACTTCCGAGTGACAGCTGGGCCGGCTTTATTACATAGGAATGCAGGCATGCAGGGGAGGAAATATACCGGGTTACAAGATACCGCAATATTACCAGTTGGCCGGAATTTATTCTTGTTTGCCTGAGTTACCTATAAGACTTATGAAGAATTTGACATGCAGATTTTGGCCTGCTTGCACTCCCAATCACTAAATGTGTTTAGCGCAAAACGTACCTATTTAGAACATAACTACCTATGTCTGTCAATTTCAAACGATTTACAGAAACAGCACAGTGGTTTTAAATTCGTTTGGTGCTGGTTTGAGGTGAAAGTGGGTATTAGTTTGACAGTTCAACCACATTCATTGCATTATTTACCTTGTTGAGCTGACAAATTTTTAGAACATATAAAGCAATGGATTAGCAGTACCTATCCTTCAAAATTATTCGGATTGTGATACGTAGGTACCTACACCAGAAAAATAATAGATCGACTCCGTGAGTAAACTCTTTAGGAAACTTACAGGTTTGATTGTTTGGAATTGGACATAATAATTATGAAATAACTAAGTAACTACTGAGACAGAAATGATTCTAAGAAAACTGGATAATTTGATAAGCCATAATTGACATTGTTACGACGTAAAACTTTCAAAGTAGATATTAGAACGTTACAATTATGCTAAGACAACTTTTAATTAAAGTATAAATCCCAACAAAATTATGATAGCACTTTCTTCGTCTCATTATAAGTAATTGCGAAGTAAAAATATATTGATTATAGTTATGAGCTTACACCACGTTACCAAGGTCAGTATAATGAGTCAAGTGATATCATGTAAATTATTTTTATTACTGCTAATAATGTGACATCAAAGGAACGCGGCGTTTGCCAATAGATACCTACAACGTTTTATAACGTTTTATTCCAGCTAAATCATATTACTTATTTAATTTGGAATATTGAATTACGTATTCGTAGGCTAAACAAAAGATATCGATCAATGGAAAATGAAGCAAAAGTTTTACAATTATGGAGAAAAACTAGAAACAATAAAAAGTTTAAGCTTTCTTCAAAGCTGTAATTACCCTATGTACCTATTGTATCGCTTAATTATATCGGAAAGTTTATTATTTAAAACAAGGGTTCTTTGTGTTTGCAACAATATGAGAGATTTTGTACTTGAATTTATTTATTTAGAATAGGGCCCTTATGGGGTTTAGGGACCAAGTTGGGAAGTCATTGTAGTTTGACCTCTCGGAGTGTTTCGCAGAGCTCCGTTACTTTAGAGTCCCTTTGGGGCACTTGAGACCCTCTATTATATTGGCTGAGAATATCTAGCTTAAAAACCTTCCAATATCGAATATTTTTAGATTTAAAACGAAGGTGCGTCCTCAACAGTAAAGCTACCTACTCCCCTACTAAATTACAGATACCAGTTTCCCTATTATATTACAGATGTCTACGGGGACATATCAAACTCCCTACCTAGTTACCTATTCTCATTCTTTTCAGCGAGTCGGTAGCTCGGTAGCAATCTAAATGGTTTCAGCCGAGAATTGCGGCGGTGCGAGCGGTGCTACGGCACCGGGCGCCGTCATGGGAGAGGCGGAGAGGCGCTGAAATCAACCGATTTCAGCGCCTCCACGATCGGTTTTATAGTAAGTTACTACGAGTATCATCAATGACTGGTGCCTGCCTCTGCCTGGTGGACTGCCCACCAGGCACCAGTCATTGATTTTTTATTTATTTATTACATACATACGCTACCATTACAGTTTCCCAATTCGGTAGTGTGTAGTTAAGTAACAGTTCATGGTATAATTTACAACACAAGGTTTACAAATTACAAACATATCACATGTAACGTTACCTTTGAGAACCCGCTCAGTGAACATGAGAAAATATCTATTCTGACGGCAACCAAATTTAGTGTGCGCGTTGTTCGCGTCAGAGGGACGTTATCCAACAGTTGATGATAGTACCTTACTATAAAGCCGATCGTCCACAAGCAAGCAAGCAGCTGCATATGCATATATCATAGGAACATGTAAAATAGAGAGCCATGTTAAGATTTTGCACCACTTAAAAAAAATTCTAGGACCGCCACTGTTTCTAGAACATTATATTACTGTGTGCCAAGAAAAACTTGTTCAATTCGCGTGACTGAACATGGCGTGTGACACTGTGGCACAGTATGTCAGGTGACACTCGTCGTTCAAACCAGACGGTCTCACCACAATTTTGCCTGCTCGACATAAAAGCTGTAAAAATAGAGGTCTTTACGAACGAAGTTTTAAATATAAAGTCATAATAACATTGTTTCTTTTGGAAGTTTCGGTACTTATAAAATATAGGATAAATCAATAATTTATTGGCTAAACGCCAACGCCACTGTTGAAACATAAAAAGTAATCGCGCTTATACCCTCCTCTTATCACAAACTCAAACTACACAATAGGCCTGACTGAATTGTCGACACAGGTACCTACAATATTTTTTCTAGGGCGCCATCAAAACCGTAATTTCGAATCCCTTCAGACAAACAAGGGATGGGTGAAACCGTTGTTTTCCTAGTGTCGTGCCCGCCATTGTAGGACAACCTCAACTTTTCCACCTATTCAAACGAAGTAGATTTAATTCGGACCGCGTTTTCCGCTGTAACTTACCTACAACATTTTACGTAAGTAAAAGAAATACTTTCAAACCACAAAAGATACGATACAATCACTTCTGGTATCTTTTTACGAGTACAATGACAATAGAAAAGAGGTTTGCCCCCTCTTTACCGTAAGTAGATACCGATCGAAGAAAACGGCAGTAAATATTTGTACGATTATAAAGATAGGTAACTCAAACTCAAACTCAAACTCTTTATTGCAGTCTTATGAATAATTGAATGTCTTAACTGAACAACTTGTTATGGCATTTTGTACCTTATTATATAAAATTGTTAACGGAACGAAGGAGCCTGGATCTCACAACACAGAGAATCCTAGTGTGACGTCTAAGGAATTCAATCCAGTTGAACATAAACTTAGCAAAATATTTTTTTCTTATTCATAAAAAGAGTAAAAGAACTCGATAGGTACTTAGGTAGTACTTACAAGCGACCGAGAAACGAAATTTGATACTAGGCTTTGCTTCGTGGCAAAATTGCTTAGGTACCTACTGAGGTCATCGTAAAAACTTTGGTCCCCAATTCTTATAAGTAAATTGACATTTTATTTGCCAATAAAATGTCGAATGTCAACTTACTGACGAAAAATGTGAGTGCTTTCATAATAAGCTCAAAGCAGCCACAGTAAATTATTCAAAAAAATATTCATGTTTACTGAAAACGTTTGTCGAGTGTGTCAGCAAACATTTTTTGTAAATACGGGCTCATTCAAAAATGTTCGTCGCATTCAACGCTGTCGCTATTTTGACGAATTTCAAAGCATTTCGCGACGCCCGCAAAAACAAACAAAAAAATAAAGCTTCCCACATAACCGCAGAAAAAAAGTTGAGTTCAAAATTGGAGGCAGAAAAATGTTTTCAGCACATGTGGCGTGGAAGAGAACCACTTACCTACTTTTTTATTATACTTAGTTGTACCAAGTTTAATATAGCTCTCAGTGTTGCTGACATTTGTGCTGTATTGCGAAAAAATAATAGTCACACATATAAAATCCATAACATAAACTCATTCATTTACTCAGTAGGTAGGACATTATTAGCAGTCTATATATTATGTATTTGTATAGCAGTTTTATGTACTGTAGCACTAGACAAGTGCTAGCAGTAGAGAAATATACTTATTTATTGCGTTTATTCCAAGGAAACGTGTTTAGGTTTACTGTTTACATAATTTATATTATTTTCTACGCACTTAGTTAAGTATAGCTATCAATCTTGTTTTTTTCGAAACAAAAACTCAATAAAAATAAGGACTTTTTTTTTTGGCGGCCATCAACAATAATTACATATTTTTAAAGTAGGTACACTTAAACCTCATTATTTTTTACTAAGACTTCAAAGTCGAGAACATTATTTGGATTCGGAGATAAGTACACACATCAAAAGTGTCTAGGGATCAACATATATTTTTGCAATAACTTTTCTCCTGATTGATATTAATTAAAATTTTCTTTAAGGAGTCATCAAATAAAGTGTTTTCGTTTGTCACAGTAACGATAAACCAAGTCACCTTTGCATTAATAAAGAAATTTGCCATTTTCCTAATAAAGGGATTTTTGACATTTGAACCACTAACACAAAAGTTCGAAAAAAAGACTGAAATAACAGTTTTCTTTAAAATTTTATTGGGTAACTTAAACAATTAATAATCCGTGTTTCTACCGCGAACACTAACAACACAAGAACATCGGTTTGGCATACTCAAAATGAGTTCATCCAAATCACGCTGTGGAATGGCCGCCCATGTTCGTTGCAACAACAAAAAAAGGTCTTCTTGCGACTGGATACCCTCCATATTCGGCAGAGCTCTTCTCTGTAGCATATCCCATGCATGCTCAATCGGGTTCAAGTCTGGCGACTGAGCAGGCCAGGGCAGGGGAGGGATGTTAGCTGCGGCGAGAGTCTGTCTTACAACTCTTGCGGTGTGCGGTCGTGCATTATCATGCATTAACTGAAATAAGGGACCGATTTGCACTTGTAGAGGAACGATGACGTCTGATACAATCGTCTCAGCATAAATTTGAGCGTTGAGGTTGCCTCTGATCCAAATCAACTCAGTTCTTCCGCCGATCCAAATACCCGCCCATACTATGATGGTTCCACCACTATAAGGATGGACTTCCTGGCAGGATTTTAATCGCTGTTGGCGTCCAGGGGTTCTCCAGTGTCGTATACGTCTTGTATCCGGTCTCATACCAAAACGAGACTCATCAGAAAAGCACACGAAACGCCATTGTTCTTCTGCCCAATTTCTGTGTTCAAGAGCCCATTGATATCGAATCCTACGATTGTGCATTGCTATAGGTGGTACCCGTAGCGGTCTTCGGGAATGAAGGTTCACTTCATGCAAGCGGTTTCTGACTGTTTGGTCGCTAATTAAGTTCCCTGAAGAGTGATGAAGCCTCACGGCTAACATCATGGCGGTTATTGTTGGAGCTCTTCGAGTTAAGATTTGAATGTATCGGTCTTGTCTCCGTGTGGTGCAGCGATACCGTCCTCCATGGCGCTCAGCCACGGTACCAGTGCTTCGGTAACGTGTCCAAAGTCGACTGATAACACTCTGACTTGTATTCAGAGCTAAAGCCACAGTACGTTGCCGGGAACCAGCTTCTATCATTCCCACGGCTCTGAGCATTTCTTCCCTGCTTAAATGACGTCGCCGCTCCATAATAACGTTGGTTTTAATCAGTAGTAGGGAAACATTAGCACTAATAATGTCTTCAATGCGTTGTATGTTTTTATAGGGAAAATATTGACAGCTGATTTTCATCTTTTACTCGAATTTGATTCACAGTTCCTGATTCAAATTATGAAATGCACCAAAAAGGATCCATATAAATTTATAAAATCATAAATTTATTACAAAGCCACATCTCAATCTCAAGAAATCCGCATAAAAATGCTTGATCCCTAGACACTTTTGATGTGTGTATATTATATAATATATTTGGAGGCGGATCGTAAGATAGGATCGTGGTATATATTTGTTCTCAAATTCATTACAGCGTGTCGCCATACAAATAAATGTTTCTACTAATGCGATCATTAAAAAAAAATTACCCTGGCCGTCGACTTTTTATTTTTTATCCCAAGGTGCCGAACAAAATGGGTGATCCTTTGAATGCTTATTCTAAATTCGCATGAACGGTCGAATGCAATCAAAGTTCTCTCTCTGACAGCCTGCACAACATAAGGTCGCCTTTTGCAGACAACATTTACAGAGTGTGCCCATTTACAATGCCCTGAAAAATGTCGTTCTCCATTTTGTTGGCCGTGAACCAGTGAGGAGGCGAGACAGCCCATGCAAGCCTTGCCAAGTAGTTCAAGGAAAGTTAACTGATCGCGCGCTGTCGTGCACTGCGGCGATTTGGGGAAACAGACACGACTTTCCCCCCGGAACGTTTTAAGAGCGTTCACGGCATTTCATACAAACTTTCAAGCCCTTATTTTTCGAAATTAATGAACCGATTTTAATGAAACTTCGTAAGCATAAGCAAGATACAAAGGTCTAAAAAGTTAGTAGAGAACATTTTCGAAATGTCTTATTTAAAAAAAAGATAACTGGAAATCTCTGTTTCTATGGAAAATTTAAAATCGGTCTAATTTGGCTGTAACACAATTTATCGAAAATGTTCTCTACTAACTTTTTAGACCTTTGTACCCTGCATATGCTTATGAAGTTTAATTAAAATCGGTATATATTCATTTCGAAAAATAAGGGCTTGAAAGATATGAAATGCCGTACGGCGTAAACGCTCTTAAGAGAAAATGCGGTCGGAGAGACTTTTGAGAAATCCTAAGTAAAAAGTCGTAATTCGAGGTTTGGGTCTCGCCTATTTCCTCCTCCAATATTGGACCAATTTATAAGATATTTCATGAACTGAATAAGAAGGATATAATAATATACTGTGTCCTATGTTTTTTTTTTCTTTTTTCATTAATAGGTAGTCGTCAAAGTACACTAGGCCTCTGTTGACAGCGGTTTAAAAAAGTTATTCCGGTTTGATCCCCTTTGGCATTATTTGAGGGTTCTAGTCACTGACCTCTATAATACCTTGTATTATAGAGGTCAGTGGTTCTAGTGCTTATAAAAATAATGTAACATCAAAAAGGAAAACATAGAGACATACAAGTAGTTGAATCACACGTTGATTTGTGAGTGTGTGAGGGGGTGTGTGTGTGTGTTTATATGTTTGTTACTTCTTCACGCTCGAGTGAGTGTGTGTGTGTGTTTATATGTTTGTTACTTCTTCACGCTCAAACGGCTGGACCAATTTTTATAAAATTTTGTATGGATGTAGCTGACACCCTGGATTAACATATAGGCTACTTTTTGTCCCGATATTCCTACGGGATCGACATTCACGCGGGTGAAACCGCGTGGCGCAGCTAGTATGTATTATTCTGTAAAAAAAAATCATTGCTTTATGGTCTTTATCCAGAAAGAAAACAGGCGAGACCGTTTCCATGGAGACACGACCACCCGCATTTCCACTAAGGCGTAGAACGGGAAGGGAGATCGTGTGATTGCAGTCGGTTTAGAGATCAACGTATTCTGCGCTCCGTAAATGTCTTCAGATATCCGTGGGGATTTTCCACACGAGAAAAAAATAGGAAAAAATAAATTATAAAAAAGGTATTGGCATTTCTTCGCTGAGATTGGAAATGCCAATGACAGTTAATTATGAAACAAGTAGACAAGATTGACGTGTAGGTAATTATTTTGTCAAGTAATGCAGTGCTCAAAATAAGTGCAAAATAATTTGATTTTAGTTTTTTTTGTTTTGTTGCGTGTACTGGAACAATTGATTCTGTTTTACGTAGCCACACAATGTAGACATTAGACAATGATTTTTTTTCACCGATCCTTTTATGAAAGTAGGTATACCTACGGTATGTACCTACCTACACTATGGAGTGTTAGCATGACAGCAAGATATTGCACTGTGGGAAGATATTAAATATGAAAGTTATAGAGAAATGAATAGCTTCAAGTACACACGCGCAACTATACACGCAAGCTTTAAGACCATGAGTAGGCTGTATGCATCTATATAGGCTAAACACGCAATGTAGCTGTTACATCTGACAAATAATAAGTGACGAGCCATATTCTATTGTATAGTGTTATTAGTAACATCACGCTTGTATTCTCCGAAAGGTCAGGCAGAGATGTAGGTACCTATAGTCAAAATCAAAATGTTTTATTTTACATAAACCTACATGGGCACTTATGAAACGTCAGAAGCTAGGTGCACGGTTCCAATTGGTCGTTTCCTATGGAAAAGAACCGGCAAGAAACTCCATGGTTACACTTTTTAAAAATAATTGGCTTTTACAATGTTTCCAGATTACAGTAGGTATGGGAGGACAGCGCAGGCCTGTCAACAAGTACCAAGTACTTGATAAAATAGAAAATGGTCTACAGATCTAAAGTCTATAAGGCCTACAAAGTCACACACCTACATTTCGCCATTTATGTTTAGGTCCCATGGAACAGGGGCAAAGCCTATTGCCATCAACTGGGCACAAATCCAGACTACGGACTGCTACTGAGAAATTCCAGATGGAAAGCCCATTAGCACTGTGCCCGACCTGGGAGTCGAACCCAGGGCCGCAGTTTGGAAGTTGCCGGTGTGATACCCCTATGCTTCACGTGTCAGCTTAACGTGCTTTCTAGGACTAATGTCCTGCACCAGTATTAGTAATAGGTACAATAGTACTAAACTAGCTTCTCCCCCTATTCACCCTCTTAGGGGTGAAATTTTGAAAAACCCTTTCTTAGTGGATACCTACTCTTCACAAAGAACACACCTTCCATATTTCATGTCTCTATATAGGACCAGCGGTTTAGGCTGTGCGTTGATATACAGGGTTATTGGTAAAACATTAACAACCTCTTAAGAGGTCATTGTACTCATCATTAGGAACAACTTTTACTATGGGACCAAACCAGAAAACGCGGAAAAAAAATCACCTGTTCCCTACATTTTGACGAGATAGATGAACATAAATGTAGGGAACAGCTGATTTATTTATCGCGATTTCAGGTTTGGTCCCATAGTAAAAGCTATTCCTAATGATGAATACAATGACCTCTTAAGAAGTTGTTAATGTTTTACCAATAACCCTGTATATTATCAGTCAGTCAGGACTTTGAATTTTATATATATAGATTGAAGGCTAGAAGATTAGGTAACCTACCTAACCTTGTTGTCGTAAATAAATTATGATAAGTAATAAAAAGTTAATTGATTAATTATGAGCGTTCTAGTGCCTATATTTTATTTATTTATTTATTATTTTACCATTTATGTACACACATATATAAACAGACAAGAAAAAACAGAACAGAAAAATAGCTACAAAGGTGATGCTTATTTCATAAGAAATCTCTTCCAGCATACCTGCGATAGGACAATAATTAGAGAGATGTAGACAGCGTTTTACTGTTATTACACTATTTGAGTATCGGCAAGCGAAGTGTGGGACGCCCCGCAGATGGACAGACGACCTTAAAAAGGTTGCTGGGGCAGACTGGATGCTTTTAGGGCGGAGGAGAGGGGAGGGTGTTGGGGCGCAGTCTGGGAGAGGCCTATGTCCAGCAATGGACTACGATAGGGCGATACGCCGTTGATTGATTTAAGGGGCTAAAGCGCGGTCACTGTGGGACTGCATAGAAAGTAAAGAGAAGCGCGATAACACAATGCTGGTAATTTATTGCAAAATATGAAGCAATAATTATATTGTTTGGACAAAAAATTAAAACAGTACCTAGTGTTTTTAGTAAGTATGTTGCTTGTAGAATAAATCTGACAAAAAATCAGAATGATTGTGTGTTTTTTATTGTAAAAAGAAAGTTTTTAGAGGTATCTTCATGATTTCTTTCTATCGTATCAAATTAGTTGTATTATGTTTTCAAATCTAGCATATATCCTGAAGAATATCATATAGTTTTCTAATTTTGTTTACTGTAGCCGATCATAATATACCTTTATTGTTTCTAAAACATGCGTTTTTTGCGTTCAGGTCCTGTAAGCCCCTTAAGTACAGTGTTTACGAATAACTAGTAGGCACGAATAAAAATCTGAAACTATGTTTATAAAAGTGAATGTTTAACAAACTTAACATTGTATAGTGGTTACAAACAAATAGTGAGTATTACGCGAATGGGTAATCTTGGTAGCGGGTAGTAGGTTTCATAGATAGCGAGTCGGCTAACTAACATGGCAAGATGCCAGAGCTGCATCTGCAATAGACCTCCAACATAATACCTTGGTAAACATAATTACGTATGTAGCTTAGTTTCATTTACTATATTAATATCTAATATGTACAGTCACCAAAGGAGATAAGTAACCACAATATAGGTAGGTAAGGTAGTCGAATATAGTTGAAGTTTAGTAAGAAACCGATGGATTTTTTCGATTGAAATTTAATTTTATAAATGTAATGTTTGTTTTAAATGACGATTTAGACTCGTCCCTAACCGACCTGGACGGAGAAGGCACAGTATAAGGAAATTTGGAAGAATATGGGGGAGGCCTTTGCCTAGCAGTGGGACAGAACAGGCTAAACAAAAAAAAAAACAGTGGCAGTCCGGGAGTGCCGACAGAAGTTTTTTTTTTTTTTTTTTTTCACTTGTCCTAGGGTTCAACAATAGACTAATAAGTAATTTAATTATAACCTAAACTATTAAAAATTGTCTTTAGTAAGAATGTGTCCAATAGCACTTTTCTTATTGTCTCTATTAAGGCGAATACACTTCGTTCTTGTGTTTGTTTGGCACTTTTGTACTTTACACTATTAACTAACACTAAACACTAGCTCGAACGGTTTTGTTCTTTTTAGTCTTCTAACTATATTTGTGTGGTCGAGAAGCTGGATTGCCTCGACGTTCACATGCTGATGAAGTCTCTTTTCGTGAGCCTCTGCAAGTTTCTGGATCACTTTTTCGATGAACTCAACTTTTAGGTCCCGGTGGAGGTCATCATTTCGTATGTACCAAGGTGCATTTACAATTTCCCTTAGCACTTTGTTCTGGAATCGTTGTATAATTAATATATTGGTCTGTTTGGTGCAGCCCCATAGCTGAATACCATAAGTCCAAACTGGCATCAGGACTTGTCTGTATAGCAACAATTTATTTTGCACGGACAGCATGGAGTTTCTTCCAAGTAGCCAATGCATTCTTTTGAATCGGAGGTCGAGTTCATCTTTTTTCTTCTTGACGTAAGCTTTCCAGCGTAGCTTTGCGTCAAGGGTCATACCGAGATACTTGGCTGTATTCTCGTATGGAACTTGTTTAATATTAATGTAAACTGGAGAATACTGTTGTTTTTTGTTGGTAAAATCTATGTGAACAGATTTCGATTCATTAAGTTTAATCCTCCATTTTTTGGTCCAGTCATAAACTTGATTTACAGCCATTTGTACCTTTTCTACTGCTTCTTCGTGGCTGTTTCCTACAGCCATTATGGCTGTATCATCAGCAAAGGTCCCAATCGTGTTTTGCTCTAATTCAGGAATATCGCAAGTGTATAGTAGGTACAGGACCGGACCTAACACACTTCCTTGCGGTACGCCAGCTTTAATTTCTTTCAGTTCTGAGTAGGCGTCTTCTTGTCTTATTCTAAAGACTCTATTCAGAATGTAGGATTCTAATATATCTGCAAACTGCTTTGGTAACAGGTTCTTCAGTTTATGTATAAGGCCTTCATGCCATACTTTGTCAAATGCTTGCGCTACGTCTAGGAACACAGTAGAACATACTTTCTTGTCTTCAAGGGCGTTTTCTATTACGTTTGTGATCCTATGCACTTGATCGATGGTAGAATGTTTTTCTCGAAAACCAAACTGGTGCTCTGTTATTATGTTTTTACTATCTATGATTGGTTTAATCCGTTTGAGTAACAGCTTTTCAAATAGCTTGGACATGATTGGTAGCAAGGAAATAGGCCTATAAGATGATGTTTCGTGAGCCGGTTTCCCTGGCTTAGCTATCATTATTACTTCGGCCACCTTCCATAAGTCTGGTACATATTTAAGCCTTAGTGCGGAATTGATAAGGGTCGTTAACTTAACCAGACCCTTTCTTGGGAGGTTATGAAGTATTTCTCCTGTTATTAAATCGTAGCCTGGTGATTTTCGTTTACTTATATTACGTTTTATTTCTCGTGCGACTTCTCTAGGCGTTACTAGTTTTATGGTAACTTCATTTTCTGCTGTCACCATATTAGCGAAAGTGTGATCTTAAATGATTTCCCCGTCGTTTGGCTGAAATATATTTTCAAGGTGCTCTGCAAACCTCTTTGCTTTTTGCTCGTTAGTAACTGCCCATTGCCCATTTCCACATTTGATAGGTGGGATTTGGGTAATCGGCCTTTTTAGGTGCTTAGTAGCCTTCCAAAGGGAGTAATCTGTCTTTTTGTCGTTAGTTAGGCTCTGAAGATAGGTTTTGGTTGTGTCGTCTTTGAAGTCTTGGATTAGTCTTTTTACTTTTTTTGTCAGATTATTTAGTTTTCGTTTGTCATCAGGGCACCTAGATTGATGCCACGTTTTTCTCTGCCTTCTTTTCTCCATAATGAGCTGCTTGATTTTGAGCGGGTATGTATTTCCCTTCGTCCTCTTATTGGAGTCGGGTGTATTTTCCCACGCTGCTTGCTGGATTTGCATTATGAACTTTTCTAATTCGATGTTTAGATGTTCGGGCGTTTTTAATGGTACTTTAAGGTCTATTTCATCATCCAATCTGGTCTTGAAGCTCTCCCAGTCTGTACACGTATTAACGAGAGTGGGTCTGGTTTCTTTATATAAAATGTTCTCGCTAATTTCTAGATAGATTGCTGAGTGATCTGAGTTCATGTCATAGCTTTGTTCTGATTTTATATAACTGGTTGATAGATCCTTGGTTACAAAAAAATCTATTAAGTCCGGAATTTTATTTGGATCTGTTGGCCAATAGGTGGGCTTTCCAGTTGATATGACATCACATTTCAGCTCTTTTATGGCATTCAGTAGTTCTTTGCCTTTAGTAGTTGTTAATCTGGAGCCCCAATACGTATTTTTAGCATTGAAGTCACCTCCTAAGTTGAATCTACTTCCAAGGCGAGTTAGAAAGCTTATATAGTGGTCTTTTTTTATCATATACCGAGGTGGACAGTAGATGGCAGATACTGTTACAGGATATTTTTTTGTTTGTAGACAAATCGCCACTGCTTGGATATCTTTCTCTTCATATTTAAACTCTTCATAGTGCTGTACGTTTTCTTTTACAATAATGGCACTACCGCCTCTTGCTGAATTGTCTGGGTGAAGTGTAGTAAGATGTAGGTACCTATAGTCAAAATCAAAAATCAAAATCAAAATGTTTTATTTCACATAAACCTACATGGGCACTTATGAAACGTCAGAAGCTAGGTGCACGGTTCCAATTGGTCGTTTCCTATGGAGAAGAACCGGCAAGAAACTCCATGGTTACTCTTTTTAAAAATAATTGGCTTTTACAATGTTTCCAGATTACAGTAGGTATGGGAGGACAGCGCAGGCCTGTCAACAAGTACCAAGTACTTGATAAAATAGAAAATGGTCTACAGATCTAAAGTCTATAAGGCCTACAAAGTCACACACCTACATTTCGCCATTTATGTTTAGGTCCCATGGAACAGGGGCAAAGCCTATTGCCATCAACTGGGCACAAATCCAGACTACGGACTGCTACTGAGAAATTCCAGATGGAAAGCCCATTAGCACTGTGCCCGACCTGGGAGTCGAACCCAGGGCCGCAGTTTGGAAGTTGCCGGTGTGATACCCCTATGCTTCACGTGTCAGCTTAACGTGCTTTCTAGGACTAATGTCCTGCACCAGTATTAGTAGTAGGTACAATAGTACTAAACTAGCTTCTCCCCCTATTCACCCTCTTAGGGGTGAAATTTTGAAAAACCCTTTCTTAGTGGATACCTACTCTTCACAAAGAACACACCTTCCATATTTCATGTCTCTATATAGGACCAGCGGTTTAGGCTGTGCGTTGATATACAGGGTTATTGGTAAAACATTAACAACCTCTTAAGAGGTCATTGTACTCATCATTAGGAACAACTTTTACTATGGGACCAAACCAGAAAACGCGGAAAAAAAATCACCTGTTCCCTACATTTTGACGAGATAGATGAACATAAATGTAGGGAACAGCTGATTTATTTATCGCGATTTCAGGTTTGGTCCCATAGTAAAAGCTATTCCTAATGATGAATACAATGACCTCTTAAGAAGTTGTTAATGTTTTACCAATAACCCTGTATATTATCAGTCAGTCAGGACTTTGAATTTTATATATATAGATTGAAGGCTAGAAGATTAGGTAACCTACCTAACCTTGTTGTCGTAAATAAATTATGATAAGTAATAAAAAGTTAATTGATTAATTATGAGCGTTCTAGTGCCTATATTTTATTTATTTATTTATTATTTTACCATTTATGTACACACATATATAAACAGACAAGAAAAAACAGAACAGAAAAATAGCTACAAAGGTGATGCTTATTTCATAAGAAATCTCTTCCAGCATACCTGCGATAGGACAATAATTAGAGAGATGTAGACAGCGTTTTACTGTTATTACACTATTTGAGTATCGGCAAGCGAAGTGTGGGACGCCCCGCAGATGGACAGACGACCTTAAAAAGGTTGCTGGGGCAGACTGGATGCTTTTAGGGCGGAGGAGAGGGGAGGGTGTTGGGGCGCAGTCTGGGAGAGGCCTATGTCCAGCAATGGACTACGATAGGGCGATACGCCGTTGATTGATTTAAGGGGCTAAAGCGCGGTCACTGTGGGACTGCATAGAAAGTAAAGAGAAGCGCGATAACACAATGCTGGTAATTTATTGCAAAATATGAAGCAATAATTATATTGTTTGGACAAAAAATTAAAACAGTACCTAGTGTTTTTAGTAAGTATGTTGCTTGTAGAATAAATCTGACAAAAAATCAGAATGATTGTGTGTTTTTTATTGTAAAAAGAAAGTTTTTAGAGGTATCTTCATGATTTCTTTCTATCGTATCAAATTAGTTGTATTATGTTTTCAAATCTAGCATATATCCTGAAGAATATCATATAGTTTTCTAATTTTGTTTACTGTAGCCGATCATAATATACCTTTATTGTTTCTAAAACATGCGTTTTTTGCGTTCAGGTCCTGTAAGCCCCTTAAGTACAGTGTTTACGAATAACTAGTAGGCACGAATAAAAATCTGAAACTATGTTTATAAAAGTGAATGTTTAACAAACTTAACATTGTATAGTGGTTACAAACAAATAGTGTGTATTACGCGAATGGGTAATCTTGGTAGCGGGTAGTAGGTTTCATAGATAGCGAGTCGGCTAACTAACATGGCAAGATGCCAGAGCTGCATCTGCAATAGACCTCCAACATAATACCTTGGTAAACATAATTGGGTAATATTAAAATAAATTGTACAGTCACCAAAAAGAAACGAAAATGAATTTCGTTACAAAAATGAAAAGTGTTACAAAAAGGAAACAAAAAGGAACTTATAGGGCAATTTCACACTATGAACAAAATAAAATAGGTTTCATTTTTTTTTATTTATAATCAATCACATAATAACTGAACTTAGTTACATACAACTTGGAAAGCTTTAGAATTCGGTGTAAGTTCTGTGATAGTGTGGTTTTCAGTAGTTGCCTCTTCCGTTTTTTGAAATTCAAACAACATTTTCTGTTGGTAATATTTTTTTTTGAGTGCCGATATTTGTTTCTTTTGGGTTTCTAGTTTCTTGTTCTGTTTTTTAATGGTTTCTTTCAATTTCTAGTAGTTTTTTAGGTAAAGTTTTCTTGATCTAGTTTTCTTTATTCTTTCTTCGAGATTCTTTTTCTGATTATTTTTTAGCCTTCTCCAGTCTCTTCTTCTTTTATTTTGTGGACTTTCTGGTAGTTTAGATATTTTAACATACCTGGACTTTACTCTTTAAAAGTTTCATTTACAAATTTCTTGATATTTCTCAGGATTTTATTATTTATCATTTTGTTTAAGCCTTTCTTTGTAATTCCGTTGACGTTCGGCTGGTGTCTTGGGCATTTTTTCTAGATCAAATTTAACTTTGAGAAAAATATCGGTTTTGAGTACACTATTTAATAAACGTGAACCCGTGAACCCAGCACAAGCATATTCAGCTTAATTGGGTTAACACGAATCTGTTAATCCCTCCAATTAAGCTGAATAGTTCGTCATTTAACCCAGTTTGTAATTTGACAGGTGTAATGTTAAACTTGAAACTAAAAAGCAAACATAAAAACACATAGTATGTTAGATTACTATCTGGGATTAAAAACGAACTTTAAAAAAATATAGCAATATTTTAACACATAATTTTTATATTAAGAACATTTCATGAGACATTTAAAATTTTATGTCAGGTAGGATTTAACATTTTACTAACATATTCACTAATTCTTTGCCTTCGGTACTAGTTTCAATCTCAAACGGATGTTAGTCATGAGCTCAAAACACAGCAGTGATGGCACGGCCGGTTGAAACAAAAACACGTTTTACCCGAGTAAAACTATAAAAATAACATTATTAAATTGATACTTTCGTTTCATCTACTAGTATTTCTAGTAGGTAAGGTAAGTATTGCTAGATTTTTTTTTAAACAAAATCAACGTGTAACGAATTTTTCGGCAGTATAAAATCACCCTTACTTCCTTTTTGTTAACTCATGTTTGTTACGTAACAAAAAAATGTAACAAATTGTAACGAAAAGGAACGTAAAACACGTGTTGAATATGACCTCAAACGAATTAAAAATCAATAAAGCTCTTTAGCTAAATTTGTTGTTTACTTTTGATTTGGGCGAGAGTAATACAATATTTAAATGGTCTAATAGTAACTAAACAACTTACCGGGTGATAAACAGACCACCGCACAAAAAGGAAAGTAATAATGTTAAAATAATACACCACTGCCTTAGGCACACTGCACTCACAAATACGCACATTGCAAAATGGCCGACTGTCACTAGATAACACTACGTGATTGGCTGCTCACAATAAACGCAGTTTTGCCAATTCTACATTTTAAAAACTACCAAATATTAATGTTACAAAATGGAATAACAAAAATGACAAAAATCGTGGACGAAGATTTGATAACAAGTTAATTATCTATTCCTTAATTATTTATAAGAAATAATGTAGTATCTGGATAGTCTTAATAATACTGAAGTTCAGTTTTACCTTGAATTAATGAGATATGTAGCACGCAAAAAACTAGAGTCTTTTTTGTAACACACACGTCTTCGAGGACATTATTATTTACATGGGAGAAATATGATATACCACAAAACAAAAATGTGTATTTTAAAAACTATATGCTATATTGTGCTGAAAAATTCATATTATTCATCCCTAATTCTGTATGTTTACGTATCATAACTTGTTTTATAAATTTATCGCATTATTTCGATAGAATCTACCATGGACATTTCAGCATGTTAGAATGTACAATTATTTTTGATATTACCCAATTACGTATGTAGCTTAGTTTCATTTACTATATTAATATCTAATATGTACAGTCACCAAAGGAGATAAGTAACCACAATATAGGTAGGTAAGGTAGTCGAATATAGTTGAAGTTTAGTAAGAAACCGATGGATTTTTTCGATTGAAATTTAATTTTATAAATGTAATGTTTGTTTTAAATGACGATTTAGACTCGTCCCTAACCGACCTGGACGGAGAAGGCACAGTATAAGGAAATTTGGAAGAATATGGGGGAGGCCTTTGCCTAGCAGTGGGACAGAACAGGCTAAACAAAAAAAAAAACAGTGGCAGTCCGGGAGTGCCGACAGAAGTTTTTTTTTTTTTTTTTTTCACTTGTCCTAGGGTTCAACAATAGACTAATAAGTAATTTAATTATAACCTAAACTATTAAAAATTGTCTTTAGTAAGAATGTGTCCAATAGCACTTTTCTTATTGTCTCTATTAAGGCGAATACACTTCGTTCTTGTGTTTGTTTGGCACTTTTGTACTTTACACTATTAACTAACACTAAACACTAGCTCGAACGGTTTTGTTCTTTTTAGTCTTCTAACTATATTTGTGTGGTCGAGAAGCTGGATTGCCTCGACGTTCACATGCTGATGAAGTCTCTTTTCGTGAGCCTCTGCAAGTTTCTGGATCACTTTTTCGATGAACTCAACTTTTAGGTCCCGGTGGAGGTCATCATTTCGTATGTACCAAGGTGCATTTACAATTTCCCTTAGCACTTTGTTCTGGAATCGTTGTATAATTAATATATTGGTCTGTTTGGTGCAGCCCCATAGCTGAATACCATAAGTCCAAACTGGCATCAGGACTTGTCTGTATAGCAACAATTTATTTTGCACGGACAGCATGGAGTTTCTTCCAAGTAGCCAATGCATTCTTTTGAATCGGAGGTCGAGTTCATCTTTTTTCTTCTTGACGTAAGCTTTCCAGCGTAGCTTTGCGTCAAGGGTCATACCGAGATACTTGGCTGTATTCTCGTATGGAACTTGTTTAATATTAATGTAAACTGGAGAATACTGTTGTTTTTTGTTGGTAAAATCTATGTGAACAGATTTCGATTCATTAAGTTTAATCCTCCATTTTTTGGTCCAGTCATAAACTTGATTTACAGCCATTTGTACCTTTTCTACTGCTTCTTCGTGGCTGTTTCCTACAGCCATTATGGCTGTATCATCAGCAAAGGTCCCAATCGTGTTTTGCTCTAATTCAGGAATATCGCAAGTGTATAGTAGGTACAGGACCGGACCTAACACACTTCCTTGCGGTACGCCAGCTTTAATTTCTTTCAGTTCTGAGTAGGCGTCTTCTTGTCTTATTCTAAAGACTCTATTCAGAATGTAGGATTCTAATATATCTGCAAACTGCTTTGGTAACAGGTTCTTCAGTTTATGTATAAGGCCTTCATGCCATACTTTGTCAAATGCTTGCGCTACGTCTAGGAACACAGTAGAACATACTTTCTTGTCTTCAAGGGCGTTTTCTATTACGTTTGTGATCCTATGCACTTGATCGATGGTAGAATGTTTTTCTCGAAAACCAAACTGGTGCTCTGTTATTATGTTTTTACTATCTATGATTGGTTTAATCCGTTTGAGTAACAGCTTTTCAAATAGCTTGGACATGATTGGTAGCAAGGAAATAGGCCTATAAGATGATGTTTCGTGAGCCGGTTTCCCTGGCTTAGCTATCATTATTACTTCGGCCACCTTCCATAAGTCTGGTACATATTTAAGCCTTAGTGCGGAATTGATAAGGGTCGTTAACTTAACCAGACCCTTTCTTGGGAGGTTATGAAGTATTTCTCCTGTTATTAAATCGTAGCCTGGTGATTTTCGTTTACTTATATTACGTTTTATTTCTCGTGCGACTTCTCTAGGCGTTACTAGTTTTATGGTAACTTCATTTTCTGCTGTCACCATATTAGCGAAAGTGTGATCTTAAATGATTTCCCCGTCGTTTGGCTGAAATATATTTTCAAGGTGCTCTGCAAACCTCTTTGCTTTTTGCTCGTTAGTAACTGCCCATTGCCCATTTCCACATTTGATAGGTGGGATTTGGGTAATCGGCCTTTTTAGGTGCTTAGTAGCCTTCCAAAGGGAGTAATCTGTCTTTTTGTCGTTAGTTAGGCTCTGAAGATAGGTTTTGGTTGTGTCGTCTTTGAAGTCTTGGATTAGTCTTTTTACTTTTTTTGTCAGATTATTTAGTTTTCGTTTGTCATCAGGGCACCTAGATTGATGCCACGTTTTTCTCTGCCTTCTTTTCTCCATAATGAGCTGCTTGATTTTGAGCGGGTATGTATTTCCCTTCGTCCTCTTATTGGAGTCGGGTGTATTTTCCCACGCTGCTTGCTGGATTTGCATTATGAACTTTTCTAATTCGATGTTTAGATGTTCGGGCGTTTTTAATGGTACTTTAAGGTCTATTTCATCATCCAATCTGGTCTTGAAGCTCTCCCAGTCTGTACACGTATTAACGAGAGTGGGTCTGGTTTCTTTATATAAAATGTTCTCGCTAATTTCTAGATAGATTGCTGAGTGATCTGAGTTCATGTCATAGCTTTGTTCTGATTTTATATAACTGGTTGATAGATCCTTGGTTACAAAAAAATCTATTAAGTCCGGAATTTTATTTGGATCTGTTGGCCAATAGGTGGGCTTTCCAGTTGATATGACATCACATTTCAGCTCTTTTATGGCATTCAGTAGTTCTTTGCCTTTAGTAGTTGTTAATCTGGAGCCCCAATACGTATTTTTAGCATTGAAGTCACCTCCTAAGTTGAATCTACTTCCAAGGCGAGTTAGAAAGCTTATATAGTGGTCTTTTTTTATCATATACCGAGGTGGACAGTAGATGGCAGATACTGTTACAGGATATTTTTTTGTTTGTAGACAAATCGCCACTGCTTGGATATCTTTCTCTTCATATTTAAACTCTTCATAGTGCTGTACGTTTTCTTTTACAATAATGGCACTACCGCCTCTTGCTGAATTGTCTGGGTGAAGTGCATGGTATACTTTGTACCCTTTAAACTTAATGTGAGATTGATTTGTGAAGTGAGTTTCAGATATCAGGCACACATCAATTTTTTCTATCTCTAATACTACTTGTAACTCGTTCTGATGTTTTTGTAACCCATTTGAGTTCCACGCCATAAGTTTTAGTGTAGTATTCATTTTTTTGGCTTAGAGGTAGCAGCTTTGTTGCTATTTTCAATTTTTTTCAATCTCTCGTCAAATGATGACATTAACTTTAAGATTTCATCCAACTTTTTGTCAGTGCTTATTTCAACCAGAGGCGCCTTGGCTATGCCTCTTGTAGCTACTTGGGCATAAGACACGTTTTTAGTTGTAGCTTTAACAGTGCTTTGACTTCGTTTGTACTGGCTGGGGCCTTCGACTCTTCCAGTAGGTGTATTTTGTTGAGGGGCAGTAGTATTGCCCTTTGACTTTTTGTTTCGAATCTGCTGGATTTCTTTGGCTACGATACATCCCCTGTAGTTAGCTGGATGTGGAGCTCCACAGTGGACGCACTTTGGCTTCACTTCTTTTGGTTTTTTGCAATCCATCGTCAGATGTTTGCCTGTGCACTTAACGCACCTCGGCTCTTTGGAGCAGTACTTTTGCGTATGGCCATAAGCTTGGCATCGTTTGCACTGAGGTACCAGTTTTGTGGATTTTAGCGGTTGTATTTCCACATTACATCCCAGTACAGTTTTGATGTTATATATTTTGCTGGTTTCTTCATTATTTGAAAATGTCAGCATGAACATGTTGAGTGGCTCTTTGGTTTTCCAACTCAATTTGTTGACTGCTTCTAGAATTTTGTAGCCTTTGCTACGCAAGTCTTCAACAATTCTCTCCGGAATGCATGTGAAATGCAATTTTTTTGCCATAACTCTAATTGGTCTCTCTTGCTTGTTCTCATAGGAGTGCCAAAGGCAATTGTTAAGTGAGAGAGCCTTTCTAATTGCTCTGTACGAATCTTCATTTTTGGCATTTACTTTGACTGTATCCCCGTTCATCATTTTGATGCTGAACGCATCAGCTGATTGGCTCTCAGATAGAAAATCAAAGAATTTCTGGTAGTTCTTGATACCATCGACTATAATAGGTGGTGGCAAAGGAGTTTTAATTGTTTTTTCCTTACCTTTATTCTCTTCACTTCCGTGTTCATGCAGAGTGGGTTGGGCGGGAGAGGTGTTCAATTTTCTTTTCTTCCTGCTTTTTTGCCTTATCCATCCTGTTTCTCGAGCTAGTTCTTCTTCGTCCGTGGTATATTCAAGACGCGGGGAAGAAGTTTTAGCCGACAGAAGTGAAAACAATACACATATTAATAGTTTGCCATTGTATCCTGTATATTTGTGGCTAAGTTTCGCTAGCTAATTTAATATGATCCTGTATACTTGTAGCTAAGTTTCGCTAGCTAATTTAATTTGATCCTGTATACTTGTGGCTAAGTTTCGCTAGCTAATTTAATTTGATCCTGTATACTTGTGGCTAAGTTTCAATGGCTAATTTAATTTGAACCTGTATATTTGTGGCTAAGTTTCGCTAGCTAATTTAATTTGATCCTGTATACTTGTGGCTAAGTTTCGCTAGCTAATTTAATTTGATCCTGTATACTTGTGGGCCTTGTGGCTAAGGTTCGCTAGCTAATTTAATTTGATTCGGTATACTTGTGGCTAAGTTTCGCTAGCTAATTTAATTTGATTCTGTATACTTGTGGCTAAGTTTCGCTAGCTAATTTAATTTGATCCTGTATACTTGTGACTAAGTTTCGCTAGCTAATTTAATTTAATCCTATATACTTGTTTTCAATTTTTGATATTTTGGAATCTTACGAATTTTCGATCAGGGTCAGTCCTGTCCTGACGCGAGTTTAACATTTTTTACCCATTACAAAAAAAGTGTACAACGCCGCTAAAGAAGTTTTCACTTCAAAAAATGTAATGTTTGTGTTCTATTAAGTATAATTAAATTTTATTTGGGAACATGCATCGGTTCCTTACTAAATTTCAACTATATCCGATGACCCTGGTTACATAATTAGCCTATAATGTTCCAACTGCTGGGACATAGAACTCCTCTTTGTGAGAGGAAGTGGGCCGTAATCCAGTACGCGGGCCCAGTGCGGATTGGTACCTAGGTGTCACGATATGCCGGTTTCCTCACGATGTTTTCCTTTAAAACCGAAGCCTTTGAAACCGTTTGAGAGCAGTAGTGATGAAATAATTTAAACAAACTAGCTTCTGCCCGCGACTTCGTCCGCGAGAAATTCGTACTTTCCTCTTATAATTTCGAAAATGTATGTTTAGGATTTTTATCATTTATTTAGATATTAATAAGTATTCGGGCCAATTTTTTAGTTTATAGCTCAAAGGGATCAGATTTTTCAAATAAATTGTATCCCAGCTTTTTACCCCCCCGTCGTATTGCATCGCCTGCCCGTGCTATTACTTCGTTATTTGAAAAATCGTTTGGGATGTGTTCATAACTTGACTCAAAGACCCATTTTCGAGTTAATGGAAGCAAGCAGTAGAATTTTCCACCTTCGTAGGAGTCAATTTTTGAAAAACCCTAAATCACTTTTTTTAAGTATTTTTTGTTTTAGTAGTACCGAGTTTCGATTTAATCCGACAGCGGGTTAAATATTTTTCTAATCCAACAACTTTGTCAATCCTCTGTGAGGGATTTTTTAAACTAAAAGTGACAATCTTAATTATTTACTGAAGTTTTTCATATAAACTGTACCTATCCCCTCTTTCTATCCCCATAGGGTCCACCCCTATGGGGATAGAAAGAGGGGATTTGGAAACATAATCTAGATTATTTATACCAATTTTCCAGTTAATCAAGCCTTGTAATAAAATTCTGCCCTGTGAAATTGACTACCCCTCTTCACCCCATTAGCGGTAGATTTTCGAAAAACTCTGAACCACTTTATTATTTATTTTGGTCTTGGATAGGTACTGAGTTTCGAGTTAATTGGACCGCGCATTAAAATTTTTCCATACTAAATCAATTTGACACCCCCAATCCCCCTTTGGGTTAGTTATGAATTCCAAAAAAATTCAAACTTTAGAATTATTTGTGCCAAGTTTCAAGTCCAAATTTATTTGTACCATTTTTTTTTGAGTTTATCAAGGCACTCATTAAAATCCCCTTATAAATCGAATTACCACTTTTTGTCCCGTCAGGGGTCAATAATTTTCGAAAACCCCATACACTTACTATTGATTCTTCATCTGCCTAGCCGTTTCCCAACTATGTTGGGGTCGGCTTCCAGTCCAACGGGATGCAGCTGAGTACCAGTATTTTACATGGAGCGACTGCCTATCTGACCTCCACAACCCAAATACGATACCCCTTGATAAGACTGGTTGTCAAACTTTCGGGCTTCTGACCACCCCTAGCGACTGTCAAAGATGCACGAATGACAGCCGGGACCAACGGATTAGCGTGCTTTCCGAGGCACGGAGAGGTCACGATATGTACAGATGGACACCTATCCACAGACCAACCGCGGCAAGCGTAGCCTGCGTAACCTGATCGATCGATCTGTGCGGCTGTTATTATTGATTATTTTCTGTCAAAAGTATTAATACTGAGTTTCGAGTAAATCGGACCGCGCGTTAAAATTCTTCCACACAAACTTTAACACCCCAACACAAGGGGTGTTGGGGTGTTTTGATAAACGAATAATGATAAACTTTATTACTTGCTCAGGCAAGTATTCTTGCCAAGTTTATTAACCAAATGAATGAGATTTTTCTTATAAACTGTTTCCCCGTTTTTCACCCCCACAGGGGTGGAATTTCGTAAAATTGTTTGGGATGTGTTCATTACTCGACTCAAAGATTGTTTCTACCAATTTTCGAGTTAATCAAGCCACGCAGTAAAGTCTTCTCATTTAAAACTAACTTTTTACCCCGTTAGGGGTAAATTTTCGAAAAACGATGATACACGTTATTCTTTATTTTCGGTCTTATGTATAAATACTGAGTTTCGAGTTAAACGGACCACGCGTTAAAATTCTTCCATACAAACTGACACCTCCCAATCCCCCTTCAGGGGGTAGTTTAGAAAAAAAAAAGCCAAACTTCATAATTTATTTAGATAAGTATTCGTGCCAAGTTTCATGGTTATTAACTCAAAGAATAAGATTTTTCATACAAACAAAATCCCCTCTTTTCACCCCTTAAAGGTTAAATTTCCAAAAACCCCTTCTTAGTGAATATCTACTCTTCACAAAGAACACACCCTCCAAAATTAATTTCTCTACCCAGTGGTACCGACCAGCGTTTTAGGCTGTGCGTTGATATATCAGTCAGTCAGGACAAAATTTCATCCCCCTTTTCACCCCCTTAATGGATAGAATTCTAACAACACCGTTGTGTTAGCTTCCAATCATAAGCCTAGATAATGAATTTAGTCATTTTTACGTCGAAAATTAATGACTTTCTATACACAACTTCATCCCCCTTTTTAACCCTTCGGGGGTGGAATTATCAAAAACGCTGAGATACGTATAAATTAATTTTCAATTGTCAGCCTAAATACAAAATTAGAAGATCCTAACTTCAAAACTGTCGGACTTTCATATAAACTTCCATCCCCTATTTTAACCGTTTAGGGGTTGAATTCCCAAAAATCCTTTCTTAGTGGATACTTACTCTTCACAAAGAACACACCTTCTAAGTTTCAAGTCTCTAGGTCCAGCGGTTTGGGCTGTGCGTTGATATATCAGTCAGTCAGTCAGTCAGGACTTTGAATTATATATATATAGATAGATTCCTTATTTGTTTACCAATTCAAGTAAAGAAAAATAAAACTACACTTTACCTACGTAAACTCATAAGTAGGTACATAAGAGTTTACGTAGGTAAAGTGTAGCTTTATTTTTTTAAAGGATTTCCGAGTGTTTCCACCTCTGAGTAGGTAGGTACTCAGAGGTGGAAACACACGGAAATCCTTTCTGAAGTGTTCGGTATCTTGATGCGTTTACGGATGGTTTACGGTATTGGAAATAGAAAAGCTTAAGAGCTATATACGGTTTACCTACCTATTCTTTAGGTACTATCGTGGACACTCGCGCCTGACCACCACTAAGTTCATTTTTGTTTGCACTAAAAAAATAGAAGCACTCTCTAGTACTAAGCGCGCCAAGGTCAAATAGTTCGTCCGTAAAATTCACAAAAGGAGTACACTTGATCTGTAAGGCACAAATCCAGAGTCCGGGCTGCTACTGAGAAATTCTAGATGGAGGGGAAACCCCCTTTTCCCCACTGCTCAACTGTGAGTGCCCAACTGCGAATAGTTGAGCAGTGGGGAATATTCCCCACTGCTCAAACAAACTATGAAGTTAGGGAGTTGAAGATTATCACTTTTCCCTACTGCTCAATTTGGAGTGCTCAACCCAATACTTTGCCCTACCTGGGAATCGGACCCAGGACTTCATGCGCAGTGCAGTGTAACGTTGTAAACTATTATTTTAGTAAATAGGCAAGCAATCCAAATCGTCAAGTCACTGTGATATAGTTCCAACGCATTCGAATCACTTAATGCGCCGTTGTTTTGTCCCACTCGCTCACGCTTAGGAACCAGTTTACTTCCCACTCCATACGATTTTGCGCGCCGCGAGCCGCGATCGGCTTGAGGACGGTCAGTTGAGACGCGCGTTCACGCATACTACACTTGTGCGTGACGTCACACGTGCAGTCTCACTCTAAACACTCTAAGCTCAGATTTTTACTAACTATACATTAAGTAGGTACTTAATACTTATTAGTAAAGTTAAAAAAAGTTTAGTAATATAAACTGTGTTTTCCCCGTATTGGGTAAGTGTTTGCAAAATTACGCTTTGCTTTCTCATGTGTCATGGTGGTGGTCAATGATTTGCAAAATTGTGTTTCATCATCTTTTTTTCTTGACACCCATTTCTATTAATTTCAATCATTTCTTTTAACCATAAACCTTAGCTTACGTCATTATTTGTGTTCGTATTAATGTAAAAGTGCTTTACACTCTTTTCTTCAAACTTTGTAAACTCCGATTCTGAAGGTGACCTTTACACACATTCGCCTTAAGCGCAATAGTACTTCATCCGCCTTACGCTTATGCTTTTGCCGCCGTGGTCACCGTCAGGAGAGGATTAACAGAGGGCTCAGTTATTTATTTCCTGGACATAAATTCCAGGGTTTCAAGTTCCGGGTTCATTTGCCCAAGAAAACCGCTGCCGTACTGCCGTGACATCGGACGGCCAACACAAGGCTGACATCTGGCACCGATTCCATCAACCCTGCGGGTCCTCTACCAACCCAGGGACAACTCCTCGGCTCCTGCGTCATCTTCAGCTAAAGCCAGGACAGTACTTTGCGCGCCTACCTCCTTGGAACGGAAATATTTATGACGGGCCTTTTACCTGCGACCTAAAATAAATTAATTTGAAAGTGCTTAGTGAGTTTGTTTTTCTTATCTCTAAAAAATAAGTTTATAAAATAACTCACACGCTACATTGGCGCCCTTATCGTGGTATTTTAATGGTCATATTTTTTTTCTGTTTCTATGGAGGTAGTTGTTTTTTTTTGGTGTTTTGTGTGTTTTGTGATTTGCTTCTTTTTATTTTTGTGAAACGTTTTTTTTTTTTTTGGTTGCATAGTAACTAAGGTGTACGTTACAGAAAACTAGTAAGTACTAAAAGTTAGTAAGTACTCATAAAGTACAGTCATGTTGAAAAACTTGTAACAATTATGATGTACAGTCAGCGCACGATATAAGTTGCATTTTTTTTTAAATATTTTTTTACTCTTTTTTTTTTTACCGTTACATAATGACGTTATTTATTTCTTAAGTACAGTCAGCAACATAATTTTCTTAACAATTATTTTTTCTAAATGTTTTTAATTTTTATCGAGTTTCGTTGTATTGTGCGTACACATTAGTTGCATTTTTTTATTTTGAGCTTTTTATTTATTGTAGATTTTTATTTTTTTTATTTTTGTGTTTGTGTTATTTTTTAGTGGAAGAACAACCAAGACGTTATTTACTTTAAAATTAAAATTGTAACAGACGGAGTACTTAGTTCTTTTTGTTTTTTCACTTTCCGAAATTGTTCAACACTTACCCAACATTTTTTAGATTATTTTTTTTTATTTAATTTTTTTTTTTCTCTTTTCTATCATTTAAAATTATTGTTATAATGGCTTTTCCCGTGAAGTTTATGTCGCTTCAAAAGTCTGAGCTTGAGTATGAAGTTGCCATTAGGGGTGAATCACCAGCTGCCACAGTGCAGGAGTTGCGCAAACAGATAGCTAAGTGTGGAACATTATTTCCTTCAGAGGATATTCTCACTAGCCCCTTCGACCCAACGGAAGACTTAAATGGTGTGCTGGATGTTCTCGAAAAGGTTAACGTCACTTTAGAATCTACGTCATTAGATAAGAACGCATTGCTGCGAACCCAAAATTTAATTAATCATTTATACCACCGGCTTAACCGCATTACATGTGATGACAAATTAAGGGTAGACTATGAACAATGTGTTAGCCTTTTCAAGAAGGCCACAATAAGGCTCACGTCACTTGGTGAGTCAGCCTTAGATCCCCTAGCTGCTACTAGTAGTGATTGCTTATCACCTACTCTTTCGACACCGATTAATGTCACCGTTACTTGTGATGGTAACAATAATAAGTTCTCAAAATTAAAATTCGACGGCAAGTCCTGCGTCCGAGCATTCATTCAACGTTGTGAGGAAATTTGTATCGCTAAAAATATCCCACACGATAAAATTGTTACAAACGCTACCGACATATTTACCGGTGACGCACTACACTGGTACAGGAGTATTAGTGATACGGTTACGAGTTGGAACGATCTTACAGTGTCTTTGAGACGTGATTTCGATCAGTCTGATTACGATTACAGATTGCTGGCAGAAATTCGGTCTCGCACACAGGGAGAAACTGAAAATATTATTATTTACCTTTCCATTATGTCTGGACTTTTTTCACGTCTGACGAAAAACTTATCAGAGGAAGATAAATTGGAAATCTTACTCCACAACATTCGTCCTATCTACGCTAACACCCTTTCCTCGGTATCAGACATCAAAACTATTGATGAATTGCGAACCTTGTGCCGAAATTATGAGGCTATTCAATCACGATTTTCTCAATTTAGGGAACCTCCAAAACCGTGCTTGAATACACTAGCTCCTGAATTTGCATATTCAGGACAGTCTAATAGTAAAACCTACTCTAAATATAATAATAATTTCAACTCTTTTCATATAAATTTCTCTAAACATAATAATAACCAAAATAAACTTAATTCTAATAACAATACCGAACCAACGTTGGTTGATACAGTTGACAGCTCTAAGTCTAACACGAAACAGCGTTACTGCCCCCGTTGCCGTAATAATACACACAATCTGAGGCAGTGTACTGCTAGCAAAGATGAGTTGGTATGTTTCAGATGTGGCCACAAAGGTGTAAAAGCACCAGACTGTCCAAAGTGTGGTAAGACCAAACAAACCAACCAAAAAAATTAATTATTGAGAATTGTGCAAAAAACAAATTTGATAGCGAAGACTGGAAAAACTGGTTACACACTATCAAACTATTCTTCAAATCGTATAACATCTACTCAATTCTCGATGATAAAGACGATCTCGATGATAGACCCTATGTATCAGTTAAAATTAACGGCCTCACTGTTTCGGGACTTCTAGATTCTGGCTCTGCTGTCACTATTTTGGGTAACGGTGTTCATTCAGTGCTAGGTGCTAATGGCTTGCCACTTGTCGAATCTGATCGTATAACAGTAACAGCCGCGTGAGGTCAGAATATAAAGAGTTTAGGTTATACTAATATTCCAATTTATTTCGAAAACCAATTTCATATTTTAAAAGCTTTTGTTATTCCTGAGATTAAACGTAATCTTATTTTAGGTTTAGATTTTTGGCGTAAGTTTAAACTATGCCCAAAATTTATTGGCAGCGTTGCTATGGCCAAGAGTAGTAATTGTTCTTTGGTCACTTCTAATTCAACCTTCATACAAGGCTATGATAACCTTGATGAGTCACAAAAACAACTAGCTGATAATGTTATTAAGCAGTTCGAAGACATTTCATATCAGAACAAGGGCTTGGGCGTAACAAGTCTTATCACGCATCGCATTGACACAGGTGACTCGGAACCAATTCGCCAACGGTACTATCGTTTGTCACCGGAGAAGCAGCGTATCTTGGTGGAACAGGTTGACGAGATGCTTTCACTTGACGTGGTCGAGCCTTGTGAGAGTGCGTGGTCATCTCCTGTTCTGATCGTGACCAAGAAGAATGGCCAACCTCGTTTTTGCCTGGACAGTCGTAAACTCAATTCCGTCACTAAACGAGATGCTTACAATCTTCCTTACATTTCCGAGATCTTAGATAATTTACGAGACGCGCGCTATTTGACCAGTATCGATCTATCCAAAGCATTTTGGCAGATTCCGATTGCTTCTGAGGATCGCGATAAGACTGCGTTCTACGTTCCCGGCAGAGGCACATTTCGTTTCAAACGGACTGCTTTTGGCCTTACCAATGCACCAGCTACTCAGCAGCGATTGGTTGACTTGCTATTTTCTAAATTTGAGCTCAAGGTGTTTGCTTATTTAGATGACATCATCATCATATCTGAAGACTTTAATAGTCACGTGACACTACTTTTGCGTGTACTCGACAAGTTAAAACAAGCAAACCTAACAATAAACCTTGAAAAGTCCAAATTCTTTAGCTCTCAGCTTAAATATCTAGGGTATGTCGTTGATGCATGGCTCTGGCTTACGTACTGATCCAGCCAAGGTTGAGGCCATACTTAATTATCCGACACCTAAATGTTGTAAGGACCTCAAACGTTTTTTAGGAACTGCGACGTGGTACAGACGTTTTGTTCCTAACTTTAGCACTATCGCTGGTCCCCTAAATAAGTTAACTTCATCCAAGAAAGGCACCCCTTCTTTTAAATGGACCCCTGAAGCTGACGCTGCCTTTCAAAACTTAAAGGAATGTCTAATTTCTGCACCAGTTCTATCCTGTCCAGACTATACTAGGCCCTTCGAAGTGCATACGGATGCTAGCAGTTACGGTGTCGGTGCAATGCTTACTCAGTCGATAGATGGAAAAGAGCACCCAATTGCATACATGAGTAAGTCACTAACCGCTGCTGAGAAGAATTACAGCATTACCGAACGCGAAACCTTAGCCGTTATTACCGCACTCGAACATTGGCGTTGCTACATTGAAAACGGTCAACAGTTTACTGTCTACACGGATCACAGCGCTCTTAAGTGGTTTTTGTCCTTAAGTAACCCTACTGGTCGACTGGCTCGATGGGGCGTACGTCTTTCAGCCTTTAATTTCGTCATAAAACACCGACGAGGCGTTGATAATGTTATTCCTGACGCGCTGTCACGAATCGTTCCGGTTAGTGCCATCAATATTGCAAACCCTTATTCAGTTTCTAAAGACAGCTGGTACAAAAATATATATAACGGTTGTTTAAATGATCCTTCCAAATTTCCAAATTTTATTATTAAAAATAATTCCTTATTTAGGTTATCTAAAAATAAACACGAACTAACTACAGAATTCTCGTGGAAAGAGGTCGTACCTACTGAACACCGCGAGACCATAATGTCTGAAAATCATTCCGAGCCTACAGCTGGACATATGGGTATTTTCAAAACTTATCGACGTCTTGCCTTACGCTACTACTGGCCTGGCATGTACCAAGATGTCGTAAAATTTATTGGTTCTTGCGAAAAATGTTTAGCTTACAAGTCCCAAAATCATCAAATTTTAGGAGAAATGGGTCGTCCTAAACACTGTGTGCGACCATTCCAAATGATCTCAATTGATCTGATGGGACCTCTTCCTACTTCAAAAAAGCAAAACAATTATATACTAGTCGTAACTTGCTGTTTTTCTAAATTTTGTTTAATTTTTCCCATTAAAAGAGCTACTGCTGATATAATTACAAAAATTTTAGAAGATTCTGTATTCTTAACTCACGGCATACCTCAAACCGTGTTAATGGATAACGGTACTCAGTTCACTGGCAAGGTGACAGAGGCATTGTTTAAGAAATATAATATCCCAAATATTTATTATACACCTAAATATACCCCTCAGGTAAACTTAGTAGAGCGGTATAACAGAACCATTATCACTTGCATTTCTACCTACGTGGATAACGATCATAGATCATGGGACATTTTCATTCCTAAGGTGCAGTTTGCTATTAATAACTCAGTGAACGAGGCTACAGGATTTTCACCTTCATTTTTAGTTTTCGGCCGTGAGCTTGTTACATGTGGGTCACATTACACTGATAATGACCTCGGTGACGAAATACGGTGAAGAAATTTTCTGCATATACGTCTCGTGGCAGGAATACCACGAGACGTATATGCAGAAAATTTAGGTGTCTTGTCTTCTATCTTTGACAACGTGCAAGCGAAGTTATGGCAAGCCCATGTTAAGAATACTTTACATTATAATTTGAGACGCAAGTTTGCCGAATTTGATATTGGAGACGTAGTTATGAAACGAGCGTACTTTTTAAGTGATAAAGAGAGCAGATTCTCAAAGAAGCTGGCTCCAAAATTTATAAAAGCCAAGATAATTGAGAAAAAGTCCCCTCTTGTCTATGTGTTACAAGACATGTCTGGCAAAAATTTAGGTTCTTGGCACATTAAAGATTTAAAATTAGTAGGAAAAAATAAATAGCATTAAATTCATGATTTACAATCCCTCTCGCATATATTCCACCTTCTATTGGAACGTCTATTGGTAAGGTATCGGGCTAAAAAAGCAAGATACCTATATTTTTTATGTTAATGTGCGTCAGTTATGTTTGTATCGATTAAATACAATAACTGCTGCTAGTTTATGTTTGCGAGAAGTATGAAAGATGATTTTTTAAAAAGGTAAACTAATAGTTAAACTCTAGTTCATAATGCGGATTTTCTTTCATTTTAAGTTATGACAAAAATCCTTGATTGCGCGCGGGGGTATTGTAACGTTGTAAACTATTATTTTAGTAAATAGGCAAGCAATCCAAATCGTCAAGTCACTGTGATATAGTTCCAACGCATTCGAATCACTTAATGCGCCGTTGTTTTGTCCCACTCGCTCACGCTTAGGAACCAGTTTACTTCCCACTCCATACGATTTTGCGCGCCGCGAGCCGCGATCGGCTTGAGGACGGTCAGTTGAGACGCGCGTTCACGCATACTACACTTGTGCGTGACGTCACACGTGCAGTCTCACTCTAAACACTCTAAGCTCAGATTTTTACTAACTATACATTAAGTAGGTACTTAATACTTATTAGTAAAGTTAAAAAAAGTTTAGTAATATAAACTGTGTTTTCCCCGTATTGGGTAAGTGTTTGCAAAATTACGCTTTGCTTTCTCATGTGTCATGGTGGTGGTCAATGATTTGCAAAATTGTGTTTCATCATCTTTTTTTCTTGACACCCATTTCTATTAATTTCAATCATTTCTTTTAACCATAAACCTTAGCTTACGTCATTATTTGTGTTCGTATTAATGTAAAAGTGCTTTACACTCTTTTCTTCAAACTTTGTAAACTCCGATTCTGAAGGTGACCTTTACACACATTCGCCTTAAGCGCAATAGTACTTCATCCGCCTTACGCTTATGCTTTTGCCGCCGTGGTCACCGTCAGGAGAGGATTAACAGAGGGCTCAGTTATTTATTTCCTGGACATAAATTCCAGGGTTTCAAGTTCCGGGTTCATTTGCCCAAGAAAACCGCTGCCGTACTGCCGTGACATCGGACGGCCAACACAAGGCTGACATCTGGCACCGATTCCATCAACCCTGCGGGTCCTCTACCAACCCAGGGACAACTCCTCGGCTCCTGCGTCATCTTCAGCTAAAGCCAGGACAGTACTTTGCGCGCCTACCTCCTTGGAACGGAAATATTTATGACGGGCCTTTTACCTGCGACCTAAAATAAATTAATTTGAAAGTGTTTAGTGAGTTTGTTTTTCTTATCTCTAAAAAATAAGTTTATAAAATAACTCACACGCTTCAGCAGGTTGCAACTAATTGCGTTATCGCTTTCCTAATAGACTAAAACTTTAATGGGCGTGGCTTGGCGCCGCCGCAGGATTTAGGCGAAATAATTTTCAAGTGATCAGGCGGAAAAGGCCGCGATGGTACTTACATCTGTCTACAAACGATTTCTAGAGGACGTGTCAGTTTAATAGGTTCTTACTTCATACTGTATACTTATAGGTACCTACTTAGTATTTTCACACAGACAACATCACACGTGTAATCTCCGCAGGGTCAGGAAGAGGTGTACGTGCACCCACATTTCGGCGTGTGTGCCGCTTGTGTTGACATGTTGTGTACCTACTTAGTATTTTCCTCGAGTCGAATTTCCTCATCATTGTTCACATCGCGTCGTACTACCACAAAGTTTAGGTAAAGCAAAAATGTTTGCTTTTAGTATTTTACGACACTCATAACTTCAGTAATTGGCTTAAATTTGCTAAGTTAACTCTGACTTGAAGTTTGAAGTCGCCATCAAAATACCGCAGGACGTTGTTAATTTCTATGTCTTTGGCCATTTTTGTTAAGGAAGACCTACTGCTCTATTTTTCAACTTTTCAAGTAGGTAATCAATAAATAATTGTACTTTAGACACGTCCTAAATTAGTATATGCTAACATAGAATGACATACTTTCATTACCTACTTACCATTTGGTTTAGCGCCCAGAAATCTGAATATTTTATTTAGATAAGTAGGTATATTTTCGTTATTTTCCATTCTAATTGGAATGTTCTTTTACTAGTAATATTAAGCACAACACCAAACTTACTGAACACTAGCTTCTACCCGCGACTCTATCCGCGCAGAATCTTACGATACCATAAAATGGACCCTATAGTACTCGGCACTCAGCAGCTTTCTATCAGTGAAAGAATTTTTGAAATCGGATGATAAGTTTCGGAGATTTACAAACTTTACCTTTTCAGAATATTAGTGTAGAAAAGCTGCTAAAAATCTAGGACCAAATCCCAGGACAGACAAAAGACAAAACTGTAATGTACTTTGTCTGGTAGATAAAATCGCAGTGGTCGACCGAAAATGGAATTATGGCCGACAAATGACGTCTGGGTTTCGCCTCATGACATGGGACTGTATAGGATCTTTGGCTTAAATCTTCTGAGATTGGATTTTGAAACCGAGCTGTCGGGTCTGCTCCGTCAAATGAAATAAATATGATCTTATCGGATCAGTCTGTCCCAACTTATATAAAATGTTGTTTTGTTCGTTACCATATTGTATGCAAGATGCATGCATCTAATGCGGTCGGGGAGACTTTTGAAAAAGTCTAAGTAAAAAGTCATAATTCGAGGTTTGGCTCTCACCTTTTTCCTCCTCCATTATTGGACCAATTTAAAAGGTATTTCATAAACTGAATACGAAGGATATATTCGTTTATACACTGTGTCCCTATGTTTTTAACCGACTTCCAAAAAGGAGGAGGATTTCTCCGTCAATTGTGGACGTACTTTTTTTTTTGCTGTTTGAAAGGGTATATACTCGAGGTGGTCCCATTGTCATCAAGTTGGAATCTGATGAGAGGATCCCATGGAAATCCTCGAGGGAAACCCTCAAATTTTATAGGCATACCTACAGCGATTTGGGTATTTTTTAAAGTAACTTGAGCATTTGCTCTCGCAAATCATCTTTTGGTAAAGTGAAGCTGATGGTGAAGACCACAGATGGCCATTGGAACTACTGAATGATAAATATTTCACGGGTTCGATTCGATTACTTTAATATGGTTGCTCAGCAATTTATGCTCGTCACAATGGGAATGGTGAAAGGAAGCTGATGGTGAAATACCAGGAGAACTCCTAAATAATTAACGTCCCTGCATCGGGAAAAGCAATATTTTGTAAAAGGCGATGAGCAAGTTGACACTATGCAATTGTAACTTAGATAAATTATACGCAGACCCACTAAAAAGCGAGAAATAAAAACTTTTTAACAAAATAAAAACAACTTCCAAAAAAGTACAAAGTGAAAAATAACTTTAATTTCGGAAGTCGGTGGCAAAATACTAAGATACAGATCCAAAGACACCGACTTCCCAAATTAAAACAATTTTTCACTTTGTAGTTTTTTTGGAAGTCGTTTTTTTTGTTACTTAATTCTTTTTTCATTAATTGTTGTCAAATTTGTACACTAGGCCTCTGTTGGCAGCGATTTAAATCGGCATTTTTTGAGAGTTGTAGTGTTTATAAAAATAATGTAGATATCATCAAAAAGGAAAACATAGGGACATAGAAGTAGTTTATACTAGTTAATATTTATCAATCTGTAAAAAATGCGAATGTTTCTGGAAATTTTCTGTGAATCATAAAAGGATAACATAATGGACAGTTAATCGTTAAGTTAATCGTATCATTAAATCCCATTGGTGAAGCATTTTTCAGTTTTTTTTTGTCTGTGCTAAAATACCAATCAATCCGATCCAAATCCAATCCCAATCTTCTTGATTATACCTACGTAGTGCAGCGAAAAAAAGAAAAACACGGACTGTTTTCGCCATATTACGATTCATAATGTTATCCTTTTATGATTCTCCAAAGTGGCCTTATTAGGCCCCCTGCTCTGGAAATTCTTAGCAAGGCCATTTATATGGATCGAAGCCGGCGTTCGGTAGTTTCTCTCCTAACCCTCGGAGATTACAGGCGTGATGTCTTGTAGTGTGTACTATGTATGCATTCCTTTGATTGATATGAATTCTATCTTCGGGCCCATCAAATTGTTTTATATGATGTTAAATTACCTTACCAAAAACAATAAACGTAATATTCTATCGCCTCTTTCCACTCTAACCTTAAGTAGTACGTAACGTAACGTTAACGTTGTATAGCGTCTGTATAGTTACACAACGCTTTGTCTTCTTCTTTCGAAAGCCAAATAATACTGACGACTGAAAGAGAGAAATCGGTGTGTAACTATTCATCTGATATTTAATACGTTTACCTATTAGTAAGGGTAAAGTATGCAGAGTTAAACAAAGGATCGCATACTACACTGAGTTCGTTTCTTGCGTCGTAACTTTGAACAACTGCACTTAGCGGGGCAAGTCTTGACCTCCGAGTCAAGATCCGAATGAATCGATTACTTGTCGTAAGATAAATGGTTTAATACCTAATTCCTTAGTGAATCAACTTTGACTGTATCTTGGTTTACTTTGAAATAACTTTAGGTAGGTATTTGGTTTACCCGCAAATAAAAGTCCTTTTGGTGACCTACTTACGGAATTTGTTGAGAGATCCCGGTAGGGTAGTATCGCTTCGAATGCGGGTCCCGGGAAGAGTGTATTTTACACATACCAAAATTTTTCAGTGTTCAATGTCTGTCATTCAGACTATTTCAATACACTGCAGGTTTTAGGGAATGCTTATTCTTTGCGCCTGATTGAAGAATTGTAAAAAAACTTTCTAATATGGTACTGAGATAAATATATACCTAGAAACCTGTTGTACACTGTCAAAAGTGAAAAAGATCATCAATATATTTACCATTATTCACGACAAACGTTAAAAAAACACTGGCAAACCATTCCTTTGTATAGATACCCGAAAGGTTATATTAGTCTAAACTAATACCTATTATAAAAAGAAAAGATTTCCCTTCATGAAAAGTCGTTGAACCGACCCGATGTTCTCGTAATCCAATACGAATGCTGCACTAAAAAATAGGTCTAGTCGGCCAATAACCATCGATTTACGATCAAAGTTATGACTTTAGCCTATCGCCAATTTTATGAATTGTTCATGGAAATGTGTCTTGTACATGACATAGATATAAATCAATATACCTTCACTTATCTATGTCAAATGTTATGACCTATGCTGCCGTGGTAGACATTGGCCCTTATATCCTACTTTGGTATGCTAATATTGTAACATTGATTCATGTGGGAGAAAGATATTGTTTGATGCCAAATATCATTACTTAACAGTCCTATAATATAATGCTTTATATAATACCTACTTTACCATCGTCACGCCTGATAGGCGAATTTATTGGTGTTTTTTAATAACCGTAAAAGAGAACTGGCGCTGCTTATCATTTAAAAAGACAATGCGTTTATTTGCGGTAAGACTTGACGCAAAGAAAAACACAAATAAGAAAAATAGACGACACATCCATGCAATACGGGCATCGCTCAGCTTAAAGCTGTAGGTAGGTACCTAATGCGAGACCGGCGTTGACGTGATGACGTCAACGCCTAATTTATACACATTACAAGTAAGTCATTTTACACGACTGGCCAAAAAAAGGAGTGTTCAACCCTGCACTGAAAAAAATATGCAGTAAATAAAAATGAAAAACATTAATCTGAAATGCTTTAAACAGTTCCATATGAGCCTAACGTTCAAAACACTATTTTTTACTGATCCGAAAACAATTAAAGCTTGAGGCAAAATGTTACCGTCATGACAGTAAACTTTAACGTTTTAAGTAGCTAAAAGGTCACAAAATTAACTGTTTTATTCATTTGGTGATATCGTTCGAACCATTGAAATTTACTTACATTACAGTAATGGTGGTTTTCCTTTTTTTTGTTGTTTTTTTTTCAGTAAATAGTATGTTCAATCATTAAAATTTACTGTTTTGTCTTTTACTGCTGTACAAACAGTTCTTCTTACTGTTTAAAGTCAGTAAGTCTTAATGAAATCGCTTTAATGTGTGGTAGTAAGAATTATTTTTTTCAGTGTGCGCTGTTTTATGAGCGTAAATATACACGTACACACACGTAAACGTACACGTTGTATTACGTTAATTTCTAGGTAGTACCAACCTAGAAATCTACTATAAATCTACTGGTTATAAAACACCATTTATATCAACGTCTTACGTACCGTACGTAGGTACTTAATTATTAAACGTACTCTTAAGTACTTAGTTATTAAACTAAAATGAAACCTCAACATTATGTCGTAATAACTGTACTTTATTGTTCCATGGAGTTGAATGTTTGCCGACTTAATTATGTCTAATGGCAATAGTATGCAATAAAATTATAAGCTTTGTATTTTGACAAAACAGATGTTACTGTACATTAAGTTGTAGAGCGGCTTATGACTAAGTAGGTAATAACAGCCGCACGAGACGATCGATCAGGTTAAGCTACGCTTGCCGCGGTTGGCCGTGGATGGGTGACCATCTTATCTTTACATACCAAGACCCTCTTTGCCTCGGAGAGCACGTTAAGCCGTTGGTCCCGGTTGTCATTCGTAGATCTTTGACAGTCGTTACGGGTCGTCAAAAGCCCGAAAGTCTGACAACCAGTCTTACCAAGGGGTATCGTATTACCCAGTAACTGGGTTGTGGTGTAGGTCAGATAGGCAGTTGCTCCATGTAAAATACCGGTATTCAGCTGCATCTGGTTAGACTGGAAGCCGACCCCACGTAGTTGGAAAAGGCTAGGCAGATTGATTTGACTGTACAGTAAGTTGTAATATTTTTATCAGACTATTAAATTAATGAACTAAAAAACATTTTATAAGGTACAGTATGTCGTCTTCGCAATTTTTATACTCTACTCGACTATTGATAAAAGATGCAACTATAAATTATATCACATTATTAACATTAACAATCGCGTGCGATGCGCGCTCGGAAACGGTCGCGCATCACACTTCGCTGCGAATAATTTAATTCGCGCTTAGCACGGCATTAGCCGTCGCCGTCATGGGTTCCGAAAAACTCATAGTCAACGAGCTCCTGGCGTTCCTGCAACATCAACTGGACGTCATGGACGAAGTTCGCCTCATGCAGATCTGCACCTCGAGCTACACCGAAGACGAGATACGCAGTGCAAAGACGACACTGTACACGTCGACTTAGCTACTCGACTTAGCTGACCGAATGCCGTCCCGCAGGAGGGACGAAAAGGGAGAGAGGAGTCTCCAAGACATGTTTCGGGTGTTTAAGGAGACTGACCCTGACGACGTGCCGACCTTTGTGGCAAAGGAGCTGCGGAAGCTGCCCCCTGTCACTTTTGACCACGTCGACGTCACCAGGCTGCTGAAGGATATTGTTACTCTGAAGGCAAGCCTGGCCGAGATGAAGTTCAAGCTGGATGCGTCTCAAAACACCATCAGTGAGTTGCGTGCCGATATGGTTGAATTACGCACTACTGTAGCGGTATGTAGGTCACCTGAGTTCGCATCAAAGGTGAACACTCGTCGTGGTGCAAACAACGCATCGCTGTCCAGTTTCGAGTCAGCGAAACTGGACTTGTCACCGGCCGCTGTTCCTGCCAACAATGCATTACCGCGCCCCGCTGATACCGCCTCTACCCCCGTAGCGGCGTCGTCACAAGTTAGCACGGCAACACCTCGCCGTGCTTACTCAGCAGCCGCTGCACAACCTGCCATCCAACAAATGGAGCAGCAACAGAAGAAAGTTTTTGCCAAAAGTGCAAAGTCAACGGAAGGGGCATCAAGAAACCGCAATGGACCGGCTCCCAGCATCTTGGCCCCAGCCCCGAAGAAAGGGCAGGCAGACAAGGAGGGCTTCGTGACGGTGGAGTCAAAGCGTAGAAAGCCCACTTGCCGTAATCGATGTGGTACTGCACTGGCGGGACCAAATATGTTGCTGCGTCCTGCAACACCGTCGACGCAGCTGTACGTATCCCGTCCGCATCACTCCACGGTGGCTCAAGACATCTTGGAATACATCAGAAGCAAGACCAAGTGGACCTTGAGAGTAGCGAAGTTGGAATCGCGCCACAACATAAACTTCAAATCGTTTGTGGTGCGGGTTCCAACTCAGTACCTGGAAACCTTCATGAAGGAAGAGTTCTGGCCGAAAGGTGTAGCGTACCGACGTTTTCGTGGAAGGATACGCGACACCACGCAGCGCAACACGACGCCGACTCAGACTTCGTGCAAAATAAGCAGCAGTGCAATTTTTATAATTAAAATATATCGGTCTTATTCATAATAAGTTATACAACATCTAAAGGCTTGCTAATGTCTCGTTGTCAAAAATTGTTATTCATAAACGCATTTTAGCCCTAAAACGTTCTCTAAACCTACTATAAAGTTATGAAACCCAGAACCCTACTATAACAGTACTATAAGGAAAATTAAATGGCCGATTCTGCACCAGCTGATAGAAAATGACGTTTGACCTACAAATGTAACATGTGCAGTTGTATTTAATTTATGTTGCACTTCTGTTTAACCAATTTAGTTTATTATTATATACCTACAATGCAAAATAGAAGCGAGGAAAAATATAACGAAGCACATTAATGATTGCAACAAGAATTACTGTGGGACGCTGCTGCTTTGGGCTGTGGAAACAACGCTTTTACATGCAAACTAGGAAATGTGAAAACAATCATAGTGGCTAGAGCAGTACTTTACAATATTGCAGTTGACCATGGAGACACGCAGTTAGAGGGTAGCAATATCAATGAATATCATACAAAGTCAGCCCAAGAAGTTGCAAGGGGAAATGCAAATGCTATTTTACAAACTTTTCAGGAAACATTCCGCCGAGATAGCCTCACTTTACCAGGTTAGAGGTACATCTTCCTACTTGTGTCCGGAGACGGTTCAGGGACTTCTTTGTGGATCACGGAAGTTTACACCCTGCAGGGAGATGCGCCAGTAGGGTGCGGCAGTAGGGAGTGGTTGTGAAGCTATGTAGCAAACCATGCTCCTCCTCCTATCCTACCCTATGCGTCCCTAAACATGCAGTCAAAGTGACCTCTGCGCTGCCGCTGACGAAGTTGTGGAAATGGCAAAGTTTTGGACCAACAAGATCTGAAATACTGTCGTCCCCGCGACACGAAGAAGATAAAGAGGAGACATTTTAGCGAGTAGTGCATTAATAAAAAGCTTATATACAGATCTCAGTTTAATTGATTTATTTTTATAATACTCTAAACTTTAATTCGGCTTCTAGAACTTGTGCTAGCAGAACAACATTTTTAAAATGTTTCTTTTCATTTGCCATCTGTGCTACCTCTTCTGTAGGCCGTTTCAGTTTCTGCTATTTGTAGTGAAGCACCATCCTTCCTACTGTCCTGAAATACAAAATGAATGTTATAATTCTTTCTCTTCATCAAACGAATTTCTTGTGACATTCTAACTCAGGAACTTTGTAACTTATAAGTAAATTGGATCGGCACCTAATTCGTAAATCATGCCATGCCGCCTTTTTCGCGTTGGTGTCAGTCAGTATGTGTTTTTATTTTCTATCTTCTTCTTAGTGTGCCCAGAATTCGGCTACTTGTTTGGCGCCATCACCAGCGTCCACCTTCATTTTCTATTATGGAAACCCTCTCCCTGACCAATTCTTCTAAAAGATCTAAGGAAAAGCAGAAGCAAGCATAAGTATAAGAAATTAACAATGTTTACAAAACAAAACTTACTTTGAACATAACTGCTTTGAGCACATTTTAGTTGTAGGTAACAGTACACACCTTATCGTCCTCCTACCAAAACGAGTATTCACTTCTTTGCCCTTTCTTGGAACTAGTCTACGGTTTTAATTCCATTTCTTTTAAATACAAAAATATATTCAAAGGTTTTCGCTCGCCTGACAATAAAATAACAATATCAAATTCATTGACTTATAAAACCATGGTTACCATGGTAACGCCGCTAAACTGTCGAAGCTGTAGACAATAAATTAGTTTTCAGTACGTCATAATGTCTATGGTCACAATTATTCGGTGCGTAGGCAGATATTCTTGTTTGACAACTCAATGTGTTGACCAATTTGTTGGATGACTTCAATAAAATGGCAACATTTATGTTTATATTGAAGTTATAGGACACTCTAACTATAGAAGGTTTATGAAGCGTTTATGAATACAAAATGTTATCGAACGTTTTAAAAGCTTATCGAGCATTTTAACTAATGAACGTTTTAAACCTTCTATAAGCTTTTTTTATGAATAAGACCGTATATGTTTAGATTAAGGTATTTATCTATGGGCCTGTGTTGCCTGAAATAAATGGATTATTATTCCGTTTATTCATTTAAATTCCTTATTTATTACATTTTTAAATATTTGAATATAAAACATAACTATAAAAAAACATTTAAAAATATAAAAAACAGTGATCCGCCGGTGTCGGGAGCAGGGTCCAAGCTACCGGTGGTTAGGGCTCCAGAGACAGGAACCTCCTCACAATGCGAGCCGTATCGAGGAGTACTGCCTTCTGAATCAGGCCATTGATCCAACCACCTAACGAGAGCCTCGATAGATGTTGATCGAGGCTTTCGGCCATCAGTCCATTGGCTGATACGACAATCGGCACAATGATAGCCGAGCTCACATTCCACATGTCAACAACCTCGTGTGCTAAGTCGAGATATTTAATTTCTTTCTCTTTCTCAGCTTTCACGAGGTTCCCGTCATGTGGAATGGTAACATCGACAATCATTGTGCGGCGCGCTAATCGATCTATCACCACTATATCAGGCTTATTGGCAACAATAGTCCTGTCAGTAATGATAGACCGATCCCAGTACAACGTGACATGGTCATTTTCAAGAACTGGGTCGGGCACATACTTGTAATACGGTACCTCAGAATCCACAAGCTTATATTTCAAAGCAAGTTGCTGGTGAATAATCCTGGCCACTTGGTTATGCCTGTGCAAGTACTCGCCGTTAGCCAGACGAGAACAACCAGAGATAATATGTCTGATAGACTCACCCGGACGGTGGCATGCCCGACACACGTCTACCGTCCCGTCCTTCGTAATATGTCTCCGGTAGTTATTCGTTAAGATAACTTCGTCCATAATTGCACAGACAAAACCTTCAGTTTCCCCGAAAAGGTCACCAAAACGTAGCCAGGATACGGACGCTATGAAATCTACACCGGGCTCATGAAGAGCCCGATAGAAGCGCCCGTGAAGCTCCTTGCTTTGCCATACCTTCTTGCGGTCATCAGTAGAAAGTACTACAGGTTTACGCCAGTTCTCTTTAGCCATGGAGAGCGGGGTGAGCCCCTTGTCCACTGCGACCACATCACGGTGCATACCCACTTCGGCTTTTAAAAAATATTCCCTGAGACTGCACACCTCGCGGTTGTGGAGGGTCTTCGCATTTAAAAAGCCTCGACCCCCGCACTTCCGCGGGATATACAGTCTCATCACCGATGATCGTGGGTGATGCATCCGGTTTGCGGTCAGTAGTGTACGGACTCTTCTATCCAGGGCGTCGAGTTCGGTCTGAGTCCATTTGAATATGCCGAAAGAGTACATCAAAACCGGCATGACCCAACCGTTGAAGGCGCGCGCGCACCTTATTTCCGCCCGAAAGAAGACTAATTAATACCTTCTTCAGGCGACAAAAGAAGCGCTCCTTCAACGATTGCTTCATGTCAGCATCGTTAATGCCTAACGCTTCCGACATACCCAAATACTTATAGCTTTCGGATGAGGAGAGGGATCTGAGGCTTATGGAATCCGAGAGTTGAATTCCCTCGGATTCCATAATCTCCCCTCGCTTTACATGCATGACTGCACATTTGTCGACACCAAATTGCATCCTGATGGCGCTACTGAAAGTTTCAGTTACCTTCAGTAGCTCCATCAGACGCAACTTGTTGGGAGCAAAGAGTTTCAAATCATCCATGTAAAGGAGGTGAGATATGACCTGACCACCTCTCCTCAACCGATAGCCTAGACCTGAATCCTCCAGTAATGTACTTAGAGGATTCAGGGCTAAGCAGAACCAAAGTGGACTCAAACTGTCGCCCTGAAATATTCCCCGTTTAATCCATACAGGTTCATCATTTCCCTGGATCTGTCGACATCCTGGATAACGAAGGACCGTCTTCCATTGCCCCATACACGACTCAAGGAAGGTGCGTAGAGTTGCATCTATGTTGTACAACTCCAGCACCCTCATGAGCCATGTATGTGGCACCGAGTCGTAGGCCTTCTTGTAATCTATCCAACATGTCGACAGATCCTTGCGGGATCGACGAACCTGTTGGCTAATGGCCATGTCTATGAGGAGTAGCTCCTTAGTTCCGCGGGACCCATTCCTACATCCATTTTGAGAGGCAGATAATCGAGTTACTCTCAATGTGCGTATTAATTTTCGCTCTCAAAATGGATGTAAGAAGTTTATAAACCGTCGACAAACATGTAATCGGTCTATAATTCTTGGGTTCCGCGGGACTACCTGATTTATGGAGCAGGTGGGTAACGCCTGTTGTTAGAAACTGCGGTAGCGACCCAGACTCTAAGGATGACTGGAACTGAGATGCCAAGCAAGTGTGTGAACTAATTAGCCATTTCAGCCAAAAGTTGTGCAGTCCGTCCGGTCCCGGTGATTTCCAATTCGGTAACGGACGGACCGCTCTGGCAACGTCTGATGGCGTAATTAGTACTTTTTCCATTTGTGGTATAGATTCACACACTCGCTCGACATCCTGCATCCAGCCAGCCTCAGTGTGACAGACGGGCACTGACCAGATGCTGCACCAGAATGCACTTGTGGCGGCATCATCCGGGCGGCATACGTCTGTCACATTTTGTTCAGGTCGCTCCCAAGCTCTATACACCCACCTTTCATCGCTCTGGTACATGCGAATCTGCGTGTACGATCCACTGGCCGTTTATACCGCCGAATTCGGCTCGCCCATGCACAAACTTTCTGCTTCAGGAAGTCGATGCGCTCTGTGAGACGGGACATGTATTCTCGAGGGCTGATTCCAGTCCCCGAGAATGCCCGCCTTACAAAGCGCATCACTCGTGGTCGTGTATTGCCCTCCCTGAAGCAGTATAGTTTGCCGATGAGTACCCTGGCCCCATTGATACGACTCTCGATCCTGCGCTGCCAGGCTGGTACGGCTGGTTTTGGTCGAGTAGCTCCGTCACAACTTGGAAATTTGACGTTAGCTAAACGACATGCCGCCACAGCCGCACAGTACAGGATCGAGTGTGTATCAACGAGATCCTCGCTGCTCTCGAAGAAATTCTTGAGCTGCGAGTCCAAGGCACACACCAGCGCCCTATTTTTTTTGTGCATGGGTAACCGTGGTAAACGGGGCCTAAGTTCGGTTGGAGTGGACCTATACTCGCGTAATGCATCCTCCAGTGCGCTCCTCAGTCGGACGTTGCACTGGCTACTTACTGTGTCAACCCTATCATCCTCTTCTTCAACATGATGGAACCGCGGCGGGATGGCATCAACGGTTGATGCTTGTGCCGCAGTTTGTGCCGAAGTCGTGACGATATGGTTGCTCAGTACCTCTGAGCGCAGCCTATCAAGTGCGATATCGTCCAACCTATGATTGCGTTGGATGACCCGCACCTGATCCGACAGTCGTTGGGCCGAAACGTTGACGGTTGGTTCCAGTTCCTGGAACAGAGACAGCATCCTATCGCGGTACGCAGTGAGGTTAATTCCCCCCTCTGTAGACCCGTAATATGCGCGCATGACGTTCTCGTTCATAGACTGAGTCCATCTCATGCGCTGCACACAACCACCGGTAGCGGGGACCCGACTCGGGGCCGGATGGCCCCTAAGTCCCAAGCTGTTCGGCGGCCGGCCTCTCCCCTGCCGACGTACGGGTGTTGGCGACGTCGGCGGGGAAAAATATTCGTCGCTCGAGCTCGACGCAACTGCCACGGCCGGTGTCACAGCACTCTCGATGGGGCTGGGTTCCGGCGGTGGCGGGGCGGAGCTGAGCGACGAGTCCGGAGGTGGTAGGCGTGCACGGCGAGCTGCTAATCTCGTCAACATTCTTTTTATAACAATATTGTCACTTTCATAGTTTTATTTAACGGGGGTGACATGACAGATGTCACCTCCCCGGTTCGGCAGTTTTTGATGTAGTTTATGATCTTTCATTGTATTTTTAGATAATTTTTTACTATTTCGATTTTGGTTTCGCATTAAATACAAAAATGATAAATATGTCTGTGGTACTGCTTCTAAGAATTAAAAATCTGAATATTATAAAAAGATGACAAGATGTTACGTGTTGACGTTTTTGGTGTTGCTAGCTTATATTTTTAATTTCTAATTTCAAAACTCCTAATCCTATTAATTTTTTCCATTCGGAATGTTCCATTCCAATGAGGGATTTTCCTTTTCTTTTTTTTTTAACGCTTCCCTAGTCGCTGGATAGATGGCGCTGAACTTGGTAAGTTACTGCAAGGAACGGAAGTCACATAATTTTGTTATTAATTCACTTGGATGTAATTTTGAGATCGTAAAACGAAAGCAAACGAAACTGTCACTCAACGAGCGTATATGACGTGACGCAATGTTTTTTTTTTCAAGCGTTTTGACTTTGGCATCTAGTAACGAAGTCAGTTCAACGCCATCTTCAGGGTTCTTGGGAACTATTTTTTTTTTTAAATACTGAAAAGAAAAACCTCTCATTATTGTTATGCTTTTCACCCCTTTTAATTCCCTTAATATTTAATAAAATAAAAAAGCTCATTCATAAATGTCTATTTAATAAAAACATTAACTGCGTCATCTAGTTGTTTCTAATTGAAACTACTTGTTTACAACTTCTCTGTTATGTCAATGCTTATAAGTTCCGTTTTTTCCCGCAGATGTCGTTACGACTGTCATACTCATAATGACATAATGACAGCGCTTAGTGTTGGGATACGGACGATTAACACGTATCGATAATTTAGTTTAGTGCTGAGACATTGTCGATGTACTCTTATCGATAAATCACAATAATTATACGGTTAACAATTTTCTTTTTCCCTTCTTTTGTTTATCATTGCTATTATTGATTACCCTCTTTCTATTTATAAGAAGCAAGCATAAGCTTCTTATTTCTTCGAAGTTCTTTGACTAACAGTCCTTTGTTCGGCTTTAGTTCTATATTAGATTTAAGGTTCCTTTTTTGATTTCAAGTCTTTTGATTGACTTAAGTTCTTGGTTGTTTTATGTAGTGTCTTTCATTAGTCCTTTCTCCGACTTAGTCGTTAATTTAACTTTTGTCGTTACTTTTGCCCTTGAGTTATATTTCATTGGGATCCTTTTTACTTAGGTCTTAAGTCTTTAGCTTTTAAGTTAGGCTAGTCTTATTAGTTTTTAGTTTTCTTACTTTCTTTCTAGATTTAGTCAATGCATCTGGAGTTTGCACTGATAACGTTTAGATTGAAGTCCGGAATTCGTATTTATTCAGAATCAGCTGCACTTCGTTGTCATTTATTTAGGTTTAATTTCGATTGCTTATCTTTTCGTCTTGATATTTAGGCTAAGTTAGTTTATTTCTTACAGGGTTCTTATACCTCTGAATTTTTTTTTCTTTCCTCTCCCTCACCTAATCCTTTTTTTTTTTTGGAAAGGGGGTACTGCAGCATTAACAAATCCTGCATTATTTTTTTTTGGGTCATCAAGCCTTCTTGGAGTTGATATTCAACCTCGTTTTTAATACAGGCCATGTATTACTTAGTTTTTTTTCATATTACGAATCGTTGATTCGTCAGATGGCATTTTTTATGGTGCAAAACTTCACTTGAAAGAAATCTGTTGACGTGAAAGATTATATTTTTTTCTTCTCGATCTGAACGCCTAAATCTCGTGATTTTTATTTATCTGAAAGTGTTTTTGTATTATCTTGGTGCGTATTTACTATTTTTTGGGTTATTCATTGTTTTATTTTTTTCATGTCGCAATATTTTTAATCGCTTTCGTTCTTTACTAAAGGTTCCTCGCTAGAAGACGTTTTTTAAAAGAGTCTCCACTGCTGATGGAAAATAAGTTCTTTTCCTTATTCATTGGTACGTAATAATTTTGGTTCTATGATCCTTCTTTTGGGTATATGAGATTCTGCTTGCTTCACGGGTTCTTATGGATAAATTTTACTCTAGATTAAGGCCCGAACTCAAGAGCAAGCCGATACACTCGGCTCCACTCCGGCACCCAGTCGCTTGCCAATAAGTTATCCGTCCTGAAATTCCCCGGAGCAACAGCCGATTCGTAAGAGAGTAAGAGCAGAGCCGTGCTGAGCCAGATTTGCTGGTCGTGTTCGCCAACGGACAGGAGCCTGCTTTAAACAGATATTTTTATTTCTCCCCTATTCTTGTATTACCTTGTATGTTGTAGATAGTTTGATTTTTTTTTAATTTTAACTGTAATACGGCGGGTGTGATACCTTACCTATTTTTGCGGACCTTTTTAAGCACGCGTACGGATTAAAATTGATTGCAATCACGTTTTAAATTCGTCGCGTTTTCAAATTTTAATTTTTTTTGGTACAATCCCTAGGTATTCCTTCCAATTTTCACGTCACAGATTCCCAAATTATTTTGTCATCATTTTTTACCTGTACCTATATTATTTTATTTTTTTTATAATCAATATTTGGATTTTTAAAGACAAATTAAACGTATTAGTTAGCGAAAAGTGTTTCTTTCCGTCTATTTTCGCTACAAAATGGCTATTACTATGATTATTATTATTATTACATTATTATTATTATAAAGGCGAAAGTTTGTGAGTGTGTGAGTGTGTTTATATGTTTATTACTACTTCACGCTCAAACGGCTAGACCAATTTTGATAAAATTTTGTATGGAGGTAGCTGACACCCTGAATTAACATATAGGCTACTTTTTATCCCGATATTCCCACGGGATCGACACTTATGCGGGTGAAACCGCGGGGTGCAGCTAGTAATGTAATAATAATAATAATCCATTTATTTCAGGCAACACAGGCCCATAGATAAATACCTTAATCTAAACATATATATTTTAATTATAAAAATTGCACTGCTGCTTATTTTGCACGAAGTCTGAGTCGGCGTCGTGTTGCGCTGCGTGGGCTCAGGCGCAAAACGTCTCTTTCGCAAAATGTCCCCTGGTCGTAAAACGTCTCTTTCGCAGAATGTCTCTTTCGCAAAATGTCTCTTTCGCAGAATGTCTCTTTCGCAGAATGTCTCTTTCGCAAAATGTCGCGCCAGGGACTTAGGAAGAAAATTTTGATTTACAAAACAAAAAATCATTTATTAAAATTGTAGTGCAACTATGATGTTAAAATGTTGGTACTTAAAACTTAAGTATGTATTCCAAATAAAAAAAAAATTTTTTTGATACAGTTAAAAATAATATTTTGGTACAATTTAAAGTTCAGTCAACATTTATAATAATATAAGAGCACACGCAGAGAAAAAAGGATTACTGCGTACACGGGAAGGGCGAAATATTGCAAGAATGGCTGCAATAATAGCACTGGTACCGGCTGAACAAATGCCTGCAGTTTGGGGGTACATTTTAAGTATAGCTCCAGATACTCAATCAATACATGATGAATTTTAGACGTTATTACGAAAACCAATGGTACCCAAAAATGCCACCACCCTTACTAAGTTGCGCCTACCAACGACACCGAACAACTAACGCGTTAGAAGGGTGGCATCGGCGTATAAATGCAGGCCGCATACCAAAAAAGCCAAGTTTATACATATTCATAGATAAATTGCGAAAAGAAAGTAAATATTGGAACAGAAAAATAACTGATAATTTATTTACAGAAACAAAAAACAGACAGAAGAAATATATGGACTTTGACATTAAATACAAAAAACTGTTGAAACAATTTGAGCGTAAGGAACTGACGCTTCCACAATTCTTAAAAAAGATTATTTTTTTACAAATAGCTAAATTTAGGTTTTTTGTTGAGTAGGTATAGGTATCAATGTTTATTTTGATTTACAATACTTCATTAGCAAGTAATGTACATTCCAGTATGAAAATAAGTATATTTATGTTTTTTTTTTCTTAATGAAAGATTTATTTTCATAATCATTTACGAAAATAATAATTTATGTAGCAAATTTTTATTAATAACCAAGGTTTATTTTAGTGCGAATTTCGAATAATTTGTTTATCATTTATGAAAATGATAACAAAAGTTAATTTCAGTGCCACAATTAAGATATAATTTCATTTGATATGTCATAAATATATTTTTTTTAATCATTTTAAAAATGGTATAAAAATATTTTCATTTGCAATACTTAGTTAATGTTTAGTTACTATTAGTAATAGCTCCTATTATCTTATCTGTGGATATGTTACTAACAGTATTGATTCATTTGATCTAAATTTTGAATGTGTGTAAAATGTTTGATACCTATTGATATTGTTTTTATTTGGAATACATACTTAAGTAAATTGAAGTACCAACATTTTAACATCATAATTGCACTAAAATTTTAATAAATGATTTTTTGTTTTGAAAATCTAACTTTTATTCTTAAGTCCCTGGCGCGACATTTTGCGAAAGAGACATTCTGCGAAAGAGACATTCTGCGAAAGAGACATTTTGCGAAAGAGACATTCTGCGAAAGAGACGTTTTACGACCAGGGGACATTTTGCGAAAGAGACGTTTTGCGCCTGAGCCGCTGCGTGGTGTCGCGTAACCTTCCACGAAAACGTCGGTACGCTACACCTTTCGGCCAGAACTCTTCCTTCATGAAGGTTTCCAGGTACTGAGTTGGAACCCGCACCACAAACGATTTGAAGTTTATGTTGCGGCGCGATTCTAACTTCTCTACTCTCAAGGTCCACTTGGTCTTGCTTCTGATGTATTCCACGATGTCTTGAGCCACCGTGGAGTGATGCGGACGGGATACGTACAGCTGCGTCGACGGTGTTGCAGGACGCAGCAACATATTTGGTCCCGCCAGTGCAGTACCACATCGATTACGGCAAGTGGGCTTTCTACGCTTTGACTCCACCGTCACGAAGCCCTCCTTGTCTGCCTGCCCTTTCTTCGGGGCTGGGGCCAAGATGCTGGGAGCCGGTCCATTGCGGTTTCTTGATGCCCCTTCCGTTGACTTTGCACTTTTGGCAAAAACTTTCTTCTGTTGCTGCTCCATTTGTTGGATGGCAGGTTGTGCAGCGGCTGCTGAGTAAGCACGGCGAGGTGTTGCCGTGCTAACTTGTGACGACGCCGCTACGGGGGTAGAGGCGGTATCAGCGGGGCGCGGTAATGCATTGTTGGCAGTAACAGCGGCCGGTGACAAGTCCAATTTCGCTGACTCGAAACTGGACAGCGATGCGTTGTTTGCACCACGACGAGTGTTCACCTTTGATGCGAACTCAGGTGACCTACATACCGCTACAGTAGTGCGTAATTCAACCATATCGGCACGCAACTCACTGATGGTGTTTTGAGACGCATCCAGCTTGAACTTCATCTCGGCCAGGCTTGCCTTCAGAGTAACAATATCCTTCAGCAGCCTGGTGACGTCGACGTGGTCAAAAGTGACAGGGGGCAGCTTCCGCAGCTCCTTTGCCACAAAGGTCGGCACGTCGTCAGGGTCAGTCTCCTTAAACACCCGAAACATGTCTTGGAGACTCCTCTCTCCCTTTTCGTCCCTCCTGCGGGACGGCATTCGGTCAGCTAAGTCGAGTAGCTAAGTCGACGTGTACAGTGTCGTCTTTGCACTGCGTATCTCGTCTTCGGTGTAGCTCGAGGTGCAGATCTGCATGAGGCGAACTTCGTCCATGACGTCCAGTTGATGTTGCAGGAACGCCAGGAGCTCGTTGACTATGAGTTTTTCGGAACCCATGACGGCGACGGCTAATGCCGTGCTAAGCGCGAATTAAATTATTCGCAGCGAAGTGTGATGCGCGACCGTTTCCGAGCGCGCATCGCACGCGATTGTTAATGTTAATAATGTGATATAATTTATAGTTGCATCTTTTATCAATAGTCGAGTAGAGTATAAAAATTGCGAAGACGACATACTGTACCTTATAAAATGTTTTTTAATTCATTAATTTAATAGTCTGATAAAAATATTACAACTTACTGTACAGTCAAATCAATCTGCCTAGCCTTTTCCAACTACGTGGGGTCGGCTTCCAGTCTAACCAGATGCAGCTGAATACCGGTATTTTACATGGAGCAACTGCCTATCTGACCTACACCACAACCCAGTTACTGGGTAATACGATACCCCTTGGTAAGACTGGTTGTCAGACTTTCGGGCTTTTGACGACCCGTAACGACTGTCAAAGATCTACGAATGACAACCGGGACCAACGGCTTAACGTGCTCTCCGAGGCAAAGAGGGTCTTCGTATGTAAAGATAAGATGGTCACCCATCCACGGCCAACCGCGGCAAGCGTAGCTTAACCTGATCGATCGTCTCGTGCGGCTGTTATTACCTACTTAGTCACAAGCCGCTCTACAACTTAATGTACAGTAACATCTGTTTTGTCAAAATACAAAGCTTATAATTTTATTGCATACTATTGCCATTAGACATAATTAAGTCGGCAAACATTCAACTCCATGGAACAATAAAGTACAGTTATTACGACATAATGTTGAGGTTTCATTTTAGTTTAATAACTAAGTACTTAAGAGTACGTTTAATAATTAAGTACCTACGTACGGTACGTAAGACGTTGATATAAATGGTGTTTTATAACCAGTAGATTTCTAGTAGATTTCTAGGTTGGTACTACCTAGAAATTAACGTAATACAACGTGTACGTTTACGTGTGTGTACGTGTATATTTACGCTCATAAAACAGCGCACACTGAAAAAAATAATTCTTACTACCACACATTAAAGCGATTTCATTAAGACTTACTGACTTTAAACAGTAAGAAGAACTGTTTGTACAGCAGTAAAAGACAAAACAGTAAATTTTAATGGTTGAACATACTACTTACTGAAAAAAAAAAAGGAAAACCACCATTACTGTAATGTAAGTAAATTTCAATGGTTTGAACGATATCACCAAATGAATAAAACAGTTAATTTTGTGACCTTTTAGCTACTTAAAACGTTAAAGTTTAAGCAATAATTCCGTATTTCTTGCTTTTTGACCCATTGTTTGTATGCAAATCCACAAAATCGGGTATCAACACGAAGGTTGCGAATAAGGAAAAACATATATTTTGGCGTAACTGGTTACGAAAATTAATCATCAAGATGCCTAGTTGCGGTTAAGGAAAAAGCTTTCTTGATTCGCAACTAGTTGCGAACAAAGAATAAAAATTCTTAATTCGCAACTGGTTGCGAACTCCAGTTGTGAAAACGGCCGGAGGGGTCATGATGACGGTAACATTTTGCCTCAAGCTTTAATTGTTTTCGGATCTGTAAAAAATAGTGTTTTGAACGTTAGGCTCATATGGAACTGCTTAAAGCAGTTCAGATTAATGTTTTTCATCTTTATTTACTGCATATTTTTTTCAGTGCAGGGTTGAACACTCCTTTTTTGGCCAGTCGTTTATATGTGTATTCATTTTATTTTATATATTATTTTATGCTGCCGTTGACGTCATCACGTCAACGCCGGTCTCGAATTAGGTACCTACAGCTTTAAGCTGAGCGATGGCAGTATTGCATGGATGTGTCGTCTATTTTTCTTATTTGTTCTTTGCGTCATGTCTTACCGCAAATAAACGTACATTTTCTTTTTAAATAATAAGCAGCGCCAGTTCTCTTTTACGGTTATTAAAAAACACCAACAAATTCGTCTATCAGGCGTGACGATGGTAAAGTAGGTATAATGTAAACCATTAGATTATAGGACTGTTAAGTGATGATATTTGGCATCAAACAATAACTTTCTCCCACAGGAATCAATGTTACAATATTAGCATACCAAAGTAAGATGTATGGGCCAATGTCACGGCAGCATAGGTCATAACATTTGACATAGATAAGTGAAGGTATATTTATCTATGTCATATACACATGTTGGAACAATTCATAAAATTGGCGATAGGCTAAAGTCATAACTTTGATCGTAAATCGATGGTTACTGGCCAACAAGACCTATTTTAGTGCAGTATTCGTATTTGATTACGAGAACATCGGGTCGGTTCAACGACTTTTCATGAAGGAAATTGAATAAATCTTTTCTTTTTATAATATTGGTTTAGACTAATATAACCTTTCGGGTATCTATACAAAGGAATGGTTTGCCAGTGGTTTTTTAACGTTTGTCGTGAATAATGGTAAATATTGATGATTTTTTTCACTTTTGACAGTGTACAAGAGGTTTCTAGGTATATACCTATCTCAGTATCATATTAGAAAGTTTTTTGACAATTCTTCAACCACGCGCAAAGATTAAGTATTCTCTAAAACCTGCAGTGTATTGAAATAGTCTGAATGACAGACATTGAACACTGAACAATTTTGGTATGTGTAAAATACACTCTTCCCGGGACCCGCATTCGAAGCGATACTACCCTACCGGGATCTCTCAACGGATTCCGTAAGTAGGTTACCAAAAGTACTTTTATTTGCGGGTAAACCAAATACCTAAAGTTATTTCAAAGTAAACCAAGATACAGTCAAAGTTGATTCACTAAGGAATTCGGTATTAAACCATTTATCTTACGACAAGTAATCGATTCATTCGGATCTTGACTCGGAGGTTAAGACTTGCCCCGCTAAGTGCAGTCGGTCGATTCTGTAAGAATCTCACCGCGAAAACTTAGGTGTAGTGAGTTTGTTTTTGCTAGGAATTGACAGCTCACTCCACGCTCACTTCACCTAAGTTTTCACGGTGAGATGTTTACTTACAGAATAGCACAGCACTTGTTCAAAGTTACGGCGCAAGAAACCTACTCCGTGTAGTATGCGCTCCTTTGTTTAACTCTGCATAATTTACCCTTACTAATATACTAACAGTATACACCACACCAAATTACTGAACAATTTTTTATTTATACTTTTTTTTTTTCTTTCATTTATAAATTTGTGTTTTCAGAAATTGCTATTTTTAGATTCTAGTTATTTTTTTGTTTTGTTTAATAACCTAATTTTAATAATATTAGTGCGATTATTATTATAAAGGCGAAAGTTTGTGAGTGTGTGAGTGTGTTTATATGTTTATTACTACTTCACGCTCAAACGGCTAGACCAATTTTGATAAAATTTTGTATGGAGGTAGCTGACACCCTGGATTAACATATAGGCTGCTTTTTATCCCGATATTCCCACGGGATCGACACTTATGCGGGTGAAACCGCGGGGTGCAGGTAGTACTTAAGTAAACCACAAAGCTTATTATCTTTAAATCGCGGATACTTTGGCCTTAAGTTTTTACAATAGTACGAAGTTTTCATAACGTTGAAAAATAGGTCAAAGCTATGTAAAAATGAATAGTGAAGTTTAATAATTTTCTTACTAATGTGAAAAAATTCAAGGCAGTTTAATGTGTATGTATACCGAATATGGAACAAGTGTTTAATATAAAAATAGCGTTAGGACTTTTTATTTAATTTTATGGAAAAGAAAACTTTTTCTTACCAGTATTTTAAATGTATAATGATAATGTAAGTATTTAACAAAATAGTATGTATACTTGAAGTACACACGGTGTAGAATATTCCTCCGATTAATTACCATTTAAATCATGCAAAAGATTTCATGCAGTTAGGGTAGTAAAAAAAATTAGAAACGTTTCATCGTAAGTAAGTTAAAATAATAAAGAAAAATATTTACAAAATACGACGAAACACACGCTTAATTAAAACGTAATAATCTGAAACAAGTTCACAATTTAAAAGTTCTTTCATCCCTCATAAAATCCTCTACGAGCGTAGCCGTAGCCGCCGTAGCTTGCATCCCGCTACGGCCCCAACGCGGTCGCTACGAGCTACGAGCCGCTACGATATCGTTACGTAACTATTGCCGCTTGCACATTCCTCGCGCATTTCGAATTCCCACAAACTAAATACTTTATAATAATGAAAAGAAAAATTACCTTGTTCATTCCATTTCCCATTTTCGTATATTACTATACAAACTATTCAAACCAACAAAATTATTGTCGTCATCTTAACAATACATAACAACCAACACACAACGTTTTATAAACATGTTTATTTAAAAATCAACGGTATTTAAGCGTCATGTTCTGTCAAACTGTCAACACGTTCGCGTCACTATGACTACATTGTTGACGCCGGTGCGCCACGCGCTATCGATGTTGCCATCTAAGATCAGTTACATAAAAAGTGTAACATGATGATAGGGATGAGTGGTTGAGCACTGGTTGGTTTGGTAACTTCAGCTTGAACGTTGGAGGTTTTAAAGTTTTTTATCGCGTCTTTGTGTTATCGATCGTGTTTGTGTGAGTGAGGCTGTGTCCGCGACGAGTGCCCGAGGGACGTGCGGCGGGCTCGGCTGGCGGCGCGCCACTGCCGTCGGAGCCGTCAGTACGCTGGCCCGGCGACACTGCGTCTATAAAATCCTGGAGGGACGGCCGCTTGTCGATTCATTTATATCGATGTCTTCACTGTACACAAGTTTTCGTTTCTAAGGATTTTGTGCTGAAGGCAATATTTTAGTAAGATTTGTGTATGAAAACTATTCATAGCCAGTTCAAATAAAAATTGAGGTCAGCCACACTGAATATACCTACACATTTTGGGTAGCGGTTCTTTGATGGTACCTAAGTGGTGATGACCGCCTATAAAATCTGTAATAACAGAGACATCACTGTTGCGGTACAATCCCAGAAACTGAGTAGAACCCTGATCTTCAAACAAGACAACGCAGACAGCACACGTAATACTAAATAAACCAATTTTTTTAAGCCCTGGTATTTGATACACATAACTAGAAAAAACAATAAAAAAATATCGATATTAATATCACAGCTATATCGGTCGTCAAGTGCGGTGCAGATGGGTGAGACAGCACTCCGGGACAACCGAGCGTCTTCGCAACACCGTTAACAGTTTTAATGGAGCTCAGAATAATACAACAAGTAAAATCTAGAATACCTTTGATCGTTTGTGTCTGTTTTAGATTGGTCTTTATCGAAATAGAATCTTCCAATACACTTTCTTACATTCAATTTCCATTGCTGCTGAATCAAGAGCTTTTTAGGTGATTTGGTTTCATCTGTTAACTACCTTCTTACCACGACTTCCTCCGCGTGAAATTTCGGCACCCCGCGTCGCATCGCATGGGGGCCCGCGTTGTAACTTAGTTTTCTTTTAGCGTTCTTTCTGACTTTTTCTTCTTTTTGCACGGCTCCTAAGGGTCATAGCGTGATGTCTTTCTCAAGAATTGGGCAATCAAATGCAAAAGGATTTTTTCAAATCCGACTGGTATAGGTCTACCAGAATCTAATGGCAAAAAAAAAAAAACTTTGTGGTTTTCATACATTTGACATTGCCAATGTTGTCAAATGTATGAAAACATTGATGAAAACCACGAAGTTCTTTTGTTTTTTTTTTTTTTTTGCCTTGAGATTTTGCTAGACCTATAGTTGCAGATATTGGCGCGTTCAAACAAACAAACTTTGAAGCTTTACGAAACTCATCAATTGGTATAAATATGACATAAATATCCATAATTCAAAAATTACGTCTTGCGAATTTCCTGAATTTTTGTAGCCTCTGCCCTTGTCACTAGAGGTCATTTTATGTGATCCCTGATGAAGTCATATTTTTTGTAAAGGAGATGTCCAGAAATGGTTTTTTATTATTTAATAATTCTAACCAGGATAAGTTAAATATATTTGGATAGACATCCCAAAAATAAGTGGTTCTAACTATTTCACAGATTTTTAAAACCCTCCAATTTTGAGAAAAATATTTTTTTATTTTAGTGTGAATTTGCTCCTAAAACGAACGAACCTTTCTAATTATCTCGGATAATACAGTGAACGCACCCTAAAAAATTATAAAGTTGTCAAAATTGACAGTATTGACACATGGTACTGCCATTACTGACATTATACTGACAACACAGAATACAATTATAAATTATTGTTTGATTTGCGAGTTTATCACAGACTACAATATAATATATTATTATGGAGTATAACAATGTGAACGAAACAAATATTATTTATAACAAAGATTATTTATTTACCTCTGTAATATAATCTATACTAATGATAAAGCTGAAAAGTTGTTTGAACGCGCTAATCTCTGAAACTACCAGTCGGATTTAAATAATTCTTTTTGAATTTGATAGCCTAATTCTTGAGGAAGGATAAGGGCAATCGAAAACATTATCATCATGCTACGACCCTCAAAAGCCGAGTAACGTAATAAGAAAAAGGTCAGAACAGAACACTAAGCGAAAATGATGTAATTGTAACTCGAACGAAGTCGCGGGCAGAAGCTAGCAAGAAATGTTTTCAGTGAATGTGTAGCATAATTCTTTTAGAACTAAAGCGGATTCTACATGATTATGGCTATACTTCGAATGTTCATGTGCAAGTTGCAATATTTTACAAAGACCTCGGTTATCAAGAAGTGCATGTTTCAGCATACTCCACAGGGATGGCTTAGCAGGAATAAATGATAATAGTATCTACTGATTGAATTCCTTTTTAATGATTTGGAATCGAGAGAAAAGCGTTTCGACAATAAATATGCTAATTGGATGCAAGTGTTACTATGTATTTTTTATGTATGTAGTTTTGTTATGAAATAAAACGTTTTTTGGTTTTGAATATTCATTTATTAACTTTCTTCATTTTCAATATCTTCTCTTATTAAAATATTGTCGAGAAACTGAGCAGGTGGAGATATATCGTTTTGATGCCGAGCGCATCCAAGATACCAGACTATTGAGCACCGCTTCCTATTACATGCTCAAGCATTAGCAGGGATCTGAAATTAAGTTTTAATTTATTGTGTGTTCCACTAATCAGAGATACAATAATGTACTATGTGCAATTTACTATTTAATTTACATATTAACCTGACGGGGGTTGATGATGCCAGCTATATAAGCCGGCTCAGGATGATCAACAGGTAAGGGACGAGCACGCCTGCCTGTTCTTCTTGAGATAGAAACGCCACAACATGCACATACTGATTGATAACCCAGCTGTTGGTCACCTATATTGTGCTGGTTTCTGTTATTCAGTTCTATTAGTAAAAGGTTGATGCATTCTTGGCAAATGCGATCTCCATCTGTTACCTAAACCAAAATAATATTTTAAGAACACCGAATCGTTTTTCTGCATCTTCTTTGAGCAAAGTAGTGCTATTTAATCTTTTTTAACATAAGCTATTAAGCCTGGTTACACATTATTAAAAAAAACTTATAATGTAAGTTAAAGAATACATTACCTCTTGAGCATCCATTCTTCAATTATTGAGACTATCTCTGGGCTCATGTTAAAGCGTTATATTCATAGTGCTGATTTATAGCATGTACTGCTATATTGCAATTTATGCAGAGAGCCATAATCTGAAGATAGAAATGAAAGTTAATTTTTGCAGACTATCAGAGGTCGTAAAACAGGCAAAGGTTGTGCAAATAAAACCCCTAATGAGCTAAATATAAATAAAGAACAGTACTTACATACGGAGTTTTAAATCCAAAGTCCTAATCGCGTGCAATATCAAATAACCGTTAAGAAAAAGCAAAGTCGTCAGGGTTGAAGGTTCGTAAGCTATCGGTATCCTAATCATGTGCAAAGAAGAAGAATCCGTTGTAAAAAGGCCAAGTCAGTTAAATCAAAGAAAGCAAAGCACAAATTAAAATACGTTATCATTGGATAACACAAAGGCACGAACGAAAGTGTGACGTATCAGACATATTTGTTTGACATATGAATGGAATCTATCTGTCATTATGACATTTTCAAAGTGTGTGGGAGGTTTCATTTGGGTTACCATCAACAAATAATATACATGTACTAACATTAAATAATTTATAATTTTTCTCTTAAATGGAGGGCTCTAAAAATATTATTTCAGTGGTTCCAAGTTCCATATTTTAGTAGCTTTTATTTGGATGTAGTTTGATTCTGGTTAGATTTTTCTCGGAATAAAAAACCAGCGTCCATACAAAAAGCGGACAACTCCTTTAAATTAAACCTTATAAAAATCACGATAAAGTTATATTTTAAAGTATTTTGTAAGAGTTGAAATTTAGAATTTTAATACTTTAGATTTATACGACGTCACAAAGCCTAACATGTCATTTGAATCGTCCCCCCTGTGTTGACCCACTCCCTGTACCTTACGTGTGTCGTAATTTATGGATGGGCCCTCTACATTCTTCTAAATCTGTAGGTTACATTATGTATCTCATAGCCCATATGGCAAGAACAGATAAACATGGCGATTGTTGGTGCTCTTTGGGGAATACAGGCGGGGTGTTATGATATGTCAATCGTTGCTTGCAACGATCTAAGGATATTTATCTTCAAAAGCTGTTATGAAGTGGTGTTATGAAGTTGTTTGGATTATGTAGGTGTTGAAGTAGTTATTTATGCAACTGTTTTATTACCTAATTATGTACAGTTGTATACGAGTACAAGACTATCTACACCCATGATATGAATCCTCTAGGTTCTAAAACCATAGGGTGTTGTACAGTGTTATAAAAACTCTATGTAAATTCATGGAAAGTTCAATTACTTACTGAGTATCAAAAAAGCTTGTATCACTCATTTTTGTAAACAACAAAGTAATCAATTTTTGCAATACTAATATCGAACAAAAATGGCGGGTTATGTCGTGAATTCGAATAACCTATAAGTTTTTTTTTAAATTACGGGGCTTTGCTAGTGAAACGCGTATCGTTTGGATGATAATATGTATTATGGTTACTTTTTTTTTTTTTTTTTTTTTTTTTTTTTTTTTTTTTTTTTTACTATCACACAACGCCGTCTAGTCCCAAGCTAAGCAGAGCTTGTGTTATGGGTACTAGACAACTGATAAACATACTTATATATTTCTAAATACATACATATTATAGATAAATTACACCCAGACACAGAACAAATGATCATGCTCATCACACAAACATTTGTCCTGGGTGGGAATCGAACCCACGACCTCCGGCATAGCAGTCAGGGCCACTAACCACTAGACCAACGGGCCAGTCAACTATGACACTGGTTGTTTTAATGTTGGCAATAAGCTAACCGTTTAAGAAACCTTTATAGAGGATTTATAGCGTGAGTGTAGATAAATATTTAATAGTGTAATTTATATACATAAACCTAGTGTCGACAGCAATCTAAATGTACTCGGCCCAGAATTTGGCTACCTGTTTGGCACCTTCATCACCGTCCATCAGTTCCTGTAACGTGCAGCTGACAGGACACGCAGGACACGACATTAAGTGTCCCATCGTTTGTGGGACAGCACCACATTTACACTCCAAGGCGGAGTCGTCTATGAATCTCCACCTGAACAAGTTTTCCTTGCTTCGGCCTACTTGGGTCCGGAGTCTGTTTAAAGACTTCCAGATTACCCAAGGTAACTCATGTCCAGGTGGGAGGTCTTCAGCGGGTGGGACGAACGGTTTGGGTAAGGTAGCACTGTCTCGCCACAGCTTCAGTCTCTCTTGTGATGGTTCGTCAGAGAGTGGAACGACACACTTTAAAAAACTGTTTCGGCTTTTAGTGTAATGCGTAATACAGTACTGCACTTTTGCATGACAGTTTTTTTTTTATAATCGTCTTATATTATCTGCGCTGGGATATCTAGAGTCATGTGCTGAACCACTGACCTCTATAATACACTTGTATTATAGAGGTCAGTGTGCTGAACTCATTGTAACAGTTTGCACGTCAATTTCACTTACACCGTGAATGCATATTCAATGAATAAAGGAGATAATAAAACACTTCAAATTAGGTAAATAATGAGTTTATTTTTATATCTAGGTTCATTGTAATACTGAAGCTCACTTTTATACTATAAAATATTTGTACTAGGTATACTTAGTTTATATTTAAAACGGAATGATTATTTATCTAATTACTTGCATGTCTCTTCGTATGAAAAAATAAACAATGCAAAGACAAAGTAGGTACTGATGAACTGTAACTTGGAACTTAGAACAAATTTATGACCACGAAAAGACTGCACGGTCACTTGGTTAGAGTTAGTATTGCTCCAGGGAATGCTTAACTTTCTTACACACAGCTAGTCAAAAGCCTAAGGCGACTACCTAAAGCGCGGTCTTTGTCGGACTACATAGAAAAGAAAGAGAAGCGAGATGACACAACGCTGATAATTTATTGCAAAATATGAAGCAAATCTATTTACAAAAAATCTATTGTTTGGACTAGAAAATTAAAACACTAGTTTGTAAGTATGTTGCTTGTAGAATAATTTGACAAAAAATCATAATGATTGTATGTAAGTATATTAGTATGGTTTTTGTATTGTAAAAAGAAAGTTTTTAGAGGTATGTTCATGATTTTTTCAACACACTATCAACCTAGCATATATCCTGAAGAATATCATATATTTTTCAGATTTTGTTTACTGTAGTCGATCGTATTTTTTTTTTTGTTTCTAAAACTTGCGTTTTTGGCGTTTAGGTCCTGTAAGCCACTCAAGTGAAAAACACAAGAGAAATGAAGAATCTTACTGTTTTTAGAATGCACTGTTAATTAGTTAGAGATGTACAATGTACCTACAGTACTCGTATATACCTAATTGTTTTTTATAGATAACAACGTTGCTAGGGGAAATCTCTTTGTTTAAACAGTTTCATTTTCACTTTACATTTTTTATTGTACCTTTCTCTATGTAAAATATGTTTCGGATATCGTAAACATAACTTAAGCTTTTTGACATTCTCGTCCAGCAGATTAGTTTAGGAAGGCGTAGTTTTATCTTAATTATATAGATTAATATTATTATTATTAGGGGCTGATTTTTCAATCGTCGGATAAGTTTTATATCACACTAATATTATAAAGGCGAAAGTTTGTGAGTGTGTGTGTTTATATATTTGTTACTTTTTCACGCTCAAACGGGTGGACCAATTTTGATAAAATTTTGTATGGAGGTAGCCGACACCCTAGATTAACATATTAGGCTACTTTTTATCCCGACATTCCCACGGGATCGACATTTACGCGGGTGAAACCGCAGGGCGCAGCTAGTGAGAAATAAATGTGACAGTGAGACAGTTTTTGTATAGAAATTATGTCCAACCGCCATTTTTAATCTTCAGATAAAGGTTATCTGGCGATTGAACAATCAGCTCTTAATCTACCGAGAAATAATCCCTACCCACTTAAATTAACACTGTATTTTATTAATGTCGCTGATACCTACATATTTTTATTATTTTGCGTCTCATTCTTCCTTATTCTTGGCTCTAGGCTGGGCTACCAAGGCTAGGCCCAACACGATCAACATAGCGCCGACCCACCATTTCACTGACGAAGCTTCTTCAAACAGCGTTATACCAATAACTCCCTGAAATATAAACACTCACACAATTAAAGTTGACAGTTATGAGGTCTCTTTATGGGCCAATTTCAGTTGAAAACTCAGCGGCCGTGTAATTGAGTTTTACTGTTACGAAATTCACAGTTATAAAATACTAGCAGCGCCCCGCGGTTTCACCCGCGTATGTTTCGATCCAGTGGGAATATCGGAATAAAAAGTATCCTATGTGTTAATCCTGGAAATGGTCTATCTATGTGCTAATTTTCACCCAAATCTGTTCAACAGTTTACGCGTGATTGAGTAACAAACATCCACCCGCCCCTCAATCTATATATATAAGTATTATAAATTAAAGTCGCTTTTCATGTCTGTCTGTGTGATCGCGTTGTTCTTCTAAACTATGCAACTGGTTTTGATGCGATTTTCACCATCATTTAGAGAATTTATTTCGAATTGTTTATATGTATTAAACATTAATATTGATTTTAAATTTAATAAAGAAATCTCAGGTTTGTCAAGTTGAACTTACTTACCGATAGCACATAACTGGAGGCCGCTGATATGACGGTGGGTGTTGCTGAGTTTGTGGCTGCGTCTAGAGACCGGAGGTAATGCCTGCAACCCCACGTGTTGGCCAACACCATAGTCACTAGTAGGGCACCCCATATGATGTAACTATCGCCCTGTTGATAGGGGAGAAGGGAACATAAGTATTTTTTTTTGTGTTTAATAAGAATAGCGTTTGTGAGAGACATCAATCAACCTTGATGAGTCGTTACAACTAAAGCGGTGGTATTCTGTAAAAATCTCACCGTGAAAACTTAGGTGAAGTGAGCGTGGAGTGAGCTGTCAATAGTGTCAACTCCTAGCAAAAACAAACTCACTTCACCTAAGTTTTCACGGTGAGATTTCTACAGAATCGACCGGCAGGTTTTGCGAGACCGGTCAACTAGCTTTGACTAGGAGCCATTTGACAATTCGTTCTCTATGCGCAAAGTTTTCTTTTGGTTGGGTAGGTAGCACTGACATGTATGTACTTGTATGATAGAGGTCAGTGGTAGGAAGTCATCACGACAGTAATTTGACACGTTAAATTCAGATGTGGTTTCAGTTATGTACTCTTCTTCCTTCCGATGTGGTTTCAGATTATGGGAAAAATATAGCCTTAAGAACTCTTCAGATTCTGAATATAGGCAGTAGAAATAAATGAAAGGTTCTAAATTCCGAATAAATAAGTAGGTACCTACCTATTTATTCGGAATTTAGAACCTTCGATTTCGGGTAGATATGGCGAATACATAGACCGTAGGTAGGTATATTGCAGGCACATCAGATCTGGGCACCTAAAAAGGCCACTTTGGCAGAATCATAAAAGGATAACATTATGAATCATAATATGGTGAAGATAGTCCGTGTTTTTCTTTTTTCGCTGCACTACGTAAGTAAGTATCTATACTTAATCAAAGAGATTGTGGTTGGATTTGGATTGGATTGATTGGTATTTTTGCACAGACAAAAAAAATAACTGTAAAATCTTTCACCAATGGGATTTGATACGATTAACTTAACAGTTAACTGTCCGTTATGATTCATAATTCACGAGAAGATCGATGTATTTACATGCCATTTGAGTGAACTCGCAAAAATACTGCCTAACTTTTATGTTATAATGTAGATTAGAGTAGGCTATATGTTGTTGTTTTTTATTTTATTTTGTTTTATTTTATTTAGGTTTGATGCATACTTGTATTACTTGTACGTTTGTGTGTTTTTACGTTATTCATAGTTATAAATTGTATGTTAATTTTAAGACCACGCTATCGCATTAGGTATACACCTGTAATGATAGGGGTAGGGAGATTATAATAAATAAATAAATAATGTTATCCTTTTATAACTCTGCCAAAGCTGCAAAGTGGTTAGGCCCCTGCTCTTACTTATCATCAGGGACTTATGCATATACTACCTACATAGTAACATATCTACCATAGGTTGATGAACTGAACTTCCGATAATTATTCACTCGGTCATCAGTCCGTAAAGATTCACTGATGAATGCATGAGTCATTAGTAACAGGCCAACGCCTACGGAATATTTATTAGCGGCTATCGATCAGACATTTTATGATGCACCAATATACCTATGTATGTAGTGTAAATATATGTATGTAACTCAGCGTAGATAGCTAAGCATGGTATGTTCCAAAAGTTTCAAATGTAAATAGGTAAATGGATCCGGAAACGTCTCTATGGTTGCCTGCTATACGTAGTGTTACTTACAAAGTGGTATGATTTGATTATTTGCCTACTTATTGAACCCGAAATTCTAATTATAATTGTTCGGAAAAGTGGTGAGATACCTACATGAAAATACTAGCTTCTGCCCGCGACTTCGTCCGCGTGAAATTTCACCCTCTCCAAATTCACCCTCTTAGGGGTGGAATTTCGAAAAACCCTTTCTTAGTGTATACCACTGGCGAAGGTTCCATACAACTCGATTCCTACCGGCTTCCCTTTGAAAAATGGCACAGTCAGTATTCTATAGGCAAATAATATAATCATATTAAAGATATCTACTCCGTTGTGATATCTTAAGAAAGATATCTGTGCGTTGATATATCAGTCAGTCAGGACTTCGGATTTTATATAATATTATGTATATATAGATTAATTATAGATGTATGTTTTACGATTTCCCTTTATTGAGTGATTGCGTAAGAATTTAACCTGAACAGGGTTTGTTTACTTGTTCTCTTGGAACAGACTATAGTGGAACAAACTCAAATCAAGTTTTTTTCTGATAAAACCTAGTTTTTCGTTCGGTGGCGATCAGCAGCACCTGCATTTGATACATTTCTATGACTATTTTTAACAGTGTTTATTTTATGCTCCTAGCTCTAGCCTATTCTAGCATGGGTAGGCACAGATAGGTAGGATGCGGAGAATTTGATTTTCGCATAAGGTGAAAGTCTGCGAAATTCAACATTTTAACAACATTTTTTAAGCATGTTAAATCCTTAGATATATCGTTAGGTACTTGCTTCATGTAGCCAAGTAATGATAAGTAGAGTTTGACAAGTTCTCAAATCAGAAACAGGTTGTGTGTAGGTATGCCCTACACCAACTTGACGAGCTAGTAAGTTCGATAGGGGGACGGCTGGACTAGAAAGCATCTAATGCCGTTGGTATAAGATGAGACTGACTTTCACGAAGTGAAAAAAAGATTTGGGAAGAGTTAGTCCCTTTTTGTCCATAAGTAGGTATCAGCTCATAGGCATTTACTGCTGAGCTTATGCTGTAGATTAAGACGACTCCGCTATACTCATTTGCGCTAGCCTGTTTCACGAGAGATTATAATCATCTGCCTAGCATTTTCTCAACTATGTTGGGGTCAGCTTCCAATCTAACCTGATGCAGCTGAATACCAGTATTTTACATGGAGCGACTGCCTATCTGACCTCCACAACCCAGTTATTGGGTAATACGATACCCCTTGGTAAGACTGGTTATCAGACTTCCGAGCTTCTGACTACCCGTAACGACTGAATATCTAGAGAATATCTAGCTCCTATTTATCTGGTTCGGTTATGGGATTAGTTAGACCTACTTGCTAATTAATATAGTAATGCTATTTCGACTAATAATAGGCAACACCTAAATTAATACCTAAATACACTGTTGGAATTTAAACTTTGGCGCTAAGACGAGCTTTGAAAATCCAACGGCGCGCTTTTATTTAGGCATTCATTTAAATGTCGCCCAGTGTTAGTGAAAACGGGCATAGGTGTTATGTATGTATAAGTAGGTACATAGGTAACTCCTCCGTATATGTGGCTGAACTTGCAATTAGGAGCGGGCTGAATAATAGACCAAGATTACTCTTAGAAACATGTTTATTATAATAGGCAATTAATGCAAAACAACGGACGTAGATCCTGATAGTATTTGTTTATCCTTAACTAGCAAAATTTATGCAAACGTAATGTATTAAAACTTAAGAGTTAGGGGAGAGTTGGATATTACCGCGCGCCTGACAATTTCGCGCATAACTTGATAACTATAGTGTATAGTCGACTTCTTGGATTATCAGTATTAGTATTATTAACAAGAACAAAATTAGTTGAGTTATAGGATTACTCCTGTAACTTAAGCTGCAGTTTCTTATAAGAGCCTTTCCTAGACTTTCCGTCATAGTTATAACGGACATCATGAAAATCTGTCATTTTCACCAGTAGGTACTTATTTGACAATAAGGTGTCAAAAACGCTTTATATTTGGCTTTAGGGGCACGGGGGCACGGTGATATCCAACTGTCCCTTACAAGACACTTGTAAGACTCTTCCGCACAGATGCGATTTATACCTAGTATAGTTCGATGTGGACACAATTTGCACCAGTTCCCCATACTAATGGCAAAAGTAGGTCAGAAGGGTAATATTGTTCTTAATATTGCACTGCAACCTAATTGCGTAACATACTATCAATTACAATCGGGGGGCCTAAAAAGGCCACTTTGGCCGAATCATAAAAGGATAACATTATGAATCATAATATGGCGAAGACAGTCCGTGTTTTTCTTTTTTTCGCTGCACTATGTAGGTATAATCAAAGAGATTGGGATTGGATTGATTTGTATTATAGCAGACACAAAAAAACCGGGCAAGAGCGAGTCGGACTCGCGCACCGAGGGTTCCGTAACATCATGTGTTTTTAAATTTTCGTCGGCGAGGCCTATATTCGTCAGAGAATTTTAACAGTGTGCACTGCGGTGTAGAATATTGCAGTTTTATGTCAGCGCCATCTCTTGACCGATAGTGAAATAATTTTGTTGATGATTTCTGAAAAAGTGTGCTTTTTAGAGACTTTGTTTTATTTTTCCTGTAATCTTTATATAAACTTCTATCACATAGAATAATTTCAGATTTTTCTCATCAAAAGTCAAAAATTATGAGACCTAAAAAAAAAGAAAGAATGTTTGAGAATGTGCAAACTGCGCTCTTTCATATGATCCCCACAAGCCCTAGTAGCCCCACTTCGAATTTTTCAGACACAGACCTTTCAGTCCTTGTTGCAAAAAATATACATATATTTTTATTTTTCTTATTTGCAAAATAGTTGGGCAAACGTCATCTAAAACTATTCCAAATTTCAAGTTGATAGCATCAGTAGTTCTTGAGATATCCAGCTGTGACAGACAGACAGACTTAGTCTCACCATAAGGGTTCCGTTTTACCATTTTGGTACGGAACCCTAAAACTAACTGAAAAATCCTTCACCAATGGGATTTGATACGACTAACTTAACAGTTAACTGTCCATTTTGATTCAGAATGTTATCCTTTTATGATTCTGCCAAAGTGGCTTTTTTAGGCCCCCTGATCATTTTAAAGGATATTGCTAAAACATTGCTTTCATATGTTCGAAAAATTTGTCTGCCAACAACGTAAATAATGCAATGAATGTTGTTGAACTGTCAAAATGAAAGCGTTTCCTGCTGTTTGTATGTTACGCAATTATCCCGCAGATTAGTTTGTGTATGTTGAAGCAGCTTTTATTGTCAGTGTCTAGGCTCACGTGAATATGAAAATTATCACTGCAGACCCACCGTACCCCTGGCCGTACCCCTGGTGGTACGGTGGGTTTTTTAAAGTTAAACGATACCACTGTATGAAGTGAACGTAGTGCTGTCACGCATTAGAAAAATTGCGTACATAGAGATACAGTTTCTGTGATCACATACATATACCTGCAAAACACCATAATTTAAAGGTTAGGTGACATTTGGTGTTAGTACCTAGTTCTAACGTATTCTTCTTGAGCACATCATCAGGTATTTCATTAGGTTTAAAGTTTTGCTCCCTCATAACGTAGGTATATTTTTCCTACCATAGTTAGTTCTAGGTTTTCATAATTCAATATTGTCTCGTCATCTTGCGTTATATGTGTAAGTTTTCTTTTTAAAGTTGCGAATGTGTGTCTTGCATTATTATTTTATGTATTAGAATGCATGTTTTACTAGTGTTACAACACTATTACCTGGTGGTATCGTTTAACTTTATAACACCCAACGTACCACCAGGGGTACGGTAGGTCTGCAGTGAAAATTATGCTGTTCTTAACAGACTTCAAAAAGGAGGAGGTTCTCAATTCGAATGTTTTTAAACACCGATATTTTTTTTTAAGTAACTTAAATTAAATACTTGATCACATCATACTAAATTAGAAAATAACATTGTGATGAAACCTGAACCAAAAAGTTTGAAGTTACGTACATGAACTTAAGTGTGGTGTTCAATGCTCATTTTTTCTCAGTGGAAAGTAAGACTTCTCCCTACACTTAGAAAGTTGGACACCTGCATATTAGTTTAATTGCAGGAATAAATAAGCAATACCGTTTGAGAAAATCCCACCTGTGTGAATGACCCTTTACAATAGCCAGTGTATAGTATCCACCATTCCACCTAATTAATAAAATATTACTGGTCGACAACCAGGGCCGCCCCGTGTCATTTTTTCTTAATTCTACTAGCAATCCATTCTAAACCTAAATGTAATCCTTCACCAGTGAGTCCGCAGCACGCCTGTATGTGCCACGGATGCTGTTTTAACGACGTCAACTCCAACTGTTCAGATATCTCTGCGGCCGTCATCGAGCCTTTCACATCCTGTTTGTTCGCATACACCAGCAAACAAGCTTTAGTGAGTTCCTCGTGTTTCATCATCTGATGTAGCTCATCGCGACATAAGCTCAACCGCTGCCGGTCCGTCGAGTCCACTACCATTATCACGAACTCGCTATTCGTGAAGTATGTGTTCCACGCTGATCTCAGACTCTGCTGTCCACCCAGGTCCCACATCACAAAGCGTAGGCTCTTCCACACAAACTCTTCAACATTAGAGCCTATGGTTGGTCTGGTATGAACTGTCTCTCCTAGCAGCAACTGATATAGGATCGTCGTCTTGCCAGCATTGTCCAAACCCACTAAGAGCAGTTTGTGTTCCTCATTACCGAACAAGCTCCAGATCTTCGATAGCAGTAAACCCATTCTTGGCAATGTTTGCACCACTCCACTAAAAAGATCAAGGAGATAAAGACCGTCAGTAAAAATTGTTCAAATATTAAGTAATAACGGAAATTATTGTTTTTTTTTTTTAAGTAATTTAGATAGGTACCTATATTTATAAGCTTTTATGAAAAACATCTTCGTGTTCTGCTTACGCCTATCTCCAATCCACAATCAAGATAATAGTTTTTGTTAAATAACGCCATCTAGCGTCATGTGCAACAAATAGAACTATTTGTTCTCTCTTTCTAAAAATGAATGAATTCAGTATTCACCGTAAAATATCTTCCTGCAGAGGTCCTACCTACCTACCTACCCATAACAAAACAAAACACTGAACATAATAAATTATTGAGATTGTGATACCGTATTTAGGCATTGCCATATGGTATAGATAGAGTACGTAATCTAGACACATAATCTTATCGCACTACCAAACTTTCACCAATGATTAAATAAATAAACTTACTACGACGCTGGCGGTTCCTGATAATTTTCCCAATGTGCTACCAGCTGATGCCCATATGCCGGCTAAAAATGCTTCATAAAACATGATTTCGGTCTATAAACATTTAACAAAACAATTGACGACATTTAGGTTATGAATAAAGAATCGATTTTATTCATAAAAACTGCAACGCTCCCATCTACGTAGAAATCTACCTTGGGTTTGATATGTTGTTCTTAAAATGTGACATGTTATATTGTATTTTTTGCTTTGTTTGTACAAAATATATGGTTTCTTCATGCTTAAAATAAATTTCAATTGAATTTCTGTAATTTGGTTTTTAGATAAAAAACAGTACTTGGGACCCATTTTAAAACTCCGAGTATTTATTCGTAAAATGGAATGTTTCATATTTTTTATCTGTTATATCAGATTTTATCAGATGTCATGTCATGTTGACCGTGTTGACGGAGTTCATAGATTGTTGCGGTGATAATCCAACTTTCGACGTTGGCTAATTAGCCGAAGTAATTTGTTAAATAGACTTATACATTGGGTATTAATTCAGTATTCGTTGGTCTGTGAAAGTGTGAATATCATATATTCGAGGAAAGGCTCCAAAAGTCTTAGTGGGGATTTATTGTGTTGAATGTTGGTGATAATTTATTAGCCATCGCGTGTAATTCGTAACTTCGCAAATCGCAGCTGAAACAAAAAATAAAAATATGGAAAACTTGAAATCTGGTGATAACGTGCTAATCATTTGGAACAACGATAACCAGAGCAGCATCAGTAGTTTGGTGGAAGAGATTAAAGCAATCATTGGAAATGGATCAGTTGTTCTGGAAAACTCTGAAATGATAACCGAATGTAAGATACTTTTTTATTGTTTCAAAAATCTTGTTACTAAAAACTTACATGTAAATGCCCATTCAAAATGCTAAGTCAATATTATTGGTCTGCTATCAAATTACTCTGAATGTTTACAATAAAACTTAATCTTTCACTCTGGTCTATTTTATATTTCTTATTTATTTTAGCATCACGGCCTGCATCATCATACGAAGCTGTGTTATCAAACTGGATGCCCCCACACACCGTGAGACACACTGACAATATCTTGGCGATTATTGTGAAACTCCTTAAGCCTAGTGGTAAACTAATTCTGAAGGACACAACAGACCTGACCAGCACACTCAAAATAAATGGATTTATTAACGTCACAAAATCTTTTGATAATTTATATTTAGCTGAGAAACCTAAATTTGAGGTAAGTGCCACTTGAAGAACATTTTGTTTAACATTTCTGCTTTTTTTAAAAAGCCCATGTGGCCATGTTAGCCAGAACACATGTTCAACAACAACTGACTTGACACTTGAGGGATAGATTGGTTCATTTTGACAGGTTGTTCATTGCCGAACTGTCAACTCAAAACTACTACTGAAGATAATGTTCCAGCAATGTACCTATATCTTCAGTAATGGCAGTTGTAAGTCAGTGCTTGTTGTGCACTGACATAGTAGTTATGTGATGATGATGAAAATCAACAACAGATATCATATTATTAGAATTTGATGTATTTGTATAACAACAGATACACAGCAAGTCTGGTAGTCAGAAGCCCAAAAGTCTGACAACCAATCTTACCAAGGACTATTGTGTTACCAAGTAACTAGGTTGTGGAAGACACGCAATCGCTCCATGTAAAATACTAGTATTCAGCTGCATCTGGTTAGACTGTAGGCAGCTTACAGTCTAACCAGATGCAGCTGAATACTAGTATTTTGCATATTAATCTCTGAAACACATTAGCATATCATTGAAAATTACTTTGATTTGTTTTGATTAAGAAACTGTTTACAAATCTTTTCAGGTTGGTTCTAAAGCATCCTTAAAACTGAATGGGAAGCCAACGGTATGGAAACTAGAAGACACAGTTGAAGAAGCTTGGACGGGTGCTAATGATGATGACATCATTGATGATAACCAGCTTCTAGATGAAAATGATCTGAAGAAACCAGACCAGAGCTTGTTGAGAGGTATATTTTAAAGTTATTGAACTTAATGTTCCCTTATGTTGTTTTTTATCAGCTCCAAATCAATCTACAGCATAGACTTGAATGACCTTTTCTTTATAAAAGGCCTTACGAAATTGCTATCAAAATATGCTTTTTAAAAGAATATCAATTATACCACATAAAATAATAAGTTTGATGATTACGATAAAGGAAACATTTATCAGTTGTGGTCCACAGTGCGCGTTATCTTAATAACAAAATAACGCCGTGAGATGAGGTTTCGTGTTCCGAGTCTGCATTCATTGGCTCGGCTTAGAATTGGTTGAGGTATTGTGTTGCGAATTGCGACTATTCCCAATGACGCAGCTCATTCACGCAAGGTCAATGGCTTTGTAGGTATGAGTTGTAGAGCAGGTTTATTTTTGTGTGTGTGAAGGTACTTTTTTACGTATAATGCACACAATGAACTAAAATAAATAAGAAACCCCGTATTTTAATAAAGGTCACAGAGATGTCATTCATTTGATAATATTTAATTTATAATAATAAGATGAAATAAATTCTTATTTTCCTTACTCATTAAGTATCTGATTAATGTATACTTACGAATAAAATAGAATCTGTATGTCAGTATGGTATGTTTTTGAGGCAGAACTTTCTAAAGATTCTGATGAAATCGGAAAGAACTTTGTTGTCTATTTGACCTGAAAATTTTAAATCTATGTCGTGGTCGAAGCTGATGGCTTGGTTAACTTGAAATTTTAGACTTATATTAGTATCTTAACTTTAACCTTTTATAAGGGGGACTCCCCTTAGGCAAACTTTAAGGCGTTAATTTATAAGTTTGTGCATTCTACCAGTACTCGTAATATGTTGAGATAAATGATGATTTATTATTCTGTTCTGTCCTAACAATGACTATATTTTTTAAATAAATGTTTTCAGTTTGTGCGACGACTGGCAAACGGAAAGCGTGTGCAGACTGTTCGTGTGGTCTAGCTGAGGAACTCAACGGAGAGGTTAAGGATACTCCGAAATCTTCTTGTGGAAGCGTAAGTATTTTATACTATAATAACTAGGATACCGCCCCTCCTCGCCCTCTCAAAACATCAAGATTTATTTATCATTTGTAAGTTTAATATAACCTCGGAAGTGAAACTCCAACTTGCAGTTAATATTGTAATTGCCACACGTACCTATTATAATTAACAGTTAAGATACACTATATATTTAGCCTTAGACAAAGAAAAGTATAGACGGCGGGTATCTCCATTTCATTTCCACAAGAAAGGGATAAAGTATGGAGTTATTATAAGTAACAGAAAAGGATAAAGCTATACTATTTCCGTCTCTCAGTGCGTGCCAGTTTTTTCAAGGCAGCTACTCATGTAGCCTATGTTAGTTAAGTTAGTTTTTTGTCTCATGTGTGGCCACGCTACCCGATGCTCTATAACTTTCTTACTCTAAGATATTTAGCACATAATACACATAATTAATTATAATAATATACATAATTAATTAAAACTAGTGGGGACAAAATAAACTAATCTAGTCTAGAGAGTGGCTACGTAAGGAACGCTATGGTTAGCGCCCCGGATCGTAGATACGTGTTGCCAATGCCACTTAACAGGGGTGCGTTCCTGATTAACTTATAAATACTTCTCTAAAACAATACAGGCGACGCCACGTATTCTAAGGTGCGTTCACAAATGCACAATACGTGACGCCACAGTATTACTTAAATTTTTCGGAATAAATTCTCTAAATTATGGTAAAAACCGCATCAAAATCTGTTGTCTAGTTTAGAATAACAATACAGTCACACAGACTGACACGAAAAGCGACTTTTGCTTATAATGTGCAAAGATATAGATAGGGAATGCTAGTAAGTATTTAATAACATGGTAATGAATGTGTATGGTGCTAAATTTAGGGTTTGTATCTGCTGTATTATTCAATCTCAGAGTGTGACTTTTGCACGATGGGTGGAGGTCAAGTTGAAGTTTTACTTACATGTTGCACTTACAATTTTAAGTAAAACAACGAGGCTCGACAGTTATTCTCTTCTTCTACTGAGCTTTATCTGATTTTACTAATTAGTCATTCCGGAGAGAGAGATTCTGAGAGAGAGGTATACTGAGAGAGAGGGATTCTGAGAGAGAGGGATTATGAGAGAGAGGGACTCTGAGAGAGAGGGTTTCTAAGAGAGAGGTTTTATGAGTGAGAGGGTTTCGGAGAGAGGATATCTGACTTCCTTTCACGCATGACTGATGCGTGACGGGCAGACAGAAACCCGAAACGACTAAAAACTTGACCCTAATTGCCAAACAAACAATAGCGATTGATTTTCCACAGAGCAATGGATATTCCATTACTTTATGGAAAATCCTTCTCTCGACGACAATAATATATTATTGGCGCAACGGACAATACATCCTATTGTTGAATAATTTCAACGATGAAAGTTTAAAAGCGATTTCGAGTGCGTTGCGCAATCAGCATGCATATTTAATTTAGGGGAAAGCCCTACAATGCTACATTATTCTAATATTTAGATCATCGAATTAGCCCGGGAATTCCAAAATATTGAGTGAGTACGTGAGTCGAAGCATACACACTTAAACTGTATTGAACGAACAGTTAACGCATTTCTGAGTCACACAGGGAAGATTGTGAAGTTATTATCATTATTAGTCACCGAAGGCGCTACTTGTTAGTTCCGTAACGGCACTTATAGGTGGTATGTACCGTATTAAGGTCATAGCACACGTATCAAATCGGAAACGGATCGGCACCGTATCGCCTTTCGCCTCGGCGCTTCGTCAAACAGGCGTCAACCTAACGTAAGCACGTAACCAAAGCGGATCAGAAGCTCCGATGCGTCGACTCGGCTACGGCTAGGCGACGCGACGCCGCGCTTAAGCCGGGGATACACATGCCAGTAAATCGGGAAAGTAGTTGTCATGAAAGTTACTGGCATGTACAATTATCGGCACGGATCTTGAGCGCTGACCTTCGCCTGCGCAAAAGTGAGTTATTGGGTCCCTTTGGTGGGATGAAGTAAGGTGCGGGAGCGGGGTATATATATTATCGTACAGTGACTATGATAATAATAATATTATTATTATATAATATTACCTATGTTTTATTTTGTCATAAGTATACGATGCGCAAAGCGATCCCCACTCTACCGCCGAGCGCTCAAGATCCGTGCCTGTAACTATACGAGTAACTGGCACACTGCGGATACATTTGCAAGTAATACTGGCATGCAAGTTGTGACCTTGTATGCCAGTATTAACATCGCGTCGCACAAAAGTATGCTTTGGCAACCCCCTTTAAGTACTGCTTATTTCTTTCACTGCTTATTTCTTTCAATGTGACGCTATAAAATCTGTCAACATCCAAGTTTTTATAAAAGCTATTGTGAGATCTCTTAAATGTTTTTGGTAAATTAGTAAATTAGTCGCAGAAGTGTCCTTGTCGCATCCAAGAAGATGGTTTTTCCCATTTTGGTGTCATACCCTATCTCCGAAATGTGTCTTGGAAATGGCAAGTTATTCTATGCAAGAATGTATGTGTGTAATATAAGGTCTCTTCCATAAATATCTGATGTAAATGTAAACAAACCCTATTCAGGTTAAATTCTTACAGTCAATTCAGTTATCTTACCTCTGATTTTGCATCACTATCAAAATCACAGTGGTCTTTATACTCCTTGTAATAAGGTTGCTGTTCGATTGCTGCAACTCAAAAGTCTGTCAACATCACGATGATCTTTATTCTCGTTCAAATAAGGTTGATGTTGGGTTGCTGCTGTCAGAGTAAAATAACTATGAAAGGACTGTACGCAAACACTCACTATAGTAACATATTAATTCAACTGAATTTCGAAGGTTTCCACAAATCTCTCCACTTTTTCTAACAATGATTGTTTAAATAACATTATTAAATTGTCAACAATTGATTGTTTAAACAACATTATTAATTGAATCATTGACGAAAACTTGAGATTATAAAATTAACTTCATTTGTCAAATGAAAAACATCTTAATGGTGATTTAGAATGAGTAGTAGTTTCGCGTTTAAGTATTCCAATAATCAAATCAAACCACTCAATTTGGAAGGGACACTACAAGTGGCATCCATAGATACGTTTTCTGATCGATTTGTTTACATTTTCATCACATACTTTTGGAAAAGACTATAGTCGACCCAGTATTGCCAGTGTGTGGGAGTGCATAACGTGCTGAAATACTCAAATAAATAAGGAGTTACGTCGGCGTCGTCCCTCACCTGTAAATTAAATCTACGATATGCATCAATATCTATGATTTGCATAATTAACATGCAAGCGACCCACTGACGCATTTACTACTGCGTGTGGAATGTGTAAACTAAGTGAACAGTTTTCATTGTAAGAATGAAATAAATAATAAGTATACAAATAACTAATAATATTCTGTATCGAGGATCCCCAATGAGTTTGCATTTGTCCTTTAATATACTTGGGATCTTAGACAATCTGTTCTCTTATTAAGTCCAGTAATCATATCAGTTTCAAAGGTTCGAGACTCCTGCGTCGAACAGCGCGAGGTCTTATTAATTGGGATTTTTCTACCAAAACCATCATTGTCAAGGATTGGTGATCGTAGGGTGTTGTAACTTCTGCGAAAGACGTAGAGACAGTACACTTAGGGCTGCCATCCGTCCGGGTTTCCCCGGATTTGTCCTAGTTTGGTGGGCGTCCGGGGAGCGTCCGGGCGGGGTCCTGAAAAGTGTCCGGGTCAAACCCGGACACTTTCTGTGTTAGGGGAAATTCGACTTTGAATGATTTGCAATAAATGAAAGCATAAATCATAGTTAAAAATTAGCCGCGCGGCAAATGTGAGCGCTCGTGACAATTCATGATTTGCTTTTGATTTACTTTTTTTTTAAATTTTCATTGATTCCAAAAAGAAGAGTGTTCCTAATTATTTTTGTTACCAGAGTACCAATCACATAGAGAAGATTGTATAATTGATTAATAAATGAAGCGTTTCATTTGTATTGTTGAGGTTTAAATTGATATTCTATAAATAAGACAAAAAATATGATAGTCTACGATGTTTTTATTTTATTGTAATTTTTTTTTCGAGGGAGTCCGGGGTTTTTTTTTTATTTCACCGAAATGTCCGGGGTTTTTGAAGTTTTTATCCGGGGTCACTAATTTAGGTGATGGCAGCCCTATACACTATTCTTTCAGGTAGGTAAGTTTGTGGTGTCTGTTTAAATGATAAATGATAAATGATTTTATTTTTGTAAGTAGGTTTGTACAAACACTTTTACACGTCAATCATGTTTTTTTTAAACTAGATGAGGTCGGCGTTTCCTATCTGACTACTCTGAGAAGAAAGGCCGAAACAAACTCAGAGGTTTGATCATCAACTTCCTAAGCAGAAGAGGTAAAAGCCTCTTCGCTACAATTTTGGGATCGAGTTCCAGCCATAGCTGTTGCGACTGTATATCATCTTAAGGGGAAGCGCTAGGGTAGCTCGCGAATCAAATTTTGTTCAACATACAATCTCACACTGGCCTTCAATTTGCAAAAACGTAAGAACATTTAAATTTCGCAGGCTACCCTGGTGCTTCACTGCCATCTGCTTCACCGATGGCAGTAACTCCATTTAAGGGGGAAGCACCACCAGAAAGTATCTAGTACCTAGATATTACAGATAGTCTAATCTAGGGTTCTTAACCTATGGACCGCTTGGTTTTATATCAATTGCCGTGCCCCCAACGCCCAGCTCGAAATCGAAAAATACCACGACGTATAGGGTCGTGCAATGAAAAAAAAAAAAAACTGGCCAAGTGCGAGTCGGACTCGCACAGGCAGGGTTCCTTACCCAAGGCAAAAACACCCAAAAAATCATGTTTGTTGTTTGCCCCCCTTAAACATTTATTTTATTCTGGTTTTAGTATTTGTTGTTATAGCGGCAACAGAAATAAATCATCTGTGAAAATTTCAACTGCTAGCTATCACGGTTCATGAGATACAGCCTGGTGACAGACGGTCAGTGGTGTCTTAGTAACCGGGTCCCGTTTTCACCCTTTGGGTACGGAACCCTAAAAACGAACACAGTTTCTCGGTCGTATAAATACGACTGAGGCGGCACGACCAAGAAAACATTTGTCGTAATAATCCGACTGGGGCGGCCAATAGGTTCATTTATTTATTTCAGATTATAATAATACATTTATCTCGTTCCAGTGTTACCTCGGCGACGCGTTCCGTTGCGCGGCGTGCCCGTACCTCGGCATGCCAGCATTCAAGCCAGGCGAGAAGGTGAAGCTCGATCTTAAGTCAGATATATGAACAATCTCAGTTCGTAGCTCTCAATCTCCAGTGTACTAGGTACTTCCGACTTTTAATTAGCTGCAGTAAAATGACACTTCTTAACCTCTCGCATGTTTGCCCGCCTACCTGTCGAAACGCCCCACGCGTCGGACTAGTTGAATGGGCGCAATAAAGTCATTGTTTTAACAATGATAATGACAATAGAACAATGACACTGTTGTGTACATACGCTGTACCGTTGACATTTCGAGCACTTTTTTTTATGTACAGACGCCAGCACATCAAGTTACTACAATCTGTCAAATTTCTTTAATAGATTTTCAACTTTACCGCTATAGCATAAGGTTCAAAGTTGATTGGTAAAATTTGACAGATTCGGGTAGCTTGATGTGCTGGCGTCTGTACGAATATGCTGTACCGTTGACAATTGAGAGGTTAATAACTCATTTCGAACTTAGTTTAGAGATATACATGTCAAATAAAATTTCGTTTGTTACACTATTCTGTAATAGAAAAACAAGATTTGGTAAAAAGACGCCAATTTAAGTAACACAAGCTGTCATTTTACTGCAGCTAATTAAAAATCCGACGTTAGTATGTATTTCAAGTTGTGATTCCTATGCTTTCAATAAAATTTATAAGTTGATTTCTGTAATTTGATTTTTGTCTTTGGGGTTGAATCGTGGGTGTTGCCTCCCTTTTTGGGTGGTATGATTTAGTGAATATTAATTAGTAGAGTATTTAGTTTTGTAATGTTAGTTGCATTAGTGTTGATTTAGTTTGTATAAGTAGTACCTATAAAGTATACTCTATCTCTCTCTCTCTCTCATCAATACAAAAATTAGCCGACCTCGTGTTACCTGCTGTGTTTGACTGAAATAACAACAGGTAAGTAATCAAATCACTTGACATGAGTTCAAAAATCGGTCAGATTTTTTTTGTTGATTAACCTTTTAGAAACCGGATGTAAATCATTTACGTAAAAGTTTTTCTAAGGTTGGTATCATGGATGCTGTTGAGCGAAACGATTTGAATCCATTTTTTTTGCTGTAGGTACTTACTGTAATTTTTTGTCTTTGTTTTTCGTTAATTCGCTCGCAAAAAATGATGAAAACTCAATTGATTTGGCAGATCTTCTTGGCAAACATTGTTTGTAAAATTTAATTCAAACAATATTATGGCAGATAAAATAAAACAAACGTATAGCAAATATTCAATTATACATATTTTCTCTTCTTTTTACAAACAGTTAACTTATTTAACATATTTCGATCTATAACATTTTTCCATTTACAATAAATCTGAATAGTAGTCATTCCGCTATACAATAAAATATACATATATATTTTTGCGATATCTGTCATATAATAACAATTTTTATAGTTATTTATCTATTAATTTAAATGACACAACATTTCCTGTTCTCTACAGTACGCTATTACATTGGAAAGTGTACAATACTTGGTACAGATTTGGTCTGGAAGTTCCACGGATAAATTTATGTTCCCAATTGTATTACTTTCCACGATAGGATAACTTTTTGTATATTTAAGGGGTAGTGAAGTGTTTGGAAAACAACTCCAACTAAACAATATCAGTGGAATACTAAAATATTGAAAATCTGTTAAGGATGGCACAATCATTTGTGTCAAGTTATGCTTCGTTAGTGAGGGCACTGTCTCACATTGCGGTCTATGTAAACCAACTGGCCTTGCCTGAAATTGGCAACATCAACATAATATTATGAATCTCTTCATACATTTATTATCTATTGTCACTATATTTGTAACACCTAATTATCGTTCAATCACAATAATAGAGACGCGTCTCGCACACATAAACATTCTTAGTAAAGTCTTGGAAGAAACAGAAGGTGATATCTAGATATTTATAAATCTGTAAACAGAAGAAATTGGCATAATAAAAGTAGCGATTGTTTACAACTCGGTCAACAATAATATAGCTGATGTCAGTCTTTTGGCATTTTCTATGACTTTTGGATCGATGTTGATGTTTTTAGCGAATGGAATAGACAAAATACTTCTATAGACATTGAAAGTCGATCATCGACATCGATCCTCGATTGCTTGCGAGTCTGTAAACGACTTTGATTTGTAAAAACTCTCATTGGAAGGCATTGTATTGGAATAGATTTAGTTTTCGTTAGCCCGTTGTTAGCAATCACTCCTTTTACACATGTCAGCCTCTAGTTTACGTATACCGAGTATCTCTGACGGAATCCAACGTATTGCAAACAACATTTTTCATATTGTCTAATTAATACATTTTACAACAAACATCGATGCACGTAAAGTTGATGGTAAATATTATACACATAATAATGTAGCATATAATCAAGTAACAAGTGCTGACTGAATATGTACCTACACATAACGATATTTTAACGTATAATTGACTCACTAAATCTACTAGGAGGCGCGGAAGAACATCGATTGTGCCAATATTATACTATGGATTGGCGAATATTACAACAAAGTGTTCCTTAACAAAATTTTCTTTATAATATCAATCATGATTGTGCCTGATTTATGTCCACAAAAATAATATAGCACCTTTTTTTGAAATTAAATTAATACTTTCTGAATTTGGATTTTGGGAAATAATACTTTTTGTAACAAATTTTGTACTAAATGATTGTCCAGCGTTTGATAGCGGAGCTTCTTAGTTAAACGACGGAACGAGCTCGCGCCCACAAATAAATGCTCCTAGCTCATAATTTAAGTAATATCTTCAAAGAAACTACTATCCCACAACATTCAGTAAAGCGTCCCAGTCTTTTCAAAAGTTTATTTTCATCAAATTGAGATCTTGTTTAGACTTGATAGCGACCATTTGCTCGCGTGACGTCACAGCGCGTGTGCACGCAACCCGACGCCGCCGCGAGACACTAGTCTTATAGTTTGTGAGGTAGGCTTAGTCATGATCTAATGAAAGCGCCTTGTTAGAAAATACCGATTAATAAAATGAGATCTTTCATTACAATTACAAATATTAATATAAAGACGATAAAACTAGAATTACATACATTATACAACAAATTATTAACTTTTGTACAACACCATCCGTCGTCATTGAGGTGTCCGTATTCTATGGTCGTCGGTTATCGTTTAACACAATAATGATTAATAGCACGTAGCATGCGGTACAATGAAACCAACCCTTGCAAGTCTACTGGTCGTACCCGTCAGGGCCCGCGCGGCGCTAGTGGACCGGCCGGCCGGGCCACTCGTCTATCTGCCAAATGCGATAGAACATCCATGACTCGATTACATCTGACAACGTAATTGTTCGAGATAAACTTATTATGCAAACAATATAAATATGGATTTGAATTTCAAGCCAATACGAAAATTATGTATCTTGACTTAGTATTTATATTAAATTAATTTGATTTTGATATGGCCATGCATTTGTCGTTATGTTTCATAACGATATATGTATATCAATCACAGACGCTACTTGTTATGTTTTCAGTTTTAGTTTTTCAGCGTTTTATTTTTGAGTATACAACAACTATACATTTTCTTACCAATAACGCACTTATTTGTCTAAAACATATATTTCTTTTATTCAAGCTTCATACCTACTCTGACCAATAACTACAAAATATCACAGACTGTGTGTTTATTATGTATACATCTTCTCATAGAAAAGTTATGTGTATCACACATGGACGTCAAAAGCTAAATAGATGACACGTTAACCATGATCATTATACATATTTCATTTTATTTTACAATATATACCTATCAATTATCAACATTTATATTAGATCAAATTATTTGTCAGAAGAGTTTGCCAGTACAGTTCAGCGAAGCGATCGCCACGCGAGCACAGCTCGTGGGGGCGCGACACGACAATTACACCGTCATGGATATGTCTGCAGTCACAACCATCGGAGGAGAATGGAACTCTGACATGACTGCGTCCTTTACAAACATAATCATTCAGAATACTCGTATAGAAAGAAATCAGTCGAGATTTAAGCACACGTCAGCCCATTACTACTACCTACTTTCTAACATTCATTGTACCTTTTGTTTTGTTTTCTATATGCATTGCCACGTGTCAAAGTAGACTGGCGATAAAATCTCATTGGTTATCACAATATCTAACCTACTTTAAGATCTGGTACAAACTTACACATTGTTATTTTTGTGCTCATTATTTAAAAAATGTTTAACTCCATGATTGTGGAATATAAAATTATAATATTGTTTAAAGGTTTTCGTGTAAGTATGTCTAAAGCGTTTTACTTTGTATGCCGTATATTGTAATATATCATTCGTGTACCATAGAGGAATGGGAAGTGACGAACGCGGCGTCGTGCGACCCCGGCGTCCCTTCCCTTTGTGACACGTTAGGTTAGTCATGGAGCGTAACGTTCAACTTCGACTTAAGTTACATACATATTTACAACATCGTACACGAACGCGTACAGAAGCACCCGACAGTAAAAAGCACCTAGAGTTCCCCAATAGAATTTCATAAGCGTACTATTATGGACTGCCGATCGCTGCAGAAACCGCGCAAATTAACATTTAACAATAGTGCATGCCGCGACATGCAACCGAACTCACTGGGGCCGTTTATTATCTATCTACAACGTTCCTTCCGAAGAAGTAATCCTTTTTATCACTTGTCCATCCGTTCACTAACAGTTCAGCAGGTTCGGCACACAGAACAACGAAACTGAGTCAGAAACGTGTAGCGAGTCGCAACGATCACAACACGATCAGGACAGTTCCTCCAGTCCTCCAAATATACGAATACGAAGGTAGGTTCGTTTCAGCGTTTCTTGAGGGGAGGGGGGTTGTCTTCGCACACGTCGGAGGCGGACCAGCGCCGCTTGCGTGCGTCTTCCTTGACACTGAGGTTCTCGGGGTGCGTCTGCGGGGGCGCGGGGGGCGCGTGCGGGGGCGCAGGGGGCGCGTGGCGGCGCGGCACCAGCGACACGCACACGTCGCCCACCTGCAGCCTCTGCACGCGCAGCCCGTACTGCGCCAGCGTGCGCTCGGGCTTGCACGACGCCCAGCCGCGGCCGTACACGAAGAACGGGTGCTCCACCGTGGATTCCAGCTCCACCTGGAATTAAGAGTTTAATTAAACTTGCTTCTTTTATAAAATCTTATTAGGCTTTATCGCCGTGCGATAATGCCGCCCCGTTAAATTTTATAGTTTCTGCTGTGTTTTTTCTAAGCTCTATCTATACACCGTCTTCCGGACATATACATAAACTTCGATCAGATATTCAGACCATGGAAATAAGCCTTTTTCATTATGGATTGTCTTTAGGGTTCTGAATCTATTATATGCTATTTCTCAATCCGCGCTGGATTAAAAGGATCATTATTCTGCTCTATGGTCTCCAATGGCAACATATTAATTTCGTTTGATCTGACCTTTAAAAGCCAATAAACTCAAAACAAATAAGGCATGAAGGTTCTCATAAGAGAGAGTTGTATTGGAGATTCGCGAATCATATTACAACCTGATGTCCTGCGAATTGCAATAAACGTAAGATAAATTGAATTTCGCGGGCTACCCTGGCGCTTTCGCCTTAAAGAATCAGTTAGTATAGGTACCTGTGAGCGGTTCCTATCATAGGTGAGCGTGAGCGCCAGCCGGTCACCCCGCTCGTCCAGCCGCAGCAGCGTGCACTGCGTGAGCGCGAGGTCACCGCTGCGGTCCGCGCTCATCACGAAGTCTTCCGTGCGCATCTCTTCCACGCGCCGGAGCGAACCGTCTTCGAGCCGGATGAGCGCGCCGCGGCAGAAGTACGGCGCCGGCGCACCCCGCTCCGGTGACGTTGGAGGTTCCTGGAATCATTGAAGGAATTTGTGAGTTCAAGAAGTTGTAGGTATTAGATCTACCTGATATGCATGAATTATTTTTTTTTTTAAATTCACTATTGAAGATTTACTTCCGTCGAAGTGATTTCTTTCAAGTGCATGCTTAATTTGCTTTTTACTAGAGAAGGGTATAAATACCAGCTTTTTGGATTTGCGTTGACATTATGCTTTGGTAGATATAAAATATAAATAAAGTTATGTTATTACCTCTCTGGGTGGTGGTACAGGCGCAGCTACGGACACTGGCGGAGAGTGCGGCGCCGGCGCCGGTGGCACGAAGCCAGAGGTGGCGCGCGGCCGGAGCGGGTAGTTGGACGGCGGCGGCTGCGGCGGCGCGCGCTGACGCTGGTACAGGTAGGAGGCGTACGCCGGGTGCGGCAGGAAAGGCGCGTACGCTCCGGGGACTGAGGGGAAGGGCGCAGAGGGCGCGGGGGGCGCAGGCATGGCATCTCGCGGGCGGCGCGGGGCGTACCGCGCGTACGGGCGCGGCGGCGGCGCCAGGAACTCGGGCGTCATGCCGGCCGGCGGCGGCGGGTACAGGTTCAGCTGCCCGAGCTGCCCCAGCTGGGCCAGCGCCTCGCTGGGGAGACTCGCTGAGATCATCGGACGGGCTGGAAGGAAGAAACCGTACTGTTAGTTATATTGATAGTCTTAACAATTAACGTTAACAACAAAATTGGCAAAAGATGGCGCTCAATTGAATAACATTCTCATGTCAACATCTATTACTTGTCAAGTGTGGTGTAATTGCACTTATTACATAAATCGTAGTATGGGACACACAACTACAAAAACATTAAAACACTGATTAATAACAAACTAGATCACATCAAGAAGCCCCTGTCTTTACGAACAGCGAGTAGTTAACGTCCAGCATCTGCGTTAGATCGAGTGTTTAGTATCGCGACAAGATAAGAATGTGGAGCGGTCGACGTCAACATTATAAATAGATTTTATTCACGTACATAAAAGTTAGTAATTCAGTGTGCACGCCACATGACGTGGAGTAGTCTGTCGTATAAACACCGCTTTTGTTCTATTTTTAGGGAACGGTCTACCATACACATAAAACGATCTTTGTTGCTTTATCGTCGCCACTACGCGTTATCCGGAGCCGCTCCAACTGGACTGGCGTGGAATAAACGCCACTCGTGATAAATTATTGTTGCTTCATACTACTAACTCGCACATTACTGTAACATATTATTATAGCTGTCTGTGATATATTTAGCCATTAGCGTGGGCGCAGGTTTACTTAAATAACTGAAATTATAAAGAGCTATGTTGAGTCTGAACTTTTCAGCCAGTGTTTTTCTTGAAAACAAAAGAAACATTCTCAGTTTCCTTTTCATTATTGATTTATATATTAGCTAGTTTCAATGAGACTTGTAAAGGCCATAAATATTCTTTAATTATAGCTATTGCAAAACGGCTTTTATTATTTTTCGATCTGTCTCATAGCTGCATAATCAGCCTATAATATGGGGAACTGGTGGAACGCTGGCCTTCTCTCTTTGAGAGGGAGTGGGGTGTAATCTACCACGCCGGGCCTAGTGCCGATTGGTAGGTGTTACATGTCTTCGAATTTTTGCTTAGACATGCCGGTGTCCTCACGATGTTTTAGCAACGGTGATGAAAATATTTACGCAAAGTAAGCCTGTTACCCTCTAGCAGACTGTCTCATAGCTGACTAGTCAGTATATCTAGGAGCGGAAAAACGCGATAGAAATAAAAAAAACTAGAAATTAAAACAAATTTACTAGACTGGAGTAGGTATTGTTTAGTACCTAAGTAAACTAGGTCTTTTTATAGTCCTCAAAACGAGGCAGCAATACCGCAGTGTAGATAAATCACACTAATATTATAAAGGCGACAGTTTGTGGGTGTGTGTGTTTGTTACTTCTTCACGCTCAAACGGCTGGACAAATTTTAATAAAATTTTGTATGGAGGTAGCTGACACCCTGGATTAACATATAGGCTACTTTTTATCCCTATATTCCCACGGGATCGACACTTCGCGGGTGAAACCGCGGGGCGCAGCTAGTTACTTCTAATTTCAGCAGCCATACACGTTGGCACAAGGTTATCTCAACGGTTTCTCGGCTGTTTGGGTATTTATCACTATTACATGAAAGACGTGTACACGAGTAAATATTTTCCTATTTTGTTTGATTTTTCTACACTACGGCTATTTGTTTCGTAACATTAAATATACGTTGCGTTAACGTCAATTATGTAATCCACGTTCGTAACTTAAATCTTCTAAGTATAATATTGAGATTTAAAACATTTGAATAAGTACATTGTTATTGCAGCTTAAAATGGTCGGACAAATGATACGTTACCGTAAAGTATCTAAAATTTTGTATGCGCGAATAGAACTTAAGTTTATAAAACAACAATGCGATCTCATAGGATTTCTTAATAGAAATATTATTATAAAAGTACCTACTATATCCAAAAATAATTGTAAGAAAATAAGTCTAAGTTGCGAGGGTCATCAGCATTCCTGTGCGTGTTAGTGCTGCAGGCGATAATTTGAAGAACAAAGAATGCGCCGACGCACCTGCGCAAACAATAAGCTCTTTTCCAGTTAGCACACCTCTCACTGTAGGGGATGACTAGCGCTCAAACTATACATTATGTACCTAGTTGACAAAAACCTGCTAACAAAGAACTCGACGGTAAGTGCTGTCACGCACACTTTAGAAAAAAGTTAAAATTAAATGCTTTTATTTCTCAGTAGGCCATTTTGGTGCCACTGAAAACAAAAACCTTTTCATAATGAAATCACAGTTCTAAACACACCACGAACCTATTTTCAGCTGCAATCTCGGTAACGTTACATAATTCTCGATAAAAGCCGTGAAAAGATGTGAAACTCGATAGGTATCGAAACATTACACAAGCCTAGGCTTTCTAGACTTAGTCACGAACCTTTCATGACCTTGTTGGCCGTGTGAAACTGTTTCAGACCGCCTGAAGAAAAGCTGGTCATGCCTCGGGGAAAATATTGCTCATTTTGTAAAGTACAGCAATGACATAACTAAACGTATCTTAAGGAAACATCTCAGAGATAGGTATCGGTCCACGCTACTTCATTTTTCCTTATCTGGTTTCATGGAAAATCAAGAAACAATATGAATACATTAAGGCTTAGCTTCATATCGCATTCCCGGCTGATTCAGTCAACAACACAACGCATGTAATGTGTGCAAAATTACAAACAGTTAATTTCGTTACGTAATAGTCAAAAGCGTGAAGTTTTTTACTCACACAGAAATAACGTCTGTGTTTAAAGTTAAATTTCGCGAACGAGGAAACAAGATCGCATACATTGTTTGCGACTGTGACTCACAAAAACAATGAGAGATGGAGTGTCGTGAGTACCTAAGGCTTTAAAAATTCAAGTCAATTAGCTAGCTCGCAGCCACGGTTGAGTGTCGGCAACTCGGCACGATGCGCCACAGCGGAACCTAACTATCGATGCTAACAACAGACTAGGTTCTATTTTTATTCTTGTTTTTAACGGAAAGTTGCTACAGAACTAGATTGGCCGGTACACCAATGACAAGCAGCAACTTAATTACATAATTGATCACGATGTTGTTTGATGCTAAACACAAAATATTTAAGGTCACGTTGTCAATGATATAACTCATTAAATCACTTAAAAAAAAAACTCGAGATCTGTTTTTCACCTTTAATTTAAATGGGCGAGTGAACGGTGATTAATCAAACAGTAGGTATATTTACCGACCTTTAAATAGTACCAGAGTTCGAATTATATAAAATAGATTTGATCATTGGGATATAATGGAATGCTAGTATAAATAAATATTAAGAACGTTCTAATTTTGTGAGTTTGTGGCGCGCTGTCTGTCGGTTGTGATCGTATCGGCGTAGGCGCAGGCAGCAAGGCCGCGAGTTCGGCGGCCGCGCGGTAAAAAACCTCGTATGAATGGCGAGCCAAATTCACGAACGATTCTCGGCGGAAGCGCTTACATCACGCGCACTACATGGCCGCTGCGCCGTAACGCTCAACTAATTATTATTTGTTAAAATATTTGACAAGCGCTTATTTGTTTTCTTGTTTGAACAGTCGCAAATAGAGCGCGATTACATCTTATTTAAGACTTGTTTGTATGACAAGTAACAACGGCATGGATCTATGATTGGGTTTTACCCATTCTTGAATGTAAAGAATGTGTTTTTAGAATGGATGTTGTGAGGTAATAGGGCCACATCTACAACGTCAAAACAAAATAGAATCATTAGCACACCACTCTGAGATTTTTACGACTATTTATAAATACGCGGAAAGTTACGAGAGTAGAGAGTATCGTTTATAAAGAAGCATAATAACACTATGGTGTTATTAGGCGGCGTGGCGGGCGGGTGGCTGCTGGCAGGGCGGGCGGCGGGCGGTCGATAGGGCGCCGCCCGTAACCCACTTCCGACGCCCCTGACCTTGCCGCCGCCATTCACGCCGCGTCTTACAGCGGCCGCCATACCCCCCTCGCACCCCCCCTCCCCCTCCCTAGCGGCGACCCCCTCATTCCCCTAACACCCCCCTTTCCCCTTCACCCACCGTCACGCACACCGCCCCGCTGAAACTTACAAATGGTCGGATTATTTTGACTTTACGCTTGATTCGACTTGCTGGGATGTTTATCAAACATCTGTTTATGCCAAGCAAGTTTTATTAAAACTTTAGGGAGATCCTGAATCGAAATGTTCAGGAAAGTCGACAGTGGTGTGTTGTTTTTAGTAAGAACGGGGGGGAAGCTGTGGTAACTCCAGATTCATAATAGAACTCATTCTTTAACTAAAATAAAGGAAGGAAGAAAGAAAACTTAATGATGACGACAGAAAACTACTGGACATGTAAATATACAAATCCTAAAACAGGCCCGGTGGAGCCTATCCTTCACATTAATATTAGCCGTAAATACAGGTATATATCTGTTTCATGATTATATTGTGTCATAGCAGACATGTTTGCATTAGTTATTAAATTAATTGTACAGGAGCAGTGTCCAATCGGCGGGAATGCTATAATATGATATGAAGCCCACCTGTTCCGGCCAGCTGTCGCAGACATTATATCTAGGGCTGGCACTGATGCCAGACGAGTGTTTTGATTACGTAACGTCTCTGACCTAGGTATCTGGGATTTATTCGTCGTTAAATCCATAGCAACAGTCGAGAACGTTGAAATAATCTCAAGTTTGGAAGATCATAAATAAAATATTTACTAGAACCAATTTTATTATCTTGAAGATTAAAGTGAACATTTATATTCATCAAAATTCGAATCTGTAAATATTAAACCAACTCCCATGTTTCTCTACAAAAAAAGAGCTTATCCATTATCTACGGATTTTATACTTGAAATGGAGTCTACAGCTCTAAGGTAACCCTTGAATAGAAAAGAACCCAACCCTAACCAATCTAGCGAGTCGACATGCAAACGTTACATGTAATCGGTAATTACGTACCTACATGTAGGTACGATAAGCATTACTTGGCGCAGTGTGAACTCAAGAATAAACAGTTAATTATATCGAGTCCACGTATTGTTGCGAACCAGTTGAATTGCGTTTATCAGAACAGCCACTGTGATTCGTAATTATCCAGTTCTACTCAGAATAATGTAGAGTTAGGTGGACGGTCCTTTATATCTGAGATGTGGCGTTCACGTATTAGATCGGTTAAGGCTATTTATCACTGGGTCACTTGTCGTATCTATCATCATTTTCGTTCTACTCTATCTTGCACACATATAGTAAGTATGCACTAGATTATTTTTAGTATATTATAAGTTTCTACATGTGAAGGCAATTGCTATGCCTTCAGATGGTTAATAGTTTTCATACGTTGAAAAACGATTTGATCAGTAGGTACAAAGATGCATGTGCATTGCTTTATGTAATAGCGTTCAATCTGACTGTAACAATTTCCTCAGTTATCCTGCAAGGCTATGACAATTTGTAAGGATCAGTTCGGTGGAGCTCAGTTTGTGACCTCTGAAGACCAGATCTGTGGTTTTCTTGGTTACCCCTGCCAATCTACTCTGTTAAAATCTGACAGTTAAAACTTAGGTGAAGTTAGCTGTCAATAGTGTAAACCCCTAGTATCAGATGGAATGACAGCTCACTTCACCTATGTTTTCACGGTGAGAATATCACAGAATAGACCGGCAGGATTTAAAAAAACAGATAGTAAACATACTCCAGGTCTGACAGAAGTTACTGGACTTTGAAGATACATATTTGAAGAATTTGTCAGGGTGGTAGACAGCATTTTTGAATGATGCGATTGGTTATGGTGCCTTGCTCTAGCTACAGTTATCTGCGACAGTTTTGTACTGTCATCATAAGTATCTTCAGAACTTGGTCGTACATTTAATTAATCTTATCTGTCCAATTAATATTTCCTATGATAAGATCAATTGTGGTGCACGCTCTGTACATGTGCGTCCTATTGACAAACAAAATCGTGAATCAACGTTTACAATCCCCTTTAGCTAAAGTGATAGGTAACTTCTTTATCAGGCACTGCTTTACGTAACGTATTGAGAATTATGTACAGTATTAGCATCCATTAGTTTAGTCAAACACAACATAATGTATGATTGACGTCAATGTGGCTATTGTAAATTAAATATTCCTTAATTAAGTCAGACCAGTTGCTAGTCGAGTTTTGAGTCGAGTTTCAAAAGATCTTTCAATGATTTCACGGCTTAAACCGTATCTATCTTGTCCATGAAATAAAGTGGCTATTACATCGACAAAAAATGGTTGTTTTGTACACTGTGATCTTTGAGTTGCACCGGACGTTAGACTTGTGCTCAGAAAATGCTTTTTTTACGCACATCAGTATTTATTTTACAATGTAGTAGTGTAGCGAGCAAAGAATTAAATATTTACATTTCAAAGTTTATGTTTAACTCGAGAAAAACACATTAACTCGATCACTCACCACTACAATTGCATGTGCAAAGTGATATAAAAAGTGAGTACTTCGTCAGAAAGAAGATTTCATTACAAAGTATATTTTTGCACGCGCCCCTGTACCTTTTTATGTTTATTAGATGATCATCGCCCCTATCTCTGACGATATCAAACATGTCTGGAAAATATTTAAAATGCATGTGTTAAAATTATCATACGGAATTCCGTAGTGGCAATGAAGTGACAACTGCGTTTCCGACACAATGTCAAATTCCTGAATAAAATGAAGTGAAAGATCAAAATTCATTGCCGTTTCATGAAGTGTTAACTGCATTCTTTCGAAAAGTTCTTTACACCAGCTTTCATATAAATCAGAGGGAGGGGTGTGATATTGAGTTTGTGTGGCGATAAAGAGGAACCATTTATAAAAGTGTACGTGGTGTTGAGGTTCTTTTGCGACTGGCGAGGCTGAATGAACCGCGCTAGTCACGCGACGTCTGTTACGTAAAACCGAGTTTCCACAATATTACTTAGCTTACTTGTTTGCGGTAAAAAGGCAACTGACGTGTTAATTGCATTGCAGTATTGCTAATTATAATATTAACTCGCATTTTGATTCGTATCGAGAAACCGGCTCCGGTGTGTTAAGGACAGTTATTTCGAGTTTCGTTTGCAGTAGGTACCGCACGTGTATGTACTTGTGGTTATAACAAAATTGAGGCAAAAACTGCAGGTCAATGTATTATTAATTTAAAAAGCAAAAGATAGATAGGTATAACTTCGTGTAAGTATTAACTGCAGAACAAAATACGCTTTATGTAATCGTATATTCACGATTGTTCTCAAAGAACTAGAAGCCATTTCGCGATATAAAAGGCAATCACAAGTGGATAACAACCTGTGGTGTTTGAGCTCACAGGTTTTAATAATGACTGAATTTAAGGTGGTGAACTAAATTATCCCGCGTAATTGCCGGTTCTGATGGCCACGGTTTGCGTCGAACCTACAAGGAGGCGGAGTATTCGTTTAAACGACCAATTTGGAGTCCAACAACAGTTTTATTGAGTTTATCACGCAATAGGAGAGCCGAGGCAAACAACCCCGCCTACACTCGCGACTCGCGACGTTACACCGACAGACTTCTATTTACATACACGTCAGGGTTGCCAGATAAATTCTGTGTAAACGTAAATATCGTTTATTATGTGTTGAAGTAACATTAAAAAATACGATTTTAACATTGAATCTATTCTCGTTCATCTCAGCATTATTTAATCAGCATGGTTGCATGGCATAATGCGGCTAAGAATGTTATTTGAGAACAAACTATGACGATAATATTTGCAAATGTTTTCCTCAAAGTGATAGAGACGGAAGTTAAAGAATGTTAACCTCTGACAACCCTGTGAGTGTCCATTATTATTAAGTTGCGGCCACCGTCGCCCACGCGGCAACACACCGACAAAGTGGTGTTAATGTGTGCGCCACCTGTGTGCACAGGCGCCATCAATATGCCGAGCGAATTGTATGAAAAACCAGCGCTGATTAATTTGTATTTGTAAAGGCAGTTTCAATTATCTTCCATGTAGTCGCCATAGGAGAGATGTCGATCTAAGGCTTATAATGTTGGCCATTCAACAACTTGTAGTGTGCGTTTTTGGGCTTCCAGAAAAGGTCTTGCGAGATATTAAAAATATTCCCGGGAGAATTTTGGGTGTTGTCTGACAAGTCTAGCTCTTCAGAAAGAAAGTAGCCCGTGGAGAAATTTTTCATGGGACGTTTAAAATTTAAAGAAACTTTTTCGCTTAAATATCGAATCGAATTGCTGCTGCATTAGCATTAATTAGCGAGTTCAACAACCGCTGTCGAACTATGTATTTGGAAAAAAATACGCTTCTGGCTCATTGCATTGGCATTGTGACACTACAGAGCTCTTCAATGGATTCAATTAATTACGTTATAAACATAACAAGTAGCTACAACTGTGTAATCCAAAGACCTGCTTACGAGGATGTAAAAATACGAGCTTATGTTTGAATGTATCATGTGATGTGTACATCGCTGATATTTAAATAATGACGTGGTCAGTGCACACTTACTTATGGTCCATTAACCGTTTCTGAATGATTTACTCGTAAAAAATTGATAACAAATGGACGCTCAAACTTTATTGATGTGAAGTTTAGTTAAATTAGACATCGAACCGTAACATATTTATAAATCTGTCATATAGTTGATAAGCTGGGTCGCCAACACTTTTTCAGCCGTGAGTAGATTGAAATTTTTTTTGGATAGGTCTAATTTGACCCTCGATTTCTCTTGCACAGGGAGTAGAAGTTAAAGCGTTATGGCCAACATTTTTTTGCATGAAATGTAAAATCATCGTTTAAAAAAACCCCGCCCATATTAATAACCACGCATTACCTTCCATAAAAATATTTAATTGTATTACAAAAGAAAAAAAATAATGAACTTTAACTAAAACGTTAAAGTCAAGGATTAAACCTACACTGTTTGTAAACTTAAATCTGTATTTCAAAATTATTTCATAACAAATTCTTTGACCTTTATTTGTTACAACTGGACAAACAAATATTTATCCTATTTGGAGATAGATAATTATGTTTACAGTGACATGGCAAAACAAATATTCGAAAGCAATACCCAGGTCACTTCTTCAGCCGACTACTAACGACACAGTAGTAATAGAAATAATGTGACACCTGAAATTGTGCATCCGTGGAATCTGTGTTCGAGGAATTTGTGGCAAAACCGACACATAGTTGAAAATGTGCGGATGTTAGACGGTTGTCAGCTCCGCCCACGCCCGCTCGTCGCTAACTGGACTTTATTTTAGGCTGCATTAGTTAGATACACGGGATAGCCTTTTGAAATCCGGGTCACTTCTAATTTTAATCCCTCTTCCCTGTGCCATTTATATCGGATAACTAGCTTGCAGTTTGCAACCGCAGAATTGGCTTTAGGTATTCGAAAACGTTGTAGTTTGGTAACCGGTGCATACCTAGCTCTTACAATTTTAAATGAATCTTGATTTGCATCATCTCGCGATAAAAGCGACTGTTAGTTAAACCGTTATGGCAGGACTTACCTAATATGGAGTTAATCAATTTTAATTATAAATATTAGTCTTAATAAAGTGACTATTTCTGGCACTGAACCATCAGAGCGTTAGCAGATGGTCACTATCAACCGCGGTATGCGCAACCTACCCTACCTGGACTAAAAATTTCCATTGATCCTTTATAACGGTGAAAATGAAGCGGCTGAACCGTGAAAATCTTGTACGGTTCACAGCCTACCGACACGGCCACTCGGAAAAGCTTTTACATGTTACGACAAAAGTAAAAATACTTGTAGGGCCACTTTAGCGGCGGATATTGACGTGTGAAATGAGAAATATTTTTGTAGACAGGTACAGTTGTCTACAGATTAATATTTTGATAAATACAATGAGTTCTGTCAGCAAAAGAATTTGTGAATCGGAGTCGGCGACGACGTGGCTGGATCCCACGCTGTCGACTCAAATAAGTATTATTTGAGTAATGAGCTATCAAACAAAAGCATAATATTGTTTCTTTATGAAAATATTTCTCCAGCCTTCACGGAATATAACGATAATTAATTATTATTTTTGTACCTCACTTGTTTAAGAATGATAAAAACATTTTGTTTCGTAAATAGTGAAATGTTGATACCTAATTATATAACATTTCCAGTCACGCGTTACATGATCGAACATTATCTTATCTGGTATTCAACGATTTTGAATCAAAGAAATAGTAAAGGTCGTCCACATAGTAGTGTCGTGTGTTAGTCGAAACCGCGAGCCCTAGATTAAATTGGAATAGACTCGTTAGAGGGCAATGTGAAGGCCACGAAATGCTGTTCGATTAAAATAAAGTTGATTCATTTCACGAGTTATTCGGTGTTAAAATCTGGTATGTATAATCAATCATCGGGGTGAGAGTGACGTAATCGGCGCTCTCCCGTCTCCTCGTCCAGTTTGATGTAACGTTTATAGGTGTTATAGTAGCATGGCGGATACAGTAGCAGGCCCCTCCTCACGTCCTCGGATCCGCAATCACTATGGCACGCGGACAGGACATGATACCTACACTTGGTAACTACAGCTTTCCGAGAAATAAGTATTAATTTAGACTAAAATACACCCCCACAACCCCAACGGCCGCGACTTACGAGTTGTAGGTCGTAGGTTCGAACCCAGACTGGCGCTTGACTTTGTGTAAATTATTTCATCACCACTGCTCTCAAAACGGTGAAGGAAAACATCGTGAGGAAACCGGCATGTCCTAGAACCAAAAAATTCGAAGACATGTGACATCTGCCAACCCGCACTGGGCCTGCGTGGTGGATTACGGCCCACTCCCTCTCACCGAGAGGAGGCCTGTGTCCCAGCAGTGGGAACATTATAGGCTGATTATGGGATGGTAACACCCCCACACAAGTCGGGTAGATATTTTTCCAATAAAAATTTACTTCAAATTTACTTCACATTCTGTTGCCAAGTTTGTTCGAGGTAACTCTAATCACCTCTATTTTATTTCTAACGTAAAATTTGTTTCATTATCAAATAATTCATAAATAGATATCGTTTTGTTATCGGTTTGCGATTGATTTATCAGAATTCCCATTGAATATTAGATAAGTAGGTACTTATCACATTTTTAGTGAATGAATCAGTTTCAGTAATTGATTATACTTATTAGAAAGAAATACTTAGATAAGTTCAGATTCATTGAATTCTGTCCGGATATTCATGAAAAGTTTTTTGGTATTAATATCATTTATTCAATTTTCTTGTAATTTTACCTTTTTGTCATCCAACGCTGTTTAGATTACGAATTCATGACCAACACAGGAATTGTATGGTGTTTATCGCCAAATAATATCTCTGTAGGTTAATTGAGGCCATGTTTAAAAGGAAATCAACCGATAAAACTATGTTTGGGTATAAACCGTTTAAGTTAACACCTAACAAACAAACGTTTTCCTCTTGTATGATATAAATGAGTATTTATAGATATACCTATAGGTAGGTGGGTGCACGATAACTACCTAAATGGTAACCAACTAATAATGCAAAAAATGGAAATTATATATTGAACGAAATAATAGGTAAATAGGTACCTAATGTGCCAATAACTATTTAGGTAAAGATACAAAAGAACTATCAGAGAATATATATGATGGCAGATTAAATGAATCCATACTAATATTATAAATTCGAAGGTAACTCTGTCTGTCTGTCTGTATGTTACCTTTTCACGCCTAAACCACTGAACGGATTTCGATAAAATTTGGCAGAGAGATAGTTTGCATCCCGGGGAAGGACATAGGATAGTTTTTATCCACATACCTCGCGGGCGAAGCGGAAGCTAGTTACTTATAACTTAAACCAATACTACTAGCAACTTCACAATTTTTCCGTACAAAGTGAACTCAGGAATTTCTTTTGTTTTCTGTTTTGGCGCTCATGGCAAAGAAAATTGTGAAGAGTTCAGATAAGAAGCGCACCTATTAAAGTCAATCCAGTGCACTGATTCAGCTCAACAATCCAGTGACGCTGGATTCGGTCAATTAGCGGTTCTCTATTTCAATTTAGCGCTGGATGCTGGGCAGTTGGACTGGATTGAAAAAGTTTACATTGGTCCAATACAGTGACACTTGACTCCAGCGCTGGATTAAGATATTAGAACAATGTAAATCAGACTTTAAGTTAGAAAACATCAGTGAATAATCATTAAGTCCAAAACTAGAGAACTAACTTTTCTTTAATCATGAAAATAGGGACAAAATACAGCAAACATTTAGAAATTGCGATCGTTAATTTACCAGCGTTATTTCCTCTCACAATGTCGCAAATATCGTGTCCGGCTGCCAAACACTTTTCTTAATAAGCACGCTTATCCGAGAATAGCGGACATCAATCAAAGCGTCGCGTCAATGCTCAATAGACAGTGTTTGTGCCAAAGTGCCAAGTGCTTTCCCCTGGCGCGCTGGCGGCCGGCAGCCGGCCAGGGGACGCGCGGAGCTCTCCGTTCATTCCTCACACATAAATAAACAATTACAGCACATGCCTGTATCTAAGAGTCTGATATATTAGTCTTGTATGCAAACACTGTCTTGATAATAACAATTACTGTTAATTCTCCAAAGGTCACACAGTTATCTATCACGCAGATTGTTGTGTTAATTAAAAGCTTTGTTTTATGTTTTGCTACATGCATAATCAAATATATTTAACACTTATGACTTGCTATCGTGCTGGGTTAGAACTAAGTAGAAAGTAAGTTGATAAATGACTCGCCTTATAAACTGTTTGCGTGTCCTATTTTGCAATATATTTGCAAACATATCGATGCTGACCTCGTGTGAACAGTTATTGCTTCTCTATTTAGATTCCATTCGTGATTGTTACACGCGTAGGCTAACGCCGTCGTCCCTTGAATATAAAGAGCAGATCTTAGTGGCCGCGTGACTAACCTGCCAGGAGGAATTACCATCGATTGTATGCTAAGCAGCGGTGACTGTGGCCACGCCACTACCATTGATCGGCCGACAGAACGACACCCGCGGCGATAGGATCCGACGTGATTATCAAATGCCAAATTCAATTATAATGGCCTTGTTGCCATAAAAGTCTTGGTATACGCACCAAACATAGTTGCCATTTGTGATTAGCAAACGGAACTTATGAGTAAGTCTATTCATCGGATACTGCATTACGTAATAGTTTATTATTGTGCTATTATGCATTTTGTGGTTTTGATTATGCTTGCAAAATGCAGTAGTTGAATGAGGTTGACTTGGTAACAAGGATTGTTGACATAAACGGAATAGCTTACCTGCTAAACACGTGTTTCAAATGGACTTTCAACTTCTTACGTCCAACTATACCTTTACGTCGGAGAAATTTCGAGGTTTCTATGAACTTGATATCGATTATGTTTCGTTTGAAGGCTCTCCGTGAGACCTATTCGTGTTCCTATGACGATTATTAAAGAAAATTTTAACTTTTAAATTGCCATCCAATATTTATTATTTACCGACAAAAAAACGAAAACTACAATGCTTCCTAGAATGCTTTCTTTGAAACAAGTAGTAGTCGTTTAAGTGCCCGCCTTTTAACGAATTTGCATAGTTAGTGCCTACGAGGTCATGCGCATATCAGAAACATATAAATCGGTGTAAGCTTTTAATAATTCAGCTCAAAGACGAGCTAAGGTTAAATGAAAGTTACATTTGATTGATTCCGTGTTTAAAAGAAAAAATGTTCTTACATGTATTTTTAAACAAAGTGTACATAATAATATTTAAATGTGATAAGGTGATGTAACAAATCACTCTGTTTTTCAACCGTTACCAATTTAACTGAAGAGAAAACAAATACTGTTATCAATGTTTATAAGTTTGGCTTTATTAAAATAGACCTTGCACGTGTACGGTATGTTTGCAAGACAATACAAAAATAAGATTATCACTATAAAAATATAAACACAAAATGTTTTACTGATCGTATATTCTGGAAAATTCTGAACTTAGGAGATCCTTGCCCCTTAGTAACGCGAGGTATATCAGTAATAAACTCTTGATTTGATGTTCCGATATCTTCCCATTTACAGTATCAAGGTACTTACAGTTGATTGAAAAACAAACAGTGTCTACTTACTGAATATTACCTTGTTATCAGTGGCATGTATATACACTTCCCGGGTTAATTCGAGTAAATTCGGCCACAGCACTTAATATCACTTGGATGTTTGTTCAACCGGCATTGGGTCAGATAAGATAATTCCTATACCAGCTGTTGTTGCCAACTGGGCAAGTGCTATCAAGTGACCCGTTGTAAGATCATTTGACCCACCAGGGTTCTTTGGCGACAACGAATATAAGGTCCCATTAAAATAGATGACAAACTTTTAAAAAAACCATTCAGACCACCAAAATAAGGACGACGCGATGGTATAAAAATATAATAAGAAAAACGGATTAGATACTTACAAGAAAAATAATCAGCTAACGAAAATACACTAATGTGGCGGCAATTTATTATTTTAGGTCAAAATAAAATCACTTTAATCAGTGGTCTTTTTTTTGCTTGGATGTCTTGGTTATACGTACTGAGCGCTGTATTAAAATGTATCCATCTATTTTAATGGGTACCCTGTATTTTTACTTAAGCATTTGTTTTCATCGTTATATCAATGGCCTACGTATTGCAGTGTTGCGAACTTTAAACTGTACTGGGAATCAAGGCTGCACTACTTGAGTAGTCATCGCATTAATAAGTAGGTATTTCAAGTTCTGCGAAACTCATCATGATAAATAGCAGCATTGTTCATTTTAATCTATTCTCTAGGTCTTTTTGTAATAACCTGTCTGCCTATATCGCAGTCAAAGTATTGCCTTGGTAGAAATGAATACCTTTTTTCCTTTTCATTTGCTTTGTTTTGATGTAGATGAGAGAGTTTCTATCAATAATGTTGACAGTTCTTTTGTAAACGGAACAACCATGATGCTCTAGATTTCCACTTGACCGAATACGGTTTGCAGATATTTTGTAATTAAATATTTCGCCGATAACTTTTGCCGATACCGCCGGTCACGTAGGTACGCACTCGCCAACTTATTCACACACAGATAATATTGAGAATTACAAAAAAGCAACCAGACCGCGCTCCGCACTAGAACAAGTCTGTTTTGAGCAAGATATCGGTTCGTGTTCTGACTAATTGGCTTTAATCGCACCTAGCTGACAAAAAAAAAACAAGCGCTTTAGTTGCGATGGTACTTGTAAAACGATCAACAAGCGATAACATTGACAAGTAACACGGATGAAGAATCACCCAATAAACAAGAAATACTACTTTTATCACTTTTTACGGGCGCTACGCGCTACGAATAGAATCAATTATGCTACAAAAAGTTTTTAATTCAAATTATCAACAGAAACGTCGTTGTGACCGAGGTCGACATAGAAACAAGGTACGTCGTCAATTGGAAGAGTAAATAATAAATATTTGGAAGTGAGAGCGACGCATGCGGATGTGAGCTGACGTCACAATAGAGGCACACGCCACAAAACACCACCAGCGGCCACCGCTATGCGCTTGTTGACACATGCGCACGCGTTCTTCGAGGAAGAACCCTCTGTCAATGGACCGAGGAAGATGCGACTAGCTGTTTTCAAAACGTTAGCCAGAATCGCCAATACTGGGATTCGAGAGCGTGAATATGTTGTGTCAACACGACGAAAGCCAGCTCAGGAAACGAACGATTCACAGCGTACTAAATATGCGTGCTGCGAGTTCAGTTTTCACCTTTCTAAACGCCTAGTTAGAGGCAGGGTTTATCAATAGGTAGGTTCAGTATAACAGACGTCCTTGCCGAGCGCTCTGTTACATTTGACGCTTATTGCTAGTGCTAGTTGGTGGTAAGGCACGGTAAAATTAATAGGCAACATTGAACTTGAACGTGTGTTGCGGTGCGTGCGGATGACGTCACTCACACGTACACGTGCGAGGCGGCGGCACCACTCGCGCCGCGGCCCCGCAAGGCCGCTGCCTATCGCACCGGCCACATCGCGCCGCACCGCCGTGCCACCGTGCGCGCCTAACTAACCGTGAACACAGCCTCATGTATAACTACATATATTATACAGCTATATACACACAATGAGTGGCTGCTACGTTCAACACGAGAAAAGCCGATTTAAATCACACGTTCTGAGAATTAATTGATCATTCGGATGGTTCTGCAATATACAGTAAATTATCATTACATTCAATTGTTTGCTTAATTATAGCAAACTTATTGGCTGATTCATGGAAACGATAATGTTATGATGACAGAGAATATGAAACAAAAATATAATACACTAGCTGTTCCCCGCGGTTTCACCCGCTGCTCAGCGCTTAAGGGTCATAGCGTGATGTTATATAGCCTTTAGCCTTCCTCGATAAATGGACTATTCAACACAAAAATAATTTTTCAATTCTAACCAGTAGTTCCTGAGATTACCGCGTTCAAACAAAGAAACTCTTCAGCTTTATAATATTAGTAATACATATTTATACTTTTTGTAAATTGGTAATGGATTCCAGTGAATTTTCATTTGAAAAAGAGCAAATACCCAAAAGACCTTAAGCAGTGAAGGACCCTGAGATACTTAAAAAAAAAGCAATGTTCAAATAAGCAACAAGTAAGAAATTTATAAGTCGTGGCATTTTTCAACTCACGGCTAATAGGATATAGCTCCGTATCACACATTCTCACTCACGCAATACGAGAATACTATTTATATCTGCACAAAAATCGATAAATGTACTTACATATATCGCGGAAATTTACACTATGGTTATCAGAACCATCTTTGATAACAGTGATAAATAATGCATGTATAAGTATTTATGTAAATTTATGTCATAATCGATATCGATAATAATGGTAAGTTCACGTTTCTTCTCAGACGATAAATTATACATATATGAAAGTTTATGGTCCTGAAAGAAAATAAAGATAGGTAGGAAATGGAAATGAAAACCCTTTATGATACTCCACAGCCTAAGTTTTATTTTCAGAGTCACCCACACAATTAAGGTAGGTACCTATTGCTGGCAGATATTATAATGTATAGAAAGCCAACCCAAATTTAAAAAAGTAAGAACAATCAAGTGAAACTTCGAAAAGATCAGTTATTCTGTGGTTCTATGATTGGACTACAATATATTGTACTCAAAATCCAGCTAAGGAGACAGATCTCCTGAAAACGAATTAATTTAAATCCGATACAATTAACAATGTTAAGTAGTCTCTGTGTCATGGTTCGCGGAAGGTGCTGTAAGCAACTAAGTATTTGCCTCAGTCTGCTATTCCTAGAAGTTGTATCAGAGACTGTTGCTAACTTGTACCTTACTTGACCGGAATTTGATCCCGAAGAAAATTGGTTCTGACATGGAACTATTTTATGGAAAGTGCGATACGATTGGAGAAGATAAAAGTCTGAAAGAAGAGCAGATACCTACCCAAAAATAATCTTTATAAGTATTATCAGCTTTTGGGATTTTGGCATTGGCAACTAAGTGCATGAAAAACCTGAGTGACATTCAAATTTTAGATAAGACATAATATAAATAATGATAATCACGGACACTGCGGTTTTTTACTTGAAGTCAACTTATTATGCAAAGTGCCTTTCTAAGGTCGGAGTTGAATCCATTACGGTGGTGTCGTAACGTATCATTAGAATCTCATTTACCTTGCATAATATGGATACACATGATTGCATGTGTCTTGTCTAATATACTGTTCATTACAGTTACTATCTTTCCATAAATGAGAACCGATGGGGTATCTCCTTTCTTGTTTAAATCCACCTTAGATACTGTTTATGTTTAAAGCAAAACTTGTTTACCATTTGATGGTAATTTTCCATCGTGTTTAATGGGATTATCATGCAGAATAATGATTCTATGTACAAAAAGGGATGTAACTAGGTATATGTATTTTAAAAACATTTTGTACTGATGCTCTATCAGTATGTTTTCGTAAAGTTGTAATTTAAGTTCAAAGAAGATCATAGATTGCATATCTCTATTATATCGGAAAACAACTTTATATAAGCGTTTTTCAAGATGGACATGAAGATAAAAATACCTAGTTAGCGCAAGTTTCTCTTATGATAAAACCTTTATAGGTTTCCGTGTTTATACACGGAAACATTAGTTAATCTACAACAATCAACAATAGGCCACTAAGTACTCACATGTAATTTAGCTATAGCTTCATAATTTCAATATCTAGGCTATTAAGCCAAGTATTTTTCGACATGACATACATAATATATCATGTAAAAATTCCTCTGATTGTAAAAAGATTGCGTGCAAAATCTTTAAATTCATTGTTAGTTTTTCAAGTAATCTATGTAAACACCAGGTAAAAGATAATTCTTTAGGTACTATACCTAAGAAATCTCCGACAACGCTACGGTTTATTAATAAAATGTAAGTAATTGAGAATTTTGATCGCAAAGGATATTGCAAAACCTGGTACGATTATGAAAGCCTCTAAAATCGTGAAGGCCGAGTTCAAAAGATATTGAAGCAGTCAATGTACAAAATGGTGACACCGATTACACCTGAATATTTTAGTGCTTCTACTCCGTCAAAAACGGAGCGATAATCTCGCGGAATTTCGTTTTTCTAAGACCTTATCCGTTTGCATTGTCTATGTGATTTTCCTCATAATTTGGTATTTCATTTATATTAGTTAGGTATTATATCCAGTCTACCTATTTAAATTCTATTCAGATAATATTGCTCCTGTGTTTAATAACGGTGTCTGGGACATCTTTCTACAAAAATTGATAAGACCATGAAACAAATCAGTGCTCGTACAATTCTTCGTCCGATAGGTACCTAGCATGAGTGCACAGCTGCAATGCAGTAACATATTAACACGGCGCATGCAACATTCGCTCAGTTGGCGTATTTGCGTATCGTAGGTACCTACTTCTTGCATAAGTGGCGTATTTCGCAACACCTTACTACAGTGTAGCCGCGAAAGCTGTGACGTAACCGCTGCGCAGGCGCTGCCGACCCATTGATTAGACCGAGCTGTGAATGTAACCAGTTACTTAAGGCTAATTCACTCTTATTCTCAATTTTATCACTGAAGACTGACAGTGATATTCATAAATCAATCGACATACAAAAATGTAACAGATAATGCGGCAAGTATTAAATAACTTTGTGTATACTTGCTTGCTCGGTTAGCAACGGCACGAAATATATATATTTAAACACGAAACCGTTTTCCACGTGTGTACTGCACCCACGCAGTTCAAGAAAATACTTGAAAAGTTACCTTTCGCAACTTGTACCTGAACACGGAGAAACATCGAGAGGTCGAAACATGGAGAAACGTTGTTAAAATATTCATGCAAAAGAGGTTAGTCGTATTTTTAGAGAGACTAGTGTCACAAGGAGGCGGCCGGTCAACAACATCGATCAAAGTGCGTTTCGAATAAATCGAGTTGGGAGCAACATAAAGTACACACGCACAAGCAATACGTACCTACATACGGTGACATTATGGAGATCTGCCTAACCATCTGACTAGGACAGGATTATATAATTTAGCTAAACGAATATACCTATTTAAGATTATTCTCCTGCACCTAGTATTGTTTATGATCGCTAAAATCATTCTACAATTGAATGTCAATGCGGATAATGCAGTGCTGGGAATATCCCACGACACCTGTGTAGTCAAAACAAAGTTACTGCTAAATTCAGCCTACCTTACTTGTTTAAAATAATCAAGTTCGACCATACGGATTACCTACCTATTTGAAATCTTTTACTGAATAAAAATCTATAATCCATTAACTTACAGACACAGCCTAAATCGCTGAGTCTAGAAGCATGATATTTTGCACAAGAGTTCCTTTTATGACGAAAGTAGAAAAGATTTTTGAAAATTCAGTGTAAAGGGGTCAAGTATAGAAGCTCGTTTATTCAATATAACTGATTTTAAAATGCTCTACCGCGTGAACCTATGTAGGTGTTGACATGGATAACAAGATGAGCTTCGCAGCACATGTGTCAATAGATACAAGTTGTGAACAATTTCAGAGAATGTCCAGTCTAAACGACATATTGAATTACGGACACCTGCGTTCAGCTAAATTCACTACTTCCTCTTGCCAGATTCAAGCCCACCCACATATCGTCAACTATTATTTATGTTTTAAGCAAAACTTATAGACTTATGCTTGTTCGTTCGGAAAACCAATATTCTGTTCTATCAAATTAATGACACATGGGATTTCTGATAAATAACAATTGATATTTACACAGTCGGGTACCATGTTGTTGTATCCTTCTCAATCGTCTCGGGGAATACCAGTTCATTTAAAATAAACTTCTGCCTATAATATTTAAGAATAAACTTAAATCCGACTGTCCACAAATAAATTGTCGCAGTTAATTGATGATTATACGAGTATGTTACTCTATCGTGTCATAACTCATATCACAAAATTACTTAATGTAAAAACTTGTGTAGATCAATGACAGCGATTAAAAAACATGTCAACTAACAGTAAACAGATAAAAAGGTAGTATTTGGACTCGCTGTGTTCCACACATAAGGCCTGTCACCTTTTATGTGCATCGTCGATTAATGAAAGTAAAATAATAGTTCCGGCATTGTTTGGCACAGATGTATACATTGGTCAAGACGAAGGTAACAGTACAAACATCCAACTACAAGGGCCGTGTTGACAAACAACACCCTTTAATATAATCATTGTTTACCTTGCAACAATGTATGTTTGTAATGAATATTATTTAAATGCAAATTGTTTCACGATTTTCATTGTTTCAGTTGAACCAGAAATAGCCAGTGATTAAAAGTGGTCGTTTAGCTTTTTGTTAAACAAATATCTGTGGCTGTGTCCATTCAGGGGTGCCTCGTGACAATACTATGGAATATGCAGATTTTCCTGTAAATTATACTTGTACCTAGCTAACGTTTGTGAATATAATTAAAACATGCGTTCATTTACACGATAATTCATTTACAAAACAATTCGTGTGGTGATTTCTGAATGACATTTCCCGTTTCTATCTTGGAGGTGAGGTCAATTAATGATGGTAATAAATGAAAATCTTTCCTGGATTTCGTTGAATCGCTAAGCGGATATTATGTTCTTTCATAATTCCTTATCTGTAATGTGTGGTAAATAACAATATCAATTTCATTTAATAAGTTGTTTACGGCCACGCCTATCTTAGTTCAATTATGTGGGGTTCTAGGAAATGCTGCTTTACCACGATGTAAATTATTAGAAGCCCGCCGTCTTTCCTTAAAAGAATCCGTCTTTCCTTAAATAAATTAATAATAACTTTGAAACTTTTGAATTATGTAAAGGTAAATATTTTACAGGAGTTCGCGACACCACATGTTCCGTGAAAAGATTTGGGGTTGAAAGAAAAAAGAAAAGTAGTATAATATTTTACGGATTCCTTTTGTATTTAATTTTGTACCATTTTTTTCACTAATTTTATCCTTAGCAACACTCAAGTAGGTATGTCGGTACAAAGTGTGATTTATTTTGGGTTTCTAAGATGTTTCGAATCTACGTAATTATCCTGTATTATGTAGAGGTATGGAAACTTCTGAAACTAAGAAGTTTTACTATGTATACCTCGATTAGTGGCCTAAGTTTTAGTGGCCTAGTAAATGTCACATGGCTGCGTGGGGTCGAGTGGCATCGATATGATAACAAAGAACTGATGCTGACGTTAACTACCGTCGCATCGCACGCCGTAACGAAACACTGAAACCAACCTCTTTGATTGTTTACATATTGCAATAAGATACCCTCTTTTACGCTCGTGAGAACGCGAATATAACATGACCGGTATTGTGAGTTCACACTATTCACCTACATGCTATAGGTACGCTAATTAGTTAGCTATTATCTTACTTATATTTATAGCAAAGGAAGTAAGTAGTCAGAGTATACAGGGTGACATGGGAGCTCGACGCTTGACCTCTTACACTGGATTCAGTAGGTACATGGTTCTAACCAATGATGTATAAAACTAAATACGTCATTGGTTCTAACTCTCCATCGTTGAAATTATAAGCCGGTTATTAAAAAAAAAAACAGTGACACTTCGGGAGTGCCGACAGAAGTGAAAACAAAACATAAACAGAATACTTACTTTGCCATCAGTCACTGACGTATCGGATATAAATTAAAACCGAGTACATCCCGAGGACAGCCGAACATATCCGAAGCGGGTATTTTTTTAATCGACTTATAAACAAAACACACGCGGTGTCGCTTACGGTAACAGTGGCGCGCGTTCAATGGTTTTTTCCCATCTCAAAAATGCCCAACGCGCCTAAGGAAGTTTTCACTTCAAAAATTGCTTATATTTTTTTTACAACAGCAGATATATTTTTTTATAACCAGTGATCGGAATAGGTAGAGCTATTTAGGTCCATTGACCGCAAACATTGACGTTAATATGGATATTCCACGGGATTCCGACTGATACTACGGGATTTTATTGTCGCTAGAGTGATGCACCTGTTTTTGTCTCTTTCTGCGCCACTAGAATTCAATTCTTTACCAACAGTAACTTCGAAACTAAACTTAACTTCGTAACTAAAAGGGAATATCCATATTATTCTAACCTATGGCAAGTACATAAAACAGCTCTACCTATTCCGATCTCTGTTTATAACGGACTAATAATTTCTACACTACGTTTAGAATCGTGTGCTGAATTCATGCTTTACAATTTGTACGTCGATGTCACCCTGCTGTATTTGCAGAGGCAAAAATAGGTTGGGAACCGACGGAAAATATCAATTGTAGAGCTGAATTGAACCTCTCAAAATTTTCCGACAACTTTTCTAATATGGCTTCATCGTAAACTTCAAAGTATGTACCTATGGCTATTGTTGCTTTTTTATATTCCATCTTTATAACGGGGAGGTAATACCAGCCGAAATTATCTATAAAAAAAATCGTGTGAACTTAGGGGAAGAGTGGGATGACAGCTCATCAGGTGGAATAACAGCTCAATTCAGCTAAGTTTTCACGGTGAGATTAGTACAGAATAGACCGGCTGAAATGGGGACTTATAAAAAAAATGCTTTGAAAATCAGTGTTTAAATTACTTCTATTTAAAAAAATACTTTTTCGCTTCGCATGCTATAAACGTTCGTCTTTAAGTTGTGCGTAGGCGACATAAAGTCGCGTTTTATGCTCTAGTGCATAAAGTACTTTTTTTTCTAAGACTAAGATAATCGCCGAACAGCCACACGCACAATAAAACGACGCGTCGCAGATTAATGTCGTTATTTTATTTCATTTGCTTTAATTTATAGCACCTCCGTGTTTTCTATCATTAATTTAATAAAACCAAATAAAATAGTTGTAATTTATTATTAAAACGTTTTTATGACTTGGCAGTATGAAATACCCAAGTCGAATGACACAAAGTAGAAAATTAAAAAAAAAAAAACTTTTCAAAAGTGGCGGGAGCTAGCTATTCTCTTCTTCAATTTTGCAACATTTTTGAACAGTGAAAATACTGTTATATGTATATTTTATGCCTGTTTCATTTTCTCGCGATCGAAGTGAAAAGCCGAGTGTAAAAGTATAACAAGCCATTTTATTCACTAGTTGTACAATCTACAATCTACTATGTTTTCTATGTGTCATGAGATTTAATTATGTAAATGAAAACTGGATTAATTGTTTTTATATAATATAATAATAAAGATGACTCTATTCCTAGGCTGAGTAATAAACATAACAAGTTCATTATGTAAATCACTGTTAATCAAAATGTAGGCTTATAGTAATTAATATAGTAAATAATATTGTTAATAAAGCAAGCTGTTTAATTACTAGCTCGCCACTTGAGGGTATTATTAATAATACGCATGATACAATTTATAGGTATGGAAACTATTAATGTGTTGTGGGTAGATGTTATGTGAATTTCCATTTGTAGCTAAATAATGAAAATAATTCAATGATATTTTTCTGCAAGAGCAACACAACATCCTTCCTTGTATTACTTGCTAAATTGTGGTATTATTAAATATATATATTATGAACTTAAAATATATTCATTGTTCTATTTATGTAATATTCACGTGGCTGAAATCCCTAACGCTCTATTTACGGTACGTTTGGATTTCCTCTACCATTGTTGCTCAAAATATCAATTACCTACTAATTGATATTTCACCGACTTCTACTCCTACTCCTTCACAGTGCACGCGGTGCGGCTGTGGAATTCACTACCGGCTGAAATTAGGGACTGCCAAACTGTTGCAGTTTTTAAAAGAAAAGTTAAGGAACACTATCTTTCCACTTTATCATAGTTGTGTATGTAATTATTATTTTGATTGCATTATATTTATTAAAATTCTAGTGATATTTATTTTGGAAATATGTATGTTTATTTGTATGTATGTACCTAAGTAAGTATATTCTCATTATACTTGTTTAGTTTTATTAAGTGAATTGTTTTTAGATTTTATGTGTTATTTTTTGTCTCCTTTACTCTTTCGCACGCTGTCTACATCTCTCTATTTATTGTCCTATCGCAGGTAGGTATGCTGGAAGAGATTTCTTATGAAATAAGCATCACTTTTGTACCTATTTTTCTGTTCTGTTTTTTTCTTGTCTATTTATATATGTGTGTACATAAATGGTAAAATAAAATAAATAAATATTTTGAGCAACTTATTAGGAGGGTTATTCAGGAGGCCCTCCTGGGGAATTAACAGAGTTATTAATAAATATAGACTGTCCGGTTAATTCTCGTTTAACAAAAGCAATTTCAAGGTTTATTGTTAGGTTGTTCTAAACAAAATTCTATGTTCGTAGAATGACAGCGATTTGGAAGTGTATTTTATATTTTTACCGACTTCACAAAAAGGAGGAGGTACTATGTTCGGATGTTTGTATGTTTTTTTTTTTTTTTATTTTTTTTTTTTGTATGTTTGTTCATCGATTACTCCGCCAATTGTCGACGGATTTTCAAAATTCTTTTTTTGTTCGAAAGTAGATAGTTCTGAGGTGGTCCTATTGTCACCAAGTTAGGATCTGATGATGGGATCTTAGAGAAATCGAGAGCAACCCTCAAATTTTATAGGCTCACTTATTGTTTTTCGCATATTTTATGAAGTATCTTGTGTATTTGCGTACGGTTGTCACCATCTCAGGTAGCTGGGCTGATGATGGAAGGTTCAACTCCTTAACAGTAAGAAGTTACTCGAACAGGCAAGGACTGTTTTAGTAAATTGTTTTGATGTTTGATAGGGCATTTGCCACATTTGGTCTCATGATCATCAAGTTATGACCTGATGCTGCAGACAGGATAGTCTGCAGAGTACCTAACTCCTCGACAACTAACAGCAGATATATCGTGTTTAGGCTCATTGAAAAGGGCTCGATGTGTGGATAAACGTACTGTTAATGAGGAACACCGAAGTACATAGAGACCTGATGCTGAAGCCAGTCGAGCATCAAAAAAAGTACAAACCTTGAAATTACAGCACCGTAGTCGTGTTTGGGCTCAATTTAAACAGGACTAAATTTTAAGTTCAATGCAATGTTGACATAAGTCTGGCCTGATGCTGCAGCCAGGATTATCAGCATCTAGTCTAAAAACTAATAAATACTTCTTAACGTGAAATACTTTTGCGAGTTTTTCTTCTGTATAATTATCCTAACAAATGTTGCCGGTAGTGGCTAGATGAGAGAAGCGGAGGATCGCGAACGTTGGCGCAAACTTCGGGAGGTCTACGTCCAGCAGTGAACTGCAATTGGCTGATGATGATTTATAAAAGCCTCAATCGTTGCATTTCACGCAATGCCTTTTCGTCATGTGGTCTATTTAGCAATTCGGTAGGCTTCCAAGTCGCATAATACAATGTCATACAGCGTCTTTACACGACTAAGCGTAACATAAACTTGGCCCCTAGCAAAATTTTTCTTGCCTAAGTCTATTATTAAAGTAACTTGAGCATTTGCTCTCGGAAATTATGATTTGGTAAAGTGGAGCTGATGATGAAGACCACGAATGGCACTACTCAATGACAAATATTTCACGGGTTGCGATTCGATTACTTTAATATGGCTGCTAAGCAATTTATGCTCATTACAATGCGCATGGTGAAGTGGAGCTGATGGTGACTTCTCAATCAGCTCCAGTTCTCCTGGTTCTTACTAGGAGAACTCCTCAACAATTAACGTCCATGCATCGGGAAAAGCAATATTTTGTAAAAGGCGATAAGCAGTTGACATTAGGCTATTATAACTTAGATAAATTACAAACCGACCCGCTAAAAAGTGAAAAATAAAAACTTTTTTACAAAAAAAACAACCGACTTCCAAAAACACTATAAATAAAGAGAAAAATAACTTTAATTTCGGAAGTCGGTGGCAAAAACTAAAATACAAATCCAAAGACACCGACTTCCGAAATTAAAGTTATTTTTCTCTTTATTTGTAGTGTTTTTGGAAGTCGGTTGTTTTTTTTGTAAAAAAGTTTTTATTGTTACGAGTATATCATGTTAAGGGCTAAGTTTAATACAGTTAATGGTTATATTGTATTTTAGTAATTATAATCAAGTTATCATTGTCAATACTCAATTGATCGTCGAACACAACAAAGATTCATAATGTAGAGCCACCAGGGGGCCTAAAAAGGCCACTTTGGCAGAATCATAAAAGGATTAACATTATGAATCATAATATTATGGCGAAGACAGTCCGTGATTTCCTTTTTTTTAGTTGCACTAAGTAGGTATAATCAAAGAAATTGGGATTGGATTTGGATTGGATTGATTGGTATTGTAGCACAGACAAAAAAAAATAACTGAGAATCGTTCACCAATGGGATTTGAAACGATTAACTTAACAGTTAACTGTCCATTATGATTCATAATGTTATCCTTTTATGTTTCTGCGGAAGTGGCCTTTTCAGGCCCCCTGGAAAAGTGTTGCGGCGACCCCAAGTAACATGGAACAAGGGAATGAAGATGATATTGAATGTAGAAATCTGGGCTCTACTTTACTTAAGGTCTATTCAAATTTATGTTTCTAACTGATGTTATTCAAGTAAAACAAATATGAACTTTATTTTAGCGGTACCTAATTAAGTTGATTTCAGTGACTAGCACCATTGAAAAAAATATAAAAATGTTTGAAGTTGTAGCGTAAACTGAACTTTATTGTGTAGTAATTATAGTTATTTTTCCATAAACTTATGTTTGTTTACATGTTTGGCAAATAAATTGCGAACGCAGATTAGCATAGGATTTAAAGTTGGAGCAAAATTAATCACCCTATCGGAAGATGTAATAATTTTTTTGCAAATGGCGTCGTACGTCAATCATATTTGACATTAAATTTGTGCACTACACAAACAGACAAGCAATGGAGCGCTATACTCCGTAAGATATTGAATATTGTGAAAGAAGCGTTTCCTGGTCGCGTAATCGCCAATTTTGGCGATTTGGCATGGCCAGCAAGATCGCCCGGTTTAACCATCCCAGACTTTTTTCTTTGGGGCTACTTGAAGTCGCGGTTTTATGCCAACAAGCCTCAGACAGAATATTCGACAGAAATACGAACAGTTATCACCGGAAATCTTGCGGAAAGTCATGGGAAATGCGATAAAGCGGGCACAAATCTGTATGAACACTGGTGGCAGCCACTTGACAGATATCATCTTATCCACTCTATAGAAAAAATTGGAAAGAAAAAAAGATTTCCATCACTCAAAATCATTTGTTTTTATAAAGTAAAAAAGTTATTCAATAACAAAATTGGATGATTAATTTTGCTCCACCTTGTAAGTACAATAATAATCTCATAGCATGTTACTTTATCTTTAACTTCACCTCTAGGATAATACTACAGTAAGTATTAACCTATATTTAAGATAAAGAGATACTTACCTATACCTACGGCTATAAAAGTGATTGACAGATAACAAAAGATGGTGATTTACCTACTTCCAGCGAACTGAACACTGCTGTGAATGAAGAAACGTGTGTCTATCAATAAACTAGACAGTAATAAAGATTCTCATTTCCTTTGAATATAGTTCATCTACCTTTATACAACATTACTTTACCTTTTACAGCCTATGAACAAACTAATTGGAGAACTAATCAGACGAACTTTGAACATGATACGGTTCCAGCAGCTCATTATTTACCAACTAATTTTATGTACACTTGGAACGTAGCGTTCATTCATGTCTGCTAACTATTTATATAAGTACCAACATACATGTGACTATGTACAAAAATAAAACGTGTATGCATACGAATACAGGTATGCGTGGTATTATCGGCTAATACAGCTGATACCGTCAGATATGGCTACGTAGGCGGGCTCGGTAGCTGGTAGCCTGATAACGCACACATGTGCACACGTACCTACGTGCAAGTCCATGTGTGCACATGTAACACTATCTGTGTGACACAAGCTATGATATCTCTTTGTTTTCTTTGCAACCGCCGCACCGCTTGTTATCTGACAAATGGGTTCTCGTTTATTTAATAGGTATCATGCATCCTTACCGGAGTAGAATTACTGTTAGGTAGTTAATAGGTGTCTTAACCCTTAGTCTGCCGGAACGTAGATCTACGCGAGACACAATGGCTTTTTAATTGTGTCTGTAATTACGGCACACATGTGGTTAATAACACGAGGGTCAAATACCTATGACAGGATAATATTATGTGTAATATGAGTATGACTGATAAAGGACGAAATCGATTAACTGTAAATGCATAGCGAATAGGGTTAATCGTGATGAATGATTAATTTATCTGCATTTATATCAGGTTTGTAGATAAGAAGACGAACTCAGTGCATGTGCAGTTTGGGTATAAGTAGGTAATTCATCATACAATCATTATTTTTAATGGGTCGTCAGAAGCCCGAATGTCTGACAACCAGTCTTACCAAGGGGTATCGTATTACCCAGTAACTGGGTCAGATAGGCATTCGCTCTATGTAAAATACTGAAAATAGTTGGGAAAAGGCTAGGCAGATGATGATGACAATCATTGTTTTTAAATATTTGTATATTTTATCACTTCGTTATAGGGCCCGTGGCTAAATAATAACATCCGCACAGGTCGATCAATCAGGTTAAGCTACACTTGCCGCGGTTGGTCTGTGGATGGGTGACCATCTTTACATACCGAGACCCCTCCGTGCCTCGGAAAGCACGTTAAACCGTTGTTCCCGGCTGTCATTCGTGGATATTTGACAGTCATTACGAGTAGTCACAAGCCCGAAAGTCTGATAACCAGTCTTACCAAATGGTATCGTATTACCCAGTAACTGGGTTGTGGAGGTCAGATAGGCAATCGCTCCATGTAAAATACTGATATTTAGCTGCATCCGGTTAGACTGGAAGCTGACCCCAACACAGTTGGGAAAAGGCTACGCAGATGATGTTATAGGTAATCGACTGATAGGTCCTTATAGTTTCAGTTTGAAAAAGATAATTTCGTAATAAAAGTTAGTGAAATATTTTAATAACATTTGTGTGTAATACCTCAACTTAACTTTTCTTTTTAAAGCTCCTTCCTAATTTATTTTCAAAAGAGAATTTAAGAAGTAAATTTCAATAGTTATCTAGACTTATCTACTTCAAAGTAGCATGTTGCATTTTAAAATGTTTTGATTCCATGATTGTTACACAAAAAAGGACTATAAATAAAGAACAATAAGACTGGTCAGTTTTTGTTTTTAAGAAATACAAGTAGGTAAAACCAACGGATTGCCGTGGAACCCAAACTGTTTCATGTGGCGCCCAAATGGCAGTGTCAGAGATTTTTTTGTACGGCTTTGTTCGATGCGTATGTCCAGCGGTGGACTGCGTTTGACTTGAGTATTTTTTTATTATATTTTATCATACACAGGATCATAATAACAAATTATAAAATACAATGTTTAATTACCGGAAATATGTAACAACAATATGTATTCAGTACCTATAGAAGCCACCAATTACCAATCACCTACTAAAAGCAATACACGCGATTTCGACACATCATTCTGGTTTTAAAATCCTTTCATATAACCCGTTTTGTACCTGATTTGTTCAAGTGAATCTTCTTAACTGTCTATGTACCTGAGCAGGGGCCAAGCATGGCACCCTTCTGAATAAACTGAATTGTTTACTAAAGTATCCATATTTGAAAAAAAAAACAGATTAGTTACTACTATGTATCAAAATAGAGTAAAAAGTAAAATCTCCACCGCCGGCGCCGCCACACAAAATTACTTTATGTAAAAGTTAAAAAAAGTATGGATGTTGTTACCTAATACAAAGTTAACTCATTAACTTTTGAGACGTTTCTTTGAGGTATTACTGAAGGGAGGGTTAAATGGGAAACCGTAATCGCTTGATGTTTTAAAATAGAGATTTGGGCCTATTTGTGCTACGAAAAACGCAAGATTTTGTTTGGTTGCTAACTGCTTTCGAGTAAGTAAGTCCTTTAATGTAACATAGGACATTAGCAAGTAGGTATATAAACATAGCAGGTCTTTTCAAAGCATGTTCTATAAATAAATATGAGTAAAGAGTAAACTCGCCTAGTTGAGACAAGGAGTTAGTTTACAGTGTGTTAGCTACGCCGCCGGTGGGTTAGTCTATGCACATTATGCGCTTTTCAAAACAAAGAAAAGTTGAGATACAATTTATACAAGTTTTTGTATTTGTTACAACTTCTAATCGTAACTCATCATCATCATCTGCCTAGCCTTTTCCCAACCATGTTGGGGTCGGCTTCCAGTCTAACCGGATGCAGCTGAATACCAGTGTTTTACATGGAGCGACTGCCTATCTGACCTCCACAACCCAATTACAGGGTAATACGATTCCCCTTGGTAAGACTGGTTGTCAGACTTTCGGGCTTCTGACTACCCGTAACGACTGTCAAAGATCCACGAATGACAGCCGGGACCTACGGCTTAACGTGCTTTTCGAGGCACGGAGGGGTCACGGTATGTAAAGATGGTCACCCATCCACAGACCAACCGCGGCAAGCGTAGCTTAACCTGATCGATCGACCTGTGCGGCTGTTATTATTTAGCCACGGGTCCCTCTAACTAACTTAAGCCCTTTAACTTGTAATCGTAACTACGGTTATGTTTCATTTTTATTATTGCAAAAAAATCGTTTCGAACCTTTTTAATTAAACCACATTTTGTATTTACAGAACTGCGAAGTAATTGCGTAACACAGTAACAGTAACAATGGCTTTCATTTTGACAGTTCAAGAACGTTCATTGCGTTTTTTACGTTGTCGAGCAGATACATTTTTCGAACATATCAAGCAATGGATCAGCAATATCCTTCAAAATTATTCAAATTGTGATTGAAAGTGTGTTCGCAATTATTGTGTTGGTTCATAGTTTATACATATTGTATTGTAAGTTTATGATGTAGCATTTGCTTGATCATAATTCATACGCCAAAAAATCAGCATAATATCCATACAACATTGTTTGAACACTCAATACTTTTATAGTGATTTGAAACAGCATTTTGATTCTCTCAAACAAGTCTTAGTTTTTTGTTAGAAAAATGCCACAGGCTGGTACCTACTTACTTACCTACTAGAATTATCGACATCGCATAATTATTACGCATGTTTGATTCGGGACGGCTTGTCTAGATATTACATTGACGTGTTTCGATATCTAAGAGAATGTCACGTGTCAGCAGTCCATTGGTTTTATCTAAGGATTTTCCAACATTATCCGCGACTTACGACCGCTTTGCGTCATCGCGGAAAAGTGTTCGTTTTGCATCGCGTTTATTATTATTTTGTTTCTGTTCCAGCGCATTTTATTGTTTTCACGTAGGTATTTATTTAGTACGTGCATAGTAACATTTTTGTGTATAGCATAGGCTAGTTTGATTTGAAATATAAGTTTCTACGAACTAGGAGAACAGAAAACTGTTAAACGTCATACCATCCTAAGTTCCTAAAGTTTTGCACCGTTTCAATAACATTTTTTTAGACAGTATTGCACTCCGTCGCTGTGCACCTGTCTTTTTTTCGTGGGAAAGTAGACGGCGATGTAGAAGGTACCTATGTCAGACTCCTACCTCGTGACCGCTGAGTTTACCTTACACACTAGCTATCGTGGTGTTTAGTAATGATTACTATTAGTTAGTCCGCCGCGTTTATCTGTCAACAAAGATACATTAATAGGCGGTAATACATAGTATTGCGTGTACAGTCTCCTACAGCCGGTCGGAGGTTATCGCACGACCTAACTGGCCACTTGTACTTTTCCTACTTGTTCTAATTTTAACTCATCAATTATTGAAAATGGTGCATTGTAGTAAGCTGATAATAAGTTCTTATCATACTGTCACAATAATTAGGTATTTAGCGATAATTCCCCGAAGCTCAGCATAATATATACTATCAATACAATGCCTTTATTTGTATTACTATTAATTACTTGCGTTAATTACTGATTTATACTATAATTCCTGCAATTACAATACGTTGGTACACTTGCGGTTACACAGTCCAAGATAATTAGTGCAAGTGTTGTATTAGTAAGACACAGGCTGATAACTTTTTCTTAGAAAAATTATATGTAGACGGTTCAACAAGTTCAACTTAAGCTGACCTGACAGATCTCTAAAAAAAAAATCCGTTTATTATTACTTGGTAATAACAATAATCTACTCTTAATTGGGAATTTCGGAGCAATACACATTTTATTGAGATCGAACATTGACATCAAAAACGCATCTTTGGCAGAAACTGTTCAGTGTTCAGTCGTATAAAAGTCCGTTTTTCAAACAGTCTCTACATTAATTTACATTATAAAGTGTCCTTTAAAAATGCTAAACTAAAATCACGCATGAGACATTGTGACGACTGGTCTGAAAGGTCATGTCGAGATTGTAGGACATAATATTATTGTCAATATACCTACATAATAATAAAAAGTCACTCAGTCGTAAGCTAATTAGCTGATAGGTACTACTGGATACCAATCACGTGGAACTCAGTAAACTAAATTGTTTCGTCATTATTAACAGGTAGGTAGGTAAATAAAAATTGCATCGTCAGAGTACAAAGTGTTAAAATTGCACATGAAGAGATACTCTGTAACATTGTTCTAAGATCATTGACATGGAATGAATACTTAGTGGAAAATGATAATGTTGCCAACATAGTGACATAATAATAAGACCGGTTTACTTATTTTCACGCCACGAGTTGCCAGATACGAAAACTCGTTATTGGTCCAAAATGTTACCGGTGTTTATCATAAAATAATGATCATGTTGAAAGCCAACTCGTGTCATTTGGTAGAGTGCCTAATGTTTGTTACATTCTTAAGATATACCTAGATAGCTTCCTTACTGGATACAAGCGTTTTCAAGGTTGATGTACGAAAGGTAGACGTGTGAATAGGAGAGGGATGCTTGAATGTTGTGAACCAAACAGATTGCGAGAGACGGTGTCGGCAAAGGGTTCAGCGGGCAGGCGCCAGGCCGAGCTGCCGAGCTGCCGACACGCTCGGAAACAACCTAAATAAAGCGGCCGCAGGGAGCAGCGGCTGACGCGGAACACCCACACACGCGCGCCGCACACAGCCGCGCGCCGCACACACGCGCGCGCACGCACACACCGACCCCCAGACGAAAATAAAATCCACTCGTATGCGCCATGCAAATAGGAAGGCGGCCCGTGCACGCGAGTCGCCAAATCAACTAACAGATCCTTACGTTTCGTGGCACTGTCGCAAGACGGTCACGGGCGCAGCATCGCAGGCCGCGGGTCACAGCAACGTTCGCCGGTCGGAGATCTCATCCGAGGGAAGGCGCCGCTGTCCGCCACTCCGAACTGGTTTCGTACGCTCGGATTCCAATGGAAAAGTACACGGGCGTAACGTCCACGAACATTCGGCACTCGCGGTATGGCGCGCCGGTTTCACTGCGGTCACTCGGCAGGAAAATCAACGGGCGGAGATTAGCATGAATGATATCATGGGTCGATCTGACAACGGACACGGATGGAGTGCGACGTCGGCGCGGGTCGCGCTGCGACTGGCGGCGGCACTACGCGAAGCGGCGTGCGTAGTGAGTGGCCGTGAGGCGCGGGGACGAGGAAACCCGGCGCGAGTACGGAGCGCCCGGCGGCGCGGGGGGCGCGGATTAATCACGTAGTAAGTATGCCCCCCTCCCGGGCCGCGCACCCGGACCGCACCGCCCGCGGCGCCGCCGCCACCGATAGAACCTGCGCTCCACCGATACATAAATAAATACTAAATGCAATATGAGCGCTCGTCGTGCCAGACTGAAACCGAACACTTCTCGGGCGAAATGAATTCTTGTGTGAGCGTTGGCCGTTGCCACCGAATCTTGTCGGCAGGCCACCGCCGCCGCCGGCCGTCGCGGTCCGCCACGTAAACCCATGATGCAATGCAACTGTTAAACGGCTCGTAAGTTATCAATCAGCTCGAGAGATGCTGTTATGTAGAGTTGTCGGACGAGTGTTCGTCGTTTCAACATAATATGAAAGTTTACTTCCGTGACGATGCTGTGTATGGCCACAGCATGCTCATTGAGCGGTTTCCTGTCCTGCCAGTAGTGCCAGGCATAGGCGCTCGAGTGCACGGCGACAATATTCTGTGCTGTGTGTAATTGCATGTACTCTCTGCAACAGGTATTTCCCACACATCTCCAGTGGAAAGGTTCTGGAACCGGTTCTATAATTCTATGTCGCTGACGTCACGGCATGCCTCGAGCTCATGATACCTACCTTTGGGACCTTTCTACTTTTAATTTATACACAAAGTACTAGTCGTTTTGGAACTCTACATTAATTAGATAGGTATTAAGTATGTATATTAAACTTTAAACAGTGAAGCGAGACAGTTTATGTCTTTCCCACATCATCGCTAGAATTACAACTTGGGTAAAATTAACTTTTGGAGCCAAGTTATGAAGTGTGTCACTCAAACATCGTCGTCGTCGTCGTCGTTTCAGCCGATAGACGTCCACTGCTGGACATAGGCCTCCCCCAATTTTGGGAGGGTTTGCCATAGGTAATCGCCACGCTTGGCAGGCGGGTTGGCGATCGCAGTATGGTATGATTGTGGAATACATAGAGAACGCTGCTGCCCGTCAAACATCTTGACATCGTATTTTCTTTCAATTATTTAATTATCTTGGACATCATGGTAAGATTTATCCATGAAATACCTTAATAGAAAATCTGGCATTGAAGACATCCCAGGATTTACTTATGTTGAAGAATGTCTTTTTTCGGCTTAATTATTGCAGCAATGCCACTTAAAAACTCAAAAGAATACTACATACTTTATTACTTGTAGTTAAGGGGCTTACATGACCTAAAGCGCGGTCACTGTCGGACTGCATCGAAAGGAAAGAGAAGCGCGATGACACAACGCTGGTAATTTATTGCAAAATATGAAGCAATTACTTAATTACAAAAAATCTATTGTTTGGACTAAAAAATTTAAAACACTAGTCCTTTAGTATGTTGCTTGTAGAATAATCTGACAAAAAATCAGAATGATTGTATGTAGGTATATTATTATGGTTTTTATTGTAAAAAGAAAGTTTTTAAAGGTATCTTCATGATTTTTTTTATCGTATCAAATTAGTTGTATTATGTTTTCAACAGACTATCAACCTAGCATATATATTTTTATTATTTCTAAAACTTGCATTCTTTGCGTTTAGGTCCTGTAAGCCCCTTAAATTGGAGTTACAACAAAAAAGGTTTAAACATTTAGCTTGTAACCACAATTGTCGGTAGCAGAGCACTTAGAAGTAATCCTGGCTGCTCCCATTGTGTTTGAGAAACGGTTATTGAGATAAAGCCTTAAAAGACTTATCTCACAATAATGGCCGGCCTCTTACGACAAATGGTCAGAGACCATTATCACAGAAATAAATGTCGAGTTTTTATTAACAGTTTCATCATAGTTGCCAAGCACAAACAAATTGCTAAATAAGCTGGATATAAAACCAAAAATAAAATTCTAAAAAGTGGCAGTGGTTGAGATGCTCCGAAGCTTAATACCAGAATTGCTAAATACCAGATATGTACCCAGAATACCATGGGGATGTTAGAAAAGATTCGAAATCGGTGACAAAGAAACAAATCCACGAGGATTACAAAATATAACATACTTTGCTTTCAACAAGAATAAGTAATTACGAACCAAAAGCTTAGCCACATACCTATTCTGACAAAAAAAACCTGTCAAATTGACTTAATTCGATAAAGATTCCGTAATAAAAATGCAGTACAGAGTACACAACATAGCGTAGGTTGTAATGTTGTACTTGTAAGCAATCGCGTTGAACTCTTCTCCAAGGGCCATCGATCGATTGGCCACGCTCAGGCGCAGAGCACAATCAAACGCGTTTTTTTATCCCAGTGCGGCGCTGATGGAAACCTTTTAATGCATGTTTTAAACTTTGTAGTGGTTCTACAAGTCGAGTTGCATTTAAAAGCTCGCGTTAATGTAAAGTGTTTTCAGTTTAGTACGAAACTTGAATAGGTATAGTAACTATTGCTTTTACCTGGGACTTCGCCCGCGTGGAGGTCGAAAATTATCATACGGGAACGTACTACAGGGATAAAAGTATGTTCTTACCCAGGTCATGGTTTATCCGTGTGCTATATTTCATCCAAATCCGTTCAGCCGTGAAAAGGTAACAGACAGACAGAGTAACTTTCGCATTTATGCAATGACTAGCTTCCGCCCGCGACTCCGTCCGCGCGGATGTCGGTCTTCGCGTGGATGGTTTATTTCTCCATTTTGAGTAACTCTGACAATGACATCTTATAAATATCTATTGGACTCAAATACGGCTAAACCTATAATAATTAAGGAGATCCCTCTATTGAGCTACTGCTGTTGAGCTCGCGTTCTGTAGTAAGTATTTTTTTCATAGTAATTCCGACCTTGATAAGTAGCATGTAGCAGTAAATTACTGACAATGACGAAAAGTTTGCAATAATAAAAAAGTGATCGTGACAATGCGACAGAAAGTTAATTGAGAGCTTCAGCATACACAACATTGTTAGTGAGCTCGTCCGGAATATGAACATTAAGATTTCTTGGACTGCTCACATGGGAAAGAGCTACGTAAAGTTGCCCGTGTGAAAAACAACTCGCGGTAAGATCTACGCCAGCAACTCCTAGGGTCTGACCTTGAGCCTTATTTATTGTCATGGCGTAACACAAAGCTACAGGAAACTGTATTCTCTTAAATTGAAATGGAAAATTATCCACTACGGGTAATGCAACGTGTGTTCGCGGTTCTACAGAACAACGTCTATGAATAAAACCGAAAAATAATATTTTTTTTTCTACGTATTTTTTCAGGATAAAAAGTATCCTATTTTATGCCCAGGATAATAAAGTATAATTATACCAAGTTTCATCGAAATCGAACCGTTAGTTTTCACGTGATGCCTGCATATACAGACAGACAGACAGACAGACAGACAAAAATTTTTTTAATCACATATTTGGGTTTGGTATCGATCCAGCAACACCCCCCGCTATTTATTTTTTCAATTTTTTCAATGTACAGAATTGACCCTTCTACAGATTTATTATATGTATAGATAATATACGGGTGGAAACTTTCAGCGGGGCAGTAAGGGGAAGTACCTTATCCGTTGCAGCTACGCGAAACAGTACTTTACTAAATTATGAGCTGATCTGACCAAACGGGAAAAGAAAATCCCGTTGGAAAGACTAGTCTGACCACCAATCTAACCACTGGGAAAAACCCCGAAAATGGTCTTAGGAGACTATCCATAATTTTTTATGGAATTTTGATCCCCATTCACAGATTTTCAAAAAAAAAAATACAGTTAGCAAGAAAATAGCCATTTTACACAAAAACATTTTTTGATGCCAATCGATCCTGTTTCTAATACTGATCAAAAACTTCTATGGGACCAACCATCGTTGGAGTACTCAAAAAGTCACAAATTGCAGAAAACTTTTCCCTTACATTTTGTAAGGAATTTGTGTACCTACTTAACTGAAATACAAAGAATAAAATAAAAGACAAATGATCACGTAGAATTTTACACATATCAAATAGAAGGCGTATTAATTTTCATTTTTGGGTTTATTTTATTAACTAACATAACTTGATGTTATTCTTATTTAAAATCCTGCTGTTTCTTGCCCTACGATATCAAGAGCTCGAAGTGACCGCCATTTTGGCGAATACATAAATTGATTCGTTTCTGTACCGACTTAGTGGCTGCTGACAATTTATTTGTATGAATTCCATACAAAATTGTGGTTAGTGAGTATTTAAGTTCTTGAACACTATCGTATTGCTTTTTGTAAACCTCAGTTTTCAGGTGAGCCCCACAAAAAGAAATCTAGAGGTGTCAGATCTGGACTACGCGCTGGCCAAGAAATAGGACCATGTGTTCCTATCCATTGATCACCAAACTGTCGGTTCAAAGTCGAACGCGTACTGCGGCTGTTGTGAGGTGGACCACCATCTTGTTGAAAAAACATTCTTCTTGATTCCGACAGTGGTAAATTATCGACGAGGTTTTCAAGATTCTCTAACATTCTGTTGTTATAAATTCAAGGTGCCTCCATAAAATTCCACCATTACCACTCGGTTCCACATTATACCACACCAACAATTAAAAGAAAATCGCACTTGATTATGTGTTTCGCGAAACCTGAGAGGATTTTCTCTACACCAATAATGGTGATTTCGCCGGTTGTACATTCCATTATTAGAAAAATTTGTTTCATCAGACCATAATATGAAATTCAGAAAATGGTAATCTTGCTTATTTTTCCTCTTAACCACCTGCAAAAAGTAAGCCTTCGAGCGGCATCCCCTGAATGTAAGGCTTGAACTAGTCGCCCCTGTCGGTAACATTTATAACCATACTTCTTCCATATCTTTAGTACGAAGCGATGTAAGAGACCTACTTCTTCAGCGATTGCTCTTGATGATATTTCGGGATAAGCTTCGACAAGTGTAAGAACAGAAATGATCAAATTTTCATCTAGTATAAATGGGCGTACCTACACATTTTTTCTTGAAAGAACCACCTTGTGCAAGATTTCTTAAAATATTTGTAATAACCTTTCTGGTTGGCACAAGACGATTTGGATATTTGATCCATTCTAACGCAGCTTATGTATTTTTATTATTTACGTAATATGCTTCTAGCAAGTCTAAACGTTCTAAATTGGAGATAATTTTTCTCTTATCAATAGCTGTCCAATTATGTAGGTACTTAATGTAAAATTCACAACACACTCAGAGCTTTTTGGACGCAACAAACTGTCAGATTGTTTTTTATTTAATAATAACGAGTTCGAAATTTGAATTGTTTTTAAACTTATCGTTTTATTCAGTCAACAAAAAGATCTCAACCGTCACTAAAAAAGCTTTTGCGTAAAATTTTCATACAAAATGTACGGGAAAAGTTTTTTGCAATTTGTGACTTTTTGAGTACTCCAACGATGGTTGGTCCCATAGAAGTTTTTGATCAGTATTAGAAACAGGATCGATTGGCATCAAAAAATGTTTTTGTGTAAAATGGCTATTTTCTTGCTAACTGTATTTTTTTTTTGAAAATCTGTGAATGGAGATCAAAATTCCATAAAAAAATATGGATAGTCTCCTAAGACCATTTTCGTGTAGCTGCAACGGATAACGTACTTCCCCTTATTGCCACGCTGAAAGTTTCCACCCTGTATATGTATAATGTAATGATACCTATATTTACTATTAAGTATATTTTAAGCATGTATATTAGAGAATTTACCATCAGAGAAAGATCCTTAGGAAGTAAAGTACTATCTGGACATGAGGGAAAGGGAATGAGAGATGTTATATGTTAAAAGCCTTAAGATAAAGAAAAAACTTGGCAATTTTGAATAACTAACATATCGATGGTGTTAAAGACACGATTTAAACCGATGGTGGAAATTAGTACTTCCTTGTAGCTATGCACCTACCTACCTACTACGCAGAGAAGAGGGATGCACAAATTGGGTATGCGCTTCATACAGATCTGCAGGATCTGAAATGAAAACCGCAAAACAGTTAATATATAATTACATATTCACATATTTTTAATGAGCTATATGTATAGGGTCACCCATTATAGAGTTAAGGAGTTTTCATGCTCTATTCAACAACAATTCCTGAAAATTATTAAGAATATACCTACTTTGGAGCAATAATTTAACTACGATTTCTCTAAAATAACACGGAATGCCCATTTCTGTATCGGGAAGTTAGTCGACTTGAATGTGGTTTTCTCAGAACCCAGTTACCTACTCAAAAGAAAGCTCTCCAAGACTAACTTCAGCGTAAGAGCAACTTTTTTTAAGAGAAGTAGAATTTTCAGTCTAACGAAAAAGTTTTAGGTGAATAGGTAGCTTACCTACTTTAAGTTCCACGTTTATGTGAACATGAAATAAAAATAGAAGGAGGAGGGAAGGGGGGTCAAATTAAATTAGCTAGCGAAACTGCTGACGATATGGGTATCGATATGGGATATCCAAACATAAAAAAATAAAAAATGTTTGATGTTTTTTTTCTTAGGGGTCTCAACGACAACTGGTAGTGTTGTCCTCGTAGATGTCGGAAAATGTCCCACGGAAACGTACTTACCGGGATTAAAAGTACCCTTGAGTTAATCCAGGTTAGAAACTATATGTGTGCCAATTTTCAATGCGGGTGAAACCGCGGGATGCTGCTAGTACTTAGATAAAAGTTTCGATAACTCAACGGCTCGTGAACAGATTTGGTTGAAATTTGGTAGGTAGATAGATTAAGACCTGGATTAACATATAGGCTATTTATCTTTTTATCCCGAAATAACGCCGAAGTAGCAGGCAACAGCTAGTGTTTGATAAGAGTCGTGTTTTTCGAAAATTTTCACTTTTCCGGAACGTGTAGTTCGAAAATGGGTAGGAATTCGAAAAATTAAGGTTATTAGCTTATTAGAAAATTGTATTAGCTTTCATTACGTAGAAGATATTTTTTCTCTACTACGACGCACCGTTTTAAGGCATTGACTGCCACCGCGGTCACCGGTGACCGCGAACGATACATTTTCTATTGTGTCTGTTGTCTGGCAGTCAACGTGAGATATTAGCGAAAAACTCAAAAGTGGGAACTTTAATCCCCCGCCCCCCACTCCAGCTTACTTGCTAGACGCGGACTTTTAGTATGTTTACTCCATAAGCACCCTGAACAACTTTGAAGAAATCGCTTAGGGCCCAGCTCACGCACTCTACAACTGCTTTGTTAAGTGGACTACTCTACCTATAGCCAGGGGTGCGGGATTCGCATAAGCATTCACTCCAGCTCCAGGTACTTACCTACCCAGTGGCAGAATTTCGGCTTATTAGTCGATTCGTACGAATGTACTCGCCCGAAACGTGCCAATCATCACTTTTAAATAAGTGATATTATTTTTTTATAGGAGACTCGCACGAAGTTAATTTATTTGTGGGCGAGTCGACAACTCCAGATATGTATTAGGTATTCAATTGGTACATTTTGAATTTTATGCAGTTACTTTAACTACAGAAAAAAGGACACTAGCGCCCAGAAGTGATAAGAGTTACCTAAATATTATAAAACGACTAATATGCCAGAATTTCACTGGTTGTTTTTTTAAATAGGTACTAGGTAGGTACCTGTCATCCTGTGATCAGTTCGCTAAAAGTATAATATACTACGTTATGTCGTGCGTGTTCTTTGTGAGGACAATGTTGGGCGCCGGTACAATGTCGCGCCGTGCGTGACACGAGCAGGTGCGCCAGCGCATAGCGACATAAATGTGATCTACCTACTACTATATTACTTTACTTATCAAATCCATCGATCAGAACGCAGTTCTCATCGTCATTTTGATCCTTTTAATGATAATCAACGAGAAATGTTTTGAACTTTTATAGCTGCAATGCGGTTGAAATATACCTACCTATGCTAAGTAGTTCAGGATGCATTCAACCTCACCAAATTCCACGTTCCTATATCTGCCAACAAAGCAAAGAAATTTAAAACAAAAACACAGTACCTACCTACATCCCATCGTCTACAAAAAACCCTAATTTTAATATTATATTAGTAGGTACTACTGTCCTCGAAAGCATAGAATTTGCAGAGAAATATATAACAACAAGAGATCAGATGACCACCCACTAGATACAATTAGCTCCTCAAAATACTGATTAAATTTCCTTTGTTTTTGATTTCTACAATAGGTAATACGTAACGGCGGTAGTAGGAACCGGGAGCACCCCTTTGTGCTGATGGTGATCACCGGGGTGGTTTTAGTGAGGTAAATATCCCACACTCCCCGACCTCCCTCCCCGGAGGTCGGGTGCCTTTCGAAGGTTTCCCCCCCGAAAAAAAAAAGGTACAATAACATTGTTATTTTTAGTATTCGCGGGTAGTTAGTTACGGAGGCAGGGCGCAGACGTCTGCCAACCCACGCGACATCGGTAATAACTGCAGATAGACTACACTCCAATTACGAGGCAGGAGCAACCCGTAAGATGTTTGTGATTTAGTCTCTTTCAAGAGCAAAAAACTTTTATCTTCTTGTTGTTATAGATGCTAAGTGTCTGGCTATCAAGCAAATTGCCGTTTTCAAGGACTGGCTGGCAGGAAAAATCTTTGATGCTTCTTGATCACATTGTCCGCATAGGATACGATTATAAGTATTATAACGTAAAAAGTTTAATTCAGGCCTTTAAAAGCACATCCTCCACGAATGGACGTTACTGAATTCATTACAATTAAGTCAGTATCTGTTAGTATGTTTATTTTATTATCTGGATAAAATATTACATAACCGTTTAGATAATTATCTCAAAACTATCAATTTCTTCTCTAATAAACAATATGGTTTTCGCGCTAAATCCAATACGCTAACTGCAACAATCGACCTTGTGACAACCTTAAAAACCAATATTGATGAAAAACGCGCAGCACTCGGTATATTTATCGACCTGAAAAAGGCATTTGACACAATCAGCCACAGCCTGCTTCTACAAAAATTGTATGATATCGGCATCAGGGGAACTGCCCACGACATGTTTCGGTCGTATCTCTCTAACAGACGGCAAATTGTTCGGTTTGATGACAAGCAAAGTAACTGCGAAACATTAACCTATGGCGTACCACAAGGCTCCATTCTTGGCCCTTTGCTCTTTATTATATATGTAAACGACATACATAAATTAAATCTGTCAGGTGATATAATACTATATGCCGACGACACCAGCTTATTTTTGTTTGGCAACAATATCGATCACATCTTTAAACAAGCGCAGCAAGATTTAGATACTCTTTCTAGATGGTTCCAAGACAATTTGCTGACTGTTAACACATCTAAAACTAACTACATTATTTTCAGTGCTAGGAACAAAAAAATAGATAACCATTCAACTCTGTGTATTAATAACGAACCCTTAACCAAAGTCGATACAGAAAAGTATCTTGGTCTCCATCTGGATAAAAATCTGACGTGGCAGCCACACCTAGATAAACTAAGAGCTAAACTATCTTCTATTATGGGTGCACTTCGCGGTATCGTTCGCTTGTTGCCGAAATCTGTTAGGTTTATTATATATAACGCTATGGTCAAACCTCATTTAGACTACCTAATAGAGGTGTGGGGCACTGCATCCAAAACAAACTTAAAAGAAATCGAAACATGTCAAAATAAAATAATCAAACTCTTATTCCATTACCACTATCTAACTCCCACAGAAAAAATTTACAAAGAAACTAAATTGATGACACTATCGCACATTTATAAATATAATACCTGCATACTAGTACACAGGCTGTTAAACAAAAATATACACTCTAAAATAACGTTTACAAAAAAAGGACAAACACAAAAACGTATCACTAGACGGAAAAACGACATCTGCCTAAGGCCACCGCGTACTACTAACTACGGAAGGAAAAACATATTATATGAAGGAGCAGAGTTGTATAATAAATTGCCTAACGACATTAAAGAGATCCAGTCGTTTACTCTATACAAAAAAACCTTAAAGCACCACATCTTGAAAGATTTTTCTCGATTTTAAATCATTCATCTATTTATAAAGTCAGTATTATTTCTTTTATTTTGCTTCTACTACATTGAATTTTATTATTACTTACTTAAATACATAAAAAATCTTAGGCACTAAACTATAATTATTATCATTTTGAAACGTTAACAAATTAAAAATATTATCAGCTTGCTTCTAATAACAATGTGTAATTGCTATTGACTTGCTATCAAGAAACGATATGTAATGGTGCACTAACTTTTTCTTATTACCCACAGATTTGTAAGAAAATATCTGCGCATCTAATTCTTACTAGTTTATTTACGAATACCTACCGTTCTTCATAAGTTTGTGTATCGAATATTATGCATGATTAACTTGTATTTCTCATGATAAGTGAATTGTATTCTTTTTGAGAAATAAATGTCTTAAACCGTAAAATCGCCCATATACCGAATATTTGATTTGTGGAATCCAAGTTTCGGCCTTATAGCAGAATCTCCACAATTCCGTCAATAAAGTCAAGCAGTCTATGTTTATCAATTTAAAATTTCGAAGCCATGATCAGACAACTCAAATGGAAATAAACTTTTGAACTTTTATTTTACCTACCCACCTACTTAATCATCTTAAAATCTTGACTTATACATGGGACACCCTGGCCTGGGCACAAAATACAGATAGTACAGAAGTCAATCTACATACAAAGTGCGCTCGAGCAACGCACACATAGACACCGCTCACGGACACGTTATCTCAGACGGGTTGGGAGCAGTGCGAACACGCGTGTCATCCGCTTGAGACACGCGTCTGTGAAGTGCAAAAAAAGAGCAACAAAAAAATGCCTATCTAAGCTCGATTTATATAATGGTTTCCTATTTTGAATCAGTATAAACAAAGTAACTTTTTGGAAGGCAAATTCATGCCACCAACTATTACTAAGTTGAAAATATGATTTTTTGTTTGTGTAGATATTGTGTTGTTTTTAGTGTCATTTGATAGGTTTAGGTCTAAAACGGATAGGGCAAAATAAATTGTGTAAATAGGCTAATCCGTTTTGAAGTTATTAGGGATTTTCGATAGTGAAAATTGACAAATGTAAAATTTTATAATTATGTTTTTGTTCTGTAAACTTTTGTATTGTAATACTATGTTTATTGTTTTGTTTTAATATTTTAGAATAAGCTCAACAATAAATCAAACAACTAGATACGAGTGCCACTACCACAATAGTTTTTTGTGCATAAGCCAAAGTTGACAACCATAGCGCGATCGCCGAGCGTAAGTATGAAAAGTGAAGTACATACACGTGATTGACTTCTGTACTATCTGTATTTTGTGCCCTGGTCGTACTGTAGAATAATAGTACATTATGATACATGTGTGCTATGTTGATCATTATGCTCGAGGCAGTATTATTCGCGCGAGCCGCAGGCGAGTGCGATAAGAAAGCCGAGAGTCTAATGATCAATGCACACGCGTTTCATACGACGTTTTTCAACACACTTGCGAGGAATAAAACAGACTTGTATTGTTAAATATTAACTTGTATGGAAAATGGCGCGCTAGTTTTGTCTTTCCGCATAGCCAGCACTAGCAATGCGCGCGCAAGTGTAAATAAAAGCACTGACCACAGAGCATGTAAAAAAAAATGTAAAAAAAAAACAATTGTAGTTTAGTTAGTATGGAATTAGAAAGTACTATTGGCATAGAGAAATATACCTACATTAGTTCAGTGAGAATCCGCAATGATAGAGCCAGTCAGGGTCTTTTCCGTTTGGTTTCGGGTAGGGACCACGGACAATTTAAGGTGGATAATTAAAATTTTCTTACGTTTTTTGTAATTTGCAGGTCAGTATCAGGTTGCATCTTGATCAAATATGATTCGCGACTATAATATACAGAGCGTTAGGTTAAACGAGGGACATACTTTGAGGGGAGTTATTACTCATGAAAATGAACAACTTTTTATATGGGATTAACCCTGAAATCGCGAAAAAAAATCAGCCGTTTCCTACGTTCGCATAGCTCGTCAAAATGTACTGAACAGCTGATTTTTTTTTGCGATTTCAGGTTCGGCCCCATAGTAAAAGTTGCTCATTTTCATGAGTACTAACTCCCCTCAAAGTATGTCCCTCGTTTAACCTAACGCTCTGTATATGTATTTACAGAATTATAGTCATTAGAATAGAATCTTTCTAGTTAGATTTTTTCCCTAAGAACTTTCCATAAGAAAGATGTATTAATGATTCGAATGATTATAATTCTGTAAAGATGTAGGTACCTGTTAGAGTCGCAAATCATATTTTGATCAAGATACAAACCTGACACTGACCTGAAAATTGCAAAAAACCAAAGAAAATTTATGGTGAATGCATTCACCTTAAATTGTCCGAGGTCCCTGCGCATTCACCTTAAGGTAAATAAATATTAGTTAATTTTGGGACCAAGGACAATACAGACTATTAAAAAAAAAGTGAATTGATGAGATTAAAAAAGCGCGCATCTCCGACTAGTAAATAGTTATCTGTGGAAATAAAGCACATGTGGATTAAAGTAAAGAAAAAGCACGCGTTTTTAATACACTGCATTATGGACCTAAAAGCGGTTCAATAAGAGCCACTTTACGAGCAAGTGTGTTGAAAAATACTTAAACTTATGTGTTTGAATATAGTATATAAATAATACGTAACAATGATGTGCTATACTTGTAAGTATCTTAGTTAACACATGAACAAAGTGTTTTTATTAACTATCAGACCCTGAAGTGCAACGGAATTGTGTAAAAATGCAAATTGACACTGAGATTCATATTCATAACCATCTATCACATAACATAATTTTATTTAAATGGTTGATTTATTACTATAGCTGGATTTTAATAAATTATTAAAACTTTATTTCTTATTCATTCAGGGAAATAATGTGTATGAATATTACCTAGAAATTATTCCAAGAATAAGTTTTCTTTGTGTTAACTGGGGTAACTTTTCTGTGGCTTCTAAAAACATCGAAAAAATCAACAAACACCTTAAAATCGTGATATATAGACACCTAAAAAATGTTTCTTTTATATAGTTCCGAACCTGTCTTGCCTCAGTCACTTACTGCCAAACTTAGCAATAAGAGGTGCCAACCAAAGTGTAGATAGATCTACAGACACTATGGTCTAAGCGCCGACAAAACTGTAGTCCGACGTTTGTACTTAAACTTAAAGGCATTGTACAATTTTTGTGTTGAAGCAAAAATACAATGCTTTAAAGCAGACACTCGGAGATGCAAAAGAGCTTGCATTTTTACTAAAAATCTCTTGAAATATAGCTAAAGGAAAGTTTAAGTAGGTACATACGTAGTACTCAAGTATAGGTACTTCTCAACGATGTGATGTGGGTAGATATCGGAAAATACTTTGGTTGCAAGCTCATTTGTTTTTTTTTTATCCAGCTTTTGGGAATCATGAGAGATTTTTGACACTGTGTCTAGAAAAGGAAAGGGTCAAAACAATTATAATTATGGTCATGTTCAAAGTTCGGACTTCTTAGACTTTAGGCACAGAATAACTTATAGTACTAACGTAGGTACTTTAGGTCACCTCATAACGAGAAACGGCTAGGCTATGAATAAGTTTGATAGGATAGAACGTGCTTTCTCAGCATAATCTTAGACACGTAACAGCATAATAACTCGCAGATTTCTATAGTTCGTTGGTCTTTAACATTAATTTACAACGTAGAGTAAAATATATTGGGGTTTATTATAGTCTGCCATTTAGACTATTCCTGTTCGTTATCCGCCAGACGTTATGCCGAATTATATGCGCCGCGGTGTCGGCAGCATGCAAATATGAACACCGAATGCATAATATGCACCATTATACCTGACATTCACTGCCTGATGGAAGCCGACTACTCAATTTTATCATTCCTAAACGTACAAGCGATGGAGGTAGATAGAGGAATTACGCCGTAAACACGCCTTTTCTTGGTCTGCTTTTAGGTCTTTGGGAAGTGTATCTATAACTAAGAATCATTGTTTGTTTATCTGCATCCTAATGTTACCAGAAATGCAATTAATTGAGAATTGCAGTATGAAAAAGAACCACGAAAATCTTGCTGAACCTAATTGAACCCTAGATATAACACGAAGCACCCGAATTCTCAACCATAACTTCAACGGTCACTTTAAACTTGTTCCTACATACTTACGTCTACATAGGCAAGGAAAAATAACTGAAATAATCTGAATGTCACTCCTCTTTTATTTTATGGAAAGGAATTCAAGGTGTGTGCCAGCGCATACCTCGCAGCCATTTGCAGAAACAACTTGTATGCAAAGAGAGTGCTGATAATTAAGTTGTAAAATTCTGAAGAGAATAATGATCGCCGTTGTCGACTATAGATGGTTATAGCTTACTACCTGCTGTGCCTGCCGCTATTGTGACTTCAAGCTATCTAAGTACTGCTTAAAATTCTACGCATTTCTTAAAGCAAAAGGGCATGACGAAACTCATGTAAAATCTATGACTTGCAAGTAATATGAGCTCATATTACTTGCAAGTCATAGATTTTACATGAGTTTGCTAAGATGCAGATTGGTTGTAAATTATTCAGTTCTTATCCATTTTAACTCGTGGATTAGGATCAAATTCGCAGAGGTATGTAGGTAAAGCCAGGGCTAGTCACAGTTAGTCTACATATCTGCGAATCACAGAATGATCGGACAAAAAACATTACGATATAGCTAATTTATTTCTAATTAGTTAGTTAATTACCTAAGCTTGTTTAAATTAATTTAAACTAAGATAACTATCCTCATTAGGCCGGCCTTTTTTTGGGTGGACAACTTCTCCCGCTCTGGGCGGAGCAGGACAGACTTTTACTGACTAAAACCCTTTACGTTACGAATTGCCGTTCGTTCTATAGGTATTATTTTCCTGAGGTATACCTAATATGTATGAGGCGTGGAAGAAGTGGGCGGGAAAACTGCAGTGGGTAATAAAGGACGAGGTCCCAGCTATGCATCCTTATTAGGTTACATGATAAAGGTCTATACAGCCTCTGTTATGTAGATTTGACGCTTTACCAGCGGTGCTATTGTGTAAAAATCTCACCGTGAAAACTTAGATGAAGTGAACGTGGAGTGAGCTGTCAATAGTGTCAATTCCTAGCAAAAACAAACTCACTTCACCTAAGTTTTCACGGTGAGATTTTTACAGAATCGACCGGCTGTGAAGTGTGAACAGTAGTTTCATTTTAACCTGAAATATGTATAGGTATGTATATTTTGGTGCAGATTAATGTAGGTAGTGCAGATATTCATGTAGCCATTACATGTTATGATATAATTAATCAGGCGGTAGGCGGAGCGGTGGCAGCTCCACGCCGCGCGCCGCCACGCCAGTACGCCACTCTTCTTGTTGCGCTGGCGAGGGCGTTCAGTCAGTCTGGGCGGCCGCTAGGCTATTTCCGACCAAACCTACGCATCGCCGTCTAGTTTCTATTTGTTTGCTATATAAATTGCTATCATTACATTTGCACTACCTACAGTCTACAGTCTGGTGCGTACCGCGATATATTTTTAACGACGCGTTGAGCGAAGCCGTTACACAAACATTTCAGTTTCAGTATTTGCTAAACTGTACAATTTTAGCGTTTGATTTTCTATCAAGGCCTTACCATCGGGCCTAGCGTAAACTGTATTGGCTACTTCTTCTGCGTTTACATTGCAATGTGCCAAAAAATATACTTACCTACAAAAGAGAGTATCGAGCGTTCGATACACAGGTAGACCTACACTGCTGGTTAGCTAGTTTAGTACCGCTAACATTTAGTGCGTGTTGCTACAACTGTAAAGTGAGAACGTGAAGACGATCTATAATGTCAACTGAAATATGTAACAATAGCAATACTGCAAAACCTATACGTGTTGTAACGAAAGAAACACGAGCCGCAAGTTTTCATAGTAAACACAGCGACACGCCAACCGTGTGAAGATTTATTTTTCCCAGAACGACAAAGCAACATTGTTCTTTGACTGAAATAGGTACGAGTTCAAAGCGGCGTGCTAGCTCATTAGGAACGAGCTCGCCATGTTTACGTGCACTTCCTTATATAAATCCAGTTTAATATCTAGCAGAGTCTGAGACCACCCATCGTATATCCTGATCGTGTTAACAAACGGCTGATTCGTGACACCGAAGGTGGCTGAGAATGTACGAGTACTGGCAATACATCTGCGTCGTGTCCACGACTAAGAATGCGCCACTCATTACCAGTTATTTTAATTACAGCCAGTGTACCTACGTTCAAACGAAAGAGCAGCGCCGGCCAACACAGAGTGCACTGCGCGATGTGAACACACGCTAACTTTAGATTGTCACATTGTACTCAGATTTTGACTTCATTAATCTTATTTTGAGATGTGAATCTCTTTGTATCAGCATAATGAACTCATATCTAAGAAAGGATATTCTGAAGAGTAACAGTACCCATTGTTTGTGTAACTGTACAAAAGCTGTTAGGTATGAGAGGTATATTAATAAGTACAATAGATAGCGAGTTCTCAAACCATCCCAGCGCTGAAATATTTCTGTGAATTTCTGAGACGCGTTAATCAAACGATGCTCATTTATTTGAGTGAACAGCCCATCATTAGCAACAGTAGCCGTTTGAGGGTGAAACTACTGAAACAGATTTTAGTGGCAAAATACACAACATGTATACATTATCATCATCATCATCATTTCAGCCGAAAGACGTCCACTGCTGGACATAGGCCTCCCCCAAGCACCGCCACTTCGACCGGTCTTAATTTTTAGTGTTTATACATTATAAACACTAAAAATTAAGTAGGTAATTAACATAAAGAATGCACTTTTACATCGCTCGAATATATTAAAAAGCGAGCTTCTAAGTAGAGTTATGTTAATTATTATAGCGTTATATCTTAAGTTTTTCAAACGGATTGTATGACTCACAGAGTAAACGGTTAAATAAGACTTATTTATATGAATGTGTAGGTAAATACGGCGACTGCATGATCCCCATTGTTCTGCGTGCGAATGATCCGCGCAAATGTCACGGTATAGTGGCACCAGCGCGTGCGCATACTGTGATACCAATCCACCGAGACAAACAGAAGAGCTACTGCATTTAGGACGTTAAGACATCAAGGGACCTTCACTAGAATCGTTGTCTGTTGATCACTGAATATCTGAGGATCTGTTGATAGAAAGATAGGAAGGTATGCCAAACTTTTTTTTTTTTTTTTTGCGGATTGGAAATCATTAAATGACTCCTCCCGCTCTGGGTGGAGCGGAAGGGAGTCTCAGACTCTTACTGACTAAAACCCACCCGTGTTCCTTCCTTAGCCCTTTATGTTCCGGGCCAGCGGTAACCCTTTCGGACAATCCCGCTGACCCGGCAGGCTTCGGCCCTAAGGGGCCCCTCCTCGATGCTGACATCTCTTTGAGGCGCGCGTGGAACACGTACGCGTCGTCCGGGACGGGCCTGGTCCTGATCGGACGGTGAGCTAAAGGTATGCCAACCTAGTAATGGGGCAGCGTCGCTAATGAAGTGAAAGGACTGGCTCTATCAGTGCCAAGCCAAAATATTCAAATGGCTCTATGGTCATTACATCCTTCTTCGTCGGAATAGCTCTATTTTTATCAGAAATAACAAAATAAACATCCAAGTATCGGTTTTGTGTTAATAGCAAGTTTAAAATTCAAGTCGTTATCATTTTTATCTGTCGCTGCGATAAGTCTTTTCCTCTTCTATTTTCTATTCCATTACAGTAGGTACTAAAACGGAAATCAGAAGGACTTTAAGGGTATTTATTTCAGCCGTCCAGAAGATGTGTCTTATGTCCGGTGCATCCTGGGATATTTCATTCCGATACCTACTAGAGAAAACTTACAGTAACAACGTATTAATAACTTTATTGTAGTAATTGGCTAAATGTGGGTGTGCTAAAGGTTCACCTCTACCTAACCTTTCAGGTATTACAGGCGTGATGGTATGTTATGCGTGTAAAACTTACATTACTGTGTTACAATTTTATCTAGTCTCTTATGGAGGGTCCACACGATACAGACTTTCATCAACTTTATTGAATTTTGTCTGTGCAACAAAGCAGTACAGACAAAAGTCGGTGTACCTATCAGAAAAGTCTACAGTCTGCATATAATGTCGGAGCCAAATAATTGTCCATTTTTGGATACGTCTGTTCTTACCGAGGTTCGCCACGATACTAAATAAAAATTTTCGGAACACTACAGATTTTCGAAAATCCAAGTCTTTACGAATGAAAAGTCTACGCAAACATTCTGTGGAGATGTCCGCATAAAATTTTTTTACTCACACTTCAAGGCTGTACGACCAAAAGTCTGTATAGTGTGGACCATATAAATGTAAAAAACAGGTGTGGACCCACTATAACACAATTTAAAGGGTCTAAAATCGACGAGATTTTAAACCCAAGAATTGAAACTTTAGCCTGGGCCCCAATTTACTATGACCACTCAATGATTCCTTAGTTTGAAACCACGTCAATTCCTTAGCTGACTTAGCCAACCTCGCGTTGTTTCATTCATTGTGTCATAGAGAATACGGTCCCCCTTTTTTTTTTTGTTGGAAAGTCATTAAATGACCCCTCCCGCTCTGGGTGGAGTGGAAGGGAGTGTCAGACTCTTACTGACTAAAACCCACCAGTGTTCCCTCCTTAGCCCTTTATGTTACGGGACAGCGGTAACCCTTTCTGACAATCCCGCTGACCCGGCCCCTGCGCGGCCCGTAATGTTTTAAGTCTGCAGGAGTCCTTCTGTGGTTTCTTCGTGAGTGGTTGAACTCCGACGGCGATTAATCGTGCTATTATCGCGTCTTAGTGACACGCACTAATGTCGGTGGCTGCACTGCCAGTCAGCCACCGGCGATGCCAAACGTTTGATTGCACGAAGCGATCCATGCAGCCCTGCTATAAATATGTAACCTTAAGAGTTTCAAATGAAAGCTCTTTCTGTTCGACCATTATTTATTTCATATAGATTAGTCGTGGTTCGAAATATGTATACTTTACACAGCAATAATTCCTGATAAAATATAGCAGACGCAATCAGCTAATCTAGCAATTTTGTTACAAAGATATCCCAGCTTTATCAACATATTTTTATCATTACACTGAAATTTTGCCTTAAGGAAAATAGATAACCAAAACTGCCTATTTTTTAGGGTTCCGTACCCAAAGTCTGTCACCAGGCTGTATCTCATGAACCGTGATAGCTAGACAGTTGAAGTTTTCACAGATGATGTATTCTGTTGCCACTGTAACAACAAATACTAAAAACAGAATAAAATAAATATTTCAGGGGGGCTCCCATACAACAAACGTGTTTTTTTCGGCGTTTTTGCCTTGTGGTACGGAACCCTTTATGTGCGAGTCCGACTCGCACTTGACCAGTTTTTTCTTTCCTACATGTTTGTTTCATTATCAAAATGACTATTGCTGGTATGATAAACGTATTTATTATCAAGGATAATCAAGATGTAGTAATTAATCGTACGTGCACCAATTCGAGCGATTAAAATTCCTTCAGCGTATGAGTTGCATCTCTGATAATCCCTTGACGTTGACAAATGAGTCGCCAGTGCACCGTTGAAAAGGAACTAATTGAATTGTTGAACTTTACACACAGAAAAGCAGTCTGTTCACAATAGATTGCTAAGATCCAATAGTAAATGAACACTGCTGCACTAATAACTATTGTCTGTATATTTTCTGTTATCCCAATGTTTATATTTTGTACAAATCTTGTTTAAATTCAGAGAAAAATGTTTGCAGCGTGTGATGATTGATAAAAATCGTTGTGTAGGCAGCAAACTGACTGAATAGTTGAACGGTGGGAATGGTTCCGTAAATTGGACGTATTCCACATTGGGCAGCCGCTTAAATGGCATTTGAGTGAATGTGCCGCTGTGTGTCAGGTGCCATTGCTGTCATTACTGCAAGTTTGTTCATCATGATGCAACGTGTGCAATCACAACGATCTGGGGGCCTAAAAAGGCCACTTGGGAGAGTCATAAATAGATAACATTATGAATCGTAATATGGCGAAGACAGTCCGTGGTTTTATTTTTTTTCGCTGCACTACGTAGGTATAATCAAAGAGATTGGGATTGGATTTGGATCGGATTGATTGGAATTTTAGCACAGACAAAAAAAAACTGAAAAATGCTTTACCAATGGGATTTGATACGATTAACTTAACGGTTAACTGTCCATTATGTTATACTTGATTCTGCCAAAGTGGCCTTTATAGGCCCCCTGTAGTTGTATATTTTTATTCTAAAGAATCGTTTTCGCTATTTTTACAAGTTCTTTTATGGTTCGTATGTGTTTCCATTTTTTTTAATAATATATCAATTTCTCATTTATGTCATACCAGCAGCGCCCCGCGGTTTCTCCCGCATAAGTGTCGATCCCGTAGAAATATCGGGATAAAAGCTATCCTATGTCCTTTTCCGGGACTCAGACTATCTCTATAGCAAATTTCATCTAAATCGGTTCAGCGGTTTAAGCGTGAAGAGGTAACATACAGACAGACAGACACGTATTTATAATATTAGTATGGATATTGAAAACAATGTTATTTGTTCTTTATCGTGTACCTTTTTAAATCTGTTTATATTTATATATTAATTAGTAAGGCGTAACCCAACAAGTAAACTGATTTTGTAATACCTAACCAAAAAAAACAAATACTTACAGTAGCGAATGATAAGATCCTCTTGATTATAAATAGAAGTAAAGCCTTTTCTAAGAGCATTAATTTGTATATTGAAATAAATTAATTTGTATATTACATTAAATATTTTCTAAGGATTATTCTGCTTACCGCGAGGGCTGGTTCGAGGTGGCGCGGGAAAGGAGTTCCTGGAAGGACTTGGGGGAGGCCTTTGCCCAGCAGTTCCCGGGACAGTACCTATAGGCTAAACAAAAAAAAAAGGATTATTCAGCTAAAGGTTGCCCGAGAATATACATTACTAGCTGCGCCCCGCGGTTTCACCCGCATAAGTGTCGATCCCGTGGGAATATCGGGATAAAAATTATCTATGTTAATCCAGTGTGTCAGCTACCTCGACACAAAATTTCATTACAATTGGTCTAGCCGTTTGAGCGTGAAGAAGTAACAAACATATAAACACACACACACACACTCACAAACTTTCGTCTTTATAATCAACACACACTCACAAACTTTCGTCTTTATACTCACTCACAAACTTTCGTCTTTATAATATTAGTGTGATTACAAAACTAAGTTGTTAAGAAAAGAATTTTCTAGAAGGCTATGCTTAGAGAAAGCATAAAAGGCAGGCTGACTTTTATATAAGTACTAACAGCGCCTCGCGGTTTCACCCGCATAAGTGTCGATCCCGTGGGAATATCGGGATAAAAACTATCCTATGTCCTTCCCCGGGATGCAATCTATCTCTCTGCCAAATTTTATCAAAATCCGTTTAGTGGTTTATGCGTGAAATCGTATCATATAGACAGACAGAGTTACTTTGGAATTTATAATATTACTAGCTGACCCGGCAAACGTTGTTTCGCCATATAAATTATTTCTAGCTGCCCGGCGCTACTTCGTTCGTGTGGTCTCCTGCCTTACCCTACTCTACTCCTACACTACTCCTACCCTACTCCTACCCTACTCCTATAATAAAAAAAAGGTAAAAAGTACCCACCAATTTTCAGCCAAATCGGTTCAGCCGTTCTTGAGTTCTATATAGTGTAACTAACACTACTTTCTTTTATAGATATAGATTAGTACGGGTACGGATTATACAGACTGCATAATCCACGAACCCTTAACTTTCAACATGTTTACAGACTCAGTTTATACCAAAAGGTATAGGTATTGTTACAATTGATTTTTTGTTGAAATATTTTATTTAATACCTAAATAGGTTGTGATTTATTTCACAGAAACCATTATTAGCTTCTCATAACTAACCGTTTTGAGTCTTATCCATATGCATACTAATATTATAAATGCGAAAGTGTGTCTGTCTGTCACCTCTAAACCGATTTAGATGAAATTTGGTATAGAGTTAGTTTGAGTCCCGCGAAAGGACATAGGATAGCTTTTATCCCGATATTCCCACGGGATCGACACTCATGCGGGTGAAACCGCGAGCGCTGCTAGTAGTACATAATATAATATAGGTACACATGTTTACTTCAAAATATCAGCGTTTCAGAAGCGCTGAAGTTTCTAGGAAGTTGACTATTTTCCAGAAGTCGACTTACTGTAAGTGCAAGTTGACTTGTCTTTAGTAACGTAATGGAGAAAGGAAACTTATGCGGCCATCATAAGATAAATGAGGGAGCGACAAGTGTCATGGCAGTCAATCGGCGATTCGCCGTAATGTCAGCAGGGCGAGTGAGTACCGCGACAGTCCTGCATGAGCTCGTCCATCACGGCTAATGGATCGTTAGTCGCCACACACTCCGCTCTAATAATACCCTTGTTTATTTATTTTATAGAAGTGAAAACTTCATTAGGTGCGTTGGGCATCTTTTGAGATGGGAAAATTCCATTGAACTCGCGACACTATTACCGTAACCGACACCTCTGTTTTAAGTTTTGGCCATTATAAAGACATCAACGCGCGGTAAATTTTCTGATGACCTTCAAACATGTTTATAAAATTACTATGCTTTTTCAAGTTTTCACTTCTGTCTGCTCTCCTGGAGCCCAAGTCTGCTATTTTTATAAATTCGTCATTCCAACACGATCCCACCACCATTCCATTGTCATTTTGCTAAAAGTTCGTAATCTACTAAATTCATAATGGTTGATCATTGGTCGGTCAATGGCACAGAACATATACGATATTCGTAACGATTTAAAAGCAATGACTGCACAATGACGTTCTAATGTTAGGTCACTGATCAAAGGAACTGTAAAAATTTTAGCAGATTACCGCCTAAGTCAGTAATTAATTTTTAATTATGTACGAGATTACCATTCTATGCCATTTCTTTCAATGGAGTGTCAGTGGTTGACCATTGGAAAGTCATAATGACGCCAATATATTAGTAGATTACCAAACTTGTCAAAATCAACAATTATGAAATCAATGATAGACCATTCTGACACTATTGTAATAGCAGACTTGAGGCCCTGGAGTGCCACTGTTTTTTTTTAGCCTATAGATGTTGTCCAACTGCAGGGCAAAGGCCTTCTTTTCTTCTTTTCACTCCTCTCTGTCTTGAGCTAGTGCGTCCTCGGTCCCGCCATCTCCTCCCGGCTCTGGCTTGATGTCACCGGACGTTTTGTAAGACGACGGTGGTCGATTTAGCCCATGACTCGTTCAACATGCGCAAACGTGTCCGGCCCAGTCCCACTTAAGCGTGACTGTTATACCTATTACAAAATACTAATAATAATCATGTTCAAACAAATAATTATTATGTCGACATAACTATTGATTTCAACGTAGGAGGCGAAACCACACTCTTATCCCAAATACGCCTTGAGATTTGAGAGGCAGACTCTTTCGACAAATCCTTTCTGAATAAGTGATTGCATTGGGAAACCAAACAAAGCGTCTGAAATTCGGGCTTTTACAGTCATAATAAGCTGGGAACGAGGAGTAGTTTTCGTACTAAATATACGTCGTTGAAATAATAAAGCATACGGTTTCAGGGGCACATTCCGCTGAGGCGTCGTCTCCCAGGCATGCCGCGCCCCGCAAGGGGTGGTGCTCCTCCTCCTCGTGCCCGCCGGGGTATCATTCATAGCCAGGAATTGGGTCATTAGGACGATTGGGAAAAATAATATTCTTTTGTTTATCACCTTGAATGAGTTTGGTTGAAAGTAGCACTGTGTTTAGTATTAGGAGGGTCTCTACAAGTCTACAGTAATGTATATCTATGTATTTTGTGGTCTAGAATAGAACATACAAAGGTAGTTGATGTTTGTATCGTATGGTACAGTCAACAATGTCCTGTTCACAGTGGTAATAAAAATACAGTGACAGCGCCTTTATGTCGAAGCACTAAGGCCGGTTTTCATAATGCAAGTGTTAGTGCGGTGCTGTTGACTGTACCTTTGTTGTTGTTGGCGAGTATGAATTTGTATACCTACCTACGTATTTACATTAGAAAATACGTTGTTGAAACCCAACTTTGGTGTGTAAATATATAAATACATTATAGGTGGTAGATACACATTTCAGTTTACAGTTTCAGGTTTACCTTTATGAATATTGATCTAGGTACCTACTAAAATTATGACTATTAGGTATATTAGTATCCTCGAAAATGAAACTTTAATATTCAAGTTCCACAATTTTATGAAAAGCTTACAGAATAAACATTAATTACATAGGAACGTGGAAGTGCTTCGTTTTACTGTAAAATTACTATAAAATCACGATCAAAAGAATACTTGTGATGGTATAGACATAAAAACGGGATGGTAAATATTATGTCCCAATGAGTAAACACAGTAAACAGGGTCTATTTGCATACCTTGTCGATATATAGGTCAGGTCGCGATATCTCGGCGGCAGGGGCTGGATGCAACGGCGCCCCGGTAACCCAGATGCAGGCGCGCAAGGGCACGCCCGCACCCCTCCGCGGCTGCCCCGCAACCCCTGCCCCGACAGAACCACTCAACAAGATCCCCCAGACCTCGTGCATCATCACCCTGTTGGACGTACTCTGCTAAGGGAAGCTCCCAAGTACCCGGGGAGGCCAACTTACACTGGTCGTGCGACCAAGCTGACAAGAGACTGCATTTCCTAATGATAGCCCCGAGTGAAATGCTTTTAAGAGCTCGGAGGCTTTTAATCTCATTTTTGATAGAGATTTTACTTTTACGGAGATTAAATTTTTACATTCAAGATGTAATGTTACGAGAAAAAGTACTTAACGCTTTTGGATTTTGTATGAGTGACGCTAAGAGGTGTGATGAATAAACAATGGCAGGTCTGGGCTGTTTACGTTAAGCTTTTGTTATGATTTAAAGTTTTATTTTTCCAAGTTATTAACCGGAAAACCCATGACTTAAAAATATTTATTAATAGGAAATATAAATAGGTACCTATGGAATGACTAATTTTAATACCAGTGACTGCAGGCAGTTCTTATCGCCGTAGTTACGGTCTGAACTGGATGTAGGATGTAGGCATAGACATGGAAATATGAGATCATTGTATTACGAACAAGTCAAAACAAGTCGGCAACATTGTAGAGTAGCAACTCGCTTGTTTCCTACACGTTAATTAAAAAGCTTTATCTTTTGCACTAAAAAAAAACAAACGCTGACTGCGAAAATGTTACTATTTTAATAATTTTTGTTTTATTTCATGCTACAACTTCACGATTGAAAGTTTTTATATCAGAATTGTAACTTCTACACGTGTTAACCTATTCGTTACTTATTAAAAAAAGTTTCAGGAATTTCATATTTGCTAGTTTGTATTATTTAAGAGTTATTCTTATTATTACACTGTACAGACTACCTACTGTGAAAAGTTTTTGTCTGAGTCCAACTACCATAATAGCTATCAGCAGACGTGGAATGTTTATCACACCACTACTAATGTGTTTTACGTTGACCAGTCAGTATGACAAGGAAGCACGATCAACGAAATTCAAGCCAGATAAACCGCACTGGCATTAGTGTGATTCTAAGAATTTGTCCAAACAAGTTACGAAGCTCGAAGAACAAACACACATGTAAACAATCTGTGTTTACGCACACAGAGGAAGGAGGTGTGTGTGATAGTGACTACACAATGAGTGTATGACAGTACGACGCAACGAAGCCTGGCAACAGAGCCGGTAAAGGCTATGCATGCGGACAGGCGCGGGCGCTGTGTGAGTGTGGAGGCAGTGCGGCCACGGTAATGTTGTGCGTCTGTGTGAGCGCTTAGCGTGGGCGGTGTACACACAGAGCTTTCACGACGCAGCCTTGGCCGCGAGACACGTGCGTCAGTAGGGCGGTGCCCCGGCCCTACGACAGCCTACTATCGATGTCCACTAGACATAACACAGCTTCTACGTTTTGCCTTGAAGATTTAACGGCATTCTATAGTAATTTCAAATATAAAATGTTACACAAGAACGCCAAATATTTGTTCTTATTTGATATATGTTTAGTTATGTGGCTATGATGGCTTATGCAATAATCACGTTGAATGGGTAACATTTTTATGTAAATGTAGCAGTGAGCTTTATCAGTTTTCTTGTGACTCATATTTGTTTGATGTTGTATTACTTACCTATTTTAGATTCTAGGCTTAATCTGCAATGGAAATCATTGGAATGTTTGTTTGTGGCTCTTGGGAAGTAGTAAAGAGAATAAATACTTAGAGCTAGCATCAGTTACATGACTTAAAGCGCGGTCACTATCGGACTGCATAGAAAAGAAAGAGAAGCGCGATAACACAGCGCTGGTAATTTATTGCAAAATATGAAGCAATTATTTAATTACAAAAAATCTATTGTTTGGACTAAAAAATTAAAACACTAGTGTTTTAGTATGCTGCTTGTAGAATAATTTAACAAAAAAAAAAACAGAATTATTGTAGGTATGTATATTAGTAGGTATGGTTTTTATTGTAAAAAGAAAGTTTTTAGAGGTACTTATGTTCATGATTTTTTTCTATCGTATCAATTTAGTTCTATTATATTTTCAACACACTATCTACCTAGCATATATCCTGAAGAATATCATATATTTGTCTGATGTTGTTTACTGTAGTCGATCATGTACTTTTATTGTTTCTAAAACTTGCGTTTTTTGCGTTTAGGTCCTGTAAACCCCCTAATTGAACTGCATACGAGAAAGACCAAGTTCTTAGAAGGTCATCTCAAATAGTCATTCATTTAAGAGAGCGGTATACAGATAGATACCTACTCTGTAATCTAATAGAATACTAACCACAGACGTTGTACGAGTATTTGCTGGCGGAATAAGTGCCTCATTCACCTTCAACGACAACAACAAGCCAGGTTAGAAACAAGACCTTTAAAGTTTTACTTTGGTATTCTGCTCAAAAAAGCATACCTGGTTTGAATATTATGCTGTTTTTTGTAGTAAGAGCTTGGGTCCACATATGGTCTTATTAAGCTGTTTCATACTTCCTGTAGAAACGTCTACTAGTCCCATGGATGGCGACTAAATAAATCTCTTGAGCAATCGGGTATTTCTTGTTTTAACGCACAAAATGATCTATTAAACCCAGAAGTTTTCATCGTATATCGATAGAGTGTATATTCCCTTCCCTTCGAGCGGCCGGGCGTGGAGGCGGGCGGAGGGTGTCTTCCCCTCGTTCCTCTCGCTCTATCAGCTGAGCGACACGTGCACCGCATATACTATTTCGTCTAGTGTACACCGACCACCGACACTACAGGCGTACAGGTCAGCCAGCCATCTCAACCGGCTCCACTGTTTGCTTAAACACAACACACATTTACATGTTATGTAAATTGTTAAGCACCATTTGGGAATCGTTCGTAATACATAAACACCTAGTACCTACCAACATGCTCCTATAAATTGTGAATACGTATACTGGCTGATATCTTCAGAGCTCCGTTAAAAGAAACATCGTTGTGCGAAAGTGGAACTACTGAATCTTCTGTGTAAATAGAATTGTAGAAACCCCAATTTGCTCCTGTAGACAATGTAGGTTTTGCGGTTGTTCCAAATATTTATATAACGTACGCAGGTATATGGAATGGGTTAATTAGTGATATGGACGAAACATTTTTTTAATCTTAAGTCTATTATGCATTTTCGAGGATTCATGATAAATTGTTGCCAGTTTTTGTGAATCAACGTTTGGCAAGCTAAAAACTAGGAAACAGCCCCGATAACGTTTTCTTTTACCAAAGTAACAGCAAAATTACACAATCAAAAGTTTTGGCAGCATTCCCTCTAGGTACTAGGTAGTATATTCTCTATATAAGTATAAGTAGTACAATCCACTTCATAAAAAAAAATCAATGTTTTCCTCTAAAACATTGAAAGTGTGTAAAGTGTGTAAGTGTGTGTGTGTGTGTATTGGGCAATTGGTTCCATTGCAGCAGTCGCAAAAGTATCTGTTCTGAGGGCCAAAGCTAGACAAAGTGATTCTGTCAGCGATAACGGCGATGCAAAAGTTAAAAATGTAAGTACAGACGCCAGCACATCAAGCTACCCGAAACTGTCAAATTTTCCCAATCAACTTTGAACCTTATGCTTTAGCGATAAAGATGAAAATCTATTAAAGAAATTTGACAGCTTGTAGTAACTTGATGTGCTGGCGTCTGTACATAAGACGTAAGATACCGAACAGCTTATGTCATTCCTGTTAACAGTCTTTGAAGAAAAAGCTTTGAAACCACTTGCCATCACTTGCCTAAGCCCTCTGGACTCAAAGAATAAAGAAAATGGACAGGATTGTTTCATTTTGCACCTGTGACGCTGCGAGTAAGAGAATTCGGCACCTACTGTATAGGTAAGTACGCCTTGTCCTGCAGAAACTTACGCGTGTGAGCCAAAAAGATCACAATCGTTCGGTTTCGTTGTTTAGCCGTGAAAGCTGCGAGTTACTTTCACATTCACCTTTAATATTAATATGGAAAATTTGAATTACTGTATGCCCCTTTTCGGATAGGGCAGAACTAGATTCGGACTAAGAGAAACCGCATTGTAGGACTATTGATCACGTTTTCCATTTTTAGCTGTTCTACATAGCGGACAGTTTGACCAAAACAGCTTTAGGTACTTAGAGTCAAATAACTGAGTACTTTTAGTTATTCTGTGGTTAAAGTAAAATAACAAACATTATTATAGTAAAATAACTAGCAGTAGAACTTATGTTTCAATTGTTTATGGCTATTTTAAAAAGCATATGTATTGTTTTAATTCAATAGGAACTAGACTTCATATGGGTAAGAAACAAAAATGATATTTTATTATTTTTTGTGAAATTGTTTCAGTTGCTTACTTAAGAACTGTATGAGAAATACATTAAAATAGACGTTAATATAAAAAAGGTCAAATACCTACTTAATACACACATCATTCAAACCATAATTCTATATTCAAACACTCGTTTATTAAAGTCATCAAAAGGTTCAAAGTTCGTCGAGATTACATTATTAAAAAATTTCGAAAATAAATTTATACCTCAGGCAGACAAAGTATACATAGCCTACCATCCTGGGGTGTATCGACTATATTTTAATATCTAGCCCTGAACATAGCCAATGCTTATTTGAGAAGCCATTGATACTGTTCTGCTCACTAGGTTCACTGTCAACTCCATGTGTTGCGTGACTGATGAGCATACTGTGCAGACGGTGTGTCTTGTTTCTTCCTTCTTTAACTTTTTAATCACTAACATTAGATAAAAGCAAAATTCTTGTTACTAACAACCTTGCCTTGCCTATGGACTTTTTTGTCTGAAATAAATGATTTTTATTTCTTTTATTATATTGAACCGTAAATTCGGGAGCACAATTGGGAGCAGTATAAAATTTGAAACCGATTGATACCAGTAAATACCACGGCTCACAGACTTAAATGCTAAGGTATTCATTAAAGTAAGATGCTTCAATAGTTACCTTTTTCCACCTCATGGCCTTCTTTGGCAGTGCGCAGTTTTTCAAAGAATTTTCCTGTGATTTAAAAATGTTCACAAACAATGCCACAAGGGAGCACGTAGGTATAATCTCGTATAACAAATTCGCCCGTCACTTTGTTTTGTAACCCGTCGATCTGATATGCGCGCGCGCATGAATGCATTCGCTGTGTGACGGCTTCCCCATATGGCCAAGGCTAGGCCTTTTATGGCTCATATAAGTGGCCACTCACCCACCGCCTGAACGAGCCAGCCATATCAATGAACTGGCCATCAATAAAACATGTGGCACTAAGCCAGAAAAGGAAACGGCGAAATGAGAAAAAGAAATATTTGAAAAAGGTATTCGATGCGTACACTCGATTGTTTGTGCGATTTGAAAGCATTCAATGTAAAGCTGAGCGCACACACCATGAATTATTCGCGTCCATTACTTTTTGCTTTTCGCGGTACTCTCCGCCATACTCGTCGTAATTGATTCAATATCATTACATAAGTATCGTTGTGTGGGCTTACATAATAGGCAACTGGAGGGGTAAAGACGTGCATTTTATACTAGCGGTGATAATGAATGAGTGATTCAAACCGAATCCATCAAACCAGTGTCAATGTGTGCACATTATTTTAATGAAGCTTTTCCTGCGAAACAAAAAAATATCTACTCGCGCAGCTCCACAAGTGTTTATCAACTTGGTTCAGCGCGTTACAATTTTATCAGCTTACAAAATATGTGATATGAATACAATGGTCTAAGTATGTACTGACTCCTACGTACTAGATTGTAACAGACAAGTCGCGACTTGTTCCTGGATGTGTTCGACCTCTGAACCTAACCTAATCTTGGATTGGTTGTAACGTGAGATGTAGCGATACTGTGGCGGAAAAATAAAAATAATTTGTTGAAGTCTCGAATCGTGGGAAGTCAGACGAACTGACCGGTCACGAAGCACATTCCTGTGGCTGCTACAGAAACTCCTCAACGTAGCCAAATGTATGACGCACACACACAAGTCGGAAATCACGACAAAATGGGTGCAATGATGCAACAATCTTTTTTAGCTTAAACTTTTTTCCAGTCTTTGGCGGAGGAACCTAAGAAATACTTAACAGATTAGACAGGTTCCATAAATTAAGTTAGGTATGCAGAATTACGTGCACTTAAATAATTTCACCACCACTACTCTCAAAACAGTACCAAAAGGAAAACATCGTGAGTAAACCGACACGTCCTAGAATCAAAAATTCAAAGATGTGACATCTCACATCTACCAACCCTCACTGGGCTCGCGTGGTAGATTACAGCCCACTCCCTCCTGAAGAGAGGAGCTTAGGCCTGTGTCTCAGCAGTGGATATATTATTGGCTGATTGTGCTTATGCACAATTGTAGTTAAGTTCTCAGATTCAGCAAAGCCCAAACAGAGGAATTTGTTATTTTTTTGAAATCCTGTCCTGTTAATGTAGGGTTAGGTTACGTGGGTTAGGATGAAACTATTGATCATTCTGAAGTCTGTACAAAACCTCAGTGCAAAGTTCTCACTGTCCTGGCTGTCTGGGTGAAAAGATTATAGGATCCTTACTTCCAACTACAGCGGTGCTATTCTGTAAAAATCTCACCGTGAAAACTTAGGTGAAGTGAGCGTGGAATGAGCTCATGAGCTGTCAATAGTGTCATTTTCTAGCAAAAACAAACTGACATCACCTCAGTTTTCACGGTGAGATTTTTACACAATCAACCGGCAGATTCTATTACCCAGTCCTGAGAACAGGGTCTTATTTCATCGAAAACGGCCCGTAGGACGAGGGCTAATATTTTCTTGCATTCAATCTATATAGTCGGGTTTCTCCTTGCGAAGAATTTAATCCCGTGAAAAACCACGGCAAAAAATTACCAATATGAACATATTTTATTTAGTTTTATTAAAAAATTAAAGGACTTTTCGGTCCTTGTTCATAAATAGTGATTTCTTATGTTAAAAATAATGATGGTGGATGGTTTATTTCTATGCCCGCGGTCCCCTAATGATGTAGTTTGCACAGCTGCATTCCAGGCACTCATTTTCTGGGAACACACATCTTTAATGGTAAGGTGGAATGCAAGTTTTTTAATGCCAGTGCGTGTGCGTATGATTTTTCATTGAAATTTTAAAAAGAAAACGCCTCGCTCGTGAAGTAATAAAAGCAGCACTGAGCAGGCCGCCGGCGTTTGTGCCATTCTTTTTTTTTTTATCGTCTGCAATCCTTAGCTTGTTTTATTATGTGATGACAAAACAACTTCTATTTATGGTTTTAGCCGAGCAATGTAGCGAATACCGAGCAGCTTAGTACTTTTATCTGTACATTTATGTATACTATAAATTCTATTTCGGTGCGTGGCTACGAGACCATAAATTTGTAGCATATCTACCTCCTCGTGTGATTTGCTCCGGCCAACAGCTTTAGTAGAAATTGTTGATAGTTCTGGCTTACAATATGATCAGTTTATTAAGTACTAACCAACCTAATAAAAGCATACATTGGCGGGATCACCGAACAGCGTAGATTCCCATGAGGTTGCCGGGAAGCCTCACATGCGCGATCACGCGATGTGCGCCCGCGCAAGCCGCGTGAGAATCTCCTTAAAAGGACATCACTAAAATTCTTTTATGTTTCCATAAATCCTGAAAGTCGTTACAAAGATAAAATAGGTATAATCTGTAACATTAAAAACACGATTAATCCCATCACTTAAAACTTCCCATACTTACCAGTTTATCGTTGCTGCCCAATTAAAACTCGAAAAATACATTACAAGTTTTTTGGCTAAAATAACAACATTTATCAAAGATAGAGACCAAATAATAAAAATGAATTTAGGTGATTCTTAGAAAAAGTTCGGGCGGTCCCTATATGGAAAGATAAAAGGGGTTATGGAGGGCACGTTGGTTGTTTGCGTGTGTTAAGCCGATATCTGGTCGGCGGCGAATGCTGCGAATATCGACACGAACAGGTTGGCTGTGTTTGTTCGTTTAATGGGTCACATCACAACACACAAGTGTAGTCCTTGTTCTGCGACTGCCCACACGAATTGAGAGAATCACGTGCGCTGAACACGCAACACTGTGGCCAATTTCGTGCACTGCGTTCATACCGAATTGAGACTAAACGGTTGAATTTAAAATAGAGAGATAGATTAATGATAGCACTAGATTTTGGACACCTAACAGTTACGAGGTGGGGACAAAGAACTAAAAGAGTATTAGTGATGTGGCAAACTTAAAAAAAACTGTGATAGACTGAGTTCACAGAGAACCAAACATTTTTATCATAAATATCCAAACAAGGCTGTAATAACTAATTTTAGTTTGCAATTTCTCACTAATAAACAACAGTAATATGATTGAACGATGTAGCAGCTACCCAACGACTTGTTTTCTATTAAAGAACGCTACTTCCGGGTCGGCGAACGGTCACTCGGCAACAAACACATTCTTAGCTCACCTAATCGCCTAGGTAAACAAAAATAGATGTTTCTATACTAGTCAAGCTATCTGAATTGATACTTAGGTATTACGTCACCAGTTTAGTAATATTTATGTAATACGACAGTTTCTATTTTTTGCAAAAACAATCTAGCAATCTAGGTAGCTAATATTTTATTAGTCGATCTGTTACTTAATATTTTTGTCGGTAATTAAAGAGTTGAGTAGTGGTTATTATAATTCACTTGCAGTATTTAAACGTTTGCTCGATGACTACTTACCTAGTTGACCGACAACGATCAGCGGTATACTGGTAAAGGCTCCCGTGTGTCCCAATCCTGACGCCTGTCCTTCCAATATACAATACAAATAAAATTGTTCAATGTAAATAAACGAAATAAAAACCACAACGTGCAATTTCATCATACATTTACATGACTACCTCTAGGAAATAAGGAAAGAGGTCAGTGTTTATCAAACATCCTAATTTTAGTGAACTCACATTTATATCGATAGTAGCGTTAGCGTAACTCCGATGTGGGACACGCTAACAGACGGGCTTTCTTAAAATAGCATCGTTAATGAGTGTAGTGCGAAATAATGAAGCTTAAGCGCCAATAAACAAATGATTGCTGACAATTATTGCAGGCGGCACAGGCGCAGGCGCGGGGCCGCGTAGCGCGGTAGTCGCCCGCGTCGCGCCAATGCCGTTCACTATCATCGATTTATATTTCCATTAAAACTGCTAATGCTAATTTCGGGTGATTATAATTGACACCAACGTAAAGGCTACGAGTATTATTGTAAGTCAAGGCACGTAAACAAGTTTGTGGTTTTGCGCGCTCTTATACATTCGGCACGATAAGGTTTTTCGGAGAACTGTGGGCCGACTTCAATATTTGGGATTTCGTATTCACTTACTTATATATATTAAAAAACAGGCTTGTGGATGAATTCAGAGTCCAGTTTCCCTTGAAAATTTTCCATATTTTACTCTTGAAAATCAAATCTGGATGGATGTTACAATTTGAGTGTATATGAATTAAATTTACTTTTTCCTGGGAAAAGTTCCATTCACATTTACCAGGAAACGACAAGAATAGCTTCATACAAATGTATTTCAGAAAAGTAGAGCGTTGTAACAAAGTTGTAGAAACTTTTTGTTTGATAAATGATGTAATGCTTCAGTCGTTGAAGCAAGTTTTATTTATTTAAAAAACAACATACATTTGTAATCTTATAATACCACTTACTTATCATCTTTTAGGCGAGCTTATTAAGTTCGGTTACAATTGAAAAAGTATTGTTCATTAGTGACAGTCGAGCTCTTATAATAATGTTTTACAGATTTTTCTCGCGCCCTGAAAGTTGCCAAATGTCAGTGAATTCAGTCCTAGACTCCTTACTATTAATCTAAGTACATTCACAACAATATAAATACTGTGTGTTACGTTTAAGTAGATATTTACAGTTAAAAGCAATTCAGTATAATATATAGCAGCTTTTTTACAAGCTCTTGAATTACATTTCTTCTTTCTGAACTGAACGACGTTACAACCTGCAATTCTTTTTATTACAAAGGATTTTCAACCATGTTCATCCAGGCCTACAGTTCTATTGACATCGGTGGGTACCGAACACAAACAATTATAATTATTTGCACTATGTAGAAGGCACTTATGGGACATTGGGACACACGATTTTTCATCAATTGGTCGACTCTTTTCGATTCTTCGTTAAACAGAATAGCTAAATATTATCGAGTGACGTATGAACTAGATGTAAGTATCGACATACAAGCGGCACGTCACTGGTGCGAGGTTAGCGGGCGCGCTGCGTTTGCGCACACCGCACGACAAGGACATCGACCCCCGCAACCTTGGCTATGCCAATTAATTTCAACAATGTTCTCTTACTCACTATTATGCGTTAAAATTATCTCCCGCATATTCAGATAAAATCATTTTCGCTTGATTGTCTGTACCCATTCTCTAAGATGAAATATGAGATTAAAAAGCTTCGAGCTTCCTGTATTCGGTTATTTATTACGCGATAGCCGATCTGATGAGATTGGGTCGGTCTCTTTGTGTAATTATCTTGAAACGGTGAAAGATGTTCTTCGAACAACTCTATAAACATAATCGCTCACCTTTTACTACTCTACTTATGGATACTTATAATTTTTTTGCAATATGTAGTTGTGTTTGCCATTCAATAAGAGAAGTTATAGGTTTTATTGTCTACTGATTCTTTGATCTACCTACGAAGATCTGGAAGAAAACGTCGCACTAATGTGTAGACACTCTTTAATCTCTATTATTCTCTTATGAAGCCCCATTCAAATATCATTATGAATTAAGGTTGTGCCTTCCAAATATCATAACGATAAGTTAGCTTCCTAATCAGGAGCAAACATTTTACATAAAGCCACAGAATCATGATTCACGAGAGCAACGAAACCAAAGAGATGTATGTACAAAGTGAACAAGAATAACAAGGCCACAGCGTAATCAATTCCCGGTAAGTTAAGCTCCAATGATTTACTCGAATAAGTTGTAAACACACCATTGTGTAGGGCAAGCGTAAATACTACAATTTTACTGTAGCCGCTATGGGCAGGCGAGCGCAGGATAATGACCCGCGAGCGTGCGCCCGCGCCGGCCCGCGCCTGCCGCCGCGCCCGCTCCCGCCACAATACCACGCAGGTATTTGTACTATAAACAACGACGAACAATACCCACTTACACATTTATGGCACACCTACTTAATATTGTGTAAGCTCTAGTACCAATTCACAGAGATAATACATCATTGACGAATGCTAAATGAGAGGTGCAATCATCTCATTCTGAATGTCCCCACAATCTGACCGCTAAATACATTTGTTTTGAAGTTCGTGGTCAATTCATTTTGTTGAGCGCAGTTTAAACATAGTGATGAATGGGAAACCTACCCGATGTGAATAAGAAAATACACCATGATGTCACTTTGTGCGCAGAGATAGCGCAGTTTATCTAGACCCCACCTATTTCTCGCTTTTTGTATATATGTATGTTACGGGAATTGTATGTAATATATGCAATTCCGAGCCTACTTAGGAAACGTGTAAAATAATCTTTCAAAGATTCTTTAATACACACATTTCCTGTGAAATGTATGTATTTCCTAGGAATTGTATGCAATTCCAAGATGATACTAGGAAATATATAAAAAGTAATGCTTTCTGTGACTAAAAGAAATAAAACACGTTTGTAAATTTCTCTAATCATAATAATGATTAAGTATAACATTCTAAAGCATAAATTTAGCATGCTGCATGTTTTATTTCTAACGACGTCATCGTCAACGTCGACGTCAAGTCGACGGAGCCTCGCTGCGCGGGGCTCCTATTTCTGTCTGCAGGGTTTAAAGGAACCTAACCAAACCGAACCTCGAGGTACCCTTCGCTCGCTCTTGCATCCACGTCGTCTAGTAGCACAACATATTGAATTTTTAAGATTTCCGATTTCTATTTAGGAAATATATAAACCTAGGAAAATTGCATATTAAAAAATATATCCTATCTATTTTAGGAATTGTACACATTTCCTAGGAATTGTATAGAATGACGAATTGCACACTTTTCCGTTAACATATACACAGAAATAGCAAAGACAAAGGTGTCAATATTTTAACCTGACTTTATGTTACCGTAAACATCAGTTACTTTAGTAGGCAATCCTACATAATCAACCTATAAAGTTCCCACTGCTGGGACACAGGCCTCCTCTCGGTGAGTGGGAATCCTTATTAAGGGGCTTACATGGCCTAAAGCGCGGTCACTGTCGGACTGCATAAAAAAGAGAGAGAAGCGCGATGACACAACGCTGGTAATTTATTGCAAAATATGAAGCAATTATTTAATTACAAAAATCCTATTGTTTGGACTAAAAAATTAAAACACTAGTGTTACGGACGCCGAGCTCGTCGTAGAATTACGCATAGGAAATAGTAATAGAATTAAAAACTAGCATGTATTGTTTAGGATAAGCATATGAATAAGTGTAGGCTAAGGAAAATGATTGTGATTGGTTGCGGAGTCTTGCCTCCGACAGGTCGCGACAAGTCGAAACCTGTCTGAGACCGGACACGAACCAAAACGACCGGATTGGTGGGTCGCCTAGTTAACACAGTAGTTTACCCACTACTTGCGCCCACGTGCTGGGGTATAATAAGGGGCGCTCAATCCGGTACTTTGTAGTCAGTACGAGTAGTTCGCAGTAGTTCGACGATAGTATAGCTGATCTCTCAAGAAAATAAATAAGAAGCAAAAATTGGAGTTTTATTAGAAGAACCTGAAGAAACCATACAGTCCACACCCCGATACAGTCCGACCACTACAGTCTGGTCCTTCGCAGCCGAATCAAGAAAGGAGAATCTGCGACTTGGAAGAAGGAATTGTTCGTGAGTGAACCAGTACCAGTACCAGTACTTACCTGCATATCGCTGCTGTATTATCTCTGCTGTGTCACTGTGCGCCGTCAACCGAACGCGATGGTAGTCACCCGTAGTCAAAGTGACTTAGCAGAGATGGAAGAACAACGGCGAGCCCTAGAACAAAGGGACGTACTAACATCGGTACGAGAGCGACTACGACGACTATCGCTTGAACCACCGGCGTCACCTCAAGTCGAAAGTATGGCCGGACCTACTACCGCCGCAGACCTCGCTACAGCGGGACCATCGTCAGAACAGCGCCGTATAAGGTCGCCGCCGCGATCAGTGAGATCGAACACCAGCGTGACTACGCGGCTACGATTGGCCGAACTTGAGGCGGCCGAGAAACTAGCAGCCATACGACGAAAGGAGCTGGAAATTGAAGCAGATCTAGTGAAGAAGAGATTGGCTGCCGAGGTCTCCGTAATCCAGGAAGACCAAGAAAGCGTCCATGAAGATCTACTTCAAGAGGAACACCAGCACCAGAAGGTGGACCAATGGCTGCGCACCCACCCCATCAGTACACGGGGGGAGGGGGACGCAAACGCAGAAACAAAAGAAAATCCGAAGCAGCAACGATTTGATGTGCCACGAGGAAGGTCGCCGACGCCAACGAGAGCCAGAAACAGCATCGACCAATTAGCTGCGACCCTGGAGAAGATGGCCAGACCACGACTTCGGCACACAGATCTACCGACTTTCTCTGGTGCGGTTAGTGAGTGGTTACCGTTCAAGGCATCCTACTACGACACGACCAATATGTACAACGTGTCACCGGCAGAGAACCTCCAGCGACTTAGAAGTTGCCTCAAAGGTGAAGCACGAGAAACAGTAGCGGCTCTTCTGCACGCGGCCACAGAACCGGACGCTGTCATGAAGACGTTGGAGCAGTGCTTTGGCCGACCAGAGGTGATCATAGACAAAGCGCTGGACGACCTGAAGAAGATGCCTAAACCTAGTGCCTCAGCCAGTGACCTAAACAGTTTCGCGATCAAGATTCAAAATACGATATGTGTGTTAAAGACAATCGACCGCAAGGGGTACCTCTATAATCCCTTGCTAACCCGGGAAGTGCTTGAAAAATTAAGTCCCCATCTCCGATCACGATGGTGTGACTTTGCCTGTGACAACGAAGGAACAGCAGAGCCAGAAATAGTGATGCTATCTCGCTTCTTAATGCGTGAAGCGGATAGGGCGTTGCGATACACATACGCCCCAACAACGAGCGCCGCGACCGCACCACACAAGAAGGAGACCAGGCCTGCCATAACACTGAAGAAGAAGTCCAACACAGTGTACGCCACGGTGGAAGGGACCGAGGAAGATCAGTGCCCCAGTTGCAAGCAAAGCCACATACTAACCCAGTGCCCGAAATATAAGGCAATGTCAGTGGACCAGCGGTGGGAACTAGTGAAGGAGCAGAAGATATGCTTCAAGTGCGCCCAGAAGAAACACAGGCGCATCATGTGCAAGGCAAAACCGTGCGGTGTGAACCAGTGCCGCCGGCCTCACCACGCCACGCTACATCAAGAAAGAAAAGAGTCGCCCGAATTAGAGTCAGCGACTGAACATAAGTCTGAAGAACCAACAAAGGAGGAGGCAGTCATGTCGGTGGCTACCCGAACAGCCGCCGGCCCGAAGACTGTCCTTCTCAAAATGTGCCTCGTGATCATCACAGGTCCACGGGGGGAGGTAAAGACTCACGCACTCTTCGACGAAGGAGCCACCATTACCCTCATTGATGAAGACCTGGCTACAAGCATCGGGGCCGAAGGGATGTCACAACCACTGCACATCCATGGGGTAAATATGTCGTCGCGAGAGCAAGACAGCAAGATCGTCACTGTGCAAGTGAGAGGAATTAGCAATGATAGCGCATCACACAAGCTTCGGGCAAGAACCATGAAGAACCTGAGGCTTCACCAGCAGTCAATTCCGGACTCTCTGCTTGAGTATGGACACCTGCGAGACCTCCCAGCAAACGAGGTGTGTTATGAACCAACACGCCCCGGACTCCTAGTGGGGACAGACCATTGGGAATGCATCGTGTCAAGAGAACTCCGAGTCGGCGGCCCCAACCAGCCAGCTGCCTCCCTAACGCAGCTCGGCTGGGTAGTGCACGGGACCGCACCACGAAACGTCATCATAAATGAAGACAACGTGTTACATCTCTATGAGAGCGAAGAGCAGCAACACAACCACCAGCGCCTTCACGACTTAGTGGAAGCCCACTTCAAAATCGAAGCGCTGGGAATTGCGCGAGAACCACGCGTAAGTGACGCTGACCAGCGAGCGACAGCCATCGTCGAAAGAACCATAAAGAAGATCAACGGTGGCTACGAAGTCGGACTGCCATGGCGACACGACAACGTCACCATGCCGCCAAGTTACGGTGCAGCGCTCCGCCGATTAAGAAAGATCGAACAGAGAATGGACGCGTCGCCTGACTTCGCCGAACAGTATAGTGCCCAGATCAACAACCAGCTGGAAAAGGGATATGCAGTGCCGTGCGATGGCACAGAACAGTCAAGTGCCGTCTGCTGGTACCTGCCCCACTTCGCCGTGCAAAACCCGAACAAGCCCGGCAAGCAGAGACTAGTGTTCGACGCAGCGGCAAGAAGTCACGGCGTGTGCCTGAATGACAGATTACTAGAAGGCCCGGACCTGCTGCTATCGTTACCGGGAATCATATTCCGCTTCCGGGAAAAGGCGATAGCAGTCACTGCAGACATCCAGGAAATGTTCTTACGCATCAAAATAAGAACTGAGGATCAACCGGCACAGCAGTTTCTGTGGAGAGGCACCAACAGAACAGAGCCCCCGCGCCACTACAAAATGACGAGCATGATTTTCGGCGCAGCCAGCTCTCCATACATGGCCCACTATGTCCGTAACCACAATGCGGACATACACGGACAAGAGTACCCACGCGCGCTAGAGGCTATAAAGAACAGCCACTACATGGATGACCTGGTAGCGAGTTACGATGACCAGGAAGAGGCCCTGAAGGCAATACAGGAAGTGAGACAGGTGCACGCGGTCGCCGGGTTTACTCTGCGTGGATGGAGCACGAACGACGAAACAGTGCTACGCGACGTGCCCCGGGAGCTACATGCCACCACACCCACATAACTGGGGGGAGAGAAGCCCGCGAGCAAAATACTCGGGCTGTACTGGAACGCCGAACAGGACGAACTCGGGTTCAATACCTCAATGAACCGAGTCCCCGCTCCGGTACGAGAACGGAAGCGCGCGCCCACAAAGAGAGAAGCACTCAGCTCGGTAATGTCCATCTACGACCCTCTAGGACTGCTGAGCCACTTCACAATACGAGCAAAGATCATTCTGCAAAGTTTGTGGCGCCTCCAAATAACGTGGGACGAACCGATACCGGAAGAGGAGAACGAACTCTTCACCACCTGGCTCGCTCAACTCACCGACATCGCCCAGCTTCGAATACCTAGAAGCTACACGTCGAAAAAGTACAAGGACATAGAACTACATGTCCTATGCGACGCGAGTGAACAGGCCTACGCAGCCGTGGCCTACTGGAGAGTAGTGAACTGCGACGATACTGTGAGCATCGTGTTGAACGCCGCCAAAGCTAAGGTGGCACCACGACAGGCGCAAACTATTCCCAGGCTGGAACTACAAGCCGCGGTCATAGGGGCTAGACTCGCTGACACCTTCCGAAAGGAACATCGCATGGAGGTCAGCAGAACGGTATACTGGACAGACTCTTCCACCGTCGTGCACTGGATAAAAAACGACATGCGACGATACACGCCATTCGTCGCGCACCGACTGGGAGAGATCGCCGAGCTCACCTCAAAGGAAGAATGGCGCTGGCTGCCAACTGACCAAAACGTAGCCGACGACGCCACCCGACTTACCAACGCGCCGATCCACATAACCGATCGGTGGTTCCAGGGGCCTAGCTTCTTACGACTACCGGAGGAGCAATGGCCCAGAATAACGTCACCCACGGAAGTCGATGAACGGGGAGTTTTGCACGTCATCGAGGAACCACGAGACAGCTGGCTACCCGACCCTGCCCGCTTCTCCAAGTATGAAACGCTGGTAAGAGCGGCGGCGAGAGCCCTGGCGTTCATTGACATATGTCGACGCACCGCTACGAGACTGGAACACAGACACATCCAGCGCGCCGAGAAAGACCTCCTGCAGCAAGCACAGTGGGAAAGCTTCGGCGAAGAGATGAGGCGGATGCAGTCAGCCCGTCCTCTCACAAGAACGAGCAAGCTATACAAGCCCGACCCAGTATTAGAAGACGGCCTCCTGCGGGTACGAGGCCGCATTGAGGCATCAGCGGCGCCACGGGAGGCAGAGAGGCCGATTGTACTGGACGGTCGCCACCGAGTTGCGAAGCTTCTGGTGCTGCGAGAACGATGCGCTGCAGATCACGCCAACCGTGAGCGCGTGACCAATGACCAGAAGAACAACGCGAGACCGCTGCAAATTGGCGACGTGGTCTTGGTGGTTGATAGCACCCTGCTCCGAAACACCTGGCCGATGGGGGTCGTCGAGCGCACGCACCCTGGAACTGACGGCAGCATTCGTGTGGTCGACATACGGACCAGAACCGGAATCTTCCGACGACCTGTGAGCAAGCTCGTCGTCCTTGAAAAGAAGGAAGAGGCTTCGCGAGCTACGCCGGGGGGAGAAATGTTACGGACGCCGAGCTCGTCGTAGAATTACGCATAGGAAATAGTAATAGAATTAAAAACTAGCATGTATTGTTTAGGATAAGCATATGAATAAGTGTAGGCTAAGGAAAATGATTGTGATTGGTTGCGGAGTCTTGCCTCCGACAGGTCGCGACAAGTCGAAACCTGTCTGAGACCGGACACGAACCAAAACGACCGGATCGGTGGGTCGCCTAGTTAACACAGTAGTGTACCCACTACTTGCGCCCACGTGCTGGGGTATAATAAGGGGCGCTCAATCCGGTACTTTGTAGTCAGTACGAGTAGTTCGCAGTAGTTCGACGATAGTATAGCTGATCTCTCAAGAAAATAAATAAGAAGCAAAAATTGGAGTTTTATTAGAAGAACCTGAAGAAACCATACAGTCCACACCCCGATACAGTCCGACCAATACAACTAGTATTTTAGTATGTTGCTTGTAGAATAATCTGACAAATAATCAGAATGATTGTATGTATACTAGTATGGTTTTTATTGTAAAAAGAAAGTTTTTAGAGGCATTTTCATGATTTTTTTCTATCGTATCAAATTAGTTGTACTATGTTTTCAATACACTATCTACCTAGCATATATCCTGAAGAGTATCATATATTTTTCTGATTTTGTTTTCTGTATACTGTAGTCGATCATACACTTTTATGTTTCTAAAACTTGCGTTTTTTGTGATTAGGTCCTGTAAGCCCCTTAAAGGCAAAATCTTTACTTTATATCCCCAGTCAGTCTCGTACCTACTTGTAAACAAAGAAAAAAAAAAAGAATTGCAATAAAGAATTGAGTAAACAATAAAACGTCTATTAAAATTTTATTTTGTAATAATTAATTACGTGTATTACCTATAACGTTAACAATAAATAACTTTACATTATTACCGTACAATGGTTTAATTTTATGAGTTTCCAGGAAAATACGAGCGATGAACCAGCAAACTTAAATTATATAATGGTTCTGCGTAATGTAAACGTGAGCTGATGAGCTCTCATGTGATGTCTCGTAGATATATTAGCTCAATAAGTAGATATGTATAATGATGTGAAAGAATGTTTCGTTTCCGGTGTTCGTGAATCGCTGTTTATTTTTACACGTCAAGATCAAACACGATTAAATGCTCCTGCTAGTTTTATTTTCCAACATGACCGCCGTCCTCTTATTAGGAGTCGAGTTTTGATCTCATTACCTGCCGACAATTATTATTCAGATCTCCGAAACGTATGTTCCGAAATGTATTTGTTATTCTAAAAGCACCGGCAATATGAATGGCGAATTCCTCTGCCCACTTACTGGCCTGAATGATTTCGACATTCTTGGCTCAGCTCCGATAATCTGAGAAAAAAATAAACGAGCACCAACGTAAATAAGCCCACTCTGAGTTGAAAGTGCGCACTGCGCGGCGGTCGGCGGCGGTCGCAGCGACCGTCGGCGGCGGTGGCACGGAAAATAAATCACGTCGATATGGTACGCTCGGGATAACGTATTTTTACGCAACAGGCTCTTTGTTTATAGCTAGTAACGTCGCCCAACAGTCGGCTGGTTATTCAACCGGGCGCATTCCGCGCCGGCTCCACTTTTTGCTTGGCCTCGGCCGGCCGTCCTCCTCGGCGGTGAAAAACGACCAATTAGAGCTTTTACGGCAGGAATTAACATCGCGCATTGTCCGCGACAGCACGGCTGCGCCCGCGCCGACACACTATAGGCTTTTATCTCGCAGTGAATACTTGGACGATCTTGGCAGCGCTCACACAAAAACAAATATTATGGTACACTCTGAATTATGCACATTTTGTGTTCGTTTATCTGAAAGAAGATGTCCCCATTGATGTGAGGTAATAGCGATGGCGCCGCTGTGTCGATCCGACGCTATTGTTTACTCGCCGATGAACCATAATACACACACTTACACGGCACCTAATAGGATGGAAAACCTTTTAGCACTTACTAGGGACATTTTGAAGTAAACAAAAACAAATAAGTACCTACGTACCTATATAAATGTGGATATGTGTAAACTTGTGCACCTATCTACATTTTTAGAAACCTCAAATAAGGAAAACGTAAGAATTAATCAGCACAACCTCTTGTAAACATTTTCTGAAACTAGTGAATAATTCAACTAACAATTTAACTAATCAGGAAAACATTTTGCCATTCGATGGATGAACAACTTCGCACAGTATCGAATGGAAAATAAATCTGTTAGGTAGGTATAAGAAGTTAATGAAGAAAAGAAAAAATAATTAACATTCCGAAAAAAAAATAACACATTCATTCTAATTCTGGAGTGTTTTGATTAGTCACATCGATTCGTTTTAATCTGGAGGCCTAGTGTCGGACAATGTATCAATAAAAAGTAAAAAAGAACAGTTTATGGCTGAACGTGGCCCCCGAGCACTGACGCCAATAAAACCGATCAACACAGACTTGGTGTTGCTACTGCGTAGAATTATACCTCTCTGCAAGGAAAAATATTAAAGCACAGGAATAAACTGTATTAGGAGAAAAAATTCGTAAATTAAACTTTCGTAGCACTAAGGGACAAAGTCTACGAAAATCGTAGACCGTGCCTACGAAAGGTCTACGATTTAGGTCGTAGACCCTAGCAACGCAATTTTTAATATTTGTTTTATGACAGAGCTATTTGAGATAAGGCGCAAATATTTATTATTCTCTATCTAATCCAAAAAAATGTAAATATTTTACAACTGTTTTTTTTCAATTACTTAAGCTTCAAAGCACTTTGGCGTTAGAAAGCACATGTCTGAAATAAAATGTAAACCTCTACGTAACTACATACTAAACTAAACATTAGCAAAGTCTTCGGACTTTTTATTTACATTAAAAACTTTTTGTTGGCAGTATTCAGATGTAGGTACTGGCAACCCTACGAACGCGCATCACAAAAAGTTAACTCCCGGGGCGCACCATCAACATTATTTACATTTTTTTTTATTCTGCGGCAAAGTGGTGTCGAATTACTATCTCGGAATGTTTAGTAGAGGCAGACACTAGACACGACGGGCCACAGGAATGTGCCTCTTAAATAAATTCCTCTTAGGAATTATGTGACATCTTCTTACACGAAATTTTACTAACAACAAACGCACTGTCCTTAGAAACGCCTACTGTTTATGTTTGAATTGAGTAGCAATCAGAAGGCCAATTCGCGTAATTAATTCGTTCAAAATGTAGTCACAATCTCATCTAAGAGACAATCAATGTCGAAAACTTGTCAAATATGTCGGGAAATTAGAGGTATTTTTGACAGATTGGGACTGAGATCAGACTGTGAACGCTCTTAAAATTACGAGAATTGGCCCTCTGGAGTCAGGATTTTGTGCCCGGTTGATGGCAATACGCTGGCCTCCTATTACATAACAGGCGAAATGTAGGTGTACCTACTAAAAGTAGTTACACCTCAGTCTATCCGTTCGGGGTATACAGGCGTGATGTCATACTAAAGGTAGCTACACCTCTGACTATCCGTTCGGGATATCCAGGCGTGATGTCATACTAAAGGTAGCTACACCTCTGACTATCCGTTCGGGGTATACAGGCGTGATGTCATACTAAAGGTAGCTACACCTCTGACTATCCGTTCGGGGTATACAGGCGTGATGTCATACTAAAGGTAGCTACACCTCTGACTATCCGTTCGGGGTATACAGGCGTGATGTCATACTAAAGGTAGCTACACCTCTGACTATCCGTTCGGGGTATACAGGCGTGATGTCATACTAAAGGTAGCTACACCTCTGACTATCCGTTCGGGATATACAGGCGTGATGTCATACTAAAGGTAGCTACACCTCTGACTATCCGTTCGGGGTATACAGGCATGATGTCATACTAAAGGTAGCTACACCTCTGACTATCCGTTCGGGGTATACAGGCGTGATGTCATACTAAAGGTAGCTACACCTCTGACTATCCGTTCGGGGTATACAGGCGTGATGTCATACTAAAGGTAGCTACACCTCTGACTATCCGTTCGGGGTATACAGGCGTGATGTCATACTAAAGGTAGCTACACCTCTGACTATCCGTTCGGGGTATACAGGCGTGATGTCATACTAAAGGTAGCTACACCTCTGACTATCCGTTCGGGGTATACAGGCGTGATGTCATACTAAAGGTAGCTACACCTCTGACTATCCGTTCGGGGTATACAGGCGTGATGTCATACTAAAGGTAGCTACACCTCTGACTATCCGTTCGGGATATACAGGCGTGATGTCATACTAAAGGTAGCTACACCTCTGACTATCCGTTCGGGGTATACAGGCATGATGTCATACTAAAGGTAGCTACACCTCTGACTATCCGTTCGGGGTATACAGGCGTGATGTCATACTAAAGGTAGCTACACCTCTGACTATCCGTTCGGGGTATACAGGCGTGATGTCATACTAAAGGTAGCTACACCTCTGACTATCCGTTCGGGATATACAGGCGTGATGTCATACTAAAGGTAGCTACACCTCTGACTATCCGTTCGGGGTATACAGGCGTGATGTCATACTAAAGGTAGCTACACCTCTGACTATCCGTTCGGGGTATACAGGCGTGATGTCATACTAAAGGTAGCTACACCTCTGACTATCCGTTCGGGGTATACAGGCGTGATGTCATACTAAAGGTAGCTACACCTCTGACTATCCGTTCGGGGTATACAGGCGTGATGTCATACTAAAGGTAGCTACACCTCTGACTATCCGTTCGGGGTATACAGGCGTGATGTCATACTAAAGGTAGCTACACCTCTGACTATCCGTTCGGGGTATACAGGCGTGATGTCATACTAAAGGTAGCTACACCTCTGACTATCCGTTCGGGGTATACAGGCGTGATGTCATACTAAAGGTAGCTACACCTCTGATTATCCGTTCGGGGTATACAGGCGTGATGTCATACTAAAGGTAGCTACACCTCTGACTATCCGTTCGGGGTATACAGGCGTGATGTCATACTAAAGGTAGCTACACCTCTGACTATCCGTTCGGGGTATACAGGCGTGATGTCATACTAAAGGTAGCTACACCTCTGACTATCCGTTCGGGGTATACAGGCGTGATGTCATGCGGGGTAATTGCGTAACAGTAGCAATGGCTTTCATTTTGACAGTTCAACAACATTAATTGCGTTTTTTACGTTTACGAACAGACAATTTTTTCCAATATATGAAGCAATGGATGGAGCAATGTCCTTCAAAACGATTCAAATTGAGATTGATAGTCTGTTACGCAATTAGGGCGCTGTTCTGGAATGAAATTTTATTTATTTATTTTACTAATAATAATAATATGTACATTTACATGAAAAAATAAGTAAAATAATCATAGGGCATCAAAAAATTCGTCCGCATCGCTGTCAACAGGAACAGTGCCGAAAAGGCTGACAGCATTACCACGTTGAATGGCAATGCTTTGGCCAAGAAATAGGCCAGCCCTCTGGTCACGTGAAGAGTCGACTAACCACTTGGCGATATCTCGAAAAACCAAGTGGACACTCGGATCCCATGGCCCTAGTGTTTCAACCCCATACGGCTCGAACATATAACATTATTATTATTTTAAATATTATTCACAGAATTTATTTTACTTCAAGCACATAAATGTACAGTGGCGGACTTAATGCCATGGGCATTTTCTACTATTAAACCTTTGGGTGATGCAGAGACAAACAGTAGTTGGTGCAGTGGTGGTGGAATGTAATTTTGTAACGGTTTAACGGATTTAGAATGTCAATGAAATAACTTAGCAATGACACTTAACATTTAATGGCACTTAACATCTGTTACATCTCAAAACATTTCATGCATGTGAAGCCACACGTCGAGTGTTAAATAAATTCGAAACTATGTGTAATGCGAATAAAACCACCAATTAGGCTAACTAATCAGACCTTTAAAGTGGCCCCCAATCGTGAAAATTGCACAATTATTCCTAAATTGTGCTAAATAGGGCAAAATCAACATGGACCTTCTGTTTTATTACATTTCTAAACATCTCCTTAAGATAGCCTTAATGGATTAATGTTAATAGATATTAACTGTCACGATTAATGCTGAATCTAGTCAAAACCAAGATGGAAAGCCAACTGAGTATTCTTCACCGAATTAAGTAAATACATATTATATTTTATTCAATGAATATAGAATTAAGATAATCTGAAATGCCGTCCTTGACGAAAAATGGACTTCCCCGAATGAGAAATCTAATTTATTTAAGAGGCTTACAGGACCTAAATACAAAAAACGCAAGTTTTAGAAACAATAAAAGTACCTATATGATCGACTACAGTAAACAAAATCAGAAAAATATATGATATTCTTCAGGATAAATAATTATTAACTTGCAATGTTATCTATGCATGATCAGATTGATTTTAATTTTTAAAATTTTCATACTATTACTTAGTTTGAAAATTTATATTTATACGAGTACTTAAATCTCGCGACAAACTTTTATATCATAGAAATTGTGTAATGACTAACTACCTAGTAACTTCGTAATTGGTATATAGGAACAAAATGTATCTCTCAAACAGATTATTTACAATAGACCGTGTGAATGATGACATGTTTTGTATTTCATTGATATCATAAATATAAGCGTATCATTTACACAAATCAATCATAGCCAACTTACCTGAGCCGTATCTTCCCAAATCTAAATTTGGGAAAGACCCTTCTAAAAAAAATACTACCTGTGTCTCCTGGCGTCACCGAAACCTGTCAGAATTACTACGAAACTACGTTAGAAGAGAGAAAAAAAACTATTTTGTATGGAGTGGCGCTTAGTTGTAAGTGTTATTATGTAGTTCACAATACCTAAGTAGAGTGACTAAGATTAAAAAAAAAAAAAAAAGCGGCGCTATTCGGCTATTCTATTATGATCCGTCGGTACCCAAGTACCTACCTGACGTGCCCAGTACCCGTCGGCCCGTTAAACTCGCTGTCGCCGACAATACACGCAGTGTGGGTGTGCCCTACAAATAGACAAGGATAATTGCTATCCAACAGTTAAAATTGGTACTTATTGTATGAATAGCAATCGTCAAAGACACGCTCTTTTCCAACAGTTACACGTCCGGCTTGACATTTAATTTAAGGCTTAAGATTAATTTAATTTAAGGCCGCTTTGGAGAATCATAAAAGGATAACATTATCATAATAAGGATTTGGATCGGATTGATTGGTATTTTAGCACAGACAAAAAATAACTGAAAAATGCTTCACCAATGGGATTTGATACGATTAACTTAACGGTTAACTGTCCATTATGTTATCCTTTTATGATTCTGTCAAAGGGGCCTTTTTAGGCCCCCTGTACCATACATTTTCTGGAATATATTAGGTACTTTGTCTTTGACTTTTTTTACAAAAATTATTGAATACGCAATTTGTCCCCAGACCGTTGAAATAACAAAAGTTATTTATAAATTTTCCTATGTGATATTATAATAACATTTTTTGGGATTCTGTTTAACTTTGCCTTTTAATGTCAAGATTGTTTATTCTAAGTATTTTATAAGGATAAAAATAACAGTTTGACGCAACTTATTTACTCATTAAACGTAGCGTAACAATGTAAATCCAGAATGGAAATAATTTTAGTCAACTCTTCGTTCATGATATGAACTTCATAAAATTTATCACAAAAAAGTATTGTAAGAGCTGGATTTTCACACGGACATTCATTAGTCGCAGCACTCGCAGCTCACAAAGCACAATGGACATATTGGGCCCATGTGTGTGCAGAACCCTTCACGGACGATTGTGTCCACATTGTGCCCAAATCACAGATTTTAACGAAATACTGTCAAAAGGCCAACCCGACTTTTGCACTTCATCAAAAATAAATTTATTTGGAAATAATGCAGTCCCAACCTGTTGGACCCTATTTGTTCGTATCTACACAATGCCTTGAAAAAAATCACCTTCAGCGTTTTTGCACCCCATTGTGAGCCATACACTACACTGAATTATTGTTTTTAACCAAGTTTTTATGAGGCGTTTTCGAGTGGCCTATGAATAGATTCTTTTCAAAATGACCATTTCATTGTTTGTTCAATTCAGAATGCCACATTACCTTGTCCAACCGTTTTTTTTTTTGGAAATGCAGTATTCTATTGAACTACGAATATGAATGGTTAACAAAGATTTAATTTAGAGCATTGTTACAAATAATAAGTTAATACTTACATAAATGCTTTGCGGTATTTGGCAACATAAAAAGTAACTTACGATAATGTTCAGTATCTTTCTGCATATCGTTGCTTATCTTACAGCATCAACAATAAATAACTGAAACAGTAGATATCAATTATTATAGTTAGCCCGAACAATGTTATTCTGAAGGCATGTCCCATTTTCAGGCCACCTGTTACATCAAAGAATGTTGAACGAATGTGCCTCTGTATGCCCTCTATTGGATATGCGATGAACCAAACAGTACCAGTACAGTAAACCAAACCGTAGACCGAACTGCGTTTACACAGCTAAAACTTCGAATATACGCCAGATGGCGCACGTGCGATACGTGCGCCATCTGTTCACAGTGATAACCTCGATAAACACCTTTTACATTAAACCTTCGTAAAGCGTCGAATCCAGCTTCAACTCTAGATATCTCAAGTCATTAAGTTTAATATTCTATGACAATTGACATCTTGTCTTTGATGTCATCACAGAATAGTTTTTGCACAGACTAAGAAGAGAAGTTACCACAGAGTACTTTTTGATATACTGAGAAGTTACCTTAGTTTTTGACCTTAGTTTTTGATCGGATGTCATGCAAGCACAAACAATGTCAACTTTGTAAATAAAACAAGTGTAAAATAATACATTTAAAAAATATTTTCATATAATGTCAGAGTTAATATTTCCCAAAGGCTGTTACACAGCTCGCTCCTCCGGGTACAAGTACCGGACGCTGTCCACCAACACCGGGGAACGAAAGAAACGAGACAGCAAAGAAGACAACGCCTTCGAGAGGAAATTCAGAGAACTGAGTGAGGCCATCTCTAGCAGAGTCAATCAAGAAGTTGATAATACGAATGAAGCACGAGAGTCGCTTCTAGGAAAGTTCACAAAACTCGATGCTAAAATCAACTCCATGGTAGAACTACAGAATACGGTGACAGAACTTCATAAAAATTTAGACAATGTGAGCATAATGATTGTGGACATGATCGACAAAGTGAACAAAATAGAAATCATCAATTATCGTGCAAGTCAACAATCTAACATGACGATGTTGAAGCCTGTGGAACCCATCGCGGAGGAATGCGAAGACCATGATTCAGTAGTAACGCACGTTTAGCTTTCTAGTGGCATGACGTACTATTTACTTTACAATTAAAATGCATTTGCTGGAGTGCAATATCTATACTATTGTTCTGTTATCGACGGCTGTCCAAACGTTCTAATTATTACTACATTATACGAAAATGTTTTCATATGAAACTCTTTATTTTCCATGTAAAATATACTTAGTGGAGCTAAAGAACTATTTCATACAGAATAATACAGATGCTAAGTCGCCAAACTAATACTTACAAATTCAATCTCTCCGGCTTTACCTTTTTTTAACATAATATATTTTATAAAATCCGATTTCTATAGTTGCTAGCTGGGTAGCTATTATAGTTAGTAGGTTGCTATAGTTTTTTTTTCCAACTATTTTTATAACAAACCGCCATAAATTTACATCTTCTTATGCAATATTTTTTCTAGCCACGATATTCTTGCTGACAAGCATACCTTTGCCACAACGTATTTCAGTTTTCACAGAGACCCATCAGCTTTTAGCCCGTTTTATCTGATTCCCGATGCAGAGCAACATGTAAATACCTATCTTGTTCCTTTAAATATGGAACTAAATAAAAATCTTAAATTCATTTATTCACTGATAGAAAATGCACAGCCTAAAAACGGTTGAGTCTAGCAGCAGGACCTGCAGGACAATTTTGCACTCGAGTTCCTTATTTATCAAAAGTAACGAAGGATTTTTGGAAATGCATTCCCTGAAGGGACAGGAACACCGAACAGGTAATGAAAGTTGCCGATGGGAAATTCCTTGAAATCGGACGCATGGCTTGTAAGTCTAAATGTAAGTGTAAGTCTAAATGAACTCTTTACGGTGCGGGACCTCTCGGCTTTTTCTGTTGAAGACCAATTTTGCAAAAATATTTACCATAATGGCATGAAGTTCCCCATGTCTAGACCGTATAGTCCCCAAAGACGTAAATAATAACGTGCACGACGACACGCGACGACGCGCGTGTGTATACGTGCGTGTTAACCAATGTGGGTATTAGGTCCCATGTTACGGGGTGAAAGGTGAGCCCATCTATCGTTATAGGTACTTAAGTCTATTTCGTTGGACAATGTTAGAAATATCAACATTGTTTCATTGATTTTACAGTCTGAGAATCGAAACCTGTCTACTGTAATTAAGTTGATTTACTAATACTTATGTCATTTAAACAACTCTTGTATAGAATCCTTATAAATAATCTACATAGGTTAAAATTCAGATCAACAATTTTAGTTGCATTTCAGTATACATCAAATCTGAAAAATATGAAGTGTATCTACTATCTAACTAGCGTTAGCTACTAACATGTAGTATCTCCGAAAGAGTGGGTCTTAAAATGAACATGGACAAAACGAAGGTCATGTCAAATGCCCATGTAACACCGACTCTCATAAAAATCGGAGACGCTACACTCGAAGTCGTGGACGAGTACGTTTACCTAGGACAAACTGTCCAGTTAGGTAGGTCTAACTTCGAGAAAGAGGTCAATCGACGAATCCGACTCGGCTGACTCGTTCCAACATTTTTGGGTCTTCAAAGTTTCATTGTCAATAAAAGGGCGTTTCATATTTTAACATCATATATTTATCTCAGGATTGGTTTCCTTGATTGACACCTCTGGGCCGAACACACAGTTCATGATTACAATAAATTAATTTATTACATTTGCGAAAAAATCTCCATTATAATCTCATTTCACATTTATATTCGTTTAAAACGTCACGGACATGATACATTGAATAAGTAATTTAATTACATAAAAAGTTTTTTATTTCATTTGCTAAAGACGTAATGAAAGGAGAGTGACTCTCTATAATTCAAGTAGATGATTGAAAACACCAAAAACATTTATATTTGATAAAGCCACATCCAATATGGCACAATTTAAAATAGATTACAATTGAAGCTACATTATAAAAGTAATTCGTTCTGCGAACGTTTGTTTCAAACAAATTCCTATACACATAAAAATCCTTGACTTAATAATGTACTTGGTATACGACTAGTGAATATTTAGGTAACTATTTTTCTAAATTATGGAAGAATTATACTAAACAATTCATCTAAATTTAACTAAGCGAAGCGTCTCCATTAAAAATGAGGTTATCTTGAATAATGTTGTTTTTTTCAATTATGAGAAACAAATATTTTGGTTGTAAATTCTTTGGATTTCAAAAGTATAACTATAATTTATATTATAATCCGATAACCCCTTGTACACAATTGTCAATAAATGCAACACAGTTAATAACAACTAATTGAAACGTAACTTAACAATGACAATTTGTGCACTAATTCTTTTTACCAAATGTTTATAAAAGCAAATTGTTAAACAATTTGATATGTTGTCAATTAAAATTAACGCGTTATAGCAATAACAAAAATAATGATTAAATATCACAACATACATATTCTACTACATGAAGACGCGGTATTGCGTTAAAATTTTATTATTCTTTCTACCAATTCGCTAACATTCGCTAACACAGAATTCGTCCCACCAAAAGCAAACTATTCATAAAATATAATGAACACAGACTTAAAATGGACATCATAATAATTACTTAAAACCTCTAATTTTCAGCTGCAGAAATAAAGTCTAAATACATCATAGTAACTGTAAATTATAAGTACCAAATGCTAACAATACTAAATAGTCACATTCATTACGAACAGTTATAATTTCGATTCGTAAAAAAATACAAAAGATGGCTTTCTTTATTTTCTTAACCTCTCCAAATCTATCCAAATATGACCCAAATTATTATTTTTGTAACTGATTAATTGATGAATCGTGACATGTACTTACGAATTGCATTGTTTTGAAGTTTATTCAACATTGATTTTCACATATATTAGGAAGTCAGATAGAAAGGAAAGATTGAGAAGTAGATATAAGTATTTAAGAGTTTTTGTCACTTCAGTACTTAACACTCAGTCGAAAGTCTTATTTAAATATTAATATTATTTTTGTCCACACCTCTCGTAATGCACTACGTCCACCTTACACATAGGTAGGCTCCCTGTCTCAGTCGAATAAACAAATGAAAGCACGTAAGAGTCCCTCTCCGAAACATGCGCAGCATCCCTTCTTCTTGCGTTTTTCTTCTGGAGCGAAGCTGGGCTGCTTGGGGCGCTTGGGGCGGCGAGCGCACAGTTTGCTGGGCTGAGGCTCCTCCACGGGCGGCTCGGAGCGCGCGCTCAGGTGCACGGGCAGCGCCGCCGGCTCAGTGGGCCGCGGCCGCGCCCAGCGCCGCAGCAGCGCCTCCTGCTCCGCGCCCACCGGCACCGGCGCAGACAGCTTACGAGCGCGCGCCGTCACCAGCGCGCGCTCCATCGGCTCCAGCAGCTCCAAGCTTAGAGCACGGTCCAAATCTTCGCCCGACAGCAGTAGGTACCGCGGGCAGTAGGCGAGCTCGCCGAGCGCCGCCCTCTTGTTGGCGGGCGTCAGCTCGCGCTTGGTGCGTTTGCAAGCGGCTGTGGCCCACCGCGACAGAGCCTCCGCTAGCACCAGTTCACTTGACACGCGCAAAGTATCTCGTTTTACTATAAGTGATAAGTCTTCATACGTTAGCTCTTCCAGACGTTCATCATTCAGGGCGGTATCTGCGTCGTCGTCGAGCACCAACAGTGCGTTGTGAGCCAGAGAGTCGCACCAGCGGGAGCATTGTGCGAGCGAGCGAGCTGCCGCGTCGTCTGATAGAGCGGGCAGCGGTGGTGCGGAGGCAGCGCCGGGCAGCCTGGCGCAAAGGAATCGTAAGTCGCGCAGTATCTCCAGCGCGACACCGGCATCCAACATTTCATCTAGGCGCCGAGCGCATCGCTCTGCCAGCGGTGAGCACAGGAACTTGTAGGCGGCGTCCAGTGCGCAGCGCGCCGTGCCCACGGAGTTGAGCTGGGTGGGCTCGCAGTAGTGGTAGCGTAGCAGCTGCTCGAAGCCGCGGCGGTCGATGTAGTCCACGACGATGACGTCGGTCTTGCAGGCGAGCAGCGCAGCGAACACGGGGCTGGTGGCGGCCAGCACGCGGCGGTGGCCGGGGTAGCGCCACGTGTCGCCGTTGATGCCTGCTACGAATACGATGTCGGACTGCTTCTCGTCGTCGTACAGGCGCGCGTGCTCGTCCAGGTCCACCCCGGGGCCGCCATACTCCACGTCGCTCTCGCGCCCCGACTCGATCTCATCATCGGAGTTCGTCCGCGCGGGGTTCGTCACCACCGTCATTGTTATTCTATTTGTATTGCACTACCTGGAATTAAAGAAATGCTTTCATTAGGACAACCAGTTTGTTATTTTGCTCTTTAAAATAGTACATTAATACTAATATATTATAATAAAGAGGTAAAATTTGTTTGTTTGTGATTTTGTATGTAGAGGACAATCTCCAGAACTACCAGTCGGAGCTGAAAATTTCTTTTTATTATTTATTTATTTAAACTTTTCGCACAAAAAGGTACAAAGGCGGACTTAATGCCTTAGGCATTCTCTACCAGTCAACCAAGAGTGGTGAAGAGATTGGATGGCAGGTGCTTTGGTTGAGCGGCAAAAAGCTATAAAAAAAAAAAATATGTACACAAATACATAAATAGGTTATTACTTTACATTATTAATACTTAAATAGGGTACTGCACACACTGGTGGTCTTTTTGCTTTTTGCATTTGAATGTTTAACATCACGCGACAAAAAGGAAAATAAGTCAGAAAGAACGCCAAGCGAAAACGAAATGATAGTGCGGGCAGGTGATGCAATGCGACGAGGTAGGTCGGAGGGACAAGAAATTTCACGCGGGCGAAGTCGCGGTCAGAAGTTAGTACCAGGCCCCTCTTTACCATTGGGCACTCTGGGCAAATGCCCAGGGCCCCGCGATCCTCGGGGGCCCCGGCCTGCTCTCATAAAAAACATTCTTTGCAGCCACCGTTCCATTCTACGCATTATTAGTACCAGTTTAATGACAAAATAAGTTATTTGCAGTGCGATTCACAATAAGTTTCTAGACGCTCAGTTATGAAATATTAGTATGTTTCTCTTACTGTCTAGAATAGGTTAAAGACGGCCCTGGTTAGTACGTATATGTTCATATTTAGGTAATCTACAACAGTAACGTATTCTCTACGGTAAATGACTAAACCAATTAATAGAGCGCAATAAGATAAACGTATTGTTACTTTTATTGTGTTCAAGTCCTTCCTTGTGCCAGACGCTAACCAGCGCCAGTTAACGTACTGTTAATGCATCTTATTATATCCTGTATGAACATATCAGCACCATATAAAGAATCGTTATTACTCAGTTTGTATTACGAATCATCTTTATGTGTTAAATACACTACCAAGGGCAAGGCAGCAAACATGATACGTATAGCTTTTTTACCGACTTCAAAAAAAAGGAGGTTATCAATTCGACACGTATGTATGTAATATTATTGGAACTGCATTATATTCACATATGACAATCTATTAGGGCTTCCAAACAAATATACAAAATTTTATAGATGTAAGTATGTATGTATGTTTGTCTACTCATTTCTCCGCGGTTATTAATCGGATCGTGACCATTTTTTTTATTGGCTTACATTTACTTCAACTTAGGGAACAGTGCAAGTTTCATCAAAATCGATTCAATAATTTTCAAGATATGGACTAATACGTATAAGTGTGACGGCCCTGGCTTGTTGATACGAGCTACCGGTATAGTGTCAAAGGGAAAACATCTCAAAACCTTGGTCAAATTCTAGTGCAATATTTACAAGAAAACTATTACCTATTTATTACAAACTAATATTCCAGTTATTACTTAAAACTAATAATTACGAAATAAAAACGTAAATAAAAAAAAATTAAATCGACTTCAAAAAGAAATTAACTCAAAATTATGAAATACTAACCCTAATTTCGGAAGTCGGTGGCAAAAAACTAAAATACAGGGGGCCTAAAAAGGCCACTTTGGAGAATCATAAAAGGATAACATTATGAATTATATTATTTCTTTTTTTCGCTGCACTACGTAGGTACAATCAAAGAGATTGGGATTGGATTTGGATTGGATTGATTGTTATTTTAGCACAGATAAAAAAAACAAGTAATTAAAAAAACTAAGAAACCCGACTGCGGTAAAAAAATTAAGTTAAAAAAAACTGAAAAGCTAAAAACAAGGCTATTTTAAATTAAATAAAAGTTGGAAGCATTTGAGTTTGGACCCATTTGAGTTTGAAAATGTAATAAAAAATAGTATGGGTCCCGCCTGCTTCCAACTTTTATTTAATTTAAAATGGCCTTGTTTTTAGCTTTTCAGTTTTTTTTTAACTTATTTTTTTTACCGCAGTCGGGTTTTTTAGTTTTTTTAATTACTTGTTTTTTATTTCCAGCTTTTTAGTTTACAAATTTGAAAGATTTCGCAGACGATTTAGCTCTTGGTAGGTACGTGTTTTTTACGATTTGTCACTTCGAATTACTTTTAACCATATAAGTTATATATATTTTTGTAACCACCTTTAAAAACCCTTTATTTTGATACCCCACTCGATAGGTTTCGAGAAAAACAAATTTTTTGGAAGACATAATATTGCGCCAAAAATCGGCCATTTTATATTTTTTCAATTTTGATATACCCAGTGACACTCGCGCTACCAAGACAAATCTAAAGACGTATAATTTATCAAAATCCGTTTATTCGTTTAGAAGTTACGAGGGAACAAAGAAACGGACATACATACATACATACAGGTCAAACACATAACCCTCCTTTTGGGCTTCGCCGCAGTCGGGTAAAAAAAATAACCGAAAAACGCTTCACCAGTGGGATTTGATACGATTAACTTAACAGTTAACTGTCCAATTGTCCATTATAATTCTGCCAAAGTGGCCTTTTTATTCCCCCTGATCCCTAGACACCGACTTCCGAAATTAAAGTTATTTCATAACTTTGAGTAAATTTATTTTTGAAGTCGGTATAATTTTTATAAATTAGTTTTTTTTTTGTACACTCCGCCTAGTCTCCTAGTTTCAATATTCAATAATGAATGCTGCTGAGTGATACGTCGCTGAATTTTTACTACAAACATACGTTTCCGTATCCGTTCTGCACTTGCATGTCATCGTTGCGAGCTACGTTGGTAATCAGTTCACTATGCCTTTCTTAAGAAGGAAATAGGACTAAAGTCCTATTTTATTCCTAGCAGAATCGATCCCATTTGCAAGAAAAAAAAGTAGGACTGTTCCGAATAATATTTATTAATGCGCAGCATTATAGTCCGATTTTTAATTAGCTGGAGTAAAATGACACTTCTTAATAACTCATTTCGGACTGAGTTTAGAGATATGCAAGTCAAATGAGTTTCGTTTGTTACACTATTCTGTACTAGAAAAACAAGATTTGGTTGATGGCCACGAAAAAACAAAAAGACGCCAATTTCAGTCATTTAAATAACACATAAGCTGTCATTTTACTCCAGCTAATTAAAAATCCGACTATAGTTGTACTTTCTCGTTCTTAAAACTTAGAACATTTATAGCCTTTTGACAAAATTTTTTGAAAACAAAATTGTATATTTGGAATAAAAAATCAATCTGCCTAGAATTTTCCCAACTATGTTGCGGTCGGCTTCCGGTCTAACCGGATGCAGCTGAATACCAGTATTTTACATGGAGCGACTGCCTATCTGACCTCCACAACCCAGATGGGGGGTACCCACCAAGACTGGTTGTGAGACTTTCGGACTTCTGACAACCCGTAACGACTGTCAAAGATCCGGAAAGGAATTACTGCCGGAAACAAGACCTTAAAGTGGTTTCCGAGGCGCGTTGGAATTTCGGAAAATACTGTTTCTAATTGGATAATAATAGGGTTACTCGGAAGCTGGCAGCGTTGCTAGATTATATTTTACCTATTGTCGGATTTTTAGCTGGAGTAAAATGACAGCCTAAGTGTTACTTATATGACTGAAATTGTCGTCTTTTTGTTTTTTCGCGGCCATCAACCAAATCTTGTTTTTCTATTACAGAATAGTGTAACAAACGAAACTTATTTGACATGCATATCTCTAAACTCAGTCCGAAATGAGTTACTATGAAGTGTCATTCTTCTGCACTCTAATTAAAAGTCGGACTATACTTGCTAAATTGCGCATAATATATTTTCAAATATAATGGAATCCTTATTAATGCGCAGCATAAGCTATAAGTAGGTAGGTACTTTCCCGTTTTTAAACCCAAAACATGAGACGATAACCTTTTGACAACAGATAATAAAAATAATTAATCAAAAAATATTGTTTTGCAAGCAATATTGGAATTTTGGATTGTTAGATAAAGTTAAATACTGGCTCTAAATGGATAAATAATAAGGATTTTCATTCCCGACAAATTGATTGACTATCGGGATGAAACTAAATATCTGTCGGGATTACTCGGAAGCTGGCGGCTATCCTCCAATTAGAGCGCGAGGCACGCGCTGATTTAATTCCCTTGATTGGATTCTGTTAATTTTAGCAACGGATTAAGTTACTGGTGTATTGTATTGATGTTAGTTCGGAACAATTGGCTGTGTTCAGTAAATTCCAGCAGTAAGATCGCGCGCCACGTCCGTTTTGCGAAACGCATGTAGGCAAACGCATGCGTCACCTCGCGCATTCCCTGACGCGTAAACAAAAATACACATTGAAATGCTTCTGAAGACAACCGCGCTTCTCGCAAGTGCTCAATAAATAAACAGAGTTTAGTACTAAGTACACATGCAGATGGTGGAAAATGTTGCACCCTTGATCTATAATCATTGTTATTAGCAAGCAAACTGTTGATGATTCAAACGTACTAACAACTTGAAATCATCAGAGAATCTTGCTCTTTTACAGTACCTATCAAAAATATTCGTACCACGAACAACTATCTATTAGTAGGTAGGTAATTTGGTCCTTCATTTTCACATTAACGGGATCAACAATCTTATCATGCTGTGCTGTTAATGTAATTGTTCGACGGTCAAAACGTGATCTATCTCTTGTAATGTTACCCACATTAGTAGCAAGAGATAGATCACCTGCTGACTCAAACGCAATTTCTTTTCGAAATAACATCATTTCGAATAATAGTCCTGCATTCCAGATTAATCCAGAAGTCAATTAAAACTGTGAGCCGTAGGAAATTGAAACTAAGGACATCTAAGTAAAGTTTCAAGAGTTCTGTAAACAAGAATGTTTATATTCTCTCTAAATTGCTTGTTTTTCCTACAAAAATGTGAAACAGACCATCAAAATGTTTTGTCCAATCCATTTCTGTAAAGTTGTGCAACGCATCCCGTTGATCAACTTCCTTGTCCGCCAGAAACATAATATAATGCAGCTAATGTCGAAACGTAGGGACATTTTACGATAGAGCGCGGTTATTTGTGATGCTCCCGGTAACCCACATACATTCGCATAGCCACGCCGGCTGGATTTGCCCTATATTTAGAGACAGTAATCCATTGGTGCAATGTTACGAAAGCACAATAGGTATGTGCAAGTCGATAGACTAATATCAGGTGTTTTTTACGTGTTTTGTACGGACTACTTTACCTACGTGTTGTGGGGCAGTGCCTTCTAGGAGTTCTAGGTCGATATAATGTTACAAACTACATAGTAATGACGTTAATTATATAGCTCTTGATTACATTAGCCGTCTACTCTTATACTTATTCATTAAGTAAATTTTCATTATTATTATAATCATACATATTTCGTTGTATTTTTGTAGATCGTGAAACTTGGAGGCTACAAACACTTCTAGCGATGAATCATTTTATTGTTACAATAATTACTAGGTGTTATATATTTATTATGATTATAATATTTTTTATCTCTTTTATTTCATTATATAGATATTATAAATTATATTTTTAAATATTAAGATACCAACTTATAAAAAATATAAAAACTTTTAAATATATATATATTATTATTATTACGTAATTTTCCCCTCTCACAGAAAGAGGAAGCCTGTGTCCCAACAGTGGGAACATTATAGGCAAATTATGTAGGTACGTAAATTTTCAGAATAATGTTTAAACAACCTACGTATATAAATGTTTGAGTGTATCTGATAGGAGATCCATTTTCGTTCACAGTCTAACAATGAAACCCACTTTGTTCCGATTTCCATTTACACTAGATTCCGTAATGCTCGTATTTTATGTAACATTCAGGTAGCTTTTAAAGAACTCTCTACTGCATGTCTGTTTTCTTTGTAATATGCTCCTCAAGGCACTTTTCAACAAGTTATTAAAATATCAAGCGCATATTAGAATATTCGCTCGGAAAATCTTGTAGCAGTAGGTAATGAAGTTAGTTTACTTTGCGAAGTTGCGAACTCTTATTAGCTTGTTGTGTACTTGAAATTTAATAGACAGCAGAAGCTCTAAAGAAAAGAGCTTTTCAAAGGAAATTTCTTGTTAAGATACATTTAGAAGAAGCCTTTGTTCTTGTGATTTTAATCGAGAAACTAAGCTAAGATAATAATTTACTTCGAATCTTTGTTAAATAATCAAAAGGCTCTCCTCTTCATTTTCGCTTTTCACAATGTTATTTCTGCAAAATGCATTTGAGATATATTTCATATATTTATACATTTCTCTTACGAAAATAAAGTTTGTTATGATTGCTACGGTCTGGTGATGCCCTCAACACCCGCGATGCGTGGATCCTACGAATTGCTTAACTTCACTTGGCTGCGATAACTTAGTGAGTGGTGGCCTTGCATCGAAGCCAAGGCTCTTCAGTTAAACCATCTCAACATTATCGTTATAATTCATCGACAGGATATCTCTTTATATACATAATAGGTACATCTAATTGGATTATTAAAATACTATGTATATGGCGTAGACTTAAAAATAGAGGAGATATTTCCAAAAGAATCCCGAATCCAAGTTTTGAGATTAGGATTTCGAAATACCTACCTGTGCATTTCGAAATATCTAGCGGTGAGTTATGATGTTAATTTAAATTAAAAAGTAAAACAGGTACCTATATAATACAATCTCATTCACTTCTATTTGGATTTGCACGATATTTTTATACCAGTTAAAAACTTTCATTGCTTAGAAGAAAATCTTTGTCAACAGAACTTAATGTTACAAACTGCGCTAAATATGTCAGTGTTCAGTAAATCGTATAAGAAGAAACAAGGCAGATTGGAGCAGGAGTGTCTCTGAAATAGAACGCGGCTGCGACATGCGGAAATGGATGTGCAGTGAATCGACTCCGGCGCACCGTAAGCGCGCATGTGCAAACATGGCGCGGATAGGGCCACCAAACGCAAGCGCGCACACTTTTAACATTGTCCCCAATTTACATACAAACATTATAATCCATACAAGAATTAAAACCAATATTGCAAGAATGTTTACATAGCTGGTGGTATTAAGAGAAAAATAATCTTATATGCTTAGTTAAGTACATTCAACCATAATGTGTAAGATATTAAACAAACAAATACGCAAAGTATCAGTTTATGCCGAGCGAAACAAAATTCTACGTTTGACAAAATATAAAAGTTTGCAAAGTAAGTAGTCAGATACTGAAACTGAAAGGGGCTGCTGAAATTTTTTTTTTAAGTCCTACCATTTAAGCTTCCCATTTTAGTGCTTATTGTAAAGTATTCCATTTAAAATATCATCTTATAGGAAAAAAACAGATAAACAAGACGGTATTAAAAATTTATGTGACGGGATTACAACTCGGGTTTCCACGAAAAGCTTGTATTTAATTACATTAAAAAATGTTTATGTACTCGGCGTCCCAGCCCGGAACATTTAATATAAACCCGTTATCTGTGTGCTTGCCAAGTTAAATAATTTCAAGAGCTTTCAGTTTCAGGTAAACTTTGTTTTAATGAACTTGGGACGGTCTAGTGTTAGTTCAAAATGCTGACTACAAAATGGAACACTGGCACAGGTGATTATGTTTGCTGGGCATAACCAAAACTATTTAACTGAAGATACCAGTCCGTTGAGTCAGACTAAAACAGGAAGAAGGGAGTGTTGTGACACTTGGGGAAGGCCCATGTCCATAAGAGTTCCAGCTAAAATTGGTTGACATTTCAAGTAAACAGTTGCTACAATGACAAGCTAGGTTTATCCAGAAATTCTACACAATGCGGTCCTCATAAGCCAAGAACATAAGCCTTAAAACAGCGTCTCACGTAATAAAATAAATCTACGTGGTTTGCAGCCGCATGCAGCAGTAACAAGATTAGGTCTCAAAATGTATGTGCTCTAAACACTGAAAACACGCCACACGTGTTCAGAATCCAGCTACATGATACATTGAATATTCTATTACATGGCGGGTAAACCTCCCGAGCTGAAATGCTCCCCAAAGATTTTAGTTCCGTTTAAAAACTGACGGGGCTATGTTTACAAAGTACTGTATTATTTTTATATTATGACATGTTGCCCCAGTAAATCTCTTAATGTAGCTGCTAAATGACCTTTATGTAGATATTTAAACATACCTAATGTTTAAATATCTACACAAAGGTCATTTAGCAGCTACAGAACTTACAATATTGACACGATAACTGCACAAAGCCAAGCAAACAACATTATTTTCAGAATGACCGAATTGTTTGTTCATACGGTTCTGGGTTTCATAATAACACATTTTTACGGAGTTTGACATTGAAATTATAGATGAGATCTTTTGTACAGACTCAAAGTGGAGTCGAAATAAGAAGAATACACACACATTACAATGCATGATGTCTGTCTTATGTCATATTCATAATTTTCATTGTTTAAAATCACTGTAGATTTACTAACGACTTCTAGATTAGAACGGAACTCAAAAGTCAGAATTAAAATCAAAGTTACTTTTATATTTTAACTAAAACATTTATTTCATTTTCAAGAATTTACGTCAACGAAACCGCATACAAAAGCGGAGCAAGCGCATACTTATGTTCACAAATATAATGCTAACCCACTTCCGTAGCTCGCTGGCCACTTTTCCGTGTATTTAAATGCTATAAACCGATTCATTTTCTTCACCACAAAGCCTACAACTAACGGAACATAATATTACAAGTAATCACGTAATAGTTACTTAACTGGCCACGAGTAGCGGTTACTTAACATTGTTTTAACACTTTACTTATTTGGAACTTGAAATAAACAAATAATTTGCCACACACCATAAAAATCTTACGTTTTTGGCGGAAGTGGAAGGTATTTCCGTTGATTTTTCCGAACAAACTGAAGCCTTTGAGGTCCCGGTTAATAATTTGAAGGAAAATTTCGAAACAAACAATAAATGGGGTGTTGCAAACTCCTTGGTTTTGTTGAACTCTTCAGAAGATTTTTAAACTAGGGTTCCGTACCAAAATGGTAAAAATGGAACCCTTATGGTGAGACTAAGTCTGTCTGCCACAGCTGGATATCTCAAGAACTACTAATGCTATCAACTTGAAATTTGGAATAGTTTTAGATGACGTTTGCCCGACTATTTTGCAAATAAGAAAGAAATAAAAAAAAATATGTATATTTTTTGCAACAGGGACTGAAAGGGGATCTGAATAATTCGAAGTGAGGCTACTTGGGCATGTGGGGTATCATATTTATATAAAGATTGCAGGAAAAATAAAACGAAGTCTCTAAATAGCACACTTTTTCAGAAATCATCAACAAAAGTTACATTAGTTCCACTATCGGTCATAGGATGGCGCTGACATAAAACTGCAATATTCTACACCGCAGAGCACAGTGTTAAAATTCTCTGATGAATATAGGCCTCGCCGATGAAAATTTAAAAACATATGATGGGGGAATATGATGGGTACGGAACCCTCGGTGCGCGAGTCCGTCTCGCTCTTGCCCGGTTTTTATTTTTAATGCCTTTTTTAGGGTTCCGTTGCCAAATGGCAAAAAACGGAACCCTTATAGATTCGTCATGTCTGTCTGTCTGTCTGTCTGTCCGTCTGTCTGTCCGTCCGTATGTCACAGCCACTTTTCTCCGACACTATAAGAACTATACTGTTGAAACTTGGTAAGTAGATGTATTCTGTGAACCGCATTAAGATTTTCACACAAAAATAGAAAAAAAAACAATAAATTTTGGGGTTCCCCATACTTAGAACTGAAACTAAAAAAAAAATTTTCGTCAAACCCATACGTGTGGGGTATCTATGGATAGGTCTTCAAAAATGATATTGAGGTTTCTAATATCATTTTTTTCTAAACTGAATAGTTTGCGCGAGAGACCCTTCCAAAGTGGTAAAATGTGTGTGTCCCCCCCCCCCCCCCGTAACTTCTAAAATAAGAGAATGATAAAACTAAAAAAAATATATGATGTACAATACCATGTAAACTTCCACCGAAAATTAGTTTGAACGAGAAACCGTAAACGTCGTAAACCGCAATTTACATTTTATTCAATCAACTCAAATATAAAAATAATAAAAAAAACATTAAATTTCATAAACATAAACCTTATTCATAAACCCGGATGTTACGGAACCCTCGGTGCGCGAGTCCGACTCGCTCTTGCCCGGTTTTCTTGTATCTGTCAAAGGTTTGTGTTTCCAATTTTATGTTTTAATATTCATTTTTATTCACTAAAATCCTTTTAACACACGGCTTTAGTTTTATTTCATTCCACCAGGCATTAATACATACAGTCCATTTACATCGCCTTCACTGGGGTTTAACTTTGAAGTGAAAGAAGTCTTAAAGTTTCTAGGAAAACTCGCGCATTGAGCTCAGACCAAATAAAAAGTTTATTTGGTCTGAAGCATTGAGTTACAAAAGAAAAATCGGAAAGTACCGTCTCCCGTTGGAGAAGCCTCTCACAAGCTTGCTCTTGCGAAATCTAATTTCCTCGTTCATCGTAACGTGATTTCTTCATTTATACGCAAACAAGGGCAATTTAAAGTGTAAAATACTGGTACCTATTCTGGTGCATCTGGTTAGACTGGAAGCTGACCCTATCATAGTTGGGAAAAGACTCGGCAAATGATGATGTAAAGAAGGGTCATATCGATATCATATATTTTAGCTTTTGAGTGGAAAATGGAAAGGCCCTGCAGTGGGACAAAACGGGCATATTATTATTTGACTGCCTCGTTGGTCTAATGGTCACAGTCACAAGCGCTACTGCTGAGCACGAGGTCCTGGAATCGAATCCTAGGTTGAGTAAAATGTTACTCATTGGGTATTTCTACTAGTAATTTCGCAAGTTTGGAGAGGGCTATGCTTGGAGTTTCCCTGCGTGATCGAATCAGGAATGAGGAGATCCGCAGGAGAACCAAGGTGACCGACATAGCCCGAAGAATTGCCAAACTTAAGTGGCAGTGGGCAGGGCACATTGCTCGCAGAACAGATGGCCGATGGGGCCGAAAGGTTCTGGAGTGGCGACCGCGTACCGGAAGACGTAGCGTTGGAAGGCCTCCCACAAGGTGGACCGATGACCTTGTGAAGGCCGCAGGAACCCGTTGGATGCGGGAAACACAGGACCGGTCGAAGTGGAGGTGCTTGGGGGAGGCCTATGTCCAGCAGTGGACGTCTTTCGGCTGAAATGATGATGATGATGAATTTCGCAGTAGCACGGAGTCTTGATCTGTGCCCGCTTGATGGCTCTTAGCTCGCCCCTTATTATAAGGGATTTAAAAATAAATATGGGAGTACATAATGTAGGTCCACGGGGTACACCTCTGCCAGCCAAGTGAACTCTGCGCTGCCAGCGACGACGCTGTGGAAGTGGGGAAGTTTTGGGTCCACAAAATTTTTGAGATACTCGTGCCAGCGACAGGAAGAAGAAGACGTCTGCCTAAGTCTTCGGAGTAACAGACGTGATTTCATGTTATATTATTTAGCTAGCATAATTCATGCGTGGTACAGGAGCCGGGCTGCGAATGGGCCGGCCCCGGGTTGCCGGGCCGCCCTACTTACGCCCAACTGGGTCAAGTGTACATGGTCTCCACTGAAAACCCTGCGTCATCGCATCGGGAAATTTGGCAACAGTGTAGCAGACTTAGCGGTATGCCATCGTTTACGAGGAATTTGGTAAGTACTATTTTACTTGATTTTAAAATTTTAAACCATACTATTCATGGTTTTCATGTATTTGGAACAAACATACAAAAAATTTAATATTCAATCTTTTTAATTGTTTATTTTTTTTATTTATCCATTTATTTCAGGCATCAAGGCCCATATAAATACATTCAATATAATATTAATATGACTTAAAAATACTATAAATACATACATTATAATTACACTAAAAACTAATGCACACGAAGTCTCTGCGTCGTGTTTCGCTGACTGGTGTCATGTAACCGGCCACGAAACCGGCGGTACACAACACCCTTCGGCCAGAACTCTTCCTTGAGGAACTTCTCGAGATGCTGTGTCGGAACACGCACCACGTACGACTTGAAGTTCGTGTTGTGACGCGACTCCAACTTCTCGACCCTCAAAGTCCAGCTGGTCTTCACACGCATGTACTCCACGATCTCCTCAACCTTCGTGGAGTGGTGCAGTCTGTTTAGACTAGCTTCTGCCCGCAACTTCGTCTGCGTGAAATTTGTTGTTCTCCAACCCAACCCATCGCATCGCCTGCCCGCGCTATTACTGTGTTCTTCTTGAGTTTTTTGTTTTTGCTAGGCTCCTTAGTGTCCTAGCGTGATGTTATGTAGTCTTTAGCCTTCCAGAGATTAAAACAGAAGAAGAACTAGCAGGTGATCGAGGAGGGGGTGGAGGGGGATCAGACCGGTAATCCTCAAGAATTGGGCAATCAAATGCAAAAAGATTTTTTTCTAATCTGACTGGTAGTTCCGAAGATTACCCCCTACTTACAAACAAACAATGCTTACCTTATAATAATACACAGTATATGTAGACAAATACACTGATATCTTACTTAAAACGACTATTACCTACTATTACAACATAATGCGTGTACAAAATCAAAGTCCCAATCATTGTTGTGTTTATAAAAGACCTAATGTGAATAGGGATGAATATCTACCTATAACAACAACATTGTTATCTACTAACCGCAATATAAACGTAACTACTTGAACATTATTTACTGACTCAAAAGGAAAATAAAACCAGTCATTATTAAATAACAGCTTCGTCAATTTATATAAATGAATATTTGAGTATTACGGTTTAATTAGTTATTACAACGAGGACAATAATACTGTACTGAAGTAGAGCTTTTACATGGAGCGACTGCCTATCTGATCTCCACAATCCAGTTACTGGGTAATACGATACCCCTTGGTAAGACTGGTTGTCAGACTTTCTGGCTTTCTGACTACCAGGGACGATTGTCAAAAATCCACGAATGGCAGCCGGGACCAACGGCTTAACGTGGGGGTATCGGTATGTAAAGATGGCCACCAATCCACAGACCAACCGCGGCAAACGTAGCTTAACCTGATCGATCGACCTGTTCGGCTGTTATTATTTAGCCACGGACCCCTCGGTTATTATGGATGCAGTATATGAATCTGAAACGCATTGGAATTTTTGGAAGGTTATTTAAAAAACAAATGCTGTTCAGTATATTTTGACCGCGTAAGTATTTGCACTTTTCTATGAGACAATCAGATTTGGAATCTATGGGTCTGAATTTATTGTTACAGTTTGCGCGTCCGCGTCGTGCCCCTGCCACCCTTTTTTTTTTTTTTTTTTGTGGATGGGAAATCATCAAATGACTCCTCCCGCTCTGGGTGGAGCGGAAGGGAGTGTCAGACTCTTACTGACTAAAACCCACCCGTGTTCCTTCCTTAGCCCTTTATGTTCCGGGCCAGCGGTAACCCTTTCGGACAATCCCGCTGACCCGGCAGGCTTCGGCCCTAAGGGGCCCCTCCTCGATGCTGACATCTCTTTGAGGCGCGCGTGGAACACGTACGCGCCGTCCGGCACGGGCCTGGTCCTGATCGGGCGGTGAGCTACCCATTACTCTCCGCCCGCAGGCCCGCGCCTACGGTGGCCGGGAGTCGTCACGCGGCTCCCGACGCCCGGAGCGTCTCCCGCGGCGGCTGGGACGGGAGGCTCTCTCCCTGAGCCGTTCCGCCACCTCCTTCGCTAGCATGACTGCTTCGCAGAAGGAGGTGACTGCCTCCCACTCCCTCTCGCCCCGGACCATGGCTTGCACCAGGGCCGGACGCGAGAGGTCGCCGTCGCTGCCAATCGCCTCTACGAGGACACGGCGGTGCTCCGCCCAAGCGGGGCAGACCTCCACCGTGTGCTCCACCGTGTCCTCTGGGCTATCCTGGCAATGGTGACACCCGGGCGTTTCCTCCCGCCTGATGATGTGCAGGAACCTCCCGAAACTTCCGTGTCCGGTGAGGACCTGCGTCAGGCGAAAGGTGAGGGCGCCGTGGCGCCTCTCTAGCCACTCCTCAAAAAGGGGTCTTATCGCCGCTATCGCGGCGTGCCCTGCGCTGGGTTGCGACAGTCGCTCTTTCCATGCCGCCATGAGATCGCGCCGGAGATCCGTCCGCTCCGCAGCGATTTGCCGCGGAAGCGGATCCTCCCCCCGGCGTAGTGCCTCCGCGCGCCACTCATACAGGCGCGCGAGGACTATCGCCTCCAGATCCCATGGCGGCAGTCCGGCAAGGAGGCTTGCCGCCTCGCCAGAGATCGTGCGGTAGCCCCGGATAGCCCTTATGGCTACCACCTTCTGGGGCGCGTTCAGGTAGTGGGCGGCTCGCCGCCGCAGTGAACGCGCCCACACCGGGGCCCCGTATATGGCCATGGACCGCACGACCCCCGCGTAAAGCCTCCGGCAGGAGGCGTTTGGCCCCCCCAGGTTGGGCAAGAGCCGCTTGAAGGCGGCCCCGGCCCGTTCCAGTTTGGGGGCCAAACGTCGGAAATGCTCCACGAAGTTCCACCGGCTGTCGAGGACGAGACCCAGGTATTTCATCGTCATCCCGACGCCGATGTGAACCCCTCCTACCGTTAGTTGGGATCCCGATGGCGGCGCGTTCCGGGGCCCATGAAACGACATGGCCTCGGACTTGTGCAATGCCACCTCGAGACCCAACTGCCGGATCCTCTCCACGACTATCGCAACCCCGCGTGTCATCGCGTCGGCCGCCGCCTGATGCGACCTCCCCTGCGCCAGGACCAGCGTGTCGTCAGCGTAGCAAACCACGCTGACGCCATCAGGGAGGTCGGCGCGCAGCACCCAGTCGTCCCCGATGTTCCACAGAGGCGGCCCCAGGACCGATCCCTGTGGGACACCGCACGACATCTCTCGCCGGTTCCACTCCCCATCGCGACCGGGGTAGCTGACGGCTCTTTCCGTCAGATACGCCTCGACTATTCGACGGAGGTAGGGCGGCACCCGGTGATACCGGAGTGCCTCCACAATGGTGCTCCAGGGCAGGGTGTTAAACGCGTTGGCGATGTCGAGTGACACCGCCACGACGACCCCACCCCGGGACACCGCGTCCCCCGTCGTGAGGGCTCTCACGCGCATGATGGCGTCCACCGTCGAGCGCCCCTTGCGGAAACCGAACTGGCTGTCCGCAAGATCCGGCCCCGTCCTCACCAGGTGCCCGACGAGGCGGCCCGCAATCACTCTCTCAAAGAGCTTGCCGACCTCGTCGAGCAGCACGATGGGCCGGAATGCGGACGGAGAGTCCGCAGGGCGCCCTGGGCCCCTGCCACCCTGTACCTATACAGCAAGTAGGAATAGGTCTTGAGAGTAACGGCACAAAGGGAGAGTTTGAGAAAACGAGAGCAGTGAATCAAATTAAATTTAATAAAGGAACAAATTAATACTTGCTGTTTTCAGCTGAAGGCAACTGAAAGCCATTTGAGTAAACAATTTTACTCTTGGTTTTGTTTTGCTCTTTAGTATTCCATAATTAAGAATAACACGTTTACTTAAGTTTCATAATCAGCCTGTAATATTCCCACCCCACTGCTGGAACACAGGCCTCCTCTCGGTGAGCCGTAATCCACAAGCGGACCCACTTCGGGATGCCACATAATGTCTTCGGTTTCCTCGCGATGTTTTCGTTCACCGTTTTAAGAGTAGTGGTGATGAAATAATATAGGTACATATACAGGGTTATTGGTAAAACATTAACAACCTCTTAATAGGTCATTGTACTCATCATTATGAACAACTTTTACTATGGGACCAAACCTGAAATCGCGAAAAAAAAATCTGCTGTTCCCTACATTTATGTTCGTTTATCTCGTCAGGAACAGGGAACAGCTGACTTTTTTTTCGCGATTTCAGGCTTGGTCCCATAGTAAAAGTTGTTCATAATGATAAGTACAATGACCTCTTAAGAGGTTGTTAATGTTTTACCAATAACCCTATATAGTATAGGTATGCCTCTACAAGTCGTAAGTCAAAAAGCTTTCTGAATTCGCTAGTAGGTACCTACCAGTCGATTCTGCGTTCCTACTTAATATTGTAAGTAGGTACTAAGCTACTAAGTAAAGCCACGTAAATATTCAAGTACTTTTTTATAAACGAGTCATAAATAAGTAATATATTACCGATAGCCATATTGAGATAACCCAGCTGCTACAGCCAAAATACAAACGACCGCCCATAAACATAATATCGTATATACAAGATTATAAATTTACTTACGTTTTTCAGAACGATGTGTCATTTTACTTAGTCATTTCTTTGTTTATTGGTAACACTCAGGACGACTTACTTAGTTGATATTCTCATCATGTGGGTTATGCTCATCGTAAATCCAATTGCTAGTTTTTAAATTCATCTACTAGATCTACGCCCAAGCGTAAAAATGGTAATAAAACGGGAAGGTCAATCTTCTGAGTGATACAGATCTGAGCGGAATCAATTCACGCTTCATATATTATGTACCGTACCTACATATGAATCATGGTAACTACATAGGTAGGCACGTGTGTACAGGTGTGAACTTCAGTAATTTTGTTTCAATATCAAATGCCTATTAAGTACCTATCGCGCTAAGTAATGCGGATTTCCGAATAAACATTGACTGTTTTGAAGTAAACGATCGAAAAGCTAAGTTGGCCAATATTGTGCGAGTTCGATAGGATTTACTTAAGTAGGTACTTTGAAGTCAAACTTTTTCAATTTGCCTCCTATATAGGTACATAGATACCTATATAGGAGGCATATAAAATTAAATAGGGCCCACCCAGTTTTTAGGCGGTTATTTAATAATATTAGGTAATGATTCAGTGAATTTTATGAATAAGTATTAGATGTTTGCAGTAGAGATTTAAAAAAATTGCTCCAACATAAATCGTCAATGGTAAAATTTGTTTATTTTGATCGATTTACAGAAAAAAGCACTTATAAGGAAAACAAACTCAAATTAACTTAATCAGTCGCCCATTTCCTGCAACCGTTTGATGATAAATGTTATGGTTCATCAATCAACTCAGCCTATCGCAGTCCACTGCTGGACATAGGCCTCTCCCAGACTGCGCCACAGCACCCTGTCCTCCGCCTTCCGCATCCAGTCTACCCCAGCCACCTTCTTTAGGTCGTCCGTCCATCTAGCTGGGGGGCGTCCCACACTACGCTTACCGATACGCGGTCTCCACTCCAGGACTCGTCTGCTCCACCGGCCATCGGTCCTTCGACAGACATGGCCAGCCCACTGCCACTTCAGTTTGCTTACTCTGCAAGCTATGTCGGTAACTCCGGTTCTTTTCCGGATAATTTCATTCCTGATTTTATCCTTTAAAGAGACTCCGAGCATAGCTCGCTCCATAGCGCGCTGAGCGACCTTGAATTTGTGGACCAGCCCGACCGTCAGTGTCCACGTTTCAGCACCGTATGTCATGACGGGCAGGACGCACTGGTTGAAGACCTTAGTCTTCAAACACTGCGGGATAGGCGACGAGAAGACTTGACGGAGTTTTCCAAATGCTGCCCAACCCAACTGGATCCTTCTGTCGGCCTCTTTCTCAAAGTTGTGTCTACCGAGCTGGATGACTTTATATATAGAAATAGATAGAAAGATTTATTAATGATTCTAATGATTATAATTCTGTAAATATGTACCTGTTGTTGTCGCAAATCATATGTTGATCAAGATACAACCTGACACTGACCTGCAAATTGCAAAAACGTAAGAAAATTTGAATTTCGCGGTCTACCACTATCCATTCACCTTAACATAACATTTTTCTCTTTATAAAATAGAGGAGAAATAAACTTTGATCCCCTAAGATCCTTTATCACACTAATATTATAAAGGCGAAAGTTTGTGAGTGTGTGTCTTTATATGTTTGTTACTTCTTCACGCTCAAACGGCTTCACCAATTTTGATAAAATTTTGTATGGATATAGCTGACACCCTGGATTAACATATAGCTACTTTTTATCCCGACATCTCCACAGGATGGACACTTATGCGGGTGAAACCGCGGAGCGCAGCTAGTGTGTAATAAAGTTACTACATAAGTCTCAGCTAGCGAGCTTTACAGATTACAGCAGATAAGTTACAGGACCTGACCTTCAACAAACTTAATTAAAGTCCTAGAGCTTACGATCACAGAAATAAACACAACTTTCAGTCCTAAGCTCAGATATAATGATTATGTAAAAGTACTCACTCAATTCCCACAGCACAAGTCTCACTCTCGATCACTGTTTCAGTAAGACATCAAACAACATACTGCGAGGGGTTTTCGGAGCGAATAAGCTTATAAACCCATATATTAATCACTACACTTACTTGAAAGGAAACTTTTCTGGATAGAATTCACATAAAACTGAATAAAACATTTCCATTGCACCATAAATTCGTCCATGATGACGTAGTTAACTAGCCCCACCAATAGACGAACCGACTGGCACAGTCATCGGTATGTAGACAGGAACCTACTACATTGAATAAGTACATAAACACTTGAATTATTCAGCTATAAACGGTAATTGTTTACATCACGGAAAATAATTAATTCAGTCTTAGTGCATGAATGGTTAATCTACGAGAATTATAATATTCCATTTATAGTAGGGTACAGTGAATGAAATCACTAACATACGCAGTAGAAAACTGAAAAGAACTTTCCGGGGTTTTTCGTCATGAAACTACGTAAAAGAGACTACGTTAGGTACCTACTTATTGATGATGTCTTAGGTTAACTGAATTTTAATATGGAACCGACTTTAGTTTCCATTTATTATTTCCTTCAATTCAATAGCTTAAACTTGACTATTGAAATTGCAACCCATTTCCATTAAAACGAATGCTCAATTCCTAGGTTTCTATAATAATACCTATTTAATTTTATCCATAGAAGTTACGATAAGTATTTCCTTAATAAGTTAATGGTAACTATTTGGTTTTCCTTCCCACAATATCTATTATTTTACGAACCATTATTTTATAAACTTTGGGTATTACCTCATTTATCCCTAAGCAGCGTTAATGCGTACGGTAGGTAGGTACCTCATTAATTTAACCTAATTACACAACGAATGGCCGTTTTCAGTAACTAGGCAACACTAAAATGAATGCTTAAATAAAAGCGCGATGTAAGATTTTCAACGTTTTGTTCAGCGCCGAGAGTTGTAACTCCAACGTGGAATTACTATAATTATTTAAGCACGAGGTACATTTAGATGTCCTCTAGTTAGTGAAAACGGGTAATAAGAGTTTTTTCTAGGATTAAAACCCTACGCATCTAGGAAAGAATCTACCTCATTTTGAGTCTTTGCGAATAATGAACCTCATTTTTATAAAGTCAAAGCGGTACTTGAACTGTAACAGTGCCATTTTGAAACAGCCAAAACTTTTAGTAAGATTATTAAGTGTCTTTGCGAATAATGAACCTCATTTTTATAAAGTCAAAGCGGTACTTGAACTGTAACAGGGCCATTTTGAAACAGCCAAAACTTTTAGTAAGATTATTAAAAGAGAAAGATTTAAAGAAGAGCCTTTTTGCCCTGCTTTTTTTGCTTTGAGGCATCCTTTTATTATAAGATGAGTAACAGGGTCAAAAAAGGAATTTAGCCTTCATCATTATTTTGCCGTTATTCCAATGTATTTGACTGGAAGCAAAAATCCGAATTAAGAACCATCAAACTAATATTATAAAGGCGAAAGTTTGTGAGTGTGTGTGTGAGTGTGTGTGTGTTTATATGTTTGTTACTTCTTCACGCTCAAGCGGCTGGACCAATTTTGATATAATTTGGTATGGAGGTAGCTGACACCCTGGATTAACATACAGGCAACTTTTTATCCCGATATTCCCACGGGATCGAAACTTATGCGGGTGAAACCGCGGGGCGCAGCTAGTACATTATAAATAGAAATAAACAACCCTTAATTCGAAAAGAATAAAAACCATGGAATTAGTAAGTACTAAATAAGAAAAACGGCAATACTTTAAAATGAATGGTTTATAAGCACCGACCTCTATCATACAATCTAAAATACAGGTCAGTGTTTATAAGGCATCCTAATTTACCATTTTTTTAAAAGTTCAAATTCTTGATCTCTAGTCATGATTAGCCACTGTATTACGCTTTATTTTTCCCAATATCAATGTCAGACCAAAGTGAGCTTAGTCATAATGTTGTTATGATATAATCGGAGTACCGGAGTTCAAACCGCAGCCGCAGTACTAATTATATTAATAGTGCGAAACATAGCAAGGCTGTGTCGGTATTCATGGTAAAGTCGGGAAAATTAACTGTTGAGCTTTGCACATGATGTCAATTTGTCGTGTTATAGCCATTTCATACAACTGTCGAAGGATGACAGTTGCGATTTGAATATACGGATAATTTAAGTTGGTAGTCAATTTGAGTGGATGTGTTTGAGGCTTATAAACCTACTAGCTGCGATCCGCGGTTTCACCCGCATAAGTTTCGAACCCGAGGGAATATCGGGATAAAATGTATCCTATGTCCTTTCCCGGGTCTCAAACTATCTCTATTCATTAATTTCATCTAAATCGGTTCAGCGGTTTAAACGTGAAGAGGTAACAGACAGACAGACACACTTTCGCATTTATAATAATTATTATTAGTATGGATATAGGTAATATACAGGGTGGATTTATAGAAGCGTACCTGGAGGAAAAGTACTCTAAATACTGAAGACAGCAAATTTTACTCAAAGGAAACATTCTTCTATTTTTAAAAAGAAGCAAATCTGCATTTAAAGGTATTTTGAAAATACGCTTGTCACACCCGGGAATCGAACCGACTAAAATCCGAAAAATAGCATCCTATACTTTTACAGCACCAATAGATAGGGTCAATCATAAGGATCAAATGTCCCTAGCAAACAATAAAGGAGAATCATAAAATCCAAACTTATAAATTCAATGGGACAAGATGAAGTAAGACAAGATTGAATGTAGGTTAAAAAATCAAATTTAACAAAAATCCTATAAACTTTAAACGAGCTAAAACGATACTAAAAATTACTCAAAATTAATTCCTTAAAAGAATAAATTTGTGCATCCAACATTTCGACCAACAACTTATTAGTTAATTTACTTACTCATTTTTTTTTCGAAGTTTAGGTTTCATGGTTTTTGTTTAATATAATTTACCATGTTTGCTCTCAGAGATTTGATCCTTATGATTGGCTATCGATTGGTGCCATAAAAGTACAGGTTTTGTTTAATTTAATTTACCATGTTTGCTCTCAGAGATTTGATCCTTATGATTGACCCTATCGATTAGTGCCATAAAAGTACAGGATGCTATTTTTTCGGATTTTAGCCGGTTCGATTCCCGGGTGTAGCAAGCGTATTTTCAAAAATCTTTAAATGAAGTTTTGTTTCTTTTCAAAAATAAAGGAATGTTTCCTTTGAGTAAAATTTGCTGTCTTCAGTATTTAGAGTACTTTCCCTCCAGGTAGGTTTCCCGGGAATCAAACTATCTCTATAAGTACCAAATTTAATCTAAAGATGTAATAGACAGACAGACACACTTTCGCATTTATAATATTAGTATGGATAAGTATGGATATATAAATATCTAAAATATAGGTATATATGTACCTATGGAAGTATGGATTATCTTGTGGTTACTCGTTATTATTATTATTTTTTTCATTTACGTATTATACCATACCGCATAGCGACGTTATACACGATATAGGAAAGGCAACGAAACCCTCTATTTTAAAGCAATGCATGTTAGTTTTTGATTTCGACGGTAAAAGAAAAAGAGGTTTCTGTCTAACAACGGAACCTACATAGGTAGCTAAGAAAATTATAGATAAAGGATATTTGCATGAAATATTTATGTCTAACCCGCACTGGGCCCACGTGGTACATTACGGCCCAATCCCTCTCACTGAGAGGAGGGGAGGCCTGTGTCCCAGCAGTGGGAACATTATTATTATGTATTTTGATATTTCTCTGGACCCGGACTTTTTCCGTCCGGTTCCGGACCTTTGAAAGGCGTACGAGGGGCCGAAGCCAACTCGCAGAGGCCCGTTAGACGTTTTTAATTAAATGAGGCACCAACGCGATTATCCCTGTTCGCACTATGCAAGTACATCCAAGGACAACCCCCGGTTGTTGTAGGACTATTGCAGGATATGGAACAATAAAAAGTTGGACTCTGGGTGTGGGTGGCTAAAGTGGATTGGTTACCAAGAACTATGGAAGAATTACATTAGTAGAGAAAGAGAGAAGAGGAGAGGCCCTCCACGGCTTTCAGAACAACCCTAGAGCCTGGAAAATGGTCAAGATCCCTACGAACACTTACTGGAATACTTCCTCCCCCGAGCACGTTTGCTCTTGCGAATCCTCACTCAAGCCGGCCAATAAATGCAAGAAAGAGGTAGGAGCTCTGTTCCTCGGCAGTGTCCACTCCAGTCGGACAATTAAGGCAAGCTAGAGGTGAGGAACAAGACTACTCCCGGGAGATAGGGTCCGTGGGGTCGCGACTGCCCAACAGCTCGCCACATGCTGCCCTACCTATATTATTAGTGGCTGATTATGCTACTTATCCCTATAAATATTTTATTATAGCCTACTCTTTAGGTGCCAGATTTGTGGCCAAATTCTGGGCCGACTCAATTTAAATTTCCATCGACACGTTAAAAAGAAGAATAATAAATACCCTTTAAATACTGGTTTATTTGCAATATTTCTAGCATGGAATATATTTCATACTAGTAGCGCCCCGCGGTTTCACCCGTATAAGTGTCGATCCCATTCGAAAAACACGTGGTGTTACGGCGGATCTATTACCATAATAACGTTATTGGTTATTTTTTTTTCCTCGGGAACAGCACTTTTTTTCGGGATGAAAGGTACCTTGTGTCCGTTTCTGTACTCCTGACAACGTATATGCCAGGATCATCGGTTCAGTGGTTTAAGCGTGAAAAGGTAACAAACAAACAAACTTACTTTCGCATTTATAATATTAGTTAGGATTCTTATTTTTGTAACAAGTAATAACATATTTAAAAATAGCAGCTTTGCCCACGTACTTAATTTGCGCAGAGCGACGTCTGTGTCGCTCCACTGAGTTAATTAAAAAGTATGCCTGAAAGACTGATATTTACTGACTTGTAAGGATTCCTCACGATTGATTGAACTTTAACATTGACTGAATCCACTTCATATTTACACAGAGTAAGCTCTACCTTCCAATGATTTCTCTTGAAGATATTTCTATAGATAAAGTATCAAGTTAATTTGCTGAAGTTTGTCAAAGGCTAGGCTTTTGATATAAATATAATAATACGATACACGCCTTTTCCCTTAGAGGGTAGGCAGGATCTACAAAATGACACCTGCTCCGTTCTTACATATTCGTAATACCCACGTTATGTATTTTCTCGTGTCGGCACGAACTCCATACACTCATGTATTTAAAAAAACTGGCCAAGTGCGAGTCGGACTCGCACACGAAGGGTTCCGTACCACAAGACAAAAACGCCGAAAAAAACATGTTTGTTGTATGGGAGCCCCCCTTAAATATTTATTTTATTTTAATTTTATTATTAAAGTTAAAATACAACTGAGTATTTTGTGAATATTTCAAGTGCCTACCTGCTGCCATTTTTGATATCGAGCAAAAAAAGGCAAAAAAACTCGCGTTTGTTGTATGGGAGCCCCCCTTAAATATTAATTTTATTTTGTTTTTAGTACTTATTTGTTGTTATAGCGGCAACAGAAATACATAACTTGTGAAAATTTCAACTGTCTGGCTATCGCGGTTCTTGAGATACAGCCTGGTGACAGACAGACAGACAGACGGACAGACGGACAGACAGCGAAGTCTTAGTAATAGGGTTCCGTTTTTACCCTTTAGGTACGGAACCCTAAAAATACCTACCCAGACAGCAAAGGTAGGGCTCACTGCCCAAAAGGTACGTTTGTCGTAGCGCTCTATATTTAAATAGACTTGAGGCTATTTTAATCAATGATTTTAATGCACCCAACCAGCTATTTACCCAATACCTTGGTTACTCTAACGAGTATGTCTCGCCACACGTCTTATTGCCACTATTCGATAGTGTAGGTAAGGCACAGACATTGATGAGACAGTGCCCTCGGTATAGAGCGCTGTCATTGTCATTTTTAAGCATTCGAGATTATCGCAAGGGGATGCCCAAGTAACACATCAAAGCAGTACAACGGCCGACTTACAGCATTTCTGTATGGTTTTCGCATTTTGAGTTAGTTCTATAGTAACATTACAAACGTTTATAAGGCTACTGTAATGCTTATTTGGGCACAATTTATACGGCTTTAGATCCTAAATAGGTTCACAATAGTTTTTTAATAGCATTACAGGCACATTATATTAGCATTATTATGGTCAAAGAAGTTACCAATCGCATTAAAGAAGAATTATTACGGTCAATGAAGTTGCCAATCGCATTACAGAAGCATTATACTAGCAATATTATTGATAATGAAGATGTTAATTGCATTACAAAAGCATTACACTAGCATTAGAATGTAGTAAAAGAATGATTGGAGCTATTTAAGTGTTCACAGTTAGAACTTAAATAAACCCTACATTATTGCAAAAACATCTCTAATACCACGGTACAAATGTTATAATACAATTAACGTTGTAATTTAACTACTTTGTATCGCAACATAATATGGACGAAGACGGTCAAAACTGAGTGACACCATATTTGTTTGCATCAAAACAAAATGTATAATACTGGGTTAATTTTTGACTCTTTTGCTATTTCATGCCTTCAAATATTACTGCGCAATCTAGTTTACTGTAAATGTCTATATAAGTTTCATTGAGAATTTTCACGCGCCTTCGATATTTTGTGGTTTTGATATAAAATGTTATTTACTTATAGATATTGTGTGAAATAATCAAAACAATTGTGTATTCCTGTTTAGAACGAATTTTGCATAAATAACAGTATATTATTGGTTGGGCAGTATTAAATTAAGTTATATAATTATTATATAGGTCTATTTCTTTTATAAATAGGTCCGAATGATAATATTTTTTGGTTATAAAATATTCACAAAATGGTGTCGGTCTATAGCAGCCCGGTGAGCCTTTAAAAAGGCTAATTAATGCCGTAAGCAGTATAAATACTCACACGTGAACAATTATTAAGCCAGAGGCCAAAGAGAAGACTTTTGATGAACAGTTTAGTGCCATTGTCTATAAAGTAGTTTTATATGGGTTCACCAGTATACCAATAGACTTGATGTAGACTGAAATAGTGCCATGGGGATCCTTGAGTAAAACAATCACCTATTTATTACGATAGTGGTTTTCTTATTTTCAGTCATTTTTGTACCAACCATACAATGCCGTACAAAATAAAATATATCAGCTTGCCAAAGCTGAATTATTAATAATGGAAGACAATTGAATGTATATACAGCTTTACGCATTACAATAACTCACTTTTATTTGATTAAAGAGCTGTTAGCTGTACAACAGAACTCAGTTGATCTTTAAAAATGCAAGCATTACATTGATTCACGTTTATGCTGTCCAGCAGTACTAGGCTTTTACTTACCACTTTAAAGTGCTATTACACAACAAAGGGCACTAAAAACAGCTCAAAGCTTTATAACGGATTTACGGTGCATTATAATGGTACAAGTTTATGCTATTAAGCAGCATTAGGCATTATCTTACTACTTAAAAATGCGATTATAGACCCTAAAGCACTAAAAACAGCTGAAAGATGTATAGCGGATTTACGTGGCATTATAATGGTTCATGTTTATGCTATTAAACAGCATTAAGCATGTATTTACTACTTAAAAATGCTACTGTAGATCCAAATGCACTAAAAACACCTGAAAGCTGTATAGCTGGATTGTGGTTTACTGCAATAAAACTAAAGGCTTTGCAAAAGCATTTTGATAAGCCACTATCCAACCGTTATACAGTGTAAAGCATCATAATGGTTTTTAAATGGCAATATTAAGCGTCAAGATGCTCGGTGAACTTATATAAGAGTTTATACGGATCTTAAGTTGTACATAAGTTTACTATTCGTTTGTTATAATGCTTTCTGTGTTACTTGGGTGACCAACATTATAGGATTATCATGATCAAACCGTTTTAACCAAGTAATGATGGTTATGGGCAATTTGGAAATACTCCGACCTAGTTAAAAACAGACAATTTTCCAACACACCAAGGGTCTTTTGTACCCTTACTGATGGAAAAATTTCTTTGAGCGCCTTTAGTTACCTATTCGACTACCCAAACCTCAAAGGTTATTGGGAAAAATATTCGTCGTGGAGACTCTATGATGATACCATTTTCCCACATATTTCTCGCATATTAAATCTCCGAGTCCTTGCACGTATAATATCGACTATTCCCTTCATAAACGAGTGCATTCTGCATCATATACAGGTTATTACAAATTCTTGGAACGTTTGAATGGATGTTGATACTTCAAGTATGATTCAAATGATTTGCGTTTTGGAGATGTGCCAATAAGAGTAATCGTACAAAAATATGAATAATCGCAAAGTTCTAATGAACTGGGTATTAATAAACTGTTTTGTCATTTCGCAATAAGTGGGAAATTTAGTTTTTCTATGAAGTTCCCAGACTCTAATGATGCCAAATTGACATGATTCAGGTGTTCAGTGAAACATTTGTGTGCGTTTCTGTTGTACTTTTATTAAAAAAAGCAATGACATCAAATCAGTGATTAATAACTGTCTCTTTGTGAGATATTATATGGATATATCACAAAGAAATTAATGATTATGAGAATTTTCAGAATCAACTTATCTACTCTACACCTTGTAAACAGTAGTTTAGACCATAATGCAGCAGCATGCAGTAGCATGATTTTAGTACAAACGCACTGGTATCGCAATTGCAAATCAATGATATACTTTTATATACTATTGCAATCATTGATATACCTACATAGTTACCAACATACATACTAACTACATGGACAAAGTAAGCTTAAGCACCTGTGTACCAGCCATTGATAATAAGAAGCACGACACCTGATAAACCATTTCATAAAACCTATACGTCTATGTGTAATTAGGTGTTCATGTATAATACACACCTTGAAAATAGCCACCACACGTTAACTCAGGTATTTTTATTGCAAACATGAAATATATTGGATATCCTTGCCATTTCACGTTTACCTTTCATAACATTATCATTCACGTGATTACTTTCAGGCATTTCACCATAAAACAAAAATCACCCGAAGCTTAAAACACAACAAAACAAAATTTTATTACCTGTTGTGATTTGCGCTGATGTGTCAAACAGCAGCAAACTGTTCACATTTCAGTGGTGAATCATAAGTCTCGATGGAAATGTTCTCCGCCCCGACACCTTAGTTCAATACAGCACTTCACCGAATACGAAACAGGGACTGGATTTGATGAAATACTAAATGGTTTAGTATATTTGTGTTGTCGACACTCGGAAGCACGTCCTGTTGTGCGTGTGGTGGCTATTGTATTGTGAGCCAGGGTGCCCGGGGCGCACCGGCGCGCGCCGCCCGCCCTGCGCGACCTCGCCCGTCCGCGCGGCGAGCGATCAGCGTTCAGCGGAACGAGCGATCCAAGCAGTGCGACTCGCAGTGTGCTCGCACTGTCGCATGCTAATATTAGCAGCGGATTTTGCGCAGACAAGAGGCGCGCTCACGCCGAACCTCCGATGTTAAGTGGTCGCTGGCTGGCGAGCGCTGGGCAGCCGCCGCCTGTCAGCGCGCATGCGCCGCGCACACATCACAACAAACAGTAGCCGCTCAACCGCTCAACTTACATAGTAACCAGACATTATTGACTAAATGACAGTAAGCTCTACGTGAGCTTTATGAAGACGTCATGATGTTTACCTGCAATCATTACACCCGACCTCACGCTGCAACTGCAACTTAGGTACTTACCTACCTATAAGTAACAAAATAGTCACCTGCTGGTTATTAAGAAGATATGGTAATAAGTGTAATTAGGTACCAACATGATAAAGTTATAGGTAAGTACATAATCATATTTCTGAAGAGCGGAGTGAGCGATCTGCCGTCTGCCGTGCAAGTTTGCGTTATCGTTTGTAAATGTGACCTATAGTATGTAGATGTGCTTTGACATAAAAGCTACATAGATCCAGTGTACCATTTCAGTTCTTAACACAAATTAGAAATTCAGGTTGAAATTTTTTCCATTATTATTTATTGCATTACTAAATATGTACAAAATTGTGCCTAATTAATCTTTAAACAGAATGAAACAAAAGTTGATGAAATTATAAAAGTTTAAAAGAGAGCATGCTACATAGGCTACAATTTCAAACTGAAAATGTAGAATTAGATAGGCATACTGCGTGTATTGTCTCTGCATCACTCTAAGTTAGACTGGTAGGAAATGCCCAAGACATTATGTCTGCCTTTGTACAGTTTATACATGTGCATAAAGATTTAATTAATAAATAGGTCGGTACAAAAACATTTTCATGATTTACTGAAGTGCTGAAATCAACCTGTAATTTTTGAACTGCAGAGCTAATAGATTCTCAAACAGACAAGGAATGACCATTGACTTTGATCATTGTGTAAGTAGGTAGATACCTATTTCGACACCTCCTAAGTACAACTAAGTAACTGAAAAATGCAAATTTTATAGGAGAGCGAAATATACTCTTAATTATAGATTTCACTTAAGTTTAAACCCGCTCACGAAATAAATATTATACTTTAATTCCAAGTAGGGGCTTAGCTATGGCAATTTAAAAAAAAATGAAATCTTCAATTCGCTCTCCTATAAAATTTGCATTTTTCAGTTACTTAGTTGTACTTAGGAGGTGTCGATTTAGTGGCGAGTGCGGCGACTTTATACATTCGAATCGAGTTGCTCTTTTCATACAACCTGCTTGAAGGGGTTAATCAGTCGCCTGAATTAATTGGTTGACCTGACTGCGTTTCAAAGGTTTAAACGAGGGTCAGGTACCCAGCAAAGGCAGGCTCTACATGCCAGAAAGTGGCAAATTCACCTACCTAGAAGTGTTTTACAGTACCTACATAACTCCATCTCTGAAAACAAGACGAAATGCCACTTCATTAAAATAAATTAGGTCAATAATTAGTAAGAGAACCAAACATGTACTTAGAGTTAACAAAAACGATCACCGTAACCATACCTACTATGTAAACACGGCCTTGCTTTACTTAATAACAATATTTCTAAGAAATAACTAACAGTTATAAATGGCTTCCTTGTTTTCGTAAAAGGACCCATTGCCATGGCTACTCCATTAGAAAAATGCTTCTGTGAGGCTGAATGGAAGTCGTTGTAAACAAAAACCACCGTGATTTTGGAGCACGTAGATGAAGGGTATATAGTAAGTAATATACGACCGAGGTCAGGGTATGAATAAGATACAGAAAACAGTGACCGAGTACCTGTATGTTTTTACGCGAAAGTTTGTGAGAGTGCGCTCACAAACTTTCGCCTTTAAGTGTCTAAACACACTATGCCGAAGGTACGCGGCTGAAGTTCGGCATGATTACGCCTGCAATTCTATTTGAATTACTGACGACACATTATGCCGAACCTACGATGCGTTATAGCGTACAGCCGAACTGCGGTCGGGCGTAAGTTCAGCGGCAATTCGGCGGCAACGTATTCTGTAGAGCACACATTATACGCGACCGAAGTTCGGTTCGATTGCCGAAGAAGATCCGGGGCCCCCAGCAACGGGAGGCAGGCATGCCCGCGCCCCGCGTGTGCGCGACTGAATTTCTGCCGCGTAAGTTCGGCACTTATGGTGTGTCATATCAGCCGAATACGTCGGAACGTAAAATCAGCCGCGGAACTTCGGTCGCGTAACTTCGGCATAGTGTGTTTGGACACTTATAATACGCACAAACGGCTGAATGGATTTGGATGAAATTTGGCACATACTTACATAATTTGTAACCAGGATTAACACATAGCCTACCTACTTTTTATCCCGATATTCCCACGGGATCGGCACGCGTGTGAAACCGCAGGGCGCAGCTTGTACATTACAAATGCTCCATTTCGCCTTTTCGCGTTGCAGTTGGTGTTCTATATGGCTAGTGGAAATTATGAGTAATCTTTTGCGCTACGAATAATAGAAGCACTTGGATCTTGGGATGACCTCTCAGTTTTCTTGTGTGGTGATCACCTTGGTAATACTTATCTCCTTACCATGAGTCCGAGGAGCAAAGACAAAGCTAATAGGAAACCTTACATTAAAGCAGATTTGCTTAGCAACCATAAAAAAATTGTGTTTACATACTCTTCAATTCGCCATTTCAATTCATACTCGACGTCGCGTCACGGAGGCGGGCGGCCGGGAGGCGGTACGCAGCGTGCGCGCGCCGCTTGTAGTACTCCGCCAAGCGCGTGCGCAGCGTGCGCCGTCACTGACTCACGCGCAATTTAAAATTATAACAATAACATTGTAGGACGTTCACATTGTGCTCGAGGTTCTAATCTCGACGGTTATTAGTCTCTTTTATTATTACATTTACATTAACGTTTTTCAATATGTTTCAATAATTTGACCGCTAACTAATTCCGGTTTATATTTATTTGTCAAAGGTTGTTCCGGTGTAGGTACAGAATAAAATACGAAGTACTTAGGTATAAACAACAATTCCTTTTACATATATGTTACAATTTAGTGTTAAGTTAGTTATTGTGTCCATGTCCATGGTGGGATTGACAGATTGTGCCTGCGCTTATGAAGATGTCAAATCAAACTCAAACTCAAACTCAAACCATTTATTTCAATTAAACCATTTACAGGCACTTTTGAATTGTCAAGAAGTCGGTCAGTCAGAAAATATGAAGCTAGTTGCCCATTCCAAAGCGTAGGTACCTATGGAGAAGAACGGGCAAGAAACTCCATGGACACTCTTTTAAATTGTATTTTTACAAAAATATTAGTTACATCATTAATGTTGAATTTACAATTATATGTGAGAACGATGTAAAAAAATACGTACGCGTTAAGAGCGTCCAGAGTACAGCAAATAGTAAGAAGACAACAATCCAAAAATAAAATAATTAAAAATAAGCCTAGGCAGCTGAGTGATGACCAGCCCCAACTGACGGCGCCCGTTCACGAACATGACGCATGGATCAGCACCATTCAGCTCAACCATTTTGAAGGGAGCTAAATGATCCAATACACACGCCACCGTCAGCGAGACATTTGTGTGAGCATGACATACTATCAGCCGCCATGGCACATTCAAGTCAATGTAAGACATATTACCCGGTAAATGGTAAAGAAGGTATACTTACATAGAACTCACATCTGTGCTATGCAGTTATACAATGCAAAGGAAATTGAGTTTATACAATGCAAAGATAATCTTACAATCTTCAGCAGCTCCAACAGTATTTTCAAGTGTTAATCAATTAGTTGTGGTTGTGGAGCAGGACCAGCATTGAGCCAGGCATTTTTATCAGCGATGTAATCCCCTAACTTATAATATGCCTGACTGCATAGTGTGCGTTTTATACAAGACTTGAATTTTGTCTCATTCAGTTGAAGAATGTGGGGAGGTATTTTATTATAACATTTTAAACAGTACCCCATAAAAGATGAGTCTACTTTAGCCAGTCTGAAACCTGGTTGAACTAATAGGTCCCTATTCCTAGTACTGTAATTATGTCTTTCACCTCTTTTACCAAAAAGATGTAAGTTTTTTCTTACATACATGATGTTTTCGTAGATATATTGACAAGGTACCGTCATGATGTTAATTTCCTTAAACAGTTCCCTTAGAGAATCACGCCTGCAGAGGTTATATATGGCTCTGATGGCTCTTTTCTGCAGAATAAAAATAGAATCAATGTCTGCAGCCCGTCCCCAAAGCAAAATACCGTAAGACATGATACTATGAAAGTAACTAAAATAGACCAGTCTCGCGGTATCTATATCAGTAAATTGGCGGATTTTTCTGACAGCATAAGCTGCTGAACTTAGCCGTCCTGCAAGAGATGTTAAATGAGGACCCCATTGTAGCCTTGAGTCGAGCGTGATCCCCAGGAAAACCGTTTCATCGACGAATTCTAGTTTCTCTTGATTCAATACTATCTCACAATCACTACTCTTTACATTTGGTAGAGAAAATCTTATGCACTTAGTTTTTTTCCCATTTAATACTAAATTATTAGCAGTGAACCAACTTTGGACCTGCAGTAAGGCGTTATTTACGTCGTCATAATTTCAAAATTAAAATCGAATTTTAAACTTATGCTTTACTGTAATCTTTCTTATTAGGTAACTATTTTAAACAGCACGTGCTGTGCTATATTATATCTGTATATTTTTTGTGCATTCTGGCTAAAACCTGAAAATTTGTTTTATAAACCATAGGATAAATAGGACCTTATGATTCATGTTTACTCATACATTTTAATCCCGTACTGGGTCATACGTAGGTAGATACTTGCCTATTAAGCAATGACACTGTATGTAAAATAATATTTACTCATAACTTTATCTAATCTGCTCCTACTGCCGCTGTAATTACTCGACCACTTTATTGTTTTAGTGTAATCCGCGCTAGCGAGCAGTTTACGGGGATCTTTATAATTAAGTAAATTGGCCAAGGACTCCTTGCCAAGGAAAAAATCTCAATTTCATTAACTCATTTAGGTACTTATAGAAAACACAGAATAAACCGCTGGGTCCAGAAGCATCAAATCTTGCACAAGAGTTCGGAGCACTAAGAAATTATTTCGAATCAGGCGTCACCATTGACATACAAAAAGTATTTTCTGCAAAACAACCGACTTCCAAAAAACACCACAAAATAAAAAATAAATTAAATTTCGGTGTTTTTCCTATCTCAATGGGCGTCACGCGGTACACCCTGTGTTTTCATTTGACATTATGCTGAGCTGAGGCCCTTTTGACATTATAATTTTAGTTTTCAGTTTTTCTAGTTTTAAGGTGTATTCATTAATTTGCTCTAATGCCAATAAACGCATTTTTCTTTCTTTCTTTCTGAATCTGATTATGATATTTGAATTTATTCCCAGAAGGGGTTAAATAGGGGATGAAATTTTTATGGAAGTTCGTAATTTTTGCCGATGGGAAATGCCATCGAACACGCGGCTGGATGAAAGTTGCCGAAAACCGAGTTGAATGGCGTGCAATGGCATGTCCGTGCAATGGCCGTGCGTGCAATGGCCTGCGTGCAATGGCCTATGCATAGATATCGTGGGCCTATGTATGGCCTATATCCAGCAGTGGACTGCTTTATGCTGACTATGATGATGATGAGACGCGGCTTGTAAATTAATAGATGGGTATTGAACTAAAACATGACCCTGCCTGTGCGCTTCGCCGCAGACAGGTAAATATAGATTACACTTAGTGTTACTCTATGTAAAATCAAACTACCATTGCTACCTAAGCTAAGCAAGCCTAAGAATAAGGTAGCCATTAGTAGAGGTTTTGCAGCCTTGATGAAGTCACAAAATCGCTAATCGCCAATGTTAAAAGTAGGAGTAGCATGTCTGCTGACGCTTTTAGTAGATTAGGTTGATTTAGATTATTTTAGATCTGTAGGTAATCTAAAATGCACATTTTTTCCACACAACAACATGACCTACAAATCATGAATTTTTGGGTAAAATTGCGTCAATGCAGTTTTACGACCACGCTGTACTTCACCCAAAGAGAGTAGGAGGTGGCCTTTTGTTAGTCATAGGTTCCATACAACATACTCCTTGTTATAATACTCATTTTTAGACTTTACTTATTACTTAGTTTTTGACCTACTACGACCATCAACGGGATCATAGGGGTGATTCATAATATCATCAGTTTTGCCGGCAAAGAGTGGCAATGAGTAACACGCCTCTCCACTAAATCCTTTCGACTATTGTAAGCTTACCTACTTAGTTTTATCTTTAATCTGGCAATATTTACCTTCCTATAAAAACAATGCTCAGTCAACAGTCAGCATCAGCACGTCTATGGTAAAGGCTGCCGACCGGCATGATGCGACAACGCGACACAACTCTATACCTAGTAGTAGCACAATAAGTCATGAAGTTTTCACTAAGTACTAGAGTCGCGTCACACCTGTCTGCAGGAGCTCTAACAATAAAATTCGACCTTGGCAGTGCTTCGTAGCAGTACTCAAAAAAAAAAAAAAAACCGAATAGAATTAAAATTAAGTAAAAGCATATTCTCTCAGTTAATATTATGAAATTCTGACATACAATGTACATACACACGGCGACACATCAAGCTATACATGTCCAGTTTTAGCTGACCTCGCATTGTAGGTACCTATAGGTTTTTCGTACAATCAGAATTCAACTTAATTAAACTGGTTATTTATAGCTTGATGGTAGAATAATTTTGCGTCTATTTAGATGATGTACAGGTAAAAGTAGCAGTCGTAATCGACTTGTGTCGCCCACCGTTTCGCACTCACTCTTTGCTGGATGCCCATGTTTCATGATGATAAGGTATGACGGCTAGGTACGTTATTTGGCTATCGACTCTCTTTTTTAATGTTTTCATTGGCGTATTCTCAATGCAGTCTGTACATCGGCACCGGCGAAGAATTGTGTCCCATAGCCCCCACGCGATGATGATGAAGTGAAGATCGAAAAAACTGTAGCTCAAAAATCATTTCTGTACTCGGAACATTCTGAGGGTTGTAGGTGATTTCTTGACAGTTGTTACTTTTAACGAAACATAAATAAGCACGATGGCATTTCAAGCTTCTAGTATAAACTGACCTCTGTAAATTATTAAGTAATTGTACGGAAAGCCAATCCAATGCGAGGTCAGCTTATACTAAAATGTAATAGCTTGGTATTTTAACTATTTACCTAACTAAGGTTAAAAAATGGGCATGTCGTAGTGTCTATACCTGTGTGTAAAAAATAATAAACGAGAACGGTCTAAGATTGGAGCCCTGCGGAACTCCTCGATTAACCAAAACCACAAAAATCTTACGTCTCCTATAGCCCAAAGGTGTAACCTCTCCGGGTAACCAACCTTGACCTACAATATGTATAAACTCTGGGTGGTATTTTTTTAAAGTAAAAGTAGTAAATTTTTTGTGTGTTAGTTCTTTTTCTATCGTGTCGCGAGTAAGCCAGAGCTATCAAGATATGTGAGAAAATCACGACACCAACGACATTGTTCGAAGATCAGCTGTTTAGAAATATTGTTGTTGTTGTTATTGTTAGCCTCGTGGGTGATTGTCTAACTCTAATCGTAAACGTCGAATGTTTTCTGCACAGGAGTTTATTGCCTTATTCCTTGAGTGTTTTTTTTCTACTAGCAATTCTAATCTGTAAACTGTCAAACGTCTGTTGTCAAAATAATGTCTTGTCAGTGTCAAACTTTAAAACAGCAAATGTCAATGTGTTATTCCCAAACAAAGTATTGAATTATTTACTTACATCGTACATAATTTACTTTATTTCATTAGGTAATAACAATAAATAATAGCCAAATTATTCATTAATTATACAGTGGTTAAATACCTATCTTAGTCCTTCCAGTTTTAAAATATTAATTACAGTAATTATTCACAACACAATACAAAGCTCATAGAGTCACAAGTTTTTAAAACAATTCTTGTCTTAATGCAATGAAATCATTTATTTATTTGGTTACAGTGTTTTCAAGTCGTTCCCAGATGTCATCTTTTCAAGACAGGCAAAAAAGCCTTTTTAACCAGTTAAAAGATGCTGAAGATCAATGTGGTTATTCTAAAACAAACAAAGCTGCACCCCAAGATTACGGAACTATCGACAAATACACATACAAGAAACTGAAACACGAAATGAAACAATTTAGAGGTAGGGAGAGTATATACAAGAGGCCTGAAGCTAACCTCCGCGAATGCCTCAGGGCAAGAACTATTCCTGACCATATTAAAAACCCTCAAAGATACAAGTATTATTCACTAGCTGATGTCACACCAGACCAAATGTCTGACTCCACAAATACTGCCACTGCATTAGCATTACTTCGTGGAATGGAGGAAAGAGAAGCAGCTCAGTCAATGATGGAAACAGAAATGGATCCAGATGAAGGTGTTTTCAAAAAACCAACTTTCCAAATGTCAACAGCACTAAGAAAAGTGCCAGCGCCTAAGCCAGAAGAAAAACCTGTATTTAAAAACAATAAAATTGTAATGCCAGAATATGTTGTGGGAGTCACAAAGAAGAAAGAAAAGAAAGTGACTGTAATAAACAAAGATAAGTCACAGAAATCTGAAGATTCGGGCACCAAGGTGGAATTGAAACTGGATCATCTTTTTGAAGAAGATGAATAATCTTTTGTACTTACCTATACAATAGTTTTTAGTTCTTTAATTATGAATAAATTACAATAATAAAGCTGCCTAAAATTGTATTATTTTCTGCAATATTGGAGTTGTAGCAACATACCCCAGGCTTCAGGGATGCAACTTTTATTTGAGTGTACCTATTGGAATTACGACTAATGTCAAAAGTTCTACGTCTGTGGTTTTATTATTTAACTGTTATATAATATTACTGAAGTAATTATGGGTATTTCTTTTTTAATGGATTTTCTGTTTTAGAAAAATTAAAAAAAAAACTAACTTCCGAAAAACACTACAAAGTGAAAAATAACTATTATTTACTTATTCAAAGTGAAAAATAACTATTATTCCTAGTCGGTGTGTTTGGTTTTGTATTTTCGTTTATTTGGCAATGAGAGCTGTTGCAATGAAAACCAACAATATTTTTTAAACACTAGATAAACAAGTAATAATTATATTTATAAGCATCTGTCACAGACGAACGGACGCGACGCGCGCTTTTCTTGCTGTAACAAAGTGTACAAACACGCTGTGAATATGTGCGTGAAGACGAGGAGCGTTAGTACATAAGTTATACATAACACACCCGACTTCGCCATTGTCTCGCGACGGTACTTTCAGTCTATCAAAAAGTACTCTGTGGACGGTACCGAGCTTACACACGCATTCACAGCATGTTTGTACACTTGGAAGGTAACCACAAGTAAAGCGCGTGGCGCCTCCATGTGATACGGAACCCTGAAAAGCCTCTAGTGCTAAACTGATTCTCGAGTGTTTCTCAAAATGTTTTTTGCGAATACTTATATAGAATTTTTGACCATGCAAATAGTTTTCCAATTCTGAAATACGACTTGAGAGCCCTCCGGGGACTCCTGGCACTGAACATATTCAAGTAAATCATGAATGATTGAGACTATGATAGAGATGACTTTTTTGTCTTCCAGCCAAGGGCCACTGTGGCAGCTCAATAACACACACCATACTATACCACTCACATAGGCCAACCACTGTCTTTCTTCATTCAGCATTGCATCCTGTTTTATTTTTTCAAAAAGCCTTTCGTAATTAGGGCAGGCAGCTGCCCTAATTACGAAAGGTCTAAGGAATGAGATGAGAGAAGGCCAATAAGTCATATTAAATTATTGTTAAATGCTTTATTTACATAAATATATAAGTTAGCACTGTGATATAATTGCAGATTCAGATTTGATTTCCAAGTTCTCTATTGGCGGGAGTTCTGTCTTGCTCTCTGCTGCGAAGGCGCTAAGGTCGCGCATCATGGAGTATGCATCTTCACCGTCAGCATAGTACTTGGGCTCAATCTCAAGTATTTTGAAGCCAAGACTGTTGGTGTATAGGTTTAGTGCTGCTCTGTTGCTTTTTCTCACATGTAGGGATACATATTTAGCCTGGAATCAGATATTTTTCTGTAAGTTATAAAATCACAAAAATATATTACTTCAGTAAAAGTGTAGACATAATTATGATTTTACAGTGATTATTCATTACAATCTACAGAAAGTCTTTATAATAAAAATAGTTTACCTGAAAACACTCCACCATAGCAAGTGATGCTTGATTCATAAGTTTTTGTGCAAGTCCAAGGCGACGGTGAGATCTCTTCACGGCCAAAGAGGTAATGTGTCCATGACGATTGTCCTCACCATCTTCTTCCATTTTAGCTAGTACATAGCCTGAAATATAAGTAAGAAGATATTAGACATAATAGTTATAATATATAACCTCTGTCTAACGTCCAGATTTCCCCAGTAATAAAGAAAAGTTTTTGCCCAGCACGCCACAGTCACAACTACATGACAGACTTTTGTAGGTAATTCGTAGCTTGGCACTGAGGGCACATGTTTTTGTTTTTTTGATGTGGCGGTCAAAAGGTCAAATCAGTAGCAGAGCTTAGCTTACAACTCAGGTGCTCTTAAATATTTTATCAAACAAAATTGCTGTCCCACTACAAGGAAAAGGCCTACACCACACCTTCTTTCCACTTCTGTCATGAGCTACTAGCTACTTCAACCCACCAACAATGTGTCCCTTCTCATCTTCAGCAACATAGCTGAGCTGTGGCCATGACAGTCCATGGTAGAAATAGTACTTCATCTGGTAGTTCTCCGGCAAGCACAGCAGGTTGCAGTGCTGCATGTTCATAAGGTCGCTAGGCCTAGCGCACCGGATGTTCATCTTGAGTTGTTCTGTAAACATTTGGGAAAAAACTTTAGGAATAAGGTTATGGAAAATTATTGTTTATAGAAATTAAAAAAATACTATTGGTCAGTGGGTCGTCTTAGGGGCAATTTCATTAAAAAAGGAATTAATAGGACCGGGACCTGAACTAGAATTCATACAGAATCGTCTTTGTTATTAAAACTACAACAAACAAGACTTTGTATGAATTCCACTGCCATGTTTAGGGACAATAGTGACAATACATTAAACATTGAAGAAACTGCTTACTTTTTAATTTATTCCCTTCGAGTCTTCCTAGTTTTATTTGGCTGCCTGATCTCAGATGCTGGAGGGCTATCTGACATACCACCTAGCAGCTCACGCACGAATCGGAACTTCGACAAACAACACTTCCACACAATGTACCAACCTGGAACAAAGGACAATAACAATGTCATACATGACAGCACAGCACTGCTGGGTAACTTTTACATCATCGTAATTTTGCGATAATTAGTTAGTAACTTATTGAAATGACAAGCATATTGGGCTACTTACAAAATAACACAAAGACAAAAACTAAAAATACGCTACATACGAAGGTTATAATAGCTAATATCACTTCCTTCATATCTCACTAAGCATAGGTTAATAATTATGAACACGAGGTTAATGCATCCACTTTACCAGAACAACCACTATCTCTTTACATAAAATTATCAGTCGTAAGAAGCGTGTCAGATTTTAAACGTGAGCTATGTTTATTGCTCGTGATTTTTACAGCGCCATTTTGGTTCCTGTAGTGTAATACATTAGTTCTTTGTAGAAAATCCTACTTGGGAAAGGAATGGTGTATCAAAAACATGTGCAATTTGCTCATAATTGTTTACAAAATTCAATTTTACGTACTTTAAATCTTGTTTTTCTTCAAAATAAAGATTTTCGTCTAATATAACCTCTAAATTGTGACACTAATATATTCGTCCAAAAACGATTTATTATTGATTCTTGCAACTTTTACAAGATTATTATGAAAAGCCTTTATACCAGAATACTAAAAGAAAACTTGCTTGTCACTGCCTAGCAAAGTTTTGTTGATGGTTTGTTCAATGTCATCTGTCAACTCAAAATGTCAAAAGTCAAAACAAAACGAATACGATTCGGATTTTGTTTTTTTCTGATCTTAGATTTTAAATTTCTTGTTTTAAATATAATTACAGCATAGTACTAAGAACAAAAACTAAGACGACCCACTGACCAAATAATAAGAATGGAAGATCATGGCCAGGAAGAACCTACAGCTTCAGCTTTCTTGTGAGTAAATCTAAAAATGGGGGCAAACCTTGTCCATAGTTGGTTTTACCTGATAAATAATTACTACTGTTAAATGAATACTGTTGTAAGTAGGCAATACAGTGTGTAGTAAAGCTCAGCGAATTGAAATTCTGCAAGTAATAGATGTCACAGTAACTTTGACAATAGGAAGTTAGTTAGTTATCAGCTAATCTTAATTTACAGTCGGCACAGAAGTCCTACATTTAGCACAGAAGAAGTAAAGTCGTTGTTGAACATTATTGAGAAATATAAAACGACAGTGTTCAACAAATCCACTACTGCTGCTGCCTGTCATGCTAAAGAGGTGGCATGGGTGAAAATAGCTAAAATATTCAACAGACAGGGTTTCAGGCATAAGAGAAGTGCAGACTGTTTAAAAATAAAGTGGGACAATATGAAGAAGAGGGCAAGGATGATGTCTAAGAACCTGATGGATCCTAGTTACAGTGAGTGTGACGAGATGACCAGTCAGATGGTGGCCATGATGTGCGAGGTGGAGAACAGCACCGGCGCTGTGGAGGAACCAGTGGAGTCTGATGGAGATCTCAATGGTAATTGCCTCCAAATAAAACTATGATTAAACTTGAGTACAACTGTAATAAAGTTATTATTAGCCACCCTCTTTCTAGCCTTAATTACATTATGACTAGAAAGGAGGTCACTACTGAAATGACATCTATTATAGAAGTATGGAAGAAGCAGGGCAACATGTCTTATGTTTCCTAACTGACTATTCTGAGAAGAAAGGCCGAAACAAACTCAGAGGTCACAGTCTCTTTTAAAGTCCAGACAAAATCTTGGTCAGATCGTGTGAAGACCATTTAGATTGGTGTCTGAAGTGGTCTTTTGAGGAAAGAACCACACAGATTGAGCGGACCTGTCAAATCAGTGCACGCATTTGTCAAACATTGTGCAGCTCAACTCAGAACTTGAGGAGCTCAACGATTCGACGAACAATACCAAAGAAACCAGCAATTTGGGTAGGCCGCATAAATTACTCAAACTGCCAGAACATGATTAAAACTAACTAACAAGGAAAACAGAAAAAAAAAGAAATGACCCACATAGTCCTCACATTCACAATAATTAAATAAAAAATACTTTACAAAGTAAATATTCATGTCATTGTTTGTATATAAAATTCATCAATGTCAATGTGTATATAAAAAATCCAGACATAATCTTTGAGTTTGCGAAACAGGTGGCTGACGGGGCTGAAAGGTCCTGGAGTAGTGACCGCGTACCGGAAGTCGTAGCGTTGGAAGGCCTCCCACAAGGTGATCCGACGACTTTATGAAGGCCGCAGGAACCCGTTTGATGCTACAGAACAGGGATGCGATGTGGAAGGAACACAAGGTGCTTGGGAGAGGCCTGTGTCCAGCAGTGGACATCTTTCAGCTGAAATGATGATGATGATGAATAGGCAATAAATCTTTTAATGTTGTCATTGTTAACTCAGAAATTCCTTTATCATTTCAGAAACAGACAATCACAAAGAATCTACAGAAGGACACTGGGATGCCAATGAAGACAAGGATTCAAATGACTCTTCTATGGGTTTGTAAATTATGAAATACCTAAACTTACAGCAACCGCTACTGAGCCCGCTTGGTGGCACAACAAGTGTCCCAGTAGTGGGAACATTTAGGCTGCTTATGCTATACATAGAGATGAGAAATAAATTCATCATCATCATCTCAGCCGAAAGACGTCCACTGCTGGACATAGGCCTCCCCCAAAAGGGGGGGGGGGGGGGTTTGCCATTATCGCTACGCTTGGCAGGCGGGTTGGCGATCGCAGTATGCAATGGCCCCGACTTAAAGAGTTGTAGGATGTGGGTTCGAACCTAAGCAGGTGCTTTACTTTGTGTAAATCATTTCATCACCACTGCTCTCGAAACTGTTAAGGAAAAAATTGTGAGGAAGCCAGCTTGTCCCAGAACCAAACATTCAAAAACGTGATATCTACCAACCCGCACTGGGCGCGCATGGTAGATTACATCCCACTCTCTCTGGAAGAGAGGAGGCCTGGTTTCCAGCAGTGGAAACATTTTATCCTATGCTTATACTGTACTATAATACTTCAGTAGGTAACTTGTATACTTAATTATATTTGTAGCTTATTTATTTTTGAAGCCCTGAAAATCAATTCAAAAACAATCCCTCCTTTTGCAGATGGTGGGAAGGAAAATGACAGGTAAAATGATTTAACTTTTTTCTCGTATCTCGACATAATCCTAAAGTTTTTTTTTTTTTTTTGGCAATTGAGCCGATGTCGACTATTCTGCCAGTGTCGCGTATAGACGGCATAAATAATCCTAAATTTAATAATTATATTATAATAATCAAAATGTTTATATAAGATGGGTCAATTTTAATTTAAATAATTAAAAATTTTGTTAAAGGTATATAAACCGGTCGATGAATTTTTCGCTGAATGAATGCAATTTACTGCTGCAATGCGTACGGCAAGAGAAGAACATTATATTTTCAAAAACAAACACATCTAGCTTTAATAAAATGAAAAATCGAGCTTGGGAAAGGGTAAGGCAAAGGCGATTTCTTAGTATAATATAACTTTATTATTCTTTGACAATCTTATACAGTCCTTTCACAGTGATTTTTCAATGTCAATCACAGTGACCTTTATTCTCATAAAAAAATAAGGTTGCCATTGTCAGTGGCAGCAATGCTACTGACAAGTCTGTCAAAATCATTTATTCTCATTGCAATACGGTAGCTGTTAGGTTACTGCTGTCAGAGGTAAAATAAGTGTGAACGGACTGTGTCTACTATAATGAAGCAAATGAAATAATATGGGTTAAAAAAATATATAATTATGCTTTTCTTTTGTTTTTCAGATATCAAGTTCATACAATAAACTGAGTCCACAAAAACGTTCCACTAAAGTATTGCGCACGAAGTTTACAAATATGAGGAGACTGGTAAAAAGTAGTAACATTAAAAAATATTTTAAACAATTTAACAAGAAACACGAAAAGCTAGAAGATTCTGGTAGTGTAAGCATTATAACTTATCTTTTCAATATTGTTGCGCGCCACAATTAATGCCTAGTACATGGCGACAGTAGTTACCACTAGCGCCATCTAGTATCGAGTAGCGGAACTTAGTAGTCAAGACCCTTCTAGAAATTTCGATGCGAGATCTTTCTAGAACATTCCCGAACTTTCGACATCTGGTCGATCGGTGCCTGTATGTACTCGAACATTCTAAATGTTTCTACAATGGAAGGTTCTAGAACTCTCTTTGGCGCTATATAAGGCCGAGACGCGCCACGACCGACACAGTTTGGATAAAGCGATCGAAGTGAAAGCATCGAAGCGATATTCAAGTGCGACTTAAGGCGATCAGTAGTGCAATTGTGTTTTGTAATTAGTGTGTTTGAGTTGTAATTAGTGTTGATTATTAAAGTGTCATTTTTTGGTTATTAAATCGGCAGTTTTTATTGTCACGAACCCGAAGCTCGTAACAATTGGTGTCAGAAGTGGGATTAAAAATCATGCCGGTTTTACCCAAAGACGACACGGAGGGTATCCGTACCCGGAGTCAACGCCAGCAGGAGACGGACCAGAGGCGATTTGGTGGAGCTACGCCACAGAGGTCGGAGGGCCAGCTACCGACCATGGAGGCCGGCCCGTCCGCAGCAGTTCCAGCATCAGCAGCACCAGATTTGGCTGCTCTGATGTTGATGCTGCAGGAGCAGGCTCGCCGGTTGGAGGAACAGCTCCAGCGGGACAAGGAGGAACAGGCTCGCCGACAGGAGGAACAGGCTCGTCGGTTGGAGGAACAGCTCCAGCGGGACAAGGAGGAACAGGCCCGTCGACAGGAGGAACAGGCCCACCGACAGGAGGAACAGGCTCGTCGGTTGGAAGAACAGCTCCAGCGGGACAAAGAAGAACAGACCCGTCGATTGGAAGAACAGCTCAAACAGGATAAGGAGGAGCAGGCGCGCCGTCAGGAAGAGCAGATTTTCCTCATAAAGGACCTTCACGCAACCCTCGGGAAGGACATGAAGGAGGTGAAAGAGAAGGTTACCCAGCATGACAACCGTCTGTCAGAAGCTGAAATTCAGATCAGTAAGTTTAATGACGTCATTGCTGATGTGAAGCAGGAGTTGGGTAACCTTAAACTTGAGGATAGAATCGCAGCTCCCGTAGCTACAACACCTTCGCTACGTGGATTCAAAGTGCCACCGTTCGACGGAACTTCTTCCTGGTCGGCCTACAAAATCCAATTTGAGGCTGTCATGAAGGCTAACGGGTGGAATAAAAGCCAGGCCATGACTGCTCTCACCCTAGGCCTGCGCGACCAGGCCTTAACTGTCCTGGAAGCTCTCGGTAAGGAAGTGACTTACGAGCAGCTCCTCGAGGCATTGGAAGCTCGGTATGGCGACGCTCACCTGGAACACGTGTTTCGTGCGCAGCTCAAGGATCGCGTGCAACGCAGTAACGAAAACCTGCAGCAGTGGGCCCTTGAAGTGGAGAAGCTGGTTCGTAAAGCTTACCAGTCCGTACCTGCGCTTATTGATGGAAACCTGGTGCAGGCATTCATCGACGGCATCCGCGATCTTGAGGTCAGAGCTGCTGTAAGGCTCGGTCACCACGGGACGCTTAAGGACGCCTTGGCCCATGCACTGGAGGTGGAAGCTGTGCGGCAGGATCATCGTTCCCATCGCGTCAGGGAGGTTACAGCGGCTACAGTTCGCGACCGCAATAGAGGATACAGCCCTAGGTGCTACGGCTGTGGGGAAAAGGGCCACCTTCGATCCAGTTGTCCTAAGCGAACTGCAGAAAGAGAAGACGGCCGATCTGCAGAGGGCAGTGGGAAACGAGTAATAGCCAGGACTGCGGGGCGGGTGCTGGCTGATGTTCAAAGAGCCCCAAGGGTTTCGATCACACAAACCCATGACGGGAACAGCCTAGTCATCAAGGGCGAGGTCAACGGAACGCCGTGTAAGCTGACCATAGACACTGGAGCTTCTCGCACGGTTGTCAGTTCCCAACTTACAAGTCGGTCCCTTGGGGACTCCGCATACAACCGGGAACGCATTAATTTGTTAACAGCCACCGGTCAGCGCATACCCGTCCATGGAGAGAAGAAAATAGAATTGACGCTAGGCAACAGAATCTACCTGCATAATGTCATCGTGGCTGATATAATGGACGATTGCATCCTGGGCCTTGACTTTATGAGGAAGAATTGTTGCCAGATTGACGTTAAGCAAGGTGTTTTGAAATGTGGACAAGAGGAACTTTTCGTGGAAGGGGCGTTACCTGGGAATGTGTACAGCCTTAAGAAGATTGTTCTTCCGCCGAGATCGGAAACGATTGTGCCGGTTAGTCTTCCTCGGAATCCTGGGCAAACTCATCGTTGTGTACTCGTGGAAAGGGTAGACAATGACCTTCCATGGAAAGTGGCACGGACTTTGGTCAGAGCCACTGACATCTCAGGGGTACGTGTGCTGAACCTTTGTGATCAGGAACAGGTAATAGAAAAAGGCACACTTGTTGGTACTTGCGAGGAAGTGGATTGGTTGCGTCGATGCCAACATCTATCGACTGGGGCCCTCAGCAAGGATGCACAAACAAAAGTGACCACACTTTTAGAAGACTGCCACAGCGTTTTGTCCCAAAATGAAATGGTCAAGGCGAAGAAGATGTTATTCAAGTTCGCCGATGTTTTCTCGTCAAACGAGGCTGACATCGGGAAGACTGGCTTAGTTCAACACAAAATAAACACAGGAGAAGAATTGCCTATCCGTCAGCGGCCAAGGAGATTGCCGGTAGCACGTGAAAAAGAAGTGGAAACCATGATTGAGGGAATGGTGAAGGATGGTGTTATTGAACCTTCATCTAGTCCATGGTGTTCACCTGTAGTGCTGGTAAGAAAGAAGGACGGCAGCATGCGGTTTTGTGTTGACTATCGTCGTCTGAACGACGTTACAAAGAAGGACAGCTATCCTTTGCCAAGAATTGATGACACGCTGGACATGCTTACTGGAGTAAAGTGGTTTAGCACACTAGACCTGAAAAGTGGCTACTGGCAAGTTGAAATTGATCCTAAGGACAAGGAGAAAACTGCATTCTCGACAGGAAAGGGTCTGTGGCAATTTAAAGTTATGCCGTTTGGATTGTGCAATGCTCCGGCAACATTTGAGAGGTTGATGGAACTTGTACTTACCGGACTAATTGACGATGCCTGCCTGGTCTACTTGGATGACATCATCATCGTAGGCCGCACGTTTGAAGAACATCTTCAAAACCTGGAACGCGTACTCATGAAGATCCAGAGTGCCAACCTCAAGTTAAGTCCGAAAAAGTGTTCACTATTCAAACGACAAGTTAGCTTTTTGGGATATGTAGTGTCTGAAGAAGGTATCCGCACGGATCCAGAGAAAATCGCCGCTGTCAAGGATTGGCCAATTCCAAAAGACAAGACGCAGGTCAGAGCATTTCTGGGTTTGTGCTCCTATTATCGGCGATTTGTCAAGAACTTTGCAGATATAGCCAAACCCCTGCATAAGTTAACCGAGGAGAAGCGACATTTCTGCTGGGATGAAAGTTGCGACATCGCATTCCAGGAGCTAAAGGACCGTCTGTGTAAAACACCTATTTTGGGGTACCCTGATGCGGGCAAGGAATTTATAGTTGACACAGACGCAAGTGACATAGGACTTGGCGGTGTGTTGTCTCAGCGGAACGGCGATCAAGAGGTTGTGGTAGCATACTTCAGCAAGTCACTGTCGAAACCTGAAAGGAACTATTGTGTTACGAGACGAGAACTGCTTGCTGTGGTAAAGTCATTGCAGCACTTTAGCAAATATCTTCTGGGGCGGAAATTCCACCTACGAACTGACCATGCTGCACTGAAATGGCTATTGCAGTTCAAAAATCCAGAAGGACAAGTTGCGAGATGGATTGAACTACTGCAGGAATACGACTTCGAGGTCGAACATCGCAGCGGGAAATCTCATGGCAACGCAGATGCATTGTCAAGAAGACCTTGTCCTGAAAACTGCAAACATTGTACTAGGCAAGAAAGTAAAGAAGTCGTACCTGTGAGGATGCTCAAGACAGACCTCAGTAACGAGTGGAAGGAAAGCCTACAACGTGCACAGCAGGAAGATTCGGACATCAAGCCGATTCTGGAGTGGATGAAGGCCAGAGCTCCTAAGCCCAGGTGGAGCGACGTCTCAGCAATGAGTTCGATCACAAAAAGCTATTGGGCCCAATGGGACAGTTTGGTAATTCAGGATGGAGTCCTGTGTCGTAAATGGGAAAACGCTCGGGGAGACAGCTGTCATTTGCAAATGGTAGTCCCTAAAGCTCAAGTACCGAATGTTCTACAGCTGTACCATAATGGTTGTTCAGGAGGTCATCTGGGAGTAAAACGGACTCTACTGAAGATACGAGAACGGTTTTACTGGGTCCACTGTCGGGCCGATGTCGAGGACTGGTGTCGCAAATGTACAAGTTGTGCAGCTGTAAAGGGACCTCAGACTCGTAGTAGAGGTGCATTGAAATTGTACAATGTTGGTGCACCATGGGAGAGGATAGCCCTTGACGTTGCGGGATTTCCGGAAAGTGAAAGTGGTAACAAGTATTTCATGGTTGTGATGGATTACTTCACTAAGTGGCCGGAAGTCTTCGCCATTCCAAACCAAGAAGCTTCAACAGTTGCAGATAAACTGGTTCATGAAGTCTTCTGCCGTTTTGGAGTACCCTTGGAGATTCACAGTGATCAGGGAAGGAATTTCGAGTCCCAAATATTTCAGGAAACTTGCCGAGTAATGGGTACTCATAAAACGAGAACAACTTCTTACCACCCACAATCGGATGGAATGGTGGAACGATTTAATCAGACACTGGAGAGATACCTAGCCAAAGTTGTGGAAAATCGGCAACGAGATTGGGACAAGCACATTCAACCGTTTTTGTTGTCATATCGAAGCGCTGTTCACGAAAGTACATCGGTGACACCAGCTTTCGCAAACTTTGGAAGAGAATTACGGCTGCCTGCAGACCTGATCACCGGAATACCACCTGATGCCCCACGCAGTATAACCGAGTATGCGAATGACTTGCGGAACAAAATGAATGACATTTATGAGCACGTCAGACAATCGGGCCAGCAAATGTCTGAAAAGATGAAAACCCGTTATGACCGTAAAATGAACAATAAAGGGTTCGACGAAGGTTCACTAGTGTGGTTGCACAACCCAGTCCGCAGCAAAGGGAAATCTCCTAAGCTTCAAGCTAAATGGGACGGACCGTACCGGATTGTGACAAAGATCAATGACGTAACCTACCGGATACAGAAAGGTGCAAGAGGTACTCCTAAGATCGTCCACGTGGATCGACTGGCGCGTTATTATGGGGCCGATAATGCTCGGGACGAGCATGTCTTAGGAGGGGGCAGTGTTGCGCGCCACAATTAATGCCTAGTACATGGCGACAGTAGTTACCACTAGCGCCATCTAGTATCGAGTAGCGGAACTTAGTAGTCAAGACCCTTCTAGAAATTTCGATGCGAGATCTTTCTAGAACATTCCCGAACTTTCGACATCTGGTCGATCGGTGCCTGTATGTACTCGAACATTCTAAATGTTTCTACAATGGAAGGTTCTAGAACTCTCTTTGGCGCTATATAAGGCCGAGACGCGCCACGACCGACACAGTTTGGATAAAGCGATCGAAGTGAAAGCATCGAAGCGATATTCAAGTGCGACTTAAGGCGATCAGTAGTGCAATTGTGTTTTGTAATTAGTATGTTTGAGTTGTAATTAGTGTTGATTATTAAAGTGTCATTTTTTGGTTATTAAATCGGCAGTTTTTATTGTCACGAACCCGAAGCTCGTAACAATATTAACTCGTTTACGTATTCTTTAAAGCGGTAAGCAGTGGCGTAGGTGCAATGTGTGTAAAATGCGATTCAAATAAGAATAGGAACGTCAATGACCTCTATCTGTCAAATGTTGATTGAAAAGTATGGTTTGCAAAGAAAACTTATTTGCGTATCAATAACTTTTTTTTTTGTTTAACCGAGTCTTAGATAAATCAAAGTGAAAAAAAACATCAAAAAATGAGTCATAATTAGTTTTTTTTTTAATTATGCTACTTTCTTTCTTATTTTCATTGTTGACAACAATTTACCAGAAAGTAAAGAAGATGCCAGCCGCCATCTTGTCGTTGTTGGGTGTTACATGCTCTGTGGTTGTTGGTGTGCTTCTTCATGAGACTGAGTGCTTGTGGAGAGTTACTTTTACTTTCGTTAATTCTGTATGTTACGTGGTTGTTTCCTGTTAAATTTGTTATTGTTGTTATTTGTTGAAGATGATCACTCAAACAGCGATGCAGACATGAGCGGAATTGAAAAAAAAATGTTTTCGTAAATAATTAATGTTATTAAAAAAATATCTTGTTTTGCTCACCCTACCCAATTTATTCGATTTGACAGCTATGACGTCACAACATGGCGCTAAGTCGATCCTATTCTTATTTGAAACGCATTGCATTCAGATATTCCAAGGCAAAATTTTAGCCATTGACACATGGCAACATTGAAATTAATGTTGTTACTTACTTTTTTCTTATAAAGTGCTCGAAGATAATCATCAAACTAACTGAAAAATATAAAATGATCCACATAGTCCTCACATTCACAATAATTACTTACATAATGCTACTTTCAATATTTTAAAACCGCCAGTAATAAAATAACAGAATTCGCGCGCCAAAAATACGGCTGTTGTCAGAAGCAAAAGGCTTGATTCTCATATATAATAGAAGGAGCTCCTCAGAAAGGGCTTGGGATGTTAGAGACAACTTAGTAACTTAATAATTTTAAAAAGTTAGAAATAAGAAAGAATGTAGAAAACTTTTTCTACAGTGTCCATGGTTCAAACCATTGAACCAATTCTGATAAAAGTTACAGAGATAGCATGAACACTGGTAAAAGACATTACAGCTACTGGAGTGCTAGATCCAAGTTGGTTGCAATTACGACATTAGGCCTCAACCATCCGGTCTGTTCACCTCTCTGGTAGCTGTCTGGTTTGGTCTCACTTCAACCATCTTCCTACCTAAGTACCTAACCATCAAGGTTAGGTATTTAAATTCAAAGTGTGACAAATGTATAGAAGGCGGATTTTTGTATAGTAATGCGGCACAATTTAGCCCGCTGGATGGATAAGTGTTTGCCTTCATTTGTTTTGCTACAAAAATTACAGCACCAGCACCTAAATCTGCGATCTGTCAACAATTGTTTGAGTTGTCAGTGCCCACGAGTAAATCGGCGACCAGCGGAGGCACTCGCTTATGTAGAGAGGTTATGTATCTATACTAATATTATAAAGAAGAAAAGTTTGTCTGTAGGGGGTAATCTATGGAACTACCAGTCGGATTTGAAAAAATCTTTTTGTATTTGATAGCCCATTTAACGTCACGCTATGACCCTTAGGAGCCTGGCGAAAAGAAAAAAAGTCAGAAAGAACGCTAGGCAATAAGCAAAAACGAAGTACTAGCGCAGGCAGGCGATGAGATGCGACGGGGTAGGTCGGGGGTACAAGAAATTACAGCGGACGAAGTCGCGGGCAGAAGCTAGTACATAATATATCGATACCCATATGTCCACGGAGTTTCGCTAGCTAATTTAATTTAACCCCGTTTTTTTTTTAAGAACGGTAAATTTAAAAGCATACCAATCCATTTTTATTTATCCTTTCCCAGAAAATTAAATCGGAGCCATTATTTGAGTGCCAGAGCAGTATGGACGCAGACAACGACAGTGACGACGATTACATAGAGCCTGACAATAAATCCAATAGTGATGTTAACACCACCATGGACCCTTTGAGCACTGTTCTGAACAGTGATTTAGGTATAGGTAAGAAGATGCAAGTTTTATATTACTAGCATTCTTTTGGCAGAATGAAGATGATGCCCTTATACACTCAATCATATCACTTGGTTTTAGTAGGTTTTTATTAATTTTATTTTTTATTTATCCTTTTGATAGATTCTTATTTTGTAAACGTGAGGACTTTGTAGGACTTGTAGACTTTAGATCTGTAGACCATTTTTTATTTTATCAAAGTACCTGGTACTTGTTGACAGGCCTACGCTGTCCTCCCATACCTAATGTAATTTGAAAACATTTTAAAAGTCAATTATTTTTAAAAAGAGTAACCGTGGAATTTCTCGCCGATTCTTCTCCATAGGAAACGACCAATTGGAACCGTGCACCTAGCTTCTGACGTTTCATAAGTGCCCGTGTAGGTTTATGTGAAATAAAATATTTTGATTTTTGAAACAAGTCTGTGGTTGCAGAAACTCACGGCAGAGTTTGCCACAATCCCTGTAATTTTTTTTAACGTTTTTATGCTGCTTCAATGATCAAACAGTGATCAAATACTAAATAAGTTTGGGACTATACACATTCTCTTCTGTAAATAAAATATTAGGTTCCTGATATTTCCGTACCTAATAAATACTTCTATTCTGTTTCAGGTTCAATTCAACTGGAAAATAAAGAAGTTATAAGATTAAAAATAGAATTATTGAAGTACAAATTGGAAACTGAAAAGGTTTCTATTCTTTTATTATCTAATTGTGATCTTTTTTTTAAGAGTTCCAAAGCCTTATTTTTTTTTATTACAGTTAAAAAGAAAAAGAATAGAAGATTTAATACAAGCCGATGCCGCGGAGCGTGAGACTAAATCTAGAGAAAGTTCCCTGAAGCTTCGGGCCGCCAGACTAGAAGCGATAGCTGCAGAGATGAAGCTTCCTCCCGCGCACCCCGCGCTCGCCTACACCGCGGAGGAGACGCGAGCGCAGCACTACATTCACCAGTACCACGCCTCTTGAAAATGTTACAAGTGACAATTGTTATTTTGACAGTTGCGACAATTTATATTTTTCACAACAATTAATACATGTCCTTGTGACATCTTGGAGTGTGTTGTATTACATTCGGCAATTTCGGCACCACTTTTTGGCCGAGAATTGCTGACGGCACGCACCTATGTGCCGGCCGGCCCGGTAAAAGCTGTAGAGAAGCTCACCTGACGCATAAGCAGTACAAAGGCTAAGCAATTGTTCAAAAAAACACTCGCAGCAACCGCGTGATTCTGGAACGGTGCGGTAACATCAGAAGATCTCATGAAAACAAGAACCGCGTGGTTTCCGCCGTGTTGTTCCCGCCGTGTCTGAACGCACTCTAAGGGCCTATTCACATAGGTATTTTTTACGCGCCGTAGAAACGCGATTACGCGCTGCAAACGCGAGCCAGCGCCGTGTACATAGACCCTTACAGTTCTGTTAAAACGTGTTTATTGATAGGATCACTGTTTAGAAAATAAATTCTAATAAAATAAAAATTTCAGAAGTATTTTGATAGATATCAGTCATGTATTATAATTAGAGTTAAGCAAACTTGTAATTATAGGAGAAGGAATTATTACAAATAAATGTTAATATGGAATTAACTACTCGTTTTGTTTCTTTACATAATTATAATACTTTTAGATTGTTTGGCTCATGACACCATTGTTCCTCACACCATGGTTTTTAGGTTGGAAATACTTGAAAGGTTTCAACGGGATCCAGAATATCCAAGATCACCACTCCAATACGCGTATTTCCCATTCCGTGTTCTATTCGACACCACGCTTTTTTGCACGGTAAGTACATGGACATGTATCGTGCAATAAATTAATGAACTTACAACACCAATACCGTAGTCACTTTTGTAAGTCGCAACTGAATGTTGTCGTTTATAAAATCAGATAAACGTCACACAGACCATATTTGGCCATCAAAATCAACCGTGTGGGTGATATCTACCGACCATATCAAGGCCACAAGCAATGTCACCAACAGCGAAATCGCGCAATAGCGGCAGGCCACATCGCAAACACAACTATCTGTCTGTCTGCAAACACTAGCCAGAAGGTAACCACATCACAACTACTTGCGACAACACAATTGTATGAATACAGACATATAAGGAGTAGTTACTCTTATATGTCTGTGTGCATGAAGCGGCAGCGACACTATTGAAGTTACACGTAACCACAGCGTGCCCAAATTTTGTAGCTGCGTTGCGGTGTGGTTGTACGTGTGAACGGGCCTTAATATTGTAAGTTCCGTCCTAAAATGCATTGGAAAGAGCCCCCTTTTTGAAAACCTAGACAAAAATAATGAATCATTCCCTCTTGTGTCCCCTTTGACCTTGACCGTGATCTTTGCCCAACAACTATTGTAAATTCATTCAGTAACCGTTTGACGTCTTTTAATTCGGACAAGTGTAATCGTGCGATACCTACCTTTCGATCGCGATTTAGCTCGCTATCGGATGTAAAACAAATGCATGCTACCTACTAGACACGCACGCAGTCGCACATGCCGAATACCTACGGCGGATACCTCGCTGGGATACATCGTGGGCTGCTTGGGGGTTTACCTCGACGCCTGGCATTCGCGTGCGTCTCTATTAGGATGCATTTGTTTCACAGTGAGGCATCTTCGGCAATTCGGCATGTCCCTTAGGGCCTGTGCACACCACGTTTTTTAAACGCGCCGTTGTCGCGCGTTTGTAGCGATACAGACGCGATACGCACGCGAGTCAGACGCAGCCTGTAGACCTGTAGGGTAAAAGCGCGCCGTCAACGCACGTTTCTAAAACGCGTGTCAACGGTGCGTTTAAAAACGTTGTGTGCACAGGCCCTTAGTTGCGTGGTTCGTGCTAAAAATGCTTTGGAAATAACTTAGAATCCTCTTTTTGAGATTTTCGCATACTTACGAGTATCTCACAACCTAGACGTCGTAGTTCAGGTCAAAAAATGAATTTCTTTGCCCTAATGATGACACCCGGAGTTTTCATGACACCTCCTGGGGTGTTTGTCTACAGACTAACGGAATGAATGAATGAATGAATTGCACCGATCCCAGCGTGGTTAAACCAGACTCAATTAATCGAATGAACCCCAAGATTCGCACTAGCTCCTGTAGCCTCATGTTCATGGTGCTACAGCGACCATTGCATATCAAGGAATAGACTGGAGGGCGCGGTAATGGTAGGGAAGACGTGCCCGTAGGATAGGTAAGGATTTAAGAGCCTACCGGATATGCATCCTTGAGTAAGCATCGGACTAGTGGAGAGATGGGTAATTATTGTCTGTGGATGGGCATCTTTTATCGACCTTGCCGCCAGGTTGGTTCAGGTCGAGCTTCCTCGGTGCGTCTTTTGGCGGGCTTCTCCTGCTTTCTCGGTTCTTTTGTATGTCATTGCTCTGCTGTGTTGTGTTAGATGTTGCTGTTTTCAATGTCTTCGTCGGAAGTTTCGCTACTATCCGTTTCCAGTTTTTTGTAAATCTCACTAGCAGCGATCTTGATCTTACTTCTATCCTCCGCTGTATCCATCTAAAAATTGATTCCCTTGTAGAAGTACTTCATGTCCTGTTTTAGATTGTCGTTCCATGTGTAAATAGGTCGGCCGACCTTCTTGGATTTGGCCTTGTATTGCATTGCTGCATGCACTCGGTGTGGTTTGCGGCGCCTGTAGACATGTGCGAGGTAGCACATCCTGTGATTCTTGATGCGTTTGGTTACTGTTTTTCCGTCTAAGATTTCATGCATTTTCTTTTGTCTTGGTTTATTCCTAGAGTGGTTAATCAAGTCTCTCATGATACCTCGCTCATAGGGTAGGGGTGTGCAGCACTGCGCACTTTTACTACTATGTTCTCTAAAAAAAAAACAAAGCACTTTAAAATCAACATCAGTCTTTATTCATTTACCTAGGTTATCTGCCTAGTAAGAAAACTAAAAAAAAACAAATTAAAAGTAACGGTTTAGGAATTATTAAAAAAAATTGCAGCATCCTTCATGCGCACTTTTGCACAACGTATGAGGACAAGAGTGCGCAGCCAGGTGCGCAAGTTTGCGCACGTATGTCAAGAGTGCGCATCACTCACAAATGTCACATTTGTAGCTACCATGGCCTACGTATGCTGTGCATTTGTCATGCCACTAGTTTATGCATAAAATACATTCGATCCAGTCTTCAATAATTAGATCTCTCTCTGTACACTTCAAAACAACCTGGACCTAATTTTTCTTTTTGAGTGCAATTGCTGGCTTTTTTTGGTTTAACAGTCTTGCTCGTTTTATGTAAGGTTTATCCTTCTTCTTTTTAATATGTTCTTCTTCGAGTAGATATTCTATTTTATGGATAGCGACTTAAAATTTCAGACCTTTTGCCTCTCTTATTATAGGGTCGCGCGACAGATGACTTTACGAGCTTCTTCGATTACACTCGAATCCACATTTTTCTCTCCGTTGTTCTTTGTCTTCTTGACATACTAAAAACATGAATAATTAGTTTATTAGAATAGCAGTAAACGCATGTCATGATAAAACACATAATATCTTAAATAAACGTCTGATACAGTGTACAAGACTGCGCGCGCAATCTTGTACACAATGGCTATGCGCAATCTTGCACATAAAGCACTAAAGACTTTTGAAAGGCCAGTACTACCATCTTTTGGCCAGGACGTCGTACTAACTCGAGTGAAACACCGTTCGATAGTAATTTAATAGAAATAAACAAATAAAAACAACTTACCTGGATTACATTTATTACAATCACGTTTTCTAAACACCTAAATATTGTAACACAGGTCTAAAATTTAGTTTTTTTCGGATAAATCTTCGGAAATTATATTAAAAACGAAAATTCTTGCGCCAGCATGTTTAAAACATTGACGATGCACTGTCAATTGAAGTTGGCCGCAGAAGACTGTTTCCTGATTCGAGAATCGCTCTGCGCATTCTTGTACACTACGCAATCTTGCACACCCCTACCCTATGTTCTGAGTCTTGACCTGTTAGCTTTGGTAAGTGCCGATACTTTCAGACCATGTATCATGCACGGTACGATCACCATTCGGTACATGAGTCTGGCTAATTTCCAGTCCATATTTGAGTTATCTATGAATGGTAGTAACGATTTGGCGTTTTTCATGGCCTGTTTGCAACGTTTTTTTATAGTACTTTTTCTGCCTAATGTAGATGTAATGTATGTACCTAGGTATTTAATTTCGTCACTTGTCGGTATACTTATTCCATTAAGGGTCACGTGTGGCGTTATCTGTGTAGCTATGGGGTCCTTAATTAGTATTTTGTTTGTCTACAGACTAACGGATGAATTTTATTCGTGTTCAGCTTCTGTCAATTAAATATTTTAATATTCATTAAATTGTTTTAAAAAACAAGGTTAGTCTATTACTATATTAGGTAATTCAAATTCTGTCTCCTAGGTAATACGGGCTGGTGTCAGCAACTCCACGTAAATGCGCGTATTTTGCGTAAAGTGTAAGCCAAGCTGAAAGAAAGAAGGAACCAACTCTTTCGCTATGTAATTAATGAATTGAGAATACAAAGAAACTCTCCCGATTTTTTTTACCGATTTTACATTTCTGATCTGGCAACCCCTTTCGTTCCGTTTATGTTGTATACAGTGCCGGATTAGCCCATAAGCAAATTAAGCAATTGCTTCACATGGGCATCACGTCTCGGGGGGCACCATAAGGCAGAAACAGCACCGAAACAATATTTGCTAGCACATGAATGGCAAGGCTGTTTATCAGCAAGATATTACAAGAGCCAAAAGTCACTCTAGAGATGTGCGCCAATCTTTACAAATTGCTCGTCGATGTTTTGGAAATATACGAGGCGACTAGTGGATAGGAGGGCCTAGCGGCGTGGATTGCTTAGGGCATCAAGTAGTCTTAATCCGACTCTGGTTGTATACGAGGATTGCCTACAAACGTTGAGATAAGTAATTATTTCCAGTAGTTTGTACTATAATATTTTTGGGGGATTACCCTTTTATACTACTTACAACGCGGCATTTTTGGGGGTATCCTAAAATATGTTATAATCATGTAGATGCAAAAAATTTACTTATTATTTTTTTATTCGTTTTCTGAAGACTCGGGAAAAATGTTCTATGCTAGAGATTAATTTGTGGCACTTCGTGGCTTTTTTCTTTTTTGTTCTTTTACCGGTAGACATGAACAATATTATACAATTTCAACAAAATCATATAATTATAGGTGACATCCGCGGCTAAATAGCTAGATCGGGCCCTGCTAATAAGGCGGGGGTAATGTATGCCCAGTGGCGGACTAAGTCTGTCGAGGGTATCGGGCGGCAAAACAAAATTAGGTCGCCCCCCGGACTTCTGAGTTTATATGGGTATTTTTAGAAACAGAAATTTCATAATGAAATGCTTTTCACGGACCTTTTCATCGAAAAGCAAGAATGTGCGATGCAACAGCGAGTGTGGCGAGCTCGAAAATTTGTACAGCCCGTCTCGTAACTCTCGGTTAGGTTTCTTTTGAAAATTCATATTAGGAAAATAGAAGTTGCTTTGTTGACTCATGCAGAAAAGTTAGAGAATTAGAATGAACATTTTAACATCCCGTGACTCCCAAAGTAGGGGTTAATTTTGCTTTTGAACATTCATCCATACTAATATTATAAATTCGAAAGTAACTCTGTCTGTCTGTATGTTGCCTTTTCATGCCTAAACCACTGAACGGATTTCGATAAAATTTGGCAAAGAGATAGATTGCATCCCAGCAGGGAAGCACATAGGATCGTTTTTATCGACATACCCCGCGGGCGAAGCCGCGGGCGGAAGTTAGTACTGTATATAGGAGTTCCTTTGTCGACTTATGTAGAAATGAAGATAATGTAGGATGCCAAAGCGTGGGAAGCGAGCTGGAAAAATTCAGCACATTAGCTTGTGTAGGTTAGGTTTTCTTTTGACCATTTATCAAATTTCAGAATTTATATTTAGCATTATGTCTTAAGCATATGGCCGCCAACTGCTTCTTACTGACATAATTCGGCCTTGTTTGAGATTTTATTCAAAAGTAGGTACTTCTCAAGACCAAGCTAAGGCTGCAGATTTGGGGTGGACTTGGCACTCCCCTCCGCCCCCCCCCCCCCCCCTGGTACTACTGGAGCTCTAACTAGTAGGTAGGACAAATACGTTACCTGTGAAAGACGGTAACGGGGTTACCTAAGCTTTTCTGAAAAGGTAAGGGTCAGGGTCAATTAAAACAAATTTATAGATACGAAAATGTTGTATATTTTACTTGATTGCGTTTTACAAGATGATTAAATTAATATTAAAATTATTAATATGCATTTGTACAATTTCATCTATACCTAACTAAACTACAACGTCTAAAATATATTACACATCGCTAATATACAACATGCTTTTTACATTGATATCGTATCCTACGTCTATCTACTAGTGTCATATGTATAAAGTACAAAACGTAGGTACGTACATACAGTAACGCTATTGCGGTAAGTAGTTAAGTAATGACAAGCCACGAGTAGTATATAAAGGTGAGCTTTAACGTAATTTAGTATAATTGAGCTGTTGAGTCAGTCGCGGCGGCTAATGAAAACATTCCCATTAAGGTGCATCCAGACAGAGTGAGGCATGCGCAACAAATTATTTTTTGTATGTTAGATGCCTCGGCCTGAGGCAGGCGTTATATACGTGGTTTAACATTCAAAGCAACGCCTCGTAATGTCTGGACGCACCTTTAGACCTGACTTCTAGACGAATGTTACAACATATTTGAAACAACACTCGTTCTCAACTTGAGCCATTTACAAGGAACATTCAAACAATTAATTAGTCGTTAATAGTAAAAGAATATTGTCACTGTTAAATTCATTTATGCGACGTATTAGATGTCCTTATTACGGCTAACATTAAACTCCCACGAGATAGGCAAAATGCAGACATAGTTCTACACTTATGGTCCAATTTAATTATCCCAATAGTGCTATTAGGCATGATCATAAAATTTAGCACATTCATTAGTATTTTAATTTTTCTCAATCGAGATTTAACTGTCTAAACATTTAAACATGGCTTTAGGCGCACCACAGCTGTGGTAGCTTAGAATGCTTGGTGAAATATCAAGAAAGCGATGAGACATCGCAACAGCGTTTCTTTAGCACAGGCATATACGTATGAACACATACGATTATTTGTCACTAGCATTTGTCTGCATCCTCTCATTTTCACGAGTTTTGTAAAGTAACAAACACCATATAAAGAGTCATTAAAATTAAAACGTCTGAATACATCTCGACAGAATCAATGCCACACATTACAATTCACTAACTCGTTCTAAGAATACGGTACTGATGCAAAATTGTATAAAACTGGACGGACAACTCAACTCACTACGGCAAAATGAGCATCCAGCAACTTTAAACTCGCCCTGCTAGGTCGCGGCGAAACGCTTCACAAACAAAAAGTTCTAGTAGCAGCCTTCGATTTATCGTAAACGTTAAAACGTATAAATACTAACATTTAAATAGAAACTCTGCGTTTTACTCTTCATGGTACCGACAGTTTACGTCGATAGGTATCGTTTGGCCTATCTCGACTTCTTTGGTAATGCTACACTCATAGGGGGTGCCACAGGGGCGTCCACTCGGCCCGAACTCACTTCACGGCAAAGCGGACGCTGGGCCTAGCGCATCTAAACAACCGCCCGTAGGCGAGGTGAGAACAGCACTACGACCGGCGCACAGAGGTGTTCTCATCACCTCACCGGGGGCGCTAGGACTGCGAAGCGGAACAGCTTCCAGCCCAAGGTTGTCTTGCGCCGCCCGTCGGAACGGAAAAGGCGGGGCGTCTAGTCGGCATCGAGCCACACGAACGGTCTTCGTGTCCGTTCGTACAGTTTATATCTGTAGCGTGGCGCGCGACGAGGCGGGCGCGGCGAGGGGCGTGAGCGGCGTGAGGGGCGTGAGCGGCGCGGAGCCTGTCTCGTGCGGCACGGGCGTGGCGGGCGAGTGCGGCGCGTCGGGCGGCGCGGGCGGGTCGGCGGCACGCACCAGCACGCGGCGCAGCTCGGCCGCGCGCGCCGCCAGCGAGCGCGCCGCGTCCGCCATGCCGCCCACTGCGCCGGCGCACGGGAACTGCTGCGCCGCCGCCTTCGTCTTGGCCACGGTCGCCGCCAGCGCGTCCGATAGGGCGTCCGAACATCTCAGCGCTTGGGTCTTTAGTCCAGCGTGGCGGGCACTCCTGTGGGCAAAAGGAAAATTTTAGAAACTTGACGAAGCTAACTGGATAGAGATGAGCACCAAAAATAAAATCTAAACTAGGAAATCAAACTGCAGGTTATCTGAAACATGAATTACCTGTGTACTGTGTCGCCGACGTGCACGATCCGATGCGCGCTGAGCACGACGAACTTGCCGTGAGCGAGGAACACGTCGGGCGGCTGGCCCATCTCAATGGTGCGCAGGAAGGCCTCCACAGCCGTGGCTAAATGCGCGCCATATGTGGCGGCTTGCGCGGCGTAGAACGCGGCAAGCTGCCGGTCGTCAGCTGGCAAGCGGGTCGCCGCTGCTACTGCGCTCACCTGGATAAATGACAGCCTTATTAGCAACTTAATCATAATATCGAAGAGTTTTTGAAAAAGAGAGGTTTTTGTTTGTAATGTGACTTGTTTGTAGTTCTAGAAACCGTCAATACTGCCACAATTCGCAATAAAAGAAAGAGTCTTCATGCAAGAAACTTTTCCGGGGTTCATGACAGGCGAAACCTCGAATTTTCTAACATTTTGATGTCTTAATTGAAGATTAGATCATAATATAACCAGTTGTTAAAGTCTCACCTCCCCCGCATGATCGGCGTCTCTAACGAGAGCGTCGAAGGAAGCCCTGAGTTTATCCGGCAGCGCAGCCCTAATCTCTGCGTTACGCCGTCCCACCGCCGTGCGGGACTCCAGTCTTACGTAGTCGTACTCCTCTGTCCACTCGTGTTCTGGCACTTGTACTGCAGGTGACCGTCTGGAATTGGTGATTTTCATTAGTTTTAGAATAAGAGGATAAAAATAGTTTTTGGACACCTATATTTCTTCATTCGGTTTTTAAATGCAAATTATATCTACCTAAACAATAGCGATGCATTTCCGTTGATGAAGGAGGCAGCTCTCCTTACATCCTCGGTAAGGGAGCGCGCACACGACACGAGCTGGTCCAGTGCGTCTTCAGTCCCGTCTGTGGGCTCCCGGTCCCGCTCCAGTCGTTCGGGCGCCCAGTCTCCTGCATCCAGCGCACTAGTCGCCTCATGCGTTATGCGCTCAGCGTCCTTCAACGCCTTCACTAGAGGACGTAGCTTTACTGCGATACCTGGAAATTATACGTAATGCGTGAACAAGTTTATTCAACAAAAAAAAACAGCCCAAGTGGAATGATTCATAAGTCTTATGACAAAAAAAATACGTGGTAATGCATTTTGAGGTTCGAAAATATCCTACTTATCACTTTGGTTTGGGTATCTACTTATTAGTCACGACTCAGTAGGTATAGTTAGACAAATCATTTTCTTTCTTCAGAACATTATTCGAGTAACCTTTGGTTTCAAGATCGAATCGAAATGGTGAATCCATGGACACCTGGTGGAGGTCGCGAAAGTTTGATGCGGGAGACAACCTGTCGCTGTGGCGGTGCTAAGGGAGTCCTAAGTCCTAAGGTCCAGCGCACGCCTTTCGGCTGAATGATGAGACAGAATATTCAAATGGCTCTCTTACCTTTATCTTGTGCATCATGCGCGTTGGCGAGTGTGGCGTCGGCGAAGACTGCGAGGTCGTGCAGTGCGGCCCGCAGGCGCGCGCCCGCCACGCGCACGTCCAACACGCGAGCACGCAGCGCGCCGCGCCGCCGCCAGCCCGGCGACACGTACGACAGCAGCCGGGACACCGCCGCTGAAGCTTCCTCCTGGACCACACAAAGGTAAGAAGCGTTAAAAAGAAGTCTTTAGAACTGCGTATTTTAGGGGAAGATGTATGTGCATCATCAATTTATCATGCATAAAAGTATATGTGGTATATAGGCAGGCTGTTCTTTGAAAAGCTGTGACCAATTCTTCTTTGTGAGATTCTTTAGCTAAATGTGTCTGAACCTATTCTCTGGAGGTGTCTACTATGAAGTTGCCTCAAATTGTCTACCAACCTGTAATCTATCGAGCGCTTCAAGCGCAGCATCACAGGGCAAGGGCAGCGCGCGCGACCTTGGCACATCGTACGTGCTGGAGGCGGAAGCAGCCGAATGAACCGAACTGCCGGAGTTTGCCGAAGCGCTGGAAGTCGCCGAGGCTAGGGAACCAGTCCCACTACACGCTGAGTCAGCACTGGCCGGTCGGGGAGCGCGTGGGGCGTCATACCAGTCGACCAGCGGCCGAGGACAGTCGTACATGCCAATACGTTGCACAGGCATCGGTGCGCGAGGCACGTCGTAATGTGAGCACTCTTCGATCTGATGGGAAAGAACACGTGAAAATAAGCTTATGAAATTAGTACAAAAAGTTGGTGCCATGATCTATTTAGTAATCTGTGCCATGATGTGAATTGTACGGCAGGCCGCAGGAGTAATTGTGTTGACTATCCAAGACAGTTTCTACTTTTAAGGTGCAGTAAATCTCGAGAGCTTACTTTTGTAAAAGCAGGTGACTGCTGTGTAGGCATGGGTTGGTGAGCGACGGGTGCCGGCGCCCGCGTCCTCCGCCGCTGCATGGCGCCACTGGCGTCGAACACGCCAGCTACTATCCTCAATCTGTTGCCAGGACATATTCCCTGGAAACAAAAAAAACACGAATAAAGCTTACTGCAGTACCCACCTAACACTGACTTTGAATAAATTCTCGCGAAGAACCAACCAGCTTCAACACAAGTACCTATACAAGAAGTTTCTAGATTCAGACAATGACACCATTATTATAACATCGGTTATCCCATCTGTGTCTACGTGATGTTTACAGCCACCATGAGATGTACCTATATAAACATCACGTACACATCCAGACATATGAAGTTCGCTTTTCCCTGAAAATGACGCTATTTTACCGTGATTAAGAACCTAAGAAAACAATATTGTTATTATCAACTTTGACCGTGACGCTGTCGTAGGCAAATGTGGACGTGAGATGCGTCACCATTGAGATAATGTACCGACGTTCAGGAAATAATAAGCATAATACTCGTATTATTATATCGTACAAGCTTATGAATGGAGGAGTCATCGGTGTTAAGTGTTTTGGACATTATCATCATAATTAGCATTACTTCACACATCTCAGCAAAAAAGAACTCCTATATGCATTGTTTGCCCGAACTTGTCACACTTATTCTAAGTGACTCTCCATCCTATATTTGGATGGACCACCATCGTTTGTAAACCCTTTTAAAAACGTAAAAGCGTGACTTGATCATTGTCATTTCCTCGGTTATGTTAGAACTACTGAATAATGGAAGGCCAACCTTTCATTATGTTGCCTGTCTTCTCATTGGGTTCTGGTTAACCGAATTCAAGATAGAGCTATTCGCAGAAAGTTCCAAACTGTTTTATTCGACCATTGGCAGGTATCACCGCTTTTAACTTTTTTACTGGCAGCTAGCATAAGTTGAGCAGAAGCGCTTCTAAGGCCAACTTATGCTCGATGGCCTGATGTCGTCCAGAATCCGTTTTTGGAAGATTCTCTTTGGGCATGCAGCGCTGTAAATTACGCGGTTATGGATTGGTAAATTGGTTAGTTACCTGTCTTCCTCTAAGCGAGCACAGCCACCAGCCCTCGCTGCCGCCGGTGTTCTGCTCCAGCACGGTTAGCAGGTCGCCGCGACGGAACGCCAGCTCGTCCGGCGACTCCGCTATGTTGTCGTACAACGCACGCGCCATACACTGCAACAAGGAAACCTTCGTTATAACAACAAGTACCTAAGTATGATGAAAACCATGGCATGGTTACATACTTTTGCCGACGTTGTGGCGGTTCTAATAAGGGACCCATGAGAAACAGTTCAATTCTGTAGACCACAAATATCGGAGATGGTGATGAACTGATGAGGCATTCAATAAATAATGCTCGGAATAGACATGGCTGTAACTTCCACAGAAGTATGCAAGTAGCTTGCACGTCATTATGGTATTCACCTATTAGAGGTTGTAACGGCACACGACCTGCATCATCATCATTGTTAAATTAAATGACGAAATATCGATACGAGCCTAGTGACACGAAAGATCAACAAGAATAAGTTCTTGCAAAATAAGGCCAGCTGATACTGATGATGATTATGATGACTAGCAAAAGTCTGAAAGCATACAAGTTACGGCGGAAAACGGTGGAAAGAAAATCAAGAGAGATCCACCATTATAACGACATGACTTGCTAACTGGCTTTCTAACAACTTTGGCTAAGTAATATTACAAGGTTCAAGAGTTAATATTAATTAAGCCTTATATCCTTTTCCGAGAGATCTTACAACTTATAACTTTCAAGTTCATTTTTATAAAATACCCGAGGAGTAAACATTTTCCCTAATCTTGTTGTCTAGATAAGATTAAAAGGATTTACTGTAAAACTTTTGGGTTTATCATTTTTTGGGTTTACATTTATTTTATCTTACTTAGCAGCGGTAGTTATAAAAGTTCTTATTTATGTAAATAGAATGAAACATTTTGATATCGACGCCTTAGAGTGAAAACCTCGTAACCAAAGAGATTTAAGATAGGTACAATAGAGGGGCCATGCAAAGAAATGTCTTAGAAAAACTGTGATCCCATGTCTCAGTGCCGCCATCTGGTAAGATATAGCATAATTAGAGCGGCAATTTATTCAATTAGGTTCAGCTATCGCCCGGTAGATGGCCAGTGTGGCCAGTGTTGCCAGATACGATTTTCAATTCATCGATTAAAAATCGGATCGGTGGTGCCTGAAAAATCTAATATAAATCAAATCAGTTAGATAAATATCGAAAACTAAACAAATTAGGCAAAAATTGAACGAAACGGAAAACGGTACGCGCGCCCCTCGCGCCAGTGCCCAGTCCGCTGCCCAAACGCATACTGCGTAGACGCATATTTATCATCCTACCGCGCAAGTCGCCACGTGCCTCCCTCGTGCCGCCATTGTAACGCGAAAGAATAATTATTAAGGGTCTTCGTTCCCAATGTTTAAAAAAAAATTAAAGTGTAAACTAATTTTGTGCCTATATCACAAATAAATACTCTATCTCTAAAAGGTAGTTTCCCTAAGATAACCTCCCTCACACATTTAAATAAATATTATCGATAACAAAATCGATATAAAACATCACATCTCTGAAAGGCAGTCCGACTTTTAATTAGTTTTTAATTCTTCTAATAATTATTACCCTCTTTTATAAAATCAATTAAACATGGATCGATTTTAAACTGAATGTTACTTGAATGAATCGATTATTTTGTCACACCACTATATTCATTTTGTTAAAAAGTGGTAACACTGAAGCTGTCATTTTACCCAACTATAGTAAAGCTACTCAGCAATAGATGGCGTTTAATACAAAATAAACAAATTTTCTAGATCTTTTTATGAAAATTATTTAATTCTAATTACTGAGTAAATATAGATAATAAATACGAAAATAAACTGAATTTAGGTCCAGTTGTTTTACCATAACGAGACTTGCAGTAACATAATGCGCAACTCGGCATATTTCCATACAAAATATTTTTCTTTTGTTGGACACGAATGCGTCAATGCGACTTGACGCGCAGGCGTACAATACTAGACTGAGAGACTTGTTACGCCTAGGTCACAAGTACCGGGACACTGTTTTGTTCGCAATGTCCCGTCTATTGTAAATACTTTAAATGTCTTTGCTCGTAACTAAGTGTAAAAGAAGTAACTTTTCAGGAGGAAGAAAGAACTGAGAAATGACATTACGCATCTCCGCTCGTCGGGGGACGAGACGGAGTATGTGGGACTCCCTGCCAGAGTGGCAGTATACCCACTAAAACTCAGCGGTGTTCCCTCATCGCCTTGATGGGGGGGTCATGGGAATCCGGCTCAGCCTTTGCGTCCACAACCCCCCCGGCGCATGCCCGCCTATCTGGCAGGCCCCGCATATCCCCCTGACTAAGAGAAGGTACCTAACTCCACATTTTGTTACTTTGCCATGTTGGACCATACAAAAAAAAGTTCATGACTAGGTACTTCTTGTACTTCTTGCTGCGACACTCACTGAATCATCTCTAAGCAAATGGACTTTAGCTTTATAACAATAACTAGCCCTACCTCAAGTAGGTATCTACCTATGCGTAACAGAAGTTTTTACAAAACGGAACCGTTACTGCCATATTGTTTGCAAACTACAGTCAATCAATCATACATTGGACATTTAGCCGAAACAGAAACAGCAGCACTCAGTACCCATAATTTTCATATTAAGCTTCAACACCCGCCCACGTTGCATTTGGGCGCATATGTTGCGTCTGCGCAGCTGCAGCGGAACGGGCGCGTCCTAAATCAGCCGATAATGACGGATCGCATTGTGCAACGAGAGATTGTGGGCGACGCGTGTTGGGGCAGGCCATGTCCGTTTCCGATCAATGCAATCATTTATGCAACCGATAAGAGGGGCTGACAATGAGTTGGCGAACTTTTTGTCATGTTAATTAAATGGGGTAATTTATTTACCTTCCTATTTGAAGCTAAGAATTGTTTAAATATTTCAGAAAAAAACGGGGCATGTTCGAGATCCCATTTGCATTTTTTTTTAACCTTCCGTACAAGTGGTAAATTAAAAAATCATAATTATTTACCGTATTAGTCCAAATGGCTGTTATCTTTCTAACTTCAATATATCTTCTGCATTTACACATCTTGAATATTCTATTCAAAACACTTCACTTAACAAACAATTCAATTCAGTCGAGTAAGTACTACAAAAGCTCGAGTTTATTCCAAGAACGTACTCGTAATTGAACCAATTGCACATGTACTCGCTCCGATGAGTCCAGACGTAATGATCGAAATCGTAGCCTTTGAAAACAAGTTAATTATAAATATATTTGTACTGAATTTATTAGAACCGGTCGTAGGTACATGCGTCTGAGTCAAGTGGCTACGTCATATCTACTTGCGCACAAGTCGATGCTTTGAACCTCAAAACTGTTCCAAATGACATCTGCAATTTAAGTTTTGAACTTCCTTAATGTATTCCTAATTCTCCTTAATGCGTCATAAATTCACAACACCTATAAAATTACGGAGCGGAAATATTACGATTTCGCACTCAAAAACCAAAACAAGGGTTTACCTATGTTTTGCTCGTTTTAATTACCCACCTTCCTCAGATAAGTATCTCTATCTGGGAAGGTGGGTAGTTGATCGATTACTGTAAATTATGAATGGGTGTATTTTCATTCCGAGTTTAGAAAAACATTCTCCATTACGTTTACAATTTTACCCATTAACCTAACAACAAATACACAAAAAAGAAAGTGAATGTTTTGCTTTAGATAATATTTATGAAACAAAAGATGCGTAGGTTACAAAGTTACAATTAAGTATTGATTAAACTGGCTAGACATGCTTGTGATAAATTAATAGTAATTACATAATGTAACTGTGCCTGGGTATTATTTTTTAACAACTAACTGACCCGACTGACGTTGTCCTGTCCAAATAATACTTCTTACAAAAATACTATACAAAAAAGACGGTCAGTTTTGGCCATTTTTCCAATTTATATTTTCCTAACAACCTAATTCAGATAACGTAAATTTTAAAACAAAAATTAGCCAAATCGTTCGAACCGTCCGATTTTATTCCTCACCTAGCCTGTACCTACTCTTTTTTCACATTCTCGTAGGTATGCTAAAAATATAACAATCCTGAATTAATCAGGTAGAGTAGGTAATTTAATCGATCCGAATTTCATCTTAATTTAATTAATCAGATCTGTATTACAGATTAATTAAATTAAGATTAAATTCTGACATAATTGAATAAAGTTTGAAGATAATTAGCATTAACTAAGTAACCTAAGTGAATCTTCATTAAAGTTATTAATATAGTCTTCACTAATTAATTACGTTAAGCCTTCACTTAGTTTAATGGAGGAACTCCCGTATGAGCACTGTAAAAGCACCGAACTATGAAGGAAAATCTTCCTAAACTTTGTACTTAGGTACAACTATAGGCACATAGGACATTCTCTTGGCTTAAATATTCTACTGCTTCATTGCTTTTTTTTTATATTTTGTAATTTTTGTGCCTAATATGATCCTGTGTTGGTCGAAATAAATGATTTATTATTAGGTATTATTATTAACATTTTGAGGGATTTGACAAAATAGCAGTCATACAATCATTTGTTTTAAATATCAAATATCCACGTCCCTCCATATTGGAAAATAACCACAAGGAAATTACTAATTACACTATTACTATTATTAATATTAATTACACTTTCATAACATGCTACGCGTTTAAAGTTCAAAGTATTGATGATTAATAATGACTATTCATTGATCTAATATTTATTTCCATTATAAAGAAATTATTTATAAGTTAAAACCGGTGATTAATTCAGTTGCGTAAGTTAATTGCGGGTATTCAATATCGGTAAACAGCATAGATATCCGAAAACAGCTCATCTTCTGATCAGCCTCAACAATGGTAAATGGGCTTACTAGTCGATTCGCACGAATTTACTCGCTCGAAAAGTCCGAAACGTCACTTTATTTTTCTATCGACTCGCACGAATTGGAACATTTTGAATTTTATGCAATGAAGTTAGGAAAAAAGTACCTACGTTTTATACTAAAGAAGAGCGAGTCGCCTATAGAAAAAATAATATTATTTCCTTCTCGTTATTTGCATTTAGGTAGGTCAAATTACTACTTTTTATGTAGGTACTTACTACTTAGCAAGTAGGTAAGTGTTATGATTTTTATCATTTCCTTTAGAAACTTAAAGTCCAAAGACAAGTTATTTATTCTGTGCTAAAAGCTAGCGAAAGCTTTGAACTTCTTAAGTGCTTATCAAGCAAATGTCTACTGAATAGCGTTTAAATGGCTAGAAATTAATAGAAGCGAGTACTTTCTCTACGCCTTTTCATTAATTAACCGCTTCCCTTGATCGATAAGTTGACAAAGATGCTGAGGAATCGGATATCCGTGAATCATGACGCGTTAATTCGCAGAATTTCTTGAACGATTGTGCGCGGGCGCCAATCGTAGGTAGGTACTGTAGGTATAGGTACCGCACGTAACCTGTGAGTGCCGAGTGTGCCAGCGAGGTCGATGAGGTCATTGGCTTGACCTTTTAATAGGTACATGGATCCTATGCCAATCAGCGACTTCTCATGAATATTGTTTTTCCTTAACTTTTTACCGTCTAGACAGGTAACGGGGACGTAATGGAACTTAAAAGCTAAATGTTTTTTTGGAACGATTTTAGTCGAGTGTGGTGGTGACCCGAATAGACGGCTTTATTGCCAATGATCTGGTTGGTTCACTATCTGATCTGGTTGTTAAACCAATAAAATCTAATCCATTATTACTTCAAAGTTTTGCCGAAGATCGGTTTACTGTTAAGTGCCTCATTATAATTTCAGCTCAGTAATCAGTTGCTCTTGATTAGCGGTTAGCACCACCACCTAGAACGACGCCTGTTTTTTTGCTAATAAAAAAACAGTGGCACTCCGCGAGTGCCGAAGAAGTGAAAACTTGAACAATTATCTACGTGTGTATTTTTTTAATCGTCTTATAAACAAAACACGCGCGGTGTCGGTTACGGTAAGAGTGTCGCGAGTTCAATGTTTTTTTTTTTTTAAAGTTATGATAATTTCTAATCCGCCCAATAAATGGTACCTACTTTAAATAGGTACGGTTTCCTTATCACATCCAATACAAACAAACATTAATATTTGTTTGAATTACAAAATGCCAAAAATAAACTGGCTCTGTGATCACATTTAAGACGAAATCGGTCGGAAAATAAGTGTTATTTATTAATATACGTTAACGAATGAACAAACAGCCCTATAACAAAACCACTCCACGACCACAAAATAACAAGATACTCGCCAAATAAATATTATGTTGTTATTGTTAACGAGTATTCCATCAATGAATAAAATAAATTGTAATAAACCAAGTTCTGCTTAATGAAATGCAATTAGACTTCAATTAATTTATTTGAATGAATCACGAATCTTCGTCACTTCGTCAGAACTATAAAAAAAATAACTTGGTAAGTATATTTTTTAAATAGGTAGCTATGTTGGTACGTACCTATCAATAGGTTATCCCACATTCGTAGCAAAATAAGGACTTAGTGGCCATGACAGGTCCCTTCCCGAATATTCGTCCTCGGTGTGCTATGTAACAGTCACGTGCGACTAATATTGCCAAATCAACCGAATGGATGGTCCTCGCGCTCTAGTAGACCTCGCCATGTGATAGTGGGTCGAAAATCAATGAGGACCGGCAGCGGACTGAATGGCGGGGCGGCGACCTACGAAGGTCGCACTCCCGTAGTACGCGAAGGGCCAACACGCATGCGCGAGCCTTGCTAAAAAAATGCAATTTTATAACGTTCGTTTTAGTTTATTTTAAACATTAGTTAATGCGCCTTATTTAATGCAAATACAAGGTTTGTGTGAGTAAATGAAAGAAACAAATGATTGGCTGTCCGCACAAAAATATTTTCAGCAATTTGATCGTTCTAAAGGCAATTTCCACCTTCAGCAGTAAAAGATGGTTATCACAACAAAATATACGTATCAGGAAGCAGGTAGTTAACTTAAAATGGTCTTGAAACACCGTGTAGTGTTAATCACGGGATATTATAGAGGTAGCCAGGCGCCTCAAGACTCGTGTCGAGACGACCATTATTTTATTTTAATTAAGAAAATGATGGGTTGTACCACCCGGTAGTAATTTGTACAGATAAACAGACAGTTCTTCGCTGTAAAGATGTGAATTATCAATCGTTTATACGAGTAATATGTCCTATTTGGAATAATTTCTAATTATTACCTGGAAGGCCTACAAGCTGTTATTGAATTTGCCTCGTTAGTTAGTTAGTATATTGGTCAAATCTTGCAACAAACAACAACAATGACAATAATGACAAAAAAAATGATGATAATAAAAAAAATTAAATGAAAAAAAATCATGAAGAAATTATTAAAAAAAAATGAATGATGGTGGTGATGATTAAATTAAATGATGATAATTTTACATGTTTTTATTAATTTATCATCTTTGATAAGACATATCTAATAGGGACTTGTTTGTAATTTAATAAATTATCAATTGTGCAAATTGTCATTGACTTTTCTAAATAAGGAAAGTTCTATAGGCCGACGTTGCCTGAGGTAGCAGCGCGGTTCGGGAGGGGTGTGGTGACGTGATGCGAGAGCTCAGCTATCACCTCTCCCGCACCGCGCAGCTACCTCAGGCAACGTCTCAGTTAAGCGGTGGGCCTATAAATGTAAGTAAGTAATACTCGTGAGTAATCTTTATTTCGAACTAGCTTCCGCCCGCGGCTTCGCCCGCGAGGTATGTCGATAAAAACTATCCTATTTCCTTCCCCGGGATGCAATCTATCTCTCTGCCAAATTTTATCGAAATCCGTTCAGTGGTTTAGGCATGAAAAGGTAACATTCCGGGGAAGGAGATAGGATAGTTTTAATCCCGATATTCCCACGGGATCGCCACTTATGCGGGTGAAGCCGCGGGGCGCTGCTAGTTTATTATACATATAAAGTATGAAAATCACATATATGCAATAAATTACACCACATACTTACTAGTTATCGCCTTTTCAGACAATATACAAAAAATAACGAAATCGGTCGCGAAAAACAGGTGTTCCCTAAATTTATGTTCGCATAACTCGTCAAAGTGTAGGGAACAGCTGATTTTTAATATAATTTAATATGTTATAGGGTGTTGCGGCGGAGCCTGGGAGAGGCCTATGTATGTCCACAGGGACCAGGGATGGGCTACGATAGGCTGAGTTGATGTAGATGACTGAGAAATACATTGTAGGCTTTAGAAACCGACCTACACTGCACTGTAGCTAACTCTAATGTAAACATAAGTACTAACAACGTAATTCAAAATCTCAGGTATGATTCATTCCTTAAACTTTCCTGTAGGAAACGATAAAGTTGAACATCCAACAGGAAAAATTGCACGTCGTCTCCTACAAATATGGGAACACGTTCCTGAGGAAAAGTTTCTCCTCATGGCTGCCAAGATTTTACGAGCGTATCAAAAATTTAGACGCTTTTTTATTTAGAGGTAAAATTAAAGCGTTTTTCCCTACATTTGAGTGATATTTTTTCGCATATAGAAAAGGTGATTAAGCACTTGAGTATGTAGCAAAGTATCTATTTAGTAATAATAAAGCTAAAGAGTTTGTTTGTTTGAACGCGCCAATCCCTGGCTCTACCAATTGGATTTAAAAAAAATGCATTTGATAGCCGAATTTTAGGCTATTTAACATCATCCTTAGGAACCGGGCAAAAGGAAAAAAGTCTTGAAAAACGCTAAGCGAAAACGAAATAAAGCGCGGGCGGGCGATGCAATGTTACGGGATGGGTCGGAAGATAAGAAATTTCACGCAGACGAAGTCGCGGGCAGAAGCTATATAGTAGCTACATAAGTAGACGTACTTGTTGGTAGGTTCGCAAGAAATAGAGTAGGTACATTTGTCGTTCTAGCTCAGATTGACGCGAGGAGCGTTTATTGTCGGCACATAAGTGGCTGCTGCGACAGCCTTTTGGGGAATCAGTCAAGATAATCGCAACAGGTAAATAGTAAGTGTATGCAAAGCGCCGCCAAGCTTTTTCAGCAGTTCTCTTACAAAATTTAGACCTAGCTCATAGTCATACGGTAGGTAGATCCTACATAATTCTCTGCCGAGGACATTTTAGTGAACCGCACATCCCACATCTGCAAATAGAACGTCCCTTGGAGTGTGTAGAGGTGCACTAAGAAAGTTTTTTCTCTTTTAAAAGCTTTTTTTTACCCTTCTGTCGTTCGCGAGCGCGCGTCCTCCTTCCAGTTTTGTCGGAATTTGTCCAGTTCGTCCCGCCATCACCTACCTACGTGGCCTAAAAGGTATTTTTTTTTAACAATGATGTTAGTTAATTAATCGCCTATAGAATAGAGCTGCCCTTTCAATGCTGTGATGTTTATCATAATACGACGCACAACACTCCCTCGCTACTGACGCTCAGTCAATGACCTATCCCAAGAGATAAAACATCCCACGCATCACTAACTATCCAAAACTACCATGGTATAACTATCATGGGTCTTTAATATCACATCTATTACAGTGCATGGCAATCATTATGCCTAGTAGTTGAGTAACTGTTTACTGAGTGTGAGTAACTTAAATTCGATGAAATACTAATTTGAGTAGCAATTAAGAAACGTGTATGGTATGCGTGTGAACACTGTGAACAGTATCGTAGGTGTGTGTGGTGTTACGGGACACAAACAGGCCAGTGTTGATATTCCCAGGAGTGCGTCATTTGACATGATATGTGACGCGCCAGACACTGGTCAATATTGTTCGGATACATCGCACGACTGTATTATACCAGTGTTGTCATAGATAACGCGATGAACAATAAACAAACAAGATCTTGTTGTTCTTTTGAAACAAGAGGTGTTACTGTTTTGTCATTTTTGGGGTCTAATCGGGAAGCCCACTTTTCAATGTTTATCTTGGCTTATATGTATAAGGATTTCACTTACCTACGGCATGATGTGTTAAGTATAATAGGTACTCGTCAAAGGACAAAGAAGAAGAAGAAGGCACTTGTAGATTAATCTAGTTATCTAGCCCCCCATTTTCAGTACATTTGCGCCAACCACAATAGAAATCTACGTTCATCACACAATCGTCTTCTCCAATGTCCCACTCACCGCACAGACTTCATTCACTCTTCCTTCTTCGTTCAGTCTATCTCTCTGTGGAATGCGCTCCCCCAGGAAATCAGGATGGCAACCAACCGATTATACTTTAAAGTTAAGGCTCGTGAGCACATTCGCAAGAAGCTGGCAGTATCATCACAACGGTAATATTTTCTCATTGTTTGTCTTATTTCTTTTTAGTAAGTATATTCATGTATTTATGTATATTTATTTGTGCTTATATTTATATGTAATTAGGTATATATTATATTCATAGTTTTAATAGGTATATGCGTATCTTTATATTTAAAATATTTATTCCTCAATGTTCTTGATTGCACCTACCACTGTTTGTCTCTGCATCACCCAAAGGTTGACTGGTAGAAAATGCCTATGGCATTAAGTCCGCCTCTGTACATTTATGTGCTTGAAGTATTAAATAAATAAATAAATTAATAAATTAATGTACTTAGTGATTGGATTCATTCTAAGAATATCAACTTGTTATTGTGAACCATAGATATCCGTGTTGTGTACGGTCATTATTAGACTTAGACACTTGTAAGACAATGAGTTTACTAACAAACGGCTTGAGCTCGTTGATTATTATGGTTTCCCGTCTAACACCTAAAGTCCTAACTACTATCATATTTATTTCTATGTTTATTGAATTAAAAACAAACAGTGGTTTGACGTGGTGGTATGACGTGTGTTGAGTAACTTCGCGTCATCAAGCGATTGAAAAAGATTACCTATTCAATTCCCAATACGTGAGCCTCATATTCATTACGATAATGATGATACACCATAAAAATAAATGGCGTAGACATGAGTGTCCAAATTGGTAAAATTTATTTTATTCGAGTTTTATAAGCTCTGACAACAAATTGAGATCATAAACTGAATGTAAGTAGTTATGATGAAAAAGTAATGTTAAAAAAGTAAATGTGGGGAATTGAATAACATCACCGCATCAACAAGGCGAACAGCGCAACCAAGTCCAAGGGGGCGAATTGAATAGAACTCCCTCCGAAGTCCCGCCGAGAGGGCGAGGAGCGACGGAGGGGCGAGTGATGCAATTTTGCAGTGCATTTTATAGATATGCAGACGCCAAAGAATAGAAGCGAGGTTTTTTCCTCTCTTTAACCACGGTAACAATTCTTTAGGGGTTCGTCGACTTTTTGTACAAGAAGCGGCACGTTCACAATGGCGATTATGATTGCAAAATTCTCCGCGAAGAAAGCTACCCGGGCTTTTGAAACATGGCTGTTTTATTCACTGGAAAATGATTTTAAACTTTTAATCGCGTCCCCATTTCTGCCCCAATTATGTATCTGTCGGGAAGAAACGTCGGCTGGCACCAGTGAACGTCTGACACTTGTAGCTTGTGTCACGACGTAGATTTGGCAACCACCCAAACGACACGTTGTAGCAAGTCGCGCGGACAATACGCGGGACCGAGCGGAGCCCATGGCCCAACTATATGCGATAACGTGCTCCGAATATTAACGCGTGTTTTGGTGAAAATATTACAAACATATCGATAAGGCTCCAAAATGGCGCCCACAATTTACTTATAAACTTTGCGCAGCTTTGGAGAAGGTGTGGTTTTTGCAAAAAAGGATACCTACTCTTTTTTTTCAGATTAATTACAGTCAGACAATCAGATTGGATTATTAAACTTTTAAAATTATTAAGAGTTTTCTAAAACGGAGATTATAAAACAGATTTCAAATAAAAAGTAGGTAATTCGACGGAAATTTCATTCACACCACATACCGTACGCGCCGGTACGCGCTCCTTCGTATTCCAATATCAAATTTCATGTTCATCCTATCACCATCAAGTAAATTCCCATTTCCGAAAGGCATAATGTTTGACTTTCATTGAGATTTCCAGCCTTTACAGCGCGCAGGTAATTATCGTGTAATTGGAAAACGGATACCTCAGTGTAACTTTACAAGCTGTAATAGGTGTTGATTATATGATAACGTTTTAGTTTCAAATTAGCAGCAAGGCTTTGATGTATTATGTACTTCTGAAACGATTCCTAGGTAGGTACGTTTCGTTGAGTAACGTTTAGGCATATTGTTCCAGCACGTTTGTGAATCGTGACCGTCGGGACTTTGTGTCCTAATAAATTAGTGTAACGAGTCAACGTCGCAACTCGAATCGAACAGTGGCGGTCGTGGCAAGCTGAGCCCTCGAGCCGACTTCAAACAATTTCGTCTGATGCACAGTTGTGCCCTCGTCTCGAGAGCACTGCCTCTGATTAAACTCAGCCCGCACAGTCGCGTACGGGTTTTGCTTTATTTGTAACTGTTGTAACTGTTTCATTAAAATCCTCGAAGTTACTTCAAACATCTGCTGGAATATTTTCGCGAAAATCATCTAGTACGTGTTTCAGTCGAGGATTGCTTTATTTATCATAACTGTGCTTGGAAATGCTGCACTGAACGGAGCTGTTTATATCCGTCCTTTAAACTTAGCTACCAGTAGGTAGGTAGATCTTTTCAGACGTAAGTAGGTAAGTGGCTGTACCACGAAGTTTTACGAGATGAAGATGGAAACGCTCGTTACCCTCTTCATCTTTACGATAACCGTAACTAAAAGTTATAAGTGCTGTCCCATAATAACGCTTAATCTAGATTAATGTGACGTATGGCATAAATTTGGCGTTAGCGCGGCAGCCACCACTTTGGAATTATGCATTAGATGGTTGGCACCAAATAAAGACCAGCGTTTCTCAAACTGACTATTTATTGTATGTGTTATAGGCCATCCTTGCCATTTCAGTCAGCTAACCGGTAAGTAAATGATTTTAACATTAACGTCTCCACTAACTAAATAAACTTTCTAACCCGGGTTATATTACTAGAAATGCGTTTTGCGATCAAGTTTAGAAAGTTGGCAATAATTTACGGCTTCATAACAAAATAGCTCGTTAACAAGTTTAATATATTTCTGCCGAGTCGTAAAAAGGACTTGTTTGATATTTTATTTTACACAGATCCAGTAATATAAAATGAGCAGTAAATCAAAACAGTGGCTCAGTCAGAATTTGTATAGGTGGGGTACTGTAAACCACACTGACACACACACACACATACACACAGAGAGACACAGACACAGAGGTCATAGAGGTATAGAAGTATATATTTTACTAGTGACTCATTTTACCTAGGAAAAGCACTCCCCAGTAAATAATTACAAGCGCGCCCATGCGACCACCGCAAGATAAATTACTGGAAACCAATGAACAGGTTCGCAAACTGGTACTAATCAGTGAGAGAAGCGATTGCAACTAATCTCGAAACAAAGCGGTACTCTGTTGTGCGGTCCCACTTAGTGAGAACTAACATTGAAAAGTTTGGCGAGCGCTGTCCGCAGACGGCGCACGGGGTTGCCAACTCAGTTAATCAGAAATCCGGGAGGTGAAAAATAAAAAAGGATAAACATATTTTATTTAAAGTTGAATTTTTTTGCACTGCGAGCCGTTTGTAATACCTTTTGATTAGAAACGATAAAATCATAAAATTCTTTACAAGAGTATTTGAAATTTGTGCACACCTGTATCTCAGATTTTACGTGCATTTCATTCAGCCGATTTCGACTTTTCGACCACAGTTCATTTACTACGCTGAAAACACGTTCAGCGGCGGCGTTTGAGATAGGGATCGATAGAGTGAAGGTAACAAGTTTTTTTATTTCGTTGCCAGTCTCATCCTTACATTTTTCAAAAAAATTAACCCAACGCAAGTCTACTCTCTTGGTTTTGTTTGCCACTACGTCACGAACTTCTCGCAGTAAACAATAATAGGCGGCAGTGGCCCACTGCCCGCCAGCAGGCCAAAAATCCGGGAGATTTTAGCTGCGTTCCTGGAGCCGGGAGCTTTTAAAATCTTATGTCCGTTTTCCGGGAGAATGCCGGAATTCCGGGAGAGTTGGCAAGCCTACGCACGACACGGCTCTCCAGAGAGAAAACTAGACGCCTCTACATTTTATACATTACATTACAGTGGTCCTGCACTGAAATAGTATTATTAACTTGTAGTATTTTCATCAATATTTAATGTGATCTACGTAATGCATTCCGGCCAGGTCCGTTTACTTTTACAGTGTCTAGGAATTGCTACATCAGTGATCGTATTTTTCACTTTCTGTTTGTTTTTATGTATGTAGTTGTAGGTATCTACTTTCTGGAGAAAAACTCTGACACTTTATTATATTCAGGCACTGTTCTTAATCATGTACTAAAAGAATTGAAACGGAGGAGACGTTTTCAACTGTCAGAATCGCGAATAATTATACCTAAGCAAACAAATCTTCATTTAAAATATTCTTTAAGGAGGACTCTATACTTCTCCGTGGTTAAAAGTAATGAATTAAATATTTTATTCAAATAAGGTATTATTCTTTTACGAAAGAAGTATTATAATGTCAAAAGCTTGAACACTTGGACAGCTGTTCCGAACTTACAGAAGCAGTGTCGCACACAACTCCCCCGCGACCCGTTTCCCGGCGGGATGAAATTCTTTGGCACCCTCCGCGTTTTTTCTACTCGAACGACCGATGTGGAGTACTCTCATTACTGTACCATTTCGCTCCCCTCTAAGGCTATAAACAATATAAAAGTATATATAGGACTAAAGGCGCCGTTCCACAGCAGCCCACGGCTAATCTATACGATAAGCTAAGCGGCTAAGCTATGTGGTGTTGAGCTTGTAGCAGGGTTTCTCATAACTATATGTCTGTGTTACGTTCAGTTTACTAACATAGTTGTTAAGAAATATTGTTGTAACTTTTTGACTCCATTATTTATTTATTATTTATTTCCAAAATTCTTAATTCTATTTTAACAATGGTGTTTGCCACACAACGAAAACCTCTCAGGGTTTATCTGTGTGCTGGCGAGTAGTTCACTTAGTAATTACAAATTGATGTTCTGATACAGTAAACTTGCATGATAATATATTATACATTAAACCTAAAGATGCAATTAGCTTCATTTTTGTTGACTGAAATGGATTATTTGAAGTAAATGCTTTTAATCTTTTGAATGTATCACTTGCTGTGTAAAGAAATATTTTGACCTACACTTGTAGCTTTTCGAACTGGATTTATATAATGTTTGTAAGTCTTCTGGAAGTCTTATTGTTACTTGTATATTAAATATAAATAAATATACGCACGTGTTTTTAGATTTGTTTTGTATCAAAATGTAGGCGGGATCGTTGACTGAGACCTAGGATTACTACGCACGAATGCCTGACTAGTAAACAAATGAATCGTGCTGCTAATGTCGAATCCTCTCACAGTGGACGGTCGCCTTTACGGTTCATTCGACACAAGATTGTTTTGTGACATACATGCCATTACTCTTTCTCTTTCACCTTGCGTTATATTGATTAGGATAAGATGAGACTACCGTATCATATCAAGATCGTAGTATCTTGTCATAAATCATGACAATGCTACCTCAACCTAATGCATCACACCGACAGTTGTAAGGAAGTAGTTAGATTACTTTCTTTTGTTTTAACTCAAGTAATTGGGCTCCGCTCTGTGATCCGTAACGTAAAGCCGAAGTCTAATTACACTTTGTTGGTCGTTCACGAGTCACGGGGTCTAATGAAGCCTCCTCCAAAGTTACTAGAAAAAGTTTTTTAAGTAAGTAAGTGGGTTAGCTATTTATCAAGTTACTTCAACTTTTTTGATGTTCCCTGGAGTCGTTGCGAGATTTTCATGTGGACATGAGGAAGCAAGTCAACTTTGTTACTCTTCCTCCTGTAATGATTTCTGTTTGATATCTTTATTTCGTTATCGTAGCGGTGAAAACAAGGAGATATACGACTAGCGTAGCCGCTACGCCAATACGACGTAGCTGCGTAGCCGCTACGCCAACACGACGTAGCTGCGTAGCCGCTACGCCTACACGACGTAGCTGCGTAGCCGCTACGCCAATACGACGTAGCTGCGTAGCCGCTACGCTACGCCAACGCGATGTAGCTACGTAGGTGCTAGGGATCTCCGATGGATCTGAAAACGCAACTTAGCTGTATAGCCGCTACACCAACGCGAGCGTACCCCCCTCGAAAGCTAACTCAATGTGAAAACAACCACACTAAATGTTAGAAACTCATTAATTACGTTAATTTACACTAAAGTTATCCTAACATATAAACCTTAACTCGAGTTTACTGCTACAGTCATAAAGTCATGTAACTCTGAATGAATGGCCGTACTGTAGCCTGTAGGCGTCCAGCCGTGTGGACATAGTCGCTTAATTAAAGCTTATGCGCCCGTATCATAATGGTAAACATCGTCGATCGTAACTTGAGTTGATAACGTAGATAATCTCGTGTGTGGGAACACAGCTACTTAGTGAGATCAATCGGACCGATAACCCATCGGCAATCGGCACCCATCGGAGATGTTCGGGCAAAACGAGCGCTCGAGCCAGTGACGTTTTGATGTATAGCCTGTCGCGTCGCCGCTTCTGTACGTCCATCAACAGCATTAGTGATGTACCTGCTTATACATAAACTAGTGTTGTAACTTGTACTGTTGTTTGTCCTCGCCGACTATTGCCACACATTTATGCGTCTAGCTCCACTGTCTACAGCCAATGAATTATGATTTTGAGTAATGACACAATAGAGAAACAAAATTAAACGATCGCATGATTCTTCTATTTTAATAGTTGAGGTAATCGTTTTGTTTTACATGGTAGTTGCGTGCTCAACCGAAATGTTTCTGAGCCTGATAAAAATATTAGCCGCGATCAATGTTGTTCAAAGGAGCGTTTAAACAACAGGTAAATACCAAGTTTAAAGACCAATTTCACCAATGATATACTGAACGGGATCAGCACATCTAAGCCGCGTTCAAGAGCTGTCAGTGTCAATATCACAGGTCTAGAACGCGGTTTAGTTGTGCTGGGGGCCTAAAAAGGCCACTTTGGAGAATCATAAAAGGATAAGATTATGAATTATACTTAATATGGCTAAGACAGTCCGTGTTTTTCTTTTTTTCGCTGCACTACGTAGGTAAAATCAAAGAGATTGGGATTGGATTTGGATTGGATTGATTGGTATTTTAGCATAGACAAAAAAAAAATAACTGAAAAAAGCTTCACCAATGGGATTTGATACGATTAACTTAACAGTTAACTGTCCATTATGTTATCCTTTTATCATTCTGCCAAAGTGGCCTTTTTAGGCCCCCTGATCGCGTACAGTTTCGTTGGTGAAATTCGCCCTCAGTGTTCAAATAAGTTTAGTTTGCCACTGTGGAGGATATTGCGAGTGATATTGCACTCATCAATACGTCCTCGGTTTCCTATTGAGGTCTGAATTGGATAGACTTCCTCCGATGTCGCGATTTAATATAACTTGTGCTCCTGTTAGACCAATTTATCTGACGTTATTGCACCGAAATAGAATCGCCGAGCAATTGGTTCGAGTTTGAACTGTTTGTTGAAACTTGTTCAGCTAATATATTTTGTGATTGAAATTAATTAGGTTAATGTAAGAACAGTTGACAGGTGTCGTGGGACATCCGGCTGCAAAGAAGTTCCACACTTTGGTTACGTAACAAAGGTATCGGTGACGGTCAAAATGGTACACTTTTTTCGGTCTAGCTCTCATTCGCCAAGTGTGGAGAGCTTAACGAGATAATCATAGTGAACTTGTTCCAAAAGTTCCAAAATTAAATAACGTAAGTTGTTTAAAAAAAGTTGCGTTAATTTAAGGGGCTTACTTACATGACCTAAAGTGCGGTCACTGTCGGACTGCATAGAAAATATAGAGAAGCGCGATGACACAACGCTGGTAATTTATTTAAAAGTTTGAGGTAATTATTTTATTACAAAAAATCTATTGTTTGGACTAAAAAATTAAAACTCTAGTGTTTTAGTATGTTGCTTGTAGAATAATCTGACAAAAACCGGAATGATTGTATGCAGTATATTAGTGTGGTTTTTATTGTAAAAAGTAAGTTTTTAGAGGTATCTTCATGATTTTTTCTATCGTACCAAATTAGTTGTATTATGTTTTCAACACACTATCTACCTAGAATATATCCTGAAGAATAACATATAATATATTTTTCTGATTTTGTTTACTGTAGTCGATCATATACTTTTATTGTTTCTAAAACTTGCGTTTAGGTCCTAATAATCCCCTTAATGACAGGCCTTTTTAACTAACACGCCGTCTAGTCTAGATCATTATGTTACTTAGTTTATATGCACTGCTGAGAGCTGGCCCTCCATTACTGTAATCACCTTGTTTGGTCGGTACTTAGCACGCTAAGTAGGCTAGTATTTACTTACGTAAATTACTTCAACGGGAAAGTACCTCAAGATATTTCAATTAGAGTAAAAAAAATCCACGTGGAATTTTCCCAGTATGCTAATGTAGCTACATAAACATTAAATACATATGTACTTACTGCAAATCAGCACAAATTGCACATAACATAACGCAGCGTCTTCCTCAGACACAGATAATATTCAATCACCCCTAAACTGTCGTTAAACACGTTATCCATAGACGTAAATATAAAATGTTCGTGTGGTTCGTGTCTAGGGTTGGCAGACGTTACTTTGTTGTTAATGTTTGGAGTTTTATAGGCGAAGCTAACTGGCCTATCGAGATATCGTGGTTTTCCATCACACTAATATTATAAAGGCGAAAGTTTGTGAGTGTGTGTGTTTATATGTTTGTTACTTCTTCACGCTCAAACGGCTGGACCAATTTTGATAAAATTTAGTGTGGAGGTAGCTGACACCCTGGATAAACATATAGGCTACTTTATTTCCCGGTATTCCCACGGAATCAAAACTTATCCGGACGAAAACGTGGAGCGCTAGTTTATAATAAGCTACCAGTAAAAATAGTAAAAACCAATAAGTCTTTTATTTAAAAAAAAAACAACTGGTAATGTGACTTACAGAAACCTATTTTTTTATTAATTTATATTTTGAAGACTCCCTTGAATATACTCATAACTTTTACACTACCTACTTTCTACTATGTATTTTGCTACATCTATGTATACTTATTCCTACGTTATATTATTATTATTTTTTTAAGTTTCTATTTTTTCCAGTATTTCTTAGAATACTTAGTTCTTGTATGTAGTTTGGTTTTATGTTTAACCCATCCATGTTAGAATATTATTTTTATTTATATTCTTATTTATTATGTACGACCCAGACTAAACGTGCGCTGAAGATACTTTGTAAAAAATTTACCAACTTTATTTTTTACCCTCCTACAAAAGTAAAAAAAAGTTAATCATTTATAATATAATAGGCACATAAAAGGCACTTTTGAAGGTCAAAAATTACAATAAAATAGAATTGATTCTAGACACATTTTATTCTTCATATATTCTGTTCTTTGGTGTAATGTAGAAAAACTCTACTTGAATGTTTCGTACTTTTCCGGAAAGAACAGCTCTCTACGTTGTTATCTATCTGACATTCTGCTTTTGCACAACCACATTGGTGTGATTGATTATCAGACATAATCTGTATCTACATTATTTAACGTCACGACTACCAAATGTTTACATATTTATGAGATTATGATAACCGCACAGGATGCCATTCGTTATGCGTATTAAGGCTTGACATGCAGTTTAAAGTTTTGAAGCAACAGACTGTGGTAGGTAGTATACTTAACTACTATTACCTACACGGATATCTACTATCTAGGTATCTAATATCTATTGAACATACAGACAGAACCCAATTCCCTAACTAGGAGATGGACATTTAGGAGTAAGATTGAGACCCAATTGATCGACTGCACATTCCGCCCCCACTCTACCAAATTCATCTTGTGTAGGTATAGGTACAGAACAGAGCAATCTTTAGCTAGTCTATCCAAACTAAAATGGCAAGAATATCAAGAAAAAAATGCTCTTTGCTGTTGTTCTATATTCTTTTTGTCTATAATAAACCTTAGAACAGCTTCTAGTTTTGCCCAAGAGTTGAGTGAGACAGCCCTGCGCATCAGACAGATAGGAGCAGAAGAGCCGGGGGGCTGACATCGCCATCGCACTCGTCTGACGTGACAGCGGCAGGCACTCCAATCTGCGATACGCACTCGAGTGGCGAGTGTGCCGACGCACTCACACTCACATACTTGCATAATGTTCACGTTACTAAATACGTGCAAAATATTCGCCATTGCTTCTATATTTTTTGCGTGTCAGCGAAAATGGAGCACTTTCGTAATCTTACGTGGCTGATATAATAATGGCTGTCTAGTGTCTATATCCGCTATACTTCGGTACTTTTCTTTTTTTGCTTTCTTATGTGAAGAAGACTTGTGGCTAAATAAGCCGTACCTATGGGTTGATCGATCAGGTTAAGCCATGCTTACCCCGGTTGCGCCGTAGATGGGTGACCATCTTTACTTATCAAGACCTCACCGTGTCTCGGAAAGCACATTCAAAGCCGTTGGTCCCGGCTCGGCTGTCATTTGTTGTTCTTTGACAGTCGTTACAGGTCGTCAGAAGGGGAAGGGGTATCGTATTTACCCAGTAACCGGGTTATGGAGGTCAGATAGGCAGTCGCTTCATGTAAAATAATGGTATTCAGCTGTATCCGGTTAGATTCCAAGCCGACCCCTGCAGGTCAGATAGGTACAGTAATTCAATGCTCTACTTATAGAAAAGAAAGACAAACACCGCTGCCATTTTTTCGAAAACAAAAGTTTATTAATAAAATATGATGGATGTTACAAAAGGTCGACGACGACACGACACGACGTCGACGTCAGACGTTTGCACTCGTACTAGGAAAGTAGGCATAACATAACACATTTGTGCTGAGCTGAACGAATGGATGAATGAGTACTGCCTCACCATTAAAGCAATGACACCTACTCAGACGCTAAAATAGTTAGGTTTACACAATACCTACTTGCCTAGATTTCTAAGTTTCCAGTTTCAATGTCAAATTGTTAACAAAAAAACAATTGGTAATCTTGGTAAAACGTGTCAAGTTTGTACCTAACAGATTCCAGGGGGCCTACAAAGGCCACTTTGGGAGAATCATAAAAGGATAACATAATGGACAGTTAACCGTTGAGTTAATCGTATCAAAACCCATTGGTGAAACATTTTTCAGTTATTTTTTTTGCCTGTGCTAAAATACCAATCAATCAGATCCAAATCCAATCCCAATCTCTTTGATTATACCTACGTAGTGCAGCGAAAAAAAGAAAAACACGGACTGTCTTCGCCATATTACGATTCATAATGTTATCCTTTTATGATTCTCCAAAGTGGCCATTTTAGGCCCCCAGATTTCAGATTTTAGTATGCTAGACATTCATCATAAATCATAAAGCTGTGCCATAGATATAATAGAGATAAAGTAATATTTGGTGATTCTACCTACTAGCTTCTGCTCGCGACTTCGTCCACCTGAAATTTTTTGGTCGCCCGACTCACCCCGTCACATCGCATCGTATGCCCGCCCACGCTATTATTTTGTTTTCGCTTTGCGTTATTTCTGACTTTCTTTTTTCTTTTTGCTATGTTCTAAAGGCTGTAGCGCGATGTTAAATAGCCTATAGCCTTCCTTAAGAATTGGGCTATCAAATGAAAAAATAATTTTTCAAATCCGACTAGTAGTTACAGAGATTAGCGATTACATACAAACAAACTCTTCAGTTTGGTTATTAGTACCTATAGATCTAGCCTTGACGAAGATTGGCATTTCCATAATCTGATTGATACACTAGAAAAAACAATCAATTGTCGAATTCAGTCAAGCGTATCAACCACTCAAGCCGAAAAAATCCGCTAATCGACTCCTTCGGGTATAAATAAAGATTAAAAATCACTTCGCTTGCTCCTCGACGATCCCCTTTAAAAGGTTTCGAGATGAAAAGGGGAGCTGTTCTGTACACGCGATGAAATCTTGTAAGTACACCCGTTTTGGACGCGGTCGATATTGTTATGAAACTTTCCGGGCTACAACAGCGATATAATTTAAATAGGAAATCGACGAGTTTAACTTTGTGGTAATCAGTTTAGATAACTTATATTACATAACTTTGAAGCAACTACGCTGTTTTAATAGATAACGAAGGAAGTCCGACGATGAGATGTCGATGGAACGATACTTAGGTAGTTTCCTAAACCTTGTTGCGTAGAAGTGTGGATGATCATATACATGAATCAGTGCTGCAACAGTTTGGAATACCACAAACTGCGTTCAAAATGTCGGCTCTTGAAACAGCGATAATTAACGCGTTTAATTAGGTTCTATTATCCTGCGGCCGTCAAGTCCGTATCTCTTATTATCGGAGTACAGCTGCAGGCGGCATGAAATTATGCGCGAATGAACTGCTGATTGACGCCCAAACTATTAATAGGCATAGACAAACAAACTATCATAAACTCGCTTCGGTGCCTTGTGGCCGTATAACAATCTCGATTGGCCAAACATTGGTTAAAGACCTCACAGACTGTTTATGCCGTGTTCCTCATAACTGATTGTAAAACGTCGATAAAGCTCGATAGTCCACACCATGTAGGAAGTGTGGCATTGTCATGCGAATGTTATGCAACCACTCAGCCACGTGCACTATTAATATTAATATTTTACTCGCCATTGTTTCGTTCTGATGCCGATACAACAAATAGTTCAGCTTGCTTTTCATGTCTGACCGTTGACCGCATCCGCAAACATGCGGGTAGTTCAAAACTAGATCATAATTTCTGACAGATTTTCATCCTGAAACTCTCGTGTTTTGGGAACTTAGGATAATTTTCAACTCATCAGTTGCCTTATTTTAAAAATGATTTTAAAAACACACATGTATCTATATGTAGAATTTCATACGCAATCATGTGTCAGCAAACTGTCTAAACCAATAATTCCAATGGATTACTTAATGCGGTATCAGGCTTTATCCATAAAAACACTGCCCTAATGGAAGGAAATAGCGTAATAAATGCGAATGTAATCACAATTTCCCTCGTCACGGACAAACAGAGGGTCGCATATGTTCACTCGTTCCGTTCATTCATCGTCAGCGTAATCTGGACGAGCTTACCCGGGGCACGCGTCCCTCCGATTGATGGCGGATTTACCCGATTCTCTGTATAAAAATACCAATGTCATTTTAAGGGTGGACTCCGTAATGTAATAATTGTGGAATCAGAATCACTGCCTCGTGTATGATACAGATGGGTTTATAGACACGTAGTTATGATAGATCAATACCTACTTAAATTATGTAACAATTTGCAAGGTAGAAACAAAGATGATCATTTTCTTAAAGTTATTCTCATCTAGGTACTGACCACTTCTATTGATATGGTAGGTCCATATCAAGAAGTGGTCAGTACCTAAGTGGTCAGTGGTCAGTCCTAGAAATGCAGGCAATTCGGAAAGTAGCAGTCTAGGTTTTACAGAACTACTCCAGTTATCTATGTTTATTAAAAAAACTTTCAATGGATTAATTTCATGCTGGAATGTGTCTTGCCTATCAAGTCTCGAGTTCCATGTACATTTATGTAGGAATTAGCCTCGTCAGTAAGTAATTAGAACTTGTTCAACAACAACCGCCATAATTAGGTATTAACGTTATAATTAGTTAATTGAACATGTCACTCTGAGCCCTGAGGTAATCACTAATGAATCTCACGCCAATGGCAATTATATATCTTCCAGATATACTAATGATAAGAAGCCTCCTGTAATTGTAGAAATAGGAACACAAGACAAAGTATTGATAAAGCGAATAGATATTATACAATAGCAAATTGTGTAAGGATAAACTACGGAGCGCAATTACGTGGCACAGCACATTAATCTGCATGTAACACAAAACAGACTGGAATGCGAATATCTAACGCCCCAGTAATAAGATACTACAAACACTTGGCGCTTATCTATCATCGATTGGTCGCTCAATGCCAGACATTTAAACAACAATGTGACAAGCCTAGATCGCCTCATCTACTACCCTACCATAGACATAGAATATGTACATTATTGTGGGTGTTATTATTATATCTATGACTATTAGGTCTATACAATGCAAATGCCTCGTGCAAATAAATCGGAAATCATTCAGTCACCTCCATGGAGCCGTTCTGTCTTACCACAAAAACCACAAATGTTTCTAACCCATTTTTTATTTTCGAAAATATACTTGTGACACGTTTTAGAAAACGTTTATTCTGTAGTAGGTAGTCAACATCTTCAATAAAGTTCATTTAAATCACAACGACACATCAATGAAAGAAGAAACAAGCCAAGTTTCCGACCATGAAACAACTGTCAATGCGACCCCAAGCTATCCTTATCCGTATGACAAATAAGGTAGACTAGGTGCGGCACTTGTGAGTCAACGTCCTCACGCCAATATACAGAAATGTTTTTGAGTTATTTTACCGAAGGCGGTAAATCACCATGTGTGCCTTGAAAATCCGCCACTTCAAAATAGAATATGCAGAAATTCCCCCAAGAATAAATGGTGGCTAGTTCAATAGCATGATCAAAATAGACCCAACGGCAGTCTGACGCAGGAGCTAACACCGTCATTGATGTATACGAATCCTGTTACTAAAATAGGACGAATTGCGAAAGCGAGTGGACGGACAGGCGACGACGCGCTAAGTAAGAGCTGCTAATGTGAGATAATAGAAATGGGGAACCTCACAGACCTCATCTGTACAGACAAAGGATTGTTATTCGAGTGTCAGGACTTGGCAGGCGCCGTCAGAGATAGACGAGCACCCGGCGACCTTGCGCGTGCGTCGGCGGCGCGTCGTCGGCGCTGTGCGTAAGAGAAATAGTCCAACGACATGCGATACAAGGAATACTAAGAAACGCGGCGCCCGCGCCGGCGCCGAGCCCGCCGCCAGCCACCATACTAACATGTTAAACATGCCATTGTGTGCCAAAAGAATACAAACAGCCGCTTTTAAAAAGTAGGCAAATATCCAATTAAAGTGTTCATGCATTAAGCATGCGGGACCTTCCACGCGCGGAAGAGATAAGTGTGCTTTCGCGAGCTTTAGGAACTTAATAACATTTTGAGTTCGACTATATTTTTAAAGATTTCGCATTATAGTTGATAAGACTGATACATGCAAGACTCAGGCCGTAAGCTAAGATTACAATTTTGATACAAATCCTCTCCGTAAACAATAAAGCTTAATCGATTTTGTATTAAAAGCTAACGAGGGGTAAGAAACCAAATACCTCTTGTAATAAGGCGCAAAGTGGTGTGACCTGGTGGAGGTCTGGAGATCTCAGATAGAGGCGAGACACCTGCAGGTGCTTTAATCCTCAGACGCAGGATTATTTTTAACCCCAAGCTTCTTCAGAAGGGTCCTTAGTAAATTCTGCTGACAAGATACACCGACTAGATTATGAACACAATCTAGGTATGGATCTAACGTAGCCAGCCGCCTACGAACACAGTTTTATTTTAGAAAGTAATCGCGAATTTATTGTCTTCTATACGGCTATACCGTAATGTTCTTGGTGAAGAATGTAGCGTTCGACAAATATCACAATAGATAATCAAGTTGCTCATAAAAAAATAACAGGTGTAGAGGTGTGAACAATTACCAATTTATTTTTGCAAGCCCACAACAAACGTGCCTAACTGGCTATAAATAAATGTAATAAGTAATATTACCAAAGAATATGATGTGCGTGACGAATCCGTGATTCATATTCTATGAAAGTTAATCAAAACATTCATCACTCTCATAGGTAAATGACGATGGTCAACCTATGAGAGTTTTTGGAGGAAAATATACAGAAAACAGGATGCAAAAGATACCAGTCCAGCCAATGATATTATAAGTGTAAAACCTTTTTACTTATAATATCATTGAGTCCAGCCCTTCGGGTGAAGAAAGAAATACTGTTTTGACCGGTGGATATAATCAAATTCCCATTGAAAACTCGAAACCCCGCTTTCTCAAAGGATCATCTCAATACAAAGAGCTCCTTTCAATAATAATGAACTCGAAAAAGACAAAATCATAATATTATTTTTAGAACTCGAAAATGATGACAAACACTTCAAATATTTTGAAGGTTTTTTTAAACACTTGGTTATGACACAAAACATTGTAAAGGGTACGACAACAAAGGAATATAAACCACATTGTGCGAAGTTTCTGAACTGAGTATCATTACAAAAATAATTAATATCAAACAAAAATTACTGCTCTGATGGGCAGCAAAAACTGGAGCGGTAATTAAAAGCATGAAATTATTTTCATTCAGTGGAAGGTTTTCTTGCAAAATGCATCTGAGCATTGGCTGAGTCAACACGATCTTACAGCCAGCGGAGAAATGCTTCAAGATTTACACACTGCGCGTGAGAGTGCGACTTGCAGACTCTCGCTTGTCTGCCGCGTGAAAACTTAATGTTAAGAAGTACTAAAACTTGTTCGTGTCTTGAGCTGAGCACTTAAAGTAGGAGTTTTACGAACTAAGATGCTTGCAGAAGTGCTCAGACTTCTTCGATAGTAACTCTTCTTTAATAACGTGAGCAAATACAATTGTTTAAATAGCTGTATAAGACCTATATGCCTAAAATAGGTATCTGGGCTAATAATAACAAGGGCATTAATAGAACCGAGGGTTGTTAAAAAATGGGGAGTCCACTCGGGCATGCGCACCGTAAAATTAGCTCGTAGGAAAACAATGAGTTGGAGTACTCGGCCTCAGGCTCTATGCAAATCTGTATTCCGGAAATTAAAACTGGGGTTTTGTTCATTGAAGTTTGTCCGAATACTAACTGGGTAAACAGTCGCGACGGATTACGTAACCACGTCGGTATCCACACTAATGAGCTCGGAAGTCTCCGTCAACCGACCACTGGACGATTAGTGGGCCATGCTGACCACGTCACCGTGGAAGTTCAACTCGCACACTAATCACTGCATGCACACTAAATCATATCACAAAGTTGAGCGGAAATAGGGTGTGGCGCCAGCGCCATTAAGTGTGTCTAAGTCCTAGTCATAACTCATTGCTTTCTCCTCTGAGAGAGTATGCATTAAAATATTAACCCTTTCCAAAGATGAACAAGGGGACAACAGTGCCGATAGTTAAGTTAAATTTATAACGTGGTGAGAAGGGGCTGTGGGTGACGCAGGGCGGCAGGGAGCCACTGGGGCGGGCGGTAACGAGATGAGCGGTCACGCGCGACTGGCCGCCGCAGATAGTGCCCTCCGCCCTTCATGATAGAGCACAACACTTCATAATGTCAGCTAAAATGTGACTCGGATACAAAAACTCTCTTTAGCTTTACGCACTTCCCACGAACATTTTATATGTGCCTGATCATGATCACAGAAATATATCTTTCTGTGTTCCTGATCAAAATATACAACGTTATTTTTAGTATATGCGAAACCTAGATATAGTTTGTTCAGAATAAGTAACTGAATCGATTCCAATAATTTTTACCCCATGTTATATTTTGCCCCAAAAATATTTAAAAATGTGTCGCATATACCTATACTAAAAATAATGTTGTATTGCTCCTAACATGAACTGCACGCGCGTAGTTCGCAAGCGGCTCGCGAGCGGCGCACTCGCCAGGTCTGGACACACCTTTATGAAAATGTTCGTGTTCATAAAAGAATCGACGAACGTTCAATAAAGACAAAAGTGAACAGATATCATAATAAAGTCAAATACTTTTCCGAACCAAAGAGGTTTTATTTAAACATTTCATAATGAAATAAGATAAAGACCATTTTATAATACAGACTCCAATATCATTCGGAAGCAGAGTATCTTGTTCGCTTGAACAAGTAAAGAAAACTTGAGATTCTGCGACAAGTCCATATCGGATATTTGGAAAAGCTTAAAACAAGAGTCAAAAGCGCAGCGAAAGCCTTCGGGTACCAAAGATAGAACTTTGTTTGATCTGTTTTAAGTACGAAATCATGTACCAAACAGAAAAAGAGTTTCGTCAGAAAGAAGAGTTGGTGCCAGCATAATTGTGTGAGTTCAGCAAATACATAAAAGGTCTGTTCGTTGCAATCAGTGATATTGACACGGGACCGGGAACAGCCGCTAACAATTTTATTTTCTTTCCGATGCGACTTTACACAATAGATGGTCCACAATAAAGGATGGACGCTGATTTGCAAAGACGCAAAGACGCACATTCTCGTTTATGCTATAAACGATTCCATGATAATGATGCACTATTCAATGCTCTTGACAATGATAAAGCGTTGTATAAAACAAAGTGAAAAGACGATGAGATATGAAGAAAATATACTTGATCGATTACGAATTGATTAGATTGCCAGTTTCTCATAAACATTTTAGTCACGCTTAAAGATTCAAAGAACTGTTTGTTTAAAAAAAAACTTAGGTATTGGGACAAGATGAATACATTATAATCATTAAAATTATCAATACAACTCTCAATGTTCATATTACCCTATTCATTGATATTTCATTAAATAGTCATTCAATAGGGTTATATGAAGTGAGAGGGAAGTATTGATGATTTTAATGATTATAATTCTGTAATTACATACTTACTTGTTATGGTCGCAAATTGCAAAAAACGTAAGAAAATGTAAACTTCGCGGGCTTCTCTGGCATTCAATTCTTTTCCGTGCCAGTTTCTCTTTTATTTTTAAAACAAAACAAGCTGGCATAAAATGAACATGATACTGGTGCACCTTACGTTACTAAGGCAAAGAAAGATCTTTGTATATCTTTCAGCAGTCAACCGCATTGGATTGAGAAAGTCCAGTTCTACACAAATCTTCCTGGTATATCTCGCGATGTTTGTTTAATCTAAACACGGATAGCTAGGAATGACTCTTGACCAAAATGTAATTCCCAACTTAGCCGCACATCGAGTGACGTTGAACAGAGTTCCGCTAAGTTAAATAAATGATACTTGATCGCACGATAGTAGGGCCAATAAAATAAGTAAACTGTACACCGAGCTAGTATAAATACGTATTCACTTGAAGAGAAGGCTTACTAAGAATTTCAGTTTCATAGAACAACTTTATCTTTGAAACTGAATGCACTTGCTAACAAAGTAAATCAGGCGTGCAATAAGTACATTATGAACCAAACGTTGCAAATATTTGCTTAAAGTATCTTTTACTGTTAAACTTGAGTTTGTATTTAATTTGCCGCTCCGATTAATAAAGTTTATTTTGTAAGTATTCAAAATAGTTTGATGGCAAGTGTTGAGAATAACATAATTATGAACGTAAATAGTTCCCATGTGGGGCGCGATATCCGCAATAAACACGTGTACGATGCACAAAGACGTCATGGAGCCAGCTTTGTGCTTTTATTGGCTTCGGTTTAGATTCCAACATATGGAGTTGTCGTGGCATAAACGTAAGCACCGCGCCGCGGGAAATATCCTTCCGCTCGCGCAAATACAATGTTTGTTGTTGAATAATAAATAAAGCATGGCGACGAGAACAAACGTATCGATTTAGAAAAACCGAGTCCGCAGAAAAGGAATAAAATGCAAATGGATTAGCTACAAAGGTATAATGTTAAAGCCATCAACGTTTTACATTCTCAGTAAAGTAAAGATATACCTAAGTATATAAGATTCCGTTATTATTCGATTCGGAATTTCGGATATTGACTCCTGATAGTTTGGAAACTTTTACGCCGTGTGAAGTAACAGCAAACGTTTAGCTTAAAATTAATTATTTGCAAACAACATTCCAAATATCTTGCGGTTTCGGAAGACGGAGCTAAAACTCCCACGTTGATTTTTCGTAAATGAATCACTGCAGAATGAGCATAACTAAAGATGGATAAGAAGGACACAGTTCATTAAGTTTTTAGATCCGTCTGAATCATAAAAGAGTACCTATCTTTGGTATTGTTCGTCGACCAAAAGTCCTTTCTTTGGTATTGTTCGTCGAATCGTTGAGCTCCTCAAGTTCTGAGTTGAGCTGCACGATGTTTGACAAATGCGTGCACTGATTGGACAGGTCCGCTCAATCTGAGTGGTTCTTTCCTCAAAAGACCACTTCAGACACCAATCTACATGGTCTTCACACGATCTGACCAAGATTTTGTCTGAACTTTAAAAGAGACTGTGGCCTCTGAGTTTGTTTCGGCCTTTCTTCTCAGAATAGTCAGATAGGAAACGCCGACCTCATCTAGTTTAAAAAAATATAATTGACGTGTAAAAGTGTTTGTACTAACCTACTTACAGAAAATAAATCATTTATCACTTAATAAAAATCTGAAATTCACTGATGGACAACGCACAGCCGCTGGGTCTAGAAACATTATATTTTTAACCGACTTCAAAAAAAGGAGGAGGTTATCAATTTGGTTGAATATATAAATATTTTTTTATGTTTGTTACGTCAGAACTCCGTTATGTATAAGCCGATGTGCAAAATATTTTTTTTTTCATTTGCAAGGATACACTTTTAGAGTGATCCCATAGAAATATCATCAAAATCGAAGTAGTTTGGTTATTACACCAAAATTACTGGTAAACATTCAAGTAAACAAAATTATTTTTGTATGTATGTTACGCGATATCTCCGACAATTGTAGGGTAAATACGCCAAACATCGTCCCCCCCCCAATCTTCGGCCGTCTGGGCATTTTTAACTTGCGTTAATTTAAAAGGTAATTAAGTGGCAATTCTTCCACTCGAATTGCATCCTTAGTTCATACTCTATACGTACAAATCGTTACTATCCGATTAAGTCACTCGCTCTTCGCACACTGAGCGTCAGCAGCAATGCCGACGTTGAAACCTCAAGTTCATAGTTAAAATAGCTTACTTGCTATGAATACCCACGCTTTGGGGATTGATAGTACAACGATAAGACATCCTTTTTTTATTTTAAGCTTTGTTATCAATAAAAAGTTAGTTTTATTATATTTTGAGATAGTTTTTTTAACGTTTTGCGTATTGGTTTAAGGGAAAAATAGGGGGCCACCATTAGAATACCAGTTTCGCCTTAAAACTGGATTCTCGGCCGGGGCCGACTTAAAGTAAATGCAGTCTGTTTTATAAACTGCAATTCTACCAATTCCTTTGGCATAATAGGAGAATTTGCAAAGCTTTTATGTAAATAAATCTATTTTACGTTTAATCGCCAAATACCGGCCGGGGTGATATTAGTTGAATCTCGAGAAAAAAGGTACACAAAACAGGGGCCGACTTTAGAAATATTAAAGTTCGTAATGTCGGCCAGCCTCGGATTCGAGCGCCACTATACATGCTGATTATTATTACCTACTTTTCGATTGTGCGGGTAGTCATTTTTAATATAATTATGTATTTATCAAACTTATTTTTTCAAAATTGAGTATGTATTATTATAATTTTTTAATATTATAAAGTGGTTAAGTATTGTTGTAGAAGTTGATATTAATTATAACATTAAATTAAATTAATTATAAAATATTACAATATTGAGAACATATTTAATGATATCTAAATAAACATGGTTTGGGATACAAATATAAATTACTCTTTGGAAGTTGCTATCTATTAAACCCAACCCAACTACTATTTTTTTATAAGACTAAGTTTATTATGACTTTTTTTATTTTATGAAGCTGAGTTGTTGTTCGATTTTAATTATCAATGCATATGAATATACACATTTGCGTTTACCAAAGCATAATAATTTATTTTTTATTGTTGACCGATCTATTTCACAAATATTTTATTTATTTTTCCTAAATATTGTTACGAAGACAAAATATTGTTAAAACAACCACTTTTGATTTAAGTATTATTTTAATCCATTTGATTTATTTAATATAAATTCTTAATTTTTATTTAATTTTATCGTGACCGTTTGACTTTGTTATTATATAATTATATTAATTATAGTAACAAAGTTAAAGTGCAAATCATAAATTTTATTTACAATTGAACAAATACAAATGAATACCTACTTATTTTTCATTATCTTATTTTCAAACACCTATACCCGGCCGACATTTGGCAAAAACGCGACCGACCATGGGCCGTAAAAGGCCGACTTTAGGGTTTCTTCGTTCTCGATGCATTTAAACCAACTTTTTTCTTTTAGTAGAAAAGTCAATTCTATGCCTAGAAACATAAAATAGATTTATCACCTGTCTAAAGCAGCATCACAAGGTATCCTTTCGTTGCAAGTGATGGAGCCAGAGCGATCCAAAGTTAGAAAATCCGTTAGGGTGCCGACATTTGGCGTATTTACCCTAAATCAATTTCAAAAAATATTTTTTAATGGATAGGGTAAGCCTCGGGTGGTCCTATTTACATTTTTATTAACTAGTTTATTTTGACGATGTTATAATAAGTTCCTGTCACTGATATTTACATAGCATGTAGTGTTATACGAATTTGTGTGGGGTAAGTAAAATTGAAAAGCCAAGAAAAAATTAAGAAAAAGACAACCGACCTCCAAAAAAGACAGCAAAGTGACCAATAACTTTAATTTCGGAAGTCGGTGGCAAACAACGAAAATGCGAACCCAACGACACCGACTATTTTTTACTTTGCAGATGCTTTGCAGTGTCTTTTTTGGAAGTCGGTTTTTTTTTTGTAAAAAAGTTTTTCCGCAATAGTTTTGCAAAGAAAGTAAGCTCTAAAAAGGATTTTTTAAATTTCATCCCATAAAGAGGTCAAATAGGGCACGACATTTTGTATGGAATTTCGTCATTCTTGCCAATAGGAAATCTCATCGGGTTTTATGGCTTCTTCTACAGGACCTATATAAAAAGATTAGGTTAGGTTGGAGCCATACGATAAAGGGCCATGACAACAAATAAGCCTTACAAATACCCAAGAAAGAAAGCTGCAAAAGGAAAAAGGAAATACAATCAACGTTGTGCGTAGTTTGACCTACTAATTTGTGCAAACAGTTTTCATAGCCGGTTTTGCGAAGTTTGTTATCAATCTGAACATGATTACCGGTGATTATGAGTTTGAGTCAGAGGCCAGCCGTGGCCGGAACGAATTCGCACATGGCGCGTGACTGATCGAGCCTTGATTTATACATACAAGAGGCTCGTGCTAGTCTTACACTGATTTACATACTTACCTACATAGATTTTCTATCTGTACCTTTCCTTGAATCCTTATTCTCTTTGTCTGCTAAGTTTGGTTTTCGTCGCGGATTTGCATCATCTTGGGATGCAAATTCATTTTACTCTTTCTCTGTCGTGCCGTCTCTCCAGGATTCTTAAGTTGCATTTCCTAGGAGGTAGGTAACAGTTTAACCACGACAGCTGTGATTTTAAATAAATGCTGTATAAAAATAGTAACACCATAAAGACAGGTTTTACGAACAAAATTACTGACCCTCTCTTTCTCATCTCATCTTTCATCAAAATCTAAACCAATTTACACCTTGTTATCTCCGGTAGTCTACGTATCTCCACTAATTGCTGGGATCGTTAACATAATTATGCTATCAAAATGAAAATGAGAGTTTTCATTTAAAGGCTCGGTGACCTTTCATAAACGAGGTTCAATGTGGCGACACTGGTCAGGCCTTGCCGCAGGGCGCGACCAATTAGGGCTGGCAATTTTTTAAACGCTTTGATATACTCCAGCCAAATCAATGCTTCATCAAATTTTTTGGAGCCTTTTAGAACCAAACATTCTCAAGTGACTTTAAATCAACAGGTAGGTATCGTAGTACGTATGGAAAGTATAGAGAGTTGAATGTAAATGTAGGTAGGTACTGAGCTGCTTATCACTTCACACAAAGACCTAACTCAGAGAAATGGGTTACTTCAGTGCCGTGCGCGATAAGCTATGCAAGATATTTGTGCAAATGCGCACATGATATTTAAACCTAATACGGTTGCTGCTTGCGACTTGTAAAAGTTCCCCTAGCTTATGAAATATCTATCGACACAAATCATGGTAGGTAATCCTTCATCAGTCTATAACATTTTACCCGGAAACTCCTGATACTCGGACCCAGCGGGAGGGGTCGGCAACCCTAGGCAGGGTGGTTAAGTTCGCGTACGTTCGACCAGCTGAGTCACACCCGGTCACCTCGTAATCTGACGTAATGTTAATATATTGATCTCTCTACCGACCACCTCCAACCACATGAGAATACCCATTCATGTGGATTATATTGGAAGAGCACTGTTTGCTCAGCAATGTTGGTAGAAGGCACCAAAATTATAGATAAAAAATAAAAACCAGTCCAGTGCGAGTCGGACTCGCGCACCGAGGGTTCAGTACTTTGTAGGTATGTAAACAGTTTATCACGGGATATTTTTTTAATGCGTACAGTCAACAAAAGAGATAATTATGCAGGTTCGACGGATATAGTTGAAGTTTAATAAGAAACTGATGGATGTTTTCGACTGAAATTTAATTTTATAAACGAGCTGTTTGTTTTCTATTAATAAAATAAAATTTTATTCGAGAACATCCATCGGTTTCTTACTAAACTTCAACTATATCCGACGATCCTGCATACTTATCTCTTTTGTTGACTGTACCTACAAATTTATGGTTTTCCGACTTTTTCCTTTACTTGTGCTTCATGATCTTCCTTCTTGCCAAATTTCATGATTCTAGGTCAACCGGAAGTACCCTATAAATTTTGATTCCCTTGAGAGTGTCGAAATATACGTTTTTTGCGGCATAAACGGCCGCACCTTTTTTACGTTAACTTAGGTGTTTGATTTTTTCACAGCTTCAAGGGACTGTAGACCTGAGTATATCGTTTTAATTTCAACTCGATACCTCCACGCGTTCCCGAGATAAAGGGTCTTGACAGAGACGGACGGACAACAAAGTGATCCTATAAGGGTTCCGTTTTTTTTCTTTTGAGGTACGGAACCCTAAAAAGAACAAGGTAAATCCGGATATAAATAGTGCGAGTCACATGCGACACACATGCAGCTAACATTAACCAAGCAGTTACATAACGAACATTATTTAATAATGTTTATAACGCTTCAAATACATAATTAGGAACATAACTATTAAGAAAGAGAAAGGCGTTTTAAAGTGCGATGAGAAATCGATAAAAAAGGTTACCTACTATTTCTAAGATATGATAATATCTTAGAAATAGTAATAATAATCTAATAGTAGTAGTAGTATATTAACCGAGCATATGGCACCACAAAATCACGATGACAAAAAAAAACCTCCTTTTATTGTTACTTTGTGAGTGACCGCACCAACTAAGGAATTCGACAAACAAAATGCATCAGATTTCAATAGAAACCGCATGCCGCTACATTTGTTTTATCTTTGGGTTCGGAGGTCATCACAAAAAGTGGCAGAAAAACTTTGAATGGGACAAGTGCTAATGCGTGGGCATGTGGCCACACTCGAGAGCAGAGCAATCGTAATGCTAATGAAACTCATCTTCCAAAAAACATAAAAAGGGACACACATATGTTTTTTTTGTCCAAATATTTTTTTTCTCTCGCAAATTCTTCGTAAAAGTTTTGCGCAAAAACCAAAAGCAGCCGTTTCGTTCAAACGAATCCATTAAAATGCTCGTACCGCGTTCTCCCTCGAGTGGCTCTTCACTTCTGGGAATGCAACTACCTGCTTTTTATAGCGGAGATAAGGGCTTCACAAATATGCGCTGCAACCCGACCTTATTTGATTATCGATCAGTGGACCGTTAGCAGCAATAGGATTGAACGACCTTTCGAAATCGATAGGATTATACTGTATGGAAGTGACCCAGAATCCCGACGGAATGATGTACAGATATAAATGCATATTCATAGCCATGTGGTGCTATGCAAGCGGACTGTAGATGTTATTTATAGGGCAAATCATAACCATGGAGTGCATGATTGCATACATTTATTCGATACCTACTTAAGATATAATACAACTTGTAGCTGTAGTGATCCTTTGTCATTTCCTTCTTCAGCTTAAGTATAGTTGCAGACTTGCAGTGGATGACAAAATAATTATGCAAGTATGTAGTTATGAAGAAAACCGTTAAGCTGTCAGTGCACGAAACTGTACTGTGACAAAACATAATTGTAGACAGCGTCACAAATGTGTGACATGAACGTGGTAACAGAGATGTGGCTGAGAGCACAAAGGACAATGGTACAGTCGCCAGAGAAATTGTCGCGACTGATTTGATTGTCCGCGCCGACGCGCACTTTGTCGGCGCCAAGCCTCGTAATGTACACGATACAAGTCAACGCGAGCTGCGAGCTTCACAAAACAACGAACGGACAACGTCTTTATAACCTTCACCACCGTAACTGATACGACTGAGAACAATTCAGCTCCTAAATATGGAATGAGTTTGTCTTAGAATAATACCTTGGCAGCATTGAGAAAATTAGGGTATTCAACAAATATGTGTACTGTTTTACTTAATTGATCAATGTCATCAGTATCAGCTTCAACCTTGAGTACTTACGGACTATCGCCCAATATCCAATCCGTTTTATCTAGACACATACCTGCAACAAAGAACACAACAACTAAATAAAATAACACATTTATATTGTGCGCAACACAAAAGGGTGCGCTGACTGCCGGCACAATAAAAGGCTTCAATAAACAGCCTTTACTGGTGTGACAGTAAGCCTTAAGTTATAACACATAAGCGTCACGGGGTGGCGAGTGGCCACTAGATCAGATGACAGATGATAGGTATTTCATTGCTTTATTGCGTCGGAGTTTTTGTGGAGAAACGTGACTTCCGAGGGGCGTTGACCCCGCTACTGACTCCTGTAGGATGTCGAGATAACTTGCCACCGAGAGATAGCTCCCGGTGCATATATCTTACTAATCTAACCGCCTTTTAGGGGCTTTTTGTTAATCAGTTACCCTATATGGAACTAATGACGAATATGAAGCGGTTCCAAAAATGGAAATTAATTTCTGTGGAGATAAGTTGTTTTATATTCCGTACAGGGCCCTATTTCTCAGACGTGGATGAACGTATTAAATTAATAAATCGCTGCCAAACGTAAACATATGCTTCAGTAACATGCAGTTGTTACGCCTGTAAATAATCATCGTGTCGTTAAATTTGCATACAGCAATAAGTCTGGGAGGATACGAGTAAATCCGAGTCTCCTCATAAAACGAGACCACAACCGTTTTCCGCAAAACTCATAAGGCATAATGACAGTGCAGTTCTCATAAATAAAATTGAAAGATGTATGTTTTCGGCGACATGTGTTACCCGAAATGGTGCCCACGCTGTGAAGTTGTGACTACTCACCTTGTTATTCGTGTAAACAAGAATATGGAAGTTTCTGGCACGTCTGGGTGGCAGAACTCGTTCTAAGAACAAACTAAGTATTCGTATAAAAAAGTTCATTTTGAGTCGAGACGAACCCTCGGCTTTCTAGTGACTAACAAACTGTACCAACCAAAGACTTGAGTTAATCTTTTAGATACGTTCCTCCCGCTTTCTTTGCCATACGATTAGGTAGGCAGTAGAGTGATATTAGTCAGAAAATTATAAAAAGTTTACTTTTGATCTCAGTGAAGGCAATCGAAGCTGAACACATAAACAAGAGCTAAAACTACCGGCTCGCTGACGGACCTCATTAACGAACTGGTGATGGACTTATTATCTGCTCTAATAATAAACCCACTTTAGAGTGTATACCGCTATCCAAAACAAACGTCTTACTTTTCATCAGTGATAACATGGGTAGGAAGACATTAAATTCTTCTTACACTGATATTTTATTTACATAGTCGCCGGTCGTTCTGAAGTTACAGTCAGCAAGGAAAAACGAATGGTGTCAGTAACAATACTTCCTGATAACAAAAAAATTAATGGCAATGTTAAATATTAGACAGACGCTAATTACTCAAGTGCAAATAGAATCCATTATGAGCGTTCGCTATTATGAAAAGCCATGCCACAAAACATTTGAAGTAGCCAAGTGCAGAGATAAAACAAGTGTTCAACAAGCAACTGTGCCTGAAGCAAGTCCCATTGATGATATTTTCACACGCCGCAGATGCAACATAGCGCCAGTAGCCGACTTGGGCGGGCTACCGGCGGTGGCTATTTTAAATATAATTGCAGCCTCCATGTACTGCTCGCAACGTTTGTTGTCCGACCACTATGAATACAGTTCTGCAATAAACTTCGTTTTTTATTGTAACCGCGCGGAGATAAACGAACTGGAGTGAGGAGCTTAACTTCGTCAATGCTATAAAAGTGTAGCAAATATAGCAACTCTACGCCTGCGTGGAACTGTCTTCAGTTCTCTGGAGGACCGTACAGCTTGACTTATTGCTTGATTCGAAGGAGTGTCATTCTCTACTCATCAAATTTTGTTTTCGCTACGGTTTCTAAGTCAGTTAAATTATCTCCCTGTGACGATTTGTGTGTTTTAGATGTATAGCCTCGGGTGTTTTCGCCAGTCTGGGTCATCGCCAGAATTAGGTAGGTGTATGTTCGCTTGGGTCTCACGTACCCCCTAGCTAACCTAGCTCCCTCATTTTGTAATGTGAGAACTAACCAAAAGTGACGACTTGATTTACCTAACGATGTTTGATCAGAAACATGTGTAACGCATATGAAGTTAATGTGTTAGTACATTAGTAATCCCACGGACGGATTACACAGCGGCTCGACTCACGGTCGGTATCGATTGAAAATGCAATTTATTCTCACCGAACACCAAAAGCAGACTGCAAATAAACTGATTTGCGTGCAAATATCGAAGCCTGAATAGTTTGCGGTCAACTTTACCGAACTTTTTATGGAATTTCCACGTGATTTTTTTACGAATCGTGCGTTTGCAATGCAGAGCTCAATATTTATAAAAAACGCAATTTATGTGGGAGATTGCTTTACTCACTTTTGTTTACAAAAGAACCTACTTTTACCACATGGACATTTCAGAATAATATCAGACTAATCATCATTAGATTTATAATTTTTTTGATTGATTTATTTTTAGATTATTCGCTTAGTTAGTTGTTTATGATTTTATGTATTTTTTGTCCCCTTTACTCTTTCACACGCTGTCTACATATCTCTCTATCTATTGTCCTATCGCAGATATTCTGGAAGAGATTTTTTATGAAATAAGCATCACCTTTGTACTTATTTTTCTGTCCTGTTTTTTTTTTCTTGTCTGTTTAAAATATATGTGGGTACGTAAATGCTAAAATAAATAAAAAAAGTAAATTTTTCACAAAAAAGTTTTAGATTCTCGAACGGTTATAATAGTTAATTTGTTCGGATCGAGTCTGCGTATGTGAATGGAGCACAGCCCAGCACAGCTATCGATACGCGCTGGCATTCATATAATTACCTACGATATGTATAACATTACTGATACACAGGACATGTGTCCCACTATTAAGACGATAAGTTAACCCGACGGCGCCATATGCAGTAATTTATTCCCAGCTATTATTATATAACTAAACGGTGCGTCTACGCTACGATACGAAAATAAAATCGGCACAAGAATCGTCTCTGAAATGCCTGCAATTTAAAGATGACGAGACTGGTTCTCAGAAAAAGAAATATAGCTGGAAGAACTTTGTTTTATTGCGGAGATATATCTCGCGAGATATACAATTTAAGCAAGAAAATGTAAGCAAAGTGCTTGCCCTTTTCAAAAAGACAAATTCGCTGTCAATATTACGCTTACGTAACAAACAAATATACATAATGTTATATGTGTACCAATCACTTCAACGAGTAAAACGAAAAGATTTTCGCGACGAAAAACCTCTCGGGGAAAACTGTTTTCCTCTACATTAAGTTCCATCCCTGATTAAGCAAAACAAAACCACGGGAAAGTCTCCCGAGTCAAGAGCTCAAGCGACGCAATTTGCTACATTTCCATTACAAGCAGTCCATGTTGTTCAGCAATTACTCGCGAGTTTTATTACATACTCCATTGCTAATTAACCTGGATAACAGTTTACGCTGTTGGCTCGCGAGTGCATTAAAACATGAGTTTTACTGTTTCTGTTTTTAGTCAATTTTATTGTTGCATTAAACCATATCGGTTATATATATGTCTACGCTGATTTTGCATGACATTAAAAATTTGTCGGCAGTCCGACATCTCCGGCTAGTGTTGAATAATTCATTACTTGTAGCGTCGATTGAATTAAAGGTTGTATCTCAGTCTCGACATGGTATCGCGCTCTATTTGCATATCAGACATGTTCCGATGTGCACCAGATGTCGCTACATAGCCTTTGATAAGTTATCGACTAGCAAACGTGTTAGAGGTCCGAATGGGAGTCTATTAATAGTCCATTCAGTTAAAGATTTACATACAAAGTCAGTTTTTATCTTTCATTCAGTTTGTTATTTTCAGATCATTAAACTACCTACCTTGAGGTCTTGAAAGGTCGAAAAGAGATTTTTATTATTATCCAAGTCGGTTTAAAGCTTTTCTTCAACAATAAAACAACGGCACCAATAAACAGAAGCTGTGTTCCCAGATGGAGTCACGACACGACAGACAGACGCTTTCCGTCTATATCTGATTAGAGCGCACGAATTCTTTATTATTCACCCTGTTACTGCTCTTAGTAATAGGTGTACAAGATGATAACTCTCTGCTAGCTTAGCTGGATGCTAGCTGAAGACTCGTTGTTGGTCGCGTTGTAGCTACAACGCGACCAACACGAGTCTGAACAACGAGAACCTACGCAGAAAACGGAGTGTCCTCTATGAAAATTTGTACCTACCTTTATTACGTAACCGGCCTTCCAGACAATCTCTGCTAATCAATTTTGTTGGAATTGAACAATTTAATCAGACTAGGACAAATCACAGATGTATAATCTAATCACATCTTCCTACTCAATAAAATAGCCATAAAATGCGAAGATTAAAGCGAAGGAAAAGACGGCAAGACGAATGGTATCGATATTGGCGCCCAACACGGAATTCTAAGAAGGAATCCCATTCGATTCAGTTCGCTACAAGTACAGCGCGCGCCTCCACCCATTATACATTCAATGTGCATCGACTCTTTATCATTTTAGGGCGAACACGAATGTTAATCGAGTCGGTAAAGTGTATTTTTATACACGTCATTTCTTAAAATCGTGGGTTGATATCAATTTGTTAGGACGTGACTTAAATTTGATGATGTTCGCGTGGGCGCTCGTGCCACTGTAATCCGAAAAAATAGAGCCACACATGAAGGGAGAATGGCGACTGTTGGCACTTTTAGCCAATGATTTACGATACTGAGAAAAGCTTTTTACTTCACTCGCAAATTCGTCACTATATTGTCAAATGTTCTTGCTACTTACAAGCCTTAGTACTTAGGCAATGATATTAACCTTTTGACGGCCCACGTCAAAAAATCAAAAACGTGCCCTCAGCGTCGTACTATTTATTCAGTGTTCAAAGCCTGTCATGTAGTCGAACCATGACGTTCTGGGCACATTTTCGTTTGTCATTTATACATGACTGTGGCGGTCAAAAGGTTAAAGTAGAGAGATTTATTTGCAACAAATTCCGGACACCCGATAAAAATTATCCTACCAAATTAACTACACACAGAGTTCAATTACACACAGCTTAATTAAGGTTAGTAGGGTAGGTATTACTAACAAGTAATAACGGCATCCTGATAAATGTTGAAAAGAAAATTAATGTACATAAAATCGAATAAAAATCGTACAACCTACTATAGAAACGATCATAAAAAAATTAAAAGTGGTTCCTCCACAAAGGAATATCCTTGTCATCCGATAAAACCTTTGTGCTCATTTTAACAGGGATGAAAATAAAAAGCCTCCTTTTATCAGAGAGGAAATTCAATTATCTGTAACATAGTTACTGGTTGAAACGGCAGAGTAACGTCCGGTCGAAACGGGGAAGTTTGGACACCCAAGGCTGGGTAGGGTAGTTAGCAGTTGTTTGCATAAAACCCAAAGCCCCTTTTTGTCCCGTCCTGAATAATGGTATTGTTAATAGCCAGCTACATATAATATACATTAGTATGTGTATGGACCCACAAGTATTTATGTACGCAAGTGATTTACCGCACCCCGTTGACATAGAAAGTTTCCATGTTGCGGTTTGTACGCACCGCTGTAGGTACCTACATTTAAAATTAAATTGTTCCATCTATTTCATCAGCTTTTTAGGGTTCCGTTGCCAAATGGCAAAAAACGGAACCCTTATAGATTCGCCATGTCTGTCTGTCTGTCTGTCTGTCTGTCTGTCCGTCTGTCTGTATGTCCGTCCGTATGTCACAGCCACTTTTCTCTGAAACTATAAGAACTATACTGTTGAAACTTGGTAAGTAGATGTATTCTGTGAACCGCATTAAGATTTTCACACAAAAATAGAAAAAAAAACAATAAATTTTGGGGTTCCCCATACTTAGAACTGAAACTAAAAATTTTTTTTTTCGTCAAACCCATACGTGTGGGGTATCTATGGATAGGTCTTCAAAAATGATATTGAGGTTTCTAATATCATTTTTTTCTAAACTGAATAGTTTTCACGAGAGACACTTCCAAAGTGGTAAAATGTGTGTCCCCCCCCCCCCGTAACTTCTAAAATAAGAGAATGATAAAACTAAAAAAATATATGATGTACAATACCATGTAAACTTCCACCGAAAATTGGTTTGAACGAGATCTAGTAAGTAGTTTTTTTTTAATACGTCATAAATCGTGAACCGCAATTTACATTTTATTCAATCAACTCAAATATAAAAATAATAAAAAAAAACATTTAATTTCATAAACATAAACCTTATTCATAAACCCGGATGTTACGGAACCCTCGGTGCGCGAGTCCGACTCGCTCTTGCCCGGTTTTTTTATATTACTTGATCCTGTTTAGTGTTCTATAACAGTCAGTGTTTTGTATCGGTATGCACAGATTATCTAAGCTGCGAAGTAATTGCGTAACATATACTATCTGTAGCAATAGCTTTCATTTTGACAGTTCAACAACATTCATTGCGGTATTGACGTAGTTGAGCAGACAATTTTTTCGAACATATGAAGCAATGGATTAGAAATTTTGTTACGGAATTAGGGTCTGGTTTTCTTTGATGTTGAACTGTCAGCAATGAATTCTTGAAACTATACCTACTTTTGTTACGTTTCATCAACATTTATGTGTGTTACTTTCTAGTAAATCTTAACTTTTCTTTCAGAATTAAATAAAATTTAATCATTGAGCGTTTTATTTGGCAGGCCGTCACAAATGCGTATTTTCTATACTTTTCTATTAAGATCCTTTTCCCATTCTATTACATCAACGTCCTCAACTGTCAAGCTGCCATCTTTATCAGTTACCAATATCTAGCCAGCTCGTTTTACAATTCACGACAGTGAAACGTACAGAACGTGATAGGTTTTCGCAGCTCGACAAATTCATTCTATGAATGTAATATTAGCACTTTGGCACGTGCTTTGTGCCTAGGATGAGGTCTTTTATCTTTTGTAAAAATGATCTGGAAATTTTAGAGCAGAAGAGAAATGTGACCTAATCACATTTCTTGCAGTCAAAGAGTACCTAGTCCATACAATGTAAGAAATCTGAGTTTGTTATAGTGACGTAAGCTTTTTCATTAATGTTTTTTCTGATCTGGTTCTTTTTATCATTCATAAAAGTAATAGACACAATAGTAGCAATGATAATAGACAAACACATAAAGCGCTTGCACTACAAGTTTTTTTATTGTCTGTCTGTTGTTCAGATAATCACGTTAGCATGACCGTATGGTGCGCAACTAAAAGTACTTAATTGTAACAGGATCTGTGCGCAGGCGACGACGCCACCGCGGCGTGTCTATCCAGCTCTCCTCTAACCACCGATACATAAACACTTGGCCACCAGACCAACCACTTTCGCGAAACCTGGACCGGCTTTTAGCAAAAATTTGATCAGTGAAAGTCAAGAGTGATACGTAGAGTGCGACCGCGCCGCTCTCAGGGGTTCGTTTGATTAATTTAATCGATAGTCTCGCTAGAATAAATGCAACATACATCATCGAAATTTAAATAGAGAGATTTTGCATAAGGTGGTTTATGTGCGTCCAAAGTAGCACTTTACTATTAATGGAAGCTCGTAGATTGTGATGGCTTCGATCGGCAATATCTCCGGCTTGCTGTGTGACAGGTCGCCTTTCCTTTTTCTTTTTAATGCTGTCAGTATATAATTAACAAAAGTTAAATTTATGTGCGGTCCTCCCAGGCCGCTTCAAAAGACCAGACAATATTTCACCGCAGCGATAACTGCGGACGTAACAACAGTCATTTATATTAACTTATCTGAAAAATTCCGAACGGACAGGATCTTCGTTGAACCTATCAGATGGCAACGATATTCAAGAAATCCCATTATATTTTAAACTTTCTCCTTTATAGTCTTGTAGACTTTTACTGCAGTCGATTCAAGACGTAACGCTTTTGTAGCAATAGATCAATTTACATTTCCATTAACATTAACATCAAGTTCTTATCGTTCCATTAAAATCCCCTTATCGACTTCTATGGACATTGCTAAATCGTGGACACGATATTAACCTCCTAATCATAAAGATTGACTACGTTGTTTTTTACGATTATGCAAAACGACCTCAAACAATCTCCATGTTCGTATATAGACTCAAATAATACTTTTAGAATCGAACGCATTTTGTAGACTATGTTATGTAAGTGATAAGATAGATAGGTAGCAATGTAGCAATAGTTTATCATAAATGTTAGATTGAATTGAATAGGTGGCCACGCAAGTGCATATCTAGAGAGCCAATATACTTAGCGGGCAGTAGCTCCGTAGCTCGGTTGATCGGGTCGCTATCGTCAGATATGGAGTCAATTTGCAGTAATGCGGCGGGCAGGTTCACGTTACTTTTTATAACACATTCGAGGTCGTTGACTGCAGACTAAACAACACATAGTACTTGCGAGGAGTCATTAAATCAGGAAAACATCCAACCTTCGGTACAATTAAGCATTGTTGGGTTGCTATCTTCCGCGGAGCGATTGCTTTGTTCTAAAAATTATACCTCATTTATTTTGTTTTTGGTTACATTTGATTGCTAAAGTGTGTATGTTGCTTGTACTTGCATGTCCCATAAGTACTCTAGATATCCTATATCAGTGTCAATATTAAAGCTCTTGCTGCAATATCTGCACGTGTGTCAATCGGTATCAGTTATCGATACAGTATTGCCCGAACAATAAACTAAATCTGGTCTACGTCATATACCTACTTAATTTATTTTTTTAGAATTTACAACTATCAGCAGAATTGATAGTGTCTATCGCAGTAACGCACCGTTGTTGCCAACGACTTTGTTGTTTTCGTGTTTCAACAACTTCATGTGAAGCAGGTTTGTACACCTACTAACCTAAAAGTTATTTTAAAATCGTGTGTAACCTGTAAGAAAACAGCAGTCACAGCCAGCTTAATTGTTGCCAAATATGCAATCAAGATAAAAAGAACTACCGCAATATATTACTTGTCTTACCATCTAAATGTATTCTTAGAAATGCTTCCAAAGGCTACATGTGGCTTTAGAAAGATCAAATGATAAACGACATCGCAAAATGGACCGGTTCAAGAAGTCATCAGAATACAGCGAGTGTCATCCCGCTGTCGCCGCACGGCCGCTGCGATTTATCATCCTCTTGTATAGGCACTCTAATTGCGACAACTTGTCGCCATGTCCAATCGTAAAGACGATATCTCCCCTTATTCCGCGCCGCGGCTCGCAGCAGCCCTTATTTCATTTAAACTCTGTTCAACTCCCAACGTTCACAAACGCAGTGCAATTTTGTAAAAGTGCTGTTTATTCCCCATTTAAAGTTCAATGAACCGCAATTAGCAGCTAAGAAATTATTCTACGAGCACCTTAAGAAGGGTCGTTGGATGAATTTTAATTAGGAACTTCGTACAATTTAAATCCCAGCATAACATTAATGATAATGATAAAAGAATTATGAAGGCGTCGCTGGTTGTTTAAACAACTTAAGAAGAACAATAGGTAGACATATTGGCTGCAGCACTTGGAGCGAATTGATACGTGTAATGTTCAATACGACCGAATTACCTACATTCATTACACGGCTATCTGGCGAAGTGGTCTACACAGTAGGCGCTCTGTCTATTTGCATTTTGCATGTACTTAGCCCGCTAATGTTATTTGTCACTGTTACCTACTAAGCAATAAATGTCGTCTCAGATAGATTGATGATTAGGATTATTGATTTATTAGCTCACTATCTAGGTCGATAGGACCGGGCGTAGCGCTGCAAAATCCCGCGAGCTCGGCTGATCTATTGACCCGTCATATAAAACCGCTTGAGCGTTTATTAGCAAAGTCAAGATCGTCTTTTACGAGTCTGTTGGCTGAGCTGAGTGTATCTGGGTTACTGATACGAGATACGATAACGTCTGGGGTGATCATGCTAAAAATTGTGGATCAGAGTCGGAAGGCGATCTTCCAACCCTTCTAAATTTTTTAGCATGACCCGTTCGTTAGACGTTGCAACTTTATTGGCCACATGGTGAAACTATATAATATAATATTTTGTTCGTATTTACTTAATTTTACCAAGTTGAAAAATTGTAACGAACCAAATTAATCTTGTTTTTTTGTTAAATTGGTTTGTTTGCTCAGAAATAATGATTGTGCGGGTTCTGTGGGCAATCCAGTGACCACGGGTCGATATTTTACCAATCCTTTACGGTCAGTGTAGGCCCTTTATTTTTTTTTTATTTAAAACGGGAATTGTATCATAAACTGAATCCATTAAACTAATCGCAACTCAATTTTCGGGGAGACCTGCAAATACTTGCGTTGTAATCAAACTGGGCTCAACGTTTATTTCGGCGTGCTTCATGAATAGTTTTACATATAAAGTGAACACAAAATAAGTCTAGACAAGTTGTTAAATACTGTCGATACGCGCTACCTGTTACAGAAATTGACGTGTTACCGAACTTTCCGGAGAAATATACACCTTTACATCTTTGACGTCATAGGTACCGTAGCATGTATCTCGATAAACAGCAGGTCGAAGACTGAATTTGCAAACAAGTCGCGAGTCCTTTAAGTTTTGCCTGCACTTGACATAGGAACGAGTGACATTAGATAAAAAATATTCACTGTATGGAATGTACACCATAACCACTTTTATGTCTTTATGGCAATGTGTCGCCGAGTCCACCGCATAACATGCCACACGTGCTCCTACGGAATGGACCACAATCCGTGTGCAATTGCCACTTGCCTGTATTAGCTTTCAATGATATAGCGGCTTAAGTGCAAGAAGCTATTAAGTCGACATTAGATTGCCGGAGGCCGGTGGCGGCGGCAAGACGACCCGCTTGGGGCCAGCAGCGTTTGATTAGCTTGTTACACCGAGTATTTGCTCTGGTTTTCGCGGCGTGTCTTATCTATGCAAGACCGTCGTCCCATATCATCTAACAAGAGCAATACATACGTGATATGAATCTGCGCTGATGGAAGATAGCTTTTGTTTACATAACCCCTTTACGAGAATCTGGTTCTTTCTGCAAAAAGTAATGATAAACTCATTTAAGTCTCTCTCGTGCCCTACAATTAACATTGAGACAGTATCTCGCCAATAATTGCTGTGCAAATTATGGACTCGCGAAAAGTACTGCGGACGAAGTTGAAAGGTTAACTGGGTTATTGTGATGGTTTATATCGATTGCGGGGATTCGTGACAGAGATGTCCTCAAGTCCTCGCTAGGCGAGGTGCGAGGCGCGAGGCTGCGGGAGAGGGCTGCACTGCGCCCGCGCCGGCCTCGATGTGCCGCCGCCGCCTTATATGGCGCTGGCGGCCGACGGGCTCGGCAACTTGCGACAGGCCAGGTATTTTAGGCTCAGGCCCTAAATTGTTTACGTGCAATTCGCATGCGCTTAATTTCATTTTAAATGTCATGGCGCTACTTAACAAGTGTTACACTTGCGTTTAATACTGCAAACTGCCGCCGAGATCTTAATTAATCGGTTCTGATTATAGTTAAACGTTTTCAAACGACATTTCAATCATGACAGACATATTTGTTGCGTACAGAAATACGATTCCTAAGCACACTGTAAGAAAAATACTAAGGACAAATTCCTAAAGGCAATCGTCAGCTACCGTACAAAAACAGTTTTAATGACATTGCCAAAAATGTCACCGATCTCCAAACTAGGTCGAACAATCGAAGCGTCGGGATAAACAGGATCGATGGGTTATTATGTAGCCTAATAAGGGGGTCGGAGCATTCCCCGGACTGGTCCAAAGGACGCCGCCGAGGACGGCGCGGGCGCACAAGAACCAGCCGAATACTGGTCGCGGTTATTTAGGGAACAGGCAGTTCTGCGAAACCACGCACGCGATGCGCGTGTAGTTATCGTAATTTGGATGCTTTTGATTTTTTTGCCGTTTTCTCAAAACTGGCTTTGACTCCACAATCCGGAGGAAAACATTGCTCGAATTGTCTTGTTATGCACGAATTCTGAAGCAACTGAATAAAAATACATAAATATTTAAAAACTCAATTCCGTTGATTGTAAATTGGAATAAAGTCACACGAACGTTAGTTCACACATCGTTAGTGAAATCGCTGTCACAAATCGTTTAAATGTTCCAGTGTTATGAAACTGTTAAACAAAAATACTGCTGTGTTTTAACTACCTATCCGTGGTTTTAACTGTGACACGTTCTGTTTACGTTACCTACATTCAGAGGTAGATTACTTTCTTCGAACTAACATAAATATGTTCAGTAGGTACGAAATGCCACATAAAGTATTAAATGTTCGATAACCAAAACAGAACCGCGCACTTATCGCTTTATCGATACATTATCAGCATCGATAAAGGAACCGTACAAAGTGCGGATATCTACGAATCGGACGAGATAAGCGTACAATGTACAGGTAAAATGTATGGACTGAGAGTGAACACTGCACACATCGCTATCCAAGAAATGCAACATGAATAAGGACGCGTTCAAAACAATTTTATTCACTTTATTAATAGCGATGTTCTTAATGATAAACTAAACACTCAGACTAGATAATCATTTGACGACCAATTTTGCAGAAATACGTACACAGTCAAACCTGGGTGAGCGAGAACTGGGTAAGCGTGAAAACTCTACAAGTGATAGAGTAAATGCTAGGTCCCGACATATTAACCCACGAAAACCTCAATCAGTGAGAAACAGAAACCTCTATATGAGAGAGTCATTCTTCGCACTTGGACCTCTACATCTATTTGAGACTGCCACTAGCACCATCACACTAAGGCGAAAGTTTGTGAGTGTGTGTGTGTTTGTGTGTGTTTATATGTTTATTACATCTTCACGCGCAAACGGCTGGACCTATGTTGATAAAATTTTGTATGGAGGTAGCTGACACCCTGGATTAACATATACGCTACTTTTTATCCCGATATTTTCACGGGATCGACATTTACGCGGGTGAAACCGCGGGCGCAGCTAGTAACTCTATAAGCGAGAGTTGAGTGTACTTGTAATTACTTTTCATACCTCTGTAAGTGAGAAAAACCGATCCTGAACTTCGGTAAGTGAGAAACTTGGTTAAGCATCTCCCCTTGAACATCCAGGTTTGACTGTTAGTAGATACCTATCTACCTACTGTTAGTAGATAACTATCTATCTACCAAATTCGTTATCAAATGTGGAAACTCCGGCGACAGACAGAGTTGCTTCCAATGAATATTCCGCAGCTAATATCCCGGTCAGTCTCGTATAGTAACTAGGTACGTATGACACGAGACATATTACCGCAACAATTACCAATATTACCATATCCAGTAATAACAGTCGAAGCGGTTGCTAAACGAACATGCACATAACACGCGCAGGACACATGGGCCAATAATATTATCATGCTTAATGCTCGGAGCCGATGCACGGTCCATTATCGTTATAGAGCCAGCTAAGATGCAGACAATGTACTTACGATAAGCATACTGCCTCAGGATAACCTACTCAGTTAGCAGAAAAGCTTCTTATGTTCGTATGCACCGTCTAATGTATCCTTAACATTGTCTAGACGTACGTAATAAAAGTAAACTTAAAGTAAAATTCTCTACTTTTATGTAGTCTTGAATAAGAAAAAAAAAAATACAACCGAATTGAGAACCTCCTCCTTTTTTGAAGTCGTTTAAAAATAAGATAACTTGCCTCATATTTTACTGAAGGAACCTCACATTTGGTCTTAAACTGTTGAATGTATTCGATGAAGTTACAAAGGGTTTTGTAACAAGCTTGTATTTTACAGCTTTACGAATAAGTAAGTACCGAGAACTTTAAGTGAAATTACTTCCTTACTGATTTAAAATAGTAGGCGTTAACACTGAAAAACAATAAGCTAGTGCAGCTCATTTACAGCACTTTATAAGTACAATAAAAGAGCTTATCTGGAATACGATTAACATCCGCATAGATTTTTGTTCAAGGAAGTTCATCTTATTAGTTTTTGCACTTTTAATTCAAATTCATATATTTGCATAACACGTTTATGGGATGTTACAAAATATTGGATTAGGTAGATACACTGTATTGTATTGTAACCATAAGAAGTGTGCATAACATGTGAAGTCTTTGAAAATATCGTCATACAAATTAAATAATATCAGGATAATAAATTGCTTTATATGTTAATCATAATTAAATTATTCCATCATGTTTCATTATATTTAACGTATGTAAGATTTGATTACTCAATCTGAAAGTGTGGGAATCCACCAAGTATTCTGATGTTTTGCATTATAATTGTTGATAATTATATAACTGTACTTAGGTATAACTTGTCATCAAAAGATAAACAGTGCCACTGCCAAGCCAATCTTCAGTTATTCTTAACCTCATTCAAAGGTAAATCATGTTTAGCGACACAATGGGGCCTAAAAAGGCCACTTTGGCAGAATCATAAAAGGATAGCTTATGGGACAGTTAACCGTTATAGTACATTATGATACATGTGTGCTATGTTGATCATTATGCTCGAGGCGGTATTATTCGCGCGAGCCGCAGGCGAGTGCGATAAGAAAGCCGAGAGTCTAATGATCGATGCACACGCGTTTCATACGACGTTTTTCAACACACTTGCGAGGAAAAAAACAGTAGCTCTACCATGAGTTTGCACTGCCAAAACTCGCTAGCGTCTACGTAAATAATATGTATGAAATATTGTAAAGCGCCCCTAGCGGTCACATAAAGAATTAAAATTCGTACCATGAGCACTATAGATTTCGATAGGTAAGAAACCTAACGTAATCTATTCGATAGTCGCTAACGTTTTTCAGCTTTTGCCATACAAAACGGCACCATGAGTTAATAATTTGACAGACGCTATCGAAAAATATTATACGATAGTAGTTACGTCACTCACTAGCATTTTGACGCGTGAAACATATGTCTACATTGAAATTATATACTTTTTTGAGTTTTTTGAGTCAAAATAATGTCTGGAAGAGCTTATTTAGCATGGAATATGTTGGCGGCCACTGAATTTGAAGACCAACGACGTAAATAACGTGAATTTTAAGCCAAAATTACAAGAAAATGAAATTCTAGCTTACCAGGGACATTTCGCAGCTTTCTAGGAGGCTTGCTGTGATGAATATTAACTTAAATTTAAATAAAAGACATTTTACAACAACCTTTTCATTTATTTTATTATTATATGGGAAACATACAGCATATTTAACAAAATAAGGAACACAAAAATTGACATAAAAACACATACTTATTACCTACTAACTACACATTTTTTTCCTTAAACATTGGACACTAGGATTTCCCGTGTATCGTGGGTGCATTTACAAACACAAATATCACATGCACAAACATCCAGACCCGGAACAATTAGGTATCTTTCTTTGGAAGATTGGATCACACAACTTTTTGCTCCATGCGACAAATGAACCGGCGATTCTGAGCGCAGAAGCGACAGGCAGTTTCTAAAAATTGTGCCATACTGGTCCTCATTGTATTATTGGCATTTTGTAAACTTATTTAACTGAATTTTATTAAAAAAACGCCGTGAACACAATGTCAACAAATACAAAATTACAAATTGAAAACGACACTCGATGACACAACAGTGACATATAAGGAATAAAAATTCAACAACCACTAAATACTTTAAGAAGTTCACTAACCGCCAACCATTCTATTTAGTCGGATTATTGCCTATCATAACATTTTAAGCATAGGCGATAGCACTACATTTTGAGCATAATAGATGCCGTTCTCTCTCCTTATTACTGAGAAAGAAAGAAACAAAACTTAAGGAAGTGACGTTACATACGACACGATCTATCGAGTTTACCTTAGCGCCTGCGTAAAGCTCCGTAAAACTCATGGTGCAAGCATTATCGAAATCTATTCGATCCACGTTAATACGCTAGCGAGTTTGACGCTAGCGAGTAAGTTTTCGATAACAACTCATGGTAGAGGTACAGACTTGTATTGTTAAATATTAACTTGTATGGAAAATGGCGCGCTGGTTTTGTATTTCCGCATAGCCAGCACTAGCAATGCGCGCGCAAGTGTAAATAAAAGCACTGACCACAGAGCATGTAAAAACAATTGCAAAAAAAAAACAATTGTAGTTTAGTTAGTATGGAATTAGAAAGTACTATTGGCATAGAGAAATATACCTACGTTAGTTCAGTGAGAATCCGCAATGATAGAACGCCAGTCAGGGTCTTTTCCGTTTGGTTTCGGGTAGGGACCACGGACAATTTTAGGTGGATAATTAAAATTTTCTTACGTTTTTTGTAATTTGCAGGTCAGTATCAGGTTGCATCTTGATCAAATATGATTCGCGACTATAACGCGTTTTGAGGGGAGTTAGTACTCATGAAAATGAACAACTTTTAATATGGGATTAACCCTGAAATCGCGAAAAAAAATCAGCCGTTTCCTACATTTATGTTCGCATAGCTCGTCAACATGTACTGAACAGCTGATTTTTTTTTTGCGATTTCAGGTTTGGCCCCATAGTAAAAGTTGCTCATTTTCATGAGTAGGGGAGAGGGGGGTACAGTGGACCGTGGGGCACAGTGAATCCACTTATATAACTCCTTGTCTATCGGCTACACACACACCGCAGACCGATGAAACGCGCGCTCTTATAGTTCCCCCTCCCGACCGCCAGTGCCCTTGACGCTCTCGCTGTGGGAGCACGTGTAACCGCCATTTCGCCGCCCGTAAGTACTAAATCTATTTTTTTACCGGCGTTCATCGAATGTTCTACACTAAAAACTATTTGATATTGTGTTAATATGATTAAAGTTCCTAAATAATGATTTAATAAGCTCTCAAAATAAAGTGATATGTTTGTCCTTTAGATTAAGTTAATCGTAAAAATGTGTTTCATTTTCAAATATGGCGTATCGGGGAACAGTGAACCGTTTCACTCTGGGGCACAGTGGGCCGCAGTCCACTGTGCCCCATACTGATATTACGGACCTGACTTAATTTGGTAATTGTTTCAGGCTAACAACATGGTACGGAACCGCACAAGAAAAACTAATATTGGTCTCGTAAGTCGGGAACAGATGAAGGATGCGATCGATCTCATTTTAGAAGGAAATAAAATTAGGAAAGTTGCTGCACTAAAAAACATTCCGTATACAACTTTACAAAGATATTACAAGAAGGTGGTCACAAGCGATGCCGAACAGCGATTAACACCCAATTACGCAGTTAAGAAAATCTTTACTGATGAACAGGAGCAGTCACTAGTCGACTATCTCGTCACATGCAGCCAAATGTTCTATGGTCTGAGTCCAAATGAAGTCAGGCAGCTTGCGTATCAGATGGCTCTCACTAATAATATTAGTGTATCACAAAAATGGCACGACGCACAGAAGGCTGGACAGGAGTGGTATTACGGTTTTAGAAAACGCCATCAAGTTTTGAGTCTCCGGACACCAGAGGGCTGTAGTCTCAGTAGAGCCACAGCTTTCAATAGGCACAACGTGAAAAAGTTTTTTGATAACCTCGAAATAGTAATGACGAGAAACGAATCATTCGGGAATGGTACGAGAATATTTAACTTGGATGAGACTAATACAATGACCGTCCAAAAATCGAGTAAAGTTTTAGCGGTTAGAGGGCAGAAGCAAGTAAGCAAGGTTACTAGTGGTGAAAAGGGGACACTTGTGACTACTTGCTACATAATCAACGCACTAGGCTATGCTCTTCCACCTGTGATGATATTCCCACGCGTGCACTTTAAACAACACATGATTTCGGGAGCTCCGACAGGCACTTTAGGTCTCGCTAATCCTTCAGGCTGGATGAACAGTTCACTATTTGTTAAAACAATGAGGCACTTTATTGATCAATCCCAGAGCAGCAAAGAAAACCCATCGCTGTTAATAATGGACAACTATGAAGCTCACATTTGCATAGAAGCCATCAATTTGGCAAGAGAAAATGGCGTTACTATCCTCACAGTTCCTCCCCACTCAACTGGCAAACTGCAACCATTAGACGTTGCTGTTTTCAAACCTTTTAAGACTGCTTATAACGCTGCTATTGACAGTTGGATGATGAGAAACCCCGGTCAAACTTTTTCGATTTACGAGGTGGCACAGTGCATTAAAGAGGCACATATGAAAGCCATGACACCAGCTAACATTTGCGTTGCTTTTCAGTGCACTGGGATATTTCCTTTTAATAGGGATATATTCACTGACGTAGACTTTGCTCCAAGTGAGGTGACGAATAGAGACATAGTGCAACCTGTGACGCTGTCTGAAGATGAAATCCGCATAAGAACGCCATCTCCATCACTTCTCATGGACTACAATGATACTTCCGAACATACAATTATAACACAAGCGTTGAATCAAGCTGTAACACCTGCACTGCAGCCAATTTCATTCCTTGATCCATCAATTACGGGCTCGGCTTCTGAAAGAGTTGAAACTGAGACACCGGTAAACAGAGGAGCACCTGCCGAAATTATGCTGCCTGAAGATGAAATCTGCAGAAAAACTCCATCTCCGTCTACTTCGGGACTCCAGAGTTCAAGCACTCAAGCAATAACTTTCTCGAGCCCTTTTGATTTCCGAGGAATTCCAAAAGCTGCTCCGAGAAAAAATAACCGAGCACCACGCCGCAAAGGGAAATCCATGATAGCTACAGACACACCAAATAAAGAAGAAATAGAGAACCGTCAGCAGGAGAAAACCGATAAACAGAAAAGGCAGCGTATGCAGGGAGCTAAGAATATAAAGAAAAAAGTTTTGCAGACCGCATCGAGTGATGAAGAAAACAGCAAAACCGGAAAAAAACGAAATCAGCGACAAAGAAATGCTAAAAGGAAAGTTTCAGAGTCTGAGTCAAGTGAAGAAGACATTGGTAATATGAGCACGTATTCTGAAGAAGAAGGTGGATATGATGACGAAGATGAAAAAGAAATAGATCCTGACAACTTCCGTCCTCTTGAGTCTAGTCCCAATGAAAGCGATTTTGTTTTAGTACAGTTTGTTGCACATAAAACGAAGGTATTTTACATAGGAAAGGTTATAGGGAAGCGAGGTGGAATAGATGTAGATATAAGTTTTTTAAGAAAGAGTACAAAAGTAAGGAATGGATACAGGTTACCGGATGTTCCAGATATAGCTTCGGTACCCTTAAGAGATGTAAAAATGATTTTACCTTCGCCTACTTTTAGTGGAACTAAACGGCAACAACAGGTCTATAAATTTGATCTTGACTTTTCCCGCTTAAATTTGCGATAATTTCTTTTCCTTTTTGATACTTAGAAATTTATTATTTTTAAAGTTTTGAGAATTTTGTGATTAACAATAAGATTGTTTTTTGTTTTTCTAATTTCTAAGAGATGACTTAGTGCATTTTCCAGATTTTAAGGCTGTTGAAACTACAGACTGATAAAAGTTAATAAAAGACTGATTATTTTGTAATAATTATGATTAAAAGTATTGATTAAACAAATTATTCTTTTATTTCATATCTCTATTGAAACAGTTCACTGTGACCCATTAAAAAAAGCATGGTAATTGTATGTGTTAATTCACTGTACCCCATTACGATCCACAGTACCCCACATGAAGATCCAGTGTGACCCAGATGTGGGGTACAGTGAATCATTTCCCAACTTTAAAAAAAACGTTTAATGCTAAAAATCTATTGATATTATTGCTAAAGTTGAAATAAATGTCGTTAGCCAACATCCCGTTCTGTTAAATGAAACCGTATTTTTATTGAATTTGTTTTTTATTTACTGCTTTGAACCGCTGACAAAAAAAAGTGATCCACTGTACCCCCCTTACTAACTCCCCTCAAAGTAGGTATGTCCCTCGTTTAATCTAACGCTCTGTGTCTGGGGGCACGGAAGTGCCCCCACCAAGTCGAGCAAAAAGGGGCACGGCCGTACCATCCTTTTCTCGAAGCAGTTCAGGCCATTTTCGACACCCTATAACTTCGTTGTGGATAAAACTGGAAACCTGAATTTTCAGTAATCAAGCAGGCATTGTATAAACATGGTATATTTCAAATTTCATTCAATTTGAACCAGTAGTTTAAGAATTATAACTAGTCAAAGTTTCTTAATTTTGTCACTCACTGACTGACTGACTGACTGACTGACTGACTGACTGACCGATCATCAAAACTCTAAGGCACTTCTAGCAGACATAGAAGCTTCAAATTTAGAATACAATTAGTGTTTAGTGTATATAGCAAGGAAAAACTAAAATATTTTGAAATTTCGTTCCAGTTTTCTAGATACACCAACTGCATAAATAAATCTTTGCTGACTTGGCAATCGCACTGTGAGATACATTGTGTTTTCATGCGATGGCCAAGTCAATCTATGTATTTTAAACATAAAAGATTTTTAATATTGATATGGTCACTACAAGATGTTGTTAGGTTAGCTAATTACGTAATAACTTAAGACAGAAGGTCCCTTAAGTAGGGATTGAATAAATTAACCGACTTGGTATAACATGGATCTCACAACTTTTTACGGTAGAAGAACTGAGTTGCGAGACTTGGTTTTTTTTACAAGTTTGTTTTGATGGCATATGTATTAACAGAATTATAGTCATTAGAATAGAATCTTTCTAGTTAGATTTTTCCCTAAGAACTTTTCCATAAGAAAGATGTATTAATGATTCGAATGATTATTATACTCAATGTTTCGCCCTCGAGATTAGCGGTATTATGATTATTCGTACTTCTATTTACTTGTAGTATCGCGTTATTGACTTCCACTACATCACTAAAGTTGAGAAAGGATGTCGCCACAAGCGACAACAATCTCCATTTAATTTCATTTTTCTGTTTCCTGTCGCCTGTCACCCGCACCTGCGAGGTCTCAGCAGTTTCGTTTTCATTCGTGTTTTAGTGCTCATCCACTTCAGTTCACTACTTCGCACAAAAATAAGAAATAAAAATCATGCCGAAGCGCCGCCATGATAATGATTTTAACTATCTTGTTAGTAAAATACGAAAATTAGAAAAACAAGTTAAAAGTTCGCGGCGCGAATCACGCCTTTCTTCTCAATCGAGCCGATCGAGCCATGTGTCGTCGGGCTCGTCTTCGTGCTCCTCGAGGGCTTCCTCACCAATTCCTGCTGATAATCTCGAAAGTAAGTACCTACCCTCAATTTTTTAATATTTTTTTATGGCAATTTTACTAAGGCGGCTTAGTAAAAACTACAAAGGATGACCCAGGGTCGATCCGAAACTTAGACCTAGGGTCTAATACGATGCGCCAGGACGACCTAGGGTCTGTCTCTCCCAAATGGCTAGCATTCGTTGCACCAGGATGACCTAGGGTCGATCCGAAACTTAGACCTAGGGTCTAACACATTGCACCAAGACTACCTAGTGTGTCTACCCATATGGTTGCTTTTGTTGCACCAGGAGGACCTAGGGTTTATACGAATCCTAGTCCTAAGGGACCCGAGTTTTTTGCATAAGAGCTAAAATTTCGTGGGAATTTGCGCTTTTATTCGCGCTACCCTCTGATTAACATTAATCTTGAGCAGAGAAGGATACAGTGTTACGGTTTATTGTTGCAGTTCACGATGAGGCATCAAACCCGGTCGTGAATACTGTGGTGGCCACACAACCGCCTGCGTCACCAGAGCAGGAGACCATCCCTACGATAATCATACCGGATACTCCGGGTGAGGCAACCGATCTCAGCGGGTTGGAGGAAGCTGCTACCTCAGCCGACATCGTAGAGATCCTAGGTGATGATCCTTCCGCCTCTCAGGACTACGGACCGGACATCAACAAGGAAGTGGCATCCAGATTTGCGCACTTCACAACATCTGGATTAGACAAGGAGGTTCGTAAAGAACTTATAAAGAAACATTTGGTCCCTGGCAACTGCACAAATGTAGCTGCGCCACAGCTTAATACAGAAATCAAAGCTGCCTTGCCTGAATACGAGGTTAAAAAGGACAAGGCTATGGAGGCGAGACAGAAGCAAATAGCAGCTGGCATTGCATTCCTGGCGAAAATAATTTCCGACCAGCTAGGTAAAAAAGATAAAAACAACGACCTAATAAAGGACTTAATGGAGGTAGGTCGGCTATTTTGCGACGTCCAACATTCTGAATCTGAAGCGAGGCGCCACTTAGTGCTCAACAACGTAAAGAAGGATCTTAAGGATCAGTTGGCCCTAACAAAAATTGACAAATTTCTTTTCGGAGATAACTTTGCAGAAACCCTTAAGACAGCCAAGGTGGTTTCAAAGTCCTCATCCGACTTGAAGCCAGAAGCAGCCAAGAAACCTAAATATTTCAACCAGAACAAAGGCTCTTCAAGCAAAAATTTAAACTGGAAAGCGAGGACACCGGCCCGCAGGCAGACGATGGCCCCGCAGCAACAACGTTACCAGCCGCCTGCACAGCAGAACGCGCGGCAGCTCGCAACCTCGTCGCAGAGTTACACGCAGCGGTCCAAGCAGACCCGCCGCCAGTAGACAAGGTACGGCATGCGGGCAGGCTTGCACTTTTTTATAGTCAGTGGTCCCTCATAACTGAAGATCAATCCATCTTATCATGGATAAAGGGCTACCAAATCAGATTTGATCGCCCGGTTAATCAGCCCTGTTTACCTAACTCAGTTTTTTCAGATTCTGAAAGAAGGAATATAGCTGAAGCGGTTCATAGTTTAATATCTATTGGGGCTGTTTCCGAATGTGAATCTAGCCCTGACCAATATGTGTCACGAGTGTTTACTGTACCTAAGCCGAATGGGAAGACGAGATTTATTTTAAATTTAAAAGGATTAAATAAATTCATAAATACACAACATTTTAAGTTGGAAGATATTCGAACTGCTCTTAAGCTAATATCTAAAGATTGCTATATAGCGACTTTAGACTTAAAAGACGCCTACTTTTTAATTAAAGTCCATCCAAATTCACGGAAATATTTGAGATTTTTCTTTGATGGTAGACTGTATGAGTTCAATGTTGTCCCATTCGGCCTTTGTACCTACATCTCCGTTCATATTTACTAAACTTATGAAACCGGTCGTAAAATTATTACGAGCTTGTGGCTATTTATCATCAATTTACCTGGATGATTTTTTTCTAACTGGTTATACCTATCAGGAATGCCTACAAAATGTAGAGATTACTCGAACGTTACTAGAATCATTAGGATTCATTGTCAATTATGAAAAAAGCATTTTGATCCCGTCAAAATCTGGAAAGTATTTAGGGTATATTGTAGATACCCGCAGGTGGCAATTAAGCCTACCTGCAGACAAAAGAGCTCGTATTAAAAACGAACTAGTAAAATTCAAAAAACTTAAACGTTGCAAAATAAGACAATTTGCACAATTAATAGGTTTATTGGTATCCGCAAGTCCCGCAATAGAATATGGGCTGCTATACACAAAGGAGCTAGAACGTTGTAAGTTCTTAAACTTGATAGACAATGACAACTACAACAAGTACATGACATTACCCCCTACTTTATTACCGGACATAAACTGGTGGTTAAGGGCCATTGATCATTCTGTTCATAGAATACGAAATGATAAATTTATTTTAGAAATATATTCTGACGCTTCAACGACTGGGTGGGGCGCTGCTTGTAAAGAACAAACAGCTAGTGGTCAGTGGTCCCATACTGAAAAAATGTTGCATATAAATCAATTAGAACTTATTGCGGCCTTTTTTGCTCTTAAAATTTTTGCAAAAGACTATTTTAACTGTCAAATACTTTTACGTATTGATAACACTACTGCGGTTAGTTACATAAATCGTATGGGAGGTATTCAATACCCTCATTTGACCAGGATCACAAGAGACATATGGCAGTGGTGCGAATCACGAAAGATTCTAGTGGTAGCCTCGTACATTAAATCGCAAGATAATTTCACTGCAGACAGAGAATCTAGACGAACCCATCCTGATGTGGAATGGGAACTTTCTAAAAGTGGCTTCGAAAAAATTTTAAAACATTTATTAACCCCAGAGATAGATTTGTTTGCCAACCGTATTAACAAAAAATGCAAGATATTCGTATCTTGGCATAGGGACCCAGAAGCTTATGCTATTGATGCCTTTACTTTGGATTGGTCCAAAAACTTATTTTATGCTTTCCCACCTGTGGCAGTAATATTAAAATCTTTGCGTAAAATAATAACCGATAAAGCCAGAGGTATTATGGTTATTCCTCACTGGCCCTCTCAGCCGTGGTACCCACTTTTTATGAGACTGCTCTCATCTGACCTTGTGGAACTGAATTCTGAGGATGTTTTTATTCCTGATTCCAGCAACCGCAACATACAAACCAGCACTACCCTGGTGGCCGGGATTTTGTCAGGAAGGCGTTGCTTCAGCGTCTAGTCCCGCCTCCGGCAGTAGACATCATGATGGCCTCCTTTTCGGACAACACTCTCAAACAATATGAAGTTTGCTTCAAAAAATGGTATTTGTTTTGCATTAGAAATAAGGTTAACATGTACGAGCCATCCATTCCAATAATTTTGGAATTTCTCACTAATATTTTTAATGATGGTGGCCAATACGGTACGATAAATTCTCATCGCTGCGCACTTTCCTTGATCGTAGGAAACATATCAGACGACGATAGGATATCTAGGTTTTGCAAGGGTGTATATAGGTTACGACCTCCTCTACCGCGTTATACCGCTACTTGGGACGTCAGTGTAGTCCTGAATCTTTTAGACTCATTGTATCCCAATGAAAATCTTACCCTCGAAAGATTATCAGGAAAATGTGTAACATTGCTGGCTCTTGTAACGGCTCATAGAATACAGACGCTATCTAAAATTAAGACTGACCAAATAGTGGTTCTAGACAATCAAATAATAATTAAAATTACAGATTTGATAAAGACATCAAAAGTTGGTACTAAACAACCAACTTTACATCTGCCTTTCTTTAAAGACCGACCTGGGGTTTGTCCTGCAAAGACACTCATATCATATTTAGATAAGACGAAAGATTTAAGAAAATCTAGCAACCTGTTTATTAGTGCTCGCAAGCCTTACAAATCAGTTTCCTCGCAGACGCTCAGTAGATGGGTTAAGGCTATGTTAAAAGAGAGTGGAATTGATGTCTCTGTCTTTTCCTCGCATAGTACTCGTCACGCTGCGACATCCAAAGCTCATAGTCTAGGGGTTAGCTTAGATATAATAAGGCAGACGGCTGGATGGAGTGGCAATTCCTCCACCTTTGCAAAATTTTACAATAGGCCAGTCTTCAATTCGGAAGATAGCACAGCATTAGCACGAACAATCTGCTCTCGTTGATTACGATAGATAGGTATATGTTTGATTGCGTATATCCAGTTAGAAATACACCTAATTAATTAGATATTATCTGATTGTAAGTAGGTATCTACTTTGAGAATGAAGAATGTACATACTTTAGATCCAATAAGTTGTTTAATTTTCTTTTGTTAAGTTGTTACCTAATATTCATTAGGTTTATTTATTGTATTTAATTATGGTCATTAATAAAAGTAATAATTGAATTACTTAGACTATTATTTTTAGAGTTATGGATATTTCCTCCACTTGCTCTCAATATCTACAAGTAAATAGAAGTACGAATAATCATAATACCGCTAATCTCGAGGGCGAAACATTGAGTATAATTAATGATTAAACGAACTTACCTGTACGTGAAGTTCTATCATAATTATACGAAATGTTTCGCCCGAAGAGATTAGCGGGAGACACCCGCCCTCCCTAAGTGACCCAGGTCGTTACGGAAATATAAATCTCTCAACGTGATGAAAACGAAACTGCTGAGACCTCGCAGGTGCGGGTGACAGGCGACAGGAAACAGAAAAATGAAATTAAATGGAGATTGTTGTCGCTTGTGGCGACATCCTTTCTCAACTTTAGTGATGTAGTGGAAGTCAATAACGCGATACTACAAGTAAATAGAAGTACGAATAATCATAATACCGCTAATCTCTTCGGGCGAAACATTTCGTATAATTATGATAGAACTTCACGTACAGGTAAGTTCGTTTAATCATTAATAATTCTGTAAAGATGTAGGTACCTGTTAGAGTCGCAAATCATATTTTGATCAAGATACAAACCTGACACTGACCTGAAAATTGCAAAAAACAACGGACAATTTAAGGTGAATGCGCAGTGGTCTACCACTGCACCTTAAAATTGTCCGAGGTCCCTGCGCATTCACCTTAAGGTAAATTTTTTTTTTTTTTTTTTTTTTGTTCCTTGTGGAACAGGCTAGGGTCAGGGACCATGCTGCCTAGTCATCAGTTAGTTGGTATTTTTTGGTAAATTCTGTTAATTTCATCAGTTTATTTTTTTATAAGTAAGGTAGATCCAGTTAAATTCATTAGTTTGATATTTATCCATAAGTAAGTAAATCCAAGTTAAGTCATCAGTTTCTCATTTTTCCTAAGTAAAGTAAATCCGTGTTAAGTCATTAGTGTTATAATATATTTATTTCACTATAATCCGTGTATAAGACTTTATTCTACAAAATCTTAGGTAAAATCCAAAATAAAAGTCAATGAGAGGTTTTTCTTATCAGTATTTAAAAAAAAAATAGTTCCCGAAAACCCTGAAGATGGCGTTGAACTGACTATGTTACTAGATGCCAAAGTCAAAACGCTTGGAAAAAAAAACATTGCGGCACGTCATATACGCTCGTTGAGTGACAGTTTCGTTTGCTTTCGTTTTACGATCTCAAAATTACATCCAAGTGAATTAATAAAAAAATTATGTGACTTCCGTTCCTTGCAGTAACTTACCAAGTTCAGCGCCATCTATCCAGCGACTAGGGAAGCGTTAAAAAAAAAAGAAAAAGAAAATCCCTCATTATAAAAAAAAAAAGCTTCTGTAATAGCCTTGTGTCAAGTCCTTTTCTTTTTTTTTAAACCCCAACTGACGGGGTTTGGGGTTATCTAATTAACTTATCTTTCTTATTAATTTACAATAGAAAACGAAATAAGTATTACGAAATTAAAAAATGAAAAACTATTTATATTTAAAAAGACACTATATACACAAAACAGATATATATCTATATACACAAGGAATTAAAGCCCAACTGTATTATTAATGAAATTAAACAAATGTAAATACGTCGAACTATTTACAAGGAGAGCCTGGATGGAGCGCGGTACCAAATCAGGACTACCATATATTTCAATAAGCTCATCCATTAGCACAAGGCGCTGGATACCAAAGGATGAGCAATCAAAGAAAATGTGAGCTAAAGATTGCTCAACTTTAGAATTACAATGATCACAGAGAGGACTATGCACAATTTTCAGACGAAACAAGTGATAATTTAGACGACAATGACCAAAACGAAGCCTGAGTATGGTGGAGTAAAACTTCCTGTTCATGTAAGTATTGATTTTACAGAACCAAGGCATGGTTCCTATGGGAACATTAAATACAGCATACCATAAACCTTTATTTTCAATTTGGACTGTGTGATTCCAATGCCTTTTCCATATACCAATGGACCTTTTTTTCAATAGAGGGACAATGTCTGTGCATGGAACAGATATGTTGAGAAAACCACTAGAATCAGGGACATCTTCAGAATTTGTTAAAGTTCTGGCTAAAAAGTCAGCCCTTTCGTTTCCCAACACACCAACATGTGAAGGGACCCACATGAACAAAACCTTAATATTATGAGAAGACAAATGCAGCCAAGACTCTTTTATTAATGAAATTAGATAGTTTGTATTAGAATTCAACCTATTATTTTTGAGATTTTCAAGAACACTCATGCTGTCACTGACTATAATCCATTCACAACATCCATCATTTTTATGTTTAATATGTTTTAAGGCAGCAAGAATAGCCACAGCCTCGGCTGTGAATATACTTGTGTTTGAGTTTATTTTATAACCAGTACCAGTATTCAATAGCCCATCGTAAATTGCAAATGAGACTGCAGACTCAGTTTTGGAGCCATCAGTATACACAAATCTATAATCAGTAAACTCAAGTAGTTTACTATGTACATCTTCCTTGGTGGATAAATTGTGGTCAATGATGATGTCAATCGCAGGAAATTTGCTGTTAAAATCCCCCTGATAACATGGAAGAAGAGATGACTTATGAATTTGCAAAGTTTCAAGAAAATTTACATATTGAGAAAAACCTTGAAGTATATATAGAGAGTTACAAATAGTTGGTGTACTAGACTGTGTCAAATTTGAAAACAGGTGATTATTATTTTTACTATATAGTTTTAATAAAAACCTTTCTTTCAAGTAAGAGAATCTTATACTTAATGGAGGAAGTTTACATTCAACTTGCATTGCATTGATTGGAGTGCTTTTAAATGCTCCAGTAATAAGTCTCAAGCTTTTATTTTGTATTTTATCAAAGATATCTACTATCCTTCTATCACCAGCAGCAAAACAGAGAAAACCATATTCAAAATGACTACGAATCAGAGATTTGTACAAAAGCAACAATATTTTTGGATCAGCACCCCAGGAGGTTCTACACAAAGATTTCAAGACATTGAAAACTCTGTTAGCTCTTGAACTTACCAATTCAACATATTTTTTCCATGAAAAATTATGAGTAAAAGTAACACCTAAAAACTTAGCTTCATGAAAAATAGGAATAGAAACTTGATTGTAATACACAGAAGGACTGAAGTTGCTAGCTTTACCAAAGACTACTAGTTTAGACTTAAGTGCATTTATATCTAGATTTAAATAAGAAAAGTATGTAGATAAACCATCTAAAGCCTTATTTAGACTATTTGTTATTTTTGTTAAATTTTTCCCAGACAAATACACATCCAAATCATCAGCAAATTGAAGATTTTTAACCTCAGAACCTAGAATCAAATTCAAACGACGAATATACAAAATGAATATTAATGGAGAAAGTATTCCGCCTTGACAAACTCCAACAGAAGCAAACCTTGGCCCATATAATTTATTATTATTCTTAACATAAACTTTCCTTTCAGTCAAGAATTCACTGATCCAGTGAACTATTTTGTTTGGAATTCCAATAAGAAGCAATTCAGAACAAAGTACATCAATATTGACGCTATTAAAAGCTCCAGCAACATCAAAAAATACTGACACTAAACAATCCTTATTAATGTAACTATTTTGGATATCAAGCTGTAACTGACAAATACTTTCACGAGCCGATGTTCCTCTACGAAAACCAAATTGATTAGCAGGTAAAATATTGTTTTGTTCTATGTAAAATTCCAACCTTTGTTTTATTAATTGTTCAAAAATTTTACCAACACAAGATGTAAGTGCAATGGGGCGATAGGAATCGGGATCTGAACGAATTTTATCAGGCTTCAAAATAGGTATCAGACAGTCAGACTTCCAAGAGTGAGGTATATCATTGTTCAACCACAGATTATTTAATACTTTGAGAAAAGTGTGCAAACCTCTATCACTAAGCTTTTTCAACATAATATAAGGAATACCATCCAGTCCAAAAGCACTATCTTTTCTAGAACAGACAGCAGCCATGAGCTCCTGTATTAAAAATGGTTTTATTAAAAAACTATTTACAGAATTTGTCTCACTGGGAAGAGGAAAATTTGGTTTATTATTTACATAGTCTGGGGTATATTTTTGCAGAAAATCTTGAATCCAACTATCATCATTATTGTCACAAGAATATGTTTTATTAAATTTCCGCATATATTTCCAGATTCTCGACAGAGGCGTACATCGATTAAAGGAGCTGCAGAGATCAACCCAACTATTTGATCTTTCTGTTTTCAAAGTAAGTTTTTTGAGGGCTTGTAATTTTTTAAACTGTATAAATGTGTCATCTGAGGGATTGTTTTTAAAATGAATATAAGCCAACTTAGATTTTTCAACTGCTTCTGAGCATTTTTTATTCCACCAAGGAAGAGGAGGGGATTTAACAAAATTCCTATGAGATGAGTTTTTCATAGAGGAATCAGTATGCATAGAAACTGGCGTATTAGGAAGACACTTATCAATTGCAGAATGCAAAATTTTACAAAACGCAGTATAAGTTTCCAATGGAGCAAAGTTTTGGTCCTGAAAATTAGATAATTCTAAATCTACATTTTGTTCATACATCTTCCAATCAACCAATTTAAAATTAGGATATATGGGCAAATGTTTGTTGCTACTAGTGTTTGCTAAACTACTATTATTTAAAAAAACTTTAATAATTACAGGAAGGTGGTAACTTCCGAGTGGATCATTATGTACAGACCAATCACAAGAAAGAGCCAATGATGGGGACACCAAGGACAAATCTAAAGCATTTGGACGCCACGTCAAAGAACCGACTGTTGTCACTTCACCATTATTTAATAAAATAAAATTATTATCATCAATAATCTCCAAAATATCCCTACCTCTGGGATTTGTAGAATTACATCCCCATGATGTGTGATGGGCATTGAAATCACCAGCAAATATCATTGGTTCAGGCACTGATTTTATTAAAGATTCAAATTTATGTTTGTTAAAAGAAGGAGTGCAATTTGTTGGACAATAAAAACTTACAATACTTATTTCTGTATTATTTACAGTAATTCTTACACAAATATTTTGTAAGGAATTATCAGAATATGTATTTATGTTTCTGTAATCTATACTATTATGAATTAAAATAGCTACGCCATTGTGTTTGTTACCAATATCATTTCTTTCTATTTTGTATCCTCTAATGTTAAAATGTTTAATAGGTGTCAACCAAGTTTCAGATATAATTGCTAAATGTATGTTATGGTCATAGAGAAATCGAGTTAATAAAAGCTTATTACTTAAAATACTTTGTGCGTTCCATTGCATGATATTAAGATCCATTCTTAAGAGAGGAAGTACTATTTCTGAATGTGTTCTGTAGAATTTCTTTTATAGATGTAGTATTTATGGGTTTATCTTTTTGGCTTACTATAATTTTTGTTATTGCATTTGTTAGAGTATTCATGAACAAATCTGACTTAGATAAGTTCATAATCTGAGTTTCAATACTTTTGTGTGTTAATTGCGGAAATGAATTTTCATTGAATAAATCTGAATACTTTACGGCTCTGGATTTAATTTTACTTTCCTCAATTTTCTGTTTTTTTTTGGGGACAAGTGTTTGAAATAGCGACATGATTGCCACCACAATTGGCGCATTTAGCGTTTTTAGGATCTTCTTTGCATATTTTAAAACTATGGTTAGATGTACATATGGAGCATATTATATCATTTTTACAGTACTTTGCAATATGCCCAAACTTCATGCATTGAAGGCACTGCTTTACAGGTGGAACGTACACGCTTACCTCATGTCTCCAAGAGTCTAGATATACATACTGTGGCAACTCTGTTGATGCAAAAGTCACCGCGACAGTTTGAGTGGGCTGGTATGTGACCGCACCACCCTCACTCGGACTCTGCACTCGGCGCATGAAGCGCCTCACTTGTATCACATTTCTGGAACTCCCAATTAACGCAAAGATTCTTTTATTGGATAAGTCCGTAGGGACTGAGGTAAGAACCCCAGTCACTTCAGTGTCGACAGCAGGTATTGTTGCTTTATAACCCATTTCTTCCAATAATTTTTTATTATGCAAGAAAACATTAGCATTATTGGAAAGATCGAAAGTGATCCCAATTTTATATTTATTTATTGACCTCAAATGTAGTATCCCAGTCACACAATATTTCCGTATGGCATGGGATATGGCCAGCCTATCCTTGTCAGTAAATGATTTGTTCTCATTCTGATGAGATAAGAACACGATATATTCGGATTTTTTACTGTTTTCAGGGTACTTCCTTGAATACCCTGGAACTTTAAATATGCTATACTTCTTGCTGCAGTCATCATCAGAGTCAGAAGAAGTATCCACTGATGCTCGATCGTCAGGAGGCTCCGCTTTTTTCCGCTTCTTGCTTCCCCCCATCTTCAAATCCCTATTTACAACTATTCACACTAACTATAGATTTAATATTTCGGATTCTTCCCAAAATATACAAAGATATATACAATATTAATAATTTTTTAGAAAACTATTTCAATTTTGGCGCCTTGTACGTTTCAAGGTTCCCGCGCTTTTTTTCCCTTAAGGGGGAAGCGCTAAGGTAGCCCGCGAAATACAACTTTTCTTACGTTTTTTGCAATTTACTGGTCAGTATTAAGTTGTACGTTGATTAAAATATGATTCGCGGTCGTAACAAATATGTATTCACAGAATTATAATCATTACAATCAGTAATACAACTTGTTAAGTTAGTATAATCCCCAAACGTTAAGATTTCATGAAATAGTCATTCTTGGGGATTACTTGGTCTTAGAGAGTTGTGTTGATGACTTTAATGATTATAATTTTGTAAATACATATTTGTTACGGCCGCGAATCATATTTTAATCAACGTACAACTTAATACTGACCAGCAAATTGCAAAAAACGTAAAAAATATTGAATTTCGCGGGCTACCCTGGCGCTTTCGCCTTAAGGTAAATAAATATTAGTTAATTTTGGGACCAAGGACAATACAGACTATTAAAAAAAAAGTTGATTGATGAGATTAAAAAAGTGCGCATCTCCGACTAGTAAATAGTTATCTGTGGAAATAAAGCACATGTGGATTAAAGTAAAGAAAAAGCACGCGTTTTTAATACACTGCATTATGGACCTAAAAGCGGTTCAATAAGAGCCACTTTACGAGCAAGTGTGTTGAAAAGTTAATTATATCAAATCCCATTGGCGAAGCATTTATCAGTTATTTTTTTTTTGTCTGTGCTAAAGTACCAATCAATCCAATCCAAATCCAATCCCAACTTCTTTGATTATCCCTACGTAGTGCAGCGAAAAAAAGACAAACACGGACTGTCTTCGCCATATTACGATTCATAATGTTATCCTTTTATCATTCTTCAAAGTGGCCTTTTTAGGCTCCAATGCCCATTGAGGCATTGACAGAGATAGAGGCTAGGCTAACAATGCCAATAAAAAAAAACTCAAATCATGAGCTCCGCCACAATTGAAAAAAAAATCGCGTCATCCCCAAACAGTTTAGATTTCAGCAAATCAACAAACACATGTGATTGTATTCCAATAGCAAACGCTCTTCGCGTAAAAAATATCTTTCCCTTATAAGCTCATGGAAGGGCATTCTTCCACGGTGCAAAGTCACGCATTTCGAGGCTTGATTTTTGTTCAAGCGGACTTTTACGCGACCCTAGTTGCCTTATACAGCATACAGAAAAACAAGCAGACCGCCACAAGGCACACAATAAACTGTGAATTATTCTACATAAAGATTTTATTAGCATCGTAAAAGCTTCCACAAAAGCTGAACTTTCAATAAATGCAACTAGTTCTTTTGTTGCTTCAGAAACATCGTAATAAACCTGAAAAGATTGCCGGTATAAAAGTCATTTCTTTTCTAAATTATTTTAAAGACAGAGATAGTAACTAAGATAATTATGCTACTTGTTCGAAGTCCTTTACAGACAGAGATAGTAACTAAGATAATTATGCTACTTGTTCGAAGTCTTTTAAAGACAGAGATGGTAACTAAGATAATTATGCTACTTGTTCGAAGTCCTTTAAAGACAGAGATAGTAACTAAGATAATTATGCTACTTGTTCGAAGTCCTTTAAAGTCAGAGATAGTAAATAAGATAATTATGCTACTTGTTCGAAGTCCTTTAAAGACAGATATAGTAACTAAGATAATTATGCTACTTGTTCGAAGTCCTTTAAAGACAGAGATATGTAAATAAGATAATTATGCTACTTGTTCGAAGTCCTTTAGAGACAGAGATAGTAAATAAGATAATTATGCTACAACAAGTAGCAAAGTCTTTTAAAGGTTTTTTTAAGTAACTAAGATAATTATGCTACTTGTTCGAAGTCTTTTAAAGACAGAGATAGTAACTAAGATAATTATGCTACTTGTTCGAAGTCTTTTAAAGACAGAGATAGTAACTAAGATAATTATGCTACTTGTTCGAAGTCTTTTAAAGACAGAGATAGTAACTAAGATAATTATGCTACTTGTTCGAAGTCTTTTAAAGACAGAGATAGTAACTAAGATAATTATGCTACTTGTTCGAAGTCTTTTAAAGACAGAGATAGTAACTAAGATAATTATGCTACTTGTTCGAAGTCTTTTAAAGACAGAGATAGTAACTAAGATAATTATGCTATGCTACTTGTTCGAAGTCTCTGCTTATTAAATACAGGGTGACAGGGACATCGACGCGCAACCTGTTACCATGGATTCTGTAAATCATTCTGAACCCCTAGCGTTGTTTTTCGTCGGTTATAAAACATCAAAAAATAGCTCAGTTCCATACATTTTGACCGCACAGGTAGGAACCTATTGCACTTTTCTATGAAGCAGTTTTTTTTTTTTGTTAACCGACGAAAAAATATTCTACGCTAGGGATAGTATCATGTGCTGAATTCATGGCTATAGTTTGCGCTTCAATATCCCTGCCACCCTGTATTTAGAAGGATAATCTTTTTTTTGCGGATGGAAAATCATCAAAAAAATGTGTCAGACTCTTACTGACTAAAACCCACCCGTGTTCCTTCCTTAGCCCTTTATGTTCCGGGCCAGCGGAAACCCTATCGGACAATCCCGCTGAATACGGATTGTCTCAGCCCTGACTGTACATAAAGGTAACTCGGTCGACAGATAAACGTCGCAGGCGCTTCTTAGAACTTGTGAGTCATGTTAGAACCATGCAAGTTTCTGTTAGATGTACCTACACGGACATCGAACCAACTATGTGACCTTATTTACTTAACAACAAATGACGAAATCTATTCAGGTATCTATTCAATCACTGTTTTATGAAAAACTCAGGTTTCTACATCTTCTCCATAACAACCGTCTCATATTACTTAGTTAGCCCAAGCAGTTTAACTAAACTTGCTTGTTTAAGGAAAGTAGGACTGCGTCCTCGTGCATCCACTTCCCGTTTTTCTAATTATACCACGTATTTAGTTCGAGAAAACTAGCTTAATGGCCGCGAGACGTGTTTCACTACAAAATGCACGCTATAATTCTACCTAAGTTAACGTTATGGCGTCCCTCAAGTAGCGCAAACAAAATAAATGTGAAAATAGTGGCCCGAAATAAACGTCGCCAACCTTGCCACCGCCTGGTGGATCAATAGCGCCTTGAACTTAGCGCCGCGCCGAACTTACACAGCCCAATGGAGTTCAATATTATTTTAGTAAGTAGAACTAAGCCTTCTACAATATGAGCAACAGTTTTTCATGATCGAAGTTTACTCATACTCGCTTTAGATATCAATAGTTTATTTGACACTAGCTTCCGCTCGCGGCTTCGCCAGTGAGGTATGTCGATAAAAACTATGCTATGTTTTTCCCCGGGATGCAATCTATCTCTCTGCCAAATTTTATCGAAATCCGTTCAGTGGTTTAAGCGTGAAAAGGTAACATATAAACACACAGATAGACAGAGTTACTTTCGAATTTATAATATTCGTATGGATTTTAGAAAGATCTTGATTCTTATTATTTGAGCTGCTTTCGCGAGGACATCAATCAAATACGCAAATGCCAATTTTAATCGAAAATAGAATCAGGACGCTACATATTAAATATAATTACTTATCTTTATCATAGATCTCCTTAGAAACATCGTGGGAGCTAGTAGGTACGAGTATCTTAGATCTTAATTATTGATGTTAATCTTAGTCGTTTCGGCTCCCTACATGTGCACAAACAAATTAATTGGAATGGTCACGCTCACCGCTTGTCAATATTAATATACTTAAATTGTTCGCCCACATCCTGTTTTAGCCTCCTTCTGAGTGCTTTCAGATGTAGAGTAGGTAGGTACGTAGACTAATTTATCATAATAATAATATTGACTATTTTTTTCCTGCTAATCTGGACTAGATTGGTCGCAAAAAGTTCGATTGCAACATTTAGGAACTAAAGCTTTTGATTTTGCTTAGCTTTGGATCGCTCTGATGCAGTCGAGCTCGGGCTTTTAGCCTGAAGGCTGAAATATTCAGTTTGGTTTGGCTGGTTCCGGAGTTACCACAGTAGGTTATGCAGGTATCTACAGTGCAGTGACCAGTGAGGTAGGAAAGAATCTTTTAAACATTTAGTTTCCCATCAAATTGCAATCAATTTCTCGAACCGATGCTAGAACTCTAGAGAGCAGTAGAGTTTCATTAATAGCAATATTAGCACTTAACATTTTTAATGGCCTTGTTTTTCGCCACTTTAGGATTTTGTAGTTCGGTTGTGCGGTCAATAACCAATCCATTTTATTTGTACAACAAGTTTCAACCGCCCGCATTGATCCTTGGGCCCAATTCTGCTAACTGTCGCCGTCAAGTTTATGATCAAACTTAGACGGTTCTCGTGTAGTAGTGCTGTAGTGTTCTGTGATGTAGCACTAGTAGTACGTACTCAACTGTTAGACGTACCTACTCACACATGCTTGGTCCAATCACGTTTTTAGAATTGCACGTATTGATACATATTTTTTGATTCTTCGAATGAGCTCTACAAGTCTTCAACCTGTTTGAATTAGATATGGTCGTGTGACTTGGATGCATTATAAATTAACTTTACTTAAGTGGTGATTTTACTGAATATCAAGATGACTTCTGATAATTTTCGTCTTTTATTCAGTCAGAATTGTACTCGGGTGGCATTGGTTACCATACATACTTATTACCCGTATTAAGTAGGTACTTAGGTATCTACCTCCTGAGTTAGGTAGTAAAATTCAAAGATATTTTTTTCGTAGAAATATACCTACTGTGTTTTCGGTAGCGCGGCAGTGAAAAGGTCCAAGTTCGCTGCCCGCGTTTATTTTTTTTTAGAAAATTATATGCCATTTCTGTAGAGATCATAAGATTCATTAGAAATTATGCCATTACCGTAGATAATTTCTAATGAATCTTATGATGCCTTTATTCATCTCTCCTACAATAGATGATTATTAATTAGTTACATTATACAATCGATGGAGACTCGATGTTTTATTAAAAACAAGTGCTCTGACGTTTGAATGTAAGTAAGGCGCGACGCGACGTTTACGTAATAAAACTGTCATTGTATCCTTGCATAAGTAGTTATTTTTAGTCTTGACAGAGACGGGACTAAATCAATGTTTGTGTGTAAGCATCGGTGATTTGTGTGAAACTCTCCTGATATGAAGTTGAACGCGCAACTCCTATCGGCTGTCACGATCAGTCACGTTAGCTACGCAACGAAAAACTTCGACCAACTACTTACTTATCTTGCGATATCAGGTGAAATCCACAATGCCGATGTCTACAAATTCACGTATTTTATCAAAATAAATTAAATATCAAGTAACGCTATTACGCCTTTTTGGCATAATTAATGCTTGTTGAAGTAGGAGACCCTGAAAATACTTATTGTTCATATGAACACGATAATGTTCATATTTTATGTACTCATATGAAAGTGATATCAGTATAAATAAGTAGATATGTCTGCATTCTACTTGATATTTTTTTTTATCTAAGCTAGATACCAGTTTTATCAAAGATGTCAAGTGGATATCTATGTATTTATTTTTTCACCTGTTCAATTTTCTATAATAATTACCTGCATATAATATAGGTATACAATCACTTTCAAGTTCTTTTTTTTTTAATTTAATTGCCAAGATAATCAATTGAAAATAATCTTTAAAAATCCGCCCTTATGACGTTGCACTGACCACTTACTCTCTATTCTTAGTTAGGTACTGAAAAGCTTAGTATTTTTCCTAATAATCCTAATAAGTACTAAAATCTCTACCTATTTGACAATACATATTTTAAAATAGCTTTCATCATATTATGTTCTTCTCCAAAATTAAGCAAATGCAAATATGCCTCGCTCAACCATTCTCTATTCTGCAACCAACAGTATACATACAAATCAACTACCTAATTGATTAATTCATCAATCAATTATTGACAACGCATCCATACACAGCACCGCTCCGGCACACAAGCGGCATGCACGGCGCACGGCGGTGACGTCGGAGGAGTCGAGCTGGACTCACCTGCGTGGGCAGCACAGTCTCCCGGCCCAGGGGTATCGACATTTTGCTAGCGGCGCCGCCGGCCGCGCCCCGGCGCCCGCCCGCGCCGCACCATCCACCAACCCGCCACCACGGGCCGCGCGCCCGCTCCCCGGCTCCCACCGACGCTCACCACAAACAAGAAAAACACTTTCCCGATATCGCGATTTTTCACGACTTTACAGGATTCCAGCACTTCAGCTGCTTTGACGTATCTCGGAGACAATTCCACACATCACGAGCAAATCCTCATTCATACAAAGTATCACTTATAAATATAACTAATTCGATGCATATATGTATAATCAGAATACGGCAGTGTTAAAGCGCGATAAAATTCACGCACCGGACTAGCAGCCACCCCGTGAGGTGCGAGCGTGCGACTGGCGCGCCGCCACCGGCCGCGGCCGCCGCGCGCATCGCTCACCCCGCGCCTTCGTGCGAGACCCTCGCGCCGCTCGGCACGCTCGCGAACCAACCGTATGGGGTCGCGGCACAGCCTCCTTCATCTCAGCTCAGGCGGCACGCTCAGAATCCTTACGGCTGATCACATGGACACGTGCCGCGGACACGGGCGTAGTGCGGTTATCGAGCGCGCGTACACATGCGCAGTGGGCAGCACTATCACCGTCGTGGCTCATTCATTTGTACAGGTCTCGACTCGAATAGCGCACACCTGAGCAAATATTATGGAACTGGACGACAATAGATCCGTTGTTTCGAAATGTACAATTACCGGAGCAAGGCAGGCAGTCTGGAGCTTAATTTGTTTCCTCATTAAACGTTAGATTGGCGTAAAATTGTTGCAATCAAGAATGAGCTTTTGTATAGGTTCCTTCTTAGAATAAGTTCACATACTTAGTTTACAATCATTGTCGATTATAAACTCAATTTAAGCATTAGGTACGTAAAAGCTTTGGTATCTATCAAATAAATCTTATCAGTTAAAGCTTTTTAGAACTTGGCGAAAATGGGGCGCACTTCCGTGCACCCTAAAACGTTTCAGGAAAATTTCAATTAATAAAATCGAAACAACGAAGCGCTTAGTTTTCCGAGCGATGTTTCCGTCATACTGCATATTTTGGAAGGGTGCAGACTGCAAGGAGTGGACCTGCGTGGGCGCAGCTCGAGGCTGTATACCTACTCAATCGGTTCGCCCACTTTTCCTTTCTACTACGTTCACTGTTCCAGATTACGTCATTATCTATACTAGGTATCTGTGTTTAGTTGACTCCTCGTTACCTTCGCCGCCGTGGGAGGAAGCAGGCGAATGCAGATGTAGATACCTACCTGTAGGTAAATAGATGTAAGCCTAGGTGCTTAAGTACTTGGTTGAAGGCTTGGACTTTCATATGTATGTATTTCTTATGTTATTTTCTACTTACTTACTACCTTTTGACGGTAAATTACAGCTTAGCTACATGTGCGAAAGATGTCCAAGACGTACCTAATTTCATTATTTATTGCTTATTTATATACTTACTTTTCTTTCGATTCTTAGCGGATCTGCGGACCTTGCGTTACCCCTCGAAGTTTTGTTATTTGAGAGCTTTTACTAACAGAAAGCGTACCTACAAAAGCTAATTGTTACAGCAATAAACATCAATGTTGACCAATTCTGTAAAAATTTACTAAACATTACATTAGGATCGGGTAGGGTTCAAATCTGGAAGGGGGTTTTAGCCCATATTGACCCAGTGTCCGACACAACTCAATTAACACCACGTCCGGCCGGGAAATCGAACTCAGAACCTGACGCTTGCCACTCGATTTCGTTAAATTAATGTAGGTAACTCATTTATCAATACACGTACGTTATTACAAACACACCTTCCAATATATAAATAAAAAGAATTAATAAACGTAGGTATTATTGAAATCTTTAGAACGGTCTTTCCTTTGGTGTTCATCTATTAACCCTATTATAAGGAATTTGAGCAGAAGTGACCCAGTGGCAACGGCCCCGACTTACGAGTTGTCGTGGGTTCGAACTTAGGCAGGCGGTTTTCTTCGTGTAAATAACTAACTTCATCAGCACTACTCTAAAAACGGTGAAGGAAAACATCGATCGTGAGGAAACCGGCATGTCCTAGAACCAAACTTTCGAAGACATGTAAGGCTGATTTTAGAGTCGCGCTGACCGCATGCTGACCGTCGGCGCTGACAGCCTCAAACGTATGAACTTCAAGGGAGCGTTTTAGAATAACGCGTAGCTATCAGCGCGTGCGTTTCATACGTTTCGGCTGTCAGCGCCGACGGTCAGCGTGCGGTCAGCGCGACTCTAAAATCAGCCTAACATCTACCAACTCGCACTGGGCTCATCAGATAGATCATAGCCCACTCCCTCCTCTCTCTCACTCGAAAAGAGGAGGCCTGTGTCCCAGCAGTGGGATACAATATAGGCTGATTATGCTATTATAAGGTATTTAATGAATGATTACTCTGTGTTATTTCAGTGCAAAAAAAACCGGGCAAGAGCGAGTCGGACGCGCGCACCGAGGGTTCCGTAACAGGTTTATGCATAAGGTTATGTTTATGAAATTAAATGTTTTTTTTTATTTTTGAGTTGATTGAATGAAAGGTAAATTGCGGTTTACGATTTATGACGCATTAAAAAAAAACTGGCCAAGTGCGAGTCGGACTCGCACACGAAGGGTTCCGTACCACAAGGCAAAGACGCCGAAAAAAACATGTTTGTTGTATGGTAGCCCCCCTTAAATATTTATTTTATTTTAATTTTATTATTTATTATTAAAGTTAAAATACAATTGAGTATTTTGTGAATATTTCAAGTGCCTACCTGTTGCCATTTTTGATATCGAGCAAAAAAGAGCAAAAAAATCGCGTTTGTTGTATGGGAGCCCCCCTTAAATATTTATTTTATTTTGTTTTTAGTATTTGTTGTTATAGCGGCAACAGAAATACATCATCTGTGAAAATTTCAACTGTCTAGCTAACGCGGTTCTTGAGATACAGCCTGGTGACATACAGACAGACGGACAGACGGACAGACAGCGAAGTCTTAGTAATAGGGTCCCGTTTTTACCCTTTGGGTACGGAACCCTAAAAAACTACTTACTAGATCTCGTTCAAACCAATTTTCGGTGGAAGTTTACATGGTAATGTAACATCATATATTTTTTTGTTTTATCATTCTCATATTTTAGAAGTTACAGGGGGGGGACACACATTTTACCACTTTGGAAGTGTCTCTCGCAAACTATTCAGTTTAGAAAAAAAAAATATTAGAAACCTCAATATCATTTTTGAAGACCTGTCCATAGAGGTTTGATGAAAAAAAAAATTTGAGTTTCAGTTCTAAGTATGGGGACCCCTAAAATTTATTGTTTTTTTTTTTCTATTTTTGTGTGAAAATCTTAATGCGGTTCACAGAATACATCTTCTTACCAAGTTTCAACAGTATAGTTCTTATAGTTTCGGAAAAAAGTCGCTGTGACATACCTACGGACGGACAGACAGACGGACGGACAGACAGACAGACAGACATACATGACGAATCTATAAGGGATCCGTTTTTTGTCATTTGGCTACGGAACCCTAAAAAGATACCTATTTAGCAGTCAGTAGTAGGTGGAATAAAGTTAGGACGAAATAATGATTCGGCTTTATGTGCTGGCGACCTAAATTCGTAACTAAGTACCTACCTAGTACCTGCATATCTAACATGTTGCTTTATCTGAAGGATTTTTTTTGTCTTTGGGTAGATGAATTCAACCATAGGTATATGAAAAAATCTTACGATCCCGATCCCAAGGAGCTTCCCTTCATTGGAAATCAGCGTTCCAACGTTAAGATAAGTAGGTATAAATTACCTACACAAGATACATCTGAAAGCAAAAGCTCTTACTTGGCCTGTTATACTTGCATAGTTAAGTACATAAAAAATGGTCAATGTTTTATCACAAGTTCACAAAGTCTGAAAATATTAAAGACTGCAGTCGGATGGAGGCTTTCATATTTTCAAACATTATGGACTTGTGATGAAACGTTGTGACGATTTTTTTTACTCCCATTTGAGAGTAAAAGAAATCCTACTTATCCTTGCTTTATGCTTACATACATTCTGTGAGAAATGTTTATTTTTGAGATGTTCTCGAAGTTCATAAATCCTGGCCACCTAAGTACAATTTCTACGAATAAAATTTGAACTTACCTGAACACCTTGCATTCCACCATCGTACATCGTCCATCTTCCATATGTGGTCATTGTAACAGCACTTCACATGAATCCTTGCACAAATTACACAATCTGAACCGCGCTTTATTTTAAAAAACCGTTGGTCATGAATCCGCCGCGGACGCAAACTCGGTACTGAATAGTGCTATGCTATGTGACACTGCGGCCTCGACAAATAAACTGTTTAGTGCTTGATTAGCACAACGTGTGCAAATCGTTCGAAGTCGCCCGAGCTCCTACAAATTGAAATTGATTGTTCGTTCTCGAGGCGCACTCATTGACGTGATTGAGTAGAATGGATGAAATGGTCCTTGCGAGGCAGTTTGTCACCATTAAGGAACCACAGCGATGCACCTCGATACAACACTACAATTACTGTGAGAGGTGCCGTATCAAACACACATATTTTCACGTAGTTTGGTACCTGTGTTTTGCTTTGTGCCAGTGTTTTGTTATTAATTGGAGCAATAGGAATGTGTGACATAAATAAAGCGGGATAACGTTAATTATTTATTAGGTATACTCGATATACATACTCGTGAAAGATTTTGTAAAACTAGTGGCAGAATTCATTTTCGCATTACACATTGTTATATTTTTCTAATCTTATCTTCCTATATATCGAGAAAAAACGTTTTAAACAAGTACTTACTATTGTAAAATTTGACTGCCCCGTTGTTGGTCTCGTAGTTGCAAGCGCGACTGCTGAGCGTGGGGTCCTGGGTTGGATTCCCGGGTCGGACAAAGTGTTATTGGGTTTTCCATTAGGAATTTCTTAGTAACAGTCCGGAGTTTGGAAGTTGGCAGTTTAATACCCCCGTGCCTCGGAAAGCACGTGAAGCCGTTGGTCCTGCGCCTGAACTCTCGGGTCGTGTCGGATTGCCGTCTCATCGGACTATGAGAGTAAAGGAACAGAGAGTGCACCTGTGTTTGCGCACACACTTGTGCACTATAATATCTCCTGCGTACCTGGCTAATCTTCGTTGAAATTGGCCACCGTGACCGAAAACGGTCGGGGAGGCTATTATTATCGTTAATCTATACAGTTACCTTCCGCTTTTAGCTATGTGTTCGGAATAAAAGTTGGAACACTATTAATGCAATAAGAACCCCTAAATTGTAGCATTATTTTTTAACGCTTCTATAAATCCAACCGAACATATACCATTCTGAAACGTTCAATCAATGTAAATCAGAGAGAGGACATCTCGCAATTTTGTCATAAATTTGAGAAGATGGTTTCTGAAGGCTGCCCTGGCTAACAATAACCAATTAATCAATCGCTATACATACATAAGTCCTACCATTCATATACCTACTTACGATACTCACATATATTATGCATCATTGGAAAATGACATTAATACCACATTGGTTCGCATTGTAGATTGGCTAAATAAAAACAACCTTCTAATTAATTTACATAAAACTAATTTCATGATCTTTAGAAATAGGACTAAACCACCAACAGACTTAAACATAAATTATGCTGGAACAAAAATTAATGAAGTCGATGTAACAAAATTCTTGGGTTTAAATGTAGACTGTCATTTAAATTGGAAATCACATGTGGAATCCGTCTGCTTGAAATTAAATAAATATGCCTATATGTTATACATACTCACAAAAATTGTTAATTTGTCCACTGTTATAACAGCTTACCATGCATACGTGATGTCCACGCTGAGATATGGTGTAATTTTCTGGGGGAACTCGACGGAATGGGAGTCTGTATTTAAAGCCCAAAAAAAGTGCATACGGGCAATGTGTAGACTAAAGACCACAGATAGCTGTGAACCATATTTCAAAAAACTTAAGATTCTCACTTTACCTAGCCTGTTCATTTACGAGATGTCAGTCTTTGTCAAAAGTAATATGCATATGTATGAAAAATTCCGAAGTGCTAGATATAGAAATAAAGTTCAGACTGTACCCTGCAAAACTCATTTAATGGACTCCAGTGTATATTGCATGACATCTAAGATTTATAACAAATTGCCATGTTGTATTACAGACATTGACAACTCGCACATATTTAAGCGGAAGCTAAAGCAATTTCTAACTGATAAAGTATATTACAGTGTGAAGGAATATCTAAAAGGGAATCCTTATGGCCAATAATTAATAATCAGATATACAATCATAGACAATCATGACATGTGAAACTCTCAACAATTATTTATACTAGGACTTTATTTATTGATTATTGACTCTGACATTTATTTAATTACATATTGACTAAATACTCCTTGACATTGAAAATACGGATAAAATGATTTTCCAATTTGATAATTTTGTAATATTATTTTGAAATCTGATTGTAATGTATGTGTAAATTTTGCATGCCCATGTGACGGCAGAGCATGGAGAACATTATTAAAACATTTTGTAACTTCTATACCCCTACCCATGTTGGCAAAAATAAATGATTTGATTTGATTTGATTTGATAAAAAAAAATGTCGTTTAAATAGGCCCAGATCTAGGAGTTGCAGAGGGTGAACTTGCACCGGGCGGCAAAGATTGGGAGGGGCGACCAGCCACCAGCCAGTTTGTCCTCAAAATAAATTCAGAAAATAAAAAAAATACAAAATCCTTAGGCGCCGCTCGGGCGGCAAAGCGGCGCCTACGATTTTATATATTTTTATTTACTGAGTTTATATTCTTGACCAAATTTTTCCACAAATAATATACCTTGTCAGGATTGGCAATAATTATTATCAATTGAGAACGAAATAGCCAACAATTCGATCATGACATTGTAATTGACGATTTCGCTGAAAAAATCGAGAAGGATAAACATTTAGAATTATTTACTTAATATAAACAATTTAAAAAAAATCTTAATAAGTTATTTGTTGAAAATTTTTGGCTAAAGGGCGGCAAAGTACTCTGTCCTTTTAAAAATGTCGATCCGGGGCTGCATCTAAACGCTAAGATACGGGATAAAAGAATTAAAAGTAAAATATTAATGATTAAAAGTTATGTATTTAATAGAGAAGTTAAGATTATAGCTAGTAACAATTTGTTTTATGATTTCATCGATTGCTGCGACGAGTCATCCGCATATCTCTCTCGATCTCGTACTGCCGAACATCTGCGCGTTCCAAGAAATCGCGTTTGTCCAAATATCTACAACAAAAGTGGGTACAATTGTAACAAACCTATCTTCGAATGAATCGTTTATTCAATCTCGTTTATAGTTGACGTCATCGACATTCCAGCTAGATTCTCTAGGTATATGAGTGGTTGGGGGCGAGTTTTTGACTTTCGTCTCTGTTGAATAATGACGCATGTCAAACATTTTACTGCCTCGTTGTTCGAGTAGTCGCAAGCACGACTGGTAAGCGTGAGGTCTTGGTTTTGATTATCAGCATGGGTAACGATATATTGGGTAGGTACCTATTTCCATTCAGAAATTCACTTTTTTAATTATTGTGAATGTGAGGACTATGTGGGTCATCTTTTTTTTCTGTTTTCCTTCTTAGTTTTAATCATGATCTGGCAGTTTGAGTAATTTACGCGGCCTACCCAAATGTCCTTTCTTTGGTATTGTTCGTCGAATCGTTGAGCTCCTCAATTTCTGAGTTGAGCTGCACGATTTTTGACAAATGCTTGCACTGATTGGACAGGTCCACTCAATCTGTGTGGTTCTTTCCTCAAAAGACCATTTCAGACATCAATCTACACGGTATTCACACGATCTGACCAAGGTTTTGTCTGGACTTTAAAAGAGACTGTAACCTCTGAGTTTGTTTCGGCCTTTCTTCTCAGAGTAGTCAGATAGGCAACGCCGACCACATCTAGTTTAAAAAATATGATGACGTGTAAAAGTGTTTGTAAAAACCTACTTACAGAAAATAAATCATTTATCATTTATCACTCTGTAGTTGTAGGTATCTACGGACTTTACTGTTTAATTAAGGTCCACTAAGTAACACCACAATTCACTAAATGCATGTAGCGCTAAGCATACAGGGTGGCAGGTACAGCGACGCGAAAACTGTATTCATGAATTCAGCACATGATTTTAGACTAGCTATAATAATAATAGATGTATCTCGTCAGATATAAAAAAAAAAACATCTGTTTCATATAAAAATGGAATATCTACGCGCTGTCGTGTATATCCTATTTACACTGCAACTCGAGTTACAATGTTTTGCCTTAATAGCGCTCATTTGATTTTTTCGAGGAAGTTACATAGCCCTATATTATTACTTTTTCATTTTATAGTATGTAGAAGGAGGTCCTAGTATCTTATAAATATATATTTCCAAAAACGTACCAAAGACCAAAAAAGTTTTAAAAGCCCTTTTCACGAAATAGGTACTTCTGAGATACAGTGTTTCGGATTTACAGGGCAGCGCGGTTATACGTATGCAACAGTTAATTTTTTTTTTACTGACAAAATACTGACACAGGGGGTCCAGAATCATGAACTGAATCCGCGGTAACAGGCTGCGCGTCGTTGTGCCACCCTGTATTTAAAAAAATCTCTCTTTCTCTGTTCAAATTATTTACAGAAAAAAGATTTTTACAAAAAAAAAAACAACCGACTTTCTAATAAGACACTAACAAAGTGAAAAATAACTTTGATTTCGGAATTCGGTGTTGTTGGGTTCGCATTTTCGTTGTTTGCCACCGACTTCCGAATTTTTTTTTTAATTAAAACTAAAAACTATTTCAAATTTCAAGTTGATACCAGTCTTGAGATATCCAGCTGTGACAGACAGACAGACTGAGTCTCACCATAAGGGTTCCATTTTACCATTTTGGTACGGAATTCTAAAAATGTAGTCGAATTGAAAACCTCCGCCTTTTTTGAAGTCGGTTAAAAATACCCATGTTTTAAATCTTGATTCGTTTGGTGCTAAACATATTAAATGACTAGTGGTGCAAGCAGACCGCATTGGATATTATGTAAACCATCTCATAAATGGATAAATTATAACGTACCCATTTCTTCCTTTATTATGGCTTTGTATTTCCTCTTCAATGCCTTCGTCTTGCTTGTAGGTAGACCAGTCGAGTTTCGATTTCTCCAGTGTGGACAACTTGTTCTTTTTGTTGAGCTGACCGAGGACACTGGATAGGCCTCCTCCACCCAAACCGGGACGGCCACGGGACGGTCCTTCCAGGTTACTTACTGAAAGAGGTTTATCTTTTTTTAAATTTTTAGATCATCGAACATAGATATTTTGCTTAAATTAACTTTAAGCAATGTCTATGATTATAGGGGACTATTTCCAAGGATCTAGTCCGAAAACTACGCAGCATAGGTAATTTAATTTAACTATTTCTAGAACATGTAAAATGTAGGCACGACTAGTAGTAATTCGGTTTTTATGAAGTTACTCTAGGTACGCAGTACTTATAACTTCACAGCTAAATTTTATCAAACCCTTTCCAAACTTAATTTGACCCTTTCTCAATCATCAAAACTGTCAACAGTTTGTATGAATAAACAAGGTGGAAACAAAATCCAATCTTCGCTTCAATCAGTTTCAAATACATTTTGTGCAACTTAGCGCAAAACTTGTTCAACTAAAATCTACTTTGAAATACAAAAGTCGATGCAAAGCTTAGTGCTTTTAAAGTTTTAATGGAAATCGGTTGCCTGCAACTTGGCATTGTGCATAATTTTCAAGTTTTTCTTGGCAGAGCTAGCCGTGGTTGCGTCGTTGCCAGTTGCAACCAAGTTCGATAAAGAATAAGGTGCAGGAGTGACGAGTTGAATAATTATAAACGTGAGCGTCAGGTAGAATTAATGCGCATATAAAAATATTTTCTTACATATACCTACACGTACAAGCTTTTGCGGTTGTTAACCGACTTCAAAAAAGGAGGAGGTTTCTCAATTCGACCGTATATATATATTTTTTACACAAGTACGTGACCAACCTATAATGTTCTCAGTGAGAGGGAGTGCGCCGTAATCCACCACGCGGGCCCAGTGCGGGTTGGTAGATGTCACATGTCTTCGAATTTTTACCGACTTCACAAAAAGGAGGAGGTACACTTAGCCCTTAGCAAAATTTTTCTTGCCTAAGTCGATTATTAAAGTAACTTGAGCATTTGCTCTCGGAAATTATGATTTGGTAAACGGGAGCTGATGATGAAGACCACAAATCGCCATCGGAACTACTCAATGACAAATATTTCACGGGTTGCGATCCGATTACTTTAATATAGCTGCTAAGCAATTTATGCTCATTACAATGCGTATGGTGAAGTGGAGCTGATGGTGACTTCTCAATCAGCTCCTGTTCTCCTGGTTCTTACTAGGAGAACTCCTCAACAATTAACGTCCCTGCATCGGGAAAAGCAATATTTTGTAAAAGGTGATAAGCAGTTGACATTAGGCTATTATAACTTAGATAAATTACAAACTGACCCGCTAAAAAGTGAAAAATAAAAACTTTTTTACAAAAAAACAACCGACTTCCAAAAACACTATAAAGTGAAAAATAACTTTAATTTCGGAAGTCGGTGGCAAAAAACTAAAATACAAATCCAAAGACACCGACTTCCGAAATTAAAGATATTTTTCACTTTGTAGTGTTTTTGGAAGTCGGTTGTTTTGTTTTGTAAAAAAGTTTTTATTAGTCCACCGTTTTGAGAGCAGTGGTGATGAAATAATTTACTCAAAGTAAAGCGCCTGTCTGGGTTCGAACCTACGACCTACACTAGTGGGTTGCGGCCGTTGCCACTGGACGACTACCACAATCTTTTACAGTTTACACAAATATAAGGCTTGATATAAATATCTTAAATAATAAAAGAATATTATAAGTACCTGTTGCAGGACTATCGGCGGTTTTAATCTTTTCTTTGATCGTATTGTTCTCCACAACAATAGTTTCACCAGCAAACTCGAATATTCTTTTTTCTCTGGCTTGATCTTCACTTTTAGGTACATCTTTTTTAGCAGTTTCTGTCTTACTTACTATAGGTTTGGTGGTGTCAATGCTAGAACTGGTAACTGTTGAGGTGGGTTTAGCTTTGCTATCCGTTCCTTCTAAAAACATTGCCCATAAATCATCTTCTTTTTTCTTCTGTTCTTCAGGATTTGCTATTTCCTCGATTTCTTCCGTTTTTTCTGAAGACTCTTCATCCTCTGATCCACCGTTTCTTGTCCTACGTTTCTTTGTACCTTTTGTTTCTTTAACTATTTTCCGTTTCTTCGCTTTCTGGTCTAGTTCCTTTTCGAACTGTAAGTCTGTTTCTTCGTTCGCGGATTCCTCTTCTGACACTTTTTCAGGCTCTCCGGGTACGTAATCATCATCACTCTCGCTACCGGATGACATCTGAAACAAGACATGGTCAAATTTTATTGCATGGCTACTTATTGAACGTCTTCAAAAAATTATGCATTCAATATTTTTATACGTTTCAACGACGAACGGTTCACCGACAGAACTAGTGACATAAATGTCGGAGAACTGTTTCAGAATCATCTCTTTTTAGGGTTCCGTACCCAAAGCGTAAAACGGAACCCTATTACTAAGACCACTGTCCGTCTGTCACCAGGCTGTAGGTATCTCATGAATCGTCATAGCTAGACAGTTGAAATTTTCAAACATGATGTGACGGACGATGATGTCGATGAACAACAAATACTAAAAACAGAATAAAATAAAGGGATATTATAAATTGCATATCAAATAAATAATCGCCTATCAATACAGACTCATCATTTATATTCTTTTTTACATCAAATAACTTACTTCACTACAAATAAACTAAATGTTTAACAAAACTCAAACTGCAGATAATTCGAAATTATACATCAATATGACATTACTTTTTTCCTCATAATGCAATACAGTTAAATTTATTTTTGTACAAAAATACTACATACATAGCATAAATACTGACTGCACAGCAAATTTTCCATATTTCATAGCAAAATAACTATCCCAGTCGCATATTAACCAGTAAGTACAACAAAACCTGTTCATCATATTTGTCTTAATTTTCAAGAAGCCATGCTCGGCAAATTTAATGATTATTATAACAAAAAATCCTTTTACATTGCATTATTTCTAAAAGCAGAACAAATTAACTGAAAAAAAAATAAAAAAATGCAATTTTATTTTAAAATAATCATTTATTTAATTCAAAATATTTGTAACTCACAATTTAAATTTTTTTGCAATGGACATTAGCAATTTTATTAACCGACTTCAAAAAAGGAGGAGGTTCTCAATTCGACGGTATGTTTTTTTTTTTTTTTTTTTGTGTGTTTGTTACGCGATTACTCCGCCAATTGTGAACCGATTTTCAAAATTCTTTTTTTGTTTGAAAGGGTATACTCTCGAGGTGGTCCCATTATCATCAAGTTGGAATCTGATGAGAGGATCCCATGGAAATCGAGGGAAACCCTCAAATTTTATAGGCAAAGCTATAACGATTTGGGTATTTTTTTAAATAACTTGAGCATTTGCTCTCGGAAATCGTCATTTGGTAAAGTGGAGCTGATGAAGAAGACCACAGACGGCCATTGGAACTACTCAATGACAAATATTTCACGGGTTGCCATTCGATTACTTTAATATGGTTGCTAAGCAATTTATGCTCGTCACAATGCGTATGGTGAGTGGTTGTTGAGGAGTTCTCCTGGTTCTTACCAGGAGAACTCCTCAACAATTAACAACCCAACATCGGGAAAAGCAATATTTTGTAACAAGTGATGAGCAGTTGACATTAGACTATTGTAACCTAGATAAATTACAAACGGTACTAAAAAGTGAAAAATAAAAACTTTTTACAAAAAAAAAACAACCGACTTCCAAAAATAATACTAAAAATTGAAAAATAACTTTAATTTCGGAAGTCGGTGTCAATAAACGAAAATACGGAACCAAAGACACCGACTTCCGAAATTAAAGTTATTTTTCAATTTTTAGTATTATTTTTGGAAGTCGGTTGTTTTTTTTTTTGTAAAAAGTTTTTATTTCGGAGAATTCAGAATTGTGTTGCAGAATTCGATTAATTCTGTCGTCTTTATCCATTTTTTTTTCTTTTTTTCCGGCGGGCGTGAAACGACCAGATTATATAGAAAAAAAATATGGTAAAGGAGATTATTTTTAGCAGGCTATCAAGAACCAAATTAGTTAGACGAGGTTAATTATTTAAAAAAAATGCTTATGTTAGGTTAGGTGAAAACTGTGAACTCCTACGCACGAGCCGAGCGAGCGAAGCGAGCGGTGCCGCGGCAGCGGCCGGCGAGTGCCAGAAACGACTAGATTATATAGAAAAAAAGGGTAGTATTTAAACGCAAATCAAAAAAGCGAAGCGAAAGCAAGACCCGCTTTAATAATTCAATAAATTACAATTTTGTATCTAATTTTATATTTGTTTTGCTGATCTCATTATGTGGTAATTAATAAATAATAAGACGACTGTGACTAATAAAATGCTATTTTATTTAGAAAAACTGCTGTAAATAATATAAAAATAGAAGCTATATTTAAAAGAAAAAGAGTTAACATGTATAATGTGCATTAAGATTATTAGCTGTGCATTGATGAAAAAGCTTTTGCTTTAGGAAAAATCGCTGTACGCTGCGAAAATAAATTGTAGTGTGTTTAGTGATATTTTGAGTTGAATATTTTGCTGTGCAATCAGTAATTTTGATGGGAATTCGGAATCCTATTGCATAGAAAAAGGATATTTTTTTATTTGTGTTTAAATACTACCCTAAAATAAATATTTAATTTCCCATACAACAAACGTGTTTTTTTCGGCGTTTTTGCCTTGTGGTATGTACGCTGCGAAAATAAATTGTAGTGTGTTTAGTGATATTTTGAGTTGAATATTTTGCTGTGCAATCAGTAATTTTGATGGGAATTCGGAATCCTATTGCATAGAAAAAGGATATTTTTTTATTTGTGTTTAAATACTACCCTAAAATAAATATTTAATTTCCCATACAACAAACTTGTTTTTTTCGGCGTTTTTGCCTCGTGGTACGGAACCCTTCGTGTGCGAGACCCACTCGCACTTGGCCAGTTTTTTATATTATGCATTACTAGCAGCGCCCCGCGGTTTCACCCGCATAAGTGTCGATCCCGTGAGAATATCAGGATAAAAAGTAGTGGTAAGTATTCGAATTTGTGTGGGGTAGGTATGCAGGCGGCAGATATTTTGACGAGTTATACGAACATAAATGTAGGGAACATCTGATTTTTTTTTTCGCGATTTCAGGTTTGGTCCCATAGTAAAAATTGTTTATAATGATGAGTATTATTGTTTTACCAATAACCCTGTATAGGTACCACGTACCACAACCAAACAATGTTTATTTCGACAATAGTTCACAGTACCAGTACATTTCATGAAAGCGTGTGAATAATTGCAATTTTTATATATTAGGTATTTATATTATGATAACGATAAGAAAGTTGCGATGCGCGCGCTAGTGCAAGGACAACATGGGTTAGTTACTTTCTTAGATCTCTCCCAAATAGTTAGCTCATTTTGGTGCTAATAGTTAGTTCAACTGCCTTGTGTTGGTCTTCTGTCTAGGTACCTCTTTAGTGTAGTGGTCGCTGACGCGATTGCTGAGCGTGAGCTCCTGGATTCGATTCCCAGGTAGGGCAGTGGCCAACAAGTGTTATTGGGTTTTTCCTTTAGAAATTCAACCAGTAGCAGCCCCGAATAGGCTTGTTGACCTATTAGGTACTTACATGGCACTTAGAAATATCTGGCGAAATGTGTGTGTTGTTATGACACGTCTGCCAGTCCCCTTCGGGAAAGACTGACAATGTTTTGTTGCGTACGCAATTAGTTCAACTTATATCAAAAATATAACCTAAGTAAGTGATCCTTTAAAAACTTAATGACCTCACGATACACTTTTATAAATTAATGAACGTCTAAAAACTTTTTTGCTCCTAATGATGCACACGCTTTTTTAATAATTGGGCCTCTTTTTTTTTACTTTCTGGGCTTTTGTCACAGTTGGTAGCAGGTTGGGACTGTGACCAACCGTGCTACATCCAAGTTGGTCGCAGTTACTTGGCTATTTAGTATTTTTGGGACCCCGACTGGAACAATTTGAGGTTCAAAAAAAAGCGCAATCATTATAAATTAGTGTTTAATCGTATTTTTAAGAAGACAATATTTGAATATTATTAGCCGTTCGATTTTCAAAAAAAATCCCGCAATAATGCGTCTAAAACTTAGAATAAAGTTTAATATAAATAGATGTTTACCATGTGGTAGCTAATCTTGGCCGAGAATTAAATGACCTAGGTCAGTCTCAGTCTCCACATACGGTTGTTTTAATATTATGCAAGTATGGCATAGTTTAAAAAGTATGAGTAGCAATAAGTAGTTTTTTTTTAGTTATCTAAACCACAGCAACTCGCTAGCCAGAGATCTACTCCAAGACATAGACCATATAAAACACCTTAAAAAATGGCACATACTGGAACTCAAACCCCCCACTCCCCACTCTCTAAGGAACTGAAGTGTTCCCACATGTAGATTTGAGACTATTCATTGGGATGGCCATCAAAACAATTCCACCCTAGTAGACTACATCTAATCATGGCTGATCAGCCGGTTGTAGATAAAATGAAAAAAAAAGTTATCTAAAAGAAGCACAAATAGTAGTTTCCAATCTGCCCACTCTATCTGATTAGAAGTTAATCATCACATGCTATGATTATTGACAAATGAAAATACTACAACAGTAACAAAAATATTATAATATCATGTTAGCTCAATGCCATGTTATTAAAGTTTGGGATATAAATAAAATAAAATCAATTGATATTTCAAGGTATTTATTGAGTTCAGGCAGGTTTCTTGGACCTATTTCTATTTTTGACATTAGAAACTTCATAGAAGTTGCTACCGGTTTTGGTGCGTTTCTGGGCTCTGTCCAATGCCCTTCTGGCCTTTGCTGTCATTTTCTTGTCTCCATTGTCAGCACCAGCCTTACGTTTCTTTCCAATTTGTTTGATCTCTTCAACTGTGAAATCACCACTTGCAGCCTCAAGTTTCTTACGTTTTAGTTCTTTAACAGTTTCTGCATCATTTGTCAAGTGATCTTCTACATCACTACATTTTTCTTCATCTTCACTATAAAAGTCACTAATGTCTGATGAATCAGGATCTTCATTTTCATTTTCTTCATTAACACTTTTTGATTCATCATTCTCTGCATTCTCGTCATCAATCCCTTTAAGTTCTTCAGGAATGTCAAATTTCTCAAGTGGTTTATAATCATCGTCATTGTCAAACTTCAGGCCAACTCTAATTTTAGCAAAATCTTGGGCTACAATGAGTTTATTAATATATACAGGTTTCTCTGGGTTATCTTCCTTTTCATTCTCTGTGTCTTGCTTTGCTTCTTTAACAGCATCTTCTTCCTTTTCATCTGCATTACTTTTAGGTTCCACTGTTTCTTCTTCTTTCTGTTGCTTAGAAAGTGGGACTTCAAAACCTTCTGGAGCCACATAAAATGGAAGTTTACCTCTTTGCCAGTCATTAAGGACCATCTTGGCCACCTGGCTAATATCAGGCTCACCTTTTTTCAATAATTTCCCTGTGCGGGCTGCCATTTTTTCCAAGAATTCTGTAGCAGTATCCCAGGCATCTACTTTATATGTTTTAACCAAATATTCTTTACGGACCCTTTTAATTACTTCCTCTATGTAGTCTTCAGGGTTTTGAACTAATTCAACCCTTACAACTCCTTTCAAAACTTTCTCTGTGTCTGTTTCAGCAGATGGATACACAATTCCTGGACAATCAATCAAAAATATTCTTTTCATCAAGGTGATGTACTGCCAAACTTTAGTCTCACCAGCAATTGGGGCAACTTTGCATACTTTCTTGGATCGTAAAGTATTAATGACAGATGATTTGCCTACATTTGGATATCCAATCAATCCAACGCTTATTTGTTTTTTATCTATGTGTAGTTTTGCAAACTGACGCAACAGATTGATAAGAGAACCTTTTCCGAAGGGATGTGTCATTGACGCGTGGAAGGCTATAGTGGGGTATTCAGCACTCAGTATAGCCACCCAACGTTGTGTCACCCAGTTGGGTACTAAATCAACTTTGTTTAGGATAAATATTAGATGCTTGTGCCTCTTTTCATCTCTGAGAAACTTCTCCACGTAAGGACATCTGGTGCCCATAGGATCTCTGGCGTCTAACACTTGTAAAAGTACATCAGAGGAGTCTATTACTTTGTACAATTCATTCCAAATCCTCCTGCTCATACCAGCTCCAAACACCCATTCTCTCTGTCCTTCCTTCATTCCAGTGTCTTCACGAACTCTGTCTATATCTTTACTCTCATCATAATTATCTGTATTTTCTTCTATAGCCTTTGATAAAGTGTTAAGATCACTAAATTTCAAATTAACACGCTTTCTCTGTTTCTTTGGACCAAATGTTTTGTCGAATCCCTCAGTGTCCAACAAATGTACTCTTGCATTTTTTGCCGTTTCATTGAGCAATGTGATTGGTAAATTGGTGGGTTTCATAATTACTTGATAAGGATTTCTGACAGCAGCCCCAAATTCATCTTGGAATTTCTGCAGAGCATTCTGTGAGATGACTCGTGAGTTTCCGAACCACTTTTGGCTAGGCTCGACGCGAGCTTGGGTTCCTGCTGGTAACCAACCTTGAAATGGTGCAGGTGTTAAAATTTTACCAGTTTTATCCCTCTTGGCCTTAAAGTTCCTGTACATCTGCAGCCTTTTGATGGTTGCTTTAGTTCTAGGCTTCGCAACTCCTTTTAATCCCTCAATCGGTCTATCTGGGTTCATAGAGTGCGCAGCTTTATTGATCGTTTGTTTCCGGGGGGCACCCGGTGCTGATCGTACTTTTCCCATTGCTACGTACAGTTAAACACTTGCAAAAATTTAAATAATACCACAAAATTCACAAATCACGCGGTTTACGCAGGAAAATAAAGGTTAACAACGTTCGCGGAATGCGCTCAGATTGTGTCAAACAGCAATGAACGAACTTCACTGCAGTGGAAAGGTAAGACATTTCAAAATTACTTACGATTTTATAGAATCCAACTCCCCTCTTACTGTGTATTTTGTTATTTACGAAGGAGTATTTTCAAATAGAGCTTTTTAACACCACTTTAAAATAACTATGTTATAAACTTCGAATTCTCCGGTAATACCCAGTTTCCCAAAGCTTTTGTTTACTTATTGCTCACTTCATTTCAAACTTTTTTTTCTATTGATTAATTACCGAATTATTACAAATGGCAACACAGGAATGAAAATCAAAAACTACTACGTATTTTTTTCATTTATTTTTTTATTTGTCATCTCAACTATTTTGTATGATAGCATGAATCATGATAGATGTCAGTGGGTCAGTGCCACTGACCTCTATAATACAATGTATTATGTGTTTTCTAAAACACACAGTGTTGCTAGATGAAGAAGCTGATGTAAATATGCCTTTATATTGATATCTATGGTTAAAACTTACCGAATTATCCATGGTTTTATACCTGTCTCTCTCTCACACCAGCGTGCGTCCTTTTCTAATCAAGAAGGACGCTTGGCGCGAAGCTGTCAATGTCATAGCGTTTGTAAATTTTGCCGCTAAAACATCGAAAAATTTTCATAATTAAAAATTATTTGTTAAATACAATAATTTATCGTATCAAATTAACACACAGTGTCAATATAGTATACGCGTCGGGTTTTTCCGTTCTGAATAAGTGTACAACATAGAAAACTCCGTCAGGAGTATTATTGTTCTGTGATTAGTGTTTCACGATGTATCCGAAGTGTTGGAAGTGAGCAAAGTGCGAATGTTGAAGTTTCGGATGGAGTTCAGCACTCGAATAATACGAGACCTAATGACTCATTGTCATCATCTTCTTCATCCTCGGAGGATGAGGGAGGAGGGCATAGCATTACCTCCGCCCAACAAAACACGAAAACTTTCATGTAAGTACTGACATGTCCGGACCCGCATGTAGACACTCATGCAACAAGTGGGGTTTACATCTAGTCACTTACATAATTTGATGTTACTAACGACTAATCTTAGTAAATCAATGCAGAAACAACAAGAGAGTGCCGAATCCAACCCCATCTACATCATCTCATTGTAAACTCTTTTTACGTGCACTTGTACAGAGTTTTAAGAAAAAACCATCATTACACAAGCTGACAAAGAACAATTAAAATAATTAGTTAAGTCTTATCCAACAATATTTTGGAACAAAGCCAACTTGCTGGAAATTGTTCAACTAGGCTTCACCAAACTGTAATGGTCCAAATATAAAAAAAAAAAAAAAAAATATATATATATACATATATATATATATATTTTCATTATTTATCATTGTCTGAAAAGATTTCTGGTAAGTACCTTTGGTTCAGGGTCCCCGTCTTGTTCGGAGATTGCAACGCAGATTGCGTGTGGTAAGAGGGTGAAGTGCATTGAAATTAGACGGGATCGTAATTTAGAAGTTTGAAATGCAAATTTAAAAATACTGATATAGCCAAGCTTATATTTATAGCCGAGATGCTTTGCAGCCTCTCATAACTTTAGGTGGATCTCAAGTGTGGCTTAACACTCCACCTTATATTACAGAGGGGAAAACCTTAAATTCATCTGATGTGCAAGACAAGAAATGTCAGGCCCCTTATAAAACACATAACAGAGATTGCAACAAAAAAAAAAAAAAAATTATATACACAACAAATAACACACCCAAGCCAAAACTAATATTAAACATGATTAACAACTGACTATCAAACCAAAACTTTCAGAGAGGGTTGTCAGAAGGACCAGGGCAATTTTATGCCAACAGCAGGGAGGAAACAAGTAATGACATTATTAACAGGTGGCCGCATCCCATTCTGAAAGACTTTTCAGTATCCGGACAACCATGTGTTAAAAATATTTGCAACCAAGATAATACAGGACATGACGGACATGATCCTCTTCATAAAACAAGAGAAATTATTAGAGACACCGCCAATCCTCAATCCAGGTTTTTTATGGCGAATGTTTTTAATAATAAAAATAAACAAAACACATGGAGGACTACGTCCAATCTTTGACCTCAGGGGTCTCAACTCGTATGTGTCAGTTAAACATTTCTATTTCGCAAACAGATGTAGCCAACTTCCTACAGAAAATCGATTGCTTAGGAAAAATAGATATTCACCGGGCCTACAGAAGGTTCCTCTGAATGATTTGCAACAACGAAGTGTTACAACTGGCAGCCTTGCCATTTGGCCTGTCATCGGCCCCAAAGATGTTTGCCTGGGGATTGCGGAGATCCTACGAGCATTAGTTTTCCGCATAATTGTGTATTTGGACGATTTTATCCTGGTCAATCAGGATCGGACCATACTGGTTTATCAGGTTTCGGAAACACTGAGAACGTTGGTAACTTTAGGACAGCACATGAATTATCACAAATTTGTTCTGGAGCCCTCTCAGGAGGTAGAATATCTTGGCTTGGTATGGAACACTCAGCAAAACTGGGTAAAACTTCCTCCCAAGAAGATAAAAAGATAAAAATAATAATTTCCAAATTGTTGAGCAATGGAAACAGTTCTCTGCGAGAATCGCAGAGTATATTAGGTTTGCTGAACTTGGCAAATTACGCAGTATCAGCGGATCGACTGCGCTGTCGCAGAGCCCAACTTTTTCCAAAATTATTAGACCAAAATAGATTAAGATAAATAAAAGATATTCCTCTACCCATTCAGCAAACCTAAAATGGTTGTGGTTAAAAGCTGTAGATTACAGCTCGACACCAGTAGTCAAGAAAAGTGTGATTCACTTCTTGACCAAGTATGCTGCAGACTTAGGGTAGGGAGTTCAATTAAACAGCACTTACCTATCAGGAAAGTGGGCCTTATATCAAGAGCACCATCAACAGTCAGCGGATGACTGTGGAAGGTGCGCGCACATTCATTTTCAGTCGGAAAACTGGACCCTGGTCATTACCTTAAGAATGAGGGGGACACATTCCCTGGCACTGCTAGGGTTGACGACCAGAGTCCTAAAACTTGCAGAGTAGTTATATTTAACTCTCTCAGCCACTACCTCCCGGGGAGTCTAAACGGAATTGCGTATCGCCTATCAAGGGGTCGCAAAGTACTAAAGTGGCATCTTCTGCCCCAAGTCACGGAGGCTATATTCAAAGTGTGGGGTGTCCCAGACGTAGATCTGTTCGCGTCAAGAGATACGGCTATCGTACCAAAGTACGTAACATTGGATACCAGAGATTGTTTAGCAGTCTTCTGTAAAGTATTCAGCCGAAAAAGGGACTATCAACTAGGGTGGGCATTTCCCCCACCCAGTTTAAAACCAAGAGTACTGGCTCTTTTGAACAGTGCAAAAGGAATTTACATCCTAATAGCACCGGAGTGGATCAAATGTTTTTGGCTACTCGACCTGCGACTAGAATCAATTCTATTTTATCGTAATTTTTGACGTTCAAAAGTGCCTTTTACGTGCCTATTTGAAATAAATGCTTTGACTTTGCGAGCGATAGCCATAGTAGAGCCACTTGCGACAAAGAACCTGCGGAAGGTCATAATAGATCTAATAGATCGGACGACAGGCAATTGCCCTGCACAAGTGGACAAGTTGACTCTTCTTGTCTGAAAAATTGGGGGTGGGCCGATCACGTTGCTCACTGGTCCACAGACGAACAGAACGTCTTGTTAAAAAGTAGCTGGCGGACATCTACTTTAACAACATAGTTATAATAATAATAATAATTTATTTCATAAGCCTAATACAATAAGGAGAGAGAAAAGGGTCAACAATGCATTATAAAATCTTATAATCCTTATATTAATAGGCTAAGTATATGCACGTTGTGTGAAACTCCTGACACCCAAACTAGGACATGTCCTATAGTAGGTACCCCTATTAGAAGATTGTTATTGTGGTGTGATATAAAATTAACCTAAAACACCTGAGGGCCAGCAGGTTGCTTGATTTTTGACAAAGTTATTTTTAGAAGATAAATTAGCTTATGAAACTATTCTTCTTCATATGTCAGCTATTTCTACTTACTGTGCAACATCAAAAGTAGATATCTCAAAACATTTTTTCTAAAAGCCATTTCACTTGCTAAGCCTATAATACAAAAACTATCAGTTTGGGACACTGCAATTTTGTTTAACTGGCTAAGGTCTCAACAAATTCGGGTTCTTTAGTTGAAATCGCTAGACGCACAGTCTTAATACTCTTACTGGCCTCAGGTCGTGGGATTCATGATCTCACATTTTTAGGAAATAACCCTGAGAATCTAATTACTACGGAAGATGAGATTACTCTGTGGTCAAGGTTTGGCTCAAAAACAGTTTCTAATACACACAGACAGTCAGGTTGGTTGTTGCGGAAACACCCAGACCATCGTGTCTGTCCTGTCAAATACATTAATAACTTTATAGAAAAGTCTGAAATTAAAAGAAGCACAGACGGGACTGTCTAATAAATAAATAAATAGACTTATTTCCCTATCTGGGAAATTAATGCAGGTTGGATTCATAGCATTTTTAAAGATGCTAATATTGATGCCCTACCAGGCAGTATCAGGTCAGGCCTCTAGAAATTGGTTGGAGAATAGACCTGTTAAAAAATACCAAAGGAAACTAGTATTAAAACTTTAAAAAGAAAAATTTACTGTTGTCTCGTAAACAGAGTTGATAATACAACTCTAATGTTGATTAATTGTATTTTTTTTTTCCAGTGTTGGTTAAATTTAAATACATAGCTTTTGTAAAGAGATTTACTTAAGTAATTTATTCCTTGATAAAGGATTATTTAAGAATTAATTATTTGTTTTCTTTGTTTGATTTTAAAGAAATTTATAAATATTTTTTGTTACATTTGGACATACAAAAATGTTATTATAAAAAATGCAAAACTGATCTATTTTCTAGAACAGTTGTATAATCTATTCATCATAGCGTTTGTATTTACCACCAGCAGATACCAAACAGGTCTTCATCTAGCAACACTGTGTGTTTTAGAAAACACATAATATGACTGTTTTGCATTCCAACAAAACAGGTATTATGTGTGAATAAAACACACAGTGTTGCAGCTATTCTCTAGCTGGTGAGCTGAAGACCCTATGACATTGACAGCTTCGCGCCAAGCGTCCTTCTTGATTAGAAAAGGACGCACGCTGGTGTGAGAGAGAGACAGGTATAAAACCATGGATAATTCGGTAAGTTTTAACCATAGATATCAATATAAAGGCATATTTACATCAGCTTCTTCATCTAGCAACACTGTGTGTTTTATTCACACATAATACCTGTTTTGTTGGAATGCAAAACAGTCATATTATAGAGGTCAGTGGTCAGTGCGATCAAACGAAATAAAACAGTACTGTTTTTCTATTTACGTCAAATAGTAAAAATACTAATTCCATGGTTTATTTCTAATACGTTTACAAAGTAAGTTCAGTTAATTATTTTATTTTTCTGAATAACAATATTATATTATTTCAAAAATTTACTACTTTTTTCCTTTTTTAATTAATCACTCAATCTATTTTTATACTAACTTACACTTATGTTACGAAATACTTAATAATAATAATTAACCTACTACAAAAGATCTTCTAAAAGGAGATCTACCACTATGTCTCAAACGGAGAATTATGGACATGCATTGTATATAATTGTCCCCATTCTCAATTTATGGTGCTCGAACCTGGTCTTTGACACTTCTGCAGAGGTCCAAGCTCGTGATTTGCCAGCAAGCCATGGAGCGCAGTATCCTGGGGGTTCAAATTTCTAAACGTATAGGGAACACTACTGCGCGCCTAAACCAACATAATGGACGTTAACCAGAAAGCCGCTAAAGTGGGACTGGGCTGGACATGTTTGCCGTAAGTATGTCAGATGTCAATTAGTCTAAAAGAACCAGCGATTGGGTCCCACTAAATGCACGACGCCATCGCGGCAGGCCAAGACGAAGATGGTGGGACGAGCTTGACTCCTACTGTAAGGACTGGCTCGCAAAACACAGAATTGTGTGGAAAAGGGAGATGGAGGCCTTTGCATTGCAGTGGGACAATACAGGCTAGTTAGATAGATTAGATCACTGACCTCTACAAAACAAGTCTTGTATTATAGAGGTCAGTGGATTAGATAGAGAAAAACAGACCATCCCTTATCACCGATACAAATCCATTAATAGAAGAGTTTGATCGTCAGTCTACTCCATATTGGCGCGAATTCAAACACAACCCGGCGTAGCGGCGGTTACAACGCACTGACCAGCCGCGTGGTCCACACTTCCCAGAGCCGCGCAGCTTCCTTTGAAGTAGATCGACAATCGATGGGTCCAGTCCAGCGAGGCCGGCCGCACGGCTCAGGCTTTCCCTCACGTCCACACTCAAGAGGCTCGGCCTAGCGGCCCTAGTGGGCACGCGTTTTCATACGTTTTACGCTAAAGGGTGAGGGGTGCCTCCATTGACATAGAAAAGTTTCTTATCTCAATGGGTGCCTCAAGGAGGGTTCTTGGCGTTAGATTTGTAACCGTGATAGAATATTGAAAAACGTATTCAAATTGTGTTTTCATGGGGTCTTGTCGCTGTATTTAGCATCTCTGAGGATGTTTCATGTTACTGGGTGGGAACGTAAAAAATAAAAATTAAGAATAGGTATAGTCGCTCACTCTGATCCCAAGACATGGGTGTGTTCTCTTTTTGTGAAATATTCATGCAAAGTATTTACGGAAATAAAAATATTGCCACACCGCCAACTACCAAACTCAGGGCTGTTACTGAGGGGTGCCAGGGCAGAAAACCTCCACGTGTGCCTGGGGACTGGGGTTCCTTTCTGGATACGTCCGGGGGGAAGACCAGTGTTCGGGCCGGTGCATCCTGGGGTGCGGGCAGCGATTTCCCATTGGGATTATTTCCCAGTGGGATTTCGCTGTCCGCATGCTAATGTTCTGCCAAGAGGATCGCCCCACACAGGATCGCTCTGAGTAGCAGAGCGACAATTGTGGGGGGTCATAGTGGGCCCGGTGTGCACTTACCCTGCCGCCGGGCAGGCAAGAGGGGCAACCCTCCTGCCACCGCTAATCTCGTAGCCCTGGAGACAGTTAAGGTCATGTCTCTGGCTGTTGAAGGGGGTCGAGGGTCTTGGCTTAATCGCCCGGACCGCGAGGAAGATTAACCTCTATAAAAAATTCCCCAAACCTCCAAGCGGCGGCGCACCGTGAGGGAGGTTGTAAGCTTGGCTAATGGGTAGCTTGATTTAGTCGCTAGTGCGAACCATTTATTATTTGAGCCAGTACAACAATATATATACTCGTGGGAACAAAAATGGAAGATTTTAAAACAACAAAAAACAAAACAGAAGAGATGAGGAGCGATGCGGGGTCGGAGTCCGACGCCGCGTCTGGAGGCGCGAGCACGGGAGGCTCAGGGAGCCCCTGTCGTGCCAAGGAGGTGGCCGCTGCGAAGAAGTACAGCAAGCGGCCAAGGTCAGAGGACAGCCAGGGGTCGTCCTCCGACGGAGAGCTGGCCTCGGCTCGGAAGATCCCCACCAGTAGACGGGGTGGGGTCCGAGAGCGAGGCAAGGGCAGGGGCCTCACTGCCCGTGAGGCGGCGGAGAGAGCGGAGGAGTCCGCAAAGGAGGAGGGGACCGGTCGCGCGGTCGCTTCGGGGCCCTCTAGCGACGAGGCGGGGGAGACTAGCGGCCTTGAACCCGAGGCGGACTGCAAGCGCAGGTTTGCGGCGGTCGTGGAGGCCGCGATCCGAGACGTGGCCTTGAAGAAGCTCCAAGCTTCGAAGAACAAGGCCGTAGTCTCGGCGACGGCCTCCATCATGGCGGCAGCGGAGGCGGCCAACTACACCGGCCCCTCGGCCGGCGAGGTGGCTGAACTGCGGGCGGAGGTTGCCCGCCTGACGGCTGCCATGGAGCATCTCCAAAAGGAGAATGGGAGGCTCCGGGCAGACCTGGCCGGCCTGCGGGTCACCAGGGGCGCGCAGGCGAAGACGCCGAGCCAGCCCGTACCGGTAGAGAACCAGGTCCTCAGCCTGGTTCGACAGGAGCTGGCGGCCTTCCAGGCGCGGTTCTCCGTCCTGGAGGGCATAGTCCTGCGCCCCCCTCTGGCGGGCGGGACGGCCCCGGGGCCGAAGGCGGCCTCATACGCGGCCGCTACGGCAGCTGCCGCCCCTAAACCCGTGCCGTCCGGCCGGGCTCAGGCGCCGGCTAAGCCGGCGTCGGCCAAACCGGCGTCGGCCAAACCGGCGCCGGCCAAATCGGCGCCGGCCAAACCGGCGTCGGCCAAACCGGCGTCGGCCAAACCGGTGTCGGCTGGAGGAGCCCCGGCGCCGGCTGGCGGGGCCCCGGCGCCTACTGGCAACACCCCGGCGCAGGTCCGGAAGAGAGGCAGACCGGCAAGGGAGGCGAAGGCCCCAGAGCCAACGCCCCGCCCCCAAAACCCTCCCACTTCTCCCACGACCGACGCCGAATGGCAGGTGGTCGGGGAGAAGAAGAAGGCGGCCAAGGCGGCCAGAAAGAAGGCGCAAAGGCGGCGCCGCAAGGAGCGAGCCGTCGCGGCTAGGCTTCGCGCCCCGAAGACCGCGGCTGTAGTTATAACGCTACAGCCGGACGCGGTCAAGAGGGGCGTGACGTACCGCGACGTGCTCGCCAAAGCGAGAGAGACGGTGGACCTCCAGGAGCTGGGGATCACCGGGGGCCTCCGGCATAGGGTGACCGCCACTGGCGCCCGCATGTTAGAGATCCCCGGTGCGACGAGTGGCCCCACCGCTGACGCCCTAGCTGAGAAGCTAAGGGCGTCCCTCAATGCGGATGAGGCTCGAGTCTCCAGGCCCGTCAAATGCGCAGACATGCGCATCTTGGGCCTGGATGACTCCGTAACGGAGGGAGAGGTGGTTGCCGCCGTTGTCAGGACGGGCGGGTGTCTGGCCGACCAGGTGAAGGCGGGCACCATACGTCCTGACTTCACGGGTATGCGTACCGTAACGGTAAGCTGCCCCGTGACGGCGGCCAGAACGATCGTGGAGGGCCGAAGGCTCCTGGTGGGCTGGGTTTCAGCGCAGGTCAAACTGCTGGAACCCAAGCCTCTGAGGTGCTTCCGATGCCTTGTGGGACACCATGTTGGCGTCCAATGCACCTCGGAGGTAGACCGCAGCTCACTATGCTTCCGCTGCGGTCAGCCCGGACACAAGGCCGGCTCCTGCAACGCCGCGCCGCACTGCATCGCATGTGCGGCCGCTGGCAAGCCGGCCGATCACCGGGCGGGGAGCAAGTCCTGCGCTCCACCCGCCGGGACCAGGAGGAAAGGTAGGCCCTCCGCCGCCGTCACCACCACCACCGTCGCCGCCGCCGCTGCCGCCGCCACCAACGCCGCTGCTGCCGCCGCCACCACCGCCGCCGCCGCCGCCGCCACCACCGCCGCCGCCGCTGCCGCTGCCGCCATCGTCGAGGGGCCCTCACAAGGGGCCCGGGAGGGGGCTGAAATGGAGGAGTAATGGCTCCTCTACGCCTCCTCCAGGCGAACATCAACCACTGCGCCTCTGCTCAGGATCTGTTGCTCCAGAGCATGGCGCAGTGGTCGATCAACATCGCCGTGGTCGCTGAGCCGTACTTTGTCCCGCCCAGGGATTACTGGGTGGAGGACCTGAGCGGCTCAGTGACCCTAATTTCGTCGGCCGCCGCCGGTACACCGTCCCTCGAGGCTGTCAAGAGGGGACGGGGTTGCGTGGCAGCACGCTTCGGGGAGATTGTTGTGGTGGGGGTATACTTCTCCCCGAACCGAACTCTCGCCGAGTTCCACAACTCCCTTACGGAGTTGAGAGTCGTCGTCGTCGGGTTCCGTTCCCTCCCCGTGCTCGTCCTCGGGGACTTCAATGCCAAGAATGTGGCTTGGGGTTCCCGGTATACGGACACACGGGGCAGGATGGTGGAGGACTGGGCTCTGGAGACAGGCCTGGTCGTCCTAAACCGGGGTTCTGTCCCAACGTGTGTGCGGATGCGGGGTGAATCAGTGGTGGACATTTCGTTCGCCAGCCCCGCTCTGTTGCCGCACGTCGTCGACTGGCGCGTCATGGAGGGGGTGGAGACCTACTCCGACCACCGGTACATCCGGTTCGACGTCTCCGCCCAGACCTCAAGCGCGCCGGTCCGACAGGCCCCGAGTGGTCCGCGGTGGGCGCTGAAGCAGCTGGACCGGGAGCTTCTCCTGGAAGCCTCGATCGTGCAGGCCTGGGTGTCACCACCGGACAGGCCTGCTGACATCAACGACGAGGCGGAGTGGTTCCGGGAGGCCATGTCCGAAATATGTGACGTGGCAATGCCCCGGGTCCAGCCAGGACGCGCCTGGCGCCAGGTGTACTGGTGGTCGCCGGAGCTGACGACCCTGCGTGAAGCGTGCGTCGCTGCGCGGCGCCGGTACGCCAGGCACCGCAGGCTCCGTATCCGCCCTCCGGATACGGAAGCCATTCAGGCGGAGCTGTACGAGGGGTACAGAGCGGCGAAAACCGCCCTCCGAGCGGAGATCCTGCGGGCCAGGGGACTGGCCCGCGAGGAGTCGCTGGAGACTCTGAACCGGGACCCGTGGGGACGCCCCTACAAAATGGTGCGGGATAAACTCCGCCCATGGGCGCCCCCGCTGACGCAGAGTCTCCGGCCCCAGCTCGTGGAGGACGTGGTGGGCGCTCTGTTCCCCTCACGAGGGGAATATACACCCCCGCCCATGGCTCCGCCTCCTGCGGTGCCCGATGCGGACCACACTGCCGACGACGACGACGACGATGCTCCGGAGGTGACCGAGGTAGAGTTGAGAGTGGCGGTACGTAGGCTGAATGCCAAAAATACCGCCCCAGGACCCGACGGCTTACCTGGGAAAGCCTGGGTTCTGGCCATGGAGGCTCTCGGGCCTCGACTGAGGGGGCTCCTAAGTGCATGTCTGGAGAGGGGCCAGTTTCCACTACGTTGGAAAACGGGGAAGCTGGTGCTCATTAAGAAGCCGGGGCGCCCTGCGGACTCTCCGTCCGCTTACCGGCCCATTGTGCTGCTCGACGAGGTGGGCAAGCTCTTTGAAAGAGTCATTGCAGACCGCCTCGTCGGGCAGCTGATGCGGGTGGGGCCGGACCTGGCGGAGGGCCAGTTCGGTTTCCGCAGGGGGCGCTCTACGGTTGACGCTGTCATGCGCGTACGAGCCCTCACGACGGGGGATGCTGTTGCCCGGGGTGGGGTCGTCTTGGCGGTGTCTCTAGATATTGCCAATGCCTTCAACACCCTGCCCTGGAGTTGCATCAGGGAGGCACTCCGGCATCACCGGATGCCGACCTACCTCTGTCGCATGGTCGAGGCCTATCTGTCGGACAGGGCCGTCATCTACCCCGGTCATCAGGGAGAGTGGAACCGGCGAGAGATGTCGTGCGGTGTCCCACAGGGATCGGTCCTGGGGCCGCCTCTGTGGAACATCGGGTACGACTGGGTGCTGCGCGCCGACCTCCCTAGCGGCGTCAGCGTAGTTTGCTACGCTGACGACACGCTCGTCCTGGCGCAGGGGAGGTCGCACCAGGCGGCGGCGGAACTAGCGACACGCGGGGTTGCGACAGTCGTTGAAAGGATCCGGCAACTGGGACTCGAGGTGGCCCTGCACAAGTCCGAGGCCATGTGTTTTCATGGCCCTCGGAACGCGCCACCGTCGGGTTCCCAAATAACGGTAGGAGGGGTTCACATCGGCGTCGAGTCGACGATGAAGTACCTGGGACTAGTCCTCGACAGCCGGTGGAATTTCGTGGAGCACTTCAGACGTTTGGCTCCCAGACTGGAGCGGGCCGGGGCTGCGTTGAAGCGGCTCCTGCCCAATCTAGGGGGTCCAAACGCCTCCTGCCGGAGGCTCTACGCGGGGATCGTGCGGTCCTTGGCCCTTTACGGGGCACCAGTGTGGGCGCGTTCACTGAGGCGGCGACCAGCCCGGCGGTTGAACGCGTCCCAGAGGGTCATGGCCGTCCGGCTAGTCCGGGGTTACCGCACGGTCTCCGGGGAGGCAGCGAGTCTCCTTGCCGGATTGCCGCCATGGGATCTGGAGGCCAAAGTCCTCGCTCACATATGGGAGTGGCGAGAGGAGGTAAAACGCCGGGGCGTAACTCCGCTGCCGCGACAAATCGCGGCGCAGCGGACAGAGCTCCGGCGGGATCTCATGGCGACATGGAGAGTGCGACTGTCGCAACCCAGTGCTGGGCACGCCACAATTGCGGCGATAAGTCCCCTCTTTGAGGAGTGGCTAGGGAGGCGCCACGGCGTCCTCACCTTCCGCCTAACGCAGGTCCTCACCGGGCACGGCTGCTTCGGGAGGTTCCTGTCCAGAATAGGGCGGGAGGAAACGCCCGGGTGTCACCATTGTGTGGATCGCCCGGAGGACACGGTGGAGCATACGGTGGAGATCTGCCCAGCTTGGGCAGAGCACCGCCGTGTCCTCACGGAGGCGATCGGCGGCGGCGATCTCTCGCGTCCGGCCCTAGTCCGGGCCATGGTACGGAGCGAGAGTGCATGGGAGGCTGTCGCCTCCTTCTGCGAAGCAGTGATGCTCGCGAAGGAGGAGGCGGAGCGCGTGAGGGAGAGGCAATCCTTGCGCCCTCACGCCCCTAGCCGCTGCAGGAGACGCCCTGGGCGTCGGGAATCGATAGCCGATTCCCGGCCACCGTAGGCGCGGGCTTGCGGACGGCGAGCAATGGGCAGCTCGCCGTCCGGTAAGGACCAGGCCCGGGTCGACGGCGCGTTGTGTTCCACGCGCGCCTCAAGGAGATGTCAGCACCAACTGACGGGGTCCGCTAGGGCCGATGCCCGCCAGGGTCGCGGGTTGTTCGAAAGAGATACCGTGGCCCCTGGCACAGGCAACTGAAGGAACACGGGTGGGTTTTAGTCAGTAAGAGTCTGACACTCCCTTCCGCTCCGCCCAGAGCGGGAGGGGTCATTTGATGATTTCCCACCCAAAAAAAAAAAAAAAAGGGCTGTTACTGAGAAATTCCTAAAGGAAAAACCCAATAACACTTTTCCCAACCTGGGGATCGAACCCAGAACCCCTACGCTCTGCAGTCGCGTTTGTAACCACGAACCTACGGGGCGGGCACTTGTGTTATAGATGGACTAGCATTATTTATATTTATGTCTATCAAATCTATAGCATATATAGTTCCTGAAATAAGCATCTATGTCTATGACAGACGAACACCAAAAGAAATATTTTTAGTTAATTTGAAATCGTGAAAATGGTTTTGTCTCCCTAAAATTTTGGTTTGTTGGTTGAGTTTCACCCATTAAAAGGCAAATTGCTTGAACTTTAAAATCGTAATCGTAAATTATTAAGAAAAACCTACATTTATAATAAGCCCTCCACGAGGGCCCCCGGCACCCCAAATATGACTTGCTAAACATAAACACTTATGTAGGTCCGGATGTCTATGAGTTGTAAGTTGTAATGTTAGATAGTTAGTTTATCTATATCGATGCAAAAACAAAAATGAAAGTACATCTCTAAGAAGAACCACTGAGAACCACAGACTTTGACATCAAATGTCAAACAAAACAAAATGTCAGCTTCGAATCAGTCGATCAGCCGTATTTTTTATCAAATAAACATTAGTAACATCTCCCTAGAATTGATAAGATCTACAAATGAAAATGATTGGTAAAACCAGATGTGCATAATTGATTAATTAAGTAAGAAAGTGTGAAACGTTTAGTTTAAACAAACTATTCCAAAGAGTTACTTTGTGTCGTAAGAACATTTTCGATAATTAAAACTGCCCCGATGCCTGTAAGCTTTAGAAACCGAAAGACAACATGTATGACATGTTGTCCGAGTTTCGAGTATCAGAATTTGATTCATTGGTGGATATATTTAGATTGACTCCAGGTGATCCTTTAGATACATTTGGTGAGATGTGGTACCCCGTGTTCTTATGGTCTTTGTTCTCTTCAGTGTTTGTGCATACGTGTGCGGCGCTAGTCGCCTTCGGAACCTTAAGGAAGCACAAGTACGGGAAGTTCTTCCCCGTGTTGTTGATTGTGATGGGTGTCGTGAACCCAGTGACTTCAGGTGTAGCCACCAGTGCCGCAATCGCGTTCATATACCGAGCCTCTACCTTAACTATGCCCCCTATTCATGCAATGATTTGGGGTATAGGACAAACTGTGCTCGGTGCTGGGATGGGTTTCACAAGGATTTTGGCTACTTTGTAATAAATACTAGATCTATGTAGCTAATTACATCACAGTACATTATAAACAATATATTTATAAATCAAATAAATTCAGAGTCAATTAACATAGAGTTATAGTGATGGGAATGTAGTGAAAGGAAAGGTGCTGAATGTTAATGCATTATTTTCCTGAAATATAGCAACTAGTTGTTGTTGTGGTACTCCCAATAGTGAATACTCATTAGCTATCTGCTGTAAATCCATATTCCTTATTGTATGTAGCGGCATAAATATTACACAATGTGCTTAATTTTTGTATATGAAGTAACTTTCATGTCTCGCATATTTGTATAAAATAACAGTAATATTATAAAGAAAGTTCACTATGAATGTAACTATGCAATAAAATTATGAATTGTTTTAGAATGTAAATATGTGCCTACCTATAAATATAATGACTGATGTTACAAAAAAAAAAAAACATATTTCTAGTATTAGTTTTTCTACTTAAAATTTGCAACCATAGTTGCAAATATGTTCAATATATCCTAAATGTTATAATAATATCTTCAATATGTATGAGTTTAATGTGATAAGTTGTATACCTGACCTGTACATTTTCGTTTGTTATCATAAATGTATAATGCATTCCATGTAAAAATTGTATCTTAAAATAATCATTAGCAGTGACATTGTCATTAAATTCCTATAATAGAATGTATTATTTGTGACACAAATAATATATAATAGCTCATTACTTGTAAATGAGATTTATTAGGCCCACCGACAATACACTTAGAGTACTATAAAATGTATTACTATTAGCAACAGCCCTACATTCATCTCTTGTTGCCTACAACTGCAATGCACAAAACCATGTTTACCACTTCTTGTCAGACACATCATGTTTCATAAAATGGCTAGTGTAAATTGGAAATCTATACTAATAAAGCTGAAGAGTTTGTTTGTTTAAATGCGCTAATCTCTGGAACTACCACTGGGATTTTAAATGTTTCTTTTGCATTTGATAGCCCAATTCTTAAAGAAGGCAATAGGCTATTTAACATCACTCTGGGACTCTAAGAGCCAAGCAAAAAAGAAAAAGCCAGAAAGAACAGTAATCAAACACGAAGTAATCTTCCAGGAGGGTGATGCGATGGGATGCAGAGGGTTTTAGGATAAGTTTTATGTTAAAACAAGAAATTTCACGCGGACCAAGTCGCAGGCAGAAGCTAGTGATGAATAAAACCCTTCTAGAAGCATCATTATGTCTATATTATCAGGTTTTGTACTTATGTGCTTGTACATAATAGATCCACTGTGTTGATAGCAAATTAGCAATTCCATAATAATTTACTCCTCTTTATAGAAACAATACTATGTAAATAAGTTGAAACTGTTGGGTTTTTTTATGTTGCAATGCCTGCTTGCTACCTTATTTTAATAGACAATGAACCATATGATAATATTTATTTTCCATTATTAATAAAAAAATGAGTTCTTATTTATTTAAATAATGGGTTAATTCATTTGTAATCAATTTGAAAAAATGCAAAATTTTATTTTTCTTTTTATATGAACAGATATGTATAATAATATAGTAAAGTTAATCAAATTATGGTGATATGTACTTGTAATGTTAATTTATTCTGTGGTTTTGGTGTTATTATCAAGTGGCGATATGAAGATGTGATAAAATGTATAGGATAAGTGTGGCAATAAAAGCATAATGCAAAGATATAATTATTGTTTTTAGTGACACATTTATGCATGCTGTAAGGAAACAAAATATATTGGGATACTAATAAGGCAAGGTATACATAGCACTTAGGTTTCTGCTCGTACTGTCTAAGCCACAGTGTTAGCATGTAATGTGGTATATTAGTTACTCTGTATTGTTTCATAAGTTTGTACTTATATTGTACAATAAAAATATCACTTCGAGTAGAAGCAAAATTATTTAAATAACGCAAAGCTAGTGTGATCATGTTGTAAATAGATGTATTGTATTGTAGAGGAACATTGGAAAGGGAAAAATTATTTTCCATAGGTACTTCAATATAAATATTATCCAAAGGAAATAAATGGTTTGGATAATAACTAAAGTGCTTTTATTATAAAAAACCTTTAATGCACCATCAGAATTGAGTATATGTTATAGGCTAGTCAGTTTATAAATTATCGACATACAGTATGTAGTACTGCTGTGCTGTTCTGTAAAAATCTCACCGTGAAAACTTAGGTGAAGTGAGCGTGGAGTGGTGTCAATTCCTAGCAAAAACAAACTCACATCACCTCAGTTTTCACGGCGAGATTTTTACAGAATCGACCGGCAGTTTAGAATATACTGACTACAGTGACTACCACAGACTACAATATAATATGGGGTGACTACCATTTTATAGGTAAAAATAAAACTCGAACTTTTTGTAATGACTCAAATTCATATATTAGATCTTTTTATTTAAGTATAATCCAACTTTATATATTTATTAAAGAACAACACCCTAATTGCGTAACACACTTTCAAATCACAACCTAAATTATTTTGAAGGATATTGCTAAGCCATCACACTAATATTATAAAGGCGAAAGTTTGTGAGTATGTGTGTGTTTATATATTTGTTACTTCTTCACGCTCAAACAGCTGGACCAATTAATATAAAATTTTGTTTGGAGGTAGCTGACACCCTGGATTAACATATAGGCTACTTTTTATCCCGATATTCCCACGGGATCGACATTTACGTGGGTGAAACCGCGGGGCGCAGCTAGTTGCTTCATAAGTCCAAAATTTATTTGCTCAACAACGTAAATAACGCAATGAATGTTGTCTGTCCAAATGAAAGCCATTGCTACTGTTAATGTGTTACGCAATCACCCTGCGGAATTAAGCAAAAATAAATTCATATATATTCGTCAAAGAAAATATTCTAGAACATCATGATAATTACTAAGTATTCATCATGTATTTATATTTACATACAAATTTGTATAACAACATCACGCCTGCATTTCCGGAAGGGTAACACAGAGGCGTTTATAGATACAGACAGACGCCAGCACATCAAGCTATTACAATCTGTTTAAATTTCTATAATAGATTTTCAACTTTATAGATAAAGCATAAGGTTCAAGGTTGATTGGGAAAATTTGACAGTTACGGGTAGCTTGATGTGCTGGCATCTGTACATCCACATTTCACCAAGAATGTTTAAGTCACATGTAATAGGGGTGAGCCTATTGACTTGACTTTTGTAAATTTACAGAAATATTCAAATGTTTAGTATACCCTGTATTTGAAATGTTCACAAACAACTATAGAACATTGTTATAGAGTGCTGCTACTATGAGAATATTTTAAGAAATTCTTATTGATTCTTTGATAACGTGTAGTTTCCTCATCATCTTCATGGCTACCTTCGTGAATCTCCTCAAGAGTAATGGGTAGTTCATATTCATGCTCCGTCGCCAATGTAGTCTGAAATGTAAAAAATTTAAAAAGTTCTAATATGTTTTTAACAAAGGGCAACACATTCACTGAAGAAAAATGGTCAACTGCTGAATTATGCAATGTAAGTACATTAGGTATTAAAAAAAATTACCTCATGATGTTCTTCATCTCTTCTACTCAATCTGCTAACACTCTCTTGCAAAGATTTCGTTTCGGAGGTAGCATCTTGCAACACTAACTTAAGCTCTACAATCTCTTTTCTTGCATTTGATAGTAACTTTTCTGTAGTTGCTAAGTTTTTCTTTAATTCCTCATTCTCTACTTCTAATTTAGTTTTTTTATTAGAAAGACTTTTAATTCTAGTCTCATAGAGCTTCAATTCTGAATCAGCTTCACTAACTCCTCTGACTGTGTTTGAGCTTTCCGACTGCAAATTATTGCACATTTGTTTCAAATATGAAATGTTCTGTTCAAGTATAGTTTTTTCTTCAAAAATTAGTTTTACTTCGTTTTCTAATGCATTTATTTTGCATTGCATAGCAGCTATACGTGCAGCTTGCGTGTCAATGATATTATCCTTGTCTAATAACTTTTCTTCAAGACCTTGGATCTTGCTAGTATAAGTTTGCAACTGCATTGATTTAGATGCTGATTCACTCTCCAAAGAGTGATTAGTATTTTCCAAAATGTTAGCTTCAACAGAGAGACTGGCAAAATGTTCTAACATATCAGACCTCTCAGCTTCTTTTTGTGATAACAACTCTTCAATACGCCTGACTTCAGCAACATAGTGCTGCAATTGTTGTCTTAAGCTGTCTACTTCTTTTCGAGATTTTTCATATTCTATCTTTGTCAGTTTTAATGCACCATTAGCATCAGCTAAACTATTCTGCAGGTGTTTATTTTCCATAATAGCAGTATCATATTGTTTAGTAAGTCTTAATATTTCACCATTGAGGAAAGTTATTTGTGTTTCATGATCTGCTAACTTGTGTTCCGACACTTTATTTGAATTTAATTTTCTTTTCATGTCTGAGATTTCATTTTCTAATTTGCTTATTTCATATGTTTGAGACTTCATCTTTTGTTCAAGCATACACATACTTTCAGTTTTATGATCCAGCTCCATTACCAGTTTATCCCTTTCCTGGTCAACCTTTCTAATGTTATCCATGAGATTAGATTTGTCATTTCTTAAAGACATAATTTCAGATTGTAGATCTTTGCACTTTTTTTCTAACGAGTCTATAGTGTCATTAGATAAACTAAGTTTTTTCTGGGCACTCAACAATTCATTGTGTAACTCATTACCACTCCTTTCAGTTTCTATTTGTATATTTTTAATTTGACTTGAAAGTGTTTTCTCTTTTATAACATCTGATTGCATTTTCTTTAGTTGCTCTCTCAAAAAATTACATTCATCTTTAAGATGTTCAGTAGAAGCTTTTCCATTTCTACTGGTCATTTTATATGAACAATTTTCCTCTTCCAGTTGTTCAATCTCTTTCTGTTTAAATACTAAATCCATTTTTAATTTCTCAGATAATTCCAATGCTTCTTTATATCTTGAATTGTATTCTTGTTTATCTTTCTTTAATAATTGGATTTCATTCATTAGTTCTTTTATTTGATCTTTGAGTTTCTGAGCATCATTCCTGCAGAAATCACCTCTATCACTGTGTCTCACAGTATTTAAATTCTTGTACTGACTCAGTTGCTTACTTAGGTTGATGTTTTCTTTTGATAGTTCAGAATTTTCCACGTTCAAATGACTTATAATATCTTTAAAATTTTGCTTGCTATTTTCTTCCACATAACTTGTTTTTCTTTTCAAATCATCATTTTCTTTCTTTAACATCAAAATCTTTTGCTCACATTCACATAACTTTGTGTGCAAATCTCTTATAAATGCATTATCTTTTGAGTTATTCCACTTAGGACTATCCTTGTCTTTGCATCTCAACAAGTGCTTGTTGAAGGCATTCATTATTTCTGTCATCTTTTCTTGAACATTAGTCACATGTATCTCATATTTATTTCTTTCTTCACTTAAGAGGTTTTTTAATTCATTTTTAGTAGGACAATACATTTTATCTTTGTTATATCCAAACTTATCGCTAACTTCTAATGGTTGGCTCATTTGGGGCAATGTTGTGATCTTATCTTGTAAACTTTTATTAAGATCTACCAGGTCTTTGATTTCATTGTGCAATGCTTCTTTTTCTTTTAAAGCTATTCGCAGTTCTTCTTGTAATTTATTAATTCTAGGTGTGTCTCCTTTATATGACTGTTGTTCTGAAAGTTGTTTTTCTAATTCAGAATTTCTTGATTCCAAACACTCTATTCTGTTTCGCATAACTTTAACCTCATTCATCATTGCAGATAATCTCTTGTTGCAGTCTTCTTCAACCCTTAATGCTAATGAGTCAACTTTCTGTATCTCTTCTTGTAAACTTTTATTTTTGTCTGCGAGACTGAGTGCGCGGAGCATTGCTTCATGTTGTTTCGCTAAACCATTATCAAATTCTTTTCTTAAAATCTCATTTGCAGATTCTAGTTCTCGTAACTCTATCATTAATTTTTGAAGTCTCTCATTAGAGCTCATATTACAACAGTCTCTACTAATAGCTGTTAGAGGTCTACCACCTTCCAGTAACATATTCAATCGTATTATTTCATCATCTCTGTGTTCAACTTGATTCTTTAGTACTATTATTTCATCACAATAAGCATCATTTTTTTCCTCGAGTGAGTGAATCTTATTTGTCAGTTCTGTAAGATCTTTATCACTGCAGGTACTCTTTCTTTCACTACATATGCATATTTTCGATAAACTTGTGCCTTCTCCATCTCGTCTCTTATTTTTATTGCGTGTACTTAAAGTTTCTGCACACAAACCTCTTAGACTTAAGTCTCGTAAGTCATGTTGTAATTTGCTAATTGTTGAATCTTTCTTTATGAGCTCTTCTGACAAACTCTTGACTTTTCTCCTGGACTCTTTTGAAAGTTTGAGATTTTCTTCTGTCAATTTCATAATCTCTTTGTGGAGTCGATTATTTTCCTGAATTAACTTAGCGTTGTCACATTTATAGGGCTCGGCTTCCATCATCAAGGAATCGCGTTGCATTAGAGCTTCTTTAGACAAATCCATGTAGTGTTGTAAACTACGAGTAGTTTGTAAGAGGTCTGCTAGTATACATTCTACCAAAGGAACGGCATCTATCGGTAACGAGATATTATAACCGAGATCCTCCAGTTTGCTCTTCAAAGTAAAATATGCTTCACCCATTTCGAACGTTTGTACTCACGACTTCGCTCACTCTAAAACACTTATTATATCTATAGCTGAATGTTTTACAAGTATCATTGGGCACATACACATAATAATATTCTGTTTATTACAAATATTTACAAAATTCAATTCCAAACAATATTTCGAGATTTGTTTGGATTTGATTGAATGACGATGACGTTTGTGCAGGGCTGCCACTGCCAGTACAATAGATAGCCCCGCGTTCCGAATTGCGTCAAAAGCGATTATATTGCGAATCCGACCAAATTTAATAGTCACAAAATTATAAGGACTATTGAGTACTATTTGTGACGTTGCGCGTTGGTCGGATTCGCGATATAATCGCTTTTGACGCAATTCGGAAGGCGGGGCTGAGTTGTACCGAGTCTTATTTTAAAATAAGCAAACCTTAGATTTTCGATTTTATCGAATCGAAACCTTAATTTTTACCGTATTTTAACGAAAATTTGGTATTTTCTTACTTTTACATTTTCTACCCTTAGAGTAGAATCTAAGGGTAGAAAAATTTTCTACTTTTACCCAGGCCTCCCGCTCATTTCTACGCACATGAATAACTATAATCTTTAAGAGTCTGTGCATTTGTGTTGACTGTGGTAGTATTAGTAGATCTATTCTGTCATTCATTACATTATTATTCATAATCTGTGTTGTTATTTGTCAAGTTCAGTTTTTGTGGAATATATTTTTCTAAGAAAAAACATTGAATGAATCTTGAAAAAAGTTGACGTGTAATTAAAACAACAATTATTTATAATACATGTGGCATGTAAACAGTCGTCTGTTGCAATATGAATCCGTATAAGGACATAGAGGAAAGTTCCTTTGCAGCATCACCTCACTTAGCTTACGAGGACATAGCTACGAAACTGCTGAAAGATAATTACTTCCTGACAGCCTTGGAGCTTCATACAGAGCTCGTAGAGAGCGGCAAGGAACTGCCGCAACTAAGAGAATTCTTCTCCAATCCAGGCAACTTTGAGCAACATGTTTCTAGGGCATCAGAATTTTCATCAATGCGTATGTAATTTTGAATTGCGTATAACTTGCAAATAATTGTATTTTTAAGCCTAATGAGCTACTTTCTCGACAGTACAAAGTTGCTGATTACAGTTTAAGCCATTACTTAGTTGATCTGGCTATTTTTATAACCATTCATAAAGTTGTTATAATTTACGAACTTTAATTTTAAAATTGTTAGGAATCTTTTTTGAGGTGTAATTTTTAAGTATCCTATTGTGTATAGAAGTTGATACCAGACCTATATGTATAAATAGATTAGTTATTTTTCCTTCTTAGATCGTACCCCAAGCCAGGCCACACTTGACTCTTTGGACACTGCCCGGTACTCTGAAGACGGCGGTGGTGACCGAGGTGGCAGTGGCGGTGAGGTTGCAGTGCTAGAGTTTGAGCTAAGAAAGGCGAGAGAAACTATCAACTCACTGAGAGCGAACCTTACTCAATTTGCTGGTAATTATCATGTTTCACATAGGTGTACATTTTTACAATTAAAGTGTAAATTCAATTAATTCTCTTGATATGGTATAGTGACACAATTTAGATATTTGCATAATGAGCTGTTTTCTAATTCATACATACTTAATTTTATAGAAACTTTTTTTAAGGATGGTTGACCTTATTTATTATACTATTTCTTTTAATGAAGATGAACAATAATATTGACAAAAATTTTGTTATGTTTAAACTATAAAATTCAGCATTACCCGATATCCTAATAAAATTAAAGAATGATGACAAGCAAAAGCAACAGCTGCAATTTGAAGAAGACAAAAAAAACTAGCCAAGTGCGAGTCGGACTCGCACACGAAGGGTTCCGTACCACAAGGCAAAAACGCCGAAAAAAACATGTTTGTTGTATGGTAGCCCCCCTTAAATATTTATTTTATTTTAATTTTATTATTTATTATTAAAGTTAAAATACAATTGAGTATTTTGTGAATATTTCAAGTGCCTACCTGTTGCCATTTTTGATATCGAGCAAAAAAGAGCAAAAAAAATCGCGTTTGTTGTATGGGAGCCCCCCTTAAATATTTATTTTATTTTAATTTTATTATTTATTATTAAAGTTAAAATACAATTGAGTATTTTGTGAATATTTCAAGTGCCTACCTGTTGCCATTTTTGATATCGAGCAAAAAAGAGCAAAAAAAATCGCGTTTGTTGTATGGGAGCCCCCCTTAAATATTTATTTTATTTTGTTTTTAGTATTTGTTGTTATAGCGGCAACAGAAATACATCATCTGTGAAAATTTCAACTGTCTAGCTATCGCGGTTCTTGAGATACAGCCTGGTGACAGACAGACAGACAGACGGACAGAGGGACAGACAGCAAAGTCTTAGTAATAGGGTCCCGTTTTTACCCTTTGGGTATAGAACCCTAAAAAAACGATAAATATAAGGAAATATTACAAATAACAAATAGCTTTATATTGGTGTCAACATCTGTATAAACACAAGACACTTATTTCAGATGGAGAATCTACACTAGACAAAAGTATTAAAGATTTGTCCAACCAGCGTTCCCTAAAGCCTCATGAAAAGAGAGCTCTGAACTTCCTCATTAATGAGTACCTTCTCCTTCAAGATTATAAGCTCACTTCCATTACATTTTCTGATGAAAATCCAGATCAGGTTCGTATGTCTTCATTATGTCATTAGAAAAAACATGTTACTATGATCATCACAAACATGTGGTATATGTTGTTGACATATAGTTGCTCGCACATGACTAAAAGTCCTATTTCATTTTTTGGCTGATTTGGGTTGGGACAGCTACATTTTTCTATTAGTGATTCTTTACACTTTTCACTAACCGTCGTACCTCTAAGTTATTTAGATCTCAAAATATAACCATTTTGAAAGGCAACAAAATGTAAAGAATCACGAATGGAAGAGTGTAGTGTAATATTAAAAAAAATATAATCTAGCGACAATTGTAATAATAAAAAAAAATATATTTAAAGTGTGTGTGGATGTTATTAAAAATGTAATTATGAAATGTGTGTGTTGTACTCCAAATAAATAAACAATAAGTAGAAGTGAAAATTCGAGCGCCAGGAGCACACACCAAACTATGCCAAGGATAGACTAACCTGCGGTAACTGGAAACTTTTAATCTTCAAGCGGGGAGTATCAATAAAAATCGACACAAAAGTTATTGAACGATTTTATTACCCGAAGGCTGCTGGTCTCAATATACAAGAAAATTCCTTTCTAATATTAACAGTTGGTGTAAAACTAAGATGGAATAGAAATTAATTCCTGTCCTGTCATTATTGCACTTTTGTCAATTTAAGTTAAGTATTATAAACCATACCATATTCCGGCGAATAATCTAACAAACCGAATGGGCAAACCCTGGTGATTTTGATCTTCGCGGGGACGTCAGGCGGTCCATGATATATGTCGGTAGGGGCTAGCGTTAAAAATTTAAGTCTTGAAGTAAAAATAAATAAGAAACGCCTCACGGCTGAAATGAAACATGAATAACCGTTAGCTGATGTTCAGCGTCGACAAAAATGCCGATCGGAATGTTTACGACCAAATGCAAATTAACTCACCGTTTCTTTTCCAAAGGAAGTTTTTACATCAGTAGATGAATTAATCCAATATATATAAGGTTCAAAAGATCCTGAAACAAATATCGGAAACTATTAACGTCTGCCATCCAAATAACCACGCGACACGTGAGTAGGTTTGAAACCACGAAGAATTTTACCAACCTTTTACAAAATATGGACAATCCCATTATGATGCCGACAAGGGCAAATCAGCCACAACATAATTAGGACTGGATGTAGTCCATTGGAAGTATCAACTTCCAGATTTTAATTGGAGCTCTAAAATTACTCCACTCTATCCAAAGCCCGGGTCGGAAAGTGCCCTGTCAAAATCAACTGACAGCATCAAAAAAAAGAAAAAATCAGTGTGACCACTACACGACTTCCGATTCAAAAAAATGAATTTTTACATGGCAACACCACCCTGTTGCCTACAAATTAAAGCAAAGAACGCGCTATCATGTAACAGGCTTAAAAGACTCGTTACATTACATCCCCTCCCGAAAATAAAAGAAAGGAACTTTCTTTTATTAGAAAGAAATCTTCAACCAAATAAACCACTTTCTAATAATCAACTTTCTAATTCAAAAAAAAGAAAAAGAATCATATAAGATTCAAAGTGCAAATCAACTCTGAAAATGTCAAACAACTAATTCTCAAGAATTTAATAAAAGTATAAAAAATGTAAATGACAAAAAGTCAAAAACGAAATAGTGAAAAACAAAAAAATTATAAGTTATAAAAACTCATCAAATGAAACGAAGAGAGAAATCTCTTAGCGCTCCAAAACTCCAAAACAGTGCAGTTAGGCACTATAGCCACTGACTAAAAATTTCAAACAAATTCGGACAATTTACCAAAACAAACTACAATTTTTATAGTGCAGTTAGGCACCATCGCCACTGACTAAAAATTTCAAACAAATTCGGACAATTTACCAAAACAAACTACAATTTTTATAGTGCAGTTAGGCACCATCGCCACTGACTAAAAATTTCAAACCCCTTGGAACAGTACGACTTTGAGTGCAGTTAGGCACTATCGCCACTGACTACTATGTCAACCGCTTCCAACACAACCATCTCTATGAGTGCAGTTAGGCTCTATTGCCACTGACTAACTCCGTATTCAACAATCCAAAAAATTTGAAACTCCGAACAAAAGTTTTTAAATAAAGCTGAAAGACCTTATTTAAAATACTGTTACAGGCACAACCTGCAACGAGACAAAGGAAAGCATATTGTGATCGGCTCATCACCACCGAATTCCCGAGCACAATAGCTGTAAAACAATGTGAATGCTGTGACTGGCTCAACACTACCAATCTCCCAAACACAGACAAACACCAAAAACATTGAGATCTCCAATGAGAAATCTCAATAACAAATAGGCGAAAGCCAAAGTTTCACAATGCGACCGGCATACCACCACCGAACTTCCGAACGCAAAGGAACAAGGATGACGAAAGTCAAAACAAAATCTCGCATCGTGATTGGAACAACAAAGTCCAACACAATGGAAAAGAGTCGAAATCAAGGTCAAAAGCTACACCAAGATCCAAAAAATAATAAGGCATTTTGTAACAAAGGTTACAGAATGACCCTAAAAAGTAAAGTCCAGGATGAACGCGTTACTAACAAAGTCAAATCCGATCATTAAAAAGAATGAAACTCCAGTAAAAATGAGAAACAATTCTGTCAACGAACAGCACAAAATAGGTTTAAAAATCGATTACTATTTATGACGAAGAGGAAATAGAATGATTTTAAACTATGAGAAAAAAAAAGATTACAAAAACTTGAAATTGAATTTAAGTTTTTTAACCTCAAGGTAGAAATTACCTGAACTGTAGGGTTGTATAAGATCTTAATAAAATATAAACAGGTAGGTTACCCTTAAAAAAGAAGAATAAGATCTTAGACAATCCAACAAAAACAAACAAAACATAAAATAAGATCCTTCGATGTGAAAAACATTTGGTGTGAAAAAAAAATAGTATTAAATTAACCAGAATGACCTAAGTTTTATTTTTAGAATGTCTCAAATTCAACAAATTTATAAGAAGTTACCTAACATACCATCTTTCAAATCGCCGATAACCTATCATCCATCCTCTCGTACATCACACTGTCAAAAGCGACCTTCAAACAAAATTATCAAAATCAAGACTAACACTTGGAAACCAAATTAAAATTTAATAATATCTTTAACATGATAACGTCCCACTGAACCTTTATTTAAATCTTTCAAAACATAAACGTTATCTGAAACCTTTTCAGTTATTTTACATTTTACAAACTTAGGTGCAAGTTTAGCTGAAAAATATGCTTGCGCATTAGATTGAAGAAAACTTCTTCTCCACACCACATCACCCACATCAAAAGAAATGACTTTCCGACCCTTATTATAATAAGCGGCATTACGCTTATACCCCTTTAACAAGTAAGCTTGAACTTTAACAAAAATATCACTAAGTGAATTAAGAGAAACTGCATAAGCATTTCTATTTGAAATTTCTAGTTGAGATAAATTATCAACAGAACTACTAAAGTGATGTAATGACGCATCAAGAATAAGCTCCCTACCAAACATCAGAAAGTTAGGAGTAAACTCAGTAGCAAGGTTTACACTATTATTTAAAGCTAATTGAACATTGGGCAAAAAACTTGACCAAGTTCTATGATCATCTTTAACAAAACACGATATGCAGGTTTCGACCGTTTTATTATATCTCTCAACAGGATTATTTTGAGGCGTATACAAAGTATTATAAAATATTTTGGTTATATTAAAACCTTTCAAAAAATCTACAAAATGTTTTGAAGTAAATTGAGTTCCATTGTCACAAACTACTATTTTTGGACAACCAAACTTGAGAAATATTTCTTTTTCAAAATGTTTACAAATTACTCTAGTGGTAGCATTGATCATTGGAAAGAACCAGCAATATTTAGTAAAAACGTCTACGACCGAAAGTATGTATCTATGACCAGAATAAGTTTTAGGTAGAATTCCTATGATATCAACTGAGAGCATAAGCATCACCCGAATCCTGAAGCGGCGGAAACTGAACTCCCTTGTCCATGATGAACAAACAGCAAGGCGAATAGCAAACGAAAAGCAAAAACTAAGTTTCAAAAAGTTAAATGTTTGAAAATAAATTCTCAAGTTTGAGGTTAATTATAAAAGTCAATGTGGGTAATCCCATAAAAAATTACTATGTTATTTTATCGTTTTAAAAGTGCAATAATCACTTACAAGCAGTTTAAATCTAGATAAATTAAATGCACAATATTGTACTTAACAATTAGATTAAATTATTTACTTAAAAAGTTAAACTTAGTTTTTAAAATAACTTTACTGTTGAGAACAACAAAACGCAGTCTATGCTATACAATTCTGTTGGTTTTGCTAAGAAAAAAAACATGATATTAAACAAAATCATCAGTTGTAAACACCAAACATTGTTTACAAAGATTCACCAAATTAAGTTAAGTACTACTTATGAGTCAAAAATCAAAATAAACACAAAGTTATTAAAGTAACAATGTAGAACAAACCAATGCAAACAATAGACTCATAAGTTAATTAATTAATAGTGCAATAATGACAGTATAAGGTACCAGACAAACCTACTTCAAGTCCCTGTTCGCAGAGCGACAATTGTAATATTAAAAAAAATATAATCTAGCGACAATTGTAATAATAAAAAAAAATATATTTAAAGTGTGTGTGGATGTTATTAAAAATGTAATTATGAAATGTGTGTGTTGTACTCCAAATAAATAAACAATAAGTAGAAGTGAAAATTCGGGCGCCAGGAGCACACACCAAACTATGCCAAGGATAGACTAACCTGCGGTAACTGGAAACTTTTAATCTTCAAGCGGGGAGTATCAATAAAAATCGACACAAAAGTTATTGAACGATTTTATTACCCGAAGGCTGCTGGTCTCAATATACAAGAAAATTCCTTTCTAATATTAACAGTTGGTGTAAAACTAAGATGGAATAGAAATTAATTCCTGTCCTGTCATTATTGCACTTTTGTCAATTTAAGTTAAGTATTATAAACCATACCATATTCCGGCGAATAATCTAACAAACCGAATGGGCAAACCCTGGTGATTTTGATCTTCGCGGGGACGTCAGGCGGTCCATGATATATGTCGGTAGGGGCTAGCGTTAAAAATTTAAGTCTTGAAGTAAAAATAAATAAGAAACGCCTCACGGCTGAAATGAAACATGAATAACCGTTAGCTGATGTTCAGCGTCGACAAAAATGCCGATCGGAATGTTTACGACCAAATGCAAATTAACTCACCGTTTCTTTTCCAAAGGAAGTTTTTACATCAGTAGATGAATTAATCCAATATATATAAGGTTCAAAAGATCCTGAAACAAATATCGGAAACTATTAACGTCTGCCATCCAAATAACCACGCGACACGTGAGTAGGTTTGAAACCACGAAGAATTTTACCAACCTTTTACAAAATATGGACAATCCCATTATGATGCCGACAAGGGCAAATCAGCCACAACATAATTAGGACTGGATGTAGTCCATTGGAAGTATCAACTTCCAGATTTTAATTGGAGCTCTAAAATTACTCCACTCTATCCAAAGCCCGGGTCGGAAAGTGCCCTGTCAAAATCAACTGACAGCATCAAAAAAAAGAAAAAATCAGTGTGACCACTACACGACTTCCGATTCAAAAAAATGAATTTTTACATGGCAACACCACCCTGTTGCCTACAAATTAAAGCAAAGAACGCGCTATCATGTAACAGGCTTAAAAGACTCGTTACAGTAGTTGCCTTGACTCAAATCGGCTAAAAAATGAGATAGTACTTTTAGTAATGCGAGCGACAATATGACTTGTAGTTTTTTAAATTTACATTATAATTATCCCAAGGTCACATAAATTATATTAATTCTTTCATTTAGCATCAAGTGGTCTGTGCTTTCTTAATAAATGCATACCAATACTTGAAAAAAAATAGCTTTTTAACACTTTACAGGACACTTAACGCACCTCGATGTAATAACAATAAAACTTCTACTGTGTCTCGTTCAGTGTCCTTCAATGTACATATCTAATAATTGTAAGGAAGTATAATCAATCTCTACTACTAGCATGATTGCAGCTTCTAATTAAATATCAACAAGTCATGTAAGAGCAATTTGTTATTGCCATTGTGTAACTTTTCAGACTATTCAAGGACAATATAGGAAAATCCTAAATATTTTATGTAGCAAGCTATATACAAAACAAATCAATCACATGGTTATGTTTAAATCACTGGGAATGAAATTTAATACTGCTGCGGAACATATCCTTTTCCAGTATACAGACAGAGCACATAACGAAATAAACTATTCTCTTTATACTGCAATTTTTAAATGTCTGCCCCAGACCAAATAAAAAACCAAGACAGAGGGCTGTCAACAGTAAAGTGAAACCGGTTTCGTAAACATGTGTGCACATAGTGAGGTGTAGTTTGATTGTAAATGGTTGTAAATGTGTGTGTGTGAGCGTGTATGCACAGAGCGAAGGTGTATTTTTTTTGTATGCTTCACTGTATTGTTTGCACCGCTATGTCTTGACTTTTTATTTAGGCTGAGGTTACTGCTAGCGTATGACCTGCAGCTGCACTATCCCTTAAAAAAAATAGTTGCTTGGCTTATAAATAAATCTATGACATTGATTTCAGGAGTTTGAAGATTGGGATGATGTTGGTCTCAATATGCCTCGACCAGCTGGGCTGGTGTCATTATTCCGCGGCAACACTTCCAGCATCACTCCACCCAAAGTAGATGTGTCCACGGATACGGACTGGTCATACATAGAAGTGGATTGTCAGACGGATCTGGATGAAGGGAATGTTTGTGTCAGCTGCCAAACTTCACTGGACCATGAGACTGATTGGAGCCATGAGGTGAAGCATATTTTCTTATTATTATTGACTTTAACTATTTTTTTACAAGCAAAATATGTACAGTCAGCAAAAGAATAAGTCATTTGGGCAGAAATACTCAGCTTGGTTTAGGTTTAATAGCCGGCCAAGTTAGCTGCATACTTATCTATTTTCCTGACTCATCATCCTCCTGCCCTCATCCCAGTTGTCATCTCAGGATGAGAAGTATTCACAAGCGCTCATAAATACGTCCTTTATTAATTAAATATTAATAAACAATTTTTAATGATTTAATTTCTAATTCCCAGCTCCTCATCCAAGCTGAAGAGATAGAATTACTGAAGCAAAAAATAATAGCTCTTGAGACTGAAAAACTTAACTTCCAAAAATTATATGATGCTGCCATTGTCAGCTTAAACTCACTCACAAGTCCCGCTTCCGAGGGCAAAGGGCTCGATCTCCATATACCTGAGGATAAGCTGTTATCAGTGCAAAGGGTAGAACAGAGTTTAGAAGCCAAGCCTATTACTTGTACAGCTTCAGAAAATCATTACGGAAGTGGTCATTCGACACACAGTGCAACTCCAGAACAGTTTGAGATGATTGATAGTGAGAAAAATAGTGCAATGTAAGTATATAGCCATGTATAAATTACAAGTAGGCTGTGCTGTACAGACGCCTTCATCAGTTGAATACTCCTCGCGCATTTAAATATCTTAGGGTGCAACTAGACTGCGGTAGAACGACGACATCATCGTAGAGCGATGACAGTCGACGTCGATCGTTGGCAATCTGCTTGCTGCACCCTTAGTAAAGTATAATGTTGGTAATTGAATGTTACAAGTCACGCAACGAGTTATGAGCGCTGACCTTGAAAAAAACAAGCGAAACAAACCCTTATTACTAAAACATAAGGGTTTGTGACGTTTGTTTTCTTCAAGGTCAGCGCTCATAACTCGTTGCGCGCAGTATAATTATTGTTGTTGTGTTAAATATGTTAGCTATTGAAAAATGTATATTTGATTATCTCTACCGCGAATAGCACCAGATTCATATCAAATTACAATAAAGCATTGTATGTTAATGTATGTACAAAAAGTATGTAGTGGGTCTTGTGTTTTAATGCGTGCTAAAAAACTAGCTTACTATGGTCGTTTCATGACTCACATAATTATTTAACAAACTTACGAAAGGTTTTAGTTTTTTTCATTTGTAGGTACTTTTCAGTTCAATGATTTCTATTTTCTACTTTCTAGGGTTCCGTTACCCAAAGGGTAAAAATGGGACCCTATTACTAAGACTCCACTGTCCGTCTGTCTGTCTGTCACCAGGCTGTAGGTATCTCATGAACCGTGATAGCTAGACTGTTGAAATTTTCACAGATGATATATTTCTGTTGCAGCTATAACAACAAACACTAAAAACAGAATAAAATACGACAAACGTCTATTTTTCGGCGTTTTTGCCTTGTGGTACGGAACCCTTCGTAAGCGAGTCCGACTCGCACTTGGCCAGTTTTTTATAAATTTTTTTCCTTTTTTTACTTTCTAAGTATTGTTCTTGCCCTTTTTATTTTATTTGCCCTATAACTCCACAGAACAAGAAAAGGTTCAAATCTAAGTTCGTTCGAGGCGACTGGAGAGGGTGTCATCGGCGACAACAGCACGCGCGACTCGCCGCTACGTCGCGGCAGTGTGACCACGCTGGACGAGACGCTCAGCATCAACGACGGCGGCGAGTGGACACGCGTGCACTACGAGTACAATAGCATCGAGACCAACAGCAAGGAGATGTGGATCGATAGGTAACATACAGTTAAACCAGAAAAAGTATGCGCTTCCTTGTATCGAATGTGAAAAGCTTCTAAGTTTTGTGCTACCGCGGATACAGTGGTGAGGCATGTGCTTCCACATGCCTCACCACGAATATCGACGTCCACACATTACAAATCATGCGATGAGCGCCGTGCGCTGTGCATACCTCGCAATGTCTGTATCCGTCTTATCACGCACGTTTGTATGACCTCCGATCCAAGATCGTCTCTGTCACTCGAAGATTTTAAAAAGTTTTGTTACTTAATCTATAATGTTGTCATGGTAATAAAAAATAGGTATTTCCATGGTTGCAATAGCTCTATACATATTAGGACGCGTACACATAGCGATCCGTTGTACAGGTCCGTTATTTGATGGCGTATGTAGTTGTATGAGCGAGTTCACACACAATACAGTATTCCGCATCCAGTAAAAAAGAAAACAGATCAGATAAGATCCGTTAAAAAGGATCCTGTAAAAACGGACGTTCTCTGTGTGCGCCCTTAGATTTCATCAGCACGATGACGAGATCTAGTATAGAGTTATTCCCGAGGTGTATACTTTTCTTGGGATATCGGTGCCTTGTCTATGGTTCAGAGAAATTTGCAACTTTACGACTCAACGACCGACGTCGTGTAAAATGTGACTAAAGTAGTTTTTTATCGTCTTCTCGTGCGTGTAAGTTCTGATAACATTAGCTAGTCAGCAAGATTATTAGCGAGATCTTGTGTTGCCAAGAGTGACGATTATTTTGTTTATCTCTTAATCTATTGTAACACTCTTTGAGAGCCAATAGAATTATTCTTTTTGAGATAATTTTGTTGAGTTTTGGCTATTAAGTATGTTCTTTGTTTACATTACAGCGGCATACCCAACGGGCTCAAAGTGTCAATTTTGAACTGGTGTTGTGAAACATTGAATCTGAACGAACCCTTAGCGAACGACCTCCTCGCCGAGCTAGTGAGCAGCGACAAGCCTATCACTCTGCCAGGACTACTCACACTTGTCGCAGACACGTTACCTCGGGTTTGTAAATAATTATTGTAATTGATGTAATTAATAATTCAAACATATTTGTTCGAAAATGGCAATTCAGCTTAGTTATAGAAAAATAAAAAAACTTTTAACATTGTCTTAAGTACTATTTAGCATTATGAACAACTTTTATTATGGGACCAAACCTGAAATCGCGAAAAAAAAATTAGCTGTTCCCCACATTTATGTTCGTATAACTGGTCAAAATGTTGGGAATAGCTGATTTATTTTTTTGCGATTTCAGGTTTGGTCCCATAATAAAAGTTGTTCATAATGATGAGTACAATGACCTCTTAAGAGGTTGTTAATGTTTTACCAATAACCCTTTACCCTGTATACAACTATTATGTAGAAAGACCATTATGAAGCCATTTGTGCCTCTCGTGGATCCACGTTCATACAAAGAGTTAGTTCATTGCTTTGTTGTAGCCAAGGGTTACAAACAGGCGCGACGGCTGTGCTTGGGGTTCCGGGTTTGATTCCTAGGTCGGGCGGTGGTAAAATGTGGGTGTAACATTCATACACCTTCACACCGACCGACTACTGTTTAACCCTTTGTAGAATACAGGGTGAATGTTATTTAGGTTGATAATATTATAGTTAACAAACAGAAAAAACCGGTCAAGTGCGAGTCGGACTCGCGCACCGAGGGTTCCGTACTTTGTAGGTATGTAAATAGTTTATCACGGTTTTTTTTAATGTACCAACAAATTTACGGTTTTCGGATTTTTTCTTTACTTGCAGGTCAACGGGAAGCACCCTATAGGTTTTGATTCCCCCGAGAGTGTCGAAATATACGTTTTTTGCGGCATAAACGACCGTATCTTTATTTTACATTAATTTAGAAGTTTGATTTTTTCACAGCTTCAAGGGAATGTAGACCTTAGTATATGGTTTTATTTTCAACTCGATACCTCCACGCGTTCCTGAGATAAAGGGTCTTGACAGACAGACAGACAGACAGACAGACAGACGGACGGACGGACAACAAAGTTATCCTATAAGGGTTCCGTTTTTTCCTTTTGAGTTACGGAACCCTAAAAATTGACAAACCTTGTTGTCCCTAGATCCTCCCGCACACGCTGGTGGCGCGGCGCAGCGAGGCGGCGGCGCTGGTGGCGGGCGCGGCCGCGCTGCTGCCGCCCGGGGGCGCGCGACGCGCACGCGCGCTGCACGCGCTGCTCACGCTCGTCAAGAAGCCGGACCGGGCGGACACAAGGGCTATTTGTGAAGGTATAAATATAAACTTGTCTTTACAATTATGCTTCTAATTATTTACTTCAGATCACAACGAAATTAAATATTCAATATTATGGAAGGCCTCCCACAAGTTGGACCGATGACCTGGTGAAGGCCGCAGGAATCCGATAGATGCCAGACGCACAGAACAGGTCGAAGTGGCGGTGCTTGGGGAGGCCTATGTCAATCATGCTTGTTGTGCAATGTTGCCTTTTTAAATGACTTTATGATTGACTTCTTGGTACTCATCTTGTTTTCAGTTTATTTATTCTTGACATACACTTTGCAACAATAATTAAAATTAAAATATGATTGGACTTTTTGATAAAATAAATTATTTCTTTTTCTTATTTTTACTTATTTAAATTGACATCCTTGTATTGTATCCATTGACATACTTAATATTGTAGCCAGTGACATTTGATGTATAATACGACATTTTTTATTTTATTTGTTGTGATTCAAATTATTTGACATTAATTTGTAAAATGGAATTATAATGATAATGTAACTGTTATTTAAAATTATATTGATTGATTATGATTTGCATGCCCATGTGACGGCAGAACATGGAGATCTAACTTCTATGACAACATCTATGTACCAATTATTTACCCATGTTTTTGCAAAGAAATAAATGATTTGATTTGATCATTGGACGTCTTTCGGCTAAAACGATGATGATAACATGGAATTTGTTATGTAACATGTGTTTGGCCATCACAAACTTAAGCATTTATATTTATTTTCAGCAACCTGCCTGGTAGTAAAATGGGGCGGTAGCGGCGAAGTCCTGTCCTCAATAGCCGAGCTCTTAGCATCAAGATCCACGGAACGAAGAGTCCTAGCCAGTCAAGTATGCATGGCCGTAGCTCCTTACGTACCCATCGAGCTATGCACATCCCTACTCCTAAGTCTCGTGGTCCTTATGTGCGAGTCCAATGAACTCGAGATCCGGACATTAGGACTCAAGTCTGCCTGCCTCATATGTCCCATTGCGGATCATAAGTACAGCCAGCTAGAAAGCCTGATGTTCAATTTCTTGAAGGACCCGGTTGAAAAGTGTGTGAAGGATACCGTTAATATATTTGTGCCTGTCCTAGCGAGGAGTGCTTTGATTGCAGGTAAATTGGTGTTTATCTTTTTTTTTTATTTATGAAGGAGATGAAACAAGCTTAATGTATCAAAGTCAACATCAGCGTTTCACAAGGATGATACAAATATTAAATTATGACATCTGAGGGGCAATTCTCGTAATTTTATGACCATTCAAAGTCTGAGGGGCAGTTGTAATTTTAAGAATGTTCAAAGTCTGAGGGGCAGTTGTAATTTTAAGAATGTTCAAAGTCTGAGGGGCAGTTGTAATTTTAAGAATGTTCAAAGTCTGAGGGGCAGTTGTCGTAATTTTAAGAATGTTCAAAGTCTGAGGGGCAGTTGTCGTAATTTTAAGAAAGTTCAAAGTCTGAGGGGCAGTTGTCGTAATTTTAAGAATGTTCAAAGTCTGAGGGGCAGCTGTCGTAATTTTAAGAATGTTCAAAGTCTGAGGGGCAGTTGTAGTAATTTTAAGAATGTTCAAAGTCTGAGGGGTAGTTGTCGTAATTTTAACAATGTTCAAAGTCTGAGGCGCCGTTGTCGTAATTTTAAGAATGTTCAAAGTCTGAGGGGCAGTTGTCGTAATTTTAAGAATGTTCAAAGTCTGAGGGGCAGTTGTCGTAATTTTAAGAATGTTCAAAGTCTGAGGGGCAGTTGTCGTAATTTTAAGAATGTTCAAAGTCTGAGGGGCAGTTGTAGTAATTTTATGAATGTTCAAAGTCTGAGGGGTAGTTGTCGTAATTTTAACAATGTTCAAAGTCTGAGGGGCAGTTGTCGTAATTTTAAGAATGTTCAAAGTCTGAGGGGCAGTTGTCGTAATTTTAAGAATGTTCAAAGTCTGAGGGGCAGTTGTCGTAATTTTAAGAATGTTCAAAGTCTGAGGGGTAGTTGTCGTAATTTTAACAATGTTCAAAGTCTGAGGGGCCGTTGTCGTAATTTTAAGAATGTTCAAAGTCTGAGGGGCAGTTGTCGTAATTTTAAGAATGTTATATGTTGATCTCAGTCTCAATGTGTCAAAAATATCTCTAAAATCCCTGCATTTCTGACAAGTTTTTGACATTGATCGTCGCTGAAATGAGATTGCGACTATATTTTGAACGTAGATTTTGAACGAATTACGGGAATTGGCGTTCTGATCTGTCTCAATCTGTCAAAAATACCTCTAATTCCCCTACATTTTTGACAAGTTTTTGACATTGATTGTCGCTGAGAATTACGGAAATTCGCTTTCTAATATCAAAATCTTTTCCCTAATAATTTTTGTTCCCCTTGGGGAAACTTATATGTTTTCGCATCCAAATATCTAAAGAATAAATTTTTATTAAATTTCCAGGAAAATTCTCAAGGGACTTATGCAGTCGAATAATGACGAATTTAACGAAAGCGAGCAGTGATAACGAGTGGAAGACTGTGCTCTTATACCTAGACGTAATGAGAGTGTTAGTGTTAGCGAAACTGGCCTACGTAGTTAATGTACAAATAGTCAGGGATGTTACCCTCAGCAACTGTGATATGCAATCGGTTAATTTACAAGAAGTACCCCTAGATGAAATGGAGTATTTTATGGAACTGCAGTGCTACGTCACCGATAATGTTGACGCGAAGATATTGTTAGTAGCTGCAAGTAATATTATTAAGGAGACGCCGGAAGTCAGATGGTCGGAGTTAAGTTGGTTTATTAGCATGTGAGTATTAACGTACCTTCATTGTTTTTTTGTCATCTTTTTGAATTTCGAAAATATGAAACTGTATTTATATCGTTTCTATTTTATCTTTCTTATCTTTTCTAAAATATTTTTTTTACAAATAAACAACAAACAGCTACAAAACATATAATGAAAATTATAATTTATAAATTATATGTTATAATATTAAATTGTAAATTCTGTAAACTTTAATGGTGTGAACTTCTGGTTGTTGTTACACTTAGGTACATATAATTTACTTGTATAGTAATCTGTGGAAACTGTTTCTGGATTGTGTTGAACTATTTGTATACATATGTTTGTTAATGCATCAATTTGTTTCCCAAATAAAAATAAAAAAAATAAAATATACAAAACTTAGAGACAATATTGCAGCCCACATTGCTGTCCACAGATTAACTATAGGTTACTTATCAGTAAAATAGTATTTGCTAAGGTAAATTGATGTTTAAAAACATTATCTGCTTCGCTACCATGTTACCATGCATCCTCCTTTACAGTAGAAAACATGCAAACAAAACTCTTTGGACTTTTATTATGCTTTAAAATAGTGAATGTTTACAATCGCTAAAAAGACAGGTAACAAATTTAACCTATGTAATGTTTCACGTTCAGAATCATGATTCTGAACGGTTATCGCTAAAAAGACAGGTAAAAAATTTGAACTCCATAGGATAAGACGATGGTTTTAATTCAGCTCGCAAGATTTTACCAAAACATTAACTAACAAGACAAGTTAAATTCAATCTTGTAATAAAAAAACCCGCACACTTTGTTACAGATTAAAACAAATTCTAGATGTGGCGACAAATACCAAAGTTTTAAGTCACACATTGATATATGAGGTACTTATATCTCTGGTTAACAGTTATGTGGACAATTTCGGCGTAACATTCACTACGCACATACTGAAGCCTATATTTAATGACGTGATATCCGAGCTAGAACAGAAGATGGAAAAACTACATCCTGTGAATGTGGATAGCACTATTCTTGTTGGCATATACTTGGTCACCATATTACCTGCCCTTGAAGACAGGATACAACATGGGGAGTTTTTACAAAAGTAAGTTGAATGTCAATTGTTTCTAACTTTTACTAATCAAGGTCGCGCATAACGTGTCTTTATACCATTGACATAAGGTTTTAACACTCTCCCTGCCCTGAGAACCGCCGCCGACCCCCAAAAATTTTTGTTGAGCAGGCCAAAGCACATTTTTTAATACTTTTACCACATTTTCTATAATAGAACGCCAGTAGTTGTAAAAACTATTTCACTTCGGGAGGTCAGGGCTGATCCCACGGCGCGGCGTCCTGAAAGTTTTTTTTTTGAACCCATGGTCTCTTGTAATAATTTTGACTTTTGACTGACGGCATTCACAAGCAGAAACTTTGGAACCCGCGGCCTCCATGGCCTCCTGAACTTAAAAAGTTTTATATTTTGTCGGCAGGGAGAGTGTTATATGCAACATTTGATGCTTGTTCGTAAACTGCAAGATCTATAAATGTCCCGTTCGTTTTGAACATGTTCTCAATAATGTTGTCAGTGGGATAAAAATTGTTGGACGCATTTCCTGCCGTTTTCCCGCGAAACGGTTATCGTGACGTCTCATTCTTATAACGCCGTCTCGTTGTACAGTCGGTGGCCAACATTATCTGACCCACTTGAGAGTGATAGCGAATTTGAACCTTATCGTGAACATTTGGAATACCCCGTGCAAGCATTTCGATAAATAATGTTGTTAAGCGATTTTAATAATTATGTTGTTGTTGTTAAGGTTGAAAGGCTAATAAGTTTCACGACTACTAAAAAAAAAACCAAGGCGAGGGTGGATGAATAAAAAAAAATATCGCGCATCAGTAACATTTTAAAGTTGTCCACGGTTAATAGCTAAATTTCGTGATTCATTTTAATAGCTGGTTGTGATTGTGCGATAATTAACTTTATGAAAATATACGATATGGTTCAAATTCTTTTAAATATTGCTTCTATCATCCCAACTAAGGTCAATTTTCAAAACATATTACTACACTTTACTTGGTCTCGTGGTCAATTAGGCAGGTCGATAGTCGTCGGAGTCTGCGTTCGAAACCAGGAAAAACCTAACTAAGCTTTTTGTAGCAATGTTTTGTTTTTAATTATTATCTTTTTTTCACTTTTTTTAACGAACGAAATCGAGAAATATCTTTTTAAATGGGCAGTTTGTATAGGAATGAAACAAAATCATTGCAAGTAATAAAAATGTTTATTATTTCATTAAAATATACATAAGTCAGATAAAGTAAGTAAATGCTCATAGTTCAAAATTATTACATTTTATAATATCAAATTCAAACCTAACCATTTATAAACATTTAAAAAAGTCATGCTAATGCTTGGAAGTTTATTATCGAGAAAACATTGATGTATAAATGCGAGAAAATGAACGAATTTGTGAAATGTTTTACAGATTTATAGCTAAGTATAATTATGTAGTGAATCAACATGTTATTTAAATAGAAAAATGCATTTCCATTTATAACAATAACATCACCACAGAATCTGCAACTTTTAATGGTTTAGTATTCATTCAATTGAGCATTTACTTACATAATGTGTTTCAAAATACTTATAAGTAGATTAGTTAAGTAGTAGCGGAGTGGCGCACCGTCTCCTTCTATAACTTGCTGTAAGTGGCTACGCATACCGCAAACCATGTTCCAACACACTTCTTTTCCTCTCATGTGCTCCTATGTCGATGATACGATCTCAGCCAAATTGTTTTTATTTCGCACTTTGGATGTGTCCCAATTTAAAATCATTTGACCCCATAGATTTTCTATAGGGTTCAAATCGGGAGTTTTAGATGGCCAGTAAATAACAGTTACACCTTCTTGAGCAGCTAACCAATTCTTCACAATGCCTGCGCGGTGGACGGAGCAGTTATCTTGCACGAAGTAAATATCTGTATTTGGATAGGCAATTCGCACAGTCGGCAGCAGGACGTCACGCAGAATCTCCAAATACTGAATACTATTAAATCGATCACCAACTTCTACCAATTCATCAGCTCCCATAGACGACATTCAGCCAGCAATGTTTTGTATAGTCATTATTTTGCGACATGACTCCACCGGATATCTATGATTACACCAAATTCATTAAAAATACTTTTCACGATTTACGTCAAACGTTTTAGAAATGTTTGTGCGCAGTCACTGTTTAGGCGTAGGTAGACTGACTTATGTCACTTAGATCAATTTAGTATCCATCTACCCCACGAAGTAAACTTTTATTTCGTCCTACTCATTTGTTTTTTTAATTTACCCACTTGTTTTCCAGACAAGTTGTTAGGCAAAAATCATATTGGTCGTTCTTTAATAATGCAAGAAATAAGTATGGTAGAAATCATAAATGAAAACAAATAAAAAATAAATTGATAATAGATGGATTGTGTTTTCGAACCCACATGTTGTTCGTCGCCAATCCAGCATCGAACCGCGAAGCCACAATGACTTGTTGAGAATACGCGAAATTAAGAGCGCTATTACAAAATCGAAGTGCTCAGTTTTAGGTAAATTCGACGGCGCGCGGCAGCGGATGCGCACGTGTGCATCTAAAGAGGTATGCTACGCACACATGCAAACGGCTATGCGTCCGAACAAACCAACAAGAGCCTTTGCTACTTTGTTTTCGAAATAAATTAAATTACTGTTATACATAGTTCATGAAATATTATTTGTACCCATGAATGTTTCCTAGAACAGCAGTTTATCTATAGAATTACTATAGGGTCATAAACATATACTTGATTTTTTTTTTCGAAAACTAGCATGCAGCCCGCTTGATGGTGTGTAGTTACCGCAACCTATAGACGCTTGCGATGCCAGAAGCATTACTTGCGCGTTGCCAGTTTCTAAGAAAGGAATCGCACTGATACTTTTTGTTGGTAGGTACCTACTTTTTTACGAAGTTTCTTTATATGTAATTTATTCAGCAGGTAGGTAGACATTTAAGTACTTATTTATAGAAATAAGTGCAATGTGATGTTGTATCTACAGTTTGGATAAAAAAGTCAAAAGAAAGTAAAAAAGGCAAATCAAAAGTAGTTTTATTCAAATTAGGCTGAGAATCTGCACTTTTCGAACGTCAAAATTACATAAGACAGTCCCCAAAAACGCTCGCCCTTCACCATTTCCTAGCGCTTTCACTGAGAAGAAGAAGTGGCGCAACAAACTCCCCAGCAGTACAGGTGTCTGTTGTTAAAAAAATAATACCGGCCGAGTGCGAGTCAGACTCGCACACGAAGAGTTTCGTACCACCGCAATAATATGCGCTGAAAAAATCACATCGCAATATAAAATACACATTTCGAAAAATTTCAACTATCTGCCTATAACGGTTCATGAGCCACTGGCAGACAGACGGACGGACGGTCAGCGGACACTTAGTAATAGGGTCCCGTTGGCAACCTTTAGGTACGGAAAAAAAAAAAAATCTCTGAAGTGGCATAGACCGTGCTTTTCTCTAATCTATGATTTCAAGAAGCACGTACTCCTAATAAAACTAGTTTTTTCTGGTTCTGGTATTTTGAGGTTCCAGGGAGCCTAAAAAGGCCACTTTGGCAGAAGCATAAAAGGATAAAATTAAGAATCATAGTGGACAGCTAGCTGTTAAGTTAATTGTATCAAATCCCATTGGTGAAGGATTATTCAGTTATTTTTATTTGTCAGTGTTAAAGACCAATCAATCCAATCAAAATTCAATTCCAATCTCTTTGATTATACCTAACGTAGTGCAGCGAAAAAAGAAAAACACGGACTGCCTTCGCTATATTATGATTCATAATGTTATCCTTTTATGATTCTGCCAAAGTGGCCTTTTTAGCCCCCCAGAAATCATTAACTTTGAAAACTTTTATTACTTTTAGTTGATGCAACTACTTACATATGTCTGAAAATAATTATCGGAATTAAAAAAAGAAAAAAGTCAGAAAACGAAGACAACAGCAACTATTAATTAAAATAGATGGACATTTTAACACAGCGCTCAGTACGTCTAACTAAAGATATCCAAGCAAAAAAAAAAAACACTGTTTAAAGTGATTTTATTTTGACCTAAAATAATCAATTGCAGGCACATTATGTGTATTTTCGTTAGCTGATTATTTTTCTTATAAGTATCTATGCGTTTTTCTTGTATATTTTTTACCATCTTCCTTATTTTGGTGGTCTGAATGTGTTCTGAAAGTTTCTCCATCTATTTTAATGGGACCTTATATTTACGTATGTTTTTTTTAAATCTATAATACAGGATATACATATTCGCGTTAGAATATCATAGGAAAATACTTATGCTTTACAATCCGACCTTCTCTAATAAAAAAAAAACACTTGTATTAAGATGTGTTGGTCGCGCTTTATTCTTGGCGAATTGGTGAGCGAGACCACGTGACGGCAACAGCGAGCGAGCGATACGTCCTCTCTTTGGAAGCGCTCGGCGCGGACTAAAGCTAAGACCGCACGTCCCGAGATTTATATTGATAAATAGCATTGCATACAACAATTATTTAAAAATATTAATTTACTTTAAATTAGAGTTATTTTTTTTTTCAAGCAAGGTTACAAAGTAACCTTAGTTATTAAATACTTTTTGTTTGAATTTCTTTTATATATTCATAGATAAAAAATATAATTTCGGGCGAAAAAATATCATTAACTCTCTGTTTTACGAAATTATTTTTGGTGTATTGCTGTATGAAACATAATAAATTGATGTATGCATACAATAGTAGAAGATACAGTTGTATCGTAGATATTTTTATAAATGATTAAACTATTATATCTTCGATGTAACAGGGCATCGCGAGATGCCCGAAAGTAAAATTTTATGAAACAGCCTTTGCAGAAACAAGTTTTTTACTGATTTATGTGAACAAACTGGAATATTTATTGAATGCGCTCCCAAAAGAAGGAATCAAACTTTCTCGGGCATGTATTTTTTTTACTATTGTGTCTTTAGTTAAATCATAATCACACATCAAAACTCGAGTCAAACGCTCTAAACAAGAAAAAATTGTGATAGCCCTCTTAAAGATTGTGTAGTAAGTAAGTATTGCCGTGTTACTTAAAAGCTTTTCAACTTTAACGACAAGAAGATAATGATTAAAATGGCTTAACAAGATATGCCGGGTGAGTCAGGCAATGTTGGGTGGGTCAGACAATGTTGGTCACCGACTGTACGACCTATTTCCTTGTTGGTTAAATTGTTATTTATTTATCCATTTATTTCAGGCATTAAGGCCCATAAAAACAAATACAATATTAATATAACTTTAATTTTTTATAAATACGTACAACATTATATTTACACTAAAAACTAAGTACTAAAAACTAACGCACACGAAGTGTGTGCGTCGTGTTTTGCTGATTGGTGTCATGTAGTCGGCCATGAAACCGGCGGTACACAACAACCTTCGGCCAGAACTCCACCGGTTTTCGGTTTCCGGGGGTCCGGTTTTGCATCCTATTCATTAATGCCACATATTTCCTTCACTGCTAGATTCTCAACAATGTTTTTCTTATAGGTGGATCATGTACAGCAGCATACGCGGTCTTCCAGTCAAGATATTCTCCATACCATTGAAATGGGTGGCAGAGCACAGAGAAGAGTCACTCGACTTTTATTTACAGCATCTTAGAGAATGTAAGTATTATACAACGTTATTTTTAGTATATACGAAACCTGAAGATAGTTTGTTCTGATTAAGTAACTGAATCGATTCCGATAATTTTTACCCCATGTTATATTTTGCCCCAAAAATATTTAAAAAAGGTTAAAAGTTGGATACCCAGCGACATTATGTAGGTTATCCAATCTCCGCGCCGAACGGTTAGGTACCTAGGTATTATCAATGAGCGCAAGAGGGCGCGGCGCAAGCGGCGCAGGTGACCATGTTTTTGTACTTATATTACTCAAGCGAATTTACACCGAAATGCTGACATTATAAAGAGCGAAACAGCATGACGTGGGTCCCAAAACCGCAAACTCCTGCGGTTCTTCAATTTTGATCGTTATGTTGTGAAAAATACGGTGCAAAATGTAAAATACACTTTTAGAAATCTAGCTCCAATGTTAACTTTACCTATCCTAAATTATGTTAAAACAGTCGCGGCAAGCAGTTGTGAAAGTTCAAGCGGCAGTAGTATTCGCATGTATATCGCGAATCTGATCACTGAGCTACTGAACGCGACAGAATTGAGCGAAAAATGCATCGAGCGACAAATGCTGCCCGCTGTAATGGCGCTCTTGCATGATGAAGATGTGTAAGTTATTACATTATAATCTTAATATTATTTGATAATGTATATTATTTGATACTGATAATATCTCGAGAAACTAAAAAAATAATACAAATAAAGTCGTTAAAATTGGGAAAGGCGTTATGGTGCGTGAAAATAGCTCAAATGCACCTCTGGCTTACCCTGGGCATTTAGCCCTCCTAACACCTTGCTACCAGGTTCCGTATTACGAAGTATTAATGTCATCATGATTCCATTGCGAAAAAAGGACGGTACTATCGGTCATGTATAGCTGCATCTCTTTCTTACACTGAACAATGAATTGAACCGTCATAATACAGCATCTGAATATTATTTTAACACGGTGCTTTGAATATACAAGATACCCTTAGACTCCTACAGGTGGGATTCCTGTGGTCTATGGTCATCCTAGACCACAAAAACTAAAATAACCTATTTATATTTTCGAAGGTCTGTCCGCGAGGAAGCGATCTCGTCATGGGGCAGTGTGACGCGAACATGTCTGATCCGTGGGTTAGACTGTGAGGCGCAGTGCTGGGCGCCCGTCGAGGACATGCTGGGAGGGAACGCAGCGCTCACTGTGAAGGAAGCCGCGCGCACCGCTGAGGCGTTGGCCTTGCTTGTCTTACCTACTGTTGATAACCATGCGGTTTCTGAGAAAGGTACGTTGTAACACCACAACAACAGCGTCGCAGCGACGAAACTCCGGCGCGGGTCGAGCGACCGTGCGCGTCCTCCCCGCCCCGCCGCACATGCCGCCGAGTCCCTCGGCCCCTATAAAAGCCCGAGCCCCAGCCAGTTCAAGCAGGCATGGACGCGCGTTTTTATCATGGACGCGCGTTTTTATAAACGCGCGTTCAAAACCGCCAGCCCTTGTGGCGCACATGGTGAGAGGCCCGTATTAGCGGGCCGCCGTATGGCTTCCGCGGCCGGGGGGCGAAGCCCTGACGCCGCTCGCCACGCCCCCTAACGGGGGCGTCGCGACTTCCAACGAGTTCAAGCAGTCAGCGTTCGGTACGATTCGGGTGCGCTACTCTGCATCGACTTAGGTCGGTCACCTTCCCGCCCCCGCAATTTATCGAATACTGGCCAAGCAGCGTGTATTATTACGTTGAACGTGTTGACTTCGTTAGCGAAACCGCACGATCGACTTATAATACACGCCGCTATTAGGGATTTCGGTTAGAATAATTTTAATTTGCATTTTTGTAATTTTAGAATCAGTAATTATTAGAAATAAACCTTGTTAATGTTTGTATTGCGCGTTTAATATTATCTCCGCACACAGTACCCCGCTTACAACGTGTATTTATTTCATTTATTTATCGGCCTTGATCCCTTAAGAAATCATTTTATAAGCCTGGCCTGGCCTCAGATATTTATGGATTTAGGAGTTAAAGCAGCTAAACACTGTGCAAACTGCTCCGCGCTGTTTTCAGTGTCCATTTACACTGTTTTTGCGATCATTAGCGCATAGTTTTGTTAATCGCAAGCAGACCCTGTGGGATGGCAAACGCACGTTGCGCATATCCGCGCATACAAAATTCGACCGTCTGGCACCGCAGCATCTTAAAAGTTATGTGTCGGTGTCTTGTGAAACGTAATCTTATTTGTGTACAGCGGTGTCCCTGCTGTGCGCGCTGTCCCTGGGCGCGCTGCCCCGCGAGGCGCTGGGCGCGCTGACGCCGGGCCTGCAGCTGGCCGTGCACCACTGTCGGCACCACCCCGCGCTGCTGCCCGCACTCAGGTACACTACCCTAACGTGCCCAAACGGTTATCTGAGACATCGAGTTTTAGAAAGAGGCACTGGTATGAGTGACGGAGATGACGCGCTACAATGCGGAACTTTTTCTTAAGGCAAAAATTCAATTTATTTCACGTTTTTTGCAATTTGCTGGTCAGTATTAAGTTGTACGTTTATTAAAATATGATTCGCCGTCGTAACAAATATGCATTTACAGAATTATAATCATTACAATCAGTAATATAACTTGTTAAGGACGCGTTTACGAATCTGACAAAAATAAGCAGTTTTTCGGTTTATTTTGCGGCAAAATGAGACGAAATCAAATGTGACTAATAATTACCACAGATAGATTACTCTTTCATCTTCAAATGGTAGCCATTTTTTATACGAAAATGTTGGTTTATAATATAGTAAAAAATAATTTCCGTTGCCTCTTCACACAAAATCGACGATATCGTGCTGTCTTTGGGATCATTTTTCTTCTATTTAAGGCTGATTTTTCCATCGCCAGATAACTGTCTGTGTCGGTTGTAAACAGCAGCTTGTGCTAAAAAAGATCGCTGTACGGATACAAAATATTTGACATACAAAACTTGATACTTCACGCATTCTGTATGTACCTACTACCCAAGGAAAGGTTTTTGATTCACAGTCTTATAATTTTTCTAGAAGTAAGTAGTTATTATAAATTCATATTTCGTTTCGGACTTGAGGGAGTGACCTGAAGGTGTACTTTGAAGACTGCTACTGGAACTAATAGACGAGCTGAGCTAGGGTGCCGAGTTTGGGCTCGTTTTGTTAGTTATGTTGAGACCTTACCTCCGGGCTTGATGGAGTGATCTGTAGGTGTACTTCGAAGACTGCTACTGGAACTAATAGCCGAGCTGAGCCAGGTGTGCCGAGTTTGGGCTCGTTTTCTTAGTTATGTTGAGACCTTACCTCCGGGCTTGATGGAGTGATCTGCAGGTGTACTTCGAAGACTGCTACTTAAATTAATAGCTGAGCTGAGCCAGGTGAGCCGAGTTTGGGCTCATTTTCTTAGTTATGTTGAGACCTTACCTCCGGGCTTGATGGAGTGATCTGCAGGTGTACTTCGAAGACTGCTACTGGAACTAATAGACGAGCTGAGCCAGGTGTGCCGAGTTTGGGCTCGTTTTCTTAGTTATGTTGAGACCTTACCTCCGGACTTAATGGAGTGACCTGCAGGTGTACTTCGAAGACTGCTACTGGAACTAATAGCCGAGCTGAGCTAGGTGTGTTGAGTTTGGGCTCGTTTTGTTAGCTGTGTTGAGACCTTACCTCCGGGCTTGATGGAGTGACCTGCAGGTGTACTTCGAAGACTGCTACTGGAACTAATAGCCGAGCTGAGCTAGGTGTAGTTTGGGCTCGTTTTGTTAGTTATGTTGAGACCTTACCTCCGGGCTTGATGGAGTGACCTGCAGGTGTACTTCGAAGACTGCTACTGGAACTAATAGCCGAGCTGAGCTAGGTGTGCCGAGTTTGGACTTGTTTTCTAAGTTATGTTGAGAGCTTCCTCCGGACTTGATGGACTGACCTGCAGGTGTACTCCGAAGACTGCTACTGGAACTAATAGTCGAGCTGAGCTAGGTGTGCCGAGTTTGGGCTCCTTTTGTTAGTTACGTTGAGACCTTACCTCCGGACTGGATGGAGTGACCTGAAGGTTTACTTTGAAGACTGGTACTGGAACTAATACACGAGTAGAACTAGCTGATAAGAATGTGTATCGTGTTTACCTCTTTAACTCTTGATTGTGATTTTAGGCCAAGACCTAAGACGTTTGAGAAAAGCTCTCGTAAGAAACGACATGCCTGTTTCTTCCAGAATTCATCCATCCAAGATTTAAAAGAAATATGGAACTACAAGAGCATTCTTCACATTGTCATAATATTTATATTTTGTTTTTTTTTCGTCACTTTTATTATTTTTTGTCATTTAGGTGCAGCTCCTGGTCCGGCTTAGTAAATTGGCGTACATTGGTTTTCAGAATAAGTAGGCAGGCACTAGGCCGGGTCTAGTCTAGGCAGACGCGGACACAAATCAGAAATATAAAACAAAAGTATCTATTAAGAAAAAAAAAGTTTACAGCCGCCATCTTGGATTTTCATTTTCACTTTATTTTCGGCTCCAGCATCCTCGAAAACCATGAAAACGACACCCATGATAAAAAATATAAAAAAATTACAGCCGCCATCTTGGATTTTCATTTTTATCTCACTATCGGCGATCTCAATATCCGTCACTTCGCACTTTAGCGGCATTAGCGCCCTTGAAAACCATAAAAACGACACACATGATGAAAAATATAAAAAAATTACAGCCGCCATCTTGGATTTATATTTTTATCTCACTATCGGCGATCTCAATATCCGTCACTTCGCACAGCCAAATTACGAACGATTTTAACATTCATACTCGGTTGGTTATTCGACCAACGTCATGGTATTACGCGTGAAGAGTACGTATTTTTAATTTCGTCGTATTAACTTGAACGAGTAAAGACCAATGACAATGTGCGAATAGTACGGGAGCCGAGTAGGCCGTCTGGTGACTGCCTACTACCGCGCGTAAATGTATGAAGATTTTGTTTTTGTTAGTTACGATAATTTAGTGAGTTTTTTAATTGTGGGGTACTGACAGGCTTATGGTGATTTATTACGCGTGAAGAGTACGTATTTTTAATTTCGTCGTATTAACTTGAACGAGTAAAGACCAATGACAATGTGCGAATAGTACGGGAGCCGAGTAGGCCGTCTGGTGACTGCCTACTACCGCGCGTAAATGTATGAAGATTTTGTTTTTGTTAGTTACGATAATTTAGTGAGTTTTTTAATTGTGGGGTACTGACAGGCTTATGGTGATTTATCGCGGTAGGCACTGCCTATATGCCTTTATGCAATGCAGTTAGTACGTTATCCTAATTGCGTAACACACTTGGAATGGCAATCCATTCCAATTTGACAGTTCAACATTATCCATTGCGTTGTTTTTGTTTTACGAATTTTTAACGAATTTTTTAAATATTTATGAATCAACTAACTGTGCCCCGCGGTTTCACCCGCATAAGTCCCGATAAAAGCCTCGAAAAGTAGCCTATATGTTAATCCAGTGTGTCAGCTATCTCCATACCTATCAAAATTGGTCCAGCCGTTTGAGCGTGAAGAAGTAACAAACATGTAAACACACACACACTCACAAACTTTCGCCTTTATAATATTAGTGTGATGAATATTGTAGCATTGGTACTGTGTGCCTTGAAGGGTGTGTGCCAAATAAACGTATTTTCTTTCTAGTTTTCGAGAACCTACTTGCATTTGATACCATAGCAAATTTGTTATATAAAATACGAAATAAACCGAATAAAATAAACTTGTTTTATATTTGTTTTCATAAGCTCATCCGCAAATTGTTAATACATAGGTACTTTGACAAGTACTTGATTAATCACTGTCCAGTGAAATTAAGTAAATAGCATTATACTTTTATGAACACTTCACATTATCTACAAACTGTTTGAAAACAAATCAACGTAAGCTTACAAAAAAAATATATAGCAAATATAAATTAAAATTAGGGTCAAGTATCAAGTCGTGTCAGTTTACTCATAATTTCACCGCTTCGCGCATGTCGCTGTGTGTGTGAGCCGTGTACGTGTAGTAGTAAGACTCAATACCTAAAATTGAAGCGCGTCAATTTGTAAACGCGTCCTTAAGTTAGTATAATCCCCAAATGTCGAGATTTCATGAAATAGTCATTCTTGGGGATTACTTGGTCTTAGAGAGTTGTGTTGATTACTTTAATGATTATAATTCTGTAAATACATATTTGTTACGGCCGCGATTCATATTTTAATCAACGTACAACTTAATACTGACCAGCAAATGGCAAAAAACGTAAAAATATTGAATTTCGCGGGCTACCCTGGCGCTTTCGCCTTAAACTCAAATAATTACACAAAAATTGTACTTCTGACTTTCAAATAATACAAATTAATGTTTTTCTCCAAACAGAAAATTAGAAGAAGGCGTGCAAGCTCCAGCCTTATCTCAATACAAGGCCGCGATAGAAGCCCTAATACACAACGTAGCGGGCGTCGGGAGCAGCGGGGACATGATACGGGAGCCCCCGCCGCGCCCCAACACCAACCTGCAGGCCGCGCAGGAGGTCGGCCGGAGAGTCACGCAGATGTTCCAGCAGTCCAAGTCTAATATGAACTTACAGAATATATTCAAGAAGAAAACTTAGCGGTGAACAAGTCAAGCAAGTATTATAAAAATAAGGGAATATCTGCCGAGTTATCACCTACATAAAGTTGCGTTTGCCTTAACGCTACCATATAAACATTCATGAAGAGATCACAGTAGCTTAGTAGACGAAGGTGCATTTCGTTTGACTGGATGCGCACTGTCTTGTTCGCTTCAGCCGTCGTACGCTCGTAGACCTCGAAGTAGTTACAGCCAATAACGGTAAAGATTGTGGTAAGGTCAGACGGATCTGAAAGTAGAACTTACCATGTACGGTAGCTTAACAACAGTATAGTGTTGTAGCCTACTGAGCGAAGCGAAACGTGGAGCATGACGTAAGCCAAAGTTTTCAGATGTTTCCGTAAAGTAATCAAATCATATTCCAATCATTTTGTAGCATAGTGCTAAGCTGTTAGTCACAGTAATCTACGGTTTCGTATCAATTCGCGTCCACTAATAAAATGATATTATTTTATGAACTTTTTGTTTAAATGAGTGTGGTTCACTCGTCATGTTAAAAACATTGAGAGAATGGTATTTGAATAGAGTCGTCCGATAACGAAATATGCGGATGCATAGAGTTATTTATTGCAAAGTCGATCAAGAATTTATAAAATAGTACCTACATTACTATATGTGTGACTTAGTGAGGGTGTTAACGCCGTGCATTAATAGACTACTTAAGTCACACGTATCGTACACTATTCTATTGCTTGCGTGACCTAAACCCGCACAAAAGTCACGCTTTTATGTGTAAAAATCAGGAACTTGAAACGTTCCGTGTAGTTCCGGTACCGATAATTTGTACCGTTGCACCAGGAACGTAACAAAATTAATTCCTTGGCTATAACGATACTGACAAACGGAACGAAATCTTAAACCGTTCACTAACAATATTATCAATATATCGTTATTAGTATAACGATGTAATAACGTTATTCATTTCGATACTCAACTTTGCCAGCTTCATGACATAAAAGCTGACGAAAAAGTATGAAGAATAACGTTACAAATGAATCTGTAACGTTTCACCTGTAACGTTATTACAAGCGGATAAGCTTAAAGTTACTGATACCTGTAACGTTACTTATAATATTGTTCTACGAAAATTATGATATTCTATAAGGTTTTTTTTTTGTAACATTATGGATATTTTTAAGTTTTAGTATCGTTACAAATGGAACGTTATACGATAACATTAGTGTTAACGGAACGAAATTCATTTCGTTTTCAAGTCCCTGATAAAAATGGACTACTGAAGTCACAGAAAAGCGGGACTAAACTGCGAGTTTAGGTCACACAGTGCTATAAATTAATATAAAGTTTGTGTTGTGTTACATATTAACCAGGAAATATTTACTAATATTACAATGATATTACCACATCCATGTTTCCTGTTTTCGTAAACAATAATACCAATACATTTAATTATGCCATAAACATTATTAGTATTAATAAAAGTAAGTGAATGCTTTAACCCGATGCATGACATAGAATAATCTCCCAACTCCACATTTTAGAACATTTTTTGGTGTTACTATATAGCTAAATGCTAAGTCAGTTGATAACGATCGAAATTATACATTCCTAATGATATTACTCCTTTACTCTAATATATTTTTATTTATTAAAAGAGTATTATTTGAATGTCCATTACAACTAATGCAACGAAAGTCAGAGTTAGAACTAGTATGTTTTATTGTAATGTAAAAAAACCTCGACGATCATCAACGCAATGTCCACCTTAAGGTGAATGGATAGTGGTAGACCGCGAAATTCAAATTGTCTTACGTTTTTTGCAATTTACAGGTCAGTGTCAGATTGTATCTTGATCAAAATATGATTCGCGACAGTACATATTTAGAGAATTATAATCATTAAGATCATGAATATCTTTCTAAGTTAGATTTCTACCACGAACCACCAATCTCATAAGGAAAAGTGTTAATGGTAGAAATCTCACTTAGAAAGATGTATTAATGATTCTAATGATTATAATTCTCTAAATATGTACCTGTTATTGTCGCGAATCATATTTTGATCAAGATACAACCTGACACTGACCTGCAAATTGCAAAAAACGTAAGAAAATTTGAATTTCGCGGTCTCAACTACCCATTCACCTTAAGGTCCTAGTGGGGACGCGACTTTACACACTACTCACAATCTGAATCATTTTGAAGGATATTGCTAATCCATTGCATCATACGTTCGAAAAATTTGTCTGCTCAGCAACGGAAATAACGCAATGAATATTGTTGAACTGTCAAAGCCATTCCTACTAATAGTGTGTTACGGGCGTCCTCAATTCAAATTAATTGCTGATAATAATTTATAGAGCATTCAATTTAAATTGTGTTGTTCTCACTCTGATTTTACATAATCAAAATGCTAAGTGTCCTTCAGAATAATGCTGAGTCATATTAACGTCTCGAATAATATTAATCATAAAATTGGCGCAAATATTTCTAGCCTCGTTTTCAGCGCCAAATAAAAAAATGCACGTTTAATTATTACTCTTTCAAAAAAGTACTTAATTAGTATTATTTAGTAATTGTTTTAGCTTAGGATAGTACAAATTAGTGAAATATACAACTCGTTATGACATTTTTGTTTGTTATCTTCATTAAAAAATGTAACTTACGATGTATACTTAACAACGTATCTTTACATGGATCATTATCTGTGCCTACCCGGAGTCAGTGAGAGTTACGTATACAATGATATCTCTGATTCATGTCGTCTCATAGTGTAAGATAATATTATGCAAATACATGTAGTATGGTAATAACATAACGTTGTTTTCCACTATTTACTTATATTGCTTAAACACTCGAATATCGAGCGCATTATATCAGAGATCTCATTTACCCTAGCTAGTATGGTGCTTCCTCACTAATATTAAATGTATGCTCTTCGTATGTACGATTTTATCTAACCATGAACACATGTGATAATTTATTTTACTGTATAATATTATAAAATGCCTTCTATAAATAACAAATACTCGATTTATATTTTAACGCTATAAATGTCGTGTACATAAAATCAAAAATAATACTTTAAACTATTTATTGTATTCATTGTATAGTGTTTATCCTCGCGTATTTACCATATACTTCAATTCATAATCTCAGATAATTTACGTCCATTGCCACCTTCTCAACTTTCTACTATAGGGTTGTTTAATATAAAGTTGGTTTTTGATTGACCATTTGTAAATGTAATAAAAAGGTCCTAAATAAATGTGCAGCAGTAGACTGCTATAAGCTTGATGATGATGAAATACATTTTTTAACACATCTATTTAAAAAAAAAACTAGTGTTCTTCGTAAATAGAAAATAGCTCTATAGAGATTAAAAAAAATGCGCAGCTGGCCGATTGAGCGGTTAATCTAGGGATTAAAGAGCTATTTTAGTCCCTATTTAAAAGTAAAAAAGTAATTTGAATTTGGAATGTGGATATTGTTAAGTAGTAAAAGTTCCAATCACCAAAGAGATCAATCACGAACATTGTATGAACAAGTAACAGGCTGTGTTATAGTAAAACGCCAGAGCCAAATGAAAAATAGTAAAACGCCAGAGCCAAAAGAAAAATAGTAAAACGCCAGAGCCAAATGAAAAAAGTTTGTGAAAAATTAAAAAAAACGCGCGAAAAGCATTCTGCCTTCGTTTGTAATTGTTTAGTCAAATTAGAATTTTACTTAATTTTATAAAAAATAAGTATGTCTTCTTCAAATAATTGTATGTAAATAAATAAACGTATTATTCTTATTCATACGTTGCACTTACTTATTTTTTCATAGAAGGTGATAAAAAGTAGAATGTTCACCACCCGAGCAACACTATTTTAAGCTCGAGTGACGTACTTGAACCTCTCGCTGCGCTCCGGATTCTACTCTAGAATCCTTCGCTCCGCTCTGGATTCAAAGAAACAATCTCGCCTTCAAAATAGTTTGCTCCCTTGGCAAACAATCTACTATTGGTTGCAATGGAACCTTTGTTTTGTTTGAAATTGAGTTTATTGTTCCAAAACTAAAATTCTCTGAGATTTTGAATTCAAATATAGGTACCTACTCGTTGAATCTCAAGAATATAATTATGTAATTTACTAGGCCATAGGATAGTAGGTACGTCAATGTTGTATGTTACGTAAAAACACGCCGTTGGATGAGATGGGAAACAAAGTACTTTGTATGCACTCATCAGTGATTGGCACACAGACATTATTGGAGGTTGTGTTAACATTTGTGAAATATATAAATTTTATTTTATAAAATCAGTATTTCATTTTTTCTTCCTTGATTGTCTTTCCTGAAAAGTTGCTAAACGTCATCGTTGTGCGTTAATGTGTGGTGGAAGCTTGTCTGGCAGTCGCCCTTATGAAATATGTATATACTTAATAATAAATATAATTGTGGAAAAATAGGTAAAAAAAGTTATTTAAAAAAATAAAAAAACCCGACTGTGGTAAAAAAACTTAAGTTAAAAAAAACTGAAAAGCTAAAAACAAGCCCATTTTAAATTAAATAAAAGTTGGAAGCAGGCGGGACCCATTTGAATTTGAAAATATAATAAAAATGGTATGGGTCCCGCCTGCTTCCAACTTTTATTTAATTTAAAAAAAGTTATTTAAAAAAATAAAAAGCCCGACTGCGGTAAAAAACTGAAAAGCTAAAAACAAGCCCATTTTAAATTAAATAAAAGTTGGAAGCAGGCGGGACCCATATCATTTTTATTATATTTTCAAATTCAAATTGGTCCCGCATGCTTCCAACTTTTATTTAATTTAAAATGGGCTTGTTTTTAGCTTTTAAGTTTTTTACCGCAGTCGGGTTTTTTATTTTTTTGCGAAGTGTATATGTTGTATATATTTTTGTAATCACCTTTTAAAACCCTTTATTTTGATACCCCACTCGATAGGTTTTGAAAAAAAAAAAAAAATTAATATGGCGTCCAGTAGTCGCCATATTGAATTTTCACTAACGTCATGTCTTTAGTGACACTCGCCGGACTAAGAGGAATCGATTAACGTTTGAATCTTATTGAATCATAAAAATCGGCCCAGGCGTTTGGTCTGTATAGTGCTTCAAAGGAACATACAAACATACATACATAGGCTGATGAACACATTACCACTCCTTTGCGTCGCGCAGTCGGGTAAATACAGTATCTATGTATTTTATTTATTTATTTAATACTTCAAGCACATAAATGTACAGAGGCGGACTTAATGCCATAGGCATTTTCTACCAGTCAACCTTTGGGTGATGCAGAGATAAACAGTGGTAGGTGCAATCATGAAAACTGAGTAGGTAATAAATATTTTAAATATAAAGATACGCATAAACATATTAAAACTATGAATATAATATATACCTAATTAAAGTTGCCGGCACGTAACTTGGCAAGAGTTTTTGTAGTGGGGGAAGTTTGCGCACGCACAATTTCATTCATTTTTATATGCGCGAACTTCCCCCACTACGAAAATCTCTTGCCAAGTTACGTGCCGGTAATTGTACATATTAATATAAGCACAAATAAATATACCTACATAAATATACCTACTTACTAAAAACGAAACAAGACAAACAATGAGAAAATATTACCGTTGTGATGATACTGCCAGCTTCTTGCGAATGTGCTCGCGAACCTTAACTTTAAAGGATAATAAGCTGCAAAAATGTGTGGCTTTAATAGGTTTTTATTTAACTTCGTATATTCGACTTTTGACCGGATTTTAGATGAAAATACTCCTATGTGCGTTGTCCCTACACCCAATGTGTTTTGGCCAGTCTTTTATCGGGTCATCGGGTGTAGGATTCAATTTATATTATCCTAAGTATTTCTAGGTCGAGTTTGTTCCCGGCTAAAGAAAAGTATTTATGTACTAATGGGATTAGGTATTATGTTGTCTGCTAACGCCACGGAGTGCAAGAATGATAATGTCGTCGGCCTGCTAAGTCCATTTTTACTATGTCTAATAATTATAAAATAATATTTATAGGTAGGTAGGTATAGTTCAATATTCTAAACCTTTTTACTTAAGTATAAAAAGTAATTTTTGCTACAAATTACGCTAACGAAGGTGACTAGACCATGACTAGACACAATTTGGTCATGGACCAATACAGATAAAAAATATTGTGACGTTATCACAACTGCAAGCTGACTTGACAGTTTTCATTAAACTGATATGGGTTTAGGTAATATGATATCGTTTTTAGACATTACAAAAATGGTGTCATCTCGGTTGCCGACTTATTTGTTTTTAATATCAATAGTACCTATTTCATGTGTGTTATAGATGTGTATGATGACATGAGGAGTCCGCGCACCACAGCGCAAAAGTAAATAAAGTCCGGCTCACGAAAGAAGTCTCTCGGTAAGACTGGGTACGGTTGAAACAGGGTACGGTTGAAACAACGCTAATAACTCGTAAACTGTTAGCGATGTGGTTAGGGGTACAAGGGGAGAAAGACGCGGCCGGCGAGTCCGGACGCGTATTTCCCTTTCCGTGACCAACTGGCGACACCAGTCTCGTGAAATCCACACGCTTTTGTATTAGTACGGAATTCTACTAGCCCGTGTTCAATTCGCGTCAACTGAGCACGCCTTTGTGATAACGTTAAAAATAAAGTAACCTAGCAAAACCGAACTTCGGGGTGCCCTTCGCTCGCTCTTGCATTCTATGTCGACGGAGCCTCGCTTCGCGGGGCCCCTATTTCTGTGTAAAGGGTTTAAAGTAACCTAACCAAACTTAACCTCGGGGTGACGATGATCGACCGACCGCAACCATGTAATGAAATTAAAAAAGTAATTATGTAAGTAAAACCAAGTAATTCCCAAAAAAAAATCCTTTTAAACTCTTCCATTATGCACTATGTCAACAAGAAACAACCTCAAACGCACAGTAACAAACAAATAACAGCGCGCGAATGCAACTTCGGGCGCCCCACCCCCGCGGCGGCGCCGGCTCCCGCCAGCTTCGGCCCGCACTATTTATTCTGAACATTTACGAACGCGCTAAATTACCACGGATTTGTTTCGAAGAGACCAGTTAAAAAACCGTGTTCAATTCAATTGCACATTATTTTGTAAAACCCAAAGAGATTTAAGATACTTTAAATGTCTTTGGTAAAACCTCTTATAACGTTGCTTGATCGCAAAAACGTGCGCAGTTGACGGGAATTGAGCACGGGTTGGTTGTAGTAATACAAAAGCGTGTGGATTTCGCGAGACCGGTGTCGCCAGTTGGTCACGGAAAGGGAAATACGCAGTCCGGACATGAATCATAGTGACGCGTTGCACTTCGCCCTCTGTACGTTTCCAGGAGACCCTATTATGTTTATTCGACAAAAAGTAAGTATTTTCTGTTGATTTCTATTATAGCATTGATATTAAAGCATTTGCATTTTGAGTGATTTTCTGCTTTATTGTTAGATTTTGAAGGTTCGAAAACCGTGATTCGTTTTTGTTTATGTTGTTTTGTCTCGACGCTAAGTTTGTTTTATTAGCGGTTGAGAGGTATGGGGACGGATGAAACAGTTATTGTGGGTACGATTGAAACAATGATAACCGTTGCTTTTTTCGTTGTAGATGCCCAGACAACGTATCAAAAAAACTTAAAGAGGCGAGTGTGATATAACTCGCTACGTTAATGCGTATGAAGAAGTCAAAAAAGGGACTTCTTTACGAAAAGCTGCACAGATGTACGGAGTTCACCTGCTCTTCAGCTTGTTTTTGTTCCTACAGATAATTTAAGATATGGAAATCTTTAAGACCAATTATTGATTTTTTTGTTATTTTTGTTTATTCGTGTTAATTTGTTAGTTTAAACCAGAGCAGAAGAGCTATTTTTATGTTAATTTGTGTTAATTCAGGCAGGATACAGTTATTAAGACTGATAGAAATGGTACCATTCTAGAATTTAATTATTTGTTGTTGATTGTGAACAAGCACAACGGACCGAATGGGAGTCTAAGTGCGGAAAAGGGAGCCCCATCATCATGTTGATTGTGAATAAAGAAACTAATTTAGTAAGGTACTTATTTGTTTATGTTTCAACTGACCCCATCACTGTTTCAACCGCCCCTGCATGGTATGGGTACGGTTAAAACAGTGGCACATTACCTATTTTATTAAACTCTTCCTATCTAGTAAATATGGCCGTTGAGCCTCTAATTTTGAGATGTATTTGAAGACAAAAGTCTATTCTCTCATTTTAATAAACTTAAGTGTTTTGTTGTTTGTTATTTTTCAAAATGGCTGTGCTACGGGCGTTCAAAGCAAAATTGTTTCAACCGTTTCCAGTCTACCCTACCTACTTTGTTTATTGCGCTAGATCTAAACGAACCACGAAGTTATGGACATAAAAATCCTAGACGATTGATTGTTGAGAAAATGTGTTTTCCAATGTCCCGAATAATGATAGCAGCGATAAGTGTTGCTGGTCGATTTAATTTGATAGCGATGGTATTGGTAATGTGTGGAAAATGTATAGCCACAGATAATATAATACTAGCGTATATAGCTATGGCATTCAAGTAAAAACTTTTCTTGTTTGGACATCCCGAGGACAGCCGAACACATCCGAAGCGGTGTCGGTTACGGTAACAGTGGCGCGAGTTCAATAGTTTTTTCCCATTTCAAAAAATGCCAAACGCGCCTAAAGAAGTCAAAGTAGTAGTTTTTCACTTCAAAAGTTAATAATTAAAGGGGATACCCCCTTTAATCCCTTCCTTAAACCCCTAACTCCGAAATTACCGAGCCAAAAATTAAAAAAAAAATACAGAAAATAGTTCTATACCTATAGATTACAGGAAAACCTATAAGAAGTCTGTGGTCTTCAAACAACATGGAAAATCTCTCAGTATTGTGGGAACTTACATTTTCAGTTGGAATGTATGGGAGAACATGTTTTTCAACTACAATGTTAAGTTTGTTCTTGGGATAAATTCATTTCAACTACGGAACCCTTCATTCTGCGTGATCCGACACGCACTTGGCGGATTTTTTTTTATTTGTTGTTATAGCGGCAATAGAAATACACACTGAAAATTTTAACCGTCAGAGACCGACAGAGTCTATCAAAAAGTACTTACTCTATGACCGACAGACAGACGGACGGATGGGCGGACGGACAGCGGAGGCTTAGTAATATCCCCTTGACACCCGTTGGCTACAGAACCCTAAAAATACAAGATCAACCTCTGATGCCCCATAAAAATGATTACAAACAGATGCTCTATTTTCGGTAGAAAACCACAACCACAAATGACCTTTATCCATATTTGGTCACCAAAAACCACTATCAAACTGATAAGATAAAAGTAGGCAGTCATTGACATCAATTGAAAAAAAACCATAAATATTAGGAAAAAAAAATGTACTTTATTGTAAAGTTGAATTTACTACTGTAATTTGCCATAGAGTAATATAAAAGTCCATAATAATACAATATCATGTTTTGTAGTAATATCATTTTAAATCAGTCGTGGTTTATTCCTTCTTCTTCCTTGGGCGCATGCAGCACACGGCGCTGGTGTCCAGCATATTGTAGTTAGCGTCACCCTTGTTGTGTGACTCGATGAATTTAGCGTGAGTCTCAGGGGATAAGTAGTACTGCTTGACTGCAGGAACTACCTTCATAGCTTCCATGTAGGTCACCTGTAACAATGTATTCAAATTTTAATGCAATTTTAGACCAAATAGATCAACTTAGAATGATGAAAGTTTTGGTCATAAATGCATTTTTTTAAATCTTTACTAATAAATAAAAGTCTGCTTTATACTGAATGCATACAAATACCAAAAAAAAAACAATTTTAAAAATTTTGCCTGTTGTCTGTTTGTTCTTGCTAATCTCCGAAATTGTTGGACCGATTTTGACAGGACTGTCACTGGCGGATAGCTGCTGTTATAAGTTAGGCTTATTTTAGAAAAAGAATTTCTGACAGCCACGAGAAAGAAGTTGCATGTACAGCCAGTGTACAATACAATAAAGATTTTAGAGAAAGCTGGCAACATCAAGCTTTAGAAAGGGCATTGCCTGTCACTCATACCTGTGTGGCAGTCACACAGGTATGAGAGAGAGGCAATTCTTTACCATTACTAAAACTTGATATGCCATATTCATGGCTAGGATCTTACAGTTACTTAATTAAAAAGTCATGCTTACTCACCAATAATTCATATTTTGCCTTGGACACTTCAAATTCAGTTTTGCCAATTAGAGGCAAGGCTTCGAAGCGCTCCAAGAAAGGCCACAGAGTATAGTCCACTAATCCAGGGTAGTCTCCGTGTAAGAACTTGGTGCCACGTTCCTTCAGTCGTGCCTGCAGAGCTTCTAGGCCCTTGTGGTAGTTCTCTAACATTGTTGGCTGCAGAGATTGTGCATTATAAGCAGCTGTGTAAAATGCTGATTGAGCCTGTAAACAAGTTTTACCGAAAATTAGACTGATTTGCTTATAATATTATAAGAATTCTTCTGACAACGGTCTATTATTGGATATTGTGGAAGAGTCAACAGTTTTCTTTATTTTATACTAGCTGTAGCCTGCGGTTTAGCCCGCGTAGATGTCAGAAATTTTCTCATGGGATAGAATAGAATACTCTTTATTATGTACACCATATAAATTACAGACATATAAATCTAGAAACTGTACAAAGGGTGACACAATGGGCGGTCTTATCGCTAATAGCGATCTTTTAAAGACAACCTTTGGATGGATTTAAAAGGGAAAGGACAGACAAATTACGACGGACGAATTAATTCGGACGGATTTTCTCATGGGATCATGCTACCAGGACAAAAAGTAGCAGATTGTCCTTCCTCAAGATGCTATTGATCTCCCAATTTGATGCTTTTGATGCCTAATTTCATTGAAATACATTCAGGTTTAGGTGTAAAAGGTAACATACAGGCAGAGGTACTTTCAAATTTATAATAGTATAGATTTTCAAATCATCAGATAATTATTTTGAAATATGTAATGAGAATGCTTACCGCAGCAAACAGTTCAACTATAATCTTGTCTTCAGCCCGGCGCAGTGGGTCAGTTGACTGCAGAGGCACATCTGGGTACTTCTCGTCCAGGTAAAAGTTTATGATGTTGCTGTCAAATATTGCTTTACCCTCTTCATACTCCAGAGCTGGTACAGTGCCTAGAATGCACAAAAATTATAATAGTACTTACATAGTATGATTTTTGGACACAAATAAAAATAAAAGTAGAACTAAGATAATAAAGTGAATCACAATAATTGAAGTGTGTTTTTTGGCTGACTGACCTAATCACATGACATTGCATTCAAGTGTAATTGAATGCTTTATAAACTTAATGTTTTTGTTGGGTTCATTCATGCAAAACGTGATTTACAAACTTTGACATTATTCAGTTTTTTTAAAGTAAGTTTTTAAAAGTTTATTTTAAGTTAAAGAGAAGTTTTAAGTTACGTTACTATTAACTAAATTATAATAGTATTCACAGACGATCGAACTTGGTGTAATAATAAAAAAAAAATTAATTTAAAGAGTGTGTGGATGTTATTATAAATGTGTGTGTTGTACTCCAAATAAATAAACAATAAGTAGAAGTGAAAATTCGGGCGCCAGGAGCACACACCAAACTATGCCAAGGATAGACTAACCTGCGGGAACTGGAAACTTTTAATCTTCAAGCGGGGAGTATCAATAAAAATCGACACAAAAGTTATTGAACGATTTTATTACCCGAAGGCTGCTGGTCTCAATATACAAGAAAATTCCTTTCTAATATTAAGTTCTAAGGTGTAAAACTAAGATGGAATAGAAATTAATTTTTGTCCTGTCATTATTGCACTTTTGTCAATTTAAGTTAAGTATTATAAACCATACCATATTCCGGCGAATAAACTAACAAACCGAATGGGCAAACCCTGGTGATTTTGATCTTCGCGGGGACGTCAGGCGGTCCATGATATATGTCGGTAGGGGCTAGCGTAAAAATTTAAGTCTTGAAGTAAAAGAAATAAGAAACGCCTCACGGCTGAAATCAAACATGAATAATTGTTAGCTGATGTTCAGCGTCGACAAAAATGCCGATCGGAATCGTTAAGACCAAATACAAATTAACTCACCGTTTCTTTTCCAAAAAAAAGCTTTTACATCAGTAGATGAATTAATCCAAAAAATATATAAGGTTCAAAAGATCCTGAAACAAATATCGAAAACTATTAACGTCCGCCATCAAAATGACCACGCGACACGTGAATAGGTTTGAAACCACGAAGAATTTTACCAACCTTTTACATAATATGGCCAATCCCATCATGATGCTGGCAAGGGCAAATCAGCCACCACATAATTAGGACTGGATGTAGTCCATAGGAAGCCAGCTTTTGAAGATGAAATGAGGAGCTCTCAAAATTCCTCCATCTTAGGCAAAGCTTGGGTCGAAAAGTGACCTGTCAAAATCAACTGACAGCATCAAAAGAAAAAATCAGTGTGACCACTACACGATTCCGATTCAAAAAAATTAATTTTTACATGGCAACACCACCATGTTGCCTTCAAATTAAAGCAAAGAACGCGATATCATGTAACAGGCTTAAAAGACTCGTTACATTACATCCCCTCCCGAAAATAAAAGAAAGGAACTTTCTTTTATTAGAAAGAAATCTTCAACCAAATAAACCTGTCTTAACAACTTTCTAATTCAAAAAAAGAAAAAGAATCATATAAGATTCAAAGTGCAAATCAACTCTGAAAATGTCAAACGACAAAATCTCAAGAATTTAATAAAAGTAAAAAAATGTAAATGACAAAAAGTCAAAAACGAAATAGCTAGTGAAAAACAAAAAATTATAAGTTATAAAAACTCATTAAATGAAACGAAGAGAGAAATCTCTTAGCGCTCCAAAACTCCAAAACAGTGCAGTTAGGCACCATAGCCACTGACTAAAAATTTCAAACAAATTCGGACAATTTACCAAAACAAACTACAATTTTTATAGTGCAGTTAGGCACCATCGCCACTGACTAAAAATTTCAAACCACTTGGAACAGTACAACTTTGAGTGCAGTTAGGCACTATCGCCACTGACTACTATGTCAACCGCTATAAACTATTCTACTTTTCTTCAAGTCAGGCAATTTAGTGAAAGGAGGAAAGTTCTTTCGAATATTTTCATTTACAAGCGCATTCAAGGAATTAAATGAAGGCAATGCTTGTGCTGTAAAAGCCGAAGAAGAGTGAGCGATTCTTGAGTCAAAGGGATTGTTAACATCTGGGGCATTAACCATCTCATGAACTTTCTCAGCAACGTCAGCATCAACAGCAGTACAGGCGTCAACATCACCCGAATCCTGAAGCGGCGGAAACTGAACTCCCTTGTCCATGATGAACAAACAGCAAGGCGAATAGCAAACGAAAAGCAAAAACTAAGTTTCAAAAAGTTAAATGTTTGAAAATAAATTCTCAAGTTTGAGGTTAATTATAAAAGTCAATGTGGGTAATCCCATAAAAAATTACTATGTTAATTTTATCGTTTTAAAAGTGCAATAATCACTTACAAGCAGTTTAAATCTAGATAAATTAAATGCACAATATTGTACTTAACAATTAGATTAAATTATTTACTTAAAAAGTTAAACTTAGTTTTTAAATAACTTTACTGTTGAGAACAACAAAACGCAGTCTATGCTATACATTTCTGTTGGTTTTGCTAAGAAAAAACATGATATTAAACAAAATCATCAATTGTAAACACCAAACATTGTTTACAAAGATTCACCAAATTAAGTTAAGTACTACTTATGAGTCAAAAATCAAAATAAACACAAAGTTATTAAAGTAACAATGTAGAACAAACCAATGCAAACAATAGACTCATAAGTTAATTAATTAATAGTGCAATAATGACAGTATAAGGTACCAGACAAACCTACTTCAAGTCCCTGTTCGCAGAGCGACAATTGTAATAATAAAAAAAAATATTTTAAAGAGTGTGTGGATGTTATTATAAATGTGTGTGTTGTACTCCAAATAAATAAACAATAAGTAGAAGTGAAAATTCGGGCGCCAGGAGCACACACCAAACTATGCCAAGGATAGACTAACCTGCGGGAACTGGAAACTTTTAATCTTCAAGCGGGGAGTATCAATAAAAATCGACACAAAAGTTATTGAACGATTTTATTACCCGAAGGCTGCTGGTCTCAATATACAAGAAAATTCCTTTCTAATATTAAGTTCTAAGGTGTAAAACTAAGATGGAATAGAAATTAATTTTTGTCCTGTCATTATTGCACTTTTGTCAATTTAAGTTAAGTATTATAAACCATACCATATTCCGGCGAATAAACTAACAAACCGAATGGGCAAACCCTGGTGATTTTGATCTTCGCGGGGACGTCAGGCGGTCCATGATATATGTCGGTAGGGGCTAGCGTTAAAAATTTAAGTCTTGAAGTAAAAGAAATAAGAAACGCCTCACGGCTGAAATCAAACATGAATAATTGTTAGCTGATGTTCAGCGTCGACAAAAATGCCGATCGGAATCGTTAAGACCAAATACAAATTAACTCACCGTTTCTTTTCCAAAAAAAAGCTTTTACATCAGTAGATGAATTAATCCAAAAAATATATAAGGTTCAAAAGATCCTGAAACAAATATCGAAAACTATTAACGTCCGCCATCAAAATGACCACGCGACACGTGAATAGGTTTGAAACCACGAAGAATTTTACCAACCTTTTACAAAATATGGCCAATCCCATCATGATGCTGGCAAGGGCAAATCAGCCACCACATAATTAGGACTGGATGTAGTCCATAGGAAGCCAGCTTTTGAAGATGAAATGAGGAGCTCTCAAAATTCCTCCATCTTAGGCAAAGCTTGGGTCGAAAAGTGACCTGTCAAAATCAACTGACAGCATCAAAAGAAAAAATCAGTGTGACCACTACACGATTCCGATTCAAAAAAATGAATTTTTACATGGCAACACCACCATGTTGCCTTCAAATTAAAGCAAAGAACGCGATATCATGTAACAGGCTTAAAAGACTCGTTACATTGGTTCGGGCCGAACCACGAACATGGTGCGCTCTGAACCATATTCGCTCGTGTGGTGCACTGTCCGCCGGACATTATTATTATTAATATCGATACGGCTGGTTCGGACCGTGCACCACACAAGCGAATATGGTTCGGAGCGCACCATGTTCGTGGTTCGGCCCGAACCAAGTTCGATCGTCTGTTTATACTTTTAATAATGACTTAAGACTGCTAAATTACCACCATTTTTATAATTTTTGTATTAATATATAGTACAGATTCGCTGACAGAAGTGAAACAAATCTTACATAAGAGCCAAACAGTAGGTTTATAATAGTCTGAGATCTGGCAAGTTGAAGTTGGCAAGTTGAAGTTGGTCTGGTAGTTGGCATCTTCCTGGCAAACTATCACAACACTTTTTATATTTGCAACTTGCTCAACTCAACTTTCTGATTATTCCAATAATAATATACAATCATAGCTTACCTTTAGGGCTGAAGTTGAAAAGCCACTCGGGTTTGTGATCCAAATTAACGAATACTGTATCGTATTGCAAGTTCTTTGCATTCATAACAAGAACAGTCCGTTCAGCGTAAGGGCAGAATCTCATCGCGAACACGCGAAGTTTGCCGCCGTATGCAGGGAGAGCATCACCTGAAAAAAACAAATGAGGTTAATTTTTATCACGAAGTTTTTCGGATTACAATAATCATAAAATATGTAAGTAGGTGATATGGCAGCAACGTACCGGTTTGTAAATGCTTTTCAGACATTTTGTTAGAGACTCCCTTTTTGTTTAATTTATTGTATAATATTAACTAACGCGCTGGTAGTCAGCAGCAGCTCGACAACACGCAGTGGCTTTATTTTCGAAGTGATCGGCCGGCCTCAAACTTCACAAATTACACGTCGTCGAAGCCTCCCCCTCCTCCTAATTTGATTTGACATTGACATTTGACAGCATTATATTATTAATAATTATAAAAAAAACTTTTAGTGTTGCCAAATGTCTAAACCAAATTTCCTCACTGGATTGAAAATTCCCTTATAAATCTGTCTTTTCTAATAAAACGAAACGAAAATAAAGTAGGTAACTAATTAATTCTTCATGTCCTTTACGAGCCAGAAATTGGTTCTAACACAAAATTTATTATTCTAGTGTTAGGTTGTTTTATTTTAGTGGTACAAAAAATAAATATTATTTTGTTTTCTAAATGCAAAGTCTTTAGTATTGATCGTACATACGTTACAATTATTTCACGCTACTAATAATTTAAGCTCGAAGTGTCATCTAAATTAATGAAAAACTCTATCAACCCCACAACTAAATAGATTCCTAATTTAGATTAAATTTAGATTTCGGTAACAACCCGTAATCAGGCAACATTTAACTGAATTGACTTGACCAACCACCATGACTTGGCACATTGTATTTTTGCTCTTGAAAACTGAAAACAGAGTCATGAAATCGTAAAGGAAAGTAGGTATGAAATCGTAAAGGAAAGTAATCATGCGTTTGACACACCACGTGTACGCACGCCAGTGGCCCGCCACACATGTTTCGTATTTGGGTGCCATGGTAATGATAACTGAGGACGGCCAGGGTTTCTAGAAAGGAACCATGCTGATGAATAATTGATGATCCCATTGATCGTGCTTCTAATGTCTTGACATCGCCCTAGGTTAGTACCTAGGGCGATGTCAAGACATTAGAAGAGATAGTTCTCTTTTTCACCCACGATAAAGAGGGTAGGTAGTTGATATAGGTATGTATTTTAGTCTGAAGTACCTACTACTTGTAAACATCTATCGTACGAGGGGAGGTCAAAAAGTTCGCGGAATGGAGAGGAAGGGGCGCGAAATTAAAACCAAATTTATTTTTCCTTTACGATATATTCTCCCTTAAGCCTAATACACTTCTCAGATCTTTCATAAAGTTTATTATTACCTTCAAAAAAAATGTTTTGTCTAGGCCTTCAAAATACGTAGAAATAGCTGACTTCACTTCTTCATCATCGGTAAATCTTTTTCCTCGAAGCTCTTTTTTCATATTTGGAAATAAATAATAATCTGATGGGGCTAAATCTGGACTATAGGGAGGGTGGTTCAGTGTTCCGAACCCGCATCTGTGTATTGCAGCCATCGCAACATGACTCTTGTGAACAGGTGCATTGTCTTGCAAAAGGAGCACACCTCGAGTCCATTTTCCCCTTCTTTTTTCCTTAATAGCGTCTTTTAATTTTTCTAATAATGTAGCGTAATATTCTCCGGTAATACTGACACCTTTTTCTTTATAATCGGTCAATAAAATACCCTCTGCATCCCAAAAGACCGTAGCCATAATCTTGCCGGCCGATTGCGACACTTTAAACTTCTTCGGAGGTGCTGCACCTTTTTTGTGCCACTGCATAGACTCCTGCTTTGACTCAGGTTCATAGTGATGAACCCAAGTTTCGTCTCCAGTAACAATTTGGTTCATAAATTCATCCCTGTTTTCACTACACAGACTCAAAAACTCGCGCGAACACTCGACCCGCTGTTGTTTCTGAAGCGGTGTGAGCATTCTCGGAACCCATCTTGCACTGACCTTAGACATGCCAAGATGATCATGGAGGATGTTCAAAATGGTTGTAGATGATACTCCAACCATTTCTGCGATTTGTTTCTTCTTTAAACGGGCATCTTCCAGAACAAGTTTTTCAACTTTATCGACAATGTCTGAGGACGTCGCTTCAATCGGTCGGCCTGAGCGCTCATCGTCTTCAATCGACTCCCGACCTTGCTTGAAAAGACTATGCCACTTATAAATCATTGTTTTTCCAGGGCAAGAGTCCCCGTAAACAGATGACATTTCTTCCATGATCACTTGTGGTGGTTTTCCTTGCTTAGTGAGGAACTTAATCACGGCACGAAACTCAATTTTCTCCATAGTTGACGTTTTCTTCCCGATTGACTTGTGTATCCAGCGATATCTCAAAGGTTAATGAACCGATTGGAATAAAACTTGGTATTTATAGTTGTATTGAGTTGACAAGTAGTGACAGGTAAAAAAAAAACCCCCACCCCTCTCCAACCCCTCCATTCCGCGAACTTTTTGACCCGCCCTCGTAAATATAAACCATCGATTGGGTTGCACTCGAGAGGGTCAGCCAGGGGTTTTGATTACCGTGTAGATTGGTTGAGCTGTTGCTGCCCACAGCTCAACCAATCTGCTAGACCAATCAGCTTTTGGATGACAATGTCAGATATTATGAGGTACTTGCCCTAAGGAGTCATCATCATCTGCCTAGCCTTTTTCCCAACTATGTTGGGGTCGGCTTCCAGTCTAACCGGATGATCTACTTGCCCTAAGGAGTCCAGGTTACAATAAAGTTGTTATGGGTAGTCGAGTACCTAAGTTGGAAAGATTGTCAACCATTATTGTTAGGGTTCCGTACCAAATGGTAGAAACGGAACCCTTATGGTGAGACTCAGTCTGTCTGTCTGTCTATCTGTCTTTCTCTCACAGCTGTGAGAGAAAGACAGATAGACAGACAGACAGTAGTTCTTGAGATATCCAGCTGGATATCTCAAGAACTACTAATGCTATCAACTTGAATTTTGGAATAGTTTTAGATGACGTTTGCCCAACTATTTTGCAAATAAGAAAGAAATAAAAATATATTTATATTTTTTAGCAACAGGGACTGAAAGGGGGTCTGAAAAATACGAAGTGGGGCTACTAAGGCATGTGGGGTATCATATGAAAGAGTGCAGTTTGCACATTCTCAAACATTTTTTCTTTTTTTTTAGGCCGCATGGTTTTCGACTTCGATGTTTGCAAAGAGAAAAATCTGAAATAATTGTATGTGATAGAAGTTTATGTAAATATTACAGGAAAAATAAAACGAAGCCTCTAAATAGCTCACTTTTTCAGAAATCATCAACAAAAGATACATTAGTTCCACTATCGGTCAAGAGATGGCGCTGACATAAAACTGCAATATTCTATACCACAGTGCACAGTGTTAAAATTCTCTGACGATTATAGGCCTCGCCGATGAAAATATAAAAACATGATTGTTACCCTCGGTGCGCGAGTCCGACTCGCTCTTGCACGGTTTTTTTGGATTGTGGTAATGTAAAAGTCTAAAATGGTAAGTTATCGTTCTGTACCTACTGAAATTGTGTTGGTAGGTAGGTACCTAATTGGAACTTGGAAGCCTGCACCCAATTTAATTAAGAAAAGGTTTGTTTACATAAGCAACGAAAGCCTCAATGTGGATAGTTCTACTACTTCTATTATTTGTATTCCTATAAATGCTTTAATCCTTTTCCGTGTGTATAATTCGAGTGCGAGTGAAGGCCTACAAGTGGTAAAGGGGATTCCACTGAGGAGGGTTCCAAGATGTGGATGTGAACGTGAGAAGCACCTCCAGAAGGACCTCGTCGACATGTTTCGACGCTTTAGGCAGGAGCAGGTATGTCCAGCAGCGGACGTCTTTCTTTCGTTATAAAAGTACCTACCTATCTACCTGTAGGTAAATAAAATGACAGAATACACTTTCTGCACATTTCTTAATAGGTACCTACAAGATACAGGAGTATTGCGAAGAAAACATACAGTAGGTAGTAATAGTATCGTACCTGTTAACAGGTGTTGGTTGTTCCAATATACCTAACACCCCATAGCTAACTACGATTCCCAAAAAAATGAAAATACCTTTCCCAGAAATTACTTTGAATGCTATTATACTTACCTACAGTTTGAAGTGTTTTTCCTGAAAATAAAAATGAAGAAGTCAATACCTACCTACATACTGCAACAGCTGTTATGTACACACGACGACATATCAATGCAGCAGGCCGGGACGGCATGGCAAGGGATTTAAACTTTTACTAATATATATTTAAACGTATCGATATAGAAATACGACATAAATTGCTATACTTTAAAATGATGCCGTGGCATTGAAAGGGATTTCATTGCACGGCATTGAAAGACGCGCCACGGGCTCCCGCGGCGGGATGCCGTGGCGTCCTACGGTAGGCAACGGAATGCCAAGGACTCCGAAGCTCGTTGTGACATATCGCGGGGTGAGGGTAGAGAAGCGGGGAAGCCGCTGGAATGCGGCAGTATCTAAGCGGCTAGTGTGCGCTGTCTGACGGCAAAATGCCTTGCCATGCCGTCCCGGTCTGCGTAGGCCTTTAAGCTGTATTAGCTTATTTTAGCAGACCTCGCATTGTTTATATAGGCCATTCGTACAACTGGCACTACTGGCAGTACTTATAAGCTGACTTCTCAGTCAGCTTATACTGCCAGTATAGGCTGACTTCTAATATAATGGACTGATACTTCTTCTTTCCAGTATAATAGGTAGGTACTGGAAATCTTTGTCGTGCGTACCTTTAAGTGAAGATTTTAACATTATTATTTTGTGACTTGTGAATTGACTGATCCGGATTAGCTCACTGCAGTTAGGTACCTAATTGGTAGGAATATTACCTGGTAATAGTAAGTTTAGTATTCTGATCAGTCAGTCAGTGACTTTCATATTTTCCATAATATTCCAGTCATCGAGCTCATCATATATTCCTCCTTGAATTAGATAAAACACTCATTGAACCAGTAAATAACTGCATCAATACATCTATAAAGGTGATATTATAATATGTGTCCTTAGGTATTTGAACCTTCGTACAACAGTGGGCAATGACTTTCATTTTTTTTTTATATCCTACTTATCATGTTTTATCTTTATTTCACATTCGATTTCTGTTTATTCAAGTCCAACAAGACCAGTATTTTGCTGCGACCGCAAGACAAAACATAAATAAAAAGCAAGACAATAAATAAAGCAAACAGACAATAAAAAGCAAGTCATCGTTGTATTAGTAGTTTTAGATCTTGTCGAGTCATTACCGTTAGTCAGTCACATTTGGGGCAGTGTGGCATAGTCGCTATGTTATCGTCAACAATCAGTTTTGCTGTCCATTTATACTCCTCACTTCAAGGAGTGCAGACATTCAGACGAGCGCTCGGATACGTTTTACCTTATAGCAACATGGCAGCAGGCAAGGTCAAGAGGAACTTCAACTCAAAGCACCTGACAAAAGGTTAGTTGTGAATGTTGTGATAATATTAATTAAACGTGTATTTATATAAATGAATGTAATATAGTCTCTGGTAGTCGGCAGATAAGTGAACATAGTCAAGTAGGTATAGATAATAAACTCAAACAACAATGTTCTGACAAAAACAAGTCACAGAATAATCTTATATACCTAGATAGTGAGATAGACTAGGAGATAGTGTTAGCAGTGGCTTTACGTGGCTCATAAAATGTGCCAGAGATATTAATTTATTTGCGTAGATAAATACTTAAAGCTAGAAACGAGGTAGGCGTAGATACGTAAACATGATGTAAGCATTTAAAACCAAAGAAGAAGGTTATGTTTACATATTTATTTTGGTAGGTACGATTAAATCGCAAACGTGATTTTTGTTGCGGGTATCATTTGCTGTTAGGCGCGTAATTTAAAAAGTTCCTCTAGTAAGATCAAAACTGAAGTCAATTAATTGAAAGGCTTTCAAAGGGGTACTTTACTCAAGTTTTTTTTAAATGATAATTTTGAATTTATTCCTGTAGTATGTCAGGAGACATTTTAACGAACTAAACGTTAATGGTTTATTGTTACTATATTATTATGTATACTTAGGTTAAGGTATGTATCTATGGGTCTTTGTTACCTGAAAATAAATGGTTTATTATTTATTATTATTATAAATGTAGGGAAAAGCGGATTTTTTTTTTGTGATTTCAGGTTTGGTTCCATAGTAAAAGTTGTTCATAATGATGAGTACAATGACCTCTTAAGAGGTTGTTGGTGTTTTTCCAATAACCCTTATAGGGTGTTTGGAAGCTGGATACAAAGCCTTAAGGGGGTGATAGTTGACACCATTTAGAATTTTAGAGCATCTTGGGCCATACCTACATGTCTTAGACGAAGTAGGTACTTATATTTTTTTATTTTTTTTCGCATTAAAGTTGGTACTTATGTTATTTTTGACTAAAAGTTTACAGGTAAAAAAAATACTTCGTCTAACTAATGCATTAAATAATATATTTATATGATGTCAACTATCACTCCCTTATAGCTTTACTCAGCTTCCAAACACCCTGTATAACATTCCAGTACTACCTATAAGTCTGTGTGGTGCCGGACTTAAAGAATATTATATGATGTCAACTATCACTCCCTTATAGCTTTGCACTCAGCTTCCAAACACCCTGTATAACATTCCAGTACTACCTATAAGTCTGTGTGGTGCCGGACTTAAAGAATACCACCACCCCTTACTTCCCGTGGGTGTCGTAAAAGGCGACTAAGGATCGTACCGGAGAATGGGCAGCAGAGTTCTCTATGTATTCCACCATCATACCATACTGCGATCGCCAACCCGCCTGCCAAGCGTGGCGATTATGGCAAACCCTCCCAAAATTGGGGAAGGCCTATGTCCAGCAGTGGACGTCTATCGGCTGAAACGACGACTACCTATAAGTAACTATGTCTTTGCATAAATAAAGATCTTATTTTAGTCTATCATTAATAATTAGTCTATATTATAATGAATGGGTAATTCACAACCACTAACAGTTTCTTTTAAAAAGATCCTTTTTTGGAGAAACTGAACTTGACGCTAGTAGTTGTATAGGCCTCTTTAATTATTATTTGTTATTTATAAATAAACAAGTAAAAACTAACATGTTTTCGCATGTGCATAAATCTCATCTGAAAAACTTTTTTACAAAAAAAAACCAACCGACTACCAAAAAAAACACTACAAAATGAAAAATAACTTTAATTTCGAAAGTCGGTGTCAAAAAACGAAAAAACTTTTTTACAAAAAAAAAAAAACAACCGCCTTCCAATAAACACTATAAAGTGAAAATTAACTTTTATTTCGGAAGTCGGTGTCTTTGGATTTTTATTTTAGTTTTTTGCCACCGACTTCCGAAATTAAAGTTATTTTTCACTTTATAGTGTTTTTTGGAAGGCGGTTGTTTTTTTTTTGTAAAAAGTTTTTATTTTTCACTTTTTAGTGGGTCAGTTTGTAATTAATCTAAGTTACAATAGCCTAATGTCAACTGCTCATCACGTTTTACAAAATATTGCTTTACCCGATGCAGGGACGTTATTTGTTGAGGAGTTTCCCTAATAAGAACCAGGAGAACTGGAGCTGTTTGAGAAGTCACCATCAGCTCCATTTCACCATACGCATTGTCACGCGCATAAATTAAAGTAATAAGATCGTTAATGTAGACAATGTAGATAACTTTTTAGATTTTTGTTGATTTTTCAAAAACCGCTTGTTCGATTTCAATAAAATTTTCATGGGACCATTTCGGAAGTATACCCTTTCCAACAAAAAAATAATTTTTCAAATCGGTTGGCAAGCGACGGAGCTATGCGCGAACAAACATAAAAAAAAAATACAAACATCCGAATTGAGAACCTCCTCTTTTTTTAGAAGTCGGTTAAAAAGTGTTCACCGGCTTTTTTGCTGACTGTAGAGTGCAGGCTGTGCAGGTAAGTAGATGGCGCCCGTCGCGCCGACAGGTAAAACTAGCGGTTCTTTATTTACATTGCAATGTAAATAAAGAACTGCTGGTTTTACCAGGACAGGGATTTTTTGAGTTTAGCAAAAAATCGACCACTAAGTAGGTACCAGTTTTTTAGATTAGAACAATAGGTTTTTAGCCGTTGAACATTGTTAGGTAGTTATCGAGTTTTTAATATTCCATCAGCCAACTATGGTCCTCACTTCCCTTCAATCATTAGGTATTATTAAGCAAGTTTTCATTTATAGTTCTTGGTTGATAGTGTTAATCAATATACGAGTATGTAGGGTAATGCAAATAATAGCTGCGTTCAGGTCTTAGTAAAAGGCGCATGCACTTTGCTGCATGTCAATATTGACGTGCTAGTTTATTACCTACATTACCATTATCCGTACTAGGTAGGTAATAGGTAATACATATTATAAATGTGAAAGTAATTCTGTCTGTCTGTCTATTTGTACCTTGCCTTAATTACCTTTTCACGTCGAGGACATTTGCAACACAGATAGACCAAGACCTGAGTTAGGACATAGACGTTACCGTGGAATGATTTTCAACATATACATGCGCGCGAAACCGCGAGCAAAAGTTAGTATCTAATAATAAATTATTAATTTTTCCAACATAGGTGATGCTCTCCCGCCGTTCTCCGGTAAGCTACGCGTGTTCAACATGCGCTACTGCCCATACGCGCAGCGCACCATCCTTGCTCTGAACGCGAAGAACATCGACTACGAGATCGTCAACATCGACCTCCAGGACAAGCCCGAATGGCTCACCACCGTTAGCGCCTTTGGTAAGAGAAATTCTACTCTAATTGCCTGTAACACACCATAAGTTGAGTTGAGAATGGGCAGCAGCGTTCTCTATGCATTCCACCACCATACTGCGATCGCCAACCCGCCTACCAAGCGTGGGGATTATGGCAAACCCCCCCCTTTTGGGGGAGGCCTATGTCCAGCAGTGGACGTCTTTCGGCTGAAATGATGATGATGATGATGGATGATGACACCATAAGATGAAGCAATATTAAAGAATTTTATTGTATGCCATAACAAGAAAAAAGCATTGTGTAAATGGGGCTTTATGGTTATAGGTTCGGTCAAGCTCTATTAGAGCTGGGTTAAAGGTGGAAACCTGACTCTTTCAGCTCTGTGATCAGCAGATCTGGCAGATGTTAGATCAGCAGATCTGGCAAAAAAATCTTGGGAAATGAAGAATCGAGAATTGCTTTTATAAAGGCTTTTAGTTGTAACTATTATATTAATCACATAATTTTGTTCTAAAGGCAAAGTGCCAGCACTGGAGATATCAAATGGTGTTTCTGTCCTCGAGAGCCTGGTGACCGTGGAGTACTTGGACGATGTTTACCCACAGAGGCCGCTTCTCCCTAAAGATCCTCTGCTAAAGGCCAAAGACAAGGTTCTTGTTGAAGCTTGGGGAGCCGTAAGTATTCTCTTTTTAGGGTTCCGTAGTCAACTAGGAACCCTTATAGTTTCGCCATGTCTTTCTGTCCGTCCGTCTGTCCGTCCTCGCTTAATCTCTGTGACCGTTAGCACTAGAAAGCTGAAATTTGGTACCAATATGTATATCAATCACGCCGACAAAGTGGTAAAATAAAAATTGGAAAAAAATGTTTTATTAGGGTAGCCCCCCTATATGTAAAGTGGGAAGTGATTTTTTTTTTAATTTCAACCCTAACGTGTGATATATTGTTGAAAAGGTATTTAAAAATGAATAGGAGTTTACTAAAATCATTTTTTGATAATGTCAATAATTTCGGAAATAATCGCTCCAAAAGTAAAAAACAATGTGTGGCCCCCCTCTAACTTGAACCATAAGAAAATATGAAAAAAATCTGAAAAGTAGAATTTTATACGGACTTTCTAGGAAAATCATTTTGAACTTGATGGAAACAACAGTTTTTGTACAAAAAAGACAAAAAGTTATACAAAATAATTTCTGGACTAAGTTTGTAGTATAATCGTATATGCAAGCATTTTTTTTAACTTCGTTTACATATTTTATTATCCTGAACGTATCTTTTTTCAAACAAAAAAAGATTTATTAAAATCGGTTCTCGCAATCCAAAATTACCACCGAAAACTTCTGGCACGTCTATGTATTAATTAGTAACCCAATTCCCCGAGAGATGGCGCTGTAGGTACTTATTACATTGGGTCGGGTATTATCGAATTGTTCGCTTGGTCTCTCCTTGGCATTGGCGGTATCTTATAACTACATAAAACTTCTATCAGGAACATGCTAAGGCAATTTAGAACAAAACTAAAATTCATTTTTTTAACGCCATCACTACATGCTCTCCCCTTTGTGTTCGCGCTAAAAACCGTCACGAGTCGGAGCGCCTGCCGCGGAGCGTGCAATGTTGCACGCTACGCTGTTGAGGCGTTCGCGCACGTACCCACTACCGGGAGCAGTTGCAGGAGCGCGGAGCGCTGCTGCAACTGCTGCGCTGAACATAATGGATACTACCCACCTTTAAACTCATAAGTGGGAACACTTATTGTGACGAACGGGAAACTACGGAACCCTACACTGAGCGTGGCCCGACACGCTCTTGTTTTTTTTTGCCGCGTTAGTCCGTGCGCAGACCTAGACAAAACCGTCTCAAAATAAACATACAGCTTATTTTTTTTTTCGCTAAAAGTGATTTGTTATGCTGACATGATAGTTTTATCTGGTCTGCACATTATCAAGGTAAACGCAGCAGAGTTGGATGAGATAACTGATAAGTACCTGTTAGATATTAATGACTTGCAAATTGTGTTATGGCACGATTACGTTTTGTTTATAAAACAAGTAATATTATGATTAAATATGCTATTATGCACCTGTAAATATAACTCAACCGTTTTAGGGTTCCGTACCAAAATGGTAAAACGGAACCCTTATGGTGAGACTCAGTCTGTCTGTCTGTCACAGCTGGATATTTCAAGAACTACTATCAACTTGGAATTTGGAATAGTTTTAGATGACGTTTGCCTAATAAGAAATTTTTGCAACAGGGACTGAAAGGGGGTCTGAAAAATTTAAAATTGGGCTACTAGGGCATGTGGGGTATCGCGGGGTATGTGGGGAAGAGCGCAGTTTGCACATTCTCAAACATTTTTTTTTAGGCTGCATGGTTTTTGAATTTATCGAATTTGATGAAAAATGTAAAAAAAATACCTTCCCCTCCTTATCTCCGAAGTTTGCAAAGAGAAAAATCTGAAATTATTCTTGGGATAGAAGTTTATGTAAATATTACAGGAAAAATAAAACGAAGTCTCTAAATAGCACACTTTTTCAGAAATCATCAGCAAAAGTTACATTAGTTCCACTATCGGTCAAGAGTTGGCGCTGAAATAAAACTGCAATAAGTATTCTACACCGCAGTGCACAGTGTTAAAATTCTCTGACGAATATAGGCCTCGCCGAAGAAAATTTAAAAACATAAATGATAGTACGGAACCCTCGGTGCGCGAGTCCGACTCGCTCTTGCCCGGATTTTTTGTTCCATTGCATTCCATTCCAAAAATAAGTATTTAATTCCGTTCATCGCAAGTCGTGCGCAAGTTGTTGAAAATTACTATTCGATACTCAATTAAATCTTTAACAACTGGGAGAGAAAAACGACTAGGTAGGTGTACAATTGAATTGAGATTAACCACGTTGCCAATAAAAATGGTATGCTATCAAACTCTGTGTAATATTTCTAGTGCTACATCATGCACTGACATTTTTAATGAAGGATGCATTAAAAATAATAGTTTTTATGACTGGCAACACTTAAATGTGTACCTATACTTATACTTACATAGAACGTAGAACGGTATTTAGGTAGAGCAGTCAGCCCCTCTGCCAATTTACTTATTGACTTATAACTATTATTAGGTACCACGACCAGGGCTGCTCTTACATAAATATAGTTCATGCTGTTACTAAGACGAAGCTTAGTAGTGAAGACGATATCTTATTTCGGGTTATTAACTTTAAAGTTAATAAAACTGTAAATAAAAATAAAATAAAGTAAATAAAAATACATCTATTTCAAAGTTCAAACCCTATAAGGATGTTGCTAATCGTAATAACAGTTTTGTTTACCAGCCATTAATGTCCCACTGCTGGGGAACGGCCTTCCTACTCTGTTTCCACCTCTCTCTGACCAGAGCTGCGCCATCTTCGTCTGAGCCTTCCGCGTTTGACAATAAGCAGGACCCACTGAGTCGTTTATTTGGCCCATTAATTGTCTGACATGCGGCAGATGTAACCCAACCCAATTCAATTTAAGCGTGGCAGCTTTTCGAGTGACATCAGTTATTTTAGTGATGGGATGGATTATTGTATTCTTAACCCGATCCATAAGTACCTAGAATACTCCGTTCAATAGCTCTCTGACAAACCGCGAGCGTGTATCCCTGCTGAATTGAAAATCCTTTCTCTGTTGAATGAAAGATTATTTTGTTTTATTTCAGGTTCACACCTTATACTTCAAATTGGTAAAAGGACCAGACACCATCACGGAGGATAACATTGCTGCCTACTACAAGGCAATTGACTTGCTTCAGTCAGAGTTGAAGCAGCGAGGAACCAAATTCTTGGATGGAGACCAACCTGGATACGGTGACTACATGAACTGGCCCTGGTTCGAGAGGATGCTTGTCATGAAAAGCGATGTTGGACGGCTGGATGAGAAGAAATACAAATTGGTGGTAAGTTTTGTAACCTAAATATTTTGATGATAATTTAGTTCTTTATAACAACGTTTAACACAACAGCCAGTCGATTCTGTAAAAATCTCACCGTGAAAACTTAGGTGAAGTGAGTTTGTTTTTGCTAGGAATTGACACTATTGACAGCTCACTCCACGCTCACTTCACCTAAGTTTTTACGGTGAGATTTTTACAGAATAGCACCGCAGTAGTCACTAGGGAGGGTCCAATTAAACCATGCATCAAAACTATGCATCTTTTAACATGTTGCAATAAGATTTTAATTATATTGATCAGCATCAATAAATTAGTTGATTGCTTAATAAATTCCTACTTATCACCTGCCTAGCCCAAAATAATGTTGGTCGAACCCAATGCAACGAACATTTATCTACCTAATACTAGGTACTTAGGTAGATAAATGTTCGTCGCATTGGTATTTGTATGATAAAAATCAGTTAACACATTTGCGCAATGTTTAGGTAGATAATTATAGAACATTGTGTAATGAAGCCCAGACCTAGAGTGACTCGACAATATTTTTATGACACGCTCACTTCACATGTGGTGTTGTTATAATAAGATCGCTAGTTATGTTATAATCTCGGCTAAATTCGTGATAAACATGGCTATACCTACCTGTATACAAAAATCATTCATGTTTAGTATCGGCTTTACTCATATCGTCTAGAGAATCTTTAATATTGAACAGCGCAGCGGTCTGAATTTCTAGAAAATAATTCGTAATTCGAAAATACTAAGTGTTTACGCGCCTCACTACTAGATGGTGCTGCTAGTCTCATTCGTAACACTAATCATCATCGCGAGTGAGACATTTTTTATTTATGTACCTACATTGATTTTATTAGTCAGTCTTGAATACACCGTTACTTGCTATCCGTGAATTTTATTAATCTATCCTCACAAAAATCAAATTTTCGGTAAAACCAGGCAAACATTTGGTCCTTCGAGCCGGATAACGGAACCGCGACGCGTAGTGTGTAGTTCGCAAGAAATAAACATTGTGTAGTATAAAAAACTGAACAGTGTAAAACTCAAGTGACACAGTACGGTTACGAGTTGACACAGTGGAACACAGTGCGACACAGTGCTAATAAAATAATAGACCTATAGAATAATCGATTAATAGTGTGCATAAGTGGTTGATTAGTTATAAATAACTGTTTACAAATTGAAAGTTTGTGACTTTTCGTAAAAAAATAGTGTATGTGTTAAAAGTTTGAACTGATAAGACTAGCTATATTTTATAAATGGTGATTGGAACGGTGCCGTAAGTACCTAAGAACGAACGATTTTGTGGACTCATTTATCCTACTTGGTGATAAAGTTGTGTACCTAGGTATACTTAGATTCAAACTTTAAGCATGGAAAAAATTAATCAGCTATTACGTTTGCAAGAGGAACGTCATGAGCAAATTCAAAAAGCTCAAATTAATTATAAAAAATCTCCGAAGGAACGACTAGTATTAAGTTACTTAGATACTCGTCTGGAGAATTTGGAGAAGGATTGGCAAATCTTTAAAACGTCACACGATCACCTTGTAGCTCATATAGCTAAAGAACAGCGAACAGCTTTAGCTTACTTCTCTGATGACATGTACGATCAGTGTGAAGAAATATATATTATGTATAAAAGCGAATTAAAAACCAAACTTCAACTGTTGGCCCCTAAAGAACAACCACACACTACGCAAAAACAAAATCCTATTGCCGAAATTAAGTTACCGAAAATCAAAATACCGACCTTTTCTGGAAAATACATCGACTGGCCGTCATTTTTGGATTTATATACATCAATCATACATAACAATACGACATTGGACGATGTTCAAAAACTATATTATCTCAAATCAAGTTTAGCTGGCGAAGCGGAAATATTATTAAGAAGCATTTCAGTGACAAGTCAAAATTATAGATTAGCGTGGGAAACTTTGAACAACCGCTATAACAACAAAAGATATATATCGAACTGTTTGTTTAAGAGATTGTTTGGTGTTAAAGCCATAACTACAGAATCAGCACTGAGCATAAAGCAATTGTTAGATATAACTGTGGAATGTTTGAGTTCGTTAAAGAATCTTGGCCTTCCAACTGGTTCCTGGGATATAATCGTCATTTACATGACCGTGACTAAATTAGACCCTGAAAGCCAAAAATTATGGGAACAACATATATCAATTGATTGTAACAACGAGTTTCCAACATTCAATAAATTGAAGCTGTTTATGGAAACAAGATTTAGATCACTTGAAATGACTGAAAATGTAAGCAGGTCAACTAAATTAAAATCCTTTCACGCTTCGTCACCAACGCCATCTGGCACACCTGTCGAATGCGCATATTGTAAAGAAGACCACTATATATACCAATGTAGACAATTTGCAAAACAGCCATATTCAAACAAACATGAATTTATTCAGAATAATAACATGTGCTTTAATTGTTTGAACCCAAATCATACTGCAGCGAAGTGCATGAGAGACACGGTTTGTCGCATTTGTAAAAGAAAACATCACTCACTGCTACATCCGGATAAAAAGGAATCGGTGAAAGAAGAATCTGTGAAGGATGAATCGGTGAAGGAAGAATCGGTGAAGGAAGAATCTCATCAAGACCAATCGGACAATATTTCATCACATTTTATATATCAACCTGGTCAAGTACTCTTAGCTACAGCACTGGTAGATGTCGTATCAAGGAACAAGAAACCACAAATTTACCGTGCTCTCATTGACCAGGGTTCACAAGCCTCGTTCGTAACGGAAGATCTCGTTCAGACTATGGGTCTGAAACGAGAAAAGGTTAACGGCAAGGTCTCAGGATTAAGTGAAGGCAACACACTTCATATCAAGTCTATGGTTGAAGTTCACCTAAAGTCTAGATGCAACTCAAACTTCACTATCCTTGTAAAGGCGTACGTTTTGAAAAAGATTACTAACTATTTACCAACACAACCATTGAACACACCCACTTGGCCTGATCTAACGCGCATAGAGTTAGCCGACCCTGAATTCAACAAAGGTAATAAAATAAATATTTTTCTGGGCGCTGAAGTATTTACTCAGATAATAGACGACGGTTTGCTGAAGAGTCCATCTGGAATTATAGCGCAACAGACTCAACTGGGCTGGATACTATCGGGAAGCGCTAGCAGACGATCAAAATCTGAAACAGAAAAACAAATGATTAGTATGCATTTAAATGTAAACGTTAATGATATGATAAGAAAATTCTGGGAAATAGAAAACGAAACACTTACCTTCGAAAGAAAATTGTCAAAAGAAGAACAACGATGTGAAAACATTTACCGTGAAACTACTAAAAGAACAGAGTGTGGCCGATACAAGGTCAACTTACCTTTCAAAGAAGACGTGGTGTCACCGGTAAAAATAATAGGAAAAACCAAAGAAATTGCGATATCTAGATTTTTACAACTAGAAAAAAGGTTCAAAAAAGACCCCATGTTACACAAGGAATATACCAATGTTATTCAAGAATATTTAGACCTTGGGCATATGACATTAACTAAAGACAATGAAGAAAATGTTATCTACCTACCGCATCATGCGGTAATCAGAAACGATAAAGATACTACGAAGGTTAGAACAGTCTTTGATGCATCAGCCAGTGGATCAAAAGGTTCCTCTCTTAATGATATTCTTTTAGTGGGGCCTACACTACAAAAAGATCTACGTTATTTAATCATGCAATGGAGACAACACAAAATAGCGATTATAAGTGACATCGTCAAGATGTATCGACAAGTACAAGTATCCGATGAACACACTGATTACCAAAGAATAGTTTGGAGAAGCAACTCCAATGAAGAAATTAAATCCTACAAATTGTTAACGGTTACATTCGGCACAGCATCTGCTCCGTTTTTAGCAGTTCGCACTCTTATTCAGGTTGCAAAAGATGAAGGCCAGAAGTACCCTTTGGCAGCTGAAATAGTGGAAACTTCGTTTTACATGGATGACCTGCTGACAGGCGCTTCCAACGAAGCACAGGCCACAGAAATTTATTCACAAATTACACAGCTTCTGAGTAGCGCAGGATTTGAATTACAAAAATGGTCCAGTAATTCTGACAGGTTCTTGGAGAATATTGCTCAACACAAACGTGAATTCCAACCATTTGAAATCAAGTTTGACCAAATTATAAAAACATTAGGATTGTCCTGGGATAGAGTAAAGGATAAATTCAAGTTCCACATAAACCAAACTGACGTTACATCCCCAATGACGAAACGAAGCGTATTAGCAGAAGTAGCACGCTTATTTGATCCCTTTGGATGGTTAGCGCCGGTGATTATCACGGCTAAGGTATTTATACAAAAGTTGTGGCTGTGCTCAGTTGACTGGGATGATGTTCTGCCATCTAACCTTCAAGAAGAGTGGCTATCTTTTCGTGAACAACTTCCAAACCTGCACAACATAGAACTATGTCGATGGATGTATACTCACCCTGACAATGATCAAGCCGAAATTCATGGATTTGCGGACGCCTCGACAACTGCTTATGCAGCAGTCCTTTATATGAGGGTTGTCCAAAATAACAAAGTGTATGTCTCTATTGTAGAAAGTAAAACAAAGGTAGCACCCTTAAAACAAATTTCTGTGCCTCGTCTGGAATTATGTGCAGCTGTTTTATTAGCTAAACAATTGTCTGAAGCGGCATCTGTCTTAAAAATACCTCGAGATAAAATTTACGCCTACACTGACTCAATGGTGGTATTAGCATGGATTCAAGCCCCACCAATAAGATGGCAAACTTTTGTGGCTAACCGAGTAACAGAAATACAAAACCGTATTGATAATGACTGCTGGAGTCATGTTGCATCCGTAGAAAATCCTGCTGATCTTGCATCACGTGGTGTTAACCCGTCCGAATTGCAACATCAGCAACTGTGGTGGGAAGGACCACACTGGCTTATGGATCTGGAAATAAATAGAAGCAAAAGGGAAATATTAAACACTGACCTAGAAGAGAAAATCCAAGCAAAAGTAACCCTTACCTGTTTGGAAGAAAGAGATAATTTTATGGAACGATTTTCAAACTTTAATAAAATGTTAAGAGTACTTACCTATTGTAGAAGATTTCTCCGTCTGAAATTAAAAAAAGAAGTTAGAGAAGAACCGCCGAGATATTTGACCTGCAAAGAAATAACAGAAACTTTAGATGTATGTTTAAAATATACACAAAAACAAAAATTTGAAGAAGAAATACAAGATTTAAAAGAAAAGGGAAGAATTAAGAAAAGAAGTAAACTTATCTCCTTAAATCCTTATCTTGATGAATATGGATTACTGAGAGTGGGAGGTCGCTTACAGGCAGCAACATTACCACATGAGTACAAACATCCGGTCATCATCCCAGGTGATTCACATCTTTCTATTCTTCTAGTCAAAGATGCTCACTTGAAGTTACTGCACGGCGGCATAGCACTTACGATGAATTTCCTTCGTTCCCGGTACTGGATAATTGGCTTGAAGCCCTTAGTGAAAAGGTGCTATCGTGAATGTGTCGTTTGCACCAAGCACAGAGCCCTTACGATCCAACCACAAATGGGAGAACTCCCCAGGGAACGGATAAATCCCGGGAGACCCTTCAAAGTCACTGGCGTCGATTTTGCCGGACCGATACAAATACGCACCAGTAAGGGACGAGGGCAGAAATCTTTCAAGGGATACATTTGCCTCTTTGTATGTATGGTGACTCGTGCAATACACCTAGAAGTGGTAAGCGACTTGACAACACCAGGATTCATGGCAGCATTTCGCAGATTTGTATCACGCCGTGGACACTGCTCCGATTTGTGGAGCGATAACGGACTCAATTTCGTAGGAGCAGCAAAGGAATTAACCCTCATGTTAAATGAGAGTATGAACGGAGTACTTATGGAAGTGGCTGAGCTCCTGTCTAACGACGGAACTACATGGCACTTTATACCTCCAAGAGCTCCCAACTTTGGCGGTCTATGGGAAGCCGGTATTAAATCAGTAAAAACGCACTTAACAAAGACAATTGGTGCTTCAACCTTAACATTTGAAGAAATGTCAACTTTACTGAGTCAAATCGAAGCTTGTCTCAACTCAAGACCCATAGGACAGTTGAATGACCATCCCGACGATTTGGCTCCACTCACACCCGCACACTTTTTGATTGGAGAATCATTGATGACAATCCCGGATACACGTGATGAAAACGAATGGATAAGTCCGCTGAATCGATGGAAATTAATACAGAGAATGATGTCAAATTTTTGGAACCGTTGGTCTAAAGAATTTTTGCATACCATGCAACAACGTTACAAATGGCAAACCAAAACAACACCTCCTCAGATTGGTGATGTAGTAGTGATAAAAGATGACAATTTACCACCAGCTAAGTGGTTACTAGCTCGTATAACACATATACATCTAGGGCCAGACGGAGAAGCTAGAGTAGCTGAGCTAAAGGGTAAAGGATCTACCTTCAAAAGACCTTTATCAAAGATTATTTTACTGCCCCGCCTAGACACCGCATAAAAGAAGACGATTCTGGTATGGTGGGCGGTGTTAGGAAGAACAGAAGGTTCTTGGTGGGCGGAATGTTTACGCGCCTCACTACTAGATGGTGCTGCTAGTCTCATTCGTAACACTAATCATCATCGCGAGTGAGACATTTTTTATTTATGTACCTACATTGATTTTATTAGTCAGTCTTGAATACACCGTTACTTGCTATCCGTGAATTTTATTAATCTATCCTCACAAAAATCAAATTTTCGGTAAAACCAGGCAAACACTAAGTATTTTTATATTTTCATACATCGGTACGGTCTGACCGACCTAGTTGAATCAATATCCTTGGAATTATTATAAAAACAAGAAAGTGCTCATATTATAAAGATTTTAGAACTTTAACCACTAATTGCTGACTACTACGAGAAGTCGTCCAAAAAATAGCCATTTGGTTCTATTCCTAAGCTTTGTTTCTTTATTACAGTTGGCGTACATCGAGAACTTGTGCAAAGACCCCGTCATAGCCGAGTACAGGCTACCCACAGAGGCACTCCTGGCATTCCAAACTGCGTATACTCTAAAGCAGAAACCCAACTACGATTTACTTCTTGAGGAGTAGGTAATTGAACATGCTGGGCAGCTGTTTTTTTCTGTTCTGTGCTAGGCACACTGGTTAAGTGATGAAATGAAAGTACAATTTTATACTTTTCCTTATTAACTGTATAGTATTCCTTATTGTTTGTTGAACGTATTTGTAAGTATATTTTTAAGCACCAAAATGAAATTAAATATAGCTGCACTTTTAAGTAAATCACGATTTTCATTTTATATCAACGTTCATGAAATGAATAGACAGTTTTTCGTTATATTTTTGGTTTTACTAAGTACCTACTAGCAGCGCCCCGTGGTTTCACCCGCATAAGTTTGAATCCCGAGGGAATATCGGGATAAAAGTGTCCTATAAGTATACCAGGCCACTCAGAAAATATTGCGAAATTAAGTTTTTATGTACGTGAGACTGACCACTTATAATCTATTTTGAAAATATGAATATTTGTAAGTAAAACAACGACAACGCGCCTTCGTACACCGCGCTCAAAACGAGGGACTTCCTGGACAGCACGCCGCGCGCCGGTCAAACTCCTGGATTCCTGGGTTCCTTACAGGCTGTAAGGAGGGTGATCCAGGAGAATGACCGGCGTCACCGACCATCCGGCGCGACCGAAGTCACACAAAAAAAAGTCAGAAAAGTTCTGAGTGTCCCACGTATTAATCCTAGTTATAATAAACTAACTGTGTGTCAAACGTCCAAATCCGTTCAGTAGTTTTTCCGTAAAAGAGTAACAAACATCCATCCATCCATCCTCACTAGCTTTCGCGTGTATAATATTAGTAGAATAGCATGCATAACGTAGCATGCATAGCGTAGCATGCGTAGCGTAGCATGCAAGCCGTAGCTTGCATAGCGTAGCATGCATAGCATAGCATGCAAAGCATAGCATGCAAAGCGTAGTATGCATCGCGTAGCATACACATTATAGCATAAATAATGTAGCAAGCATAGCAGAGCATGCGAAGCGTAGCACGCATAGCGTAGCATGCATAGCGTAGCATGCGTAGCGTAGCACGCTAGCGTAGCATGCGTAGCGTAGCACGCTAGCGTAGCATGTATAGCGTAGCATGTGTAGCTTAGCACGCATAGCGTAGCATGCATAGCGTAGCATGCGTAGCGTAGCACGCTAGCGTAGCATGTATAGCGTAGCATGTGTAGCTTAACACGCATAGCGTAGCATGTATAACGTAGCATGCGTAGCGTAGCACGCTAGCGTAGCATGTATAGCGTAGAATGTGTAGCTTAGCACGCATAGCGTAGCATGCATAGCGTAGCATGCGTAGCGTAGCACGCTAGCGTAGCATGTATAGCGTAGCATGTGTAGCTTAGCACGCATAGCGTAGCATGCATAGCGAAGCATGCGTTGCGTAGCACGCATAGCGTAGCATAGCACGCATAGCGTAGCATGCATAGCGTAGCATGTATAGCGTAGCATGTGTAGCTTAGCACGCATAGCGTAGCATGCATAGCGTAGCATGCGTTGCGTAGCACGCATAGCGTAGCATAGCACGCATAGCGTAGCATAGCACGCATAGCGTAGCATGCATAGCGTAGCATGCATAGCGTAGCATGCGTTGCGTAACACGCATAGCGTAACATAGCACGCATAGCGTAGCATATGTAGCGTAGCATGCATGTCAGACACGTGTAAATCGTGTGTATGCACACTTACCCACTCCAGACAGACACGCACCATAATCAGTCGAACCTTCGACTCGTGGTTATCGTTTAAATGACAACTTCTTCTATTGCCAACTTTGTATCAATGCCTACAAGTAAACATTATAAGTAAACTTTACGTGAACAATAAAACGCACGAAAAGACTGATGATGAGAACCTGGAAGAAAACGAATAGTTAAGGAGTGCTACGCCGTGCTACGAAAACGCATTGAATGCCTACGTCGCGTCGTAGCAAGTCAACGTAGATGTAAAAAGTTAAAAAGTTACCTCTCAAAATTCTGTGATGACCAAAACAAATTTTTAATAAACATATGGCCCTATCAGCGTAGCTCTTAACAGCCCTCATAAAATAGATTAAACATTGTACCCAAACGTTATCAATTAATTATCTAAGTCAACTATACAAAGAGAGCTACAGGCCTAAAGTATAGAAATGTCTTAAATCGTTACTTTAGGCACCTACGTTATATTTAGATACGTATCGATCTGTGACTGAAATGTTGTGTGGAAATCGGTTGTCATGGTATGGGCATGTGATGCGAAGGAATGAGAAAAATTTCGTGAGGTTATAACAGTAGGGGAAGACCAAAGAAATGATGGATAAACTGATGGCTACAAAAAGAAATTACTGAGATGTCGAGTGATGGAGATCATAAATTATGTTTATTATTGAGATCATAAAGTAGGTTATACAAAGTAGTGTTACACTTCATTAATATTTTAAAAACTAGATGAGGTCAAGAAGGGAAAGTCAGCGAGTACACCCCTACTCGCCGACTTTCCCTTCCTGTCCTTCCTTGTGCTTATCTAGGTTTTCACCCTATTTTTTGTGGTATTCCTCTACCCAGATGATTACCACAAAAAAAACACAGTCTGTGGTGTATCATGATGTGGTGTTTTATTTTGGAACCAGGGTTACCGTAAGATGCATCGGTAATAAATCAAGTAAATATATATTTTTTTAATATAGGTATTTAATTTAACTCTCGTTGTTGCATTAAATTTGTACAATAAATAACCGTTCAAAACTCCTTAAAAATAGTTTAGGTATAGTAAAATAGATATAGAGAGATATACCTAGGTAAATAAGTACAGATATCAAAATATTAAATTCTGATGGCAAAGCTTTAAAAAACCCGGTACAAAGGTTCGGTAATAATACGTTTGTGACCTAAGACAAAATATAAATAATAGTAATTGGATCATAGTAGATCAGATACAAATAATACTTAAAATTAATGTACCTACAATATAATAAATAACAAAAGTTTAAGTAGTAGATAACGAATTTAATTCAAAATAATTTAATATACCTACCTAATATTCGATTTTTCCATTTATGGCATAATATTAGATGGCAATGTATATTAAAATGTAGATAGGTACCTAATAATCTACGGATTCATGGCATTAACTTAGCAGTAATGTCTAGGTAGGTATGGTCAGCAACAGAAGTCGATTAACGCTTGTTTTTTTTTTGAGCAAAATATTTGTCCGAAATTGCAGCAGAAGTACAACAATGCAATTTTGAACAAATATTTTGCTCAATAACTGAGATTTAAAAAAAACTGAAGTGTTAATCGACTTTTGTTGCTGACTGTACCTTATCATGTCGGTCTTTTCCATTCAAATTACAAACTTCATACAATCACTTAAATAAAACTATTCTTAAAATACTAATTCATAGTTGCTCATATCAGTTTCTTCCTAAAAAATATGTACATTATGAGAAAAATTCAACTTTCCGCCAGCAAATCTTCAAGTTGGTGAAAAACCTGCCAAATTTATTTTTGCGGGTAGTCAATGGAACTGACCTCGTTCTTTGTAACGTTCTGCCATTTACAGATAGGTCCATCCTGTTTGCGTTCATTTATTGATCTGTTTAATTTTTAGTCTCTAGGCTTCTTTCGTCGTATTCTTTTTGCTGTGCTCGGCGAAGGCATTGCTCGCCAGGTCTCGTAGACTCTGTTCGGAGGCTGGTCCCAGCTGTTTTACCATCTTCGTGAAAGGACCGTCTTCATATTGAAGTAGCTCGTGTGGGTGGCCGCACTCTATTATCTGACCTGCTTCCATCACCTGGAGTTAAAAGCGAAATTTAAGGTACTTATAGAAGACGTGATCCTTGTGAAGCTGTGAAAGGTAAAGAATCCTTGATGATCATAACACAAATACAAAATGAGCGTCCACCCTCGCCGTGAGCTGACCCTGCATAAGATGTTACTGTGAAGGTGTTGTATATAGGGTTATTGGTAAAACATTAACAACCTCTTGCAAAAAATCAGCTGTTCCCTACATTTTGACGAGTTATACGAACATAAATGTATGGAACAGCTGATTTTTTTTTCGCGATTTCAGGTTTGGTACCATAGTAAAAGGTGTTCATAATAATGAGTACAATGACCTCTTAAGAGGTTGTCAATTTTTTACCAATAACCCTGTATAAAAACGTATCTGAACGGTTTAGTGTGGGATGCCTGGCGCTTAGATATACAATGACAGTGGGACTTGGTCTAGGTCTTGGTTGATCGAAAAGTTGATTCTCGGTTTACTTACGACAACTCTGTCGGAGTCGGCGACGGTGTGCAGTCTGTGCGCGACGGTGATCACCGTGGAGTCCGCGAAGTGTCGGCGAATAGACTTCTGGATCAAGGCGTCCGTGCTGTAAAGGAATTTTTCTTTTATAAGTACTACAGGTAAATTCACAATTTTGGAAAATCCAGTGCAAGTATAAGAAAAAGCACAAAGCTATCGATAATTCAAGCTATGAAGCTCAACGTGCCATGAATGTAGTCCAGAACGTTCGGACGAGCCCACCAGAATTTTAGACGCATGAACCTCACTTTAATCCTGATGTTCACAATCACAACCTGTACAAATAGGTCACTATCATCTTCCGTTTAAACTTGTTCAAGTGACATTTTTTTAATATATAATGGACTTACGTAGGGTCAACGTTGGCAGTAGCTTCGTCGAGCACAAGCAACTTGTTCCGCGCGAGGGCGGCGCGCGCCAGACACAGCAGCTGGCGCTGACCCGCGCTGAAGTTGGAGCCGCCCGACGCCACCGCCGACGACAGCGCGGTTATACTGTCCTTCAGCTCCACCTGCACGCAGCGACCATTTTGAAATGATTGAATGGAACAGACGAAACAGCTTCAACATACATTACACCAAGTCTTCTATTGACTTCTGGTATTGAGAACTTATAAAGTTACCTGTTCCAGAGCTTCCCAAATCTGAATATCGGAGTATTTGTCGAAAGGATCCATATTGTAGCGCAAGCTGGCAGAGAACAGCACTGGTTCTTGTGGAATGATGGCTATCTTCGAACGTAATTCCTGTAAAGCAAATCCAGGATTTAAGAAAGACACATTTATAGTGTATTGTGTGTTATACTTGAATGAGATAACACTTTGACTTATTTCTTTATCAATACACGAACAGGACACGTACTTTAAGAGCAATTTTTCCAGTCTCGACGTTGTCGATGAAGACGTTGCCTTCAATCGGCGCCAGACGAAAGAGAGCAGAGATCAGGGAAGATTTACCAGCTCCAGTACGACCAACTACTCCAACCTGAGGTGAAAGAGATTTCGTTAGTGATTTTTTTTAACTACAAAAAATATTTTCTGGTAAGAATTAAGCGGTCGAAGGCATGGAACAGAAGATATGGAAGAATTAATCGGTTCTGGGTTCATTTTAATTTTAGCTTTACGCGCACTTGCAACTTTTATTTTTGGAAATAATAAAGTTTTATTATAACTAAGTTTACACTCACTTTCCATCCACTTTCAATTTCAATATTCAGTCTCTTAAGCACGGGATCGGCATCCTTGTCGTATCTGAGAGTGAGGTCTTTGAATACAACTCGGGCTTTCTGCGGCCAGTCCGCGGGCGGGCTCGGTCCAGCAGTCTCCTCCTGTGGCAGCGACGTGAACTGAATCACTCGCTCCACGCATGTCATCTGTGAGATGACTTCTGTAGCCTGCTTCACTCCGTATTGGACCATGTTTACCAGAATCAGACCCTGACTGATAGCCAGGCCGACGTTACCAGACTGGGTGTTACCTGTATTGACAATATTTTGGGTTAATTGTAAAGTTCTTAAAGCTTTGGAATTGTATAATATCATCCAGCAATCTGGGGGCCTATAGAGGCCACTTTATCAGAATCATTAAAGGATAAAATTATGAATCAAAATGAACTGTTAAGGCCTACGCAGACCGGGACGGCATGGAAAGGGATTTTGCCGTCAGTCACCGCACACTAGCCGCTTAGATACCGCGGCATTCCAGCGGCTTCCCCGCTTTTCTACCCCCACCGCCTCACCCCGCGGTATGTCACAACGAGCGCCGGTGTCCTTGGCATGCCGTTGCCTACCGCAGGACGCCACGGCATCCCGCCGCGGGAGCCCGTGGTGCCTCTTTCAATGCCGTGCAATGAAATCCTTTTCGATGCCACGGCATCATTTTAAAGCATAGCAATTTATGTCGTATTTCTATATCGATACGTTTGAATGTCCATTAGTAAACAATTAAATCCCTTGCACTACCGTCCCGGTCTGCGTAGGCCTTTAACTGTTAAGTTAATCGTATTAAATTGGTGAAGGATTTTTCAGTTATTTTTTTTTGTCTGTGCCTAAAAATCCAATCCCAATCTCTTTGATTATAACTACGTAGTGCAGCGAAAAAAAGTAAAACACGGACTGCCTATGATTCATAATGTTATCCTTTTATGATTCTGCCAAAGTGCCACTTTAGGCCCGCTAAGGCATTCTGTCCTTTTGAAACATGATTGCTATTGCGACTTACCATCATCCAATAATAGGAAAGTGTAAGCGACCACGATGACGTACATACTGCAGATGAGACTTAACCAAATGGAAAAGGCAGTGTTGGTTACCAGAGTTAAATACCTGTAGACGAAAGATTTTCATGAATATTTTACGAGACTGAGAAACATCTTCATCACAATTATAATCGGCCAACCGCCTCTTGGTAAAATGTAATGTTTTACTGAACGAAATTAGTAAAGCGTCTCCCCACTCACCATGCAGCCGTGTGCACGTTTTGCTTGTCGTCAAACTGTATCTTCAGCAGCTCCTCCGCCTGACACGCGCGCACCGTGCTCAGACCTGACATGGTCGCCGTCACATGCGAGAAAACTGGACTGCGGGACACGCCCTCCACTCTGTCGACAAAGTAATTACCAATTGCATTATTTATTGCGAAAAATATTATTATTAGCTGGTTCTATTATAGACCTCATCTATCGAATTCCATCAGGTGTGATAGAGGTCAAGAGCGGGCTCATTAAGTTCCATTCAATTTTTCTTTCTTTCACATATTGCAAGTTTTGATAATGTTTAAATAAACGAACCTTTTGATAGCCTGCGCTGTGCTGAGGTAGACGACGGTCAAGCCATACATAAAAATGGCGCAGATGCCGGTCGTCAACAGCATGTAAGGGCTCACGATGGCCACCATGACCAGAATACCCATCATTACCATGAAAACCTGTACAACAAAGTTACTATAGTTCTAGGATAAGGATCGTTTAAGATGAACTCGTACACAAAATTAGATAAAATTCTGCGGACTAATAAAGGTTCTTGGAAATATACCTGAATAGTGTCCAAGTACATTTTCGGCAGTATTTCGTCGACAACGCCCATGTCCTTAGAGAACCTATTAAGAATGCGGCCGGAGGGGTTGGTGTCGAAGAACCGCATCGTGGCGCTGAGGATGTTGCTGAACATCCGGTTGTGGAGCTTGATCGAGCTGCGCATGCACACCCACAGGAACAACATGGATCTAAAATAGACCAAAATATTAATAAAGAACTAATTGACTTTAGCCCAACCTAGCAAAAATGAAAGTAGCATTTCGTGGAGTGTCCCAAGCCCCGATCTGGTCACTTAATAAATTATTATATATTTTAAACTAAACGCTACATGCTTACCAAAAAGTCCAAGAAGTTTACAATGCTATGAAAATTAAGACCAACATTTCCTAAAAACAAAATTAAATGTCCCGAGGTAATTGCTGATTTGCGTGGATTATTATAATTTCACTAGCAAATCTCTAAATTGGCGGCCCGATGATGCGTCATCCTAATGACATTTACAACTCATCGCGCTCCGACGGCCGGGTAGAGTGCTTGTGTGAATGGTGCGTCGAGTTTTCAAAAAATAGATGGTAAGAGCTTCTTTGCTTGGGTTTGGTTTCTCAAAACTTTGAATTGCGTGGTACATTTATCTCCGGTGTCTGTGATTTTATTTATTTAATAAAATATTGTAGCGAACAAATATAAGGTAACGTAATTTATAATCAAAACACAGTTTATTTGCTTAAAAGGTTTTTGTATATATTTAGCATAAAGGATTTATTTTGATTTCCGTGGTCGTGATTTGCGTGGTTTACGTGGTAGTTTTGACCCTAGCAGATCAATTTTTGACCATGCAAATGAAATAACTTTGATTTTTGTACTAGTTATGAATTAAAATATTTTTTGACTGACATCAAAATATTTTTTGACAAATGACTGATTATAATAAGAGGTGTTTTTTTTTCAAATGTTTTATTAGTGTTATATTTTTGTAATTTCTTTAACAAATAATAAATAATGTTGGACTGATTCTACTAAAAAACGTTTTCTGCTTTAGTAACCTACCTATTTTTTTTACTTTATAATAAGCTTTACTGACTAGACTAAGACGAGAACAGGGAATATGTACGAACCTGCCGGAAGTAACGATAATGCATCCAAGAATCGTAGCTGCCCAAACGTAGATGTAGAAAACATCATATATTTTAGCCGGTGCTACAGTTACAACATTAGGCACAGTGCCGTTATTAAACAAGACGTCAGTCGTATCATTAAACGGCATTGCAGTAGTGATGGCAGCTATCGTTGAGGCCAGAGGGCCTTCGGTCGTAGAGTACTCTGTGTTATTCAGGGGTGCGTCAGTTGTATGAAGGAACATAGGTATATTTCCTACATATTGAGCTTCTACGTCGTTCATCCTGAAATGAAAAAAAATGGATGTTCAAATGTGGGAAATGTGGATAAGTTGGTACAGCCTGCTTATGAAAAAATATCAAGGTTTTTAAAAAGCAACTGACAGTTTAAAGTGTAAATTACCAGTGTGTAAGCCAAAGATCACTGATGGAGGTAATAATCTGAGCAACTAATATGGCAATGACTGTAGAGCTGAGCAGGAACCAGCCGCCTCCGGTGCTGAAGTATTTGCTGTACACAGTGGCTGGGACACGACCTGAAACAAATGCAACACGGAACATTAGATATGATGATCACACAAATATTGCGAGATGAACTCTTCATGTGATGAGTCTGACAACCAGTCTTACCAAGGGGTATCGTATTACCTAGTAATTGGGTTGTGGAGGTCGTTCCATGTAAAATACTGGAATTAAGCTGCATCCGGTTAGACTGGAAGAGGACCACAACATAGTTGGGAAAAGGCTAGGCAGATGATGATGAACTCTTCATGTGATGATGAATTATTAGGAATAACAAAGTAAACCAAACTTCATGTGAAACGGGTAGCAACTACAGGTAGGTATGCTCAAGAATCACGATCTAAGTTGATTTATTTAGGTTGAATAATTTAGGTGGAAATCGGGCATCCCGACGCCATTTAGTTATTTTTATCATAATCGTGAAAAACGTAGCTGATATTTAAATTTGATTTTTAATATGTAAGATTTTTAGTAAAGCAAACGGCGTGACAGGGCCAGCGACATCCTTGGTTATTATTGATTTAACCTTTTATGGCGAAGTGTAATGTTAAATCAATAATTTTATAAATGTCATACCTGTTCCTGTGATTTCGTCAACTTCTACTTGTTCATCTATCAAATCTTCAATGCCTTCCGCGTATGAAACGCTGCTTGTTCTTGACTGAAAACAAAATATCATATTTATTATTCTTATCTCTAATGTGGTTAGAATTATTGTATCTTTCGCAGTAAAATTCGCAGATTGTAGGTATGCGTTTTAGTATCCGTCTAACTAAACAAAAGCTGCGTTTAGTTACGGCAGCTTTAACTGGCCACGGATCATTTAATAAACACCTCTATGTCATAGGAGTAACAGACAGTCCGCTGTGCAGGGCCTGCATGGAGGATGACGAGACAGCGGCACATGTGCTTCTAAACTGCTCGGTAATCACCACGTACAGTGCAAAGTATTTCGGTAACCCAGGTACCCTACGCGAGACGGTCAGCAACATCAAGGCGTTGCTGGCCTTCCTTGAGGAGCTGGGGTGGATCGAATAATCGATTTAACTGGCCACGGGTCATTTAATAAACACCTCTATGTCATAGGAGTAACAGACAGTCCGCTGTGCATGGCCTGCATGGAGAGTGACGAGACAGCGGCACATGTGCTTCTAAACTGCTCGGTGATCACCACGTACAGGGAAAAGTACTTCGGTAACCCAGGTACCCTACGCGAGACGGTCAGCAACATCAAGGCGTTGCTGGCCTTCCTTGAGGAGCTGGGGTGGATCGAATAATCGATTTAACTGGCCACGGGTCATTTAATAAACACCTCTATGTCATAGGAGTAACAGACAGTCCGCTGTGCAGGGCCTGCATGGAGAGTGACGAGACAGCGGCACATGTGCTTCTAAACTGCTCGGTGATCACCACGTACAGGGAAAAGTACTTCGGTAACCCAGGTACCCTACGCGAGACGGTCAGCAACATCAAGGCGTTGCTGGCCTTCCTTGAGGAGTTGGGGTGGATCGAATAATCGATTTTCCCACCCGTACGCAAAATACGCGCATTGACGTGGAGTTGCGGAAACCAGCCCGTATTACCTATTACCTATGCGTTTTAGTATTGAATTATCAATTAACATGTCATTGGCATGAACTGTTTTTGTTATTAACACGAGTGTGTATGTTATTTACAAATCTATATATATATTTATCAATGAGGTTTTTAGGCTTACCATAACAGAGATGCTTCTCTGCATCTTGACGTGCTGACCTCCTGCCGCTAAGTCCTCATCTTCGTCTTGCAAAAGTTCAGCGAACAGTGGCGTTCGGGATACTTCCCCGAATGAGCCTTCAATTTCCATTTTACCCTGAAAGAGGAAATTCTAATTGACATTTGCGATTTCATCATGGTGATCCTATCCTTATCCCAATATATTTGGGCCGGCGCAATATTGATTTTTTTCAGCTGACATTCAGTATTCAGCCCTTTTTTTTCATAAAGTCTGAAAAAACTTTCTATTGGTATTCATAGGTAATATATGGGTCAATCAATGAAGAAAACTGTTAGGACAATATTATTATTTCAGTCAGAAACCAATATCAACATCTTACACGCTGTAAGTAAGTATTTAAGTTTACTTTAAAATCTAGAATTGTTATCTTCTTCAAATAATGAATATGACCTTAATAATATTGCAATATTTGTCAAACGTAAACGCAGATAGTGTATACACATGTTCTTACATGTCGTAATATGACGACTTTATCTGCGCTCTTGAGGTGATGTAGCTGGTGCGTCACCAGGATCCGAGTGGACTTCTCCAAAAGACCCATTACGCACTCGGAGACCATGTGCTTGCCCACATGAGTGTCTACAGCAGATAGTGGATCGTCCAGGAGGTAGATATCAGCCTGCAGGAAAGAATAAGTAAAATAAAGGGGTTAGCTAGAATATTTTAAAATTAACTTTTTCCAATTTTCATATTACCTATTTCCTTATTTCGAAGATTGTTATTTTACTTACATAAATAAATAAATAATTAGCCCGTATTGTCCCACAGCAGGGCAAAAACCGGGGTTTCCCTTTTCCACTCAACTCGATCCTGAGCCAATATGGACCAATCCCTCATAAAGTTATATCATTACATGAATTGAAAAAAAAGTGTGTTATGAAATATACCTATAAATATTAGGTAATGCCTAATTTCAGGAAACAACGAACAGTACTAGCAGGTAATAAACTCATGAATGTCTGTTTACATGCTGTTATCAATTAAATACTCACGATTGTCACATTCAAAGGCACATGTTTACACTGTATTAACAACAGAAACTCAAATAGGCACTCGTATTTATTTGACGAAACCGCTCCTCAGTTCGGGATTCAGTGTTAAAAATCTGGCTTGGATGCTTTAACATCGTCACACTCATTTTTAAGTACTTATGTAACTCGTAGTGCTTTGCCAACAACGTCTTTCCACATAAAACAAAGATCCTAATATACTGACTGATTAGCCTGGATAGCGTTCGTATCTCTAATCTAGTCTACTACTGATAACTACAATGAGGTCTAGACACTTTTGCATTGAAGTACCTCTGCTACTGGTAAAAATTACCTCTTTAGGTTTAACTGAGAATGCATTTGAACGATTTTTACCTCTATAATTGTACTATATATTGAGACTTTGTAGTTCAATAGCATGTACTAATAAGACAACTAATATAATTTAATATTTTTAGGGTTCCGTACCAAAATGGTAAAAAGGAACCCCTGTTGTGCGCCTGTCTGTCTGTCCGTCTGTAACAGCTGGATATCTCAAGAACTTCTAATGCTATCAACTTGAAATTTGGAATAGTTTTAGATGACGTTTGCCCAACTATTTTGCAAATAAGAAAGAAATAAAAATACAATTTTTTTTTTTGCAACAGGGACTGAAAGGGGGTCTGAAAATTTTGAAGAGGAGCTACTAGGGCATGTGGAGTATCATATGAAAGAGCGCAGTTTGCACATTCTCAAACACTTTTTCTTTTTTTTAGGCCGTTTATTTTTCGACTTTTGATGAAAAATGTAAAAAAGTACCGTTCCCCCCCTTATCTCTGAAGTTTGCATAGAGAAAAATCTGAAATTATTCTATGTGATAGAAGTGTATGTAAAGATTACAAGAAAAATAGCACACTTTTTCAGAAATCATCAACAAAAGTATCATTAGTTCCACTATCGGTCATGAGATGGCGCTGACCTAAAACTGCAATATTCTAAACCGCAGCGTGCAGTGTTAAAATTCTCTGACGAATATAAGCCTCGCCGATGAAAATTTAATAAAATATGATGGTACGGAACCTTCGGTGTGATCTTGTGTTTTTAGATCGAATAGTTTTCGACTTTAGATGAAAAATGTAAAAAAAATACCGTTCCCCTCCTTAAATCCGTAGTTTGCATAGGGAAAAATCTGAAATTATTCTATGTGATAGAAATGTATGTAACGATTACAGGAAAAATAAAACGATGTCTCTAAATAGCACACTTTTTCTTGAATATTGTTTAGAACAACTGAAGTGGACCATGACTTACCTGTCTGTAACAGGCGCGGGCGAGTCCAATCCTCGCTCGTTGTCCACCGCTGAGACTGATGCCCCTCTCGCCCACTAGTGTCGAGTCACCATGAGGCAGCAGTTCGAAGTCCCTCACCAGGGCACAGGCTCTTATTACCTGGGGAAGCATTTATGCATAATTAATACATGTTTTTATTTGAAGGGTGAAGCATGGTCGGAAATAAATGTTTCTCTTTTTCTTTTTATTCTTTTAATATTGAGGTCAAATTCGCCTTAGGATGTCAAATTCGTGTTCTTAACAATAAATATTTCTCTATATTTTTAGCCTTATATAGATTTTGTGGTGTCACGTACCTTCTTATATCTGATGCGGTCATAGGGCAGGCCAAACAGGATATTCTCTCGAACAGTGGCGACGAACAGCCAGGGCTCCTGACTAGCGTACGACACTCGCGCTCCGCCCAGAGACAACGTTCCATCTTTAGGAGTCAGCTCACCCAAGATCAGTTGCAGGAGAGATGACTGAATAAAATGAAACAAGAAAAAGACGTTAATCCTATTGATATCCGTGATCCTATCCCACCTAATAATATCACATCACATTAATATTATAAAGGCGAAAGTTTGTGAGTGTGTTTGTATGTTTATTACTTCTTCACGCACAAACGGCGGGACCAATTTTGGTGATACTTTACAGTAATATAGCATCAGATCAGAATAGCACATAGGATACTTTTTATCCCGATATTCCCACGGGATAGGCACTTATGCGGGGGAAACCGCGGGGCGCTGCTAGTAATAGGTACAAAAATACAGACAGACAGACAGACAGACGACCTAAGTCTAACATGTATAATATTATATAAATATGACCATAACTTTTAGATAAACTTATTAAGATTTTTTTTTTTTATAAAACCTGTAAATGTTTACATTACATAAGAATCCTCATATCTTGCTTTTTGGTTGATGAGCGGATTATAACACTAACTAATGTTTACAATACTGAGTTAAAAATAAGAAGTAAAAAAAGTGTCGGTAATTGGGATCTAAGCCAGTCATCATTATTTAATTTTGTATAAAGTAAGTTCTTATTTGAAGAAGATTTCTATTGATATCGGCATGACTGCAAACATTTTCCGGATTATTAAGAAAATATACTTAAATGTTCTCGAATTTCGGACTGCTAAAGAGGCGTCTTACATAATTGTTATTTCGGTACAACAGCGCAAAAGAATAATAATAAGAATATGCATAATTATTGGGCCTGCGTCGCCTGAAATAAATAAAAGCAACGTTCAGCCGGTCGATTCTGTTAGAACCTCACCGTGAGAAGTTAGGTGAAGTGAGCATTCATTCCATCTAATGCTAGGGATTCACACTAATGACAGCGGTGCTATTCTGTAAAAATCTCACCGTGAAAACTTAGGTGAAGTGAGCGTGGAGTGAGCTGTCAATAGTGTCAATTCCTAGCAAAAACAAACTCACTTCACCTAAGTTTTCACGGTGAGATTTTTACAGAATCGACTGGCAGCTCACTTTAAGCTCACTTCACCCAAGTTATCACGGTGAGATTTTTACAGAATAGCACTACTGTACATAATCTCACCTTGCCAGAGCCGACCGGGCCTGCAATGCCAATAAATTCTCCAGGAGCAGCCTTCAACGTGATGTTCTTTAAGGTTTCCACGGCGGAGTCGGCTTGCCAGCTCGCTGTTACGTTAGATATAGTCAGACCCGTCAGTCTCGGCTTCTCCTGAACGTCCTTCTCTTTCTCGGTTCCAGTAGCCAACACGGTTTTGGGATCGAGTACGATATTAGATGTCAGCTTCTCTGGCTCGTTTTCATCTAGCAATAAGAACTCCTGATAGAAGGGAAAAGTCATCATTAACATTAGTAGTCTGCAAATGGTTATGAATTCTAAAATGGTTGTACTACTTGGTGTAAGCGAATATGAACGATTCTGAAATTTTTTTTCATTATATCAATAATTTCAGACAAAGTCATAACTTACCTCCAGTCGCCTGATGGTTACTTTTGTTTCAGCCAAGTATGCAAGTCCCATAGGCATCATTATATTGCACACCATTTGCATCAGGTTAAAGTACTGGACCAATGAGAAGGTAGTCTGCGCTCGGATGTCACCGCCAATCAGGACGAATGTAGCGATAGCAGAGAAGAGAATGAATCGTTCGGTGAACACGCCCAGCGCTGTAGAGAACCCTTTGACAAAAGACGTCCTCAGAATGTAGCCGACTTCCAGCCTGGAAATCATGCACACATTAGGTATCTCCACAAATTATAAAACTAAGAATAAGCTTCCTGAAGGCAGCTTTGAAGTTTTCCTGGGTTAGTGAGTATGCTTACTTTCGCAATCGGTGGACTAGTTTTTCGAAGGGTTTTTCCCAAGCGTACATTTTGATCACCTGTACTCCTGCAACCAGTTCACTCATCACCTTCACTCTTTGATCTGTTCGATGTGCTATTTTACCCCGGAGTTTTCCTTGAAGGTTGCTCAAATAAACTAGAAACAAATTAGGGTCAATTAAATTCAGTTGCTGATTTGCCTTTTTTAAATAATGCTGGGCACTCTATAATGCAAGCTTCTGTTATATTGATAATAAGATAAATTACTTAATCATGATTAATACCTTGTACAAAAACTGTTTGTACAACAACGACGAGCAGAGCTGCGAGGGTGGCGATGCCGACATGCTGCCACACAAGGTAGCACACCACAGGTATCACAATAGGCGTTATCCACACATAATTCAGGAATATGGTCACTAGATCAAACCGATTCACGTCATTAGACATCAAGTTGATCACTTGTCCGGGTTCTGTCTTGCTCAAACCAGCGTGGTTCAGTTTCAGTATCTGAAAATTAAATATCACGTTACTCTTATTGTTCCTGTACATGGTGGCCAGAACCAGAACGTTTCGTAACTAAAAGCGGTTGCCTTGGTTTATTGCCGATTAGATCACGCAGCGCAACTCGGAGCATATAAGGTCTCTCCATTGCCGTCTTATCAGACCACCGTGAACAACCACGTTTCAGTGCCGTAAGCAATCGCTGGCAAAACTTCAAAGATTTTAATTTGGAGACACTGCAGTATTAAGGTTTGGTGATCTCAAGGCAACAGCCTCGGACAACCCTTATTATCACCCTTGTTCATTTAGGGTAATATGTCAAAATATCTGATTAGCCTTTACCCAATAGGGTAAATGTGTATGTTTATAACTTAACAGTTGCAAAGTTAGAATGCGGTGTATTAATAATAAGATCCCTCACCTTTCTGTACATTAAAGAACAGCAAGCTATCCTTATTCTCATGCCGACCCGACCCTGGGACAGGTTCGTATGGTTCAGCATCAGAGCTGACAAAGCACTGAGCAAGTTCATCAAACAGTTGTAAATATGTGCGTCACGGTAGCTTTCTGGAGTCTTCTCTTTTGAAAAGTATTCAATGAATAAGGCTAAGGTGAAAGGGATAAGGGGCCTGAAAAAACAATGGAATGGTTAAACACGGCTTAAGAGAACTGTTGCTAGGATGTTTTCTCATTTAAATCTGTGCTTACCAAACAACGATCATAAGCAGGCCTACCGCAAGACCGCATATCAGGTATTCTAACCAAAAGGATCTGACTATCGCCTTCGTGAAAGAAGGCTTGGTGCCGTGTTTCTTTGCATATTCCTGTTCGGTCTCCCAGGCTTGCTCAAGGCGGTCTCCGAGGCGGCCGGACGCGTCTCCACTGCGGGCTTGCCACAAGTCGCTCATCGTCAGTCCTTGCTTGTATCCTTTGCGGAATAGGCTGAAACTCCATCTGGAACAAATAACTTCTTTATTGGTACATCTAACAGAACATAATGTTCCCACTGCTGGGACACAGGCCTCCTCTTTCTATGAGAGGGACTGGGCCATAATCCACCACGCGGGCCAAGTGCGGGTTGGTAGATGTCACATATCTTCGAATTTTAGGTAATTTTTATTCGTGGAATTAAATTGGCGTCTGACAGCTCTAGTATGGAAAAACTGTCAAACATTCAAATTTTAGTAATAAAGTGGGGCTTTTTAGAGCGTCGAGTCGTTAGAAATGTCTTCATCAGTTGCAACAAGTGAGCGAAGAGTAAGTAATAACTTTTTCATCTCTCATACTCGGAAAGTAGTGTTTGTTTGATCTGAATAGCGGGTGGAAAACGCTGCTTCCCACCCTTGGGCGGGAAATACTCATAGTAATTGCTTCCCTCCCTAGGGCGGGAATGAAATTTGAAAGTAGAACTAAATTTAGTTAGGTAGTCAGCTCAGTCAGACCATACGACACCCCATTGATTATGTAAATATTTATTATGCTACCCATCAAATCTTATGAATGTGCGTTAACTAGGAGAGTTGGATAAAAAGCTCATTATGTTAACGCCATTAAATCTTTCATATTTAGCGCACAAGTTAATAATTTACCTTGAATAAATTCAACATACTTAAGTACGATAATCACCATTTTGATGTCAGTTGTGGTCGAGGCTATAAAACATAAAAATTGGGGATTTCGAACATCCTGACTTTACCATAAGGGGCTGTGATTGCTGTGAATATGCATCATTTAATTATTTGACGAATTTATCCATAGTTTAAGATAAATAAGTAGTGGTAATGAAGTTTTTTGATATCTAATGTCGAAGTTTCGCGCCAATCGTGTGTGTTTACATTTTTACTTTTCACAAATTTCACACACACAGATGTAGATAAGATTTAGAATGAGACAAATGTTATTGATAATATTATAAACAACACGAAAATGCCCAGGTTTTAACGTAATATTCAAACACAGGTTCAATAATACGTATTAATCAGTACCACTACTCAATTTGTGTTCAGAATCGCCGACCATTATTGTTTTTTTTTTATTGCAATGATGTGCGAAGCCGATTATTCCAAACATTTTTTTTTTTAATTTCGATTGACTCGAGTAATTAATATGACGAATGTAATCGATATTTGAAAATAAAATAAAATTATTTTAAGCAATAAATACAACAAGCATTGTTTATACTAATGATTTATGCTTTTCTAATATCATTTCAATCTCTTCTAATATCATGTCAATAACAGACAGGCGGACATAGGTACCTCATTTACTGAATTTCGCGCCGAAATGCTTCTATAATTGAATTTATATTCGGAATGCGCTCGCTGTTTAAAATTATTTTAATTTATTGGACAATTATTTATTGTGGATTTTATTTTTGACTTTCTACTTACTACAGAATTCAAAGTAAACATTTTTTAGGTAGGCTTTCCAGAAGTTTTTTTTTGAGAATGATGATAATTAATTAATTCTATAGATTGGATTTCAAACACACTCTCAAACACTTTACATTTCAATACATTTTGTTAGTTTAGAGAGTTTTTATTCAGTTTCTACAACTTTTTTTCATTTTTTTTATTGCGAGTATCGATTAGGCTGTATGCAAGTTTTGAATCGAAATAAGAAAGTTGGGTGGACGGTCAGCACTAAAAAGTGTCACGTCGCAACACAATTTTTAGTAATTTTTATCAAGATTATCGTGTTTTCTAAGTAATTTATGAAAAATGGTAAAAGTAAGAATGCAGACAGAATGATTATAATACGGGCCCTAGTAAGCGGGGCGGCCCGCGGTGGTGACACAGAATCTACTCATGTGGCGGTGACGTGGTGTGTTCCATACTTCAAATTTAAAAAAGACTGTTATATAGGTACCTATTATTCATGTAATTATTATCAATAAATATTTTAGAAAAACTACTAGTTTTTACTTTCCTTAAATTCGAAATGAAAAGTAGAGCGTTTAACGCGGGTGAGAGTCATCAATTCCCACTCGGACTATAGCCGCCCTCGCTGCGCTCGGGCGTCTAAATGCCTCGTATGGGAATTGATTCCTTCCGACCCTTGTATAACAATCTACTATTGCAATTGCTACTTTTATTTATCAGGATCAAAACTATTTGGAAAATGGCATTGCTTTTGATGATCTTGTGCGTCCCCTCGTCACTGTCTGTTTTTAGAGCTCGATGAGTCTTATTGAAGCCTGGGTACAACACAGTCGGGGAAATTAATTGATTACCATCACATCGCTAATATTTTCTCATTGTTTGTCTTATTTATTTTTAGTATATTCAAGTATTTGTTTATTTATTTGTTCTTATATTTATATGTAATTACGTATAATTTATATTTATAGTTTTAATAGGTTTATGCGTATCTTTTTATTTAAAATATTTATTCTTCAATTTTCATGATTGTTGTACTACTGCTTGTCTCTGAATCACCAAAAGGTTGACTGGTAGAAAATGCCCATGGCATTAAGTCCGCCTCTGTACATTTATGTGCTTGAAGTATTAAATAAATAAATAAATTACCAAATTGACACACGCAAAATCTATAGCAATTTCATACAACTGTCAAAGAATTACATTTATGTATGATTTCGATATACGAACTATTGCAAATATATTTGGTAGTCAATTTGCTTATCAATTAATTTCCCTGATTTAACACAATCATGTTCCTTATCCAGTAGTTAGAAGTACTTACGTCAAAAACAGTTTGGAGAGTGGGTTGGCTTTGTCATGAGGATTCTTCTCCGTTAATATCACCCTGGACTCCATGGCGTGATGTAGATTTTTCTACCTTTTTCTTAGAACTTTTGACATTCACACCGAGTATGCATTGACGATGCAATCCACAGACCACGGCTGGCGAACCTATAAATAAAAATATTAGTAAACACAACGAGAGATGTGAAATTATTAGAAATTACTTTTCTTTATACCATTTAGGACATGTCATCTATGATATAAATACCTATGCAGGGTTAGTTTTCAAAGACCAGCCAAACTTAAGACTTACTTCACAAACTAAACAATTTTGTCCGTGGGACAGTTGATTACGTTTTCTATGGGATGGGATTACGTTTTCTATGGGACAGTTGATACATTTTTCGCGATTACGATATTGGTCCCATGGAGAAAGTTTTTCAGTTTGATGGTCTGTACCACATCCTCAAATTTGGCTGATCTATGAAACTAACCCTATATTTACTATCAACAATAGCGATAAAGTCCCATCAAAAACGTGTTATCCGTCCGCAAATCTCAACTGTCACCGATAAACAGACAAAGATTAAATATATGAGTCCGCGTATCACCGGTCAGTTTCCCTCAGTCGTCAGCTTCACTGATTCGTCAGTTTTACCGATTAGACAGTTGCGTTAACTCGACAGTTTCAAGTGTTTGCCAGTTTTCGTCGATTCGACAGTTTTCAGATTAAACTTCTGATAAATTATAATAGTGAATCAATCTACGCACAGATAGGAATATAAAGTTTAGATAGGAAATTTAGCGCGGACTGGCATTGAATTTAACATCATGTTGCTAAACATGGTTTTCGTCCGAAGTGTATTTGGTCTATCTAGTTTAGTCTTAACTCTAGGCCAAACCACTTTATTAGCGGCTACGTCATTATCATCCCTACTTATACAGTGTGGCGATTAGGGTATCACATTCATTGAAACCATGTTCAGAACATACACAATTAAAATAATTAATAGCAATTAACATTCTAGCCGTGGAACCTTTTCTTTCGTTTTAGTATTTCTTTTAACAACATTAAACTGAATTTGTGATTATGTGGTAACAATACCATAAAGTTTGTGTTAAATTGTTGATACCATCGCCTCGCGCGGGTCTAGTGTCTTATTCGTCGTTTCAGCCGATAGACGTCCACTGCTGGACATAGGCCTCCCCCAATTTTGGGGGGGGTTTGCCATAATCGCCACGCTTGGCAGGCGGGTTGGCGATCGCAGTATGGTATGATGCTGGAATAAATGGAGAACGCTGCTGCCCATTCTCCGGTAAGACCCTTAGTCGCCTTTTACGACACCCACGGGAAGTAAGGGGTGGTGCAATTCTTTAAGTCCGGCACCACTCAGACATAGTGTCTTATTATCAAGGGTTATTATTTCGTGCCAATTTTAACGCTATTCACGAGTATTTTGTTTGAAAAATTCAGTGACTTGGATCCGTAGTTCTGAAGTTTACCCCCTTACATAAAAACTCATAAATTTTACCACTTTATAATATTATTATTACATACTTCCCATCCTCACATATGGTGGTTAAACATGGTCTTTGACGAATCAGCAGAGGTCCACGCTCGAGGTTTGCCAGAGGGCTATGGAACGAAGTATTCTGGGTATTAAACCAACAGACTGGATTAGGAATACGACCATCCGTTCCATCAAAAAGATAACTGATGTCACTTGGAAAGCTGCCACGCTAAAATGGAACTGAGCTGGACACATCTGCCGCATGACAGACGAGCAATGGGTCCCTCTTAATGGCAAGCGACATCGTGGCAGGCCCAGACAGAGATGGCGGTATGAGCTGGACTCCTTCAACAAGAACTGGTCCTTAGCAGCTTTGAACAGAGAGAAGTGGAAAGAGAGTAGGGAGGCCTTTGCCCTGCAGTAGGACATCACAGGCTAATAATAAATAAAATAATATTTTTATTGTAAAATTATATTAGTATAAGTATAGAGAAATGCGAAAGTAACTCTGTCTGTTACCTTTTGGCTGCACGGATATCGATGTCATTTGGCACATATGTAAACCATGACATCGGTTAGGACATAGGATAGGTACTTTTTATCCTTATAGTACGTTTCCGTGGGATCATTTTCGACCTCAACGCTCCACTGTGGTCTATAAGACCAATGTTTGTCCTAATGTGCTAATGCTTACCTATGACTATTATTTTTGCTTGGAATAATCTAGTTGAGTTCTGACAATCGCATTTGTTGCCAATTTAGCTAACCAAAATAATCCAGTGCGTGGTCACAATAGCCACTTTGGTTGAGAAAGTAACATGAAAATATCTTACAGTGTAACATTAACATTTCACGGAACGTTTGATTAAAAACACAAACTTAAAAACTAATTCGACTATAATCTTTTAGTTAGCTGTTCACCTATGAAAGTTGAGATAAGAGTCTTATTAAATCAACTTTCTTACGTGAGCTATTGCTACGGGCTACGTCGTAGCTGAGCTACGCTACGCAAGGTAATGCTACGCGAGGCTACGCAACGCGAGGCTATGCTACGCGAGATAATGAGTAGTATCGTCGTAGTTCCTGGCTCGATTAAAATGTTTTTAAATTGATAGTAACAAAACTTATAGCTGAAAATGTTGTCTTGACCTTGCTTATTTATACTGGCGCAAGTAAATGCAGTACTTGCATCGGTTTCGAGAAAAGTACTTTTTAATGTTTAATAAAGCTAATTATAACCCATATCGTTTAGTTTTCCATGTATAATATACAGGGTTATTGGTAAAACATTAAAAACCTCTTAAGAGGTCATTGTACTCATCATTATGAACAACTTTTACTATGGGACCAAACCTGAAATCGCGAAAAAAAAATCAGCTGTTCCCTACATTTATGTTCGTACAACTCGTCAAAATGTAGGGAACAGCTGATTTTTTTTTCGCGATTTCATGTTTGATGAAATGATGAGTACAATGACTTCTTAAGAGGTTGTTAATGTTTTTACCAATAACCCTGTATTTTGGTGAAAAGTTAGCTATATTTATTCGCTTGTTTAACACTCCTGTAATTTTTGTTTACGAAGTGAATTAACCTTGTGAAAAGTTTTTAATCTGTCTATGGTGGTTCTATAACGTGATTCCTTATCGTGAAGCAATAAAGTTGTACTATTTGTAAAAGACTGAGTTTTTTCCTATGAAACCCTCACCTTTATCAGCGCTGCGACATTGTTTTTTTTTAATGTCGCAGCATCATGCTGAGATTTTGGCCTCATACAGATTCCTGTAGAAAAAACAAAAAAAAAAATGATAATAAAAACAGAAAGGTTTCTGTTTTTATTTTCATTTTATTTTTATTATAAGAGTGTGTTTAGTTTAGTTTGTGATATTCCTGTGCAAGTCTCAATAATTATTTTTCTTTCTTTAGTTTCGTGAAGCGCACTCTACTTCATACGAACTTACAATTATTTGCATGCCTATATATACCTATATTTATATACTTATATATACATAGAGAGCGAACTCAGCTGTTATCATTTATCAACGAAGGGGAGGAAAGACCCGCATTGCAAATAGCCAGCAGGCACACACTTTACGTAAAAGTAAACTCAAAAGATTGGAGTCAAACTGGAGTCAAATCCATTGAAAGAGAATCTAGATCGAAGATAAAAAATAAAAAATAAAAACAGATTTTTGTTTCTCTGTTAAATTGAGTCCTGGAAATATATTAGATCAGGGGGCCTAAAAAGGCCTACTTGGCAGAATCATAAAAGGATAACATTATGAATCATGATTATTATGAACATTTTAATCAATATGAACTGTTAAGTTAATCGTATCAAATCCCATTGGTGAAGGATTTTTCAGTTATTTTTTTTGTCTGTGCTAAAATACCAATCAATCCAATCCAAATCCAATCCCAATCTCTTCACTCACCTACGTAGTGAAGCGAAAAAAAGAAAAATACGGACTGTCTTCGCCATATTATGATTCATAATGCTATCATTTCATGATTCTGCTAAAGTAGCCTTTTTAGGCCTTCAGGGTACTGTATGTTTTAAGTCTCACAACCAGCCTTTCCAAGGGGTATCGTTACCCGTTACTATGTTATGGAGGTCAGATAGGCAGTCGCTCCATGTAAAATAATGGTATAGCTGCATCCGGTAAGACTGGAAGCCGACCGAACATATAATAGGTGGCAAAATTCTAGCCTGATTGATGCTGTATTTTCTGCCTCGTATTAGTTACTTATTTTTTACCCGACTGCGTCAGAAGGAGGGTTATGTTTTTCGAGTGTATGTATGTATGTATGTATGTATGTATGTATGTATGTATGTATGTATGTATGTATGTATGTATGTATGTATGTATATTTCTTTGGCACGCTCTGTAGCCTAAACGGCTTGATCGATTTCAGCTTGAGAGGTGCCGTTAGATTCGTCTTAATTGTGAGAGTGACACTGGGTATATAAAAATTGAAAAAAAATTAAAATGGCCGATTTATGGCGCAATATGTCTTAAAAAAAAAATTTTTTTTCTCGAAACCTATCGAGTGGGGTATCAAAATAAAGGGTTTTAAAAGATGATTACAAAAATATATATAACTTATATGGTTAAAAGTAATTCGAAGTGACAAAACGTAAAAAACAAGTAAGTACCTACTAAGAACTAAATCGTTTGCGAAATCTTTCACATTTGTAAACTAAAAAGCTGGAAATAAAAAAATTAATTTAAAAAATAAAAAAACCCGACTGCGAAACTGAAAAGCTACAAACAAGCCCATTATAAATTAAATAAAAGTTGGAAGCAGGCGGGACCCATACCATTTTTATCATATTTTCAAATTCAAATGGGTCCCGCCTGCTTCCAACTTTTATTTAATTTAAAATGGGCTTGTTTGTAGCTTTTCAGTTTCGCAGTCGGGTTTTTTTATTTTTTAATTAGTTACTGTAATTTGTTACTGTGTGCGAAAACATATCTTATAGGAAGAGTCTGAATACACAGAGCTATCCATCTGGGTCAGTAGCATAATTATATTATCAACCAATACTTACCGGATGGACGATGCACTTAATGATTTCACTTTGTGTTTCCGAGTTAATTATTATTCAAGTGCAAGGAATTTGGTTCAAATTGTTCTTTATCACACGCACTTTTTAACTAAGTAATAATGAATTAGCGAGTTGCAATAATTATACTGTTGCTTATTTTCTCAAAAATAATGTCAGAATACCAGCTAAATGGTTATAAATATTATTTTAACCGTGGCCGCGTGGTCAATCAATGATTACGATTTCGCACATCGTATTTATATAAATTCGCGTCCACGTTCTAAAGAGCGGAGCGTCAATATCGCACTGAGATACAGTAGGATCAACACTCTGCTACACCTCTCTAAGTTTACAAAGTATATATATATATCTACTTATATACTAGTGCGAACAGCAACTCGTCTTATCACACATGTGGATTCCACTCACTGATTTCGTCGTGTCATGGTTACCGCCAGATTTTTAGAGTCATGTAACTGTGTTGCAAGATCGATAGAGATGCAACAAAATATCATACTAAAAAAGGAATCATACCTTTATGTGAATGTGTAACATTTATTATATGTTTATTATGTAATCTATGCATGTATTTATTGAGAGTTGGGTATTTATCTTGACAATAAAAATATGTATATCATTTGGTTTCTTAAGAATATCGAATCAAATGCAAATACAGGTATCTATGTACCGATTTCTCTTGTGGTTGCAACCGCAATCGCTAAGCGAGGGCTTCTGGATGTGATCTCTTGATCGACCGACGTGTTAATCATTGACTTACGTATTGACTTTTTCAATAGGAATTGCTCAGTAGCAACCTAGAGTCGATCTGCTTTATGGCAAAAGTTTGCTCCCTATGACTACTGGCAAAATGTGGGTGTGCCTACATTTCGCGGAATATAGGCGTGAAATCTAACATATTCTATTATGGTGAGTACGGAACCTCTGTGTTTAGACCTTGATGCGTGCGTATTTTTAATTAAAAAACTAATCCTTCTTGTAACATTTACTTATTTGCCTTTTTTAGATAGGTGTCGTAGTATAAATAAAAAAAAATACGTAGGCACTGTTATAAAAGATTGTAACACCACAACACCGGCGTCACAGCGACGAATCTCCGGCGCGGGTCGAGCGACCGTGCGCGTCCTCCCCGCCCCGCCGCACACGCCGCCGAGTCCCTCGGCGCCTATAATAGCCCGAGCCCCAGCCAGTTCAAGCAGTCAGCGTTCGGTACGGTTCGGGTGCGCTACTCTGCATCGACTTAGGTCGGTCACCTCCCCGCCCCCGCATCTTATCGAATACTGGCCCAAGCAGCGTGTATTATTACGTTGAACGTGTTGACTTCGTTAGCGAAACCGCACGATCGACTTATAATACACGCCGCTATTAGGGATTTCGGACATTTAGATTAGAATCATTTTAATTTGCATATTTGTAATCTTAGAATCAGTAATTATTAGAAAATAAACCTTGTTAATGTTTGTATTGCGCGTTTACTATTATCTCCGCACACAAAAACCCTCTTACAGTTGGCGTCCCACCGCGGGCCAGTTCCCACATTAGTTATTGATTAGTTTGTTTACTTCCATTGTTGCTTTATCCGATTTACGTAAAAGTTTTTTTTCTACCCTCTCTTTTTTATTTTTTTTTATTATTTCGTTTCTTCTATCAATACTAGCCCAGTATTGATTAGGTTAGTTAGGGAGTATTTGTTGTAGTCCGGGAGATAGTCATTTATTTTTATTAATAGTCCGAGAGCTAGGTTAGTTAATTATTTCTCTTTGTTTTAGTCCGGGAGTTGGTTTTTTTTTTTAATAGTTCAGGAGTTAGACGTTTATTGTAGTTAGTTAGCCTTATATCGTAGTTAGATTGTAGTTATAGTTTAGGAGCTAGGTCATTCATTGCTTTGTTATTCATAGTTTATAATCAAAATTGAGTTGTATCATATTTTGCCTAGACGTAGCCGAAGAAATAAACAAAACATGGCAAACGTCAGCTTTACTGATGATCAATTCCGTGATCTGTTAGGAGTCCTGGCTAATAGGGATAGTTCCGTAGCTAGGAAAACAGGTAGTTTTAGTACTTGTACTGCCCGTTACGATGGATCTCGTGACATAGCAGTAGTCGAGGCATTCCTGTCGACGGTATGCACCTTCAAGAAAATTGAGTCGATTACCGACGAGAATGCCATTGAAGGTCTTACTCTGTTATTGCTTGGAGATGCGTCGATCTGGTGGCTTGGAGTCAAGGGCACTGTAACTACTTGGAATGAGGCTACGGCATTGTTGAGATCCACATTTGCACCGAAGAGGCCAGCCTACAAGGTATACGAGGACATTGTCATGGACAAGCAGAAGACTCCGTCAGGTACAGAATTGTTCGTCGCGAAGAAGCGAGCATTAATGGCAGAGTTACCTAAACCGCCCCTGTTACAATCGCAAAGTTTGGATCTGCTTTATACTTCCCTGCATATCAACGTACGAGATAGAATACCAAGGGACTCCATCGAAACGTTTGACGATTTTCTGGTGAAGGCTCGGCAGCTTGAAGAGGTTGTTGCTGAACGATCAGAAAATAATAATAGCACAACTCCAATGGCGAAAAGGCAAAGGTGCACATATTGCCGCGCATTTGGCCACAGTGAGAAGGAGTGTCGGAAGAAAGCCGTCAAAAGTGAGCCGATGGCGACAGACGAACCTTCCAGGCCTAACCCTAGATCTGTGCCAACCCATAAAATCACTTGCTACGGCTGTGGCGAACCCGGCGTAGTAAGAAGTAAATGCCCGAAATGCACGAAAACCAAAGTCGGAGCAGTCGGAGTGGGATTCTATGCCTTAAGTCCCACAGTTGCATCAGGAGCAAGATCCAGACCAACACTGAAGATCACGATCAGCGGTGTCAAGGGTCAAGCTCATATCGACACAGGAGCGAAGTTAAGTGTCGCATCGACTTCGCTGTACAGAGTATTGCAGCAAAAGGGCATCAAGTTCCATCCGGAGAATGCTACAATCACCCTAGCAGATGGCTTGCGACGAAGACAGCTAATCCAGACTGCCTTGGTGCCCGTGTCGCTTTGTGGTCGGACGATCCCCACAAATTTCATCGTGTTGCCAGAATCGCACGATAACCGGACCCTCTTAGGAGTTGACTTCCTCCAAGATGCCAACATGGCACTCAACGTGCCGCAGCTGCTGTTCCACTTCTTGGATGAACCCGGCCGGAAGTATGACTTGTTTCCTGAGGAAGAAGATGGAGCACCCGTGTCCACGGTGCAAACGGAGCCTGTGAAAACCGAGACGGCGATCGAAAAACTCGCCAAAATGACGTCTCTGGAACCATTTGTGAGCCCAATGCTCATGACTCCGTCCCCACCTTCAAACCTACCTGAAGAATGTGAAATGGAGGATTCATATGGGCCACCGCCCTTGATCGAATTTATTACTCCTCCACAGTCGCCCTCGAGAAAGGAACCTGCACTAACTGGGTACTCACCAAGATTTGTCGGGTCTCTGTTCCGGGATGCACAATCGAGCATCAACAACGCTGAGGTGACTCTATCACCAAAAAGTAATGCGCTGTTTGGTCCAACCACTGATTTAGCAATGATTGCAACAACAGAATAAAACGGATGCCGTAGGAGCTGTTTCGGTCCAGGGGGAGGGCACCGACGATCAGCCAATAGAGTATGCCAGCCGTTTATTACACTCCGTTGGGTATGTATCACTCCTCAGCGCTGAGCCCCTACCAGGGCTCAGCCCTCTATCCACTTAATCCTGAGAGACCTTTGCGCAGACGCGGCAGACCACGAAAGCAGAAGGCAGTTCCGGAAGCAGAAACTGGTCTCCTCGCCGGGTCGTCTTCGGGACCAGAGGGGGAGACTGTAACACCACAACACCGGCGTCACAGCGACGAATCTCCGGCGCGGGTCGAGCGACCGTGCGCGTCCTCCCCGCCCCGCCGCACACGCCGCCGAGTCCCTCGGCGCCTATAATAGCCCGAGCCCCAGCCAGTTCAAGCAGTCAGCGTTCGGTACGGTTCGGGTGCGCTACTCTGCATCGACTTAGGTCGGTCACCTCCCCGCCCCCGCATCTTATCGAATACTGGCCCAAGCAGCGTGTATTATTACGTTGAACGTGTTGACTTCGTTAGCGAAACCGCACGATCGACTTATAATACACGCCGCTATTAGGGATTTCGGACATTTAGATTAGAATCATTTTAATTTGCATATTTGTAATCTTAGAATCAGTAATTACTAGAAAATAAACCTTGTTAATGTTTGTATTGCGCGTTTACTATTATCTCCGCACACAAAAACCCTCTTACAAGATGTAATTTAACACAGTAAATTATTTTATTACTAAGTAGGTAGATAAATATGAAAGTCATGATTATTGTGCATGGGGCCCGTGGCTAAATAATAACAGCCGCACAGGTCGATCGATCAGGTTGAGCTACGCTTGCCGCGGTTGGTCTGTGGATGGGTGACCATCTTTACATAACAAGACCCCTCCATGCCTCGGAAAGCACGAAGCCGTTGGTCCCGACTGTCATTTGTAGATCTTTGACTGTCGTTACGGGTAGTCAGAAGCCCAAAAGTCCGACAACCAGTCTTACCAAGGGGTATCGTATTACCCAGTAACTGGATTGTGGAGGTCAGATAGGCAGTCGCTCCATGTAAAATACTGGTATTCAGCTGCATCCGGTTAGACTGGAAGCCGACCCCAGCATAGTAGGGAAAAGGCTAGGCAGATGATGAATTGAAGGAAGGGAGAAGATGTTAGCGAAACATAAATATTGTTACGTACAGACGCCAGCACATCAAGGTACTACAATCTGTCAAATTTCTATAATAGATTTTTAACTTTATCGCTATAACATAAAGGTTCAAAGTTAATTGGGAAAATTTGACTATTTCGGGTACCTAGTGCTGGCGTCTGTACATACTTAAGTAGGCATGTATGATTGTACGTGTGTTTGTCCTAGGTTATATTATTTATTCTGATAGCAGCTCGGCCCAACAATTGCTTGAAGCAAATATTATATTACAAATAAAATGTGTTTTTTTATCGTCAATAAACGGTTCTTCAAATATTCATATCTGTAATAACCATAGACATATTCTATGGTGTTAACTATCAATAAAAGTCGGTGTGACCTTCGTAAAAATCATTCTTAAATGCCTCCTAACAATAATTCCATTGAGATATCGTATCTAAGTAAAAAGGATATTATGTAGAGTAAAATACTCTACCCGTCATCGTCATTATAATTATACATTTTTAGGGTTCCGTACTAAAATGGTAAAACGGAACCCTTATGGTGAGACTCAGTCTGTCTGTCTGTCATAGCTGGATATCTCAAGAACTGTTAATGCTATCAACTTGAAATTTGGAATAGTTTTAGATGACGTTCGCCCAATTATTTTGCAAATAAGAAAGAAATAAAAATATGTATATTTTTTTGGCAACAGGGACTGAAAAGGTTTCTGAAAAATTGGAAGTGGGTCTACTGGGGCATGTGGGATATCATATGTAAGAGCGCAGTTTGCACATTCTCAAACATTTTTTCTTTTTTTTTAGGCCGGATAGTTTTCGACTTTTGATGAAAAATGTAAAAAATACCGGTCCCCCCCTTATCTCCGAAGTTTGCAAAAGGAAAAATCTGAAATTATTCTATGTGATAGAAGTTTATGTAAAGATTGCAGGAAAAATAAAACGATGTCACTAGCAAATAAGCTAAATAGCACACTTTTTCAGAAATTATCAACAAAAGTTACACTAGTTCCACTATCGGTCAAGAGATGGCGCTGATCTAAAACTGCAATATTCTACAACGCAGTGCGCAGTGTTAAAATTCTCTGACCAATATAGGCCTCGCCGATGAAAATTTAAAAACATATATGATGGTACGGAATCCTCAGTGCGCGAGTCCGACTCGCTCTTGCCCGGTTTTTTGTATTGGGCCATATTCTGCCATTTACCTACACAGTACACTCAAACCAAAGAGATTTAAGACTTTAAATGTCTTTGACTCAAACCTACAGTTACTTACTTCCAACTTGTTCCTACTTTTTCATATTGTATCCTTTTATTATCCATTGGCTTTTTCCAACAAACTGGGGTGGTGTGGGATCTACCTCCTAGTCGTCCGCCCCGGGCGCAGCGCCTCGACAAGTCGACTTTTTTTCCCCAACAACTCTACCCAAAATGAGCAAAGCAAAGAAGAATAAGGTTAAACAACGGCTGCACTTCCTCCCACTAAAAGTGCACCTCACTAATATCAGGGGTCGGTCCGTCACCACCTTGAGACCGAGAAGCCGCACCTGTTTTTCCTGACGGAGACGAATATAGCAACCCCGTCGGATGTGGCGTACCTCAACTACCCGGGTTACTCTATTGAACACAAGTTCAAGAAGCAAGCTGGGGTCTGTGTGTACGTCCGCGATGATATTTGCTGTCGTCGTCTCCGTTGCTTTGAGAAATCGGGTTTTTCTGCCACATTGGTTACTTGTGGACACAGGCGTGGAGAATTCTCTCTACATCGGCGTCTACGGATCGCACAGCGGTGACCAGGAGACAACGGCGCTCTTTAATTTCCCCGTGGAGTCGACTGACGTAGCCCAGCAACGGTACCCAACAGCGAAGCTCATTTTTCTGGGGGACTTTAACGCCCATCATAAAGAATGGTTGTTCCCATTCCAGAAAACTGACCATGCTGGGTTAGAGGCGCGCAAGTTTGCTTTAACACTAGATCTAACCCAGATGGTGAATGTGGCAACGCGGGTACCGGATCCGGACAGTCATTCAGTATCGGTCTCAGCCCCGCTGGGTACGTCTGACCACTGCCTGGTGAAATCCATATCGACTTGCTTTCCTCCAGATGAGAGTCCTAGAGGCACGAGGCGAGTATGGCGATATGAGTCAGCCGACTGGGATGAGATGCGGCACTTTTTTGCGTCTTATCCATGGCGGCAGGTGTGCTTTTCCTCGGGTGACCCCTCGTGCTGTGCTGACGTGGTTACGGACGTGATTCAGCAGGGGATGGATTATTTTATTCCATTCTCCGACATCCCGCTCGATCACAAATCCCGGCTTTGTGTAACATTTAGGACGTTAGATGGTGTGTCAGTAGTGGTGGGTGACAGAAAATAAAAGAAAAATTACGTTACAAAGATTAGATTTAATTGTGAAGATAGACTAGGTACAAAGCCGGTTGAGCCGGGTGTGGGTAAGATATCGAGATAGAACCGCCTATAGAACACTACTGTCCTGCAGAGCTTCCAGACGTAGGAATATGATTTTTATCTAAACGCTAATTTGGGTAGGCACTTTACCAGTCGTCAGGATATAAGAAAAAGACTAACTAATTAACTTATATTTTAGGAGCGGATATTTTTAATATATTTTCGTTTGACACACTGATTGTCAAAAAACAAAACTCTCGAATTAAGTATAAATACCGCGCGTCGCGGGGCACGCAGCCAGTTGTATGTACAGAGTACAATTTTGTACAGAGGTTGTATGCCAGCTGCTACATAGCTCCTCCCCAGCGAAGCGCCCGTATAATGCGAGTGGTGTCTCGCACGCGGCGGCAGTGAGCGCCTAGAGCTGCGGTAATGTCAGTTTACACGGAGACGCTGGGACGCTTGTTCGTGCTGTGTGCCTTTAACTTTTAGCTAGCTAGTGAGCGGCCGTACTCCGTCTTGGCCATGTCTTGGCCGAACGTATGTTCTACAGGGCGAAGCGTACGGTGGGTCTTGAGGTGCGGCCGGATCGTGTGACGTATGATGTCTGGTCACTCAAACGACATACTTGTTCTTCGGTGTTTGACAGGAATGCAGGCTTTAGCCGATCTATGCTGATGTTTACTTGTCGATCGTTGATTATGACTGTATACACCTTGTTTTGTCTCTTCAAGACACGATACGGACCTTCGTATGTCGGTGTCAAAGGTCGACGGTAGGCATCGGTACGTATAAATACATGCGTACATTCATGTAGGTCGTCGTGTATAAACATTGCGCGGCGATCTGTGTTCCGGCGCACAGCTTGCATCTTTTTCATTGCGTTGGTTATGACGTCACTAAAGTGTGTATTTGTATTCGCGTATATCGACGTTTCTCCACACATTTCGCCGGGTAGCCGGAGCGGCTTACCGTATAGCGCTTCTGCTGATGATACATCAGTGTTTTCTTTAATTGCAGCGCGCAGTCCCAGCAAAACAGTTGGCAATTCTTGCGTCCAGCTTGAGTTATGTAGTCGTGCCGTCAATGCTGTTTTAAATGATCGATGCCACCTTTCAACCATCCCGTTGGCCTGTAGGTGGTAGGCAGTGGTTCGTGTTTTCTCAATGCCCATTCTATTCATTAGTGTTTTGAATAAATGAGATTCGAACTGTCTTCCCTGGTCGCTTGTGATCCTTTCTGGGCAACCAAATCGCACTATCCACCCTTCGTAGATGGCCGTGGCGATAGTGTTAGCTTCCATGTTGCTGACCGGGAATGCTTCTGGCCATTTAGTTGCTCGGTCGATGATTGTAACGCAATATCAGACGATATTGCGTTACCATCTGATATGGGTAGTGGTCCGACGATATCTATGTGTATGTGCGACAGTCGATCTGCTGGTGGGTACTGTTCTAGCGGTGATACTGTGTCGCTGCACTTTTGTTCGTTGGCAGGTTATGCAACATTTGGTCCACATACTGACGTCTTTGTTCATGCTTGGCCAGAAAAAGCGTTGCGTGATCATCTTCCTGGTAGCTCGGGTACCGGGGTGGCTCAACTCGTGTATGGCGTCGAAGGCTTTTCTTCGTAGCTCTGGCAGGTAAGGTCGTACGTGGCCACTTGATGTTTCGCACATAATTGTCTTACTTGCATTGAGTGGGCGAATTCGCTCGAATCGGAGTGAATTGTTTTTCGTGACGTCAGTCAGTTGCCTGTCGCTGAGTTGTAGGCGAGCCAGCTCGTCGTAGTCGATTGGTGATGGAATGGATATTGCTTCGATTCTTGACAATGCATCGGCCACAACGTTGTCCTTTCCTTCAATATGGCATATATTAATTGACTGATATAGTGTAAGTACCTCGTGCGCAATGGTGTTTCAGTCTTGCTGTTTAGCCGCAGTAGTGCATGCGTTAACGGCTTGTGGTCCGTGTATACCGTTATTTCTCTACCCTCAAACATGCGCCTAAAGTGCCTTATTGCCAGGTAGATCGCTAGTAGCTCTCGGTCAAACGTACTGTATTTTTTTTGCGCTTTTGTCAGTTTCTTTGAGTAAAAACCGAGTGGTCTCCAGCTGTTTCCTACACGTTGCTGTAGCGCGGCTCCGAGGCAGGTGTTTGAGGCGTCACACATCAGCGATAACGGAGCGTGAACTGAAGGGTGTGACAAAGTGACAGCGTTTTTGATTCCGTTCTTACAGTCTTGAAATGCTTCTTTATCTTCGCTGTTGAAGTTCACCTTCGTCTTGTCATTTTTCTTGCATGTTCGTAGATATTTGTATAGTTTTTCCTGAACGTGTGCAGCGTGCGGTATATTTTCTTTATAAAAGTTTAATATACCGAGGAATCGTCGTAATTCTTGAATTGTGGTAGGTTCAGGGTAATCGGACATTGTCTTCACACGATCCTCTGTTGGTTGGATACCGGCTTCTGTTAATATGTACCCAAGGAACTCTAGTTTTTTGTGTCCGAAAACGCATTTCGACACGTTTATTCTTAGGCCATGCTCTTTGAGTCTTTTGAAAAGATCTTCTAGATGACTTCTGTGGGTTTCTTGATCTGGTGAGGCGACGAGAATGTCGTCGACGAATGAGAAGACGTGGTCCATGTTGCCGAGTACACTGTTGATGTGTCGCTGAAATGTTTGTCCGGCGTTGCATAAACCAAAACACATTCGTGGGAATTCAAAAAGCCCAAACGGCGTAATGACTGCCGTCTTCTCGATGTCTTCTTCTCGTATTCTCAATTGATTATACGCTTTCCTTAGATCAATCTTCGAGAAGATTTTCATCCCTTCAAGATGGTACGTGAAGTCACGAAGTCGTGGTATTGGGTACCGATCCGGTTTGGTAACGGCATTTAGACTTCGGTAATCACCACATGGTCTGTACTCGCCAGTCTTCTTCATTACGAGGTGGAGTGGACTTGCCCAAGGTGACTTGGATGGCCGGCATATTCCTTGTTCAAGCATAACTTGAAACTCCTTCTTGGCCGCTTGATATTTGTGTGGCGGCAATGGTCGTGCCTTACTGTACACGGGCGGCCCGTGAGTGACAATGTGATGTTCAACTTCACTGTTCTTCATGTTGTTGAAGTTCGAGGAAGTTATCGAGGCGTACTGTTGTAGAAGGTTGTGGTACGGGTCGGTGAGGTTGATAGTAAGCACGGTGGGGGTAGCGGCACTGTTTGCAATGCAACCGTCGATTGCCAGACCTGTTTTCTTATCGACGAGTTTCTTAGCTCGTAGGTCAACAAGAAGGTCGTGATGACGCAAAAAATCGGCGCCCAATATCGGTCGTTTCACGGCAGCGACGATAAACTGCCATGATAAGGGGCGGCGTAGACCAAGGTTGAGTTCCAGGTTCTTCTCGCCATATGTGTGTATTGGGGTGCCGTTCGCTGCATACAACACTTCTTCCACCCGCTTCATTCCCTTCGTGTTGGGAATGACCGACACGTTGGCTCCGGTGTCGACAAGGAATCTCAAGTGATGTTAACACGTTTGGTAATCACAAACGTGTAGACGGTATGGTGATATTTCATTAACCTCGGGTCCCGTCGTAGCCAAGGTCGCGACTAGTTTTCCTGACGCTTGAACTTGCACGGAGATCTGCAGTTGCGTGCTTCGTTACCGTAACGGGTGTGATAAAAACAAATATCTCCTGACGTCTGCTGGTAAGAATTTGTTTGCCCTCGAGATTGTGAACGTGATCTTAAGCGGAATGATGATCTTCTTTGTCTTGATCTGTCCATTTTCATTGCCGCAATTTCTCGCGTGAGCTGCATAATGGCTTCTAGAAGATCTGGCTCTAGCTGCGAGTGAATGCTTCCATGTCGTGACGTAGACATTGACGGCTGTTTGCATGCACAGATCGAATGGACTTCTCGGGTCTGCTCGTGCATCTTGTCAGCCATGGCAGCAAGCACGTCGAGTGTGGCGTTTTCGTTGACCGATAGTACAGCACGCGTGGAGGCAGGCAGGTGTCTCATCCACAGTATCTGCAGGGTGGTATCGGGCATCTTGTCTCGTGCTAGTTCTCTCATGCTACGCAATAGCTGGGATGGCTTCAGGTCTCCTAACTCCATCTCGGTGAGCAGCTTTTCCAGTTGCTTCGTCTCCGACTCTTCATAAACGGACAACAGTCTCTTCTTAGCCTCCTCGTAGCGGCCGGCGCGTGTCGTGCCCATAATGATGTCGCTAATTTGTTCGACATCCGTCTTCTCGAGGTGAGCTACTAGGAGGCTGAACTTCGCTTCGTCGCCGGGCTTCTGCGGGTTTACCACCGTTTCAAATTGTGCAAACCAGAGAAGTGATTTGTCACGCCAAAACGTTGGTATGCGTGACTTTAAGGAGGCGGTCGCTACTTTGTCCTTGGTGCCATTTTCAGTGTTCGTCGGGGTCACCACTTTACCAGTCGTCAGGATATAAGAAAAGACTATTTAACTTATATTTTAGGAGCGGATATTTTTAATATATTTTCGTTTGACACACTGATTGTCAAAAAACAAAACTCTCGAATTAAGTATAAATACTGCGCGTCGCGGGGCACGCAGCCAGTTGTATGTACAGAGTACATTTGTACAGAGGTTGTATGCCAGCTGCTACAGCACTTATAATAACCTTGTATAATATAATTTTTCAACACACTTGCTCGTAAAGTGGCTCTTATTGAACCGCTTTTAGGTCCATAATGCAGTGTATTAAAAACGCGTGCTTTTTTTTTACTTTAATCCACAAGTGCTTTATTTCCACAGATAACTACTTATTTACTAGTCGGAGATGCGCGCTTTTTTAATCTCATCAATTCACTTTTTTTTTAAATAGTCTGTATTGTCCTTGGTCCCAAAATTAACTAATATTTGTTTACCCGGACAATATAACCGTATAGTTTCCGTAAGAATGGACCCGAACACACGAACCTCCGCCGGCTCGGTACTGGGTCCCATTGGACCCAGGAATTACGACATACGACACCCTACATTGATTTTGTACATATTTGTTATGCTACCCATCCAATCTTATGAATGTGCGTTAACTAAGAGAGTTGGATAAAAAAACTCTTAAGTCAACGCCATTAAATATTTCATATTTAGCGCGCAAGCATAATAATTTACCTTTATTAAATTCAAGTCTTTAAATGCGACAATCGCCATTTTTTTGACAGTGGTAGTCGAGGCTAAAAAACATAAAAATTGGGGATTTCGAACATCCAAACTCCACCACAGGGGCAGTGAATAATACATAATTTAATTGTTTGACGAATTCATCCATTGTTCAAGTTAAATAAGTAGCGGTAATCAATGATATTCTAAATATCATTGGCGGTAATGAAGTTTTTTGATATTTAATGTCGAGTTTCGCGCCAATTTGTTATACATTTAACTTTTCACAAATATCACGCACACACATGTAGGTAAGATTTAAAATGTGACAAAATATTATAGATAATATATTATAAACAACACGAAAATGCCCAAATGTTAACGTAATATTGAAGCACAGGTCCAATAACACGTATTAATAATTACCGCTACTCAATTTGTGTTCAAAATCGCCGTCCATTATTGTTTTTTTTTTTATAGTAATAATGTGCGAAAGCGATTATGCTAAACGATTTTTTTTTAAATTCTCTACTACTTTTAAATCGATACTCGGAAACTGAAATAAAATTATTTTAAGCATTAAATACGATAAGCATTGTTTATAATAATGATTTATGCTCTTGTAATGTTATTTTTAGTTTTTTGGACACTATATTGAAACTCAATCAATAGGTAACTGAGGACCTTTGACCATAGTCATTAATTATTGAATTTCGCGCCGAAGTGTTTCTATATTTGAATTTATCTTCGGAATGCGCTCGCCGTGCAAAATTATTTTTATTTATTGTACTTACTACATATTTATTTTTGATATTTTCTAATAGTTTGCTACAGAATGCCCGGTATATATTTTTTAGGTAGGCTTTAGCAAAAGTGCGGGAATGATGGTCAGGTTTGTATCTTGATCAAAATATGATTTGCGACTCTAACAGGTACCTACATCTTTACAGAATTATAATCATTCGAAATATTAATACATCTTTCTTATGGAAAAGTTCTTAGGGAAAAAATCTAACTAGAAAGATTCTATTCTAATGACTATAATTCTGTAAATACATATACAGAGCGTTAGGTTAAACGAGGGACATACTTTAAGAGGAGTTAGTACTCATGAAAATGAGCAACTTTTACTATGGGGCCGAACCTGAAATCGCAAAAAAAAATCAGCTGTTCAGTACATTTCGACGAGCTATGCGAACATAAATGTAGGAAACGGCTGATTTTTTTTCGCGATTTCAGGGTTCCATCCCATATTAAAAGTTGTTAATTTTCATGAGTACTAACTCCCCTCAAAGTATGTCCCTCGTTTAACCTAACGCTCTGTATATTATAGTCGCGAATCATATTTGATCAAGATGCAACCTGATACTGACCTGCAAATTACAAAAAACGTAAGAAAATTTTAATTATCCACCTAAAATTGTCCGTGGTCCCTACCCGAAACCAAACGGAAAAGACCCTGACTGGCGTTCTATCATTGCGGATTCTCACTGAACGAATGTAGGTATATTTCTCTATGCCAATAGTACTTTCTAATTCCATACTAACTAAACTACAATTGTTTTTTTTTTTTACAATTGTTTTTACATGCTCTGTGGTCAGTGCTTTTATTTACACTTGCGCGCGCATTGCTATTGCTGGCTATGCGGAAAGACAAAACCAACGCGCCATTTTCCATACAAGTTAATATTTAACAATACAAGTTTGTTTTTTTCCTCGCAAGTGTGTTGAAAAACGTCGTATGAAACGCGTGTGCATCGATCATTAGACTCTCGGCTTTCTTATCGCACTCGCCTGCGGCTCGCGCGAATAATACCGCCTCGAGCATAATGATCAACATAGCACACATGTATCATAATGTACTATTGTAGTTGTGCTATTCTCATTATTCTCATTAGTTACGTTATTTCAAAAAAAAAGGAAAAGTATAGCGGTTAAGATAACTTTATTAGTTTAGCAGTAATAGTCGTTGAACTTGGGTGTTGGATAATTTTGTACCAAATACAAAATCCTTAGCATTAATGTTTTAAAGTGACTAAGATGAAGTAGTTTCTTGTTTATAATGGGTAAAGACTTGCAGTGAAAAAGAAAATATGTTTTTTTTTTATATTCAGAATAAAGAACAACAGAATCGTACTACATTGTGATAACGGGCTACTACGGAACCCTACACTGTGCGTGGCCCGACACGCACTTGTATTAAATTAACGATAGAAAACACGGAGGAGATAAAAATTAAAGCAAATGAAATAAAATAATGACTTTAATTGCGACGGCTTATTGTGCGTGTGGCTGTTGGGCCTGATTATCTTAGTCTTGAAAAAAAATACTTTATTAATAATAATAAAAAGCGACTTTATGTCGTCTACGCACAAAATAAAGACGATCTTGTAGAGCATGAGAAGTATCTCAAAATATCTTTTTATCACATCTATTCAATTCTTTCGTAAAGGATTCAGTACAGTGGACTATAGACATGCTATAGAGCAAATTATAGAGAAATATGAAGAGTTGAATGCACCTCTATACTTGGGATTTGTCGATTACAAAAACGCATTTGATTCGATTTTCCATCAAAGCATATAAGCATCAAAGCATATCTCCTAAACTTTTTATTAATGGCCTACAGTACATAATGTCAAACCTTGATTGGTACCGAGAAGGCATTTTCATAGATGGTAAACATTTCAGCCACTTAAAGTATGCAGAAGACATCGTTTTAGTATCTGAATCTGCTAAACAACTAGAAAAAATGTTAAACGACATGCTGTAAGTTCAAATGTTGTTTTAGAAATGAACACCCTGAAAACAAAAATGTACTAACAAACAGGACAAAACAAGAAATAGAAATAAACAACGAATTAATAGACTACGTAGAGAATTATATATGTTACTGTAAAAGCCCGAACTGCGGTAAATCTTAGGATTTACCGGTAAATTTACCAAGTCTCACCGGTAAAAGTACGAATTCTTTAATTTCAAACTTTTACCGGCATTCAGTCGGTAAATCCTAGGTTTTACCGCAGACACCGGTAAATGTCCGATATCAAAGATTGAAACACACTGGAGAGCAATGAATTAGGGTCACATAAAGATACCTGAAAGTCTAGGAAACTGAGAGTACTAGCTAAATGAACTGAAGTTGAAATTGACTAAATGAACTGAAGTTGAAGTTGACAAAGAAAAGAAGAAGAAGAGAAGAGAAGAAGAAAAGAAGTCCGAGAAGTTGTCAGAAAATTCTCTTTAACCGGAGAGCAAGGATTCGAAAAGTGCAACTGCCAAACGAAGAAGTGTGCTTGCAAGTCATCAGGATTACTTTGTAATTCTAAATTCCATAATAGTTCACCATATTGCAACAAGTGAAATCCTTTTTTAGGGTTCCGTACCCAACGGGTAAAAACGGGACCCTATTACTAAGACTTCGCTGTCTGTCCGTCCGTCTGTCTGTCACCAGGCTGTATCTCAAGAACCGCGATAACTAGACAGTTGAAATTTTCACAGATGATGTATTTCTGTTGCCGCTACAACAAATACTAAAAACAGAATAAAATAAATATTCAAGGGGGGCTCCCATATCACAAACGTGTTTTTTTTTCGGCGTTTTTGCCTTGTGGTAGGGAGAGAACCCTTCGTGTACGAGTCCGACTCGCACTTGGCCAGTTTTTTAATTGATAATAATAAGAACGTTTAGCTTACTCGTACCTAGCCAAACTAGGTGTTATTAGTGAAAAGTATTTTATTTGAATTTTATTTTTCTAAATCATGTTTTAAGATTTGAATAATAATAATGATTGTACTAAATAACGAAATTATTATCAAAATACTGTTTTGTTTCTGTTTTGTGTTATCTGCATTTTATTTTTCTAAAGCATGTTAAACATGTTTTAAGACTTGATTAATAACAATATAATGATAATGATAGTAATAGTATTGTTGAATAAATAGTTTCTGATTATTAACTGCATTGTTTTACTTTGAAAACTAACGTTTACCGGTATCTGTGGTAAAACCTAAGATTTACCGACTGAATGCCGGTAAAAGTCAGAAATTAATGATTATTATGGAACAATTCGGACTTTTACCGGCGACACTATTCTTTTGGATTTTTTGGATTTACCGGTAAATCCTAAGATTTACCGCAGTTCGGGCTTTTACAGTAACTTAAATATCTCGGCAAACAGTTATCTTTCAACAAAAATAGAAACATAGAAGAAGTCAAGCGAAGAATTAACACAACTTGGAGTAACTTTTGGAATTAACAAGGAAATAATGAAATCACGCTTACCTGTAAAACTTAAAGCTAAAGTCATGAACTCTTGCCTACTACCATGCCTTACTTACGCTTGCCAGACGTGGATTTTTAATGGCACAATTAAAAATAAAATACAAGTTTGCCAAAAGGATATGGAACGAAGCATCTTAAACAGCAGACTGAGAGACAAACAACGAAACACAGCAACCAGAAAGAAGACACAAGTCATAGATGCCCTTCAATACGCTCAAGCACTGAAATGGAGATGGGCGGGCCTCCTGGCGCAATCAGAAGATTACAGGTGGACGATTAGAACAACCGCTTGGAAAGGCCCACACGGTAAGAGAAGAAGAGGCAGACCAGCAGAGCGTTGGCACGACGAGATAGTGATATTGGTTGGCAAATCATGGCTCGAGAAAGCAAAAATCAGAATAGACTGGAAATTACTGGAAGAGGCCTATACCCGTCGAGGGGTCCTTAATTAGTCATTATTAAATTCTTAATTTAGTTAACTTTATCTATTGTAATTAAGGAATATTAAAGGCTATTTTATTTTTTATTTATTTATTATTTTATTAAAAAGAGCTAGTGTATTCTTCGTAAACAGGGACTAAAATAGATAGATAAAAGATAATAGATAAAAGTGATTTGAATTTGGAATGTGGATATTGTCAGTAAAAGTTCCGATCACCAAAGAGATCAATCACAAACATTGTATGAACAAGTAACAGCGCACGAGCCAAATTAAAAAAAAAAGGTTTGAGAAAAAATAAAAAACACGCTAAAAGCATTCTGCCTTCGTTCGTAATTGTTTACTCAACTTAGGATTTTACTTAGTTTTATAAAAAATGAGTAAGTATGTCTTCCTCTAGTAGTGATAGTGAAACGTAGGTACTATTCTTATTCATAAGTTGCACTTCCTTATTTTTTCATAGAGGGTGATAAAAAGTAGAGTGTCCACCTCGGGAGCAATAACTATTTTAACCTCGAGTGATGGACTTTGAATCCCTTGCTGTGCTCAGGATACTAATTTAGAACCCCTCGCTGCGCTCGGGATTCTACACTGACATCCTACCCACTACTCTCGATTCAAAGAAACACTCATGCCTTCAAAATTGTTGTTTGCTCCCTTGGCAAACAATCTACTACTTATCTTTAACTTATACATATCACCAATATAATATATACTTGGATTTAAACAACTGATATACATGTTTCGGGCTAAATAATGATATCCGTTACGGCAGCCAATTTCCACGGATAATCACACTAATACTTATTATAAAGGCGAAAGTTTGTGAGTGTGTGTATGTGTTTATTGTTTGTTTCTCCTTCACGCTCAAACGGCTGGACCAATTTTGATTATATTTTGTACGGAGGTATCCGACACCCTGGATTAACATATAGGCTACTTTTATCCCGATATTCCAACGGGATCGAAACTTATGCAGTTGAAATTGCGGGGCGCATCTAGTCATTTCCTAGAATCACACTAATGAAGGCGAAAGTTTGTGAGTGTGTTTGTATGTTTGTTACTACTTCACGCACAAACTACTTAATGGATTTGGATGAAATTTGGCACACAGATAGTTGATAACCAGGATTAACACATAGGACTTTTTATCCCGATATTCCCACGGGAAACTTATGCGGGTGAAACCGCGGGGCAGCTAGTAATATTAACAATATAAAATAATATTAACCTACATAATATAACACAATACGGACGGGCAAAGCACATCGGGAGTAGAGACAACTGTCAAATTCATTCTTAGGTCGGGCCCCAAACTAATCTTATGTCCGTAGGTGATTCAGAGCGGGAGTCGCCTTAATTGCGGCCAAAACAATGGATTTACTTTCGGAGTTAGTCTTCCAGGCGCAGGGCCAACGGCTTTCCGTACGTTTCCAAGCATGAATCAAGCGTGGCTGTCACACGGCCAACTGAGAATCCAGGTTAAATAATAATGTTTACGCAACAGCCTAATTATACTGTACTAAAAGGTTTCAGCCGGTCGATTCTGTTAGAATCACACCGTGAGAAGTTTAGTGAAGTGAGCATTCAGTCAATATAATGCTAGGGATTGACACTAATGACAGCTTGCTTTAAGCTCACTTCACCCGAGTTATCACGGTGATGTTTTTACAGAATAGGTACCGTTAGATACTGCGGTGCTATTCTGTAAAAATCTCACCGTGAAAACTTAGGTGAAGTGAGCTTGGAGTGAGCTGTCAATAGTGTCAATTCCTAGCAAAAACAAACTCACTTCACGTAAGTTTTCACGATGAGATTTTTACAGAATCGACCGGCGGTTGTTGGTCTCGGTTTAAGGGGTTATGAAGTAAATCAGATCTGTTCAACAAAAGTATTTAATTTATTGCATGATTTAATTTTATTACATTATTACAACAACAAAAAAACATGTAAAGCTAAATATTAAAAGCTAATCTTAAACGGCATAAATAGTAATGAAAACATAACTTGGGAAAGGTACGTAATGTACCTACGGACAGGGGAAAACAGGACCTAAACGCAAAAAACGCAAGTTTTAGAAAAGCAATAACAATATATGATCGACTACAGTAAACAAAATCAGAAAAATATACAATATTCTTCAGGATATATGCTGGTACGTAGTGTGTTGAAAACATAATACAATTAATTTGATGCGATAGAATAAAATCATGAAGATACCTCTAAAAACTTTTTTACAATAAAAACCATACTAATATACATACAATCATTCTGATCTTTTGTCAGATTATTCTACAAGCAACATACTAAAGCCCTAGTGTTTTAATTTTCTAGTCCAAACAATAGATTCTTTGTAAATAGATAATCGCTTCTCGCTTCATATTTTGCAATAAATTACCAGCGTTGTGTCATCGCGCTTCTCTTTCTTTTCTATGCAGTCCGACAGTGACCGCGCTTTAGGTCATGTAGTCCCCATACAACTATCAAAATTGTTTATAACTACCTACTACATAAATCGTACTATGTACCTACATGATAAATCTAACTTTGGCATCCAAAGACCTCCTCAGTCCTTTTGCCAAATTCTTTCATAAATTCGTTTATTGCCTCATAGTTTAAAGCTTTGTCTTTCTCATTCATACCCACTCTAGTTATAAATAATATCCTACATCAATTATTTACATGCACTTAAATTAATTAGGCAGGTACCTACAGGCAATAAAACCCTTATCTCGGTTTCTGCCCAAACCCGCAGGAACAGTCATATGTTTCCGCCTGCTCACCTTAAGTTAGTGAAAACACCCCCAATTTTGATGTTGAAGCCAGGGCATCAGGGACGGACCACCTTCAAAGTGACGTTCTATCATTATCATGATTTTATAACGTCTACATACTCGAAACAAATACACCGATATATTAAGTCTAAGATTTCATCGCGTTCTTTATGTTATGCTCGGAATAAGCTCTGCTCGCTAAATCTCTGAGACTCTGTTCGGAGGCTGGTCCCAATTGTTTCACCATCTTCGTAAAGGGACCCTCTTCATCTTGAAGCAGCTCGTGTGGGTGACCGCACTCTATTATCTGGCCTGCTTCCATTACCTGGAATATACAAAACAGAATTGAAGTCACCTGCAGCTGGTAAGGTGTAGTTCTGTAAGGTGTAACTTGTGAAATGCCTGTCAAGCATACCACCGAAAAGTGACGATCTGCGCGAAAAGTTTGTAGTGCCCCCCTGAATATAGCGGCCCCGTGGGCACGAGGCCTTAGGTCAGCCACGGATCTAAGGGGGGCAAACCGGGGCACTTGTCCCGGGCGGCAGTTTCATGGGGGCGCGACATCCCTGAGACGAGAATTCGCAATATCGAACAAATAAAGCCTCTTTTCCTACAATCTCATAGATTTTTATCAAGTTATCGAATCTTAATATAGTATGTTTGAAAAACAAACTTTTCTATTTCCATACACCCAGTTAGTATATATTAGTATATAATTAAAACTTATCTACGTTCTACAATGAGTCAAGATCGTCTATCTGGAATCGCAATCCTAGCCATTGAAAACAAAACTGCCTATGCGACGGACTTTGAGGAGCTAATAGATTTATTCGCAGAAAATAAAGCACGCCGGGTAAAGTTGTAGTCTTTCCTGGTTATATATTTTTTCTGTGTTTCTGTTTTATATCACAAATGAAAGTTATTAGCAGAGATCGGCCGAGTCCCGGGTAATCGAGTGAGACAACAAGTTACTGTTGGTAAAAAATTGAATTCTAGTGACACAGAAAGAGACAAAAACAGGTGCGTCACTCTAGCGATAGATACACCCCGCTATTCTTTTCTTTTATTTCCATAATGCGGCGACATTACACGCTTGGCAAAAAGTTTTATAGCGTACTGTTGGTTGACGTAAAATTTACAACGCCCCTCATGCGCTTATTGGCTTACATAAACCATTTTGAGACATATTGACAAAAAGAATTAAATTCAATAAAATCCCGTAGTATCAGTCGGAATCCTGTGGAATATCCATATTAACATCAATGTTTGTGGTCAGTGAACCTAAATAGCTCTACCTATTCCGATCACTGGTTATTAGTTATTAGCTACTCATTGGCAGTTTTAAAGGTTGCCCCAGTTCGAAAAAATCGTAGATCCGGGGCTGCCTTAGGTTCCGTATAAAAGAGTACGAACTGTACCTACACTAAGCTTATGCCCATTACAATTTTGGTAAGAGACCAAACTATAGTATAAATAAGCATTAATTTATGGTTTACTTACCACAACTCTGTCGGAGTCTGCAACGGTGTGCAGTCTGTGCGCGACCGTGATCACCGTGCAGTCAGCAAAGTGTCGGCGAATAGATTTCTGAATCATAGCGTCCGTGCTGAAAGGAGGATCAACATTTTTAGAATTAACTCTGTGTTAAAGTTTCGTGAGGTTTACAGTTCCTAACGAGATCATCAAACTGAAAATCATAACTTGAAGCAATTCTTTGATTATACGATGTCAGTACAAATGAAACACAAAAGCTATGACGACAAATATGTATTTGTCGTGGATAGATGACGCCACAGTATAGTGAACAGCGCCATCTAACAATTTGTTTGGTAAACGAAGAATCATGTGATCGGAAACGCAAGCGAGCCCTACCGCTTGGACACGATCGTCGGTGGAGGGGATGCAGCGAGGACTGGTGGAGAGACCGAGTGTTGCGACAGTCTACAGTCGACCGTCGAGCTCGGACAGTCTCGGCAAACGCTCAATACCAACGCACGTGTTTGTTTCCAACGCAAGTGTGCGTTTCGGTTGTAAATAGCTAGTTTATTAAAGTTACTGTAAATTCAAATAATCTTTTCGTTCGAGTGTATCGCATCTCGGCCACCCGGTGATGCGACATCAGAACTGGGATACACTCGAGCTGAAAAATTATGGAGAATTGAGCGTTGACGTCACGGTGCGATATTTCTTTGACTGGATTTCACCTGGATAAGGACATGGAGTGACTTTGAGAATCGAGCCAAGCAGCCTCGCAGCCGTCAGTGAAACCCTTCGTGTGCTGCAAGTGAGAAACACGAGCAGTGGCAGCCAAGCTGATGGTAGACAACGTGCTGGAAGTAGTGAAGGGCGAGTGGATGACGTTTATCTGCCCTCAGGCACGTTACAAAATAAAGGTGAGCTGTATTGTTTTGTTTACCATTCTGGTGCTGAATGCTCGTTAGTAAAAGCGAGTTGTGCAGCCAAATTAAGTGGCAATCGAGTTAATACCGTTGTTGTGTTGACGGGTATTGGTCAAACGCGTGTATTCAGCACAGAACAAATCATATGTAGCGTTGCGATTAGCTAGCAACAACTTGAGGTTTTATTTTTCTACCCGACATTTACTTGCAAAGTAACATTATGATAGAACAAAGGCAGCTATAACAACATTGGCGATTTAGTGTTATTAGAAAATGAGTAGCAAAATCAGATACTAAGTTCAGATCATCAGAATTAGATCGGAAGTTCAGAGGTCCGCTTACGGTAGTTGATGTTTTGGACGGTGACCCCATACGTTAAAAGCTTTAAATTCTAACCGTACTTACAAGTATGCTCACGGTCGCATACGAAAGATGCCTCTAAGTAGTGTTCCTAACGATTTAAACGTAGAAGACGGTGATGAGAGTTCTTCCACCGAGTAGTTAGAGCACATACCATGGTTAGGTCGCACTGTACGCACTTGTCTGTAGTCGAAACAGGAACTCGCTTGTGAGTTGTTCAGGGAGCGATGGGCAGCTGGTGGTGCAGCGGGGACCAGGGTCTCAATGGAGACTATTGTTGTGGTGGTCTTGTAGTGCCCAGGTCACTACTGTTGTGAACTCTATGTAAAATTTTACAGAATTGGCCAAGTGGAATATGCACTGCTGTTGGTTTGTTTTTGTGGTTACAGGTTAACACACGGACGTGTACAAGCAGAATGGTAGTGTCGGAGAGCGCTGCACTCTGTGGATCTCCTGTATGAATAATCGCTGATCAAGGACGGTGTTTACCGTGCAAGAAGCTTTGCGATTTCTGCCAAGGAGGCAGTGACAGCGAGTGAATGTCTGTACCATTAAGCCAGCTACAGATCTATTGTCTACCGAATCTGGTGAGTCGTTTTCATTTTGTTATGACTCGGGTATTGAGTGCTTCCCTTGTAAACAACAGCAAAAACAGTTACATTGAGAAGTAAAGCCCAGTCTAGTTTAAAATGCAATTTTTAAAGACGCTCACTATAGATTACGAATGATGCCAGGAGGTCATGTACCAGTCGGAGTAGATGGTGAGCACAGTGGTGATGAGCAAGCCTAAGTAGTGGGAACCACACGAGTAGGGGTTCTCTATCGGCCGTAGTAAAGTGTGTAGTCACAGGGTGATGCACACGGATCCATACGCTGGATGTGTGAGAGCAATGCGATTGCTAGTCGGCCGGAGAGCCGTGGCGTTAGAGTGGTTTACTCGTGTGTGGGTTTCCAGGTGTCTAACGCTCTTAGTGAAAAAGATTATTGTTGTAATGTGGATAACGATGGTACATGACTCTGGATGATGTTTTTTTGGTCAGTGGGACGTCTTAGGGGCGTGCTTACAAATACGATCTATGACCGTGTTCGGAAGATGCCCGAGGGCCAAGTACCAATTGAGATTGTAGACGAAATTTTAGTTTGTGTACTCAGGTTCTCGGTTCATTGGGTCGGAGACCATACCAGAGTATCGTGAGTACGTGGTATACGCGGTAGCTCTGGGTAGTATGGTCGGGTCTAGCCTTGAAGCCAAGACCGTAGAGTCAAGGATGACTTGGCATTCCTGCGGGAAGTGCGCATGTGACAAATGTGTGGGATCGTGAATGGGATACCTGAGGCTTTGTTTTCTTTGACTAACGTAGTGTGAAAACGTTGTACTTGGTCTCGGTAATCTCGAAACTAGATAGTTCAAATTCTTAGATTAGCCTAATTTTTTATTTCTAATTTGAATGCTTATTGCAAATTGATACAACAGATTTTAAAGAGTCGAGTCCCTTTTAATGATTTCATCAGTCTTCATATGGGAGGTTGCGAAAAATGTCAGAAAATCAGAGTATTACTAACGAATTTAAGGAAAGTCAAGTAAAAGTCTTGTTGATGAAACAGAGTAGATTAAGTCGAGTGATAGTGGTAAATCTTAGGTCGGCTGGTCGGGACCGTACCAGTAGCCATTTCGTAGCCGTAGTCCGTTAGGAGTCGGTATCTGCGTTTAGTAGTCCGTGGATACGCGGTGCGCGGGCGTCTCTGGCGGAGGTCGGGTCTTGTAGAGACCATAGAGTCCGTGGGACTCGGAATTCAAAGGAATTCATAGAAACAAACGTGAGGTTTGTTGGGCTTGATGAAAAGCCACAGGCCACGAATAAGATTCCTGCTTTGTATTTTGTGATACTCTAAGGATGTTTTATTGGCTTAGTTGATTGTTTACTTTGTGATCTTGAGATTTGGGAATCAAATAATGAGTAATGCTCTGAACTCTGCATTTTTTTTTTTAGTTTGTTCAAATTTTAATTGTGTTTTTTTGCCTGTACCATATTTGGTCAGGAGTGACCGAGCTATGTGATACTTTGCGGTATGTTTGTTGACAGATTAACACACGAGAACGAGTGCAATTAGGATGGCAGTTTCAGACCGCATCTGTTTTCGATGCGGCAACACCAGACATTTTGCTTCGAGATGTCCACGAAGCAATGATGAAGGCGCCAGTATGGCGAGGTGCCCAGGCGGTTTCGGGCCAGCGCCTGCAGCAGCGGCTAGTAGCGAGTGATACGGTTCAAGTTTGCTATGTCAGCAATCCGAGCAGTGTATTGATGAATACTGGGTGAGTCACATCCATTTCATTACGACTCTGTCGCTCTATCATCAAAGATTGTGTGTTGCGTCAGTGTATTGGCTTAGCTTAGTGACAACTGATGATGGGTTGACTGATATTCACTTAGATGAGATAGTAGACCACGTGACACAGGGTCTTAAAAAAAAAATGCAATTACGATAACATTTGATTTGACAAAAGTAACGTTAGCCTCTAAGTTTGCTTTTTTATGATTGTTTTAAAGGCGCTTAACTCAGCGAACCTAAGCATACCCTCATGATTGTGTGAGAAGGATATTCGATCACCAAGTTACTCGAGAATTAGATGTCCTACTAGAGGACAGTGGTAGTGAAACCACCTCTGATTAAGAATGGCTTGTACACTCAAACTCAAAACTTAAGACCGCACCTCATGAGTAACATGTGGCGATGGGTCTATAAGAAATCGTTGGTGCGATTTCTGTCTGTGTTGGTGCACAGAGCCCCTCATGTGTTGTAGCACATGTGGCGGCAGATGTCTAAAGAGTCGTTGGTGCGATTCTTTTCTGTGTTGGTGCACAGAGCCACTCATGTGTTGTAGCACATGTGGCGGCAGATGTCTAAAGAGTCGTTGGTGCGATTCTTTTCTGTGTTGGTGCACGGAGCCCCTCATGTGTTGTAGCACGTGTGGCGGCAGATATCTAAAGAGTCGTTGGTGCGATTCTTTTCTGTGTTGGTGTACAGAGCCCCTCATGTGTTGTAGCATATGTGGCGGTAGATACCTATGTAAAGAGTCGTTGGTGCGATTCTGACCTGTGTTGGTGCACAGTTTACAATGAAAGTTTCATGAGTTGAGTATACATTGCCTGTGAATTTTATTTCGGTAAATTCTAACTGATTTGTCACAACAATTGTGATGGTATAACTTGTTGATCGGTCGAGTTCTGTCTGTGTTGGTGCACAGAACGCTTCATGTGTTGTAGCACATATTGCGCTAGTATTCTTTTTCTGAGAATCAATGGGTCGATTCTAGTCTGTGTTGATGCACAGAGCACCTCAGGTGTAGGAAGCACATGTCGTGACTAGTCTCAACCGCACCTTATGTGCAGTAGCAAATGTGACAACTGATCTGGTAAGAATCATTGGTGTGATTCTGGACTGTGTTTTTGCACAGAGTTTGGTAAATAGTAACTGATTCGTTACAATTTTGATTTTCTTTGGTTCAACTTAATGATCGAACCTTTTCTAATGAATAATGTTGTATGAGGTGTGAAACCTTGACAACAAGGCATTGTAAATTAAGACTAGAGAAATTAAAGTAACAATGAGATACAGTTACCTTAGTTTTTAGGTATTGGCAGGATAGGCCGAGTTACCTTAGTTATTAGGTATTGGCAGGATAGGCCGAGTTACCTTAGTTATTAGGTATTGGCAGGATAGCCGAGCTTGTTTACTCTGTGAGTATTTTTGGTCCCCAGGTACTACACCCGAGGACGGGTGCTAGTCAGGGATGGCCGTGTCGTGGATAGATGACGCCACAGTATAGTGAACAGCGCCATCTAACAATTTGTTTGGTAAACGAAGAATCATGTGATCGGAAACGCAAGCGAGCCCTACCGCTTGGACACGATCGTCGGTGGAGGGGATGCAGCGAGGACTGGTGGAGAGACCGAGTGTTGCGACAGTCTACAGTCGACCGTCGAGCTCGGACAGTCTCGGCAAACGCTCAATACCAACGCACGTGTTTGTTTCCAACGCAAGTGTGCGTTTCGGTTGTAAATAGCTAGTTTATTAAAGTTACTGTAAATTCAAATAATCTTTTCGTTCGAGTACCCACTGCAGTGCCCACACATATCTAAACTATGTCGGATCGTGAAGAAGACCCGATGTATCGCATCTCGGCCACCCGGTGATGCGACATATTTGTATGTGCAAGTCCGTTCGACAGAGCATTTTGCCCTGCGAAACCGCTCGAGTGCGTCAATGTGTAATAGTGATACAACATGAACTGATGACTTACGTAGGGTCAACGTTGGCAGTAGCCTCGTCGAGCACGAGCAGCTTGTTCCGCGCGAGGGCGGCGCGCGCCAGACACAGCAGCTGGCGCTGACCCGCGCTGAAGTTGGAGCCGCCCGACGCCACCGCCGACGACAGCGCGGTTATACTGTCCTTCAGCTCCACCTGCACGCAACGACCATTTTGAAATGATTGAATGGAACAGACGAAACAGCTTCAACATACATTACACCAAGTCTTCTTTGACTTCTGGTATTGAGAACTTATAAGTTACCTGTTCCAGAGCTTCCCAAATCTGAATATCGGAGTATTTGTCGAAAGGATCCATATTGTAGCGCAAGCTGGCAGAGAACAGCACTGGTTCTTGTGGAATGATGGCTATCTTCGAACGTAATTCCTGTAAAACAAATCTAGGATTTACGAAAGACTCATTTTAAAGATTAATTTGCTGTACTTAAATAAGAAAAAAAGGCTCTAGCTTTCTTGTCATTACACAAACGCGATACGTACTTTAAGAGCAATTTTTCCAGTCTCGACTTTGTCGATGAAGACGTTGCCTTCAATCGGCGCCAGACGAAAGAGAGCAGAGATCAGGGAAGATTTACCAGCTCCAGTACGACCAACTACTCCAACCTGAGGTGAAAAAGATTACGTTTTAGTGTTTTTTTTTTTAACTAAAGAAAATAATTCATATTTGCTAAAACAAGCACTAAACCTTAGCCTTAAACCGAAGCCGTGGGCAGAAGGAAATTAGTTATAACTAAGTTTATACTCACTTTCCATCCACTTTCGATTTCAATGTTCAGTCTTTTAAGCACTGGATCGGCATCCTTGTCATATCTTAGAGTTAGGTCTTTGAATACAACTCGGGCTTTCTGCGGCCAGTCCGCGGGCGGACTCGGTCCGGCCGTCTCCTCCTGCGGCAGCGACGTGAACTGAATCACTCGCTCCACGCACGTCATCTGTGAGATGACTTCTGTAGCCTGCTTTACTCCGTATTGGACCATGTTTACCAAAATAAGGCCCTGACTGATAGCCAGGCCAACGTTACCAGACTGGGTGTTACCTGTATTGAGAATATTTTGGGTTAATTGGAATGCTGACTTGTGTAACGTCATCATAACAATTACTGGCATACTATAATTTTGTAACATACTTGAAATTTTCATCTGTATTGAACTTAATATATGTATCTTTTCTTACCATCATCCAAAAGTAGGAAAGTGTAAGCGACCACGATGACGTACATACTGCAAATAAGACTTAACCAGATGGAAAAGGCAGTGTTGGTGACCAGTGTTAAATACCTGTAGATGAAAGATTTTCTTGATTATGCTACGAGGCTGAATCTGAGTTCTTTGGTAAAATTAAATGTTTTACTGAACCAAATTAAGAAAAAATTTCATCACTCACCATGCAGCCGTGTGCACGTCTTGCTTGTCATCGAACTGTATCTTCAGCAGCTCCTCCGCCTGACACGCGCGCACCGTGCTCAGACCTGACATGGTCGCCGTCACGTGCGAGAACACTGGACTGCGGGACACGCCCTCCACTCTGTCCACCAAATCATTACAAATTGAATTACCTACATATTGCGAAAAGATTGCTTTTTAGACATTGCAAGTTTTAAAAGTATTTGAATAAACAAACCTTTTGATAGCCTGCGCTGTGCTGAGGTAGACGACGGTCAAGCCATACATGAAAATGACGCAGACGCCGGTCGTCAAAAGCATGTAGGGGCTCACGATGGCCACCATCACCAGTATACCCATCATCACCATGAAAATCTGTATAACAAGAGTTGTATACCTTCAATGGTGACATGAAAGTTGTGTATTTTTGTTTTTCAACAAGTATTTCGCAATCGTCTAGTGTAATAATGGTTGGTCCAGTCAACGTCGCACCCGTTGCCCCGGTGAATTCGAAACCCCAGATTCTTCTAACTTCTTCGATGAACTCTACCGTTTTGACTAGGATAATTATTGCAGAAGGCTTCTGGCAAAAAAATTGTTTGGAGACTTAAGGGTACTAGAGGCTCTTGGAAATATACCTGAATAGTTTCCAAGTACATTCTCGGCAGTATTTCGTCTACGACACCCATGTCCTTAGAGAATCTATTAAGGATGCGGCCGGAGGGGTTCGTGTCGAAGAACCGCATCGTGGCGCTGAGGATGTTGCTGAACATCTGGTTGTGAAGCTTGATCGAGCTGCGCATGCACACCCACAGGAACAACATGGCTCTGAAATTGACGAAAATATTGATAAAGAACTGATGTCAGCTGAATTTGGCTAGGCTAGAACTAGTGACTGCAGCGAGGTAAAAAATAAAATGTACAAACCTGCCGGAAGTAACGATAATGCATCCAAAAATGGCAGCTGCCCATACGTAGATGTAGAAAAGATCATCAAGTTTAGTCGGTGCTACTGTTACAACATCAGCCACAGTGCCGTTATTCGCCAAGACGTCAGCCGTTTCATTAAACATAACTGCTGTAGTGATGGCAGCTATAATTGTGGTCAGAGGGTCTTCGGTTACAGAATACTCCGTAACATTCAACGTTATGTCAGTTGTGTTACCAATGGTAACGTTTGAACGGCGGAATAGAGGTTCATTTCCTACGTATTGTGCTTCTACCTCGTTCATCCTGAAATTAGAAATAAAGATGTTATGCAAAGGTAAGGAATGAAGAGAAATGGGTACAGCATGCTGGTTATAAGAATATTAAATCCTATAAAAATCCAACGAAATACTTTGAAAGGTAAATTACCAGCGTGTCAGCCACAGGTCACTGATGGATGTGATGACTTGAGCGAGGATGATAGCAAATACTGTAGAGCTGAGTAAGAACCAGCCGCTTCCAACACCGAAGTATTTGGTGTACACTGCACCTGGGACACGACCTGCAACAATAATTAAAGGAACATTCAAAGTAATGTATAATAAAAACATAGTGCAGGCTGTTCCCCGCATCATATTAAATTATAAGAATTGATAAATTGGACAAGGTCTACGTCTTTGGAGCAGAGATCGCCATTCGGTTTACAATAGAGAGTCATTATTTAAGGTGAAGTTTTTAGTTGAATGTCGGTCCACGTCTCACGTTATATACCTGTTCCTGTGATCTCCCCAACTTCCACTTGTTCTAGTGAATCTTCAATACCGTCCCCTTTCCCTACGCTGCTTGCATGTGACTGAAAATAAAACAAAAATTTTTATATCATATTGATTGCTTCGTATGTTGTTGTGTTGTGCATCTAGACAAGATGTGTGTGTATGTGATATACCTAGATAGTTTAGCGTACCTATAGGTGAAAAGGTGTAAATGATGTATTTAAATGTTTAATAAAAAAGACAAACTGCTTTGCAACTTGGCAGAGGTATTACCTCTACCAAATATTGTGCTAAAACATTATTGTTGTGAATCAACACTTTTATTTTCACTTTTTTGGTATCCTTAATTATTATTTATTTACATCTGAACAAATCTATGTTTTACGAATCTTTAGAGTTAGGTAGATGTTTATCCAAATGTTTATGACACTCACCATGACAGAGATGCTGCGTTGGAACTTCATATTATGTTCGCCTGCAGGCGCTACTTCTTCATCTTCGTCTTGTAAGAGTTCGGAAAAAAGCGGCGTACGGGATACTTCGTCGAACGATCCTTGAATTTCAACTACACCCTGTCAAATGAAATGGTTATTTATGATGATAATATACTAAGAGCTAACTTTTGAAAAAAACTGTTTACATAAATAATATGAGACCATTTATCAAATAGTTGGCACCCAATGGTGTGTTAAAAAATTATCAAAGGACATACCTAATCCTATTGATCTGATAGTATATTAGGATGAACTTCCTTTTTACTTCCTGCTTTGAAAACTTCTGTGTACAGTGACAAATACTTACATGTCGTAATATGACGACTTTGTCTGCGCTCTTGAGGTGATGCAGCTGGTGCGTCACCACGATCCGAGTAGACTTCTCCAGAAGACCCATCACGCACTCGGAGACCATGTGCTTGCCCACGAGAGTATCCACAGCTGAGAGTGGATCATCCAGGAGATAGATGTCAGCCTGCGAAAAATGGTTAATTGGATAAACCTGATTAGGTATTACCGCTGGTTCTCCAAGTCCATAAACCAGTTGTATGATCGTTTTGCCTACCACATGTACCACTTGTACCTAACTCAAAAAATCCTTAGTGGTATTTTAATTATTTTTGAAAGTTTTGATGTGCTTCTGGGTGAATGTTTCTACTCTAAACTAAAGCCAATATTGTTTAGAACAACTGCCGGTCGATTCTGTAAAAATCTCACCGTGAGAACTTAGGTGAAGTGAGTTTGTTTTTGCTAGGAATTGACACTATTGACAGCTCACTCCACGCTCACTTCACCTAAGTATTCACGGTGAGATGGTTACAGAATCGTACTGCTGAAGTGGACCATGACTTACCTGTCTGTAACAGGCGCGGGCGAGTCCAATCCTCGCTCGTTGTCCACCGCTGAGACTGATGCCCCTCTCGCCCACCAGTGTCGAGTCACCATGAGGCAGCAGTTCGAAGTCCCTCACCAGGGCACACGCTCTTATCACCTATTGCGAAAGGTTGAAGATTATTTAAAATGACAAGGCTTAGACATGCATTAAATTTCTTTTTCATCTCTCATACTCGGAAAGTAGTGTTTGTTTGATACGAATAGCGGGTGGAAAACGCTGCTTCTTACCCTTGGGCGGGAAATACTCATAGTAATTGCTTCCCTCCCTAGGGCGGGAATGAAATTTGAAAATAGAACTAGATTTAGTTAGGTAGTCAGCTCAGTCAGACCATACGACACCCTTAATTGAATATGTAAATATTTATTATGCTACCCATCAAATCTTATGAATGTGAGTTAACTAGGAGAGTTGGATAAAAAGCTCATTATGTTAACGCCATTAAATCTTTCATATTTAGCGCACAACTAATAATTTACCTTGAATCTCAGACCAACAAAAAAAGAAAGACGGCGCGCCGCGAACATCAAAAGTGAAGCCATCACCACGACCAACATCAAAATAATACAAACATTCCAGAATAAGGTACTCAGGAGTATTGTTAATGCGCCCTGGTATATAAGAAATGACGACCTCCATCGTGACCTAAAAATGGAACCCGTCACCAAGATCATCCAAAAATTTGCTGAGGCCCATGAACACCGACTCCACCGACATGTGAACATCGAGGCAATTCAGCTGTTAGACCAAACAAATATAGTGCGAAGACTAAAACGGACAAAACCTTTTGAGTTAGTGTAGTGTAAAAAGTGTAGAAATAATAGTGCTAATGACACACATAATAACACATGAACAAAGTGTTTATATCATCATATCAGACTCTAAGAAAGTGGAACGGACTTGTGTAAAGTACAATAAACACTATTCTAAGTTTTAAACAAATTAACACTTAAAAAATTAAGTTAGATTAAAATTGCTTATTAGTCTTATAGGCTAGATTGTAATTAATTATTAAGAACCTGGTTCTTTTTAATAAAGGATAAAAAAAAAAGTGAAGCCATAAAACCATGCTCCTGCTAGTAAACATACACGCTCACGCACACACCTACACTAATACCATGCTCATCGCTCTTAGTACGTCACGAGTCGTCGTCAAGTTAACATAGATAAAAAAAATATAATTATGCCTTCCTGTGCAGTGAAAAGTTGCAAAAACAACAGTAAATCACATAAAAAGTCTCATGGAATCACTTTTCACTTGTAAGTAAGTACTTGAAATAATATCGTTTCTATAATATTAAATTTTAGATTACTTGGAACAAAAAACCTCAACGGACGAAAGTAGTGACATAAGATGCGGGGATTGCCATAATACGATTTAAATTTTCCCCATTTGATTAATACATACATATAAATATGATTTGTTACTTCGAATTATATTCCTATTTTCTTTTTTATGTATTGAATATTTTGGGTTTCCAACTACATACCAATTACCAATACCATACTCAACAATATCTTACTCGTACAATACTCCTATTATACTAGTTCCTACTCGCACAAATATCCCCAAATTATAGGGAACACATTTAACAAATGGCAAGCCTTCAATACACACCTTTAGATAAAAAGGTGGCTTCAGTTTTAATGTTCGTGGCGCGCTGTCTATCTTTTTTTGTTGGTCTGAGCCTTGAATAAATTCAACATACTTATGTACGATAATCACCATTTTGATGTCAGTTGTGGTCGAGGCTAAAAAACATAAAAATTGAAGATTTCGAACATCCTGACTTTACCATGGGGCTGTGAATATACATCATTTAATTTTTTGACGAATTTATCCATAGTTTAAGATAAATAAGTATTGGTACCTAATGAAGTTTTTTTGATATCTAATGTCGAAGTTTCGCGCCAATCGCGTGTGTTTACATTTTTACTTTTCACAAATTTCACACACACAGATGTAGATAAGATTTAAAATGTGTCAAATGTTATTGATAATATTATAAACACAACGAAAATGCCCAGGTTTTAACGTAATATTCAAACACAGGTTCAATAATACGTATTAATAATTACCACTACTCAATTTGTGTTGAGAATCGCCGACCATTATTGTTTTTTTTTTATTGCAATGATGTGTGAAAGCGATTATTCGAAACAATTTTTTTTTTAAGTTTCGATTGACTCGAAAAATTAATATGACAAATGTAATCGATATTTGAAAATTTAAATTATTTTAAGCAATAAATACAACAAGCATTGTTTATAATAATGATTTATGCTTTTCTAATATCATTTCAATCTCTTCTAATATCATGTTAGTACATGATATTATACACAGACAGGCGGACATAGGGACCTCATTTACTGAATTTCGCGCCGAAATGCTTCTATAATTGAATTTATATTCGGAATGCGCTCGCTGTTTAAAATTATTTTAATTTATTGGACAATTATCTAATGTGGATTTTATTTTTGATACTTTCTAATAGTTTACAACAGAATTCCCAGTAAACATTTTTTAGGTAGACTTTCCAGAAGTTTTTTTTGAGAATGATGATAATGAATTAATTCTATAGATTGGATATTCTGCAAACACTCTACATTTCAATACATTTTGTTAGTTTAGAGAGTTTTTATTCAGTTTCTACAATTTTTTTTCATTTTTTTTATTGCGAGAATCGATTAGGCTGTATGCAAGTTTTGAATCGAAATAAGAAAGTCGGGTGGACGGTCAGCACTAAAAAGTGTCACGTCGCAAGACAATTTTTAGTAATTTTTATCAAGATTATCATGTTTTCTAAGTAATTTATGAAAAATGGTAAAAGTAAGAATGCAGACAGAATAATAATAATACGGGCCCTAGTAAGCGGGACGGCCCGCGGTGGTGACACAGAATCTACTCATGTGGCGGTGACGTGGTGTGTTCCATACTTCAAATTTAAAAAAGACTAATAAATAGGTACCTATTATTCATGTAATTATTATCAATAAATATTTTAGAAAAACTACTAGTTTTTACTTTCCTTAAATTCGAAATGAAAAGTAGAGTGTTTAACGCGGGTGAAAGTCATCAATTCCCACTCGGACTATAGCCTATAGTCTAAATGCCTCGTATGGGAGTTGATTCCTTCCGACCCTTGTATAACAATCTACTATTTCATTTAATGGGTCAGACCTTCCATCTTTTATCTCTTTTTCTCTTTTTTGTCGCTCACTGCCTTCTTCTTTAGTTTTCTTCTAGAATTGAGTTTCATTTAAGTATTAATAAAACTCGTCCCGAAGGGCCAGTCGGTGTTCCTGACTATAGAAGCTACTTCAATACCTACTTCATACACTTAGTGGTGTCAAACTACGTACCTTCTTGTACCTAATGCGATCATAGGGTAGACCAAACAAAATATTCTCTCGAACAGTGGCGACGAACAGCCAGGGCTCCTGACTAGCATACGACACTCGCGCTCCACCCAGAGACAACGTTCCATCTTTGGGAGTCAGCTCACCCAGGATCAGTTGTAGGAAAGACGACTACAAGAAAAAGATTAAGATTTTAACATTTTTCAACTTAGTTCGTTTGTTTTTTATCTTGACGGAGCCTGTAGCTCCCAGGGTTCGAAATTATCAAGATAATTAAGCTTTTTGATAATTATCCGATAATTATCGGATAATTATCACCTGTGTTAGAAATTCATTTGTTGTATTGTTTCATAACAAATACATTATAATTTGGCAATTCTCACAGAAAAAAATTATAATATTCATTTAATATCCAAAACAAAGTACCATTAATTGTAGGCAGATTGAGTAAAAATCAGTGTCCGTCAGATTCGACACTATAATTAAATTAAATTGAATGAAGTAAAGCCAAAGGAATATCTTCTTCGTCCGATGATGATTCTATTTCCATTAGCGTTCCGATACACGCAAGTGCAGAAATGTTCATTCGAATACAGTTCACTTTCACGAGTGCATTTTTTGTTATTATCAATCGATAATTATAAGAATTTTATATCACGATAATTATCCTTTCGAACCCTGGTAGCTCCCCAGAAAAGTTTAGTATTAAGAAAATGCAGCCAGTTTCGTATTTCGGGACAAAACGGAAATCTATTATAGCTTTATAAGTCTAACCTTGCCAGAGCCGACTGGTCCTACAACGCCAACAAACTCTCCAGGTGCAACCTTCAACGTGATGTTTCTCAGGGTGTCGACGACGGAGTCGTACTGCCAGCTCGCCGTCACATTAGATATAGTCAGATCCGTCAGTCTCGGCTTCTCCTGAACTTTCTTCTCTTTCTCTGCTCCATTTTCCAACAGCGAATTGGAATCGAGTAGGATATTCGCTGTTAATTTCTCTGGTTCATTTTCGTCTAACAATAAAAATTCCTAATGGAAGAGAAAAGTAAATATTAACATTAAATAAACAAAAAGCCCTTTATTCAGCTTACACATAAAATACAAAAACTATAAAATATCCAATCCTACTAATAATATTATAAACGCAAAAGTTTGTGAGGACCGGATGGATGGATGGATGGGTGTTTGTTACTCTTTCAGGCAAAAACTACTTTTGATGAAACTTTACAGTAATATGCCTTATACCACACTTATGTACATTAGAACTAGCTTCTGCCCGCGACTTCGTCCGCGGAAACTTGTTTTAACATAAGATTATAAATCAAATCAAACGTTTATTTGCTAGAAATACCTAAGTGTCATTGTATTCTGCCTGCAAGCAAGAGTGCAAATTGTATTAAGTTTACATACATTTTTATTATCTTACTATTATTTACTATTATCATGCAATTATTTACTATTCAATTTACTAATGTCTATTGTTAAAATTCTAATAAATATACAAATTTTCAATTTTTATGTTCCATATAGGTGTTCCTTAATACTATAAAAACAATACTTCAGAAGCCATTCTGTCAATTCTGTCTTGAACACATTCCCCTGTAATAATTTTAACTCGTTTGGTAAGTTATTATAAACTAAGACACACATATTAAACACATTTTTCGTATAGATATCTTTATGACAGGTCGGTTGATACAGTAGGTTGCGAAACTTAGCCCTTTTTTGTCTAGTTAGGACCTCACTATAATTATTGTTTAAAGTAGAGCATGTTTTTTGGTAAAGAGGATCTTTTATGTACATACAAGGAATTGGAAGAATTTTATATTTTTTAAATAAAGGTTTGCAACTACACACATCAAAAGTGTCTAGGGATCAAGCATTTTTATGCGGATTTCTTGAGATTGAGATGTGGCTTTGTAATAAATTTATGATTTTATAAATTTATATGGATCCTTTTTGGTGCATTTCATAATTTGAATCAGGAACTGTGAATCAAATTCGAGTAAAAGATGAAAATCAGCTGTCAATATTTTTCCTATAAAAACATACAACGCATTGAAGACATTATTAGTGCTACTGTTTCCCTACTACTGATTAAAACCAACGTTATTATGGAGCGGCGACGTCATTTAAGCAGGGAAGAAATGCTCAGAGCCGTGGGAATGATAGAAGCTGGTTCCCGGCAACGTACTGTGGCTTTAGCTCTGAATACAAGTCAGAGTGTTATCAGTCGACTTTGGACACGTTACCGAAGCACTGGTACCGTGGCTGAGCGCCATGGAGGACGGTATCGCTGCACCACACGGAGACAAGACCGATACATTCAAATCTTAACTCGAAGAGCTCCAACAATAACCGCCATGATGTTAGCCGTGAGGCTTCATCACTCTTCAGGGAACTTAATTAGCGACCAAACAGTCAGAAACCGCTTGCATGAAGTGAACCTTCATTCCCGAAGACCGCTACGGGTACCACCTATAGCAATGCACAATCGTAGGATTCGATATCAATGGGCTCTTGAACACAGAAATTGGGCAGAAGAACAATGGCGTTTCGTGTGCTTTTCTGATGAGTCTCGTTTTGGTATGAGACCGGATACAAGACGTATACGACACTGGAGAACCCCTGGACGCCAACAGCGATTAAAATCCTGCCAGGAAGTCCATCCTTATAGTGGTGGAACCATCATGGTATGGGCGGGTATTTGGATCGGCGGAAGAACTGAGTTGATTTGGATCAGAGGCAACCTCAACGCTCAAATTTATGCTGAGACGATTGTATCAGACGTCATCGTTCCTCTACAAGTGCAAATCGGTCCCTTATTTCAGTTAATGCATGATAATGCACGACCGCACACCGCAAGAGTTGTAAGACAGACTCTCGCCGCAGCTAACATCAATGTCCTGCCCTGGCCTGCTCAGTCGCCAGACTTGAACCCGATTGAGCATGCATGGGATATGCTACAGAGAAGAGCTCTGCCGAATATGGAAGGTATCCAGTCGCAAGAAGACCTTTTTTTGTTGTTGCAACGAACATGGGCGGCCATTCCACAGCGTGATTTGGATGAACTCATTTTGAGTATGCCAAACCGATGTTCTTGTGTTGTTAGTGTTCGCGGTATAAACACGGATTATTAATTGTTTAAGTTGCCCAATAAAATTTTAAAGAAAACTGTTATTTCAGTCTTTTTTTCGAACTTTTGTGTTAGTGGTTCAAATGTCAAAAATCCCTTTATTAGGAAAATGTCAAATTTCTTTATTAATGCAAAGGTGACTTGGTTTATCGTTACTGTGACAAACGAAAACACTTTATTTGATGAATCCTTAAAGAAAATTTTAATTAATATCAATCAGGAGAAAAGTTATTGCAAAAATATATGTTGATCCCTAGACACTTTTGATGTGTGTATCTAGGAACCAAGCCTTGTTGATAACCCGGATGCATCGTGTTTGAATTTTAAATATTAACTCTGTCGATATCGATCGAGTTGCCCCAAATTATTAATCCATAGCTCAGTACGGATGACACATAGCCATGGTAAGCCGATAGAGCAGCTTCTACAGAAACATTTTGCCTTAGGTACCTTTTTTAATGCAAATACAAATCTATCGAGTTTCTAACAAACTGTTTCTATATGGCTTTTCCAATTTAAACTTTTATCTAGAAATTTAAAGTGGAAAAGCCATATAGAAACAGTTTGTCAGAAACTCAAAAATTTCGAGTCATCTACTTGTTCTACTTTTTTGTCTTTATACATAATATCCAAAGTTAATTGTTTTGCATTGTAAATTCGATTAATTTTGTTTTACTAATGTTTATGTTTAAATTATTGTTTTCCATCCAAGTTACTATATCTGATAGGGCCATTTCGGTAACTGATTTATAAGCGTTTTTATCCTGACATTTTATAATAATGGTAGTATCATCTGCAAAAAGAATACATTTCTGCAAAATGGCCTCTGGAAGATTGTTTACATAAAGCAAGAAAAGTAAAGACCCGACAATGCTACCCTGAGGCACACCATTTTCATTTACCCTTTGATTTAATTTTTTCTTTGAAATACATTCTGCTGCCTTTCACAACTTTGGATATCTCTGTTCACTGTTTTCTGTTCCGTAGTTAGCTAGATATCCATTCATATGCTTTTCCCTTATGTCATAAAAGTCTAACTTGTGTAAAAGTTTAGAGTTATTTACAAAGTCAAAAGCCTTACTCATATCTAGAAATAGGGACACTACTGGGTTGCCACTATTTATGCTTTCTGTCACATTTTTTATCAAATTAAAGATTGCAAGGGCAGTTGAACTTCCCTTGCGGAAACCAAATTGCTCTTTGCATAATATCTCATGTGTAGAGAGAAAGTTGTTTAACCTACTAAGCATAGCCTTTTCAAAAAATTTTGACAAAATAGAAACTATAGTGATGGGCCGATAGTTGTTAGGATCTGACTTATTTCCCTTTTTAAAACATAAAAGATAGATGGTGTCGCGGACTTTTTTGTATAAATAATTAAGAAGAACCAGGTTGCCATACATTGTTTTCAATTTTAATCAACTGTTTAGGCAGCGCATGCAAATAATTCTGTTTTATGAGGTGGTTCTTTCCGACTTGCTAGACAAAAGTTGTAATAGCTCGGTTAATATAGATGTTATAAAAATAATGTATAGCCTATAGCACTCAGAAATAATGTAGCTTTCTACCAGTGAATTTTTTTTTAGAATTGGATCATCAGTTAAAGAGATTACCCCGTACATACAAACTTACAAACTTTACCTCTTTATAATATTAGTATAAATAAACACATAGGATACTTTTTTAGGGTTCCGTAGCCAAATGGCAAAAACGGAACCCTTATAGATTCGTCATGTCTGTCTGTCATTCTGTCCGTCTGTCTGTCTGTCTGTCTGTCCGTCCGTATGTCACAGCCACTTTTCTCCGAAACTATAAGAACTATACTGTTGAAACTTGGTAAGTAGATGTATTCTGTGAACCGCATTAAGATTTTCACACAAAAATAGAAAAAAAAAACAATAAATTTTAGGGTTCCCCATACTTAGAACCGAAACTCAAAATTTTTTTTTTCATCAATCCCATACGTGTGGGGTATCTATGGATAGGTCTTCAAAAATGATATTGAGGTTTCTAATATCATTTTTTTCTAAACTGAATAGTTTGCGCGAGAGACACTTCCAAAGTGGTAAAATATGTGTCCCCCCCCCCATGTAACTTCTAAAATTAGAGAATGATAAAACTAAAAAAAAATATATGATGTACATTACCATGTAAACTACCACCGAAAATTGGTTTGGACGAGATCTAGTAAGTAGTTTTTTTTAATACGTCATAAATCGTAAACCGCAATTTAAAATTCATTTAATCAACTTAAAAATAAAAAATTAAATTAATTTCATAAACATAAACCTTATGCATAAACCCGGATGTTACCCTCGGTGCGCGAGTCCGACTCGCTCTTGCCCGGTTTTTTTTTTTATTTCGATATTTCCACGGGATCGACACTTATTCGGATGAAACCGCGGGGCGCTGCTAGTCGTGTCCATCGGCAAAACTCTCCTCCAACTGTTGCATAGAAATCATATATCTTCAGTTTGGTCCTGCTGTTGGGAGGACAGCCTTGTGCGTTGCATTTCTCGTCTTATTTTACCTTTAACACTAGTAGTCTACGTGGTTCTAAGTTCTAGAACAGTTTTAACTTTTGGCCCAAGAGGGTAAAACAATCAGTTAGAAGATTTGTCAATAAATAATAACATAAGAAAAACCATCTTACCTCCAGTCGCCTGATGGTGACCTTTGTTTCAGCCAAGTACGCAAGTCCCAGAGGCAAAAAGATGTTGCACGCCAGTTGCATCAAGTTGAAGTACTGCACCAATGAGAAGGTAGTCTGGGCTCGAATATCGCCCCCAATCAGGACGAATGTCGCGATAGCAGAGAACAGAATGAATCGCTCAGTGAACACGCCCAGGGCTGTTGAGAACCCTTTGACGAAAGATGTCTTCAATATGTAGCCGACTTCCAATCTGGAAATTAAATAATTTAACACCAATGTGTATCTTATTGATGTCTCGCGAGCGAGTTTTGTGTGTGGGTCTAGTATACGTGGACTGGCAGTTGTGTCCACGTATACCATACGTGGACACAACTGCTAGTGCGAAATACTTGACAGTAAAAAATAATTGACACAGAAAACTTGAGATTACGCGGTGCAGTGGTACGCATATAACCTTTTCTTTGTGATGTTTTGTGTACAAATTTTCTGTATTCTATTAATGAAGACGTAACGGTACTTACTTTCGTAATCGGTGGACTAGTTTTTCGAAGGGCGTCTCCCAAGCGTACATTTTGATCACCTGTACTCCTTCAACCAGTTCACTCATCACCTTTACTCTTTGATCTGTTCGACGTGCTATTTTACCGCGAAGCTTTCCTTGAAGGTTGCTCAAATATACTAGAAACAAAAGAACGATTATTATTTATTGGAAAAAAGGATTATTATTAATAATTCATTTTATTGAGGGTCACATCCGATTTAGAAAGAAAAGAAAGAAAAAGCTTTTATTTGTGGCAAGCATGACGCAAGAGAAAGAATTCAAACTCAAAAAAACCGGGCAAGAGCGAGTCGGACTCGCGCACCGAGGGTTCCGTAACATCCGGGTTTATGCATAAGGCTTATGTTTATGAAATTAAATGTTTATTTTTGAGTTGATTGAATGAATGGTAAATTGCGGTTTACGATTTATGACGTATTAAAAAAAAACTCCTTACTAGATCTCTTTCAAACCAATTTTCGGTGGTAGTTTACATGGTAATGTACATCATATTTTTTTTTATTTATTTATTTATTTATTTATTTATTTATTTATTTATAATAAGCACACCAACAGCACAGTCACTTACAATTCAAATAAAAAAATCATCTAAAATTAGCATTTCAGTAACCATGCAAATAACAGGTATGCATAACATCTAAAATTTAAAAAGTATATGAGACAAAGGAGAACAATAAAAAGTGTATCTAGAACACTACAAAAACAAACCGATTAGAGCTGCATAGAGCTGTTTAGTTTTATCATTCTCTTATTTTAGAAGTTACAGGGGGGGGGGGGACACAGATTTTATCCCTTTGGAAGTGTCTCTCGCGCAAACTATTCAGTTTAGAAAAAAATTATATTAGAAACCTCAATATCATTTTTGAAGACTTACCCATAGATACCCCACACGTATGGGTTTGACGAAAAAAAAAATTTTGAGTTTCGGTTCTAAGTATGGGGAACCCTAAAATTTATTGTTTTTTTTTCTATTTTTGTGTGAAAATCGTAATGCGGTTCACAGAATACATCTACTTACCAAGTTTCAACAGTATAGTTCTTATAGTTTCGGAGAAAAGTGGCTGTGACATACGGACGGACAGACAGACAGACGGACAGACAGACAGACATGACGAATCTATAAGGGTTCCGTTTTTGCCATTTGGCTACGGAACCCTAAAAAGAACAAGTGCGTTACATCCACGCAAAACGGCCATCTGTCAGCATAATGCTACGAGCGAGACTGAGCCCCAGCACTGGTTTGCAGCGACGTGATGACGTCAACCATTACCATCTTTATAACACCTACCCCCCCTTCCTACCCCTCTCATTTACCCAACTATAATTCCGGCCACACTTTTAGTATCTAATTTATAACAACGATAAAATCATAGTTTACCTTGTACAAGAATGGTTTGCACGGCAACAACGAGTAGAGCAGCGAGGGTGGCGATGCCGACATGCTGCCACACCAAGTAGCACACCACAGGCACCACGATTGGCGTTATCCATACAAAGTTCAGGAATAAGGTCACTAAGTCAAACCGATTCACATCATTTGACATCAAGTTGATCACTTGTCCGGGTTCTGTCTTGCTCAAACCGGCGCGGTTGAGTTTTAGTATCTAAAATTAAAGAAATACGTTACTCTGGTTTACCCAAATTACATATCCATTTTTAATGCTTTGCCCATTATTCAGTATCAACATTTTTAGGCCGAACAATTATCCTTTTCAGTTGCAAAGATATAATCGTCGTCGTTTCAGCCGATAGACGTCCACTGCTGGACATAGGCCTCCCCCAATTTTGGGGGGGGTTTGCCATAATCGCCACGCTTGGCAGGCGGGTTGGCGATCGCAGTATGGTATGATGTTGGAATAAATAGAGAACGCTGCTGCCCATTCTCCGGTAAGACCCTTAGTCGCCTTTTACGACACCCACAGGAAGTAAGGGGTGGTGCAAAGATATAATGCGGCGTATTAATAATAAGATCCCTCACCTTTCTGTACATTAAAGAACAGCTAGCTATCCTTATTCTCATGCCGACCCGACCCTGGGACAGGTTCGTATGGTTCAGCATCAGAGCTGACAAAGTACTACACACGTTCATCAAGAAATTGAAAATATGTGCGTCGCGGTAGCTTTCTGGAGTCTTCTCTTTTGAAAAGTATTCTATGAATAAGGCTAAGGTGAAAGGGATAAGGGGCCTGAAACAAAAATAAAATGGAATGCTCAAACACGGCATAAGAGGACTGATGATACCAGGACATTTTATAATTTAAATCTGTGCTTACCAAATAACGATCATAAGCAGGCCTACCGCAAGACCGCACAGCATGTACTCAAACCAGAAGGATCTGAGTATGGCCTTCGTGAAGGAAGGCTTGGTGTCGTTTTTCTTTGCATTGTCCAGCTCCTCCTGCCAGGCTTGTTCGAGGCGGTCGCCGAGGCGGCCGGATGAGTCCTCGCTGCGGGCTTGCCACAAGTCGTTTAACGTTAGGCCTTGCTTGAACCCTTTCCGAAATAGCCTGAAGCTCCATCTATAATTATAAATAAATTGCACTTATAAGTACTTATGTGTTATTAATTGTATACTTCTCTGTTACATGTAAAGCTACGAAATTCGAGTTATTCCGGTTTCTGGTACCTAAATCGTTAAGCAATTTTAGTGATATATTTCTAAACCCTCATTAGCGAAATGCCACATTTTATATGTAAAAACCGGCCAAGTGCGTGTTGTGATTCCTGACCCGACCACTACATGGAACGGAGATTTCACTATGGCACAAAATGGTTATTTTAATTGTGCTTTATTGTGCCACTTATCCCAGGAATTTGTGCCTTTTACTTTTTGAGTAATAAGAGTACGATTGTGGTCGGGCTGGGGATCATGGTTCCTGACCCGACCACAACCAGATCTAATAAAATATCAATAGTGGGAAGTTACTGATTATGCCAAAAATTTGTGTCAAATTGTGCCTATGGCACACGAAATTCTTTTACTATTCGTATCACGGAATCTATCTTGATTCGGATAAAATTGAATAATCAAGAAATAAAGTGTGTCAATCACACGCTATGCAATTTTACTACGACTTTGCAAGCAGTTTTATTTTGTGAAATTATGCTATACATATATAAAGCACTTTATTATTTTATTTTACTGGATGAGTTCACGACTTCGTACGCGTATATATGTCTTTATAAAAAAACATTACAACCACTATGTTTTGTAGGATTACATTATTGTGTTAAGCTTGTGTAAAAAAACCAGTCAAAAGCGAGTCGGGTTCGTATCCTTAGGGTTAGTTGAAATTTAAACATAAATTAACTCGTTTAAACAGTACCAGTATAAGCTGAACCCTTGCTGGATACTTTTACTATTAATACAGGGGTCAAGAAGTTAATAGTTAAGAATTAACCTTCTAAAGTATAAAAACATAGTTTTCAGACTTTTTCCTTTACTTGTAATGTAAGAAATTGCATCTTGCCGAATTTCATGATTCTAGGTAAACGGGAAGAAGTCCTACAGGTTTTAATTCCCGAGCGATTTCCATAGAAATTGATCAAATAAGCGACATAAATGGTCATATCTTTAATTGCCTTGACTTAGAAATTTGATTTTTTTTTTCCGCAAGGAACTGCATCATCATCATCATCATTTCAGCCGAAAGAAGTCCACTGCTGGACATAGGCCTCTCCCAAAAGGGGGAGGGTTTGCCATAATCGCCACGCTTGGCAGGCGGGTTGGCGATCGCAGTATGGTATGGTGGTGGAATGCATAGAGAACGCTGCTGCCCATTCTCCGGTTAGACCCTTAGTCGCCTTTTACGACACCCATGGGAGGGACCGCATAATTCATTGTTAATTTCAACTTGATATGTCGACGCGTAATTGTCGATTATAATATTTTCTAGACCTATGATTCACTAATTAACGGAAATGCACTTATCATAGGTACAACTATCGTTATTTACGTAACGTATTGGGCGGCAAATTATTCTTACTGGTAAAAAGTTCTTTCAAACTACCCACATTTCAGCTTTAAAACTAAAAGCAAAAAGAGTCGTACCTCGTTACGTAAATAACAATAGTCGTACATATGATAAGTGCATTTCCGTTAAATAGAGAATCAAATAAAAAAATATCAAATAATAATATAATAAAAAATCAGTTGTTTCATACATTTTGGTCAAGTAGGTATTGAAGTTTTGTATGAAACAGCTGATTTTTAGGGTTTCGTACCCAAAGGGTAAAAACTGAACCCTATTACTAAGACTTCGCTGTCTGTCCGTCTGTCTGTCTGTCTGTCACCAGGCTGTATCTCAAGAACCGCGATAGCTAGACAGTTGAAATTTTCACAAATTATGTATTTCTGTTGCCGCTATAACAACAAATACTAAAAACAAAATAAATTAAATATTTAAGGGGGGCTCCCATACAACAAACGTGATTTTTTTGCCCTTTTTTGCTCGATATCAAAAATGGCAACAGGTAGGCACTTGAAATATTCACAAAATATTCAGTTGTATTTTAACTTTAATAATAAATAATAAAATTAAAATAAAATAAATATTTAAGGGGGGCTCCCATACAACAAACATGTTTTTTTTTTGCGTTTTTGCCTTGTGGTACGGAACCCTTCGTGTGCGAGTCCGACTCGCACTTGGCCAGTTTTTTTTCGTGATTTCAGAGTTGGTCAGTGAAAGTTGTTTATATTCATGGGTAGAACACCATATAAAAATTTGGATGATCTTTGAAAAGTAACCCTGTATACGCGAACAAAGTCGTGAACACATCCAGTAAAATAAAATAATGAAGTGCTTTATATATGTATAGCATAATTAAACAAAATAAAACTGCTTGCAAAGTCGTAGTAAAATTGCATAGCGTGTGATTGACACACTTTATTTCTTGATTATTCAATTTTATCCGAATCAAGATATATTCTGTGATATGAATAGTAAAAGAATTTCGTGTGCCATAGGCACAATTTGACACAATTTTTTGGCATAATCAGTAACTTCCCACTATTGATATTTTATTAGATCTGGTTGTGGTCGGGTCAGGAACCATGATCCCCAGCCCGACCACAATCGTACTCTTATTACTCAAAAAGTAAAAGGCACAAATTCCTGGGATGAGTGGCACAATAAAGCACAATTAAAATAACCATTTTGTGCCATAGTAAAATCTCCGATCCATGTAGTGGTCGGGTCAGGAATCACAACACCCAAGTGCGTGTTGGGCCATGCACAGTGTAGGGTTCCGTAGTAGCCCGTTATCACAATGTAGTACGATTCTGTTGTTCTTTATTCTGAATATTAAAAAAAAAAAAAAAACATATTTTGTTTTTCAATGCAAGTTTTTACCCGTTACAAACAAGCAACTACTTCAACTTAGTCACTTTAAAAGATTAATGCTAAGGATTTTGTTTTGGCACAAAATTATCCAACACCCAAGTTCAACGACTATTACTGCTAAACTAATAAAGTTATCTTAACCGCTATAGTTTTCCTCTAAAGTTCATGAAATATCACTAGCACTATCATCGTGAATTTTTCCAGATTTTTCAAGCCAGCAGTTTAGGTTTTAGAGGAGGGGGAACGCCCTACTGGAACAAAAATTGCACTTTAAAGTTTAATATTTCGTAAATGGAGCATTCAATCGAAAAATAATTTTAGCAACCCTCAAGTCATTTTTTTTTAATCCTTAATGTTACAATTTTATTTTAACATAACACCTGCCAAACTGCAAAGCAATTTGTCGGCAGTAGGTTCCCGTGGATTTAAGCACGACTTTTTGCTTGATTAAATATTAAAATTAAATTAAGTTAAAACTAAGACTAAAACCATGGCTCTGTAGGCAAGGATTCCATATGTAAATACAGAGTATAATAGTTACCCACAGAGCCATAGGTTCTACAAGACACAGCTACTACACGCAGCGGCATCAGCCAACAAACGCCATGAGACAATCTCATAGTACCTAATCTGCATTTGCGGCCTATTAGCCAAAAATGTAAACAAACATGAGTTTATGGAAAAACAACTCAAAATCCATCACAATAAAGTTCAGTTTACGCTACTACTTCAAACATTTATTCCTTTTTTTAGTAGTGCTAATCACTCTAAAATCAACCTAATCAACATTAAAATAACGTTGATATCTATATATTTAACTTGAAATAAAATTAATTAGAAAAAAGTTTGAATAGACTTTATACGGCAAGCAAACTTAGGATAAGACCCCACGACATCAGTCGACCGAGGCCGCCGTAGGTGGTGGTGGTGGTGAGAATGTATTGGCATGCACTTAGTTTTGCTTACATTAATAATAATGCCATTGTCGTGTGCCCATTTAATTATATTGTCCAAATCGTCTTGTATTGCTTCTTGTAAGGACGTTTGGTCCTTACCACTGAATATGAGACATGTATCGTCGGCGTACATATAAGCTTTACATTTTTTGACAAAATTGCACATACTATTAACGTGTACAATACCTATAACCAATAGGCCCATAAACAGATCCGGTAGGAACACCATACTTGACAGCGCCTTCCATACTTTGAACATTAGCAACCCGAACTTTAATAGTTCTTTTCTTTAAGTACTGACCAAACCATCTCTTGATTGGTCCACTTAACCCATACTCATCCATAGCCTGCAACAGGCCGTCGTGATCCAAGGTATCAAAGGCTTTTTTGAAGTCTATAAATACTGCTACCACTAAGTTTTTATCATTAAGGTATTTATATCATCCGTAAATCTTGCTTGCGCCGTTGCCGTGCTTCTGTTTGGTCTAAAACCATGTTGAATGTCGGTAATGATGTCGTTTTTACCCGACTGCGCGACGCAAAGGAGTGGTAATGTGTTCATCAGCCTATGTATGTATGTTTATATGTTCCTTTGAAGCACTATACAGACCAAACGCCTGGGCCGATTTTTATGATTCACACGTTAATCGATTCCTCTTAGTCCGGCGAGTGTCACTAAAGACATGACGTTAGTGAAAATTCAATATGGCGACTACAGGACGCCATATCAATTTTTTTTTTAATTTTTTTTTTCAAAACCTATCGAGTGGGGTATCAAAATAAAGAGTTTTAAAAGGTGATTACAAAAATATATACAACATATATAAATAAATAAATATTTAAGGGGGGCTCCCATACAACAAACATGTTTTTTTCGGCGTTTTGCCTTGTGGTACGGAACCCTTCGTGTGCGAGTCCGACTCGCACTTGGCCAGTTTTTTATATTATACATTAATGACTTGCCTAAATGCATTGAAGAACCGGTGACCCTATTCGAGGACGACAGTACTTTGACATTACCTTGTAAAAGTGTAGAGACGTATGAGAATGATATTAATAATTCCTTAAAATCGGCTATACAATGGATGCAGGGAAACAATTTGAAAATAAACCTAAAGAAAACGAAGGCTATACATTTTACGCAACGGTTACCTAGCATGAACCTAAACATACAATACCTACTGCAATGAAAACATACAAAATTTCTTGGACTCCAGATTGATCTTTTTTTCTATTCTATTCTATAAAAACCTTAACTAGAAAGCACATATTGAGGTTTTATGTAAAAAACTTAGTATGTCTGCATACGCTTTACGCACACTTTCATTCACATTACATACGGATGCTCTTCTTACAGCGTACTATGGTTTAGTAGAATCCCATCTACGCTATGGGCTAATATTTTGGGGTAACTCGACGGAAAAAGAATCAGCATTCAAGTCTCAAAAAAGATGTTTACGGGTGATGAGAACTTGAGAGGACTGATAACTGCGTGCCTTATTTTAAATTATTTTAAAAATTACAAGATATTAACTTTATCGTGCTTGTACATCTTCATAAAGGCAAGAAAATGCTAATAGAATAGTTAAAATCACGCACCTATGCAGATATTGAATTATTGTTACAATAAGTGGAAATTAGTTAATTGGCACCGCCACACGCACACGCACATCCTATCATACACACATCCAGACCAACCACACACCTCTCACACCTCGCACACCCCAAATACATCACACACCACACACACTCGACACACCCCTCACACATCACACACTCCGCACACCCAACACACCCACATTAATGTATAAAAGTGTAATTTTAGGAACTAAAAATAATATTAAAATAAAATAATTTTGTAAAGTGTACAAACAGTCAAAGCTATGGAAGTGCGGAGTCTCCTAACACAGGCGTCATCATGCTTAAAAGGAGGCTCCAATCATAAACTAATGTAAACTAGTTGGTACAGAAATAAACATTTTGTATTTTTTGAATTTTGTATTTTGTACATATTACTACTGTGTTCCTTAAGCCGAATCCGCATTACTATAAGCGTCTAGCTGACATATTCCCACGCAATAGACGTGACAATGGTCAACTTTGTCTCCAATCCGCTAAGACGACCCTAATGCGCAGAAGTGTGTACTGTATGGCTCTATTCATTTATAACAAACTACCTAAATGTTGGAGAGAAAGTCTACCTCAATCTATGTTTAAAAATAAACTTCGTACTTTTTTGACCGCCAGAGCATATTAAAGCGTTACTGAGTTCCTTAATGAAAAGGAATTCGTCTTGACATAAGGAATTAAATTCATTCGGAGCTACTTATATAATAATGTTGATTTACTCTATAATTTTAATAACCCATTAATAATAAGTATGACGACTTTTAATTTTTTTTTTTTATTATATAAATCTATTATTTTGCACGTCACGTAGTGACAAACATGTTTGCACTTAATTTACTTTATCATCTTGTATGCACTTTCTATGTATGTACACACACATGTTTAAGCAAATAAAAAACTCTTATCTCTTATCGCTCTTATCTGTTACGGTTTTTAAAAGTCACTCACTGTTGAATGTTTTATTTTCTTATCTCATCGGGTATAATGACGGAGCGTGATTGAATCTGCGAAACATTAATGCTGTGTCATAAGTAATATCTAATTATTATGTACTCATCATATCAGCCGAAACTCATCATATCTCTTGAACCTCATGGCCAATGTACATGGCCATGAGGTTCATAGAGATACTTATGATGAGTTTCGGGTGTATTTCGCTTAAATTTATTATAATGTGTCGTTGTTTTTTTGTCATATTTTATCTATAAGGAAATGTCTTCGGTATTCTCTGATAAGTTTGATGGACAGCCAACAAGTGTACACAACTGAGTTAAGTAGGTAAAGGCAGCTAACTGCTACTAACTGTTTTTAATGTAATTAACTTAACTTAAAATAACACAAATTGCTAACTCTCAAGTCTTAGAATCTATTGCCCCTTTTCAGTAACACTTGATGACACATAAATAAATGCCTAAATATAAGCGCGCTGTAGTATTTTCAACGCTCGACTAAGCGCAGAAAGTTGGAGAATCAACAATGCAAAAATATTTAGGCAATTTTGTTGTTTTTTTTTTATTACTAAATGGGCCCGCTCTTGACCCCGATCACGCCTGATGGAAAGCGATAGATGAGGTCTATGATGGAACGAGCGTGCCCAGAAGATGCCTGTTCACTCTTGCTTTGAAGGCAGACGGGTTAAATGTGGGAGGGAACACATGCCGGCAGAGAGTTCCACACTTTGGCTGTGCGCATAATAAAAGTGGAGGAGAAGCGCTGAGTAGGTACGACTCGTTGTTGTTTGAGTTTGACTTGTTTTCTAATGTTAGTATACACGTGCATATCTATATCTTTAATTTTGAATTTAAACAGTCCATATTATAGGCTTTTCTGATATTTTTTTATCTAAGTATCTTAGGTCTGTGTCAATCTACATGATAAAGATCGACAATGAGCTGTTAGAAGTTATGTTAGGTACTGGGAAATCGGTGTGAGATAAGTGTAACAAATTTATTATTCTCTTAGCTTTATTATAGCTATATTTATCTTATCAATTTATTAAACTGGAGTTGTCTTAGTATCTTATCTTGAACCGGACATTAGAGTGGTTTCTTAAAAAATAAAGTAATAAATTAAACACGTGACAGTACATTTTGCCATCATCTAAAGATGATCATTCTGTGTACGAGTACCTACAAGAGAGAATACTTGAAAAGTAAAAATAGGTGCGTTTATACCTAAGAATACGCCTGTGGCTAAGTAAATCTTGACACACCAAGACCCCTCTGTGCCTCGGAAAGCACGTTAAGCCGTTGGTCCCGGGTGTCATTCCTGGATCTTTGACAGCCAGAAGTCGTAGGGTAGTCAGAAGCCCGAAAGTCTGACAACCAATCTTACCAAAGTGTATCGTATTACCCAGTAACTGGGTTGTGGAGGTCAGATAAAATACTGGTATTCAGCTGCATCCGGTTAGACTGGATGCCGACCCGTACCTATATTGTTCCCTACCATACCCAAAAGCCGGCAAATACTTACGTTAAAAAAATATTGGAGATAACGTTGGATTTTTCATGAGGATTCTTCTCCGTTAGTATCACTTTGGATTCCATAGCGAAACGAAGATTGTTCTAATATTTTGTAACTATTGGTTTCCACAGCATCTGTGTATTGAAACTGCAGATCAGCGAAGACTGCCGGCTGACCTAGATAAATGATTAAAATATATTAGCTACACAACGAAAGGTATGCAAGATTTGAGGGAAAATTCTTTTCTTCGTAATGTATTATCAACAGGTTTACTTATACTGTCTAAATAGATAACTGTATTCTTAGAACAGCATAACGAAATCAGGCCAAATGTTCTGAAATTTCAAACGATAACCGATGAACGGAGATTAAATCTGCAATTCAGTTTTTAATACAAATATAAAATACATTTTAAACCAATCAAACTTCTTAATATGAACTTATACTCAGTAACAAAAGTATAGAAATATTTGTTAAATAAATTAAATCAATAATTTTTAAGTTAAATTAATATAAATGTCGGTTCAAAACACAATAAGTCTGTGGTTCAAAATGAACTGTTGCTACGGCGTAGCTCGCTACGCTACGAGTACCAGCTACGCGTCAAAATCGCGAAATGGGAAACTTATGGAAAACAAATCGGGATTCGGGACAATACGCTAACAGGCACGCTAGTTTTTTTTCCAGTAGACATTTATTAGTATTAACATACAGTATTTGAACAAGGAACAAATGGTCGAATCGACTCACACATGCAAAACGCGTTTACCTTCTTACTAATAAACGTATTTTAACAGATTAATTATAACACGCCGTTTTTCAGTCGTCAGTAATTTGACTTTCGAAAGAAGAAGACAAAGCGTTGTGTGACTATACAGACGCTATACAACGTTCATTAGTAAAGGGGTATATCTATAAGCATGCTTCAGGTAACCAGTTAGTCGAGGCTGTTGCTTCGAGACAAGTTGTCCCCAACACCCGTTAGAAAGTAGCTTTTATTTTCACAAAAGGAGCCTTGTTACGGTACTGGTCATCCTTCCAACAACATATTCTATATTTCAGACTACACATACAAGTACCTACACACAATCCATATAGCACTTATTAGTAATAATGACTTAAAAACTATGTTAGTAAACTTTACAAACTAATAAGGGACACATGCCTCCGTGCCCGTACCCAGTACCTTATAAAGGGACTGTCCATGTCCACTTTATCTAACAATGTTTTCAGGATGCTGTTGGACTTTCCGCGCAAACTACCCTTTATTGACGCTGTCTTTCTCATGGCATGAAAATCGTCAGCATCGCGCATCGTCAAGGTCTCATAAACTGTGATTTTGTGGGTTCCCTGTTAACTTAGATCTTTTAAACTACGCAACGGATTTTAATGCAGTTTTCAGCAATAGATAGTGATTCAAGAGGAAGGTTTAAATATGTATAATACAGGCATATTATAGTAGCCGAGAAATTCAAAGATTTGTAATGTGATGTCATAACAAACATATTTTTGTGCGCTTACGTTGCAAACGCTGGCTAAACCTTACGAGATAGATCAAATTAATGTACTACGGAATTGTATATCTTAAAAATATCGATAAAAAAGTCCGCGATGGTATATGTTTAACTCCTAAGGATAACCATAACCAACCACCAAACCATTAACCAACCAGAATATCTTTGGATTTGTATTTTAGTTTTTGCCACCGACTTCCGAAATTAAAGTTATTTTTCTCTTTATTTATAGTGTTTTTGGAAGTCGGTTGTTTTTTTTGGAAAAAAGTTTTTATTTTTCACTTTTTAGCGGGTCAGTTTGTAATTTATCTAAGTTATAATAGCCTAATGTCAACTGCTTATCACCTTTTACCGATGCATGGACGTTAATTGTTGAGGAGTTCTCCTAGTAAGAACCAGGAGAACTGGAGCTGATTGAGAAGTCACCATCAGCTCCACTTCACCATACGCATTGTAATGAGCATAAATTGCTTAGCAGCCATATTAAAGTAATCGAATCGCAACCCGTGAAATATTTGTCATTGAGTAGTGCCATTTGTGGTCTTCATCATCAGTTCCACTTTACCAAATCATAATTTCCGAGAGCAAATGCTCAAGTTACTTTAATAATAAAAACAAGGCAAGGAAAATTTTGCTAAGGGCCAAGATAATGTTACGCTTAGTCGTGTAAAGACGCTGTACGACATTGTATTATGCGACTTGGAACCTACCAAATTGCTAAATAGACCACATGACGAAAAGGCATTGCGTGAAATGCAACGATTGAGGCTTTTATAAATCATCATCAGCCAATTGCAGTTCACTGCTGGTCGTAGACCTCCCGAAGTTTGCGCCAACGTTCGCGATCCTCCGCTTCTCTCATCTAGCCACTACCGGCAACCTTTGTTAGGAAAATTATACAGAAGAAAAACTCGCAAAAGTATTTCACTTTAAGAAGTATTTATTAGTTTTTAGACTAGATGCTGATAATCCTGGCTGCAGCATCAGGCCAACTTATGTCAACATTGCATTGAACTTAAAATTTAGTCCTGTTTAAAATGAGCCCAAACACGACTACGGTGCTGTAATTTCAAGGTTTGTACTTTTTCTGATGCTCGACTGGCTTCAGCATCAGGTCTCTATGTACTTCGGTGTTCCTCATTAACAGTACGTTTATCCACACATCGAGCCATTTTCAATGAGCCTAAACACGATATATCTGCTGTTAGTTGTCGAGGAGTTAGGTACTCTGCAGACTATCCTGACTGCAGCATCAGGTCATAACTTGATGATCATGAGACCAAATGTGGCAAATGCCCAATCAAACATCAAAACAATTTACTAAAACAGTCCTTGCCTGTTCGAGTAACTTCTTACTGTTAAGGAGTTGAACCTTCCATCATCAGCCCAGCTACCTGAGATGGTGACAACCGTACGCAAATACACAAGATACTTCATAAAATATGCGAAAAACAATAAGTAAGCCTATAAAATTTGAGGGTTGCTCTCGATTTCTCTAAGATCCCATCATCAGATCCTAACTTAGTGACAATGGGACCACCTCAGAACTATCTACTTTCGAACAAAAAAAGAATTTTGAAAATCCGTCGATAATTGGCGGAGTAATCGATGAACAAACATACAAAAAAAAAAAAAAAAAAAAACATACAAACAGCCGAACATAGTACCTCCTCCTTTTTGTAAAGTCGGTAAAAATGGGTTATTTACCAAGCTATTTTAAGCAATACAGTATTATTCCATACCTAATTAAATACATTAAATACGTTGTACATTTCGTGGAGATCAAAATTGCTCTTTACAGCATATATCATTAAAATGAATATATTAGAAGATATCAGAGATTTAAAAAGCGGGGGCAGAGTGGCTGGCTGGCGGTACGTAGTTCCCCGGGTCAGATAGTTACCTACTTACTACAGTTGTACTATTTATTCTGTGCTAATAGTTATAAGCTAAGCACTGACAATATTGAAGTATCGAATTGTGGTTTTAGCAATTGAAATCGTTTTCTGTAAGAAAGACTTGTTTTATACGGGTGTTCCATATAACTAGGTATACGTTACCGACGTGTAGTCCAAGGTATGGCTCTTTTAATTGAATAATGAACTTTCTTTTACAACCTCATGACAGCAACAGCTAGGCCGATCCGAAACAATGAGCTGCAGTTCATCCATATATTATATTTTTTTTGTTCAGTGAGGTAATCGAACCCTACTTCGTAGCGCAGCAACTAAACACTCACGATTCATGAATGACACTTTAGATTCGTAATGCATGATGCTACCCACTCTATGCAAATATTAGTAAACATTTACCCTCTTCAAGCAATTACTGGTAATGTAAAACGTTGAAGGTAAGACAGCCCATTGTGCACCTAGCTTCTGACGTTTCATAAGTATAATTATGTATAAAGCATAATCAAAATATTTCATTTCACTTATACCAAGTGAAATGAAATATTTTGATTATGCTTTTTTTTATCTGTTTTTATTATACAATAGCTTTTGCCATTCCCACGGGAACGTTCTAGCGCGATACAAAGTACCTACGTAAAGCTCCCAGTCGGCCTTCATGAATCATGCCGTCGAGTGGCGATAACCGTATGAAAATCCGTTCCGTAGTTTTTGAGTTTATCGCGCCCAGACAGACAGACGCGGCGGGGGAACTTTGTTTTATAATAATTACGTAGTGATTGATCATCATCATTTCAGCCAAAAGACGTCCACTGCTGGACATAGGCCATGTAGTGAATATTGGAGATAAATAATAGCCTGCATAAGTTAGTAAACTCTAAAGCCTAAAAAAAAAGAAGAGATTATTGTTCATAATGTCAACTGAAAGAAGTTTTAAAGGTCTGTTTAATTTTAATGTAATCAAATAAAATTGATTTATTCTCTTAATATGTCGTGTATCACCTCAAACACCTAAGTATTTAAGGTGATTTTATTCTTCTATTAATAGCATTTTGTAACATACCTACCAGCCCTAAAGTCAGAAACAAAGACATAAGCAATATAACTTAACTTATTCATTATCTTATTCATTCTCATAAGTCATAGGATAGTGATAAGAGTGATAATACTTGGCTACTGGGTTACGGCAATAATTATGTTGTCGAAAAATACTTACATGCGATTTATAAGCAAGCCAATGAACTTTTGGTTTCACTCTGAATTTTAACACCACAATAAGGACAACGCTAAAATATTACAGGTAAACCTAATTCTTTTAGCACCAAGGATCTTAGTTAAAAAAATACACTCGCACTTTCCAAAATTACGAACTTGTTTACTGTGTAATATGTATTAAAAATTAGAAATTTTCTCAAAAATATGAAAGCACACGGTTTAAAATCCCATCCACTGCTATTAAGTATAATTATTAGATTGTGCTACTTCATTAAAATAATGCCCTTATATTAAATATAAATTTTAAAAATCGCGTCCACGTTCTAACCGATGGAGCGCTGACATGCTCTGTGGTTGATTCCGCACTACCGCACTGACACACGTTGTTGATAGTAAATCAAACTACTACTATGAGGTTAATAAATACAAGATATACCGTCTTATCACGTGGATGCCGATTCCTACATTACAATCAGTGTGATTTCGCACTGTCATCATTACAGTGACGCGCCTGAAAAGCGCGACTTTTCAGGCGCGTCACTGTAATGATGACAGTTTCAGTCGCGTCATGGTTTGCCAGATTTCATTATATTTATCTGTAAGTAATTGTAAAACGGAATCCAAATTTTTAACCCCCAATGCAAAAACGACGGGGTGTTATAAGTTTGTCTTGTTTGTGTCGGGGTGTGTGTGTGTCTGTGGCATCGTAGCTCCCGAACGGATGAACCGATTTTGATTTTGTTTTTGGGAAAAATAACTGTTCTATTCTATTTTTCTCCATGGCAATGGTGCCGACGATGTCGACAATTCTGTCAATGTCAGATGTGATATGAGGAAACGTGGGGGAGAAAAAAAATTAAAACACACAAAATAACTAAAATTCTACATCCAATACGTACCTACTTATGTATTTTGATTTTTTATTGTTCTCTTTTGAATGTATTTTAAATTTTTTTGATTGAAATGACGTTTGTATTTTAATATTTTAATTTTATTTATTTGATTTGATTTGAATGTCTGAGAGTTATTTTATTGTGTGTGTGATTATTATATCAATTTTAATTTTATGTTTTTCTTATGTAATAACGGAATGGACTTTGTCTGAAAAATAAATGAATTATAATACTATTTTAATACTAACATTTCAATCAATCGATTATTTTGTAAAAGTAGGTAGTATTCGGGAGGACAAAACATATGGGTAAATTTTGTTGTGTTTCGCTCTGGGTTTTCAACTCTAGGTGTTGAGCCGAGCATTAAGAATGCAACAGACATTCCAGTGTGTCAAAAAATACTCTGTTGGATTTTACATCTCTGGAAAATACTCTGTTGGATTTTACATCTCTGGAAAATCCAGTGCGCGATAAAAAATCGACCGTGGGTTAGGGGTTCACTTAAATTCGCTACGCTGTTCATTTGTTTGAATTCATGCGTAGTGTAGCCATGTGTCGCAGTGAACGATCCCGCCTACATGCAAGTCGCTACCTCGAAAATCTAAAATCCTCGAAAACCTACTGGGCCTCAAGTCTGCTATTACAATAGTATCAGAATGGTCTATCATTGATTTCATAATTGTTGATTTTGACAAGTTTGGTAATCTACTAATATAATGGCGTCATTATGACTTTCCAATGGTCAACCACTGACACTCCATTGAAAGAAATGGCATAGAATGGTAATCTCGTACCTACATAATGAAAAATTTCTATAAATTAAAATGTACTCTGTGATGAAAAATGAATAACTGACTTAGGCGGTAATCTGCTAAAATTTTGACAGTTTCTTTGATCAGTGACCTACCGTTAGAACATCATTGTGCAGTCATTGCTTTTAATTCGTTACGAGTATCGTATAATTTCTGTGCCACTGACCGACCTGATCAACCATTATGAATTTAGCAGATTACGAACTTTTAGCAAAATGACAATGGAATGGTGGTGGGATCGTGTTGGAATGACGTAGTTATAAAAATACCAGACTAGGGCCCCTGGGCAAGTGAAAGTGATGCAATTACTTTTGAACGCAAAAGAGTGATGGCTATAGTGTGCGTGCGCTCGGATTAAAACGACAATGTGCCAAAACGAATTTACTCCTTTTTTAAACAAAATAAATAAATTAAATTTAAAACTACTTTGAGTAAACTTTGATATGATAATTCTCTATGTTTTAAAGTACATTTCATTGAATTACTCTTAAGCGTGACGCCGTGATGTCGAAAAAAGTAAAAAAATAGATATAACTTTGCAATTTTTTTGTATCAAGAAAAATTCATTGAATCGTGTACCTAGCTACCTATTCCTTTTACATGATACTAGACCAAAGAGTCAAAAAAACATGTACCAAAATGTTCAATCCCTATTCCACATACTGAACAAGGTATACGAAATAGAGAAAGGCACATTTTTTTCAAATTATCACCTTTAAAAAAAAATGCAGCTATGTACACGAAGCTCAGCCGCATGTGCTGTGTGTGTGCGCCTTAATGCAAAACATACGGAACTCTCTCGGATCACTCATAAGCTTGACGACAAATACCATTTATTTGCATTTCGTAGATAGTTATTAAATAAATATTTTCTGTTTCCAATTGTAATTTCAGTTAGTTAGCAAACAGATAAGTAAATACCTATTTCTACGATTAACTAATTATTACACAATTGAACGCAATCATAAGTCAATAGATAAAAAGTATAAATAAATGCCCAAAAAAGCTAGGTATCAAAAAGATTCCTTTAATTGGATTAATCTAATCACACTTCATATATTAGTTGTGTGTGTGTGTGTGTGTGGGGGGGGGGGGGGTGTGTGTGTGTGTGTGTGTAGCTTCTCTGAGCTTATAAATCTGCCTATCCATTGGAGGAGTATCTAGAGCAGAATGGAGACGTGCAAATATTACCCCACAGGATTACGAAGTACTCTATTCCGGCTACTCTGCACTACAAGGTACTAAATACCTAATACTAAAGTACTTACCTAATAGATAGGCAGCCTAAAATGCATATTTACCATTTGCTCGTTCGAAGGCCAGATAAGGAATGGGCCATGATTACTAACTTTAGATAAGTACAGCAATTACATAAAAATCAAATCAAATCCTCAAAGCAAAAAATCAATATTAGTTATCAGATTATCACACTAATATTTTAAAGGCGAAAGTTTGTGAGTGTGTTTGTATGTTTGTTACTTCTTCACGCATAAACGGCTGAACGGATTTGGATAAAATTTGGCACACAGATAGTTTATTAGGTAACCTCCTGGTTACACATAGGATACTTCTTATCCCGATATTCCCACGGGATCGACACTTATGCGGGTGACACCGCGGGGCGCTGCTAGTACAAATATAAAATCAAATTTTGAAAATCAAAATGACCAAATTGTTGTTGATTTAAAAACCATCACCAAAATAAATCACACTAATATTATAAAGACGAAAGTTTGTGAGTATAAACACAGTACAAACATATAAACACACTCCCCACACACACACGTGTGTGTGTGTTTATATGTTTGTTAGTTCTTCACGCTCAAACGGCTAGACCAATTTTGATAAAATTTTGTATGGAGGTAGCCGACACGATTATATGGAGGTAGGCTACTTTTTATCCCGATATTCCCACGGGATCGACATTTACGCGGGTGAAACCGCGGGGCGCAGCTAGTAAATAAACAAAATAAATCTCGCAAACAATTCAATTTCTGTCCTTATTTTTATTTGTGTGTATTAATGTATCTACCTACTTATCTGAATAAATATTAGGTAAGTAGGTAACTCTCTGTGCTCGAACACGAGTCGCATTTGACCGATTTTGATATTGTGAATTTTGAATGTGCATTGGAAAAAGGGACATTTTGAGAAGTGGACATTTAGCGAAAGAGATATTCTGAGAAATGAGGATTTTACGAAGGGACATTTTGAGAAGTGGACATTTAGCGAAAGAGATATTCTGAGAAATGAGGATTTTACGAAGGGACATTTTGAGAAGTGGACATTTAGCGAAAGAGATATTCTGAGAAATGAGGATTTTACGAAGGGACATTTTGAGAAGTGGACATTTAGCGAAAGAGATATTCTGAGAAATGAGGATTTTACGAAGGGACATTTTGAGAAGTGGTCATTTACCTTGCAGCAGCGATGTCACAATCTGTTTTCTGTTTTTGTTGGTTTTGTTTTTGTCTTTGTAAGTGTATTACTAACATAGTTTGTATAGTACCTACCTACTAATACTATGAGTGTTGTTGCTCGAAATAAAATTATTATGAGATACCTACATTATTATTTATTTTTATGATTTTACATATCTCGGAACCATGGGGTCCGACTATTGCAGGATATGGAAAAATAAAAAGTTGGACTAAGGGTTTCGGTGGCCGGCTAGAGTGGAGAGGTATTCCACGGCTATCAGGACAATCCCGGAAGTACGGTCAAGATCTTACTGGGATGCTTCTTTCCTCCGAGCACGTTTGTTCTTGCGAACCTCCACTCTAGCCGGCCAATAAAAGCAAAAACTGGCCAAGTGCGAGTCGGACTCGCACACGAAGGGTTCCGTACCACAAGGCAAAAACGCCGAAAAAAACATGTTTGTTGTATGGGAGCCCCCCTTAAATATTTATTTTATTTTAATTTTATTATTAAAGTTAAAATACAACTGAGTATTTTGTTTATATTTCAAGTGCCTACCTGTTGCCATTTTTGATATCGAGCAAAAAAGGGCAAAAAAATCGCGTTTGTTGTATGGGAGCCCCCCTTAAATATTTATTTTATTTTGTTTTTAGTATTTGTTGTTATAGCGGCAACAGAAATACATCATGTGTGAAAATTTCAACTGTCTAGCTATCGCGGTTCTTGAGATACAGCCTGGTGACAGACAGACAGACAGACGGACAGACGGACAGACAGCGAAGTCTTAGTAATAGGGTCCCGTTTTTACCCTTTGGGCACGGAACCCTAAAAGTGAGGTGGGAGCTCTATTCCTCGTCATTTTTCACTCCAGCCGGCCAATAAAGGCAAGCCAGAGATGAGGAACAAGACTTCTCCTGGGAGATAGGGTCCGTGGGGTCGCTACTGCCCAACAGCTCGCCACATGCTGCCCTGCGGGTTTCTGTATCTTGCTTGGTCTGACTCCTCAAAATAAACTCTAGTCGCAAAGACCTAAAGTTCGGAGCGCAAAAGCCCCACCATGGCGTCAACAGCATGGCAATATATACTGACAGTGGTATTATTATTGGAAGTTCATTACGTCAATTAGTGGGCGAAACAGGTAGGTACCTACTTCTACTTCATGCGGCCAAAGTCACTAGTCATCATCATATTACGAGTATAGACTTGTAAATTACTTTTAAGTAAATAATGGTAGGCCACATAGTAGTGTTATTAATATTCATGTAGCAGCTCCATTAAACGATGACGTGTATATTTTTTGCTCATTTATGCTTTGATTAATAATCAAAGCATTTATGTGAGGGGGAAAGTATAGTGTGTCTCGTTATTATCAGCCATAATTGAATTAGAGTGGGCTACAGTGGGTTGTGTGTTGGATAATGCGCAATAGAAAAACGGTTTGCAGTTCAAATGAGATTATAATTTCACAAACAATTTAATCACGCTAGCAAATTACACACTAGGTAGGTACACGACACAACCAGATACGGAACGCCGACAGTTTCTGAGCACATGTTGTTCGTACGATGTCCAATGTCCAAGCGAGCTCCACCGTTCTTCTCGCGCTGCCTTCCAGCGTCGACCCCCCACGAACTCAGGCCAGACTCTGTCAACGCCACCAGATGGCGCTAGCGTTCCGATTCCGGTTGTCAAGTCAGCTCCCGTACTAATGACGTTTCCGACACGGTCATCCTGCGATACACACGTCCTCGTGTGTTAATCTGTAAACAAACATACCCGCAAAGTATCACATAGCTCGGTCACTCCTGACCAATATGGTACAGGCAAAAACACAATGAAAATTCGAACAACCTAAAAAATTGCAGAGTTCAGAGCATTACTCATTATTTGATTAACAAATCTCAAGATCACAAACTAAATAATCAACTAAGGTGCATGTGTCTCATACTATCAAGTAACCTCCTGTTACTCAACCATTCATTTGCGCATCCCCTCGGATCGCCAAGTCACTCACGGACTTTGTGGTTTCTCACAAAACCCTACACAACACACACACACACACACACACACGACTTAATCTCTGCTCTGTTTCATCAACAAGACTTTTACTTGGCTTTCCTCAAATTCGTCAGTAATACGCTGATCCCTTGGCCTGTGCCATGGCATGTGCCTTAGCGTCATGAGCGTACTTGATTCAACCAGAGCCATGTACCTAATCAAACTATAATCAATCATAGCAAAAAAAACATCAACCATAGCCATGTACCATCGTTATCCACATTACAACCATAATCTTTTTCACTAAGAGCCTTAGGCACCTGGAAACCCACACACGAGTAAACCACTCTAACGCCACGGTGCTCCGGCCGACCAGCAATCCACATTGCTCTCACACATCCAGCGCATGGATCCACATCCATCACCCTGTGACTACACACAACTTTACTACGCCCGTTAGAGAACACCTACTCGCGTGGCTCCCACTACATAGGCTTGCTCATTCCTCATCACCACTGTGATTACTATCTACTTCGACTGGTACATGACCTACTGACATCATTCTTAAACTAACGTGAGCGTATTTAAAATTGAATTGTTAATTAGATTGGGCTACACCCAACAATGTAACAATTTTTACTGTTATCTACCAGGGAAGCACTCAGTACCAGAGTTAAAACAAAATGAAAACGGCTCACCAGATTCGGTAGACAATCCACTCGCCGTCACTGCCTCTCTAGCAGAAGTCGTGAAACCTCTTGCACGAAAAGCACCGTTCCTGATCAGCGAGCACTCCCACAGGAGATCCAAAGAATGCAGCGCCGCCCGACACTGTCATCCCGCCCGCACACGCCGCCGCGCGCCAACCTGTAACCACAAAAAAAACCAACAGCAGTGCATGTTCCACTCGGCCAATTCTGACCACTTACGGCTTCTAACTTTTGAAATCAAAGCTTTAATCCTCTTCTCATTGTTTTTACAAAACAATACCTCTAAATTAACTAAACAAACTTTGATTAATCATAGCAAAAACACCCAATGGCCTGAGCCATGTAAACAAACTTTGATTATCTAATCAAAGCGAAAATTGTTGTAATTGTATCACTAACATAATTGTAAGTTTAGTTTATTGTTACTAACACTGTATGTTACTCGCAATAAAGAATTTAATTTTTATTAATTACTTTTAATGAAAATCATTACCAACTCTTTCTCTCAAAGCGACATGTTGAACAACACCCATACTCATTCAAATAATAGAAAGCTCATTAAAATATTGCAGCGCTCATGCTCTGACCTCCATCAGGTCTTCATCATCACACTTATAACTTCCATCCAGTTATAAGTATCAAACCAAACGACCTCCATCCGGTCTACATCATCACACTTATAACTTCCATCCAGTTATAAGCATCAAACCAAACGACCTCCATCCGGTCTTCATCATCACACTTAAGACTTCCATCCAGTCATAAGCATCAAACCAAACGACCTCCATCCGGTCTTCATCATCACACTTAAGACTTCCATCCAGTCATAAGCATCAAACCAAACGACCTCCATCCGGTCCTCATCATCACACTTAAGACTTCCATCCAGTCATAAGCATCAAACCAAACGACCTCCATCCGGTCTTCAACACGTAACCTCCATCCGGTTACTAACACAACAGGCAACCTCTATCCGGTCACCTCCACATGTAACCTCCATCCGGTTACACACTACTCAAACGAGCCACAAGCCTACGAGCCTTTATCAAAATAAACTTAAACTAGGTCTGTTCAACATGTTACTTTAATTGTCCTATCATAATATTACTTTGCCAGTAAATGTCGGGTATAAAATCTCAAGTCTTTGCTCGCTAATTGCAACGCTACATATGATTTGTTCTGTGCTGAATACACGCGTTTGACCAATACTAGTCAATGCAACAACGTTATTAACTCGTTTGCCACTTAATTTGGCTGCACAACTCACTTTTACTAACGAGCATTCAGCACCAGAATCGTAAACAAAACAATACAGCTCACCTTTATTTTATAACGTGCCTGAGAGTAGCTGTACGACGCAAACGTCCACTCGCCGCTGCTGCTTGCAGCACGCGGTCCACCTCCACCATCTGCCTGGCTGCCACTGCTCGTGCACCGGGCCGCGGCCCATGACATGTCGCGACATGTCCTGGATTCCCTCACTTGCAGCACACGAAGGGCTTCACCGACGGCTGCAGGCTGCTTGGCTCGATTCTTCAAGTCACCCCACGTCACTGGTAGCTCCACGCTACGTCTTTGGCTCCCTTTGTGCGCCTTAATGACGGCCACACACAACAAGTTGACCTCCTTGCAGTGAATTTTCAGCAAAACACAAATCAGCTATTGTACTGTGTGCTGTTACATTTGCACACGACGCGTCCTACCATGTGTTCTTTATACGAAAACAGGATACGACGGACTCAAACTCCGGTTACAGACACACTTCTTTCTTTTTTTTTTTAACATGGCGGTAGGGCGCAACTGGCGCGTCATTGTGCAAAGGTATTTCTGCATACAGCCTATGCCCAAAACAACATGTACTATGATCGTGCATCCGTATCTGGTTTGTCTGGGTCGAACTTGGACAGATCCACACGATTATTTAATAAGCGCATGCGAACGCTTATTTGCACTTTGTTTATCAAATGTCAACGGTCACTTTAATTTTAAGCGTTCTGATTTTGCGCATGAACCAACACTAATCCCAATTCTGATGAGGGGGAAAGTATAGTGTGTCTCGTTATTATCAGCCATAATTGAATTAGAGTGGGCTACAGTGGGTTGTGTGTTGGATAATGCGCAATAGAAAAACGGTTTGCAGTTCAAATGAGATTATAATTTCACAAACAATTTAATCACGCTAGCAAATTACACACTAGGTAGGTACACGACACAACCAGATACGGAACGCCGACAGTTTCTGAGCACATGTTGTTCGTACGATGTCCAATGTCCAAGCGAGCTCCACCGTTCTTCTCGCGCTGCCTTCCAGCGTCGACCCCCCACGAACTCAGGCCAGACTCTGTCAACGCCACCAGATGGCGCTAGCGTTCCGATTCCGGTTGTCAAGTCAGCTCCCGTACTAATGACGTTTCCGACATATGTTTATTTTGATGACGACGTGTTAAAACAGTTCTTTATACAGAGTGGTCCAAAAGTGGTGGATCAAACGAAATATGAGATAAAGGAGGTAATTTCCAACAAAAATCCTTTTTCTACAGCTCGGTCCATATTTCAATTGCCCTAAAAGTTATGAATATTTTTACCGACTTCACAAAAAGGAGGAGGTACTATGTTCGGATGTTTGTATGTTTTTTTTTTTTTTTTGTATGTTTGTTCATCGATTACTCCGCCAATTGTCGACGGATATTCAAAATTCTTTTTTTGTTCGAAAGTAGATAGTTTTGAGGTGGTCCCATTGTCACCAAGTTAGGATCTGATGATGGGATCTTAGAGAAATTGAGGGCAACCGTCAAATTTTATAAGCTCACTTATTGTTTTTCGCATATTTTATGAAGTATCTTGTGTATTTGCATATGGTTGTCACCATCTCAGGTAGCTGGGCTGATGATGGAAGGTACAACTCCTTAACAGTAAGAAGTTACTCGAACAGGTTAAGGACTGTTTTAGTAAATTGTTTTGATGTTTGATAGGGCATTTGCCACATTTGGGCTCATGATCATCAAGTCATGACCAGATGCTGCAGTCAGGATAGTCCAGTAGCAGAGTACCTAACTCCTCGACAACTAACAGCAGATATATCGTGTTTAGGCTCATTGAAAAGGGCTCGATGTGTGGATAAACGTACTGTTAATGAGGAACACCGAAGTACATAGAGACCTGATGCTGAAGCCAGGAGCATCAGAAAAAGTACAAACCTTGAAATTACAGCACCGTAGTCGTGTTTGGGCTCATTTTAAACAGAACTAAATTTTAAGTTCAATGCAATGTTGACATAAGTCTGGCCTGATGCTGCAGCCAGGATTATCAGCATCTAGTCTAAAAACTAATAAATACTTCTTAAAGTGAAATACTTTTGCGAGTTTTTCTTCTGTATAATAATTATCCTAACAAAAGTTGCGGGTAGTGGCTGGATGAGAGAAGCGGAGGACCGTCAACGTTGGCGCAAACTTGGGGAGGTCTACGTCCAGCAGTGAACTGCAATAGGCTGATGATGATTTATAAAAGCTTCAATCGTTGCAATTCACGCAATGCCTTTTCGTCATGTGGTCTATTTAGCAATTTGGTAGGTTCCAAGTCGCATAATACAATACCATCCAGAGCATCTTTACATGACTAAGCGCAACATAAACTTGCCCCTTAGCAAAATTTTTCTTGCCTAAGTCTATTACGGCTTTGTTTAAGGTGGTGCCCTGGAGTTTATGCACAGTTACAGCCCAACTAAGTATAAGCGGCAGCATCCGTCTTTCCACATTCCCATATCCTTTAGTTGCCTGATAAGTTGCTGACACAGGCGCTATGGCGACTAACCCCTCACTGTCTTTCACATTTATGCCGATAGTACTATCGTCAAATTTTATAAAAACTAAATCAGGTAACTCGCCAATTCGATTTGATCGCGGCGAAGGGCAGGCCACTTAAACTTCGATACGATCCCCATTGCCCCATTCACCAGACCCTCGTCACAGAAATGTTGCGTCTCAACATAACTCTAGAACCTATTCCCAGTTTTGACTCATGCATCAATCCACCACAGTTGTTTACGTCAGCTGGAATAACATTTGATGGTGGTCGTTTGCCGTAGGTTACTGTCTTTCGTGACTCATCGATAGCTCGTAAGGTGTAAATGCGACTTGACTGATGCATTTGGTCTGTCATTTTTAACCGACTTCCAAAAAGGAGGAGGTCATATGTTCGACTTTATATATGTTTTTCTATTTTTTTATGTACGTTCACCGATTACTCGAAGACGGCTGGACCGATTCCAAAAATTTTTTTTTTGTTTGAAAGGGTATACTCTCGAGGTGGTCCCATTATCATCAAATTGGAATCTGATCAGAGGTTCCCATGGAAATCGGGGGAAACCCTCAAATTTTATAGGCAAACCTATAGCGATTTTTTAAAGTAACTTGAGCATTTGCTCTCGGAAATCATCATTTGGTAAAGTGGAGCCGATGATGAAGGCCACAGATGGCCATCGAAACTACTCATTGACAAATATTTCACGGGTTGCGATTCGATTACTTTAATATGGTTGCTAAGCAATTTATGCTCGTCACAATGCGTATGGTAGTGGTTGTAGAGGAGTTCTTCTGGTTCTTACCAGAAGAACTCCTCAACAATTAACGTCCCAACATCGGGAAAAGCAATATTTTGTAACATGTGATGAGCAGTTGACATTAGGCTATTGTAACTTAGATAAATTACAAACTGACCCACTAAAAAGTAAAAAATAAAAACTTTTTACAAAAAAAACAACCGACTTCCAACAAGCACTATAAAGTGAAAAATAACTTCAATTTCGGAAGTCGGTGGCGAAAAACTAAAATACAAATCCAAAGACACCGACTTCCGAAATTGAAGTTATTTTTCACTTTATAGTGCTTGTTGGAAGTCGGTTGTTTTTGTATAGTTAACGAGTTCTTTTACAATTAGACTAATTTTAAAAAATGTGATATAAAACACTAATACAAACGGTGTTGTATTATTACTAGATAATGTATCAGCACTACAAAAGTTCTATTGCGGCTCATATTGGGTACCAAATTTCAAGAGCAATAAATTTCTTTCCAAAAATTTTGAAGCGTTACCAAAAATTATTTCTCATTTTAAAAGCGTTGGAAATGACCAACACCTTATCTCCCTATTTAGTTTGATCCACGGCTTTTTGACCATCCTGTATAACCGGAACTTATAAAGATTATTTACTATCAAACAATCCAAGCGTACCTAATCTTTTTTAATACATGTCATTCTTGTCTCCGCAAAATCATTAATGTGCAATCTTTACGTTAACGGTACCTACTTTCATGTGGCCGTTTTCCCGTCAATTGACTGACAGACTCTAGACTGACTGATTAATAGAATCTAAGAAGTTTCCCTTTTTATGGTTCTGTGGTCGCGAAAGGAGGAATATAATAAAGGCGTCTGAGTCAGAAGTTTGCGCGATAGCCTTTATCATAGCTAAGGCTAGCGTTGTCATGCCTTGATCGCTGTGCAATGCGGCCCTGTATCTCATAACACAGCTGTCGTCTCCATGTGCTGTCTACCCTAACCAAAGACAATATAACCAGTGGTTATATAGTCTTTGACCCTAACATTCTAAGTATAGGTACAAATAATACTGGTCTAATAGGCTAGTCTGGAATTCTGGAAAAGCCTAAGATAATTGAGGCCGTCAGCGCAAAACTGGCCTAACCCACAATTTTTCATATTCGTACTTATCTATTGCAATTTATTTAAAATATAATAAATTTTCATGCAAAACCGGCCTATCCCTAGTTTCATCCATGAAACTGAACTATGAAACTAGGGATAGGCCGGTTTTGCATGAAAATTGACAAGAGTATGAAAATAACATTCAAAATCATTTCCCTACAACCGCTTGACGTCATCACGTCAGAGCCGACTGTCGCTGAAAACGAACGCTGGGTCTCTGGCCGGCTCTGATAGGGTCTTAGCATTATGCTGAGCGATGGCCGTTTTGTGTGGATGCGACGCATGTTTTCTCTCGAAATGTTTTTTTTTTTTGTGTTTGTTTTCTTTTGTTGCGTCATGTTTGCCGCAAATAAACGTATTTTCTTTCTTTCTATTCCCGATGAAAATCCTTTGCCATGCCATGCGGCGCCGTGGCGTCTGATGAGCGCCGCCGACCTTTAGGTGGCTATAGGTTCCATATAGCTACTCTAGCATACGTGGCTGTACCTACTACCTACCTATATTTATGCTTTCCAGATTTAGATATTTTGGTGTAAATCGTGTATGATCTACAGTTATTTTATCAGATAGCACACAATGACATATCACAATTTAATACTGAAAATCAGCAAATTTATTATTGCGCAACCTTATGCCATTCTATCTTCGTAGGAATTTTCCGCATGCAATGAGCTCCGTATTGCGTACCTATGTACCTAATATGAGGCCGAAAAGTGTAGTGCCTCTTTTTCGGCTCTCACAACTAAATTAATTCTATTTCGCTTAGGTACCTATGTTTGCCAATTTCCAGCTATAACTTTTCTATACTTAAATGAGAATTTTCAGTAATTATTTATCTACGTATTTTCTCGTGCCTTTTAACTGTGCCTCAAGCGGTAACAATAAAATTGTTGCGTTTAAAATTAATGACGTTATTTCCGGTATAATCAACATTGTCATAAACAGTTAGATGGACGGACCACTGAATTGTTCTAGTAATTTGCACATAATAAAGCCTATGCTATACCTACTACGTACATACGGAATCCTAAAATTGTACTAATTATCAGAGAACGACCTTGGTTTTATGTATAAACAAAAAAGGATGGTACGGCCGTGCCACTTTTTGCTCGACTTGGTGGGGGCACTTCCGTGCCCCCAGATACATCTATGTGATTCATTATCACTGTCCAATTACTTCATTCAAATCGCACCGACATTTATACATATATTACATTACGCGGGCTAAATAATAACAGCGTCACGGGTCGATCTTCAAGGTTAGGTAAGCAACGCTTGCCGAGGTCGGTCCGTGGATGGGCGACCATCCATTACATACGAGAAATCAAAAACCGTTAAACCGCTGGTCCCTGCTGTCATTTGAACATCTTTGACACGCGTTACGGGTCCGAAAGTCTGACTTAGTGGTCTTACCAAGGGATATCGTGTTATCCAGTAACTGGGTTGTGGAGGTCCGATAGGCAGTCGTTCCATGTAAAATGCTGGTATTCAGTTGCATCCGGTTAGGCTGGAGGCTGACCCCAACATTGTTGGGAAGTGGCTGGGCAGACGATGAGCTATACGATAACTATTAGGTGAACACAACCAGGACCTGTGTGGTGCCGGACTTAAAGAATTGCACCACCCCTTAGGTACTTCCCGTGGGTGTCGTAAAAGGCGACTAAGGGTCTTACCGGAGAATGGGCAGCAGCGTTCTCTATTTATTCCACCATCATACCATACTGCGATCGCCAACTCGCCTGCCAAGCGTGGCGATTATGGCAAACCCCCCCCAAAATTGGGGGAGGCCTATGTCCAGCAGTGGACGTCTATCGGCTGAAACGACGAATACAACCAGGTGCGAGTGGTCCAGAACAGTCCGTTGCGAAATCAATAGGGTAGACCTTTGTCCAGCACTGGACGCGATCTGTGGTCATACTGCCATAATGATATACAGTGAAACCTGGTTAAGTGAGACATCAAGGGACCTGCAATGTCGTTTCACTTATAGAGGTATTCCACTTACCCAGTGTCTCAGATAGACAGGTATAAATAAATATCTGTCTCATTTACAGAGGTTTCCATTAATAGAGGTGAGAATACAGGTTATTTCAGTTATACAGGTGCGATCATTAAATAAAATAATTTGTGGGTAGAATAAGAATGAGTAAACAAACAATGTTATCTCAGTTACAGAGGTTTATGCATATAAAATTTACTCGCTGTCTCAGTTATAGAGGTAACTATGATGATAAATCGAAAGAACAAATCCCAGATATAGAGGCTTACCTCGTCCCACTAACAGAGGTAATTCAGTGCCAAAGTGTTGGGACCTCAGCATGAGTTCCAGTTATGGAGGTTTCTCACTTATCCAGGTCCCACTTAACCAAGTTTCACTGTATTATATATGTATACTGTTTCAGGGCACCACTCCAGTAATTTACAGGTCCACAGCTCGTTTGGCATGCGACCGACATGTCCCGTCCTATCCAAATTTATTAAGTAGATCTACTTATGGTGATGATTCACGAGTCGTCAGAAGCCCTAAAGTCTGACAACTAGTCTTACCAAGGGGTATTGTATTACCCAGTGACTGTAACAGTAACTAAAATAGGTTAGACTGGAAGCCGACCCTAACATAGTTAGGAAAAGGCTATATAGACAGATGATGATGTTGACTTATGGTGATGATTACTCTAATGTATAGCCCTCAAAATACAAAATTTATCATAATTTACTACTTAAATAAAAGGCATATAAAATATGGTGTACCTCAAGGTAGCGTACTGGGGCCACCACTTTTCTTAATATAAGTATATTAATGATCTCCCAAAAACTATAGATCATAAAATGGTATTATTTGCAGATGACAGCACGGCTATTGTGGAATATACTAATCCTAATAATTATGTTCAACAAGCAACGTTAAACGGCGCGGCAATTTGCAAAAACCTTTTGAACTTCGCGGACTACCTTGACGGATCCCCCTTAAATAAAACAATAAATTCAAGACAGTCACTGGTGCAATCTTCGACGGTGTATCTAATCTTCATCGTCATTCAGCCTAGGTCAGTGATTAAGTCTCCAGCCTTCGAAGCTTCGGTGATAACGGAGGAGGATTATTATATCACTGAATACTCGAGTGAGTGGACTGTCTCGTTGGTCTACTGGTTGCAAGCGCTACCTGAGCATGAAGACCTAGGTTCGATTCCCGGGTCCGGCAAAGTGAAATTTCTCAGTAGCAGCTCGGGGTTTGAATTTGTCTTACTAGCTGCGCCCCGCGGTTTCACCCGCGTAAATGTCGATCCCGTGGGAATATCGGGATAAAAAGTAGCCTATATGTTAATACAGGTTGTCAGCTACCTCCATACCAAATTTTATCCAAATTGGTCCAGCCGTTTGAGCGTGAAGAAGTAACAAACATATAAACACACACACACACACTCACAAACTTTCGCCTTTATAATATTAGTGTGATTGATGGCAATAGGCTCGCCCCTATTACATGGCACTTAAACATAACTGGCGAAATGTGGGTGTAGGTACTATAGGTACACCTTTGCCTAACCCTTCGGCTATATGTAGCCGTTTAGTTAACCGCCTGGCCTTTGGAAGTTTGTATACCTACCTATATTATGTTGCAGCCAACTGGTTAAATTAGCCGTTTAGTTAACCGCCTGGCCTTTGGAAGTTTGTATACCTACCTATATTATGTTGCAGCGAACTGGTTAAATTAGCCGTTTAGTTAACCGCCTGGCCTTTGGAAGTTTGTATACCTACCTATATTATGTTGCAGCCAACTGGTTAAATTAGCCGTTTAGTTAACCGCCTGGCCTTTGGAAGTTTGTATACCTACCTATATTATGTTGCAGCCAACTGGTTAAATTAGCCGTTTAGTTAACCGCCTGGCCTTTGGAAGTTTGTATACCTACCTATATTATGTTGCAGCGAACTGGTTAAATTAGCCGTTTAGTTAACCGCCTGGCCTTTGGAAGTTTGTATACCTACCTATATTATGTTGCAGCCAACTGGTTAAATTAGCCGTTTAGTTAACCGCCTGGCCTTTGGAAGTTTGTATACCTACCTATATTATGTTGCAGCGAACTGGTTAAATTAGCCGTTTAGTTAACCGCCTGGCCTTTGGAAGTTTGTATACCTACCTATATTATGTTGCAGCCAACTGGTTAAATTAGCCGTTTAGTTAACCGCCTGGCCTTTGGAAGTTTGTATACCTACCTATATTATGTTGCAGCCAACTGGTTAAATTAGCCGTTTAGTTAACCGCCTGGCCTTTGGAAGTTTGTATACCTACCTATATTATGTTGCAGCGAACTGGTTAAATTAGCCGTTTAGTTAACCGCCTGGCCTTTGGAAGTTTGTATACCTACCTATATTATGTTGCAGCCAACTGGTTAAATTAGCCGTTTAGTTAACCGCCTGGCCTTTGGAAGTTTGTATACCTACCTATATTATGTTGCAGCCAACTGGTTAAATTAGCCGTTTAGTTAACCGCCTGGCCTTTGGAAGTTTGTATACCTACCTATATTATGTTGCAGCCAACTGGTTAAATTAGCCGTTTAGTTAACCGCCTGGCCTTTGGAAGTTTGTATACCTACCTATATTATGTTGCAGCCAACTGGTTAAATTAGCCGTTTAGTTAACCGCCTGGCCTTTGGAAGTTTGTATACCTACCTATATTATGTTGCAGCCAACTGGTTAAATTAGCCGTTTAGTTAACCGCCTGGCCTTTGGAAGTTTGTATACCTACCTATATTATGTTGCAGCCAACTGGTTAAATTAGCCGTTTAGTTAACCGCCTGGCCTTTGGAAGTTTGTATACCTACCTATATTATGTCGCAGCCAACTGGTTAAATTAGCCTGGCCTTTGGAAGTTGTGCTCGCCTCGCTTCGCTCTCTCGGCTCGCACGCGGTTGATTACAGTTTTAACCTTTTTTTTTCTTTTTGTTTCGGGGTGGAAAATCCTCATGGACGTCCGCCGCCCTGGGGCGGGCGGCAGGGTCTGTCAGACTCTTAGCCTGGGTTGCATCATCTTACTTTAACTTTAACAAACGTCAAAAGTCTGTCAAACTGCATACAAAAATCACCGGTTATGGTTAAAGTTACGGTTAAAGTCAGATGATGCAACTCAGCCTTACTGACAAAAACCACCGCAGTGTTCTATCTCATCTCACACCTACCCCGCGGGTCACGGTAACGCACTATCAATAGCAATGGGTTTCATTTTGACAGTTCAACAACATTCATTGCGTTATTTACGTTGTTGAGCACACATTTTTCGAACATGTGAAGCAATGGATCTGCAATATCCTTCAAAATGATTCAGATTGAGGTGTGTTACGTAATTAGGGTGCTGTATTCATTTCAGATAGACATTTTGAATAGGTTGAATCTGCCCAATTGGTGGCTTGCCCCGTACTATATTGTACATACTTACTTACGTACATACTGCTGAGCTAGGGCTACTTCCGGCACACACTTATCCCACAAGGCTTGCAAACTGTCTGGATCATATTATGTTAAACACATCCTACTCTGCTGCGGCCTTTGTGATAGATTCGACCGTGACTGACCACGCCGCGGTCCTCTTAAGCCTTTGTTGCCTAAATCCTGACATCGGAAGAAGCAATGTGTGCAAGAAAGTTGATTATGATGCTGCCCTTGCACACTTGCAAGCTGTTGATTTTTCCTTTATCAACGGTGACGCTGACGCGAATGATGCAGCCGCTCTTTTTGTTGATCATATCACAAAGGCATTATCACTACACTCTATCATAATTACCCGACCCTGCAGGAAAAGATTACTTAAACCCTGGCTTACCCCTGGTTTACTGCGATGTATCCGCCACAGAGATAAACTCCACAAAATTCTTTCAAAAAACCCACAAAATACGTCTGCTGAACTGATATATAAAAGGTACAGAAACTATTGTAACTCTCTTCTGAGAAAGTTAAAAAGGAATTACGAAAAATCTTTACTTGAAAATGCAAAATGTAATAAAGAGAAATGGAATGCCGTTAAATCCATTATCAGTACCTCAAAACAAAAAACTGCGGGGGATCACCTTTTAGTCCCACAGAAAAGTGGTTCAAGTGCTGTAAATGAGATAAACACCTACTTCTCTAATATTGGTAAGCAGCTAGCAGATAATATATCACCAGCTCAAAATAGTTATAAATTTGACATAAACCCTGTCCCAAATTCAATTGTTTTACTTCCACCAGACGAAGACGAAGTTGATACGTTGATTACGAATCTCAAGAACGACTGTGCTACTGGATGGGATTCTATTTCGGCCAAGTTTCTTAAGTTTGCGAAACATATTATAGTCCCTCATCTCACTAAACTAATTGAGATCTGTCTTATCCAGGGTGTTTTTCCGAAAGTGTTCAAGAAGTCCCTTATTACTCCTGTCCACAAGGGAGGGAAGAAGGACGTTGTTGGAAACTACAGGCCCATCTCAGTTCTTACGACTCTATCTAAAATACTAGAAAAAGTTTTAAACAAAAGGCTCACAAACTTTCTGGAACACAATAAGATACTGTCAGAAGCTCAGTTTGGCTTTAGGTCGGGAAAGAGCACTGAAGATGCCGTAAGTAGTTTGGTAGATCATGTCACACTTAAATTAGATCAAAAACAGAAATGCATCGGCATATTTCTCGACCTGGCCAAAGCTTTCGACACCGTCATGATTCCTTTCCTTGTGGATAAGTTAGATAAGATCGGTATTCGCGGGAATTCTCTAAACATCTTTAAGGATTTTCTCTGCGACCGTACGCAAAGAGTTAAAATAAAAGAATACGTTAGCGCTGATGCTGGGGTTACCTTTGGCGTTCCACAAGGCAGTATTCTTGGCCCGAGTCTCTTCTTGATTTATATAAATGACCTGTGTCAGCTGCCACTGTTAAACGGTAAGATCTTTACCTACGCTGACGATACGGCATTAATATTTCATGGGGAGACCTGGGACGAAGTTCAACAAAGCGCCGAACTGGGACTGCATAAGGTAAGCCATTGGCTTAGATCTAACCGCCTCACTTTGAACCTTTCCAAATCCACATTTCTCCAATTCTCTTTTTCTAAAATTAAACCTATAAATTTAAATATTAGACTACATGTCTGCAACTTGGCTTCTTCAACGATATGTTCTTGCGCAACTATCTCTAAGTCTACATATGTGAAATACCTTGGTGTAATTGTGGTCGATAAGCTTAGCTGGCGTCAACACATAGACCTCACCACAACGCGTATAAGAAAACTCATTTGGGCATTTAAAAAGCTTAGACATGTGGCCGACTTCGAACTCCTTCGTACTGTGTACTATGCGCTCGTGCAGTCAGTCGTGGGATATTGTGAAGTAGTATGGGGTGGTGGATGCAAGACTTTTATGATTCAACTAGAAAGGGCCCAAAGATCTCTACTTAAAGTCATGACTTTCAGATCCTTTAGATTTCCCACCAGAGTCTTATACGAGAAGTGTGAAGTACTTACAGTAAGACAGAATTATATTCTGCAAGTTGTTAACAAGCAGCACAGTATTACACCTTATAATACACAACATAATAAGAAGCGCACCATCACAAACGTTTGCCTGCCTCTACGCTGTCGCACGGCGTCCGCCAGGCGACAGCGGGTACATCTTGCCACTTTTCTTTATAATAAGTTGAACAAAATACTAAACATAAATCCTCTTACCGCTCGTGAAACAAAAAAGAAGGTAAAGATCTGGCTACTGTCACTGGATTACAACGCAACTGAAAATTTACTGCAATCAACATAAACATATAAGAACATAAATCAATGGTATTCACACACATTCACACACACACTTCACACACGAACACACAAACGCACTCATGCGCACTCACTTACCTGCACCCCCTGTTTCTAATTTAATTTTGTTTAATCCTAGCTTTATTGTTACTTGTTCTAATTTTATTTCATTTTAATCAGGATAATCTTTGTTTCAATAATATTATTGTTTTTTGTTTAAATCTTAATTTTATTCTAATTTTGTTTTTTGATTTAATGATAAATTCTAATACTATTTTTAGTGCATAAATTAAATGTTTGCTAATACAATTAATTTTAAGTTAAATATTTAGTTTATTTACCATAGGCTATATAAAAACTTGCATAATTGTAACCTTAATGGATGAAGTCACTGGCTCTTGAAATACAGGTACCCTAACCTAGCTCAGGGGCCAGGGTCTAAAAATTTTCTGTAACCTGTTTTTAAGGCAATAAAGAAATTATTATTATTATTATTATACTTGACATGACTGACAAAATGTAGGTGTAATAGATTAAATAATACACGTCTGCCCTACCACTTAAACGGAGAATGCAGGCGTGTTTGATCTTTGAAATCTCGTTGATTTCAAATATAAAGGGTTCCATTTCAAGTGAAATTGCTACGGGCTACGGCGTAGGTCGCTACGCCGTAGCGCGTAAGGCTACGTACCATTTCACTGTAGCCATTTTATACCAGCGTCCATGACATTTCATATTACAAGACTCATAATGGCGCCGATTCTGTTGTTCACAAACTAAACTAAATTTAAGTTCATGCATCTTTTTCTTTCTATTTCATTAAGAAAAGGACAGAAGATAAATATTAGTTTACCCTGTCAAATTAAGATACTCCTAACAACTTTAGACGACATCAAGATGGGTCTTTCAAAAATATTCCGGGTTTATGAAAACAATTTTCGATTCAGGGATCAGTTTGTGAAATATTTGAGTCGAGTGTCCCCCCCTCCCTTCCAGCTAAATGGTTGTTTTTAGGGTTCCGTTGCCAAATGGCTAAAAACGGAACCCTTATAGATTCGCCATGTCTGTCTGTCTGTCTGTCCGTCCGTATGTCACAGCCACTTTTTCCGAAACTAATGTTGAAACTTGGTAAGTAGATGTATTTTGTAAACCGCATTAAGATTTTCACACAAAAATAGAAAAAAAAAAACTTACGTGTGGGGTATCTATGGATAGGTCTTCTAATACAATTTTTTTTCTAAACTGAATAGTTTGCGCGAGAGACACTTTCAAAGTGGTAAAATGTGTGCCCTGTAACTTCTAAAATAAGAGAATGATAAAACAAAAAAATATATATGATGTACATTACCATGTAAACTTCCACCGAAAATTGGTTTGAACGAGATCTAGTAAGTAGTTTTTTTTAATACGTCAGAAATCGTAAACCGCAATTTTCCATTTATTCAATCAACTCAAATATAAAATAAAAAAAAACATTTAATTTAATAAACATAAATCTTATGCATAAACCTGGATGTTACGGAACCCTCGGTGCGCGAGTCCGACTCGCTCTTGCCCGGTTTTTGGATATATGAAAAAAAATCACGGTAGTAGTAGGTATACAAGTATGTAACTAATTTATAAGGAAAACTATCGCAGCTAAGTAGGCTTTACTAGTTTACGAGTACTTAATAGTCGACCAACTTACATTTGTAGTTGCAATGTACCTATGGGAAAACATGATTTCCAACTACAATGGTTTTGGTTTAGTTTCAGGTAGGAGATAAAGATAAAAAGGCCGAATAAATCAGATTTTATTACACAACTTGATCCGTCGATGTGGTTTGTATTGTAAAGTAGTAGTGGTGGAGGAGGGTTGGTAGATATTTGTAGTGTTTGTGTGTTGTTTGTAAGTAGTACCTACTAGCTTCCGCCTGCGGCTTCGCCCGCGAGGTATGTCGATAAAAACTATTCTATGTCCTTCTCAGGGATGTAATCTCTCTCTGCCAAAAGTTTATCGAAATTCGTTCAGTGGTTTAGGTGTGAAAAGGTAACAAATAGGCAGACAGACAGAGTTACTTTCGAATTTATAATATTAGTATGGATATATAAGTTATGTTTTATGAATTTACAAGTGCTCATTTTCGGTAGTCCCCCCTCTCCCCCGAACAGTTAAACCGTTGGTTTTCATGAAAACTACGAACATAATTATGTTTACTACTATAACTTACCGCATTCCTTTGCGGGGTAGGGAGACAGGATCAAGCGGCACATAAGCGTGTGGGGGTACCTATTGTTGGATCCCATAATTAAAAAGATTATTCATGATGCTTGTGATTTTGCTATTTAATTCATCCGTTTTTGAGATATTTTCTTTTCCGTTACAGTCGCAGAAATAACTTAGTTTTTCAGTTTTTTCGAAAAATACTACATACTGTTGCGCGCCATGGTACATGGCGACAGTAGTTACCACTAGCGCCATCTAGTATCGAGTAGCGGAACTAGTAGTCAAAACCCTTCTAGAAACTTCGATGCGAGAACTTTCTAGAACATTCCCGAACTTTCGACATCTGGTCGATCGGAGCCTGTATGTACTCGAACATTCTAGATGTTTCTACAATGGAAGGTTCTAGAACTCTCTTTGGCGCTATATAAGGCCGAGACGCGCCACGACCGACACAGTTTGGATAAAGCGATCGAACTGAAAGCATCGAAGCGATATTCAAGTGCGACTTAAAGCGATCAGTAGTGCAATTGTGTTTTGTAATTAGTGTGTTTGAGTTGTAATTAGTGTTGATTATTAAAGTGTCATTTTTTGGTTATTAAATCGGCAGTTTTTATTGTCACGAACCCGAAGCTCGTAACAATACTTTATTTGGGGTCAATATCAACCACACCGCTCTGGTGTGCGGTGCTGCGGTTTTTAACTTTGTCTGTAGAATCTTGATTGGTTTACAAAAACCGCAGCACCGCACACTAGACCGGTGTCCTGTAGTGTGACAACCACCTGATGATGAGAACCGCGTTAAAATCGAAACGAAACGCGGCTTTAATTTATATTATGTTTAGCTATACTAGATTTTACATAGATCTCAAGAATCTTCTACTAATTGCATATTGTTAATATAGGTATAAAGTATAAAACACTGTTGATAAAAATATTTAATCAAAGAAAGAATACCACACAGTAAAGAAAAAGAAAATAAAATTTAGACTAATACTAAATCAATACAAACTCAAAGGTTTCACATAGTTGTCCAGTTCATGTCCTGAGAAATATATTAAATTATGCTAAGAAATGGTGGTTTTAATCATTATTACAATATAAATAAAATATAAAATGTCAGCTTAAATCTATAAGATTCAACCATGTCAATATATATTTTTGGTATAATGGTTTGATATCAAGTCAATTTACTATTGTTCTGAACATTAACCAATTAATACTATATTAGACCATTGCAGTATGTATGTACTATGTACAAACCATTTGATTTGTATATTATTGTACACACATTAAGACATATAAAACAACATAACTTAGTTGGTAATAAACTGATTAAAGAGTTAGCTTTTCATAATTTAAACAACATTGTTTTATACTTACTCAGTCTTACTTAATAATGTCAAATTGCAAATACTACAATTATTCATTTTTGTATTTATTAGCTAAAGCCTCTAACTTAGCCATATTTTTTTGCAAGTCGGCATTTTTATCTAGTTTGAGGTAAGTATTGTTTCTTATTTCATGTAACTTAACCCAATCTGGCAGCTCCTCTGTGAGAACTTTAATATCACTTTGTAAATCATTTGCCGAAACATTTGCTTTGAAGCTACTATCCAACTTTGAAAGGATTATGTTTAGTGCCAGAACGTTTTTCCTCTCAGTCACAAAGATATTCCGAAGAGTGCGAGCAAGATCTGGTAAGCGACAATACACCAAATACTTTTGGTCATTTTCAGACGATCTAGTCATGGCCTCAAGGGCTTTAGCAGCTTGTTTAGCTTTTACCTTCTCTAGGAGAGCAGTAGGCAGATTACGAAGTGCTGGATTCAATATTGTAACTGCACTAGTGCTTGGCTGACTTGTCTGTGTACTGTTCCTCGTCATTCCGTTAACAGTATTTGGTTTTGTATCTGTAATACCAGTTGCGGCCTTTTCTTGCTCAGTGAGTCCACGGGCCTTTGCTTGAGCTAGCTTCTCTAAAGCTCTCTCCATTTTTGTATTACATTTGAATAGTTCGCGCGCCTTGGCTAACACGTCTTGAGCACTTGAGAATTTCTCAACATTTGGCATTTCAGGCAACTTGCCACTCTCAACTTCTGGTACCTTTTCAATATCGAATTCTGGATGCCAGCGAGTCAATTTGTCATCAGGGATGACCATTGGAGGATCAAGTGTTTGTAAATATTGTGCATGATGTTTCTTTACTAACTGAAGCAAAATATCGTAAAAGTATCTGCGCCTCTCTAGTTGCACACTTGGATTCATAACCTTAATATCATTAGGAAAATTAGGAGATATTATTAGTTCATATTGTTCCTTATGAGATGAGGCACTGAAATTCTTCACCTTCTGAATTTCGAAATTGTAAAAATCAGGTACTAAATGTTTTATTTGAGCCAAATGTTTTTGGGTGAATGAACGTTTCAGCATCTCTTGGACAGAGGGCTTCAGTTTAGCAAAGGTTATCTTTTCATTTCTGTTATAGAGTAAAGCAACAACAGTCTCCATGCCACGAAACAGTTCAGCAAGGAACCTGTAGTGATGAGGCAGCGGCAAGCTGCTGGAAGATGTGGCAAGTGCTGCATGCCGGATGTATGCTGGAACCTGAAAGAGATATCAGATATTTTTTTAAACTGGCCAAGTGCATGTAGGATCCTAGTTAAACAGACAAGATTTTGTGTTCTTTGATAAAACATTAATATCAAAGACAACCACTAGCTCACTATAGATGAACATAAAGTAAACTTCATTAGGATGAGCTGGTACAATGTGTACCACAAGCGGTTCAAATTTGCACCAGTTTGTCCCTGAGAAGTGTGAAGAACTGCAATGCCATAGAGTTCGTTAACTTTGAATAGCTTTTTATAATACTAACCTTGCTTGGACTCTTGATGGGACTAACAACCACTTTCCTAGGTGATATAAGAGGCCTCTGTTGAGGTGCAGGCATTGACATGCATTTCTTCGGAGACAAGAATTCATTTTGAATGAGAGCTTTCTTGCTTGGACTGTAAATGAAAAAACAAAGATTAGATTTTCAATTCCAGTGCCATAGGGTGATTTTCAATTCCAGTGCCATCCAATCCTAACCTTTACAGGTTAGGATTGGATTCCCTAATCAGAATCAGTCAGAATATTTAGTGTTTTCCTTACGGTGTTTATTAGAAGCAGTCACATGTAAGACTCACATTAATTTGCTAATCGAAATCTAGCTGCAAAGCTTACAAGGTACACACTCGAGTTATACCTTACAATAGTAATTATGATAGAATCAAAACAATCTAAAATTCTGCATAATGTTCTTCTTGATTTAGTGGTAATCAGCATTAGATTGGAGAAAATAATTCTTTTGTTATTGCAATACCCATATTGATCTGGCAAGCAACCTGATGTAATGTACTACTTCCCTAAATTGGACATAGTTTAGCAGAAAGAACACAACAAAAAAATGTGTTAGTCTGTGTAAGACAACTTGACTCATGAAAATATTAGTATATTAGAACATAGGTAAAGGTATAGGTAAGGTGATAGGTAAGGTATAGGTATTGCAGCAATACACACCTAAACTTAAAACCTCGATAACTCAAAAATGACTTTGTGAGTTGGGTCCTTTCTGGTAAACTATGTCCAATTTCGGGAAGTAGTACATTACATTAGGTTGCGTGCAATTGATCTACCATACACGCAGTTTGGGCAACACAACATTGTTCAAAACCATTGCCAATGATGGAATATACTTACAGAGTTAACTATTCTGTATATTAGTACAGAACACTAACTCGTTTTCTACCAATGTTAATACAAGTAAAGCTTAAAGTTATTAGACTTTCACATACCTTACTGGTACTTCCACATCAATAGACTTGAACTCTCGAAGATTACGCTTTTCGCTGGTTTGTTTAAGTTCTTGTATGCCTTTGCTCAGTCGATCGGCGGTTGCCCTTAATTCAGCTAACCTCGAACTTCCAGCTAATTTCTTTCTTATGTCACCAAGACTTAGCTCTTTGCGAGAGGTGGTAATAACTTCCGCTTTGGAGGCTTCTGTGATTTTAGGTTTGTTAGAGGCATTCACTTTCTTACCAAACGCTGCTGAGATTTTTGACGGTATTTGATTCGTATCTTTAGATGACACGACATGCTTACTATCAACATGTTTTAATTCTTCCTTTACAGTCTCACTTGATTTAACTGGTTGCTTGAATTCTCTTGTAACGATTTCATACCTCTTTATGGGAGCCGTGCCAGTGGTTAGAATCTTCTTTTCTAGAGTCCGGTCGATGTGAGAAACTTTATTTTTAGAAGTAATAAGATCCTCTGTAGCAGGTCTTTTTCTGCTATTGAAAAACGAAGTGATAGATGTTTGTGACATGATAGCTTTACTTGCATGCAATTATTTAGAGACTGAATAAGTTTTCGACAACAATTTTTTCCCTCCAAAACGTCTGTTCGCTAGCACTTGTGGCGAATGCGGAACAAAATTGCGCGCGTCTGTCAAATTTACGAAGCCTTGTCAGTGTTCAAAACCGTCAAAAAACCAACCAAAGACTACAATATAATGCGGTAAACCAACCAATCCAACCATAAAGCAAAAAAAAAACGGTCAGCGTTAATGTCATAGACATTTTTTTTTTTTACGGCCACTACTTTTTGCGTCGATCGTAGCAGTGACGCTAATACTTATCATTTTACTTTCTCAATGCAACTCTCTTAATAAGTATATTATGTAGCTTGTTATTATATTTTCTAGATATATTTTTTCTTTTCGTGTAAGGTAGAAGTAGGGTAGGGGCCTACTCCTTAAGGTGGATCCACACATTGCGAGGCATGCGCTCCGCACGGCGCACAACGCATGCCTCGCCAAGTGTGGACCTGTATATTCGTGGCGAGGCATGCGCTCCGCACGCGCGAGGGCGAGCCAACGTATGTCGGCAAATGCTTCAAGATCAAAGTGCCTCAGTGCGAGCATTACGTTAGGTGTGGACGTAGCCGCGCATGCACGTTCGAGGCGTGCGCCGCGTACAATATCAACGCACGCCTCGACTGCGAAAATGAAACTGCGTTTGCTCGGGCCACACAGCGCGCAGCGCATGCTCGGGCCGATCCAACCCACACAGCAACAGTCAAGATGGCGCCTTTGCATCGCGTGCGCGTATCCGCTGCTGCTTTTATAATTATTAATTCAATTATTGAAAAGAAAAGGAAAGAAAAAAGTCGTCGTCGTTGGTGGGTTAAAAAGTTCTTCCACCTGCGTTATGAACACGGAAATAAGCTTTTTCGCGATTATACGCCATACGTCTTCTCTTTTATTTTTATTAAAATAATGATTATGTTTAGGATCCCATAATAATCTATTACTTTCGTATAATAAAACTGCTTTTCTTAACATTTCTTTGTCGTTCATAATGCGCGCGTACATCCGCAGCGAGGCGGACACAACCATCCAAACGCAACGCACTGCTCGCAATGAGCCGGCCGCCACACGGCGCACAGCGAATAGCGCGTGTGCGGCGCACACGCGCTGTGCGTTGTGCGCCGTGCGGAGCGCATGCCTTGCCAAGTCTGCGCGCCTATTTGCCTCGAGCATTTGCTTCGCACGCGATGGCTCGACCCGAGCATATGTTGGTATAATTTGTCAACACGCACGCCTCAAGCCGAGGCATGCGTTGTGCGCCGTGCGGAGCGCATGCTCGCAATGTGTGGATCCACCTTTACACCACGACACCACGCGAACGAAGTCGCGTCGGGCAGCTAGTAGTAAATATATTATTTAAGAGCCGAGGCGATTAATGGGGATAAAAACTGCCACTTGCTTACTTCAGATTAAATTGTTTCTAGCACTCAAAATGAATTACCCAAAATCACTGGACTTGTATTATACAAGTACGCTGGACTTCATACTATCGATGACAAAATGAATACATTTGATTTTCGCCATTTTGGCGCTAATACCAACGTGAGATTCCGTGGAACTAATATTAGAGATGAGAAATATATAGCCTTCGATAAAAAAATACTTTTATGAACTTTATCCTTAGGGCATTTAACTAAGACTTTATCGTTCGTTATAACTACTAAGGGTAAGGGAAAAATGGGAAAAAAAATCTAATCACTCCCAGTTATTTTTATGGTTCATTTTTAAGTAATAGACTGCAGATGTTAACTGAAAATTTATTAGGGCGCGGTCAGATCGCAAGCTATAAACTAGTGGATAAGTGTCCTAGTAAAGTTATAGCGCAACACGGTCCGATCAGTGAGCTTTAAGTATTTGAGCATACATAGGCTTAAAACTTAGCCAAAAACTACTATGGTTGAGGTAATAATATCTCCTGGCTAACTGCACTAGTTTTACAAGCTGAGCTGACGTCACATTAGTTCGCAATGTGAACTAAAATAAAACTAACTAACCTAGTACATAAATCAAATGGCAGTTGTATTCTTCGTGAGTTTTATTGCATTACATTTATGTAATAGTCATTACTTAAATAATAGTCACTTTTGGTGTTCAATTTGGAAGAATTGAACCATGCATGTAAACAAAAAAGTTAACCATTCAACAAACAGCATCCATAACAATTTAATCGAATTCACTCAAATTGAATGCCGTAAAATGCTGTAACTTTGCCTGGATTTTGACGTTTTTTGTTCGTATCTCTGAACCTATTTACTATTACGGCTTCTAAATACTTGCAGATGGAAAACAGACCTTATGCCTTGCCAGGTTGAACCCAAATCTATTTAAATCATGCCATCATTCAGAATTACAAGCACTCAAAGTCGTAGGCAAAGTTGTAGGTAAAAGACACAACTTTGCCTAGAAGGATATCTCAATAAATATATTGTTGATCTTTTTAGTATTTTTTTTCCGTGTACATGAGACACCGTGCTTGTCCCCAGCAGTAAGATTATTGCCATGACGGTAATATATATTTTTTTTACAGCTAATAGGCAATGTTGTAGCAGGTACCAGAAACTTTTCATACAAAAATGTCGTTGACTCTAGGGTTGTCCCAAAAAAATACGGATTATTTTCTTAAACTTTTATTCACTTTGTAAAAAAAATAAAACAAATTGCTACTTATGAGTAAAAATCACACATGTATTGCTTTTTAGCAATGCTGGCTTTTACGATGTGGGCTTCTTCCTCAGTTGTCAACTCTGTAGGTCGACTAAATGGTTTGCTATGCATGTTTTTTGATTTATTAAAAATGGTCTGATCCCAAATTTCTTTTCCGCTTCGTATGACCAAATGATTTTTTTACGTACGAGATCTGCAGCAACTTCTGATATTTCTACAGAGTAATCGGCATAACTACGAGCTCCTGGTTTTCTCCTGCTTCGTTGTATATTATTCGACATTTTTGCATATAACTGCAACAAAGTTAAGACTTACTTAAATACAAAATCATGCCTGTAATCACTGAAGGGTCAGGCAGAGATACACCTCTGCCTCACCCTTACAGGCGATTGAAAACATAACTGTCGAAATAAAAATAAGAATGTTCTATTGACATAACAAAATGTAACATTTTCAATTGAATCTCCTAGGTGATACCTGTGTCTCACCCGATTTCGGAACATTAACAACGTATGCAATAAAATTAAAATATCGTAAAACGAAGGGAATTTAGTGCATGTAAGCTCTTGAGTCTCGATATAACCGGGTTCCAAGCTGTGAAAATTTCATGCAAATATGACATTTATATAGTAAAAACATCAATATTAAAATCCGCCTAGTGACAACCCTAGACCCAGGCAAAGTTGTGTCACTCAAGTTTCCAAAACAGTGCACAACATTGCCTACTAAGTTATTTTAATGAAATCGTGTCCTTTTAATAAAAATATCAAGCAATATGGAAAGTAGATAGTATGTTCTTACCCTGGGATGTTATAGCTGCACGAAAACACCTTTTTTTAACTAAAACTTCAAAAGTTACACGACACTAAAAATTTTCACCTACGCGCACCGGTGTTTGTCGCAAGACTGACAGAGTAACAATGAAGCTACCATTACAAAAAATGAAAAATCTGTTGCCCTAATAGTGTAAAATCACTACCAAATGGTAGAAAATAAGAAAAAACTAAGCAAACGTGAAATATCGTAATTGAAACGAAATAGGCAAACTTGGGCTTAGTTGGCAAAGTTGCAGCGTTTTACGGTGCCAAAAGTGAACCGTGTAACATTACCTTACCAATGTCATTAGTAGCGGAAAGGAGAGGGAGTCCATTATCATTATTGGGTATTTGGATAGTGTGCATAATAATGGAAAAACGACAAAAAAAATCATATATTTCAATTAAGCACATTAATGAAAGAATAAGCGGTAGAGGAATATTTTATGCCTAAAGAGGATAGGGAATCGCAAAAAAATGAGAACAACCGCATTATGAGGATTAGGAAGAGAAATCTTAATCAACCCTAACCAAATGCATCGCAGTAGCGTTGTCATCCCAGAGGCAAAACTCTTCATGTGCCTGTTACAGCAACGGCCGTTTTGCCCCGTTTCCGGTTGCCGGTCTCGGCGACTGCAGAGCGTGGGGTCCTGGATTCGATTCCCAGGTCGGACAATGTTATTAGGAACTAGCTTCTGCCCGCAACTTCGTCGGCTTGAAATTTCTTGCTACTCCGACCCACCCCGTCACATCGCATACTCGCGCAACTTCATTTAGAATTTAAGTGTCTAAACACACTAGGTATGCCGAAGATACGCGACCGAAGTTCGGCATGATCACGCCTGCTATGCTATTTAACGCAACGTAATTTCGGCATAATGTGTCGTCAGTAATTCAAATAGCATTGCAGGCGTAATCGTGCCGAACTTCGGTCGCGTACCTTCGGCATAGTGTGTTTAGACACTTAGACTCAGCGTTTTTTTGTTTTTGTTCGGCTCCTAAGGGTCCTCGCGTTATGTTACCCTTTTCACCGCCAACGCACACAGAACGCGATGCCTCGCCAGCGGCCAAGCTATATGTATAAATGTATAACGAAATATACCGTAAATAGTAGTGATGAGGGTATCGTCATATCGATGAATGAGATTTATACGCGTTAAGTTTTATGTATAATTTTACGAATATAAATAAAAACTGATTAAAATTTCCATATTTGTTTTATGTCACAGTATCCCTAGTAAGAAAAAACAGTATAATTTATAAGTATCAAAGAAACAAACACATAACTCTATTAGAGCCATAAGAAATGAGGCTCTATTTCTTTCATGACGTCATTCTTTGACTTCATTTCAAGTCCTTGGCGCTCAGAGCACGCACTGAGAGCTCGTTAAGGTGAATGGGTAGTGGTAGACCGCAAAATTCAAATTTTCTTACGTTTTTTGCAATGTCAAATATCAAATATGATTCGCGACAATAACAGGTACATATTTAGAGAATTATAATCATTGGAATCATAAATACATCTTTTTAAGTTATATTTCTACCATAAGCACTTTTCCATAAGAGACTGGTTCTTATGGTACAAATCTAACTGTTGATGACTTTAATGATTATAATTCTGTAAATACATATTTGTTACGGTCGCAAATTATATTTTAATCAACGTACAACTTAATACTGACCAGCAAATTCCAAAAAACGGAAGAAAATTTGAATTTCGCGGGCTACCTTAGCGCTTTCCCCTTAACCACAGAGTAGTTTTACAAACAACTCAACGTCCATTTGTCCATTAAAGAACGTGCCAATTTTAGTTCCTGAGAACCTCAAGCGGGGCGCTTTGAATCAGCACAAAAAACAACTGTCATTTCGTTCAGAATGTTTAGTCCAGCGTACCTACTTGTTTAGTGCCCACCCAAGTAGCACAAAACTGCATTATAAGATGTCACAAGAGGTAACATCGGTAATTTTAGCACTTATGAAGAGTTATTACAGTACACTCGACCTGCAATAGGTGAAAAGTGAGCTTTCACCTGAATAAGAACGTTATTATGCGTCACGGAGACCACACTGTAACGCTTGCAGCGTTAATATAGGTAACACGTTCAGTATTATACAGCTTTAAGCAATTTAAAGGATTTGTGTGGATTTTAACTAAGCTATATTCTGAATTGAAGACCACAAGTGTACCCTTAGACCACTTGCATTTTAAGAAAGAACACGTGAGCTTCTATAATGTAATCAGTTATTCTGTGGCTTCAAATAACAAAGATATAATGCCTTTTGCTGCACACAGTGGAATTTGTGTAATGTTAATCAGCTTGTTACACGCAATCGTATAATAGCTCTTATAAAGCCCACATGATCACTATGGGTGAACATTATATGATGCTAAGTTAAAGCAAACTGCTCTTTATTAGCTCACATGTTACCCATAATCTCCGTGAGAGCTGAATACTTGTACTATCGTTGACAATTAATCTACTAGTGCCGTTAAATAAGACCTTGAAGACTTCTTTATTCAGCGCTTCGTAGGTAAGTATTAAACGTTTTGTGAATAATGGTCCAAGTGTGAATGAAATTTTAGAACGGGAGGGTTCCGTATCCGAAAATGTTGGTATAAAAGCACGTGCAGATTTAGATGGACAAAACTCTTCAAGTATTCAGCGAATGTTAAAAGATAGTGGTAACGTATTGTGCAGTAATGACAATGAATATAGATGGGCAGATAGATCTAACTATTCTGCAAGTTCAGATAGTGACAGTGTATGTAGTAATTATGATAGAAAAGAAAAATTTCGAGAAAATATAAGAAACTGAACCATTTTAAAAAATATTGCACACACAGCTTTAAAGGATCTGTCAAAAATTATCAATGAATTTATTCCAAATACATTACCTAATGACCCCAGGACTATTTTAGCTACACCCAGACAACTCACCTTAAAAATAATTTGATGGAGGTGAATACTGGCACAATAGAATAATAATACCTTTGCAAAAAATATTGTTTAGTTGGGAAGAAACATGGATGGTATACCAATCTTCAAAAGTTCCAAAAAAGACTTTTGGCCTATACTTTGCAACGTTTTCGAGAATCCTTGCTTCAGGCCATTTGTTATTAGCATTTATTTTGGAATAGGGAAACCGAAAAATTTGAATACTTATTTAGAAGATTTTATTAATGAAATGGAAGTATTGCTTCGAGATGGTATTTACTTTTAGAATTCTGGAAGAAAGTTCACGATAAAGATACGGTGTTTCATTTGTGACTCACCTGCCAGAGCTTATATAAAAGGTACCTACTGCTCACATCAGTTAGTCGAATTTTAACATATTTGTCAACATATTATAAGTACCTACCTACTTCTCTATCTGTTACAGGTGTTTGTAATTTCAACGGGAAGAATGGTTGTCTGAAATGTGTTACAGTTGGAGAGTATTCACACACTTCACATACCGTAGTCTTTGCCGACTCCAGATGTGCCGATAGAACTGATGATGGGTTCCGGAATAAAGCTTATGGTGCGCACCATACAACTGATTTACCATTGCTAAGACTGCCAATTGATATGGTAAAGAATATTCCAGTCAGCGACTCACTACACCTTATCGATTTAGGGATCATGAAAAGAATGCTTATAGGTTGGCGTGATAGTAATTTTGGAAAATACATCACAAAATGGCGTGCCACTTATATTGAAGCTGTAAGGAATTTTTTAAACCAATGTAAATTACCATTTGAAATTCACCGTTCAGTGCGGAACCTCGATTATTTAGCGTATTGGAAAGCATCGGAATTTAGATCTTTCTTTTACTATCTCAGCTTAGTTATTCTGCAAGATGTTTTGCCATCTAATGCGTTTTCACACTTTTTGATGCTCTACTGCGGAATAACCATTTGTTCCAGTGAAACTCACCATTATTTGTTACCTGTGCCTGAAGAACTTTTGAGACACTATGTTAAACATTATAAAGATTTCTACGGAGCGTCATATTGTAACAAGTAATGTCCACAATTTACTGCACGTTACTGCTGAAGTTAAAATGTATGGAGCACTAAATACTTTTAACGCGTATCCATTTGAGAACAAATTATATATGATCAAGAAAATGCTCAGGGTTGGCAAAAATCCACTGTCACAAGTGGCCAAAAGGTTAATTGAAGATGATGAGCATTGTGTAAAACAACTGACCTAAAGAAAAAGAAGTACGCTACGTATCCATTTATCTCGAGGAGTAAAAAAAACATCCCCATTTTAAATTATCAAGATTTTAGATTATCTTCAAAAACTGAAGACATATTTATTCACAGTACATAATGATATTTTCGAAATAAGTTCGATTGCTGAGGAACTTAATGTTGTGTCCATAAAAGGTTACCTGTTAAATAGCAAAGAGGATGTTTTTGAATATCCTATCAAATCTTCTCGTCTGGGTATATACAAATGCTCACGAATTGGCGATACTACTGTGGTTGTTTTAGATCCCAAAGAAGTCAAATGCAAATTAGTTTGTATTCCTCATGGAGAATATAACTATTTTATCCCAATAATACATACAATGTAAGAAAATAAAATACTTGAGGTAGGTACTGATTATTTTGTACTTTTATTTATTATTTACATCCTTTCCACATGAGAAAATATCACATCCAAATAAAATCACAAAAATAACAATTTTAGGTACCTAGTCGTTCCTGACGTTTAATAATGTTTAAAGGGCAAATTAAAGCTAATCAGTGGACTACTATTTTTATCTAACTAGAAGGTAGCATACACGGTAACATTTTCTTATTTTAATTAAAAAATATTGTGAGATGCGGTAGTTGGTTGGAAATACCAGTTGGCAGATGCATCAGCAGACGGATCACCACGAGCCGTCCACACGTCTGTAGGTCGATCAGTCTAAAAAAATATAAATATATAATATCAAACTTTGATACTTACTAGGTACATGATTAACATACGCTAATCCAAAAAATATAGGATGATGTGATGATGAGGCTTAATCCGCGGATCTCTAAAATTACTGCAGAGTTTATCGGTTCACTGATGATTACCTACAGTTATTTGCGTACATGTTACCCACTATCAAGCTTTACATGAATCCGTAGCTGACTTGTGTAACACAAGAACCACTCGTAACAGCTCGTTACTGATTCATGTACCACGAGTGGACACTTAAACAGCTCATGCCGTTTGATTGTAGTTAATACGGTACACATTGCTTGTCTGCCATTTTTTAGATTCTAACCGTACTTATACAATATAATTACAATTTATTTTTGTTTAGTCAACGAAAATATAAACAAAATTTGAATAGAAAATGTAATGATTTTATACGTAAACAGCTTATTGTCAAATTACAAAGGAAAAATAAAAGACTTAATTTTTTATAATAATATCATCAACCTATTTTATACTATAATTTTCAAGTAAACAGTGATATTTTGAGAGCGCGTGAAAATTTTCGTCTATAATTATATACTATTTTACAATAAACTCTCTTTCCCATTCGAATTTCATGGACATGGAGGAAAAACAAAGTGTTACTTACCGATTACATATATTTGCTTATATTTCCCACAAACACTTTACAAAATGGTTCACACAAAACATATCAAAATAATAAAAGTAGTAGGGTGAAAATTATTCACAATTTTGCCACTTGTGAATTGTCATCTCCATAAAAGAGTAACTAATATCCTGGAGTGTATTTTGTGCTGAAAAATAGGTAATAAGTACTCTATTATTCAGCCCTTGTGGTGTATAAAAGGTAACGCATACCCTGATAATCAGTCATTATTCAGCTCTTGGGGCGACTGTTACCTTTAATAATGCTTAAATAACGCTGATATAGTGCAACCAGTTACATTATTCAGCTAACAGCTGATTAATTTGTGCCCAAATCAGAGTTATATCAGCTGAGTAGGCGCCTCAAACGCTCTTATTCAGCAGGTTTATTCAGCTGAAGATTCCATTGTGAACAGTGATTCAGCTACTATTCAGCGCTTCTGTGCTACTTGGGCAAAACACTTTTGGAGTTTTTATTTTTTTTTTAATCATAGAATAGCGTGGTCACGACGACCTCCTTTTTTATGCTTATGATTCACTTTTTAGGGTTCCGTACCTCAAAAGGAAAAAACGGAATGCTTATATACGATCACTTTGTTGTCCGTCTATCAAGACCCTTTATCTCGGGAACGCGTGGAGGTATCGAGTTAAAATTAAAACCGTATACTCAGGTCTGCGGTCCCTTGAAGCTGTGAAAAAATCAATCTTCTAAGAGTTCTAAGTTAACGTTAGAAAAAGATAAAAGCTAAAAACGTATTATTTCGACACTCTCAGGAGAATCAAAATGTATAGAGGGACCCGTTGACCTAGAATCATGAAATTTGGCAAGAAGCAAGGTGATGTAGCACCAGTGAAGGAAAAATCCGAAAACCGTAAAGGTTCACTAATGTTTCACCAAAACTCCATTGACAAATTTTTAGTTTACAACCAACGTTTCGTACATTATTTATTATTTTCACAAACAACTCATTCCGCAAATGTTTTATTTTATAAACACTCGTTTTACAAATATTTATTTGGCAAATGCTTCTCTCTACAAATGTTTCCGATGACATTTAATCATTTAAACATTTTTCACTAAATATTTAGGGATTCTTTTGGATAAATCACGTTTATACAAAATATAATTTTCTAAACCAGTCACAAAGTCATCATGACGGTATTTTCGCTCTTGCATCCTATGTCGACGGAGCCCCGCTTCGCGGGCCCCTTATTTCTGTGTAAAGGGTTTAAAGTAACCTAACCATTTTTTTTTAACATGGAGAAATGCTCATGCGTTCTGCACTACCACGGGGAGATAGTACAGTTACGTAGTGGGACTCTAACCCACTAAAACTCCACGGTGTCCACCTCTACTGCTTACGGCGGGAACACGGGCACGCGTTAGCATTCATCCGTGAACCCGCCGCGGCTGTCCGTCACCGGACCCTCCTGTGGGGAGTATTCCCCATCACCGGCGCACCAGAACACATAGCACGCCGTGACCACCCCATGGACTAAACCAGCACATGGGCGCCTTACGACCCCGTGTGTGGGCACACTGGGCACCCTTGGTCCCCCTGCGACGGGGCAGGTCATTGGCCCCGCCGCCTGCCAATTTTCGACCGCAGAGGCTAGGGAGAGCGGCCAAAGTCATACCAATACTCCTCCCCCCTTGCGGCCCCACCACGTCCGCCATCAGACGGCGGCGACCCCGTCAAGGCCGCGGAAGGTAGGGAGAGCGGCGCACCGCAATACCGGCACTCCTCTCCCGCCGCGGCCTCCAAGCCTCAGCCGCGACATCGCGGCCCGCCTCAGTTGCGATGTCGCCCAAGTGGCACCGCAACCTACTTGCTGGCCGCTACGTCGCCGTCGTCGGTTTACAGGCAAAAGCCTTGACGAGCGGCCCCTCCTCGGGTTCCTCTTCACTTCACCGTGGGTGACCAAGCCACGGTTACTGAGCTGAACGCCTCGACAATGCTGGGAACCCACCGAGGGGAAGGTAACCAAACCTAACCTCGGGTGCCCTTCGCTCGCTCTTGCATCCTATGTCGCTTATTGCGTTCGTTGAGTTCGGGTGCGGTAAGTATAGTTATAGCGAAAGAAGAAAAGATAATTCGGAAATAATTCGGAGTATGGAAAATCGGAATGTCGTTTTTCGTTTTTAGGAAATTGTGTATTAATAAGTCAATATGTAAAAGGTTTTTATTCCAAACGTTGTTTTAATAGATAAAATGAATAAAATATGAATTGTTTCCAGGTAAACTTTTGTTTAATATTAAATAAAAGTTTATCTGGTAATTATTTTGTAAAAATAATTATTTGGCAAACTTGTTGTTGTATAATGATGAAATGACAAATCATGCTTTTGCTAATCGTTGCTTGTCAAATAAAATTTTGTAAATTAATTTTTGGTGAACTGACACACCCGTAAATTTGTAGTTACATTAAAAAAAACCCTGATAAACTATTTATACCTACAAAGTACGGAACCCTGGGTGCGCGAGTCCGACTCGCTCTTGATCGGTTTTTTCTTATATACCCTCCACAGACACCCTCCTTCATAGGCACCTGGTAAAGTACACCATCAAATTAAACTTTTTCGCATACCTATCTTCAAAGCAATTTGTGGTGGTGATGACGGAGATGAATTAACGAGTAACAAACAATGTTTGTAGGTATTGGTAATCTTCACAAGAATTAATGATATCCCCCCAAAAACAGAAATGTAAAAAGTGGCCAAGTTCACCAAAAAAAGAATGGTGACCCAGATGGGACGGGTGTCAAGGTGAATGGAGGTGAAAGAAAGTTTATTACGTTCCTTGCTACTGAAAACAACTTGGCAAGTTTTCAAAGTCACATATTTATTTGTAACTTTTGAGAACTTGCCAAGCTGCACTTAGTAGCAAGGAACCTAAAAAACTTTCATTCACAGCTTGGCACCCACCTAGTTCTCAATTATTCTTTTATCGGCGAACTTTGACCATACCTTTTACCTTTTTTAGGGTTCCGTAGCCAAATGGCAAAAAACGGAACCCTAATCTAATAGATTCGTCATGTCTGCCTGTCTGTCTGTCCATCCGTATGTCACACCAACTTTTTGTTTGAAACTATAAGAACTATACTGTTGAAAATTGGTAAGTAGATGTATTCTGTGAACCGCACTAAGATTTTCACAAAAAAAAATTGAGGGTTCCCCATACTTAGAACTAGGGATGCATCCGATACCGATCCCGATACCGATATATCGGCGATACTTTGGGTTTGCCGATATATCGGCATCGGCGATATTTTTATTGTCGATATAACGATACTTTTCAAATTTCGCGCTTTAAATAAGTAATGTAAACGCGCATCTTGTTTGATCGAGTTCGTTGCAAACGAGGCACGGACTATCTATGCTCGAGGATTCCCCACGTTTTATTCAGTTTGTTGTCTCTCTCACCCGCTTTGTCCCCGCGTATTCCATTTCGCTAGACGGCTTTCTCCCCAAAACATGAGAATGCTCTGTTTTTTAAACAAAATCTTATTAATGTTAATTTTAAATATTAACAGTTATTTATTTTAATTTCATTATTACCCTTAATTCTTAATATCTTATTCAAAGTTTGTGACTGTTTATATTTTTTAATAAAAATTAATAACTTTAACCAAACTTGTGTTTTATATATTTTATCTTAATTTTAAATTTTTTAATTCACTAATCGGTATCGGTATCGGTATCGACGATATTTTTATAAGAGTATCGGTATCGGTATCGTATCGGCAAAAAGGCATATCGATGCAATGCATCCCTGCTTAGAACTGAAACTCATAATTTTTTTTTTTCTTCAAACCCATAGGTACGTGTGGGGTATCTACGGATAGGTCTTCAAAAATGATAATTATTGAGGTTTCTAACATCATTTTTTTCTAAACTGAATAGTTTGCGCGAGAGACACTTCCAAAGTGGTAAAATGTGTGTCCCCCCCCCTGTACCTTCTAAAATAAGAGAATTCTGTCTCTTAGAATACAGGCTGTCCTAGTCTAAGGGACAGGGTTATATACTTTTTGTACAGATTTTGCAACTTGCAATGAATTGTAATGTACATTGTATAGGTATGTGTTTCTGTATTTTTTGTGAATAAACCTTATTATTATTATTAAAAAAAAAGAATGATAAACTAAAAAAAATATATGATGTACATTACCATCACTGACCTCTATAATACATAGAGGTCAGTGATTACCATGTAAACTTTCACCGAAAATTGGTTTGAAGGAGATCTAGTAAGTAGTACGTCATAATTAATCGTAAACCGCAATTAACCTTTCATTCAATCAACTCAAATATAAAAATAAACATAAACCTTATGCATAAACCCGGATGTTACGGAACCCTCGGTGCGCGAGTCCGACTCGCTCTTGCCCGGTTTTTACAGTATGGTTTTAGTTGGGATTTATTAGCTAGGTAGTCGGGGGTGCGGCGAATGTACAAGTCTTAGTATCTCCCGGGCCCATGAACCATTAGAAGGAACAGTGTGGTTTTAGTCGGTTACTATCGACTAAAACCGGACTACTGTCCGACATAACCCTTCGTTCTTCCCAGACAAGATACCCATGAGGATTTCCCTACGAATGAATCCGTCTAAACGTCGCCTAATAAGGCTAAACTTGAGTATTACTGACATACATGATTCTAATTATTCTGTGGTTTATCAATCAGTTAATTACGCTGTCAACAACCGCGTCGTTGAAGACATTGTTCTGCATTATATCATTATTATAGTTTGTGATGTTGTTGAATATTGTTGAAAAAGTGTTACATGCTCTGTGTTGTTAAAGGCTCTATTATAATATTGAATTACATTGTAGTCTGCCCCGTGGCTAAATAATAACAGCCGCACAGGTTGATCGATCAGGTTAAGCTACGCTTGCCGCGGTTGTTCTGTGGATGGGTGACCATCTTTACATACCGTGACCCCTCCATGCCTCGGAAAGCACGTTAAGCCGTTGGTCCCGGCTGTCATTCGTAAATCTTTGACAGTCCTTACACTAGTCAGAAGCTCGAAAGTCTGACAACCAGTCTTACCAAGAGGTATCGTATTACCCAGTAACTGGGTTGTGGAGGTTAGATAGGTATTCGCTTCATCTAAAATACTGGTATTCAGCTGCATCCGGTTAAACTGGAAGCCGACCCCAACAAAGTTGGGAAAAGGCTCGGCAGATGATGATTGTAGTCTGTGGTTGAAGGTTGAAGATGAACACGTTAAAGATACAAAATGTATTATGATTTTATTTTGTTAAATATTTTTTCTTTTGACGAATGATGAAATAAAAAAGAATGCCACCTAAGGATAATGCACCACCTGGAAAAAAACACGAGAAAAGGAAAAATATAATTATACCAAGCAAACACAATTACACTCCTCAGGACCCTGAGGACCTTGAATGCGTTGAAGAAACAGAAATCACTGCACAAATATCATTACCACCGGAAGGAGGATGGGGTTGGGTAGTAGTTGCAGCAAGCTTTATAACTATTTTCATGTTAGACGGAGTTTACTTCACGTTTGGCAGTATATTCCACGATATGGCAAACGATCTTGCAGTTGGAGAATCTTTGGTGGCACTTACCAATTCTGTAGCAGTGGCAGTGTACTTTATGGCAGGCCCTTTAGCGTCTGCGCTTATTAATAGATTTGGATTTCGAGCTATTTCTATGAGTGGTTCAATTATATCTTCTATGGCTCTCTTGTGCACATATTTCTCCACTAGTTATGTAGCAATCCTTATATTATATGGATTTGTTGGTGGATTTGGAGCTTGCCTCTCGAGTATGGCCTCTGGATTAGTAGTGGGTTTTTATTTTGAAAAACTTCGATCCTTGGCAATGGCGATATCAAGTACTGGTTCCAGTGTTGGTATCATGGTTATGTTTACCGTAAATACACAAATAATAAAAATTGTTGGATGGCGTGCACTTACGTTGATGCATGCTGGACTGTTAGGCACAATTTATTTTTACGCTATGACGTTTCGACCGTTGCTCTCTTTAACTGTGACGGCGACAGTTCCGTCAGCTACAGAAACAGACCCTACTCGTACAGTAACTTATTTACCAAGTTTGGCGGCTATTAAGGCGTCACCGTCCCGAACGAAAAAAGAAGTCCCTACGCCAAGTGCTGCAGAAAGGCTCTTTAGTGCAGTATCTAATGCCCACTTTCCAACTGCGGCTGCAGTGATTGGAGAAAGTGGAGGGCTGACACTGTCAACGACTAAAGCGGGTCCATCCACAGCAGCTGCATCGAGGCTTACACTAACGGCTCAAGGTCCTCAAGATGGAGTAAGTCAAAGACAGTTAAAACAAGTTCAATCTATAATATCCAAATCCAGGATAAGTATGAGAGGTAAAGATGAAAATATTCAGAAACAAACGGAAGTAAATTTAGTTGTTGATGAAAAAGCTCTGAAAAGAAAATGGTGGCAAAAGTTGTTTCATTGGGAGGAGGAGGTATCCCAAGCTCGCCCAATGTATCGAGATGATGCTTTCTATTCAGGCAGAGTAGATAAGTTACCAGCCTATCAAAAAAGTATGATGGAAACCGTGCCGGAAGAGAGAACTGGCCTTGAATATCAAATGGCAGTTTCACGTGCCGTAACTGCTGCGGAGTTAACGGAAAAAAAGGGTGTTTTCACAACTGCTGTTAGAAGGATTCTTGCTACTATGTTGGACCCAAAACTACTTAAAAGAGCTTCATTTTTATTGTTATGCACCAGTGGTTTCTTCACGTTTTTAGGATATTTAGTGCCTTATGTCTTTCTGCCAGATAGGAATCGGAGCGTTGGCATTCCTGCCGAACATTGTGATTTATTTGTAAGTGTCATCGGTTTCGCAAATGCGTTCGGCCGCCTGGTTATAGGAACTTTCGCTATGAAATACAATCCAGTAAATTTGTATTCAGTTGTGTGTTTAATATCTGGATTTTCGATAATCGCATTTAATTTTTCATTTAACTTAATGTATCAGTATGCGATATGCGTGATATTTGGATTTCATATTGCTAGTATAAGTTGCGTACGAAGTGTGGTAATAGTACATTTGTATGGATTAGAAATGTTGACTAACGGAACTGGTATTATGATAATGTTTCAAGGTTTTGGAAGTCTAATAAGTACACCGATATCCAGTGTACTAAAAAATATGTTTGGATACACAGTGTCTTTCTATGTGGCCGGGATGTTTGTTGTCTTTAGTGGTTTAGTTTTAATACCAGTTAGTAAATTAAATGAAAAGGAGAAAATGGAGTTAGATGGACCGCCTGAACAGCCTACTACGGGTAAGGCTCCGCCTATGCCTTTGCGTACGTCTATGCCTACGGTTAAACCTACGGCTGCGACTACGCCTAAGGTTTCGCCTAAGGCTTAGCCTAAAGATATAATAATCAAATCAAAACTTTGAAAAAAAAACTTGGATTTCTTTTTTTTTACTTAAACCCCTGCTTACCAGAAACCCAGCATACCCTATAGGTACCTACAGTCAACTGCACATCAATGGTAATAATTTGAAAATGACACCTTTTTGGCGTCTTTATGTCGTAAGTAGGCGTAGGTACCTAAGGATTATTTTTGTAGTGCGAGTGATACCACTGATGAACGGTTCACTGTGACTGTACACACAACACAACTGACACGTGGGCGTTTTTCAAAAAAGCTGACCGTTACGGAACCGGAACGCAATTTTTTTTAAATGACTTCGTATATTCCGGCTATAATTTTAACGTTACTCAGCTGACGTTACGAAAGTACATTTTATGACTTCTCATCACAATGTTTTATATTAAATACACTAAAACTTGTGATTCTAATATACTTCAGTTATTTTTAGATAATTGGTGCAAATCTTTAAACAATGTTCTTAATAAAACAATAATATTTAGCTTTCAAAATCACTTTACTAATCGGAACACGTTAATATCGTCACACTGCTCTGGACACTAAGTAACGGTAAAATAACCAAACATATAGGCCCGAAAAAAAAACGGCCAAACGATGCTAAACTGTCAAACAACGTTTGCCACATCAAAAAATATCTGAATATTGGTTTTCTTTTAGTGTCGACGAAAATCGTAGTTACTTACTGGGAATTCCGGCATAACCAAAACTCTAGGACAAAATAAAATTTGTTTTTTTTTTCTTATTTTGATATAACAACCAGTTATAAGACATTAAAAAACATAATTTCATATTGTTTTACCACAAGCCTAGTGATTTTAATATGAGTATGATGAGAATATTTGGGGATTATGACACTTCAAAGTTAGGAAAGTATGCATGGGACATCGTGAAATTGGGGTAATATTAGTACATTTTTATTTTATTTTTTTAATTAAGTGTTTATTTCAAATTATTTTTCTGTTTTAATTTACTTTTCTTGAAATGTGCTATCGATTGCCATTTTAAACATGATATTTTGACTAATAATTATTAAATAAGATAATTGATAAGTCAGTGGACATTATGTTATGGCAATGGTCAAAAAATTTGAAAAACGCCCACGTACATTATAAGCACACACTTTGTTACCAGCCGGTCGATTCTGTAAAAATCTCACCGTGAAAACTTAGGTGATGTGAGTTTGTTTTTGCTAGGAATTGACACTATTGACAGCTCACTCCACGCTCACTTCACCTAAGTTTTCAAGGTGAGATGGTTAAAGAATCGCACTGCTGAATTATGAAAACTTCGGAATGAAGTATGTCATTTTACACACTAACACACGGTATCAGTAAGCCGAGACCCCACAGTACAGTTAACTGTACGGTAGGGGAGCCCAAAGGGTTTTTGAGCAATCATATTCAGGATGAAAAGTTGATCGCTGAGTAGGTGTGGCATGAGAAGAGAATGCCAAAAATAATATTAAAAAAGTTTCGGATAGGAGCCTCGTGATCAGGAGTGAACTTTCAGATTTTAAAAAACCAGGCAAGGCGCACCGAGGGTTCCGTACCATCATATGTTTTTAAATTTTCATCGGCGAGGTATGTATACATTCGTCAGAGAGATAGTGGAACTAATGTAACTTTTGTTGATGATTTCTGAAAAAGGGTGCTATTTAGAGACTTCGTTTTATTTTTCCTATAATCTTTACATAAACTACCTATCAGATGGAATAATTTCAGATTTTTCTCTTTGCAAACTTCGGAGATAAGGGGTGAGGTAGTATTTTCTTACATTTTTCATCAAAAGTCGAAAACTAAGCGGCCTAAAAAAAGGAAAATGTTTGAGAATGTGTAAACTGCGCTCTTTCATAAGATACCCCACATGCCATAAAAATTCGAAGTGGGGCTACTAGGGCATGTGGGTTTACATGCCCTAGTATTTATTTATTTATTTCACTTCAAATTTTTCAGACCCCCTTTTAGTCCCTGTTGCAAAAAAATATACATATATTTTTATTTCTTTCTTATTTGCAAATTAGTTGGGTAAACGTTATCTAAAACTATTCCAAATTTCTAGTTGATATTAGTAGTTCTTGAGATATCCAGCTGTGACAGACAGACAGACAGACATATATACAGACAGAGTCTCAGTCCGGAACCCTAAAAAGAGGGCCAAAAATAAAGTGATCTTCAGAGGGTGTGGCCTAATTTGCATTGTAATTTGCATTTGCATTTGGATTTTAGTCCAAATCTGAGTTTTCAAATACATCAGATTTAGGTTTCCCTAAATCCACAATTTCTTCATCAGATTTGCGTATTTAGTCATTATGGGTTAGGCCACACCTGATCATGCCAAAATCATACGCCTCTGAAGATCACTTTATTTTTGGCCCGTGGACTCCTGATCACGAGGCTCCTATCAGAAACTTTTTAAATATATTTTTGGTGTTTTCTCCTCATGCCACACCTACTCAGCAGACTCAGCTATCAACTTTTCACCCTGAATATGCTTGCTCAAAAACCCTCCCTGTGACCCACACGATTTTTTTTCGGATGGATGCCTGAATGGAAGAGAATATAATACTTAGAATATTCCCTACTCTCTTTCCACCTCTCTCCGTCCAGAGCTGCCATGGACCAATCTTTATTAAAGGAATAGAATAGAATTGCATCAAAACATGGAATAAAAAATTAGGCAGACCTAGGTACAGTCAGCCCCGAAAAGATAAATACGCGGATAAGGAACCATTTTACTGTCTACGACCGATCCGTTGCACGGATTCATAATTATTAATTAGCTTCAAAACATAGTATCCAAGACTTAGACAAAGAAAAGTATAGACGGCGGGTAGCTCCATTTCATTTCCACAAGAAAGGGATAAAGTATTGAGTTAATATAAGTAACAGAAAAGGATAAAGCTATACTATTTCCGTCTCTCAGTGCGTGCCAGTTTTTTCAAGGCAGCTACTTATGTAGCCTATGTTAGTTAAGTTAGTTTTTTGTCTCATGTGTGGCCACGCTACCCGATGCTCTATAGCTTTCTTACTCTAAGACCCAGGACCTACAAGGGCCATAGATAATAAAAAATCTAACGTAAAATCACCTAATTTGTTTTGTTGAATTTGCGTTCACAACTTCGCACTGCACGAAAAATAAGCTTTACGACTGATCTCGAGATTTGTTGTTAGCTGCATTTCCCTACACTGTCTGGAAACATCCATACTAATATTATAAATTCGAAAGTAACTCTGTCTGTCTGTCTGCATGTTACCTTTTCACGCCTAAACGTGAACGGATTTCGATAAAATTTGGCAGAGAGATAGATTGCATCCCGGGGAAGGACATAGGATACCTCGCGGGCGAAGCCGCGAACGGAAGCTAGTATTCAATAAACATATGTTTTGTATTGAGATTTGTCACGTTTGCGTGTGGGCACTGTTGTTTGTGTCTCGAAACTTGTCTTTATCTTGCGATTAAGGTTACTTAAGTGTTTTCCAAACAAGATGGTAAACATCGAAACATATTATTTATTTATTTTATTTTAAGAAAGCTAAGGCCACGGACACGAAGTCTGGGATTGCGAAGCGGCGCGGCGGCACGCGGCGGCGGCGCGCGGCGGCGGCGCGGGGTCGAGCGGCACGACGACGCCAGCAGCAGTCTCGAAGCCAGCAGGCACATCGCGCAGCGCTAGAACGGCGTAGTGGAAATTAGTGTCTATTTTCGCGAACTTAATGTCTAAACAGCAACGACAACGTCTTATTGATACAACATTTTGAAACGTGAGTCGTTCGTCGTCAGTCGTATAAATAACTTGGATTTTAATTTTACTGTGTTTAGTTTAGTTTGTGATCTTCCTGTACGAGTCGCAATAAATACTTTTTCTTTCTTACTTTTTTAAAAAGCAAAAAATTAAATGCACAACACTACATCAATGCAGACGCGCGAGCACCGCTCGTACGACGCGCCGCGCCGCTGTCTTCGAGGCCAGTTCCATATAAATCTATGCATTGAAACGCGCCCGCCGCCGCCGCCGCCTCCACGCGGCTCCCGCTGACTTCGTGTCCGCAGCCTTACATAATAACAAACCAATGACTTATCTAGAATGTAATATTACATTTTTATTTAAAAAATTGCTAATAACAAGCCTCCACAATCCACATATAGTTAAGGAAATAGTCGATAAAAAGAAAGTACATAGGTACAAGTCAATATAATTAGTAAGAGAATAGTAGCTAAGATAACTGTCCTTAAAAATGACTTTGCCAAAAGTATGCGATGGGCCGTCGCCACACTGGTGCAACAAGTCGACATTAAGGTCCTTATGAGCCAAGCACCAAAAGATCGTTCATTATCGAGGTAAACAAAAGTGGAAATTATTCATTTCAAAAGTTCAACTTCGAAGTTGAATATGCAATGTCATTATTCATAAACAATAGCCATTTAACATTATGCTAGGTACATACATACGCAGCGCTTTAGTCCGCCGGCGACACGCAAGCGATTTCAAAAATGTCGTGTCGACGTGACTATTAGCAGTGATTTAAAGTTGCTGACGATGCAACGACTAAACGCTACAAATCTGAAAGTAGCCAGCGACATCGCTACCAAGTACAATAGTAGTCTATGATCGCTACTGTCTGGAATAGGTACGTGAATAGCAGGACATCAACAACGCGTGATTTTTAAAATATTCACCTTTAACACTTGACTTGATATCTTACTTTATTCACTTGATTTATTTTAAAATTGAGACCTCGACAATATTTATTTATCACAGAATGATTTTATTAATACCGAGATTTACCGTCATTATGTATGATTAAGGGCCCGAACACACGTACCACAACCACACCATATCACAGCCACAAAATGTTGTTGTGATATGGACACGTGTGTGTGTGAAATGTGGTTGGATGGTGTGTGTACAAGAGGTCAGTGGTCACCGGCGGCGTCACCGCGCCCCCGTCAGGGTACCTATATATGTTCTGTGACCGCGCCCACTATATGTATTCTGTGGCGCCCACCATTAGTGCCTTTCACACGTCCCGGTTGCCGGGTAGCCGGTGCCGGCTACCGTTGCCGGAACATATGAAAAGGCACTTTCAGGCCGCTTCTGTCTGAAGGAACGACGCATAATTTTTTACGCGATGGTTTGTTTTTGTATAATTTGGGAAATCGACAAGAAGAAAACTAAAACATGGTTGTCTTTGGATTCAGTTTGATTTTTTTTACTAGCAACATTTTTGAGTTCATGTTCGAGCGCATTTTGTTCTGCGACCGGCCGCCATACTCAAACAAAAAGATTTGAGATGAAAAGATAAATTTATATATATATTGGCGTTGTTGAAAGTGTTTAATTTACTAAATGAGTTCTAAATCAGATGTAAATAGAAGAGTGCTCGCCATTCAGGCGAAAAAGAAACGGCATAAACTCGGTAAAAAGAAAAATCGCGAGGAGGACCACGGGGCTGGTGTACAAGGAAACGGTCTGCGCAACCAGAATCAGAATCGTTTAGAACCTACACATAGCTCTTCCAATGAAACGATTGAGGAGGATGAAGACGAACAATATGCGAGCGACGACGAGGAACAGGAGGACAGCGCCGACTATTGTAAGGGTGGTTACCATCCTGTCAAAATTGGAGACTTGTTCCTGAATCGGTACCACGTCACTAGAAAACTGGGATGGGGTCATTTTTCTACCGTGTGGTTGTGTTGGGATCTTGTTGATAAGCGTTTCGTTGCATTAAAAGTCGTTAAATCGGCGCCTCATTTCACGGAGACAGCCTTAGATGAAATTAAAATACTGAAAGCAGTTCGTGACAGCGATCCAGCGGATCCCAAGAGAAATAAGACCGTTCAGTTGCTTAATGACTTTAAAATAACCGGTGTGAATGGAACCCATGTGTGCATGGTGTTTGAAGTTCTGGGTCACCACCTACTGAAGTTGATACTCAAGTCTAACTATAGAGGTATACCGCGGGAAAATGTGAAAACAATCATACGCCAAGTACTTGAAGGCTTGGATTACCTCCATACTAAATGTAAGATTATTCATACAGATATTAAGCCTGAGAATGTATTGGTTTGTGTTGATGAATCTTACATCCGCAAGCTGGCAGCTGAGGCTACTGAATTACATTCCTTAGGCTTGAGACTGCCTCATTCCTTGATTAGTACTGCACCAAAGGAATTTCAAGAACAGGTAGTCACTGCTAAAATGAGTAGAAATAAAAAGAAAAAATTAAAGAAGAAAGCAAAGCGTCAGTCTATGTTACTTAAAAAGCAAATGGAACAAATAGAAGAAATGGAAGAACAGAAAAAAGTTGTCAATAACAGTGAGTCAGCCCCCATGTCGCAAGATAATGATGACTCACCTCCAACACCTGAAGAGGCAAGTGTGATTGAGACTACCCGCTCTGACAATGAAACTAATATCAATGGTTGTAATGATGACAGAGATGATAGAGCTGATGAGGAAGCTTTTGATACTGACGCTGATGCAGTACAGGTAAGATCTAAGCAATATGGCTGTGGAGATGATGCAGGAACCCCTATGTCTGAAGGGGAAATGACTGATACTCCACCTTCTTTTAATTCTCAGTCTACTAAGGGCAAATCTCTTGATAAAAAATTTGATCCAGCTTTTGATATCTGTGACTTAGAAGTAAAGATTGCAGATTTAGGTAATGCATGTTGGGTCCACCGGCATTTTACTGAAGACATACAAACTAGGCAGTACCGATCTCTAGAAGTGTTGCTGAGTGCCGGCTATGGGACCTCAGCTGACATATGGAGCACTGCTTGTATGGCTTTTGAGTTGGCCACAGGAGACTATTTATTTGAGCCTCATTCGGGGGATGGCTACAGCCGTGATGAAGATCATCTTGCTCACATTATAGAACTTCTAGGTGATATTCCAAAACGAATTGCAGCCTCAGGAAAATATTCAAAAGTATTCTTCAATAAAAAGGGTGAGTTGAGGAACATAACTGGCTTAAAACCATGGGGTTTAGTATCCGTGTTAACTGAGAAGTATGAGTGGAGTCAGAAGGATGCAGAAGATTTTGCTGATTTCTTAAAGCCTATGCTCGACTTTGATCCAAATCGGCGTGCCACTGCCTATGAGTGCCTTCAGCACCCATGGTTAAAACTGCTTGAACCTGAACAAAACGAGTCTGACAAATAATATTATATTGCTCTCTGAAATGAATGATCATACATTCATGAAATCAGTAGTGTCAACATAAGTATTTCAGTCTTATACAATTTTAATAAAAAGTTTATTTATGGATTTCTTTGTGAATAATTTACTTTGTATCTAGATTGTTTTGTTAACAATCCTGAATTGTTTGAAAATAGAATTGTGTATGACTACTTATTGGAGACATGTTGCTGAACTTCTTAAACACAATCTGCAAAGGAACAGCGGCAAAGTATATAATACATCAGCTGCTCAGCATAAAGTTATTATTTGGACATAATGTATAGTAATTGGCTTTTATTAGACATCTCAAATTACCCAAACTGTACAGATAACTTTAGGAAAAATTGTGATGTATGACATGTAGACAATATAGGTTTTGTCACATTAATCTTTTAGAAATTTAGTTGACATAATGACATAGCTCTGCACTTAATACAACATCCTAGAAGGCGAGGAACCTAAATATAAAGGAGTCATGCATGCAAGTAGTAGCCATTCAGGAAGTAGAATGTTCACATAGTTTAAGTTTGTGTTTTATCACTATCACAATAAAAATCTCATTATGTAAACTTAGGAGTAAGACAGTATTTGTAATGCCACACCTCCGAGACTGCCTTTTTATATTTCGATGAGTCATCAAAATTTTACAATGGCTGGAATTAAGCTATTCGGAGACGGTATAAGACAGTGTCCTCTAAACCAGCTGATAGTAATAATATTATTTATCATAGATCCCAATTTACATGACCATAATTTGTATTAATTATATCTGCAAAAATTTACATGAATAAAAATGTCAAAACGAGCTTGTTACTATGTTTATTTTTTGTTTTTATTTTATGTTAAATTTCTTCTCTATTTCTTAATAATCCTTTGGTTGTATGAAAGAAATTAGCTCATTTTAGTACAAAAGAATGATTTTTCACATGAGGAATCTTTAGGTTACCAGTTTGGAATATTTACATAAAAACGTAATTCGTAAGTATTTATAGGTAGGTACCGCAATGTAGTAAAGGTGGGGCCGGAAATATTATTGTAAGGATTGCTGGCTGCTCCCGCAAAACTCATTGTGTCTAGGGCTCAGTATTGTGACGCGAGTGTGATACCCGTTACGGTAACGCGCACGCATTGCTACGCTGCTGTAGGCATTTAACAGGTATGTAGGTATGTACATTGTGCTGAATAAACAATGTTATCCATTCCTTTATTTGCCACAAGCTAGAACTAGATACGTCTTGATCTATGTGTGTAAGTGTAACGTGCAGACTGCAGTGTGAATATGCCACACATTTATAATCATCCAGGCCATGACTGGACAATGCTTCTTTATCTATTCTATAGGTAAGTAGGTATATCTTCTGAACTGCAAAATGGATTTTGGATTTGGAAGTGGTGAAGGGCGGACGTTTTGGGGGACTGTCTTTTGGTACCTACGTTTGACGTTCGGAAAGTCCTGATTCTCAGCCTAGTTTGAATAAATGACTTTTGATTTTGATGCGGTTTTCACGATCGTAAAAGACTTAGACCATTTATTTTGGAAGGTTCGTGAGTATAATTCATGAATACTTATTTAAATTAGATTAAATAAAGTACAGAAAATATGTCGATGTTTTTACGTTGTCATTGCAACCGTGTGAAGCAGGTGTTATATAAACTATACTTTAGTTACCGTACCACCTCATCATCTCGTCTGTCTAGCCTTTTCCCAACAATGTCGGGGTCGGCTTCCAGTCTAACCGGATGCAGCTGAATACCAGTATTTTACATGGAGCTACTGTCTGACCTCCACAACCCAGTTACTGGGTAATACGATACCCCTTGGTAAGACTGGTTGTCAGACTTTCGGGCTTCTGACTACCCGTAACGACTCAAAGATTCACGAATGACAGCCGGGACCAACGGCTTAACGTGCTTTCCGAGGCACGGAGGGGTCGCGGTAGGTATGTAAAGATGGTCACCCATCCACAGATCAAGCGCGGCAAGCGTAGCTTAACCTGATCGATCCAATTGTGCTGCTGTTATTATTTAGCTGCGTAGGTACCTACCTATGTATATGAAGAGTTTAATGGAAAGTGTGCGTTTTTACAGTTGGTAGGTACGATGAACAAGAATAATTAAGTAGATACCTACTTATAGATAATGATAAATCTATATTCCTAATAGGTAGGTAATTGAACATTATTAATATCAATTTAAGTATCTAAACTTACATAACTAGATGCTATAGGTTCTAAACGTTAGTGCGAAGATCGGATAGCGCCTTAGCGGTCAGAAAACAGTCCGAAGTCCCTATTTAGCTAGTTGGTACCTAAGCATCTATTTCAGATGATTGGGTAGAGGGTATATAAGTGTACCTATAGTTAAAGGTTCCAAATAACGACTCTAAAAGCGTAGGTAGTTATTATACCTAGGTACTGTACCGTTATAGGTTACAATAAGTCGTATACCTAGTTATCGTGGATTCTATTTTAACATTATTATAACAGACTTCTAAAAAAAAGAATGAGTTTCTTAATATCTCTAAAGGAAAAAACGGAACCTCTAAAGGATCACTTTAGAGGTTTGAGACTTTGTTGCCCGTTCGTCCGTCAGTCCGTCTGTCCATGCCCTGGTAACTTAGAACATATTTTTTTTATTGCGAAAAGTGCCCTCTATCCTCAATACATAGAACTTTTTATTGCAGTGTTACCACTTTTTTTTTGCTTAAATATTTAGTACTTTACACTAATTGTTAATTTTGCTATTTTTCTTTAATTAGTCCAGTGGCACAAAAAATTATGCATTTACAACCGAGTATAATTGATTTTTTAAATATTTGATTATAATGTTGTATTAATTGTGATATTTTTACGATGATAGAACCTTAAGGGTAGTTTAGTGATACAAAACGTTTGCAACACTGAGTCTAAACGTCACAAGAAATTTTCCACCGGTATGTTTGCATGCTCGTGCGCATTTTTCTTGTAATTTTTTGGTGTTTTTGTGTTATTACGTTGAGTTGAGCTTTATTAGATCCTCCGTATATTCCAGAAATACCGAAATTCCAACATAGACCGTACTTTGTGAAAGTGTTAGTGACATACATGTAGATAGGCCCTCCATAAGGAGTTTGGACCATATATCTCAGTGTAGTGTTATTTTACATTTTACACAATGCCGCGAAATGTCTGTTGTGTTCCTGGGTGCCCAGTAGTAGCAGAAGATGGTGAGTGAAGTGTATTTTTATATTCTGAACATTCATATCCACACACACACACAACACGACACACACACAGCTACACGAGAGTCTAGCTTTAGTTTACACGTACTTACACACCCAAATATTTATGTTAACCTGCCCGGTAAAGCCATAGTCGTGTATCTACTCATGTGGCCCCAGCATAGCACATGTGGTACGCTCGATCGTGCTTACCTTCAGCCCCCGGCGTACCACATGTGGTAAGGCGGATTCACGCGGCTTAGTTCCGCTTTTACAACTATTAAATACTAAATGAAGTCTGTCGGCTTAGTTTACTAATAGTAAACCTCAGAACAAGGATTAAAGCATGGTAAACTGGTAAACAATCTTGACACAATCTAGTATTTTTTTCAATTTGCATAAAAAATCTACAAACTTACTAATAAATCTAAGACGACCCACCAAAATATTACTTAAAAGTTCACAAGACGTTTATGTATATTTTACTAGCAGGGTCCCGTGGTTTCAAGCATTAGCTTCCCGTGGGAATATCGGGATAAAAACTATCCTATGTTCTTTCCCGGGACTCAAACTATCTCTATACATCTAAATCGGTTCAGCGGTTTAAGAGTGAAGAGGTAACAGACAGACACACTTTCGCATTTATAATATTAGTATGGATTTGTAAGTTTCCGGACTTTTTAAATGCAAGTTTAGGTGAAGTGAAAAGACATGTCAAGATTGTTTACCTTTAGTAAATTACCTAAGCCAACTGAGTTGAGTAAGTATAGGATTTCGTTTTAAAATTATAAATGATTTAGCTGCTTTGCATTTAGCAAGCTACTTAAATTATTCCAACAATATTTATTATTTTTCCTACGGTAAAAAACCTCATCCTTGATAACAGATGCATAATTATAATAACCTCATGTACAGTACAACTATTTTCTGAATGTCTCTTGGCAAACTTCGTGTTTCGTCAGTCGTCAGATTTCTGGCCCTTTGCACTTGGTGTAGGCTGGGCGCTCTCAATCGACTTGGAATTATATAGAGTTGTTACTACTTTATTTTAAAAAAGGGAGGAAAGCTGCTAAAGTCGCAGGCACAACAGTTGCCGAGACATTAAGAAAATAGAAGCACTGTACATGTGGGTACCACATCTACCTACACCTTCAGCTAGGCTTTTGAGTTCTTGATATCATCGTTTTTTACTGCATTACTAGTCTGACCTATATGCTCTAGAAAAAAACATCTTTTATGATAACATAACACTTCATTTTTGTACTTTTATTAAATTATATTTTTATATTGTAAAATAATTTATAGTCACTAGATTAAAAATCACATTTCAGTCAGCCCCATTATAGTCACTTTATTTTATTTTCAGGTGTACCTCTACATTATTTTCCAAGTCCTGAGAAGGATCCGGAGAGGTTTCAAAATTGGGTAAAGATTATCGGAGCTGATATTGCGAGTCTGGTCAGCACCACTTTCCACAAAACTCACAGAATCTGTCGCCGGCACTTTAAGAAAGAGTTTCTTTACCCAAAAAACAGACTTTGTAAATTGGCTGTTCCATCTTTGCTTTTACCATCTGCAGATGTATCAGGTAAATATGTTTTTATTAAGTTTATTTAATACTAACAACAGCTTTGGATTCACACAGCTTATAAATGAATGGACACTATTTTTTTTTTGTGAAAGTATTAACTTCTTTTATTCTGTACTTTTCAGCACCAAGTCAAATGGTTCCAGATTCTATTTCTCAAGAAGCAATATTATTGAATCCTAATGTAAGTCAGGGCTCTACAAGAACTGTTGAACACAAGCCTTGCAGTTCAGGTATGAATGTTATCAATTTATTTTGTATTCAATGGGCTAAATGAATATGGCTAGAAATAGGTTTTATAATATAATGGGATGCACAAAATTCAAAGTTCTAGTACCGTCCCACTGCCAATTTTTGCTGGTACTTACCTATCAGTTGTTTTTAATATTAGTAATTAAACATCAAAAAAAATGTTTAATTCAATTTGTTGTTAATAACAATAAATTAATAAAATGAATGAAATAATGAATGAATTATCATTGCAATTTATTAACAAATATTTATTACAATTTATTTAGTTAAAGGTACTTGTGGTAATTCTTTTTTAAGAAACCGAAAAGTTATATATTACATAATCATTAAACATTAATATAAATTGAGTCTCATTAAAAAAAAACAGATACCTGCAGAAATCAGCGGTAGGATCCTAAGATCTTACCGCTGATTTCTGCAGGTATCTGTTGCTCTGCTGCAGGTGTCTGCTATAATTTGGTCTAAACCAAATTAGCCTAAAGCCAATCCAAGCCAAGTAGCCTAGTAAATCTTAGAATGCTAACTAGAAATATTAAATTTGTGGAATATTGTAAAAAAAAAAATTCTCTTTGCTTCTCAGCACCAAATATGGATCCATTAATTTCTGATTGTGAACCATCTACATCCCAAGAAGCTATATTGCATCGTGATGTAATACAACCCATGACAACTAGAACTATTGAATACTTCAAGCCTTCTAGTTCAGGTATGTTATATATTCTTTATGATCCCTTATCTTAGTCTATCTACAAGTGCAAATCCTTGAAGGGGCTTACAGAACTTAAACGCAAAAAAAGCAAGTTTTTTTTATGGTATTCTTCAGGATATAGGCTAGGTTGATAATGTGTTGAAAACATAATACAACTAATTTGATACGATAGAAAAGAAATCATGAAGATACCTCTAAAATCTTTCTTTTTACAATAAAAACCATACTAATAACCGTAAATCAAATCAATTCATAAATTTAATGCAGGAATATAAATTTACCCAATACATAAAAACCCCGACACGTGTAACGCCAAACACAACTGAGGCTTAGATTTAATATTTACAAATTTTAAATACAAAGATATGTACAGACGCCAGCACATCAAGCTACCCGAAACTGTCAAATTTTCCCAATCGACTTTGAACCTTATGCTTTAACGATAAAGTTGAAAATGTATTAAAGAAATTTGACAGATTGTAGTAGCTTGATGGGCGTCTGAACACAACTGTAGAAGGGCTAGGATTTTCAGACCATAATAGTACTATTTTACATTTAAACTTGCCTAAACAAACAAAAAGAATCGTCTGGTACGTGAAGAAAAGATTTTATAATCACACAAATATATTAAAATTTAAAATAAATTGGCATGATATCATATCAACTGGAAAAGATATGAACAGTAATTACGAAGCTTTTAATGACACACTTGAAGCTTTTCCTTGTAAGCAAATGCTATTATAGTATAAGCGAATACTTAAGTGATAGATTATAAGTGACTTCATAACTATCCATTTGTATCTAATCTGCATTCACGATTTATTTGCCAAAAATATAAACAAATATGAGTTAATGGAAAAATAACTTTAATTCCTACCTACAACCTCAAACATTTTAATAACTTTTACAATAGTGCTGGTCGCTCTGAAATCAACTTAATTACCATTAAAATAAAGTTGATATTTGGGTAACTTGAAATAACATCAATTTGAAACATAGGCCGAATAAACTTTACAAATGAATACCCACAAAAAAGATACGCCTACCTACTCATAATACGAAGAATACTTTTTTTTTTGCCTTTTGGATATTATAATAAACATTAGTTACGTACTATATAAAAATAATAATAAGTAAATAAAACAATAAAGAAAAATTGAATAAAAATTTTTTTTTTTACAAAGTTCTTGCTAATTAATTAGATGTGTATAATTTATTGAAACAATATTATCTATAATTCGTGAATTCAATCCTGTAAATAAAATAGTATAACTTACTAACTACTAAACTAATATAAAAATGTGTCGCATGAAACACACAGTGTTCTTCCTCCTCTCTCCTAATATCTATGCTGCGCCCGACAGGGTCCATAATTGTGACTAACATAATTATTTCCCTACCAACTATAAACATTATGGTATGCAATAAAGAATTGAGAATTGAATTAATATGTACACATACAATCATTCTGATTTTTTGTCAGATTACTCTACAAGCTACATACTAAAACACTAGTGTTTTAATTTTTCAGTCCAACAATGGATTTTTACCCGACTGCGTCAGAAGGAGGGTTATGTTTTTCGAGTGTATGTATGTATGTATGTATATTTCTTTGGCACGCTCTGTAGCCTAAACGGCTTGATCGATTTCAGCTTGACAGGTGCCGTTAGATTCGTCTTAATTGTGAGAGTGTCACTGGGTATATCAAAATTGAAAAAAAAAATTAAAATGGCTGATTTTTGGCGCAATATGTCTTCAAAATCTAAATCAAAATCAAAATCTATCGAGTGGGGTATCAAAATAAAGGGTTTTAAAAGGTGATTACAAAAATATATAAAACTTATATGGTTAAAAGTAATTCGAAGTGACAAATCGTAAAAACAACACGTACGAAGATTTTAAATTAAATAAAAGCAGGCGGGACCCATTCCATTTTTATTATATTTTCAAATTCAAATGGGTCCCGCCTGCTTTTATTTAATTTAAAATGGGCTTGTTTGTAGCTTTTCAGTTTCGCAGTCGGGTTTTTTTATCTTTTAAATTACTTTTTTTTGCTATTAAGTAATTGCTTCATATTTTGCAATAAATTACCAGCGTTGTGTCATCGCGCTTCTTTTTCTTGTCTATGCAGTCCGACAGTGACCGCGTTTTAGGTCATGTAAGCCCCTTAAAGTAAAGCCGACATTAACTTTTCGAAGCACTTTTCTTAAACAACGTTCTGCATAATTTAAACTATATTTTTATATTTTCAGTACCCTTTTTGAAACGGAAGCATGAAGAAAATAAGGTGAAAAAATTTGAGCAAACACTTCGTCGAGTTCTTAAAGCCAAACAGACCTTTCGCAAAAGATATCTTCTAGCAAAGAAAATAAGGAAAACAAATGCTTTCGACATTGTGACCAAAAATATGTCATCAGCAGCTAAAACATTGTTTTGTATGCAAGTAAAAGGAAGTGCTAAAAAACCGAGAGGAAGGCGTTTTACGCTTGATGAAAAAATCTTAGCATTATCATTGTACAAACCATCACCTAAAGCATATCGCTTGCTAAGCCAGCTTTGTGTTCTGCCAAGCCGAAGAACACTTCAAAATATTCTACATAAAGTAGATTTAAAGCCTGGCATTAATAAAATAATATTTGAACACTTACAGAAAAAAGTGTCCAAAATGCCAGACAAACATAAATTTTGTTGCATACTGTTTGACGAAATGTCAATTGCTACAAATTTAAGTTACGACAAGGCACACGACAATATAAAGGGTTTTGTCGACAATGGCAGCAAAAGAGAACAAATATTCGCTGATCATGTGCTTGTATTTATGGTGAGAGGCATAGTAAAAAAATATAAGCAGCCAATAGCCTATAGTTTTTGCTCAGGCACAACAAAGACAGCAGATCTGAAATATCAATTGAAAAATATAATAGAAAATGTCGAAAGCACAGGTCTTAAAATTGTAGCTACAGTATGTGACCAAGGAGCCACAAACCTTGCTGCAATAAATCAATTGATGGAAGAAACTAAAGGAAAATACCTAAGAAAAAATGAAGATTATAGAGGTGGATTTTTTGAAGTGGGCAGGGTCAAAATTGTCCCTATTTATGATCCACCTCATCTAATGAAGGGTATACGCAACAATTTATTAAATAAAAATTTGAAATATGTCATGGATGGCAAGGTACGCGTGGCTAAATGGTGTCATATTGAAAACCTTTTTCAAAGAAGTCCATCATTCCGGGGTGTAAAGTTGGCCCATAAACTGACAGCTCAACATGTGGTGCCCTCAATGATTCCAAAAATGAGGGTTAAGTATTGCACACAAGTGTTCAGCAAGTCTGTTGGTGTGACACTTGGATGTCTGGCAGGTAAGTACGTCTCTCCTAACTTAAGAGTCCCTGTAAATTTTGTAGTCTAAAAACTGAAAATACAATTTTTGAGCACAAATTTCTCAATAATCATAAGTTATCTGGTTATACATCACCTATTTATTTATTTATTTCAACACACAGTACTGTAATATGTCATTGTATCCGTGTATAAATAACATTGATCAGACAGGGGACGTAGTCCTTCCACATAGTTCTAGGTAACCAATCTATAACCACCCAAACCCATAGCACAATATGTTTTGTTTCCATGTTCTGCAATAGTCCTGCACCAACCGGGGGTTATCCTTAGGTGCACTTGCCTAGAGCAAACAGATATAATCGTAGGTTGGTGCCTCAATACTTAAAATTGTCTGTGGCTTTTGCAAGTTGGCTTCGGTCCCTCGTAGGCCTTTCAAAGGTCCGGGACCTCAGGGTCCTGAGATATGTCTATGACTTTTAAATAATAATAGTTATTGTTTAGAATTATTATTTATGGGAATATCCGAAAGTAATTTAATTAAAGAAACTGTCTTCGGAATCATTTAGTACCTACTTATATTTTCTTTATAAAAACAATTTAGGCATTATAGCCCATAGGTCGAGATTAGTTTAGGATGTCCCAGTTAAAAAAAGAGCACCATAATAATTATAATGACGTACTTAACATTAAATTTTCATTTATAGAAAGTGGGTGCTTGCCAGAGGAAAGTGTCGACACGGCAGAATTAATAATGCTGTTCGACGACCTGTTCGACTCCGTCAATGCAAATTGCCATAAAGAAGAAGGAAAAATATACAGATCGGCAGTCACACCATACTCACCCCATATAAAATTTTGGAATAAAACACTACCGATTTTAAAGTCAATGAAATATATTAATAATAATGGCAAAGAGGTAACTGTACCATCTCTTATCAGTTGGGTAAAAAGTATAGAAGGTTTTAAATTAATTACAAATCTGTTAAGGTCAGAAGGAATTAATTCTTTGTTATTACGTAACATAAACCAAGACCCTTTGGAAAACTTTTTTGGGGCGATAAGAGCTCATGGCTATAATAATGTAATGCCCAACTCAGCAGCTTTCGAAACAGCTTTTAAAACATTATTAATAAATAATATAACATCCCCTCACTCACTACAGGGAAACTGTGAAAAAGATGACAGTATTTGTTTAAATTCATTAAAATCTTTAATAAACCAAAACTGTAATGTAGAGGATGCTAATGAAATAATGGAAATTATGTATGAACATTTAAATATTAATTTAATAAATACACAAATGATTCTAGAAAGCCGTTCTCGAGTTCATGTAGAAAAATGCGCGGCCATAGCTTATTGTAGTGGGTGGATAGCAACCAAAGCAAAAAAGTTCGTTTTTAAAAAATGTAAAGCATGTCGAAATAATTTAATTTCTCCAAATACTGAAGATTTCCACAATTTTATAATAAAAAAAGAATATTGTGGCAAAAGATGGTTATGCTATCCTACTCGGGCATTGTTTGACTTTTTTGCCCAAGTAGAACACATCACATTGGACATTTTAAATAATTATGGACATATAGAGAAAATTTCTAAATATATAATGCTGATTATAACTGTCCACATTGACCTAAGTTTTATGAAATGTAAAAAACATAAAGAAGAATTAAAGAATTATTTGCTCCATAAAAGTGTTGTGTTCTTTACAATGAATTGGTGCAAAGAAGTCAACAATGTCCTCACTGGCAAGAGCTATTATAATTTTTGTAATGAAAGTAATGAAATTGACCCCATCTTCCTACGGGCTCGAGAACACTATACAAAAACAAAGGGTGCGAAACGAGAGAGACAAACAGGTGTTCAAATTAATGTGTAATTAATAAATTCATTCAATAATATATTTTTGTATTATTTATCTCATTCCCTTTACCCCATTACCCAAGATATTTAAACAGTGTTTTAACCTGTGTATATTTTTATGAATGTTTCATAAAAATATGCATAGGTCAATACACTGTTTAAGTATCTAGTAAGCGAAATATAAATAAAAACGCAATTCATACATAACTACGTAGGTACCTATACATATCGACGTATACGCACCTACCTACAGTTAGATATATGTCATTTACTTCATTGCTTTGCGTTCAGATGGCGCTGCTCGCTAACTAAAACCGAAAACGTCAGTTGCCAGTCTATCTCAGTTTATATATATTAGTCTATGCGTCTGTCTGTCTGTCAAGACCATCGACTCTTTATTTCAGGAACGCGTGGAGGTATCGAGTTGAAATTAACACCATATAGGTACTCAGCTCTACAGTCCCTTGAAGCTGTGAAAAAATCAAAGACCCGTAAAAAAATATAAGTACGGCCGTTTATGTCGCCAAAAACGTATATTTCGACACTCAAGGGAATCAAAAGGAGATGTCCGCTTTTTGTATGGACGCTGGTTTTTTATTCCGAGAAAAATCTAACCAGAATCAAACTACATCCAAATAAAAGCTACTAAAATATAGAACTTGGAACCACTGAAATAATATTTTTAGAGCCCTCCATTTAAGAGAAATATTATAAATTATTTAATGTTAGTACATGTATATTATTTGTTGATGGCAACCCAAATGAAACCTCCCACACACTTTGAAAATGTCATAATGACAGATGGATTCCATTCATATGTCTGATACGTCACACTTTCGCTCGTGCCTTTGTGTTATCCGATGATAACGTATTTTAATTTGTGCTTTGCTTTCTTTGATTTAACTGGCTTGGCCTTTTCACAACGAGAATCCCTTGTGAAAAGGCCTTCTTCTTTGCACATGATTAGGATACCGATAGCTTACGAACCTTCAACCCTGACGACTTTGCTTTTTCTTAACGGTTATTTGATATTGCACGCGATTAGGACTTTGGATTTAAAACCCCGTATGTAAGTACTGTTCTTTATTTATATTTAGCTCATTAGGGGTTTTATTTGCACAACCTTTGCCCGTTTTACGACCTCTGATAGTCTGCAAAAATTAAATTTCATTTCTATCTTCAGATTATGGCTCTCTGCATAAATTGCAATATAGCAGTACATGCTATAAATCAGCACTATGAATATAACGCTTTAACATGAGCCCAGAGATAGTTTCAATAATTGAAGAATGGATGCTCAAGAGGTAATGTATTCTTTAACTTACATTATAAGTTTTTTTTTAATAATGTGTAACCAGGCTTAATAGCTTATGTTAAAAAAGATTAAATAGCACTACTTTGCTCAAAGAAGATGCAGAAAAACGATTCGGTGTTCTTAAAATATTATTTTGTTTTAGTAACAGATGGACATCGCATTTGCCAAGAATGCATCAACCTTTTACTAATAGAACTGAATAACAAAAACCAGCACAATATAGGTGACCAACAGCTGGGTCATCAATCAGTATGTGCATGTTGTGGCGTTTCTATCTCAAGAAGAACAGGCAGACGCTCTCGTCCCTTACCTGTTGATCATCCTGAGCAGGCTTATATAGCTGGCAACATCAACCCCCGTCAGGTTAATATGTAAATTAAATAGTATATTGCACATAGTACATTATTGTATCTCTGATTAGTGGAACACACAATAAATTAAAACTTAATTTCAGATCCCTGCTAATGCTCGAGCATGTAATAGGAAGCGGTGCTCATGTGATGATAATAGTCTGGTATCTTGGATGGGCTCGGCATCAAAACGATATATCTCCTCCTGCTCGGTTTCTCGACAATATTTTAATAAGAGAAGATATTGAAAATTAAGAAAGTTAATAAATGAATATTCAAAACTAAAAAAACGTTTTATTTCATAACAAAACTACATACATAAAATACATAGTAACACTTGCATCCAATTAGCATATTTATTGTCGAAACGCTTTTCTCTCGATTCCAAATCATTAAAAAGGAATTTCAATCAGTAGATACTATTATCATTTATTCCTGCTAAGCCATCCCTGTGGAGTATGCTGAAACATGCACTTCTTGATAACCGCAGGTCTTAGTAAAATATTGCAACATGCACATGAACATTCGAAGTATAGCCATAATCATGTAGAATGCGCTTTAGTTCTAAAAGAATTATGCTACACATTCACTGAAAACATTTCTTACTAGCTTCTGCCCGCGACTTCGTTCGAGTTACGATTACATCATTTTCGCTTAGTGTTCTTTAGACCTTTTTCTTATTACGTTACTCGGCTTTTGAGGGTCGTAGCATGATGATAATGTATTCGATTGCCCTTATCCTTCCTCAAGAATTAGGCTATCAAATTCAAAAAGAATTATTCAAATCCGACTGGTAGTTCCAGAGATTAGCGCGTTCAAACAACTTTTCAGCTTTATCATTAGTATAGATTATATTACAGAGGTAAATAAATAATCTTTGTAATAAATAATATTTGTTTCGTTCACATTGTTATACTCCATAATAATATATTATATTGTAGTCTGTGATAAACTCGCAAATCAAATAATAATTTATTATTGTATTCTGTGTTGTCAGTACGGTATAATGTCAGTAATGGCAGTACCATGTGTCAATACTGTCAATTTTGACAAGTTTATAATTTTTTAGGGTGCGTTCACTGTATTATCCGAGATAATTAGAAAGGTTCGTTCGTTTTAGGAGCAAATTCACACTAAAATAAAAAAATATTTTTCTCAAAATTGGAGGATTTTAAAAATCTGTGAAATAGTTAGAACCACTTAGTTTTGGGATGTCTATCCAAATATATTTAACTTATCCTGGTTAGAATTATTAAATAATAAAAAACCATTTCTGGACATGTCCTTTATAGGGTACTTCCCGTTGACCTTGAATCATGAAATTTCGCAAGAAGCAAGATCATGTAGCACAAGGAAAAAATCCGAAAACCGTAAATTAGTAGGTACTACATTAAAAAAAACCCGTGATAAACTATTTACATAGGTACCTACAAAGTACGGAACCCTCGGTGCGTGAGTCCGACTCGCACCGACCGGTTTTTTTCTAAGTGGTGCCTTAAAAAGAACAATGACATGAACAATGGACATCTTCTAATGGTTGGTCAAGAAAAGTCTAGTAACTTGATTTGACTATTTATTTATAACTTAGTATGGCATTTAATATATTTTTAAAAGTAAGTAAGGAGAATAAAGTAGGTAATACTCTTTGGTAATAACGCAAATCGTTTTTCGGGGTCATGTGGTATATTTTTAATCTGTGACATTTTAAATGTTTTTTTTTGTATAGGTAGCGTTAAAAACAAAATAGTCATTAGTGAGAAAAACACAACACAAAACAGATGACGCTGTAATTTCAAAAGAAAAATGACAATATTTTGTTTATTTTTAGTTATCAAAAATAGGGAGGCTACGTTATCGATCTATTTACGTCAGTATCGGTTTTTATAAATATACTCATGTTTTAAATGAATAAATTGGCTTTATTAAAAATCTTTCATTTTCAGTAAGTTCAAATTCTGCTAATGGCTTATCTTTTGTAATAATCAGCATGAGTTTATTCGGTTGACATTGCCTGCGATTTCATTTAAATTTAGAAATAAAATCGACTAAGACTTTACAAAAAGTATATACATCTCTAGTAACATAAAAATTACGAATGCGTTCTGAATTATGATTTATTTTAGAGAGCAAAAGATATATTTTCGAAGAAAAAAATAAATTACATCCGTTGATTACAAACTATTTCATTTTGGTAATCATGTCATCTCTGTAACAAATTCTGTTTTTCCTAGTCCAAAATTTCCATTGCTCTTTGTCCAAATTCTGGTGAGTGGTTCTTGAGCTAGTTTCAATGATACGTATTTAATCTACTCATGTTTTGTGTGATGCTATAATACCGCTACTTGCAATTGCAATCCATAAAAAACTTATATTAATATTACAAATTCGAAAGTCACTCTGTATGTCTGTCTGTCACTTGTTTACGCCATGTTGTTTAGAAATCTAACTTTGAGAAGGAGTGAAGGACAAAAGTTACTTTTCATCCTATTATTACGTAAGTACCTACGCCTTAAACAATTTCGTATACCTACAAAAAAAAAAACAAAATCATTAAAGGAGTCCACGAGATGTTGTCCTCTCCTCTGTCTGAAGCCGCTAAAGCGCTGGTTATGTTATTTAGTCGTAAGTTATAACTTTGTATGTAGATGTAGTTTAGTGTACCTACCTACGTAATTTTACGTGTAACTTTTATACATAAAGTACATACCAATTCCATCGGGAGTTGGCATGTACTGTAAGTATAAAAATTCTTTAAATAAATAGAAAAAAAAGTAAGTGCCTACGACTTAATTAATTTCGTATCCAAAAAAAAACAAAATCATTAAAGGAGTCCTATTTTGAGTCAAAATGGTTCCAGTATTGGTTTGGTATCCACTTAAGTAAGCTAACATGAAAACGGATTACAAAAAAATTCGATACACTTCGGATATTGGATGACGAGACCAAGATTATTATAGTATAGTGTGCCTAGTATACGGGCAACGTAAACACAATACGCCAACAAATAACACCGATGAAAGTGTCTGGCTGCACTATGATAAATACATGGAATCAGTAACTAATATTATCACTATTTTTTTTTTTATCAAGAATGCTGGGGTATCATTTTTATAGCGTGGTAAATAAAATAAACAACTTATTCTCAACATAATAATTATTGTAAAAACGCGTCGTAAGTATTTTTTTTTGTTATTGGCAACTTTTACAGTTTTTTTTTGCAAGTCTTTGAACAAAGGCTTTTTGCTGAATGTAAATCGTCCTTTCGTATTCTCAAATAAATTGATTAGAATCAAACAATAAAAATTCACTCCACAGTAACGCATAATGTTACAGTGCACTATATTTATTTTAACATGCCCTGGTTTGGTTTTAACACTGCAAAATTAAAAAGTCATGTGAAATATCAATATAAAATATAAGCACCCGTATTTACAGAATAATTAATCGTTAAAATCATATTACAACTCTCAACTTATTTGAAGTTAAAATATTGGCCTCAAAGTGCAAATTGAACCTAGAGATTCGTATTGATGATTTTTTACTTCGGTAAATACTAATATTTTTGTTATTACCATTCAACTTAGCAACAAATAAAAAACAACAACAAAAAACGTAAGAAAGAGTGTCGTGGGCTGTACTCCGTGTTTACAACAAGGTATAAAACAAGTATTTTACATGTTGTGTCTACTAATTTTATTTTCGTTTACGCTTAACACAAGTTGTAAAAACTAATTGTACACAAAATGATTAAAAGGACGAACAAAATAGTAAGCAATACATGTCTGAAACAGCGTTAATACATGATTGTGCAGTGTCATACATATTTTATATACGGAGTACAGCCTCACTGCAAATAATAATATAATAACAGCTAATAATTATACATAAAGGTTTTGTAGTAAATGAGGGTCATGAGGGACCTAGAAAGTATGCATTATTAATTACAATCAATGTTGTTGAATACCGTCAGACCACTGAGGTCTGAGGTACAGTTTGTTAGTAATTTAGTATTTGGTTGGTTCGCTAGAATCAGCGCAGTCACTGCGCTCAGATTCTGTGGTACGAATTAATTAAACACTTCAATAATCGAAACTAGATGGCGCTGATGTAGAATGTTGTGTTATTAGTAATTCTGAAAATCTCGTTATTTTGAGTTGATTCGATTCGGGATTGCATTTTTTTTTAAACATTTTGCGTCAAATAACTTTGCCGCTCTGAAGTAGGCAACAAATCACTACGCAGTAGTTAATCCTTTATATAAAACTGCAGCGCGCATGCGCGGCTAGCGAAAAGCCTAGCTTCAGAGCGGCAAAGCTATTTGACGCGAACTTTAAGGACTTTTAAGGACTCAAAATTTTTAGCCGACTTCAAAAAAGGAGGAGGTTCTCATTATGGAGTAAGTTTAATAGGCAACCATATAACATTTGAATGCTTTGACTTAGAAGAAAATTGCTTGACTTCGCTGATAATTTCTAACTCATAATAATATTCTTACACATCAGTTGCATCGGTTGCAGGTTTCCGTAGGCCGTAACACACTTTCAATCGCTTCCCGAAGAATTTTAAATGAAATTCCCTAGGTACCTACAAGTCAGTTCTCTTACATACGAATGTAGAGTCAACAAAAGAGATATTTATAAGCATGCAGGATCGTCGGATATACTTAGTTGAAGTTTAGTAAGCAACCGTTGGATGTATGTCGACTGAAATTTAGCTTAACTTTAGCTGTTTGTTTTCTATTAATAAAATAAAATTTTATTCGAGAACATCCATCGGTTTCTTACTAAACTTCAACTATATCCGACGATCCTGCATACTTATCTCTTTTGTTGACTGTACATAAGAGAAGAGTTTTATGAGGCCCCACGGTTGACAACGGATTAGCGACACGACGCTGTTGCGTACGTGGTTTGTGGTAACTAGGTAGGTACTTCACACTTTACCATTTACTAGATACTGATTTAGATAATCTGAAATTCAAACAAGCCGATTATGATAACGTTCGCGTTGTTGTTGCTGCTGAATGTTTGCCAGAGGTCAGAAAATTGGCAGCGTTTGGCGGCTTTATGGGCATTATAACGACGCATGCGTAGCAATGGTGGGCGACCTTCCCGCGTCCTTACCGACCGCCAGTCGACGGCTCACGCCGCGCGGCCACACATGCAAACACGGAGTAACAATAATAAACCGATTCACTTTCGCTTTCGTCCGAGTAATCGCGATCCTCCCCGTCACAACTAAGTACCTAGACTGGAAGTGAAGAGATATGGTGACGTGAACCGGGTTTACTGAATAGTGGCATTTTACTAGCGCCGGCGTGAAAATCAGGTTGGTAGAATGTGCGGCCAACCACCCCAACCCGGCCAACCACCCCAGGGACCAAACCAGCACATGGGCGCGGCGGGAGAGGAGTGCCGGTATTGCGGTGCGCCGCTCTCCCTACCTTCCGCGGCCTTGACGGGGTCGCCACCGTTCGATGGCGGACGCGGTGGGGCCGCAGGGGAGGAGGAGTGTCGGTATGACGTTGGCCGCTCTCCCTATCCTCTGCGGCCGAAAATTGGCAGGCGGCGGGGCCAATGTCCTGACCCGTCGCAGGGGGACCAAGGGTGCCCAGACACGGGGTCGTCTGGCGCCCATGTGCTGGTTTGGTCCCTGGGGTGGTCACGGCGTGCTATGTGTTCTGGTGCGCCGGTGATGGGGAGTACTCCCCAGAGGAGGGTCCGGTAACGGACAGCCGCGGCGGGTTCACGGATGAGTGCTAACGCGTGCCCGTGTTCCCGCCGTAAGCGGCAGAGGAGGACACCGTGGAGTTTTAGTGGGTTAGAGTCCCACATAACTGCACTATCTCCCCGTGGTAGTGCAGAATGCATGAGCATTTCTCCACGTTAAAAAAAAAAAAAAAAAAAAAGGTTGGTAGAATGTTGATAAATATGGCACGCATTAAGAATAATTTTAGATCAATCAGTGTTATTCTAGATACCTACGTGATGGGTCGTTCGTTTAATTGTTGCAACTACATTAATCCGATGCCGTCGACGGAAATGATAGGAAAGCATTTGAGGTCATGACCTTGAACCCTTGGCATAGGTCATGTAAACAAAAGTTTTCCCGGCGTCAGACTTCGTACCTACTAAATTAATTTCAACTCCTGGACCGTTCCTCCTATCAATGAGCGAGCGGTTATGAGAAAAAAAAGTTTTATTTTTCTAACTCGGTTACTTGCTTTTATTCCCAATTTATTTCCTTCAGGTTATTTAATAGTTTACGTAAGACGCAATAAATATTTTAACTGATCAAAATGTTAAGTGATTATTCAAGCAATCAAAGTTCAAAGTTGTCTAACGTGTTGCGATAACTTCACGTAGGTACCTATGTGTCGGCACATTCTATAGAAAACTCAAATTGGTGAAAAATTCAACAATGAATAAAGTGACGTAATTACGTAAAGGCTTAGATTAAAAAAAGGTCAATTCTAGTCTCATTTCTACCTAAATAGGGCTTTAATTATTTGATAAGTTGTTGTAAAATTGAGTAGTAGGTACTTAGGTAGGTCTACACAATTTTACAACTGTAGGTACTGTTATACTGTTGTACTTATACAATTTTCAGTTGATCGTCCATAGCGCTGCCGACAAGCCCACATCGGGCGTTTTTTTAACACAAAGTTTTGCAGCGCGTTTGAGATTTTCAACTCTCGGCGTCGAAATGAGCGTTGAGAATCCAAGAGTGCATCCCTAGCGCGTTAAAAGTGCACAGTGGGATTTCAACTCCCGCACGCCACAACTTATGTGCGGATCCTGCAACCTGCGTGTTTCTCCTCTTGTAACCGTTCACCTACCGTGTAGGTACACAGTTTTTGAAATATTTGAGATGTTACAAACAACCTTACACCAGTCTACACTAGCAGCGACTTACCGCAATCACTTATGACACCTTGGGGCCTAAAAAGGCCACTTTAGCAGATTCTTAAAAGGATAACATTATGAATCATAAAATGGCAAAGAAAAAAGGAAAACACGGACTTTTTCTTATTTTCGCTGCACTACGTAGGTATAATCAAAGAGATTGGGATTGGATTTGGATTGGATTGATTGGTATTTTTGTACAGCCAAAAAAAAAAAACTGAAAAATTCTTCACCAATGGGATTTGATACGATTAACTTAACAGTTAACTGTCCGTTATGATTCGTAATGTTATCCTTTTATGATTCTGCCAGTGTCCTTTTTAGGCCCCTAGGGGGATGCTGTCTACGCCTATATACCTACCCAGACACACAACACACTATTGATGTTAAAATATTAACAGCGAATACCTAAATAGCTTTTTTGGAACTTATGTAAAGGTGTACCAGGGTGTACCAGATGTTTCCTTTCCAAAATTTAATTCAGTTTATTGTAAGGCAACCATTTTCAATGGTTTTGGTTGGTTTGGTTGTATGGTATGGTATGGTGGGTTGGTGATATGAGTGGTAGGTTCTGCGATTGAAAATGGTCGTCTCAGTCATTTAAGTAAATGTCCCCGACAATAAGAAGAGAGTGGTAAAATGATCTTCCTCGATTCATTGAAGACGAAACAACGCAACGGAGGGCAAGTAGGGTCTGATCATAAATAACAGTTAAAAGAGACAGGGTTTGGTTTTAACCGACAATGTGGCCATGCAGACTGCGTGGGCAATGGACTCCACGCTGGCCGGTCGCCAATTTAATGGCAATAAATTGATATATTATTGTAGTGTGGCATATCTTTCAAATGGAATAACAGGCCTAACGGAGTAGGTACTGTGATTTTGTATTATTATAACTTCGAGTTTTTGGCTGTGCACACAAATGTACTAATACCTATTTAGTAAAAGGCGTTAGGATAGGTTGGTGAATGTAATGAGAGCAATTTCCCTTTTTAAGGGTGAAGAGCCAACTGGTAGCCCGCGAAATTCAAATTTTCTTACGTTTTAAAAATGTTTCCACCAAACGGCTCGCATCGCATCGGATCGGAAAGGATACCAACGGATGCGGCGACAGCAGATCGCGTCCGGCAGCATGATCGGCTCCGTACCGTCGCTTGCGAACGTATCTGTTTCTGCTCCTAGTCAAATACACGTAGTATTGTTGGCTATTGCATTTGAAGAAGAAGAAAATAATCATAAAACACAGAAGAGGAAAAGAAAAATTTGGACGGCCGAAAGGATTCGATCGGATACAACGACAGGCGAACGGAGCCGATCGCTCGTCGCAGCATACTTTCGGCTACATTCGTCTGTCGCAGAAGACGTCTGCGGTCAAGCTGCTGTGCACGGCTTGGTAATTATAGACTTTAAATACTGTGTACACGATTTAATATCGTTTGAAGATTGTAAAATCCGTTCCGATCCGATGCGATGCGAGTCGTTTGGTGTCAATCATCCTATGTTATTTGCAGGTCAGTGTCATTGATATTTCATGAAATAGTAATTGAATAGGGTTAGGGTTGAACTTAATTAAATGGTTGTATTGGTGATTTTAATGATTATAATTCTGCAAATACATACTTGTTAAGGTCGCGAATCATAATTTGTTTAACATACAACCAGATACTGACCTGAAAATTGCAAAAAACCTAACAAGAATTTCGCAGGCTTACCTTTAGGAAGAAAAAGTAAGAATCTTTGATGAAGTCAACATCAACGGCAAAACCGTAGGTACATACTTTTATTCTCTGAGTGATATCAAAGACGAAATTGCGGAGTCAAATTGCTCTTTATTTTTATAATAACCTCTCAATCGCTTTCAATTATATTCGTCAGTTCTTGTACCATCAAGAAGGGGTCCAATCGTTGCCATGGCCCAGACTTTACGGTACATTCTGCTACATCAAAGGTTACCATTAAACCTTTTATTAAGATAGCCAATTTAGATTTAAAGACTTCAGTCTATGCTCATTACATCAATACTTTATGATGTGACATCAATACTTTATGATGTGCCATAAAAACAATATGAGATTTATACTTTTGTTACAAAGAAATAAAATTTAATTTCTTATAGCATCAATGGGCGAGTTTAAGAGAGTGTTGACCTGTCTGCTTGTCTGGCTAAGGTTTAGTGTAACTACCTACATGTTCCATCACTTAAATTTATCTGTCTGGCGACCATCTCCCTTCAAATTCATTTTACTACAACTTAGCTTTTATGATCTATGATAAATCAGTCATTGCACTTGTTTGTTCTTAAATGATTCGCCCGTGATACGATCTTTGTAATCAACTTTTATTAGAAGATCAACTGAAATGACAAAAGCGGGCACAAAAAATGCGCTTAGATTTTGAAATGATCGTCTAATCGACGACTTTTCCATCTTTTTTTACTAAAAACAAAGATTCATAAAAACTAAAAGAAATTATGAGTAGCAAAAGTCTTTCTCATTCTCACATCATTTTACTGACTTTACAAATCTTCTACTTCGTCGTATCGATGATTCCAAATTCCAAGTTACATTATATGAATTTCGATTAGAATTCAGCGACGTCGACAACGTTCGCATTTGGCTCGTAAAGGCTTTTTATAGTGCAGGTGCTATTGCATGAAGAACAAGACAAGCAGCGGCGGCCCTAGAATTTTTTTTAGGTGACGCAAAATCTTAACGTGGCGCCAATCTATGTACCATTATGTTCCTATGATATATGCACAATTATGCAGTTGCTTGCTTCCTTGTGGACGATCGGCTATAGAGTAAGTTACTATCATCAATGACTGGTGCCTGGTGGACAGTCCACCAGGCACAGGCACCAGTCATTGATGATATTAACTTACTATAAAGCCGATCGTCGAGGCGCTGAAATCAACTGAAATGCGACTACCACTGGTGCTTGCATTTCGGTTGATTTCAGCGCCTCTCCCATGACGGCGCCCGGTGCCGTCGCACCGCTCGCACCGCCCTAGGGCCGCTACTGAAGACAAGTGACGGGGGACCGTTTGAGGTGTTAACTGTAGCTCAATGGAGAACAGTCTCTTTAACAGTTAAAATAATTACTTAGGTACCAGGCAATTGGCCCAACATTTTCCCAAGCATGGCAAATTTGTAGTTGCCCAATCAGCATACAAATTACCTAGCCTGTCAGCCCATGTATCCCATCTGATTTCTATTACCTTTGCAGTTCAATTCATTACTTGACGGCGTGCGGAGTAATTGTTATTTACGACGGTTATCGACAGATTCAATTATAGTTGAGTCGGCTCAAGTGCATGGCCATTTGGTTTATATGCTATTCAGAATGCCTGGAGCTGCTTTCCAATACAAATCTTATCTATGCGGCTGTTTTCTTCGATTCGGTACGTTGCATCGTACAGGCCGACTCATAAAACTGTATGGGTTTATTTATGGAAACTAGGCCTATCCACTAGCCAGTATCGTCATAGTCATAGTCCATTTATTTGTCAGAATATTGTTACAGAGTTGTTATATTACTTTAAAAAAGTTCATAATATTCTGCCGTTTCCTGCGTACAAATACATTTTCAGGGTTTTGGTTATGTTGTTAGATATAACATTGAATTAAATAAATTACAATAACATTCAAATTGCAAATTAGTCAAATATTAGGAATGGAAATGTCAAAAAGAATAAATGAAGTCAAAGAGATAATAAGAACAGAACATAATTATTCTATTCTGTAATAAAGTCGTGTGATCTTTGCGTACATGTTCGTTTGTTTGGTGGGTAGGTTACCCGCCATTGTATTTTAGTCGTTAAATTTTTCAGTTCAATATGAATCTACAGGTAGGAATTCATTCAATACTATTGAAAATACCCCTATCTCATTAGTGTTGAATGAATAATCAGCCTAATCAGTCTTTAATGTTGTGTGTGATGTCTCTGTGGGAGGGAGTGGGCCATAATCCACCACGCGGGCCATAATCCACCACGCGAGCCCAGTGCGGGTTGGATGCCACATGCATGTTGAATGCATTCTCAGTTAATTCAAATGTTGAAATTTCTTTATACGGTACTTCATCATACTTTTTGACCGACCGACGACCTTGTGAAGGCCGCAGGAACCCGTTGGATGCGAGAAGCCACAGAACCGGTCGAAGTGGAGGTGCTTGGGGTAGGCCTATGTCCAGCAGTGGACGTCTTTCGGCTGAAATGATGATAATGATGACATACTTTTTGTTATATTTATTGACTAAATTAATGTTACTAATTCAAATATTTAAAAGTTAATTTTATAAGTATTTCTCAATCGATAAAGCAGGGATATTTTTCCTGATCTAAACATTATTCGTAGAAAAAAAAAAACTGACAAGTTTCTATAACAATAATACCTATGTTACCTCCTGTTTAGGTGCCTATAAATTTTAAAATAGTCCCAGGAGTACCCAATTAATGCAAGCGGCTGTACCTATTATCCTTCTTTTCTGTTACATTTCGGTGACTATAATAAGTAAGTATCTATCTTCTTATATACTTATTACTTTTCCCAATCTCACTGCTTTAAAACTAAGTACCTTTTTAAATCTCTTTATTATTACTTTTAGTTATATTTTTAAAGAATATGTAAATTCCTAACGTGCACGGGGCTTCGATTCTGGCCACGTTTCTCTAGAGGTGGGTTTAATTTCACGCATTGGGTATCTTAGTTGTATGATAAATATGAGTATACCTAGCGAGATGTAAGCTGGTTTCTTAGATTCGAAGGTCTTGTGGGTCCTGTATAATGCTTCTGCCGTATTGCACAAAATTTCGACAGGTGTTTGTTTTGCACTACATTTACTTGCTCCGAGTGGTGGATAGATGGCGTTACTAGTATCCATTTAGCTTGCTGTGTTTGGAACTTTTGCAACGCAAAGTTTCGAGTGGTTAATGAATTTTGCTACTAATTACTAATCATAAAGGCTTCAAAAGATTAGTCCTATGGTAGAATTATAACAATTAACTCGTATGATAACTAGCTACTTAGGTATATGAAGTTCCCTGCGTTGGTGATTATGATGCTGTCTGTAGGTAATAAGTGGATGCAGGTTTACGCAAAGTGTTGAGCTGAGAGTTATTATGATAATAACTTATGTTTATATTGTTACCGGTATGAAAATAGTCGACCTTAAACAACTTTTCTGATGACAGTAGGCGCGAGTTCAAAAGAAACATTTGATATTGTGGACATTTTAAAAATACACAACGTTCCAGACAAAATCATTTATCTACCTACGTATTTCGTTATTGGACTGTTTCCAAAAACAGATAAAATTTTTGCATTTGCCTGTTTTTATTTTTGCTTTAATCTGGCCCAGATGCATGTGAGTTGGTAGTTGTGGAGTATTTTGATGATATTGCGTTCGCGCACATTACATTGCACACTGCAGTTTATAAGGCGTTTCACTTCTGCAGCTTGTTACAACAAAGAACCTGCTCTAACACACTTATCTGGATACCGTTCCCTATAACCTCGTGCAATGCTTTTGTGTCTATGTATTTCTATCAGTCTTCCTGGGATTAATTTGGAAAATTCAGTCCATTCAATTCAAATATTAGGAAAGACAAAGACATAATATAGTTGTACTAGCGGCGCCCCGCGGTTTCGCCCGCATAAGTTTCGATCCCGTGGGAGTATCGGGATAAAAAGTATCCTATGTCCTTTCCCGGGGCTCAAACTATCTCTACACCAAATTTCATCTAAATCGGTTCAGCGGTTTAAGCATTAAGAGTTAACAGACAGACACACTTTCGCAGTTATGTTCAGGACACATCCGCCGCTAAATACATTTAACTCTTTTAATCCAAAGCCATTTAAATAATCATGAACCAACATAAGTACCTACCTATTCTTATATTCGCTCGTCGTTTTGATTGTCTTCTAACAAGTTGAGGGGTTCAGGAATCCTACAATGGAACAAAGCACTCGGAATGCTACTGGCATCCCAGCAATCATCAGTCCGTCTGTCGTATTAATCCAACTCCTGACACGTGCACTATATTTTGTCAGTAGGTACTAAATTAAAATTAAACTAAACTCGTGCCGTGCGTGGTAGATTTGGACTAATTTGGAGGCACTGAACCTTAAAATATTTATAAAGCAAGCAGCATGTTTGTTTCAGTCTAACCGACAAGTGAAGTGTTTTCAATAGTCTATGGGCCTGTGTGTGTGTCTTCAGCGAATAACTATAGCAAAAGGACAATGATCACAAGATTTTATTGAATGGGAGATGCTGTAGCTCCTATTTTTCTTTTTTTCGCTAGGTATAACAACTTTAATTGTGTGCACTAAAAAGCTTCTAAAGTGCATCATGATGAAAATCAAATTATTTTACTTAACTTAAACATACATGAGCACTTATGAAACGTCAGAAGCTAGGTGCACGGTTCCAATTGGCCGTTTCCTATGGAGAAGAGCCGGCAAGAAACTACGGATGATCTTTAAAAATTTAATTGACTTGTACAATGTTTTCAAATTACAGTGCTAACAGGTATTTGAGGACAGTGTAGGCCTGTCAACAAGTATTAACACTTCACTCTTCTTCCTGAAAGTTATAAGCTCTCTCGTATAACCTACTAAATACTTTTAAATTAAACTGGAACACGATCACTTTTAATGTTTACAGCCAGGAAATTAGGAAGTGCGTACCTTGGCACTAGGTGTAAGCAGGCCTGCCAACTATGTCGATCAGCTGAGCTGTCTCTAGATGCAACTCTACTAGAGAGTGTACAAAGGACCACTCACTGATGTTCATTATGTAAAAGGCTGATGATTGTAAAACTTCCACTGCTATTCGGGATATTACAACGTAGATGACTGCGACATCTGCTGCATAGGGTGACCGGTGACTATAGAAACTGTTTGCCAGGTTTTTGAATAGCCACCGTGCATTCCAAACGGTGCCTTTAGATTTTGTGTAGGCAATGATTCGGTCTTAAGGCTTTTAGAGGCTGGGGCAACTTCTCAACTTTAGGTAGTCATTTTACTCGCAGTTTTAGTAGATTCTGTATTTTTAGCCACGGGCCCACGTAGTAGGTACTTTTGTCACATTTCATTTCTAAGTAAGTACAGAGTATTCAAACGTTGATCTTTATGTACATTTGTTATCAATCTATCGGTAGGTACTAACTGCATATATCTGCCTATTTTTGAAGTCGTTAATAGCTGTGGTTTACGATAAAACGCGTATTAAAACGTTATAAAAAATCTAAATATAAATGTAAAATGGGGGGAAGCCTTGTCCAGCGAGTATGTTCTCAGAACGGGCGTAAGACAGGGCGGATTAACATCACCCATATTATTTAACCTATATGTGAATGACCTGATAGAGGAGCTGAGCGGGGCCGGAGTCGGTTGTTCTATTAACAACGTACCAGTAAATAATCTTATAATACGCCGACGATATGGTTCTGCTCAGCCCGTCTCCGTCACGGTAATGCAAAAGTTGATAGGAATATGTGAGGTTTATGCGGATAAGCATGGTCTTAAATATAATGTTAAAAAGAGCCAAACAATGTGTTTTGGCTACGACAACAGCACAATGCATATTCCGGACATATTTCTATGCAACGCTAAGCTGGAATCTGTCAAATGTTTCACATATTTAGGTCATATAGGTACTGACCGAGAAACTTAAAGATGATGAAGACATTAAAAGACAAAGACGTTCGCTTGCTGCCAACAGTAATATGCTGGCGCGTGGATTTGCGAAATGTTCTAGTCATGTGAAAATCACTTTGTTTAAAAAACGCATACTGCCGGAATCTTTATACCTGTCTATGGTACAAATACACGCGGCGTGCTTTTAACACGTTGCGTGTTCAATCTAATAACGCATTCAGATGCATACTGGGTCTGCCTTGGCGGTATAGTGCGTCCGGCATGTTTGCCGAAAGCAGGGTTGATGACTTTTACGCAGTCATGAGAAAGTTTATGAACATATACCTACACAAATCTGACAATGGAATATTGATGGCCTAATAAACTATTTCTTCTTATATTGCAATTAATATTCCAGCGGCAATAACACTTATCTATTCCTTTGTTGTTGTCTTGTTTTGTAATAATTTAATAACTTTAATTTTTGATAATTTTTAATTTTTGATATAATTTATAATTTTTTATTGTAATTTGTAATCTAGTTAAATTTTATATGGGTGTGTACCTGAAATAAAATGATTTGATTAAGGGTTCAATTAAATTAGCTAGAGAAACTTTGCAGTCGTGATGGGTATATCCTATCACGTCAGCGAAGTTCGCTAGTTATTTTAATTTGACCTTGTATTTACTTTGATTAAAGTTTACACTTGGTTCCACGAATTTCCCCCAGTGAAAATTAACATCGCTCTAAACTATAAGCTTAGTACCTATATTTTTACATTAAAATGCAACTGAGATTGCGTGTAACACATTCACTAGAATAGAATAGAATAGAATAGAATACTCTTTATTATGTACACCATATAAATTACAGACATATAAATCTAGAAACTGTATAAAGGGTGACACAATGGGCGGTCTTATCGCTAAAAGCGATCTTTTAAAGACAACCTTTGGATGGATTAAAAAGGGAAAGGACAGACAAATACTGTAGGTAGTCTGTGGTGTACCAATTACATACATAAAGTATATTCACTGACTACAAACAATAGGGGATTATTATCAGATTACTATGTATTTTATCACTCATGATGAATAAAATTGTATAATTAGTATTTCCCTAACAATTGTAGGAGAAATTACTATTTCCAAAGAACTATGAGTATCTGTGACACATACTTAGGGTCATATCGCACGATACCTACTATTACGAAATGGTTATGTAAATAAACGCATAAGTTTCTAACATGTTATTTACTCGGGATAGTAGTTCAATAATAATATCAATCAAGCTCTTGCGTGGAATATTACCAGATAGATACTAGAGTAATAGTACAAACACTACGATTATAATGATTATATCAGTCTATGCTTTGAACAGATGTTTTACCTAGCTTTTGTCGTAAAGGTACAAGTCCATAGCCAATTGCAGACGACAGCAGCAGGCGACATGTTACCGCGGCACTACTTGTTTTTATTTCTATGAAATATGTAGCTGACGACGCGGCGACGTGTCGATGCTACGGAAGGTATCTATTTCATAGATATACATAGAAACCAGTAGGAGGGGCTCGTGGCTAAATAATAGCAGCCGCACAGGTCGTTGCCGCGGTTGGTCTGTGGATGGGAGACCATCTTTACATACAGAGACCCCTCCGTGTCTCGGAAAGCACGTTAACCCGTTGGTTCCGGCTGTCATTCGTGGATCTTTGACAGTAGTTACGGGTAGTCAGAAGCCCGAAAACCTGACAACCAGTCTTAACAAGGCTATTGTACCTATTACCCAGTAATTGGGTTGTGGAGTTCAGATAGGCAGTCGCTTCATGTAAATACTGGTATTCAGCTGCATCCAAACTGTTCAGACTGGAAGCCGACCCCAACATAGTTAGGAAAGGCTATGCAGATGATGACATAGAAACCAGTAGTGTGCCATGTCACCCGCTTCTGTCGTCTGCAGTCGGCTACGGACTTGAACCTCTCGAAGAAGGTCTATGTAGTACCTATAAATAATCCCTGAGTAAAATAGTGCATACTTAGTTGGAGTTTTTAAGGTTAGTTTTTACTATATTATGTGTATCTAACAGGCGCTTCTCGCCATCAAACTCGAAAGTTTAGCGAGTAAAATTGTAAAAACAAAAAAAAAAAAATAGTACACATGTGTTGTAACTGTACTCAAAATACGCGCATTGACGTGGAGTTGCGGACACCAGCCCGTATTACCTATTACACATGTCTTGTATATTAGCTAAGTTTTATATCAAGGAAGTCATAAAACCAACATCCGTATGAAGCCAGGCCGTTCATCGTTGTGGACAATAATAAAAGTATGTAATAGAGACACATGAGAGATACTATACTTATCAATGGTCACATGAGACTCGCATGAGACATAGGTCATTAAAAGGTACAGACGCCAGCACATCAAGCTACTCGAAACTGTCAAATTTTCCGAATCTAAAACCTTATGATGATTTAGCAATAAAGTTGAAAATCTATTAAAGAAATTTGGCAGGTTTTAATAGCTTAATGTGCTGGCGTCTGTACAAGTGAGGCATTTTTCAGGCTCCGTCTTCAGTATGAACACACACCAAAATGCTACTGGATTTCCAATTCCATAGACGGCGTGACAACTAATCATGAGGTAAACGAAAGAGTTGGGATGCCTGCTTGATTGCCATACAATCACACTAATATTATAAAGGCGAAAGTTTGTGTGTGTGTGTATGTGTGTGTGTGAGGGTGTGTGTTTATATGTTTGTTACTTCTTCACGCTCAAACGGCTGGACCAATTTTGATAAAATTTTGTATGAAGGTAGCTGACAACCTGGATTAGCAAATAAGCTACTTTTTATCCCGATATTCCCACGGGATCAACATTTCCGCGGGTGAAACCGCGGAGCGCAGCTAGTGACATATAAAAGGTGCCACTCATTTGCTGGAATCTTTACAGCGATGTGTAATTTTAATGCAACGTAATAATAATAATTTATTTAATATAAAAAAATAAAAAACGTTTACAAAATGTGTACATTTAACCAACAGTAGAAAATTTTCCATACAATTATAGTGCCTAAAAATAAAGTAAAACTATTTTTTTTTGTATTGTATTGTAGGGCAGTGGGTATCTAAAAATAATAAAACTGACTACCTAGTTGACACTTGAGATAGGAGCGTAACAAAGCTTTGTGATGAGTTTATTTGCGTCATAACAAAGCTTTGTTATGACGCAAATACTATAAAAGTGTGCAAGTACTATAAAAATGAGAAAATATGTGACAATAGCAATTATTACATTTATGTAGTCGGTCAGTTCCAAGTGTTCCAGTTTTACCATGGTTCAAAGGAGTGATTAAGTTTCGTAAGCTCTAACCTGTGTCTTTGAAGCTATACCAGAAATAAAGAACAGGTAGAGAGAAATATTATGTAACATTAATAGACAATTGTAAATTATCATATACTTACCTAATGAACTGTTTACACTGGGTGCTAAATTGAATATAAATCTTACTAAGGTCTGCTTTTCAATAGTTAGAATATTGCGGTTTGACAGTTTTTGTATAGAAATTATGTCAAACTGTCATATTTATTCTTCAGATATAAGTCATCTGACTATTGAAATATCACCCCAACTAAAACAAATTAGAGGGATTTATGGGCCGCTTTGTTATCGAAGATGAGCCTTCGTTGTTTTAAGAAGCGTTCCTGCCAACACCACGTTGCTTGATGTGTAGCTTTGTTCCGGTGTTTATTAGTAAGGGGGGGAGGGGGGTGTTTATACACATGTAGCTGCTAAATCGTCTACAACGACAACAAAATTACTAGGTAGTGACTCACACTTCTAATCTTGATCGCTTTATTTAATGCACATTACATTTGAATAGAATAATAATAGTTATACAGTTTAATGGTTAATGACAGTAGGTACCTACTGTAGAGGTCTGCACTGGACCTCTACAGTTACTTGTTTATAATTAAAAGACCGTAGATTTGGAACTCTTATATTGTTGAAAGGAACTTTACAGCTTTACGGAAAATATATGAATGACTCTATAAAAAAAACACAATGTTATGTTATTTGTCAACGTCGTTTGAATCTTCGAATGGAATATTACATCCAGCCAGACCTTTCTGCTAAAGGCCGGAACACACAAGACACTACATGAGCTACGCCCACCCTTGAATAAAAGTATCCGCATAACTCAAACACCAAACAAGACTTTTATTCATACCATTCGAACATTCAAACTCTTCCTGCCTATAGCTATACAGAAAAATGACCTAACGTCGGAGATAGACAGGGTGAGGACCAGATTTTATGAAAATTTTCTCGTCCGAGATTTTTGCTTTTGTAGCGAGATCTGATAAAGAATAGTAGAATGTTATGATGTCTTCGTTGGCCCCTTGTCTCGCGTTGTAAAATTTTTCGACATAATCTACACTTGAAGGAAATTCCGCTCTCAAAAGATCACAAATCGCTTTGAATTCTAGATCCTCTTTGAAAATGATTTTAAAAATGCGAGCGCTGGACCTTGTAGGTATGCTCCTAATATGAGAGCTAAATTATTTTCAGGCCATTGATTATATTGCCTATATAAGGAATGTCCTGAGGAAAGTTTTTAGTATGATTGTGGATGGCTATAAGAGTAGGGAAAGATCAAAGAAAAGATGGATAGACTCTATATTGGAGAATTGCAAAAACAAATCGATCCTACTTCAACCCTATCGTCTTTCTCATTCTAACTCGTAAATATTATTTATGACAAAAAAAAGGAAAACCATCATTACTGTAATGTAAGTAAATTTCAATGGTTTGAACTATATTATCCGTCCCTCACTTGACCGAAATCCTTACTTTCGCATAGTGACAGTACTACACTACTATAATATAGCCTTGTGTGTTATCATAAGTCTCACGTAATATTAGTAAACACACCTTCCAATATATAAATATTAGGATTAGTAAACGTATTATTGAAATCCTTTAAACGGTCTTCTTTCCTTTCGTGTTCCTCCATTAACCCTAACAAAGACCGTGTTAAAGATATAGATACCCCTTTATTCATAAACTTTGCTTAAAGTTAAGTAGTGATTAACGAATGTTTAACCATACATTTTTTATGTTTACGCCAATTAACTTTAATCATCTATATACCTACATATAATAAAATTGTAGAAAAGTGGTGTCTGTACAATGGAAATATATAAAAAAAAAGTAGCAGGGGTTGTTATTATATCGATGCCGAACCCGAAATTGTAATTAAATTTTTTTTTGTCTGTTTGTCTGATTGTCTGTTTGTCTGCTGTGTTTGTGCACGCTAATATCAGAAACGGCTTATTCGATTTAGATGCGGTTTTCACTAATATATTGTAGTAAGCTTCACTTAACATTTAGTGTTTATTTCATGTCAATCGGTTCATAAATAAAAAAGTTATGTCAATTTAAAGAATCACGGCGAACATTTGTTAAGGTATTCTATCAGAGTACGTAAACGCCTCGCGCCTGCGCGTCCGTGGCTATATATACAAGGTGTAACGGAAAGGGGGTATCAACCCTGAAGGAGGTGAATGAAGATGAAAAAAAAAATTTGGACCTCCCATAGTAATAGCACATCAATGATTTACTATTACTATGGGAGGTCCAAAATTTTTTTCATATTTCGACCTATGTTCTTTGGGGAAATTTGTTCAGTTTCATGAGCACATTCACCTCCTTCAGGGTTGATACCCCCTTTCCGTTACACCTTGTATAAAGCGCGCTGAGAGCCGCGCCGCTGGCATAATTCCGATCCAGCCTGTCCCTTGCTGCCCTCTCCCAGCGACGCCCTAAGCCGAGGTCCGTACTCCACAGGGGGTGCCCTTAGCGTGTAGTCGCTTAGTTTTTAAGTTTATATTGTGTAGTCAAGTTGTGTATTATGCCCTGGCTGGAGGCCTTAAATTATTGAGGCATCCACAGGAAAGCCAGGTTAAGCAGTCGACAACCCCTCAGGTTGAACTGCGAGATGACCATTTCAAAAGAAAACGCGCCGCTGCCATAAGGTTAAGTTTAAGGTTAAGGTTATAAGTTATTCGTAGCGAACGCACGTATCCTGGAGAGTATAGGCGAATAGTTGGATTCGATTATTGCGATTCACTTGAATACTGACTGTTTGCATATTTCATTTATTTATATTTTAGGATTTGTAGGTTAGGTTCTTTTTCTTAATTTTCTTTAAAATTTTGTAAGTATTTGGTATAGGTTAGGCGGTTCTTTCCTTGATTTTTGGGTATTTACTTATCTTAATTTTTATTTAGGGTTTTGTAAATAAATATTGTAAGCATTTATTATTGGTTGGGCATTTCTTTCCCTGATTTTCGGTATACATACTTATCTTAATTTGTATTTAGGGTTTGTATATAAATATTATAAGTATTTGGTATAGGTTAGGCATTTCTTTTCTTGATTTTCTTTATTAAGTATAAGTTCATTAGCTTAGGTTAGTAATTATTTTTTATAGCAATTCTTTTGTTTTATAAAGTTAGTACGTTTGTCTGTGTAGAAGAATAGCACCACCCCTTACTTCCCGTGGGTGTCGTAAAAGGCGACTAAGGGTCTCACCGGAGAATGGGCAGCAGCGTTTTCTATGCATTCCACCACCATACCATACTGCGATCGCCAACCCGCCTGCCAAGCGTGGCGATTATGGCAAACCCCCCCAAAATTGGGGGAGGCCTATGTCCAGCAGTGGACGTCTATCGGCTGAGATGATGATGATAATGACGTTTGGTTTACACGTCTTAACACTTATTACTTAAACTGTGATAATTTTAGACTGTATAATAATCTGTAAGTATTTATAATTTAATTGTTTACGATAGTACCTACGTGTTTACTAAATAACTGTGTGTTAAGTAGTAAGTACTATTTTATTGTAAGAATGCCTCGAAGAAGATCCAACCTCTCCCAATGTAGCAGAAATGCTAAAAGGATGAGATTAGTTCGATCACAGGAATCTGAGGAAGGTCGTGAGGCAAAAGGCTCTCTGCACCAGGCTAGGTTTCGTGCTGCAGAAACTTCGACTCAGCGAGAATCTCGAGTGAGTTCAAATCGTTCTCGAATGATGACAACTCGAAATAGGGAAAACGGGGAACAGCGAAAGGCACGTTTATCTGTCGATCGCGAAGCTCACGCGCTATCGCGTGAGTCTGAGACTTTTGCTGTCAGGGAAACCCGCCTGAGCTCTGAGAGAGTACGGACAACAAATGCTCGATCCCAGGAGACACAGGACGAACGGGAAATACGTCTCACTGCCGATCGTGAAGCTCATACACTATCGCGTGAGTCTGAGACTTTCACTGATAGGGAAATTCGTCTGAGTTCTCAGAGGGTTCGGACAGCAAATGTTCGGTCTCAGGAAACACAGGAAGAACGAGAAATACGTCTCACTGCCGATCGTGAAGCTCAAGCACTAGAGTCTGAGACTTTCACTGAAATTCGCCTGAGTTCTCAGAGGGTTCGGACAGCAAATGCCCGGTCTGTAGACGGTATATGTAATTCAAAATATGCTGCCCGAAAAGTCACTATTCCACGCGGACGAAGTCGCGGGCACAGCTAGTCGTTTATAAATTAAACCGATATGGCTAGAAAGGGAGTGACTAGGTAGTCTAGGTACTCTACCGAGATGACGACATAGAGAAGTGTGGAAGAAAAAGACATGTTGCGTTAACCTCAAATAATTGGGATAAGGACGACAGGACAATGATGATGTATATGTTACCGGAAATGCATGAAACCTGGGAATTTTACACAATTCCTAGGAAATATATGCAATTCCGAGCCTACTTAGGAAACGTGTAAAATAATCTTTCAAAGATTCTTTAAGACACACATTTCTTGTGAAATGTATGTAATTCCTAGGAATTGTATGCAATTCCAAGATGATACTAGGAAATATACATATAAAAATTAATGCTTTCTGTGACTAAAAGAAATAAAACACGTTTGTAAATTTCTCTAATCATAATAATGATTAAGCATAACATTCTAAAGCATAAATTTAGCATGCTGCATATTTTATTTCTAACGACGTCGTCGTTGACGTCGACGTCAGGTCTTATTTCAGTCTGCAGGGTTTCAAGGAACCTAATAAAACCGAACCTCGGGGTGCCCTTCGCTCGCTCTTGCGTCCACGTCGTCTAGTAGCACAACAAATTGAATTTTTAAGATTTTCGATTGCTATTTACGAAATGTATAGATTTCATAGGAAAAGTGCATATTAAAAAATATATCATAGATTTCCTATCTATTTTAGGAATTGTACACATTTCCTAGGAATTGTTTAGAATGACGGATTGCACACTTTTCCGTACACATATATATCTACAAATTCTACAATGGCCTCTAAAAGTTTTTTGACATTTTTCCATTTCAGCTGTGACACACCACTTTATTATTTGTAATTCAACTGAGACAAATGTGTACTGCTATAATGTTTTTTTTTACTAACTAGCTGCGCCATGCGGTTTCACCCGCGTAAATGTCGATCCCGTGGGAATATCGGGATAAAAATAGCCTATATGTTAATCCAGGGTGTCAGCTACCTCCATACAAAATTTTATCAAAATTGGTCCAGCCGCTTGAGCGTGAAGAAGTAACACACACACATTCACAAACTTTCACCTTTATAATATTAGTGTGAGTCAATTACCTTTGAATTATAATAAAAAACAGTCGAGTAATCCCTTAGGAGTACCCTATATTTTTTTTTAATTTATTTATGTCAAAATGTGGCATCACAGTTGAAGTGGAGAAATTTGAACTAACTTTTGGAGGGCACTGTATCTCCCCTTTTTATAAACTGGGGCACAGGTTGACAAACCAAAACCATCTGATAGAAAGTGGCTACCTCTGAGACATGAAAGACTTTGAGACAAATTTGCTATGACCAAGTATGTTCCTATAATTCTACCGGCAAAAATAGCAATGCCTTTCAAATGTTAATGGAAAATTCAAATGGAATGATGTAATGTTCCTAATACCTATTCAAATTCGTTAGCTACTGTGAGTAGTAAATTGTCAATAAATATATATCTTTCTGTCAATTTAAACCAATTGCTGGATTTATTAACAGAATCAATTCATATGCAATCTGGATACTTGACAGACGTAGGTATATATAAATTCTAATAATTCAATTGCGTCTAGCTGCCGTCTATTTTGAATAAAACTTGAGGCAGCCTCGCTTGCTATTTCGGGGGCTTAGATCCGGCGGCCATTGAAGAAATCATTTTGTAAAACACCTCGGTCGGCAATGTCATAAAGACGATAATTTATTGAAATAAAATGAAATCGCCTAAATAAACAGTAAACGCACTTTGTTTCACCAGCAGAAATAATGTGAAACTTTACACCAAGGAGGCTTTTTAGATCACTAATGGCTTCAGAAGCACCTTGTCTTTGGCCTCTTAAGAGCGCAGTTTGAGGTAGACGCGCCAGAACCATTCCCAAGACCTGGAGTGGGCGTAGTACTCATGGAAGATGGCATCAACCAGAGTATCAGGAGGGACGAGGTTGTATACCTTCTCGCCGTAGTAGGATACCGACCTCCCATCCGGGAACATCCTTCATGAGTTCACACTCAGCGTCTCGATTCCTTAAAGTAATTCCCTTTCTGCTAGCAACATTGGGAATATCGCCATCTTAGCAGACTGCATCTCAATCTCGTCTTTAGTAATTTGCTTGTAGTTCTTGTAGTTTATCTACAGATCAGATACATTGAATTCTGGATACATACTACCCCCCTTACTAATAAACGTTGTAAGTACCTATAGCGTCTATAATAGTTACACAATGTTTTGTCTTCTTTCGAAAGTAAAAAAAAAAATCGTTGTATATAATAATTGTATTAGTAAGGGGGTTAGATAAAATATTTCTTAGGTGAAGTACGAAGCATAAAGACGAACGACAAAAGCACATCGCGACAACTGACCAAAACAAAAGTAATTTTTCAGTTATAATTAAACTAAAAAATAATTGCACGGCTCAGTATCGGCTCAGTTATTATTCTAATAATATTTAGGTATTTCTTTAGTTGATTGAATTCCCTTTATTATCATTACTTATAATATAATAGGTTACACTCAAAATTTTGAGAATTATGCGACGAACAAAAAATTTTGGGTGTGTTTTTCATAAAACTGAAAAATTATTTGTCATCAAATTAATTTAAAGATGATCGAATTGGACCATAAAAAATATTAGTAATTTGAGCTGTGTTTTACGATTGTTTTATCATGATACTATTTTATTTTTATGAAATATTTCGAATAAGTAAGTCTTTTCTTTGAAAATTTGGCAATACACTCAATTTCTTTCTGGCATGTTATATGTGAGCTTAATTGAGCATATTACGGTGTCCTACGTTTTGCAGTGCTTTAAAAGTCGGGATTATACTCTTTTGTTTAAGCCCAGCTTCTACCCCGACTACCGCTTGTGATCTTGAACATCAATAGAAAGGATAGTACCTACTATTGTGTGTGTTATTTTCCTGGTTTTCGTTTGCCTTGATGTCCTTTACGACCTAGCTAGCTGCTAGCGAAAGACAGGCGCTAAGTCTTGCCCCGAAGACAAATAGGTCAAGGTAACTTTCACCTAGATTCGTCTTTATCGAACCTCATGGTATACTAAGTTTATATTGCTTATTTAGGGTAGGGAAAATGAGTCGCACCAATGCAAATATCGGTAGGTTTGTAAACGGGAGATTGTGCTGTTTCTCCATTCATATTAAAAATAGAGCTGTTTTGCATTAAAACAAAACAGTTATTATGTTATGAAAAACACATAGCATTGGGTGAAGAAGCAATCTAAAATTTAGTATATAAATGCCTTAATAATCATAAAAAACGTACCTCGTAGATCTGTCTTTGTTACCTGTGGTTCTTTTCCAAGGCAGAAGTGGGCCATCCTTGGCCACAGCTGTCATTTTCAAATGTCATTCATAGAAGTCTTCAAAACTCAACAGCAAGCACATTGCTCCAATGCTATGTGTTTTTCATAACATAATAACTGTTTTGTTTTAATGCAAAACAGCTCTATTATGTTTCCTTCAAAACACATAGCATTGGGTGAAGACCTGTTTGATATCTGCTGGTGAAAGAACACCCGAAGGATGTAGACGCTATTTGAATTATTATATTAAATGAAATTAATGAATATTTCTGTATGTATTCATTAAATTTTGAAACCGAAAATTAAACGTTTTCAATTTATTGTTTCTAAAAAATTAACAAATTAACAAATCTTCTATAAAATGTTATATATTGTTAACAATTTGCCTTATATAGGGTGAACATAAAATATAAAACTATAATGATAATTTAAAATCAATGAGATCTAAATTGAATTAAAATAATAATCTCATTATTAAAGGATAATTGGATCACTCATAAGATCCTATCCTTAATTAATCAAAAGTACAAATATTTTTGAATCTCAAACTTTATAAAGACGTGGGAAAACAAACTCAATGTCTAACACAACAAAGTCAAAATCCCATTGAAACTGAAATTTATTTAGGACCTTTTATATCACTATGGTTAATAGATTAATCCTCGCATGTAAATGAAGTATAATTCTATTCATTCACCAATTAATTGACTTAAAATATGAAAATATAATTTAAACAAACATATTTAAATATTTTCATTGGGAATTGAAAATTCTCATATGATACAGTCCATATCTTCGTCCCCTTCACCGAGAGGAGACCTTTGTCTCATCAGTTGGAACATTATAGGCTGATCATTCTAAGTACTCTTGAGGGATAGCCCTCTCCTTAACTACTTTACAGAAGTAATCATTCTGTAAGCTTAGTGGTTCTTCCAGTTAGATTTTATCTGATGAACTAATCACCAGTCAGCCTCCCGAAGGCTACCACAGACCTCTTCTGACTTCATGGAGGCTCCTCTAACATAGTTTGTTTAGAAATCTTTTGAGCAAGTTTAGACACACCTGTTATTGTAAACCAAAATCAACAATGATTATGGTAGCTTTTAAGTTAATTCTTTGTCAGTGTCTTTAAGCCAAATCTTGGGCGCACTTTGCTTACTTACCCTACTTTTAACATCTCTTGCATACTGACAATTTGTATTGTAAGTATTGTACTCATGTTTGTTAACATTTAAAAGTTGTGGGATGTCTTACAATATTAGAGTATGTAAATCTCTGCTAATCAAGGGGTAATTTTCTATTACATACGAGTGACTTTCTAAATGGACAAAAAACTGTCTAGATGTCATACAATCTACACTATGAGTCTATGACATTCACCTCTGAATACGAGCTTTATAAATAATTATTGTGGATCTTTAACTACATTTGAGCAAGTCCCTTGCTCATCTACCAAATACTGCCCCTTCCAACCTGACTGCCCTCCCCCCCCCAAATTTTCCAAGCTAGGAGTTGCAGCTTGTCAGGTCTAAGAGGTTCTTACTTAGTTCTTGTATGGGTAGGTACTGGCTCTCTGAGACCTCTTGTCTCCAAGTAAGGGAGCCAGGCACACCGGATCCAGTATGGAGGGATTTATACATAGTACGTCCGTGCCCCTTTTCCGAGTTCAAATGATTGAGCACTCGGTCTTAAATTGGGTGAAGAGAAACACCCAGCTAGTCAAAACTGTTACTTCTTAACTGAATGCATCGCAGAAGCTTGCCAAGCCATCATTTGAGTCCCCTGTGATGTAATGTCGCACAGCGGCCGACTTATCTGACGCGAAAAGGTCTACATCGGAGACGCCCCACTTTGAAACATGGCCTCCGAGGCCTGGGGCCTGGAGCAACAGGCGCCAATCCGGCTGGTCTGTTCCTAGATAAGCGGTCGGCTAAGCCGTTATTATACCTTTAACCTCCCCGGGAGATAAACCGCTGACAGAGTAATTCTAGTGTTCAGCTAATCGTTAGGTTCAGGATCACTAGGGATGTATGTACCCTTGTTCGTTTATCCTAAGTTTGCGACAAATGGTCTGTTGAGGGATTGAGCTAGAATATGTACACTCTGAAGACTGGCTTTGGCTGATTATTACTGCGTATATGGCAAACATCTCTCAAGTTAGGAGTGCCACTCTTTTTTTTTTTTTTTTTTTTTTTTTTATTAAAATAACTATTTTCTTATATTAACCAACTTTAAATTATTTATTGCCAATTTTAAATTGTGTAGTATTTGCTCCACTGCAAATATAATAAATTTCTATATGATAGAGGACACTTTGATGAATGCCAAGAAGATCCTGATGGTCCTGTTCCTGACCATAACTATAAGATTTCCTTAAATATTACAAAATACAGCAAAAAATATACAGTATAGCATAATAAGTTATAAGTAGTTATAACCTTGTTTAAATATTTAACATTTCTTATTAGTTATAAAACTTATGTAATTTTTAATTATTCATCTTAATGTTCTAATTGCACATTAGAGTTAGAGGTCCTGAACCTCTTCAATGTAAGTAACAACTGCATACTGCATGAGAGCAATGAACTAAGTAATTACACTCCTGGATAGGAGTGTGCCGACTACCTCCAAAAGGGGTAGGATACAATCCTAGTGGGTAGGTTGCTGCTCAATTAACAAATGTCTGTAGGACTACTTAAGCAGCTAGCTCCTTTTGCTCTAGACCCACATATTAGATATCCCAGCCACACCTCCCTCCGCGGGGGCTAAAAATAGTTTTTATTTTTGTTTTGTGGCCTATGTACCTACTCACTCTCAGTGTGCCGAACACATAGGGTAGGTGAACATACATGTAAGGTTTACTTATAATGGATTGCTTTCCATGGTGGAATGTCAAAGAAAAGCCACTGCTTGAGTAATTTTAGCTCCTCAAGACATTCAGTATTTGCTTTAGGAATTACTACCTAATCATCATATTTTTACACTGAAATCCCTTTCCATAACTTGTAATATTCTTTAAACACAAAAGGGTGTATACAAAACAACACTGCACTTCTGTCTGAAGTACCTACCTAGATACTAGCAAGAAACAGATTAGAAATTTGTTGATAGTATTTTTGAGTAAGGTTAGTGATATAATGTGTCTTAATAACAGATATTCAGCACTTACTTGGCTTACTGGCTACTAATTCAATTATAAAAATGCGTAGCTCGGACTTACAGGAAATCGTTTCGATCTCTTTGCCTTGTCGTTAGGCGGTGGGAAAAGGGGTGCCTCAATCCTCCGAGGATGACGAGAGTTTTTCCCCACTATTGCGCTTAGGAGAATCACTCAGGGTCGCTACACACGGTTCCTCGAAGTAACCGGTGACCACGTATCTATAATTTGAACCTTCAATCTCCGTTTCGTCATTTCGCTGACTAACGATCAGCGCAACACTATATATCACTTCCCACAATCACTATTATTCACTTTCTTTAAAGTTATACCTGAATATTTTCTAATTTTCTATGAAAATTAACGAGAGAAAATTTTTTCCGTACGTTGGCGGCAAAAATTTTAGACGCTATGAATGACATTTGAAAATGACAGCTGTGGCCAAGGATGGCCCACTTCTGCCTTGGAAAAGAACCACAGGTAACAAAGACAGATCTACGAGGTACGTTTTTTATGATTATTAAGGCATTTATATACTAAATTTTAGATTGCTTCTTCACCCAATGCTATGTGTTTTGAAGGAAACATAATATTATAGTGTATCAGCCACAGGTCACACAGAAAGATAACATAAGTCATAACAAGTTAGATTAATTATTTCGTCTTTTACTTCTTCTGGTGTACAACTAGAGGCGCTACAAGTCCCGACTGCTGCAAGACTCATTCCTGGATGACCCACTGTATATAATCCTTATTAGATAATAAAAATATTAAATTGCGAAAGTAATTCAGTCTGTCTGTTACTTTTCATGCCTTAACGGATGAACAGATTTCAATTAAAATTGGAGCATAAAAACAGAAGTTATTTATTCAAATTATGCTGAGATTAAGCACTCTTCGAACGTCAAAATTACATAAGACAGTCCCCCAAAACGCGCACCCTTCACCACTTTTTAATGCTTTCGCTGGGTAGAAGTGGCACAATAATAATAATCATTTATTTGTTCAGACTACAAATGAGGTCCATTGTGTTAGTAACAATCTTACCTCCTATGTAACTAAAACCTTAATAACTTAAACAGATCTTTCGATCGGTTAACGCCCACACAAGCGAACTATCTGCCCGGGCGGCTATCGAGTGCAGAGACTGGGGCTGAGTTGGGACTGTCACGCAACCTGCGAAGTAATGAGGGAGATTTCTTGCGCCATATTGCGTCAAACCTGTCAGCACGCGCGTAGGTAAACATCGCCGACGCAATGCAGAAGCGTGGCAGTCGCAACAGCACCCTGAACGCATTGTTATAATGGATACGCAGAGCATTGCTTGCACTGCTTTGCATAACCAATATAACTTTTAGGTATAACTTTGGCCCTTTGGGTATATCTGAACCACAGTACAGAGTTGTCCAGTACGCCTTAAAAAGGACTATTTTAACAGCGAATGTACATCAAGAGAACCTGCAGGCCCGCCTGCCCGTTTGCCCGGACTGACAACGCTCTGCGCTCTACAAATCTGAATCGTCTTTCAGGGAATCTGTTATCAGATGGCCCAAGTATTTAAATTTATACACCCTGTTTACTGGGTGAACTTTAAGTAACAGAGGAGGTACCGTAGATGGACATCTGGCACCGGACCTGAAGAAGATATACTCTGCCTTTTTTTGTTGTATATCAACCCATGAGACTCCGCGTACGACAAACACACAACCAGTAACTTTCAGAGAGCATTGATTGAAGGAGTCAAAAGCGCCATGTCGTCCACATAGCAGCCGACACGCATGCTGCTGAGTCGCTCGACCATGGCATTCACATAGATACAGAAGAGCAAGGGCAAGGAAAGTCTCCCCTGTCTCACCCCACACTCCAACCTGCATGGCTCCGAAATCTCCCCTACCCATCTCTCCCGAGTCTCATGGTGTAGGTAACAGTATTTGAGGAGAGATACGAGCTCTGGCGGCCATATCAAAACCATGGTCAGCAAGACGACCAGTCACCACAAGCAGCACCCGTTCACGAGTATAACGCAAAGATCAGCCTGGCCATATTTGAGGGAAGGAGGCAACCCAACCCCCGACCCTACCTCAAGCAGTGATATCTAAGGGAGGGAGTTGCTCATTGAATGCAAGAATAAAATTATCAATAAATTGTCGAGGTCGTACAAATCATTAAAACAACATTGAAATGTGATCATGTCAATCAGAAATGTAAAATCTATATAAATAAAAGAAAGTCGTGTTAGTTACACTATTTATAACTCAAGAACGGCTGAACCGATTTTTCTGAAAATTAGTGGGCAGGTAGCCTAGTAATACTAATATTTTTATCTTTTTTTAACTTATAGGATAGGGTAGGAGTAGGTTAGGAGTAGGGTAGGAGTACGGTAGGAGTAGGTTAGGCGTAGGGTAGAAGTAGGGTAGGAGTAGGGTAGGAGTAGGGTAGGAGTACGGTAGAAGTAGGGTAGGAGTAGGGTAGGAATAGGGTAGGAGTAGTATAGGAGTAGGGTAGGAGTAGGGTAGGGTAGGAGTAGGGTAGGAGTAGAGTAGGGGTAGGGTAGGGTAAGGGGTAGGACACCACGCGAACGAAGTAGCGCCGGGCAGCTAGAAATAATTTATATGGCAAAACAACGTTTGCCGGGTCAGCTAGTAATTAAAATAAATTTACATAAACCGTCAAATAAACTAAACAATTATATGAACTTGTATAACCTGTCAGTAGGTAAGCTATTTCTGGAGAAAAACAAAAACATTATCTTGAGTTTATCACGATCAGAATAGTTGGCCGCTACTATTTTTATCGTTTAAGTAGTCGTTGATCGGGAATTCGGAATAGTATGCCTTTGAACAAAAGTTGGATTTTACGTGAACCACAGAATAACTAATAGTAGAGCTTTAAACGCATTAATAAGCAAATCTAGCAAAGAAGAGGGTAGCTTGTTATAAAAGGTCAAGGTCAAGGCCAAGTCAAACAAATGACTTACGGACCTTAGAAAGGGGCAACGGGAACACAGGTGACCTGGGTTAGGCCCTTTCTACCCCTCCTTCCTTCATACTTACACCTCTTTTCCTCCTCCTTCCTACCCCGGTACTCCGGCAGTACGATCACATGTCTTCGAATTTTTGGTTCTAGGACCTTGCAGGTTTCCTCACGATGTTTCCCTTTACCGTTTTGAGAGCAGTGGTGATGAAATAATTTACACAAAGTAAAGAGCCCGTCTGGGTTCGAACCTACGACGTATAACTCGTAAGTCGTGGCCGTTACGACTGGGCCAGCACTGCTCTTCTTCCGTACAACTAGAAGATTACTCCAGACTTTTGCAAGACCCCGTGTTACCTACTGTGATGAATGACTCAAATTCTAATTAATGAGAACTACACAATATTGATCATTACAACAGATCAGACGAGGCGGTGTCGCATGTCGTGGGGGTGCGTGAGCGGGAGGCGTGCGGTCAACCGCAGTTCTCAGGTTCGAGTCTCGGCCGATGCAACTTCATTACAAACACTCATATTTTATTGTGGCTTTGCATTACTGAATTGTTCTGAGTTATTACAATTGTCGAATACATTATAATTCAAAAAGCATTCTACTAAGCGATGTGGGATTTTTGTTTAAATCACTAGTGTCTATTGAATTCATATGAATTGCATCCTGCAATTGGATATATGTCTCTCCAATGTTTTGAGCTGAAAGTAGTTAAGTATAATTAATCACACACCTACTCTTATCCCAATTTATTTTTGGGTAGGAAGTACGTCTTTCCTTTCTTTCCATCCATCTCTTTCAGACGTCATCTCAGTGTTTACTTTCTTCCTTGCCATATTGTCATGTCTCGTAACTTTCTGAATTCTTTGTCTGCAGCTATATCCCTTTGCACTAAAGTAAACAATTAAATCAAAGTAAAACATTTAAGTTTCAAGTACCTACCGTCAATATTATCCAAGTTTACCCACGAGCTAGGACTTCAAGTTACAGCCAGGTTTCACTTCACACCTCCCAGATAACTAGCCCTGCGGTCGTTCGTGTGCAACTAGTCAATATTTGCGCAGACGCAAGTCGTTATTTGTCCGCTGTGCAGATAGCGACCGGCTTGCTGATTGTTCTTGGGATTAGCATAGCATTCAACTGTTTTTTTGAAATGTTTATTCTAACAGATCTGTCTAGAATGGAAACGTCAAAATGGACTTATGTTTCGATGATAGATGATGAAAATGATAAATAGATATAGAATGAACTTATTTGTCTGTGTATTCTCTAACTTCTTTTAGGATATTAACGAGCTTTTCGAAAACATTTAGAAAATTTGTTGAGGAAGGTTTAAGTATAGAAATATTTTCGAACATGCGAAGCCGGGGCGTCTCGCTAGTGTTCAATTAATAAGCGAAGTTACCAAATATTAGAGAGTATATTCGAGATATTTACCTTTGTCATCATTAGTTACACATATTTGATATTGGTTTTATCAAACTGGCAACTATTATCAACTGTTTTTTTGAAATGTTTATTCTAACAGATTTGTCTAGAATGGAAACATCAAAATGTACTGATATTGCTCGAAATTCGACCGTGTTTCGATGATAGATGTTGCTACTCTACGCAAAATTATAATTAGATATAGAATAAACTCGTTTGTCTGTGCTCTCTCTAACTTCTTATAGGATATTAACGAGCTTTTCGAGAACATTTATACAAATATGTATATGACATATTTGATATTGGTTTTAACAAACTGACAACTATCAACTGTTTTTTTGAAATGTTTATTCTAATAGATCTGTCTAGAATGGAAACGTCAAAATGGACTGATATTGCTCGAAGTTCGACCGTGTTTCGGTGATAGATGTTGCTCCTCTACGCAAAATGATCTTATAGGATATTATCGAGCTTTTCGAGAACATTTAGAAAATTTGTTGAGGAAGGTTTAAGTGTAGGAACATTTTCAAACATGCGAAGCCGGGGCGTCTCGCTAGTGTTCAATTAATAATCGAAGTTACCAAATATTAGATAGCATATTCGAGATATTTACCTTTGTCATCATTAGTTACACATATTTGATATTGGTTTTATCAAACTGACGCAATCTAAGGTGATCGTAGAGGTTGTAGTTGTAGGTATCTATTTTAAACATTGTTTACTATTACGTATTCCACTTTAGATATCAAATAAGTACACTGATCATTGGTCAACAGTCTGGTCATTTGCAAAGAGTTGCTTTTGTTTTTTTTTTATTACAGAAAAGTGTTTGAGTTTCTGTTGTGTCTATCGTTCAATGTGCCGAAACTCTTTAATAATCCCAAAGATATTCTTTGTCTGAACGCTTAAATTCCAACTGAAAATCTATACTAATAATAATAATGAAACTGAAGAGCTTGTTAGTTTTTAGGGTTCCGTACCCAAAGGGTAAAAACGGGACCCTATTACTGAGGGGCTGTCTCCACGAGCGAGAGAATCGCGGCGATAGTCTCGCCGTGCCATCAAATTTTCGCGGCGATGATATCGCCGTGTGGAGACACGTTCTAAGAGAGTGTATAGAAATACGGGGCACGACGATAATATCGCCGCGATTCTCTCGCTCATGGAGACGGCCCCTAAAACTTCGCTGTCTGTCCGCCCGTCTATCCGTCCGTTTGTCCGTCCGTCCGTCTGTCTGTCAACAGGCTGTATGTCAAGAACCGCGATAGCTAGACAGTTGAAATTTTCACAAATTACGTATTTCTGTTGCCGCTATAAAAACAAATAGGTACTAAAAACAAAATAAAATAAATATTTAAGGCGGGCTTCCATACAACAAATGTGTTTTTTTCGGCGTTTTTCCTTGTTTTGTTTGAACGCGATAATCTCTAAAATTAACAATCGGATTTGCAAAAATATCTTTGCAGTTGATAGCCTGATTCTTGAGGAAGGCTAAAGGCTATTTAAGATCACGCTAAGACTTTTAGGAGCTGAGCAAAAATAAATAAAAGTAATAAAACTGGCCAAGTGCGAGTCGGACTCGCACACGAAGGGTTCCGTACCACTAAGCCAAAACGCCGATAAAAACACGTTTGTTGTATGGGAGCCCCCCTTAAATATTTATTTTATTCTGTTTTTAGTATTTGTTGTTATAGCGGCAACAGAAATACATCATCTGTTAAAATTTCAACTCACTGTCTAGCTATCACGGTTCATGAGACAGACGGTCAGCGGAATCTTATATTAATAGGGTCCCGTTTTTACCCTTTGGGTACAGAACCCTAAAAAAGAATGCTAAGCGAAAAAGAAGTAATAACGCGGGCGGGCGATACCATGCGATGCGACGGGGTGAGTTGGAGGAACTAGAAATTTCACGCGAAGTCGCAGATAGAAACTATTTTAATATTTGCACGTGGTCACACTCACGTAGACCTACCTACGAACGTAATAGTCTTGATCAGACTTAGTTGCGCCATGACTTCATCAAAATAGTCGTAATGCTATAGCTATGCACATTGAGTGAATGCACTTTAAAAATAATCACGTGACTATACACAGACACACCTACATCCCGTGCCTCTCGAACACGATCTGATTCATAAAGGGATGTATTTTTAACATGTTCAAGTATCCTGACGTCAGACAAACGCTCCAGACTGCATCTCATACATTTTATTAACCATCCATAAATTGGTGTCAGTCAGTTTTAGATGCATGTAAAAAGCGTGTGCCAAATTTTCGCGCATGCGCGGTGCCGCCCGCCCGTACGTACCCACCCACTCCGGCGCAACCGCCCTGCATCGTGCGACCCACTATTTATAGATAAATGTGACATTGTTTTATTTGTCGCAGGCGTAATCATACGAGTACTTTTCCATGCGAAAATCGTTAACCCCAGCGCGATAACTGGAGAGAGTGCATGCTCGTGGGTCGCAGCGCGCCTTGATTAATCAAAATAACATATCCTGGTTTGTATGGTAATAATGTAAAGTGCCAGTAATTTCTAGAATCGTTTATTTATGTACTCGAACTTACAATATAGTCGTCGAACCAAGGTCCAATTGTACGATTCATCCATACTGATATTGTAAATTTGAAAGTAACTCTGTCTGTCTATCCTTTTTACGCCTAAGCCACTGAACGGATTTCGATAAAATTTGGCAGAGAGATACATTGCATCCCGGGGAAGGACATAGGGTAGTTTTTATCGACATACCTCGCGGGCGTAGCCGCGGGCGGAAGCTAGTCTGAAATAAATAATAAGTCACAATGTAAATGTTGGGTTGGGAATCGATACAAATGGTGTATTTATTGTTGCGCGGGGTGCGGGCGGCTCCTCCCCTAGATCCTCGGGTCCTGCGCGCGCGCTTGTCAGACCGCATCCTGCCGCGCGCGCACTCCCGCGCAACACAACGCATCAGCTATCGGTCGTGCACTCTCACATACTTGCTGATAAGTGGTGTTTAAATTATTTATATCGAGTTTTATTGTGATGACAATTGTGTATGTGTGAGTGTTTTGCCATGAAATGGATCTACGGGTGAGTTTTTTATTAAAGTATAGGTATGTTTTTTGTTTTCGTGTATCAACACGACGGTACGGGCTGATAACTGTGTTATTGCGCTAGAGTTTTTATGTAATAATAACTTAATTAGTATGATCTAATTATAACATTTATTATACCTACTAACTTATTTATAGGTACTTATTTGTCTTACGGCATCAACATTTCAATGATAACTGCAGGAAAAATGTATATACTTTTTCTTCTATACAAATAAATAAAATTGGAGTGTCTGTTTGTAATATTAAAATAACTGCTTTTTACTAAATGCATACGGATACATACATATTATACACGGAACATACACCAAAATAACATATTTTAATACAATTTTTGTTTGTCTGTCTGTCTGTTTGTTCCGGCTTATCTCTGAAACGGCTGGACTTTCACTGGCAGATATCTGATGTAATAAGGAGTAACTTAGGCTACTTTTATTTAAAAAAAAAGTAGGGACCCTCGAAAAAAAATTAAAACCAATGAAATATATACGAATAAATAAAATTGGAGTGTCTGTTTGTAATGAGAGCACATTCAGCCGATTCAGAATTTAGCAAAATTCTTCTTTTTTTTTCCTAAGGGCAAAAAATAGGCCAGCCCTCAGGTCACGTGAAGAGTCAACCAACCGCTTGGCGATGTCCCGAAATATTCGATGAGCACTCGTACCCCAAGGCCCTAGTGTTTCAACCCCAAACGGCTCAAACATATTATATAGCTCCCAATAAGGTTGTTATATTTGCGCCCTTTGAGGTTTTCTGCTCCTGCATCAGCCGCCCCAGCACAGCCCACCGTGCTAGGAAGATGGGATGGCGCGAGGGTGTTCTTGATGTTGGAGAGGGAAAGTGTCCAGGGGTGAATAGTACTCATGATATAGAACTACCAACCGGTCTTTGTCAGGTTGTGGCAGACACTGAAATTTTAATACATAGTATTTATGATGATATTCACAATCTTAATATCAAAGAAGATTCGTGGTTGTGTGAAAGATCTATTTTATCACCTATGAACGACAAGGTTACTGCGCGTAATCAGCGCATTTTAGATAAGCTATCTGGTGAATCACAAACATACCTTTCCATCAATACCGTTTGCGATCCGGAGGAAGTGGTTAACTACCCAACAGAATTTTTAAACAGTAGAATTGTGTCTGGTCTACCCCCTCACAAACTAGAACTTAAGATTAGCGTGCCGACCGAAACTTTGCAATGGTACCTACTAGGTTGCGAGTAGTGTCGTTGCAAAGAAACGTTATAGAAGGCCGTATAATATCCGGATGCGGAAAAGGTGAGCTAGTATTTATACCACGGATTCCCATAATACCGTCGAATTTTCCATTTGAATACAAAAAATTGCAATTCCCTATCAATGTCAGTTTTGCTATGACAATCTACAAGTCACAAGGGCAAACGTTAAGCAAAGCTGGCATAGATTTAACTAAGGGTTGCTTTACCCATGGGCAACTATACTGCCGCGCTAGCGATATCAGCAGTAAGTAAAATTTTTGACAAAATGAGTTACATAATATTGATCCCGAATCAGCGCAATGAGCTCTACCAGATGTGCTGACACCTGTTGTAATAGCATATCGGGAAACAGTAAAATTTCGTTAAGGATAAAGGCAGTAAGTCCAATAAACACTAGATATAAAAGGATTTTCGTTACTTAAAAAGTTAAAACTATTCAAATATATATATACAGTGAAAAATATAAAAGCGCTTTATTTAGGCTACACGTTTCAACAATCACAATTAATATAACTTAAAAACAGAAGTCAGGAATAACAAAAATGTAAAAAAAACTTGCCAATACTCAAAACTATGCAAAACATACTTACGGCTCTTATCGTTAGCGCGGCAGTATACGTGGCATGTTCACGTGTGAGGAATGCCAGTAGTGTTGTTGTTTTAGCCCAAGAAAATTGTACACCAAATATTGTATAGGCACTAAAGAAATGTTTCAATAAAGATAATAATAAATAATAATTAAACTAAAACTGCAAAAATGAAAAAAAAAGAACTAAATGGAGAAGTATATTATACGTACAAAAATAAAATATCGATTCATAAAATAGAAGAATTTCATTAAAATTTGCATAGGGATTTCGTTACGCGGAATACAGAATTAATAAGTTAGGGATCGTAAACTCTGCGAACTGAACAATAACTTTTTTGTTAAATTCCACACGGACGAAGTCGCGGGTAACAGCTAGTACCTATATAATAAAAATAACCGAAATTACGAATACAAAAAGATTGACTCAATTATTGGGAAACCCGCTGCGACTATTGGCACGGTTTCCTTTTCTATATACACAATACACATGCTGCGTTTACTAGTTTTGTCATAAATGTATGACAAATTGACAATGTTACCATACCACATTGCTTAGGTACATAAGTACAATTGTACATATGGCCCGGAACATAAAGGGCTAAGGAAGGAACAGGGGTGGGTTTTAGTCAGTAAAAGTCTGACACTCACCTCCCTTCCGCTCCGCCCAGAGCGGGACCGTCATTTGATGACATCCCACCCAAAAAAAAAAAACCGGCCAAGTGCGTGTCGGACCACGCACAGTATAGGGTTCCGTAGTAGCCCGTTATCACAATATAGTACGATTCTGTTGTTCTTTATTCTGAATATAAAAAAAAACATATTTTGTTTTTCAATGCAATGACTTGCATTGAAAAACAAAATATAAACAAGCAACTACTCCGTCAATCTCGTTATAAACAAGCAACTACTTCATCTTAGTCACTTTAAATTATTATGCTAAGGATTTTGTATTTGGTACAAAATTATCCAAAACTCAATGACGAAAAAATTCAAAGACTATTACTGCTAAACTGATAAAGTTATCTTAACCGCTATAATTTTCCTTTAAAGTTCATGAAATGTACTACCTATCATCGTGAATTTTTCCAGATTTTTCAAGCCAGCAGTTTAGGTTTTAGGGGGGGGGGGGGACGCCCTACTGGAACAAAAATTTGCACTTTAAAGTTTAATATTTCGTAAATGGAGTATTAAATCGAAAAATAATTTTAGCAACCCCCAAGTAATTTTAGAAGACCTATTCATCGATACCCCACACGATGGGGTAGACAACGACAAAAATATTCATCCCGACTTCACAAAAAAAAAAATATTTTCCAAACTTTTATTTTACCACTTTGTCGGCGTGATTGATATACATATTGGTACCAAATTTCAGCTTTCTAGTGCTAACGGTCACAGAGATACGTAAGCGAGGACGGACAGACGGACATACAGACATGGCGAAACTATAGGGTTCCTAGTTGAACCCTAAAAATGGGAACTACCATAGAAACAGTAGTAAGTCTTACTCATTGATTTCAAAATATTTCCATTTTTAACCGACTTCAAAAAAGGAGGAGTTTTTTTTTTTTATGTGTGTTCGCGGATAACTTCGTCGTTTATGAACCGATTTTGATTATTCTTTTTTTGTTGGAAAGGATATATGCCAAGGGTGGTCCCATGATAAGGAAACCAGGATCTGATGATGGCATCCCAGTGAAATCGAGGGGAACATCCGAAAATCGTAGGAGCGACTAGTGCGTTTGGTAACTTTTTCATTAAGTATTTTTAACCGACTTCAAAAAAGGAGGAGGTTTCTCAATTCGACCGTATATATGTTTTTTTTTTTTTTTTTTTATGTGTGTTCGCGGATAACTTCGTCGTTTATGAACCGATTTTGATTATTCTTTTTTTGTTGGAAAGGATATATGCCAAGGGTGGTCCCATGATAAGGAAACCAGGATCTGATGATGGCATCCCAGTGAAATCGAGGGGAACATCCGAAAATCGTAGGAGCGACTAGTGCGTTTGGTAACTTTTTCATTAAGTATTTTAAAGCACTACAATTTAATGAAGGCCTGGAGTCGATCTGATGATGGAGCCGAAAGACAGTCGACGGGACTCCTCAACGATTTACAGCAGTTACCTTGTGTTTGGGCTTGATTAATTTGTATTGATGTGAACTTTACACCTAGATGGGTTGTGACTGTCATTAGGGGTCTGATGATGAAGACGAAGGACAGTTAAGGGAACTCCTCAACAGTTTACAGTAACTATGTTCACCGATTACTCGAAGACGGCTGGACCGATTCCAAAAGTTATTTTTTTATTTGAAAGGGTATACTCTTGAGGTGGTTCCACTATCATCAACTTGGATTTTGATGAGAGGATCCCATGGAAATCGAGGGAAACCCTCAAATTTTATATGCGAACCTATAGCGATTTGGGTATTTTTTAAAGTAACTTGAGCATTTGCTCTCGGAAATCATCATTTGATGAAGTGGAGCTGATGATGAAGACCACAGATGGCCATCGGAACTACTCAATGACAAATATTTCACGGGTTGCGATTCGATTACTTTAATATGGTTGCTAAGCAATTTATGCTCGTCACAATGCGTATGGTGAGTGATTGTTGAGGAGTTCTCCTGGTTCTTACCGGGAGAACTCCTCAACCATTAATGTCCCAGCATCGGGAAAAGCAATATTTTGTAAAAGGTGATCAACAGTTGGCATTAGGCTATTGTAACTTAGATAAATTACAAACTGACCAACTAAAAAGTGAAAAATAAAAACATTTTTACAAAAAAAATAACCGACTTCCAAAAACAAACACTACAAATTGAAAAATAACTTTAATTTCGGAAGTCGGTGTCGATAAACGAAAATGCGGAACCAAAGACACCGCCTTCCGAAATTAAAGTTATTTTTCAATTTGTAGTGTTTGTTTTTGGAAGTCGGTTATTTTTTTTGTAAAAATGTTTTTTTTGTCTTTCTTTGCATAAATTAATTCAAATTACTTACAAACATCACATAACATCACGCCTTGTCTCCGAAGGGTTAGGTAGAGGTCTACCTATGGTACATCCACATTTGCCAGTTATGTTTTGAAGTCCCCTGTTAAAGGGGACGAGCCTTACCATCAACCGAGCACATATCCAGACTCCGGACTGCTACTGAGATATTCAAGTAATTAATCATCATTTCAGCCGAAATAGGTCCACTGCTGGACATAGGCCTCTCCCAAAAGGGGGAGGGTTTGCCATAATCGCCACGCTAGGCAGGCGGGTTGGCGATCGCAGTATGGTATGGTGGTGGAATGCATAGAGAACGCTGCTGCCCATTCTCCGGTTAGACCCTTAGTCGCCTTTTACGACACCCACGGGAAGTATGGGGTGGTGCTATTCTTTAAGTCTGGCACCACACAGACAATAAGTACAGTTAATAAGTAATTATTACTGAACTCATTTCTCATTTAATTAATTTTTAATTATTCTAAATTGGATATTAATTTAAAGAAATGATAACCTGTAAGATAAAGTTGTTTACTAACAAACAGGCGCCATTTCATTGGTCGCAATATCATTTACAAAGCGCGAGTACACGAACGAGTTACAATGATAACACATTTGTTTTAAATATTTAAGAGAAACACGATTTGTCTTAGTTAATCAACTAATCATAGACCGTGGACCGTGGATCTAAAACTAAGGATACAACACAAAACAATAATCACACATATTATAAAGGCGAAAGTTTGTGAGTCAGAGTGTGTGTGTTTATATGTTTGTTACTTCTTCACGCTCAAATGGCTGGACCGATTTTGATAAAATTTTGTGTGGACGTAGCTGACACCCTGGATTACCATATAGTCTACTTTTTATCCCGATATTCCCACGGGATCGACTTTTACGCGGGTGAAACCGCGGGGCGCAGCTAGTGAGATATAAAAGGTGTTACTCATTTGCTGGAATCTTTACAGCCATGTGTAATTTTAATGCAACGTATTAATAATAATTTATTTAATATAAAAAAATAAAAAACGTTTACAAAAGGTGTACATTTAACCAACAGTAGAAAATTTTCCATACATATAGTGCCTAAAAATAAAGAAAAACTATTTTTTTTTTGTATTGTATTGTAGGGCAGTGGGTATCTAAAAATAATAAAACTGACTACCTAGTTGACACTTGAGATATGAGCGTAACAATCGGAAATCGGTGTCTATGGATCTTTAATTTAGTTTTTTGCCACCGACTTCCGAAATTAAAGTTATTTTTCACTTTGTAGTGTTTTTTGGAAGTCGGCTGTTTTTTTTTGTAAAAAAGTTTTTATTTTTCACTTTTTAGTGGGTCAGTTTGTAATTAATCTAAGTTACAATAGCCTAATGTCAACTACTCATCACCTTTTACAAAATATTGCTTTTCCCGATGCAGGGACGTTAATTGTTGAGGAGTTCTCCTAGTAAGAACCAGGAGAACTGGAGCTGATTGAGAAGTCACCATCAGCTCCACTTCAAAATACGATTGTAACGAGCATAAATGCTTAGTAACCACATTAAAGTACATAATCGAATCGCAACCCTTGAAATACTTATTATTGTGTAGTTCCAATGACCATCAGTAGTCTTCATCATCAGTTCCACTTCAACAAATGGTGCTTTCCGAGAGCAAATGCACGAGTTACTATAAAAAATACTCAAATCGCTATAGGTGTGCCTATAAAATTTAAGGGATTCCCTCGATTTCCATGGGATTCCCTCATCAGATTCCGACTTGGTGACAATAGGACCACCTCGAGATCATACCCTTTCAAACAAAAAAGAATTTTTGGAATCGGTCCAGCCATCTTTGAGTATTCGGGGAACATACATAAAAAAAAAAGGTTCTGACGAATTGAGAACCTCCTTCTTTTTGAAGTCGGTTAAAAAGGTTATTTTAGGTGTGCTCCTTAAATTACAGAAGACCACAGCATGCACATATAACTAGGTAAACACGATAAAAATGAAAATAAGGAATATACCTATTGAATGATGAAAATAAATGAGGAAAAGAAAAAAAATACACGTCAAGATTGAACATTAATTATAATGTATAAACAGGATAAAATTAAAAACAGAGAATGTTCTTAGTCTTACTTTAATACCAATATAGCTGCATGTATGCCATCCCATTTAAATACACCCATTCCCACATCCATTTCCAGAGCTTATGTCTATCTTGATAACCGTCCCTGAAGAAATACGAAACACTAGGTTTTCCTAGTGTTTCGTATTTCTTCAGGGACGGTCAGGGAGGGCCTAAATAAGTGACAATGGTTTTCCATTGTCACTTATTTAGGCCCTCAGGTTTTGACATTACAAATTACATACGAAATTAACAACAACTTTAAATACCATTGTTTTATGTAAATAAATATAATTTAAAAAAAAAATACAAAAAAAAACCGGATTTAAAAAAAAGACAAAAGTGAAAAATAACTTTAATTTCGGAAGTTGGTGTCGTTGGTTCCGCATTTTTGTTTATTGACACCGACTTCCGACATTAAAGTTATGTTTCAGTTTTTTTTGTAGTGTTTTTTTTTGTAAATAGTTTTTATTTTTCACTTTTTAGTTGTACCTACCCCACACAAATTCATATAACACTACTTGCTATGTAAGTATTAGTGACAGGAAGCTATTAAAACATCATCAATATAAAAGAATTTTCCTCGATTTTTATGGGATCTCTTCATCAGATTCTGACTTGGTGACAATGGGACCACCTCGAGAGTATACCCTTTCAAACCTTAATGTCGACAGCTCATCACATGTTACAAAATATTGCTTTTCGAGCTGATGTCCTATGAGGCTATCGCACCACTGATGGTCAATAATCGTACTGACGCCCTAAGTAACCTATTTTTTTGTCGCGACCATAGTCGCGACTATGATGCGGAGTCAGCAATTAGAGTGCTGGTTTAAGCACCAGGTAATCAGCCAACAGGTGCAAGATTATATTGTATTCAAAACATTGTTGATTAGCATAGGTAAGTGCTTGTTTATGAAGAGATAGTTGCAATCGAGACGAAAACACCGCATCATAAATGCAATTAACTATAAAAGCGACATACGAAAACTAATTACCAGGGGCCCAAGTCTGCTATTTTTATAAATTCGTCATTCCAACACGATCCCACCACCATCTCATTGTCATTTTGCTAAAAGTTCGTAATCTGCTAAATTCATAATGGTTAATCATTGGTCGTTCAATGGCATAGAACATAATTATACGATAATCATAACGAATTAAAAGCAATGACTGCACAATGACGTTCTAATGGTAGGTCACTAGTCAAAGGAACTGTCAAAATTTTAGCAGATTACCGCCTAAGTCAGTAATTCATTTTTCATTATGTACGAGATTACCATTCTATGCCATTTCTTTCAATGGAGTGTCAGTGGTTGACCATTGGAAAGTCATAATGACGCCATTATATTAGTAGATTACCAAACTTGTAAAAATCAACGATTATGAAATCAATGATAGACCATTCTGACACTATTGTAATAGCAGACTTGAGGCCCTGTGTGAATTGGGTGGCTATAAGTTTATATCTCAAAACATAGATTGGGTAAATAAATTCTAAAATAATTAATTATTAGGCTATATACATTTACTTTACCTGTAAGTCTTATTTTTATATATACATATGTCCTGAAGTGGATGCAGAAAGGCAGCATAATCAGCCCATAACGTTCCCACTGCTGGGACGCAGGCCTCCACTCGGTGAGACGAGTTGTAATTCACCACGCAGACCCAGTGCGGGTTGGTAGATGTCATATGTCTTTGAATTTTTGGTTCTAGGATATGCCGGTTTCTTTTCGATGTTTTCCGTCACTGTTTTGAGAGCAGTGGTGATGAAATAATTTACACAAAGTAAAGCGCCTGTCTGGTTCGAACCTACGACCCACAACTCGTAAGTTGCGTCCTTTACTACTGGGATACTACTGCTCATAGAAAGGAAGAAAGGCAGAGGGTTTTGATAAATTCATAATTTTTGCCATATGATCAGTGGCTCCCGTAATGCTGTTATTGGTAGAATTTGTGCGTGAATCTTAAGAAAGCCAGAATAGGTACAACAGATGTCACTCGCTCTTTTCTTGATAGGTACTAAGCCTTACAATCCACTTGACTATAAGTGATTCTGATTTAATGCACGAAGTAAATACCACTGACTGGCAACTCCGCCTGTTTTCCGTCTACGAACTCGAGGAAAAACACGAGAAACTATAAAAAGACATCGTAATAAATTAGTCACTATCTTAAAACGTAGACTCAACAATGCGCAACATAACATGTAAGTAATAGTAAAGATGATCTCGTATTATCAGGTAGGGCCACTCATTAGCGACGTACACACGACCTGACCAGACGACCCGACCTCGGCGCACAAAACACGATGAGATTTACCTGTTTATTCCACCCGCGATAACGCCTTGTTATTCTAAGAGAAAGCCCACACTGTGCCCAGTCATTCCAGATATACTGGACTGGCTCCATCAGCCTATATATATCTACCGGGAAATGTAAAATACAGTGAAATGGAACTTGTATCAGGAAGCATTTTAAACGGCCGCATTCCTTTGGTTTCTGGAGAAATGGTTGCCTATTCTGACCGTGGACTGCACGTATATGTATATTGTTTTTAAATAAATTTGTGAAGTGCAGAGAATAACTAAGTATAGATGATTAGACTTTGTGCTGATTTAGTAATTGATAGGATAGCTATCTGCCTATACCTACCAATCGTTTGTAATCAGTTCATGTTTTTTTTTTTTTGCGAAATCCTTAATCTTTTAACAATCGTATCCTTCACTGAGGATTAAAAACATTACAATCGTCTTTTTAAGTCTTCAAGGTTTTACAAAAATATATATTTTATTGATGTTTTTGTTTTATGCAAATGTAGTGGATTTTATTATTGAGTAGCTTTCGCCTGCGACTTCGTTCGTTTAAAATTTCTTGTTCTCCGGACCCACCCATCGTATCGCATCGCCTGCCCGCAATAACACTTCGTATTCGCTTAGCGTCCTTTCTTACTTTTTAGGGTTCCGTACCCAGAGGGTAAAAAAGGGACCCTATTACTAAGACTTCGCAGTCTGTCCGTCCGTCTGTCCGTCCGTCCGTCTGTCTGTCACCTGGGGGCCTAAAAAGGCCACTTTGGAGAATCATAAAAGGAGAACATTCTTTTTTTCGCTGCACTACGTAGGAATCAAAGAGATTGGGATTGGATTTGGATTGGATTTATTGGTATTTTAGCACAGACATTAAAATATAACAGAAATGCTTCACCAATGGGATTTGATACGATTAACTTAACAGTTAACTGTCCATTCTGTTAACCTTTTATGATTCTGCCAAAGTGGCCTTTTTAGGCCCCCAGGCTGTATCTCAAGAACCGCGATAGCTAGACAGTTGAATTTTTTACAAATTATGTATATTTCTGTTGTCGCTATAACAACAAATACTAAAAACAAAGTAAAATACATATTTAAGGGGGGCTCCCATACAACAAACGAGTTTTTTTTCGGCGCTTTTGCCTTGTGGTACGGAACCCTTCGTGTGCGAGTCCGACTCGCACTTGGCCAGTTTTTTCTTTTTGCGCGGTTCCTAAGAGTCCTAGCGTGATGTTGTTAGAACTGCGGCTATTAAGTGCTAAAATAATTTTTCAAATTCGAACGGTTGCCGAGATTAGCACGTTCAAACAAACAAACAAACTATTCAGCTTTATTATTAGTATACTATATATACATATTCAAAGTCAAAGTCAAAGCATTTATTTCAATTAACCATTAACAGGCACTTTTTAATTGTCAAGAAGTCGGTCAGTCAGAAAATATGAAGCTAGTTGCCCATTCCAAAGCGTAGGTACCTATGGAGAAGAACGGGCAAGAAACTCCATGGACACTCTTTTAAAATTATGTTTTACAAAAATATTAGTAAGTACATTATTACTTTTGAATTTAAAATTATATAATGTGAGAATGATGTAAAAATATAATGTGAGAACGATGTAAAAAATAAAAAAGACGTACGCGTTAAAAGCGTCCAGAGTACAACAAATAGTACTTAACAAAACAACAATCCAATATTATATGTATATATATATTTCATTGATGTTTTATGTAAATGCACTGGATTTTATTATTCATGTGCACTTGTCGCATTCACTTGTTACTTCACCAGTTTCTATGCAATAGGTGCTGCTGTATAAGGACACGTAAAGCCGGCTGGGTGGCTATGTCCGGAATTGGGAGCACTCGTTATTGCCATAAGCGTCCAAATTATCTGTAGTGACATTTACTTCGTGCCTTCAAGTGCTCGGTACTTGATTGTGAATGTAGATAGCACTTAATTACAATCTTACATGATAGTGTTGCTATTGACTACCATATTTGTAAGATTTAACTCTTGTTGGTATACGATAACTGTACCGGGGGAAGATCTAAGGATCGTATGTTGTCGTGATAAAACCGTAGCATATAAGGTTAGTACAGAAAATAGTCGTTCTTGGTATAAGTTTCCCGATTAGCATAATCAGCTGTTTTTGTATGTTCCCACTGCTGGGACGCAGGCCTCCTCTCAGTGAGAGGGAGTGGGCTGTAATCCGCCACGAGGGCCCAGTGCGGGTTGGTAGATGTCACATGTCTTCGAATTTTTGGTTCTACGACATGCCGGTTTCCTCACGATGTTTGCCGAGATTCCCGATTAAAAACATGTGAATTGATTTAACTCTTCTAAGAATGCTACCGTGTTACGTTTTCAATTCCTTACTTCACACAAATACGTAAAAATTAAGAACCCATTGTGTAACTTATACGACGTTGCTCATACACTTTGTTATCTACTTATTTTATTATTCACATATCTTTTCGTTCACGTATGATCTTCATACAGTCGTGTTGTGTGTTCAGTCTTACGATAGAGGCATGAGTCTGTAACCACACCGCACAGATCTAAGGTCAACGTGTGGTGGACGACGAAGAAGTATAAGAATATAAGATTATAGGCTTGACATTACCTACTCACAGAGGTCAAATCCTTCAATGTATGCCTTTTTTTATAAATGGGAGTTCACCTTAGGTATGTGGACTGCTTTTATACCAAAAAAAAAAATTATATGAATGTGCCATTAAAAAAATAGGCGTGAAACTTCATGGATGGTTTTTAAAATATGTAGGTAAAACATTGTATCATTTATCATTACCATCACCTATGATAAGGAGACAAAGAGATTTAAGATAGGTACAATAGAGGGGCCATGCAAAGAAATGTCTTAGAAAAACTGTGATCCCATGTCTCAGTGCCGCCATCTGGTAAGATATAGCATAATTAGAGCGGCAATTTATTCAATTAGGTTCAGCTATCGCCCGGTAGATGGCCAGTGTGGCCAGTGTTGCCAGATACGATTTTCAATTCATCGATTAAAAATCGGATCGGTGGTGCCTGAAAAATCTAATATAAATCAAATCAGTTAGATAAATATCGAAAACTAAACAAATTAGGCAAAAATTGACTCAGGCAGAAAAAATATTCTAAGTACAATTTTATTCGCTACTATTCATTGTCCGTGTCACCGTCTATGACAGCGTATCAGTTTCAGTGTGTGTTTTTAAGTAAGTAGTTATTTACATTTTAAAACAAAATAATTTTAAATGCGCCTGCTTTGCCGCCGAACTATTATGCTTTTGTGTTTTATATTGCTTTTTGTGTAAAGTAGACCTTTTTTGCAATTGTCGGTTGCGTTTCGTTTTTTGCAAAATTATTTTTTTACACTTTTGTTTGCAAATATTTGTAAATCTTATATCGATATACGTATATCCGAGGCGAGGTCCATAGTCCGTAGATCTATGGATAAATCCGTAGGTCTGGCAATGCGGGGTGACACTAAGTACAAACTATAAAACCTGTAGTAGGGATTTTACCATATAGATTCAAACGTATCGATAATATTGAAAAAAGTTAGTAAGACAATTTTTTCGCATTTGAATAGATTGAAATAAGTGCCAAAAAATTAGGAAAGCAATAAAAATATCCATATTTTCAATGTTTACAAATGATTTATTTTTAAAAAATATTTTTTCATACAAATTACTAAATTATCGTTATTATCTTTATATGTGTGTGGTATAGTTAATTCTTCAAAAGACCATTTCAGTATGAGACCATACTGAAATGGTCTTTTGAAGAATTAACTACTTGACATGATCTGACCAAGATTATATCTGGACCTCTTGAGTTTGTTTTGGCCTTTCTTCTCTGATTAGTCAGATAGGAAACGCCGACCTCATCTAGTTTTTAAAATATGATTGATGTATAAAAGTGTCTGTACAGACACCAGCACATCAAGCTTAGTTTTTAATTCTTCTAATATTATTACCCTCTTTTATAAAATCAATTAAACATGGATCGATTTTAAACTGAATGTTACTTGAATGAATCGATTATTTTGTCACACCACTATATTAATTTCGTTAAAAAGTGGTAACACTTAAGCTGTCATTCATTTAACCCAACTATAGTAAAGTTACTCAGCAATAGATGGCGTTTAATACAAAATAAACAAATTTTCTAGATCTTTTTATGAAAATTATTTAATTCTAATTACTGAGTAAATATAGATAATACATACGAAAATAAACTGAATTTAGGTCCAGTTGTTTTACCATAACGAGACTTGCAGTAACGTAATGCGCAACTCGGCATATTTCCATACAAAATATTTTTCTTTTGTTGGACACGAATGCGTCAATGCGACTTGACGCGCAGGCGTACCATACTAGACTGAGAGACTTGTTACGCCTAGGTCACAAGTACCGGGACACTGTTTTGTTCGCAATGTCCCGTCTATTGTAAATACTTTAAATGTCTTTGTAAGGAGATGATGTGATTATTAAGTTTTAGCGACTATGAATTTGTCAAATCTGGAGACTAAAGAGATGATTTAAATGTAACTAAACAAACCGTGAATATGTACATTTAACTTTCTTTGTAAGTATGAAGAAAAAATAAGACAAATTGTATTGAGTGATGGTGATGACGTTACTTTGTATTGTCTGGCTGTATCTGTATCTCTTCAAACGCGGTTTTTGGCGCTAACCCCATTAACGATAGGAATTTTCAGGAAAATGTGTTAGGTTGTCATTTTTGGCACCAGTCTCTCACAAATGTTATACCTATTTTGTTTTAGATTAAGCACTTCCTGTCCACAACAACATTTGTGTTCACAAATAAATTAAATAAATGAAGTGTATTTTATCAGCTATCTTTCTAGTATCTTTTTCCTGTCGGCATCGGTCATTTGTCCACTGAGGTGAAAGATATAGGTACCAAGTACCAACACATAGTAAAGCTTATGGACACAAGTGGGGTACTTACCTATACTATCTCATTAGTAAATTAGGCAAAACTTATAATTTTTACCTTCGTTTCTCGAACTTTTTCATTGTTTATAGATAATTCTCGTTTTCACTACTGACCGAAAATTATTATTCAAAACTTAAGAGCGTTTACGCCGTACGGCATTTCATACAATCTTTCAAGCCCTTATTTTTCGAAATGAATGAACCGATTTTAATTAAACTTCATACGCATATGCAGGATACAAAGGTCTAAAAAGTTAGTAGAGAACATTTTCGAAAAATTGTGTTACAGCCAAATTAGACCGATTTTAAATTTTCCATAGAAACAGAGATTTCCAGTTATCTTTTTTTAAATAAGACATTTCGAAAATGTTCTCTACTAACTTTTTAGACCTTTGTATCCTGCTTATGCGTACGAAATTTCATTAAAATCGGTTCATTAATTTCGAAAAATACGGACTTGAAAGTTTGTATGAAATGCCGTGCGACGTAAACGCTCTTAAGTAAATACCGTTTTAATCTGTTGTTAATCTCATGACAGTGTTTAAGCTTGGTGGTTGTTATCTTTGTCCACCAATCACAACAACTAACATGAGATCTGAAAGCAGATTAACCGGCAGTCAGAAACCGGAGGTTGTAGGCTATATAGCAATAGTTTGACATAAGTATTGCATAAAATCACACCTATTTCCCCGGAGATATACCTATACCACATCGGCCTGTTCCTAAATTACCCTAGACCTTATGGTATATGAGTATTTTAATACTAGTATTAAGATCGACTTTCTCAGGCAAACGTGTTTAGTATACTCACATTTCGCCAGCTATGTTTAGGTTGGTCCCACATAATGGGGGCCAAACCTATTGCTACAAACCAGGCATAAATCCCGACTACAGTAACTCCCTAGAAATTCCTATAGTTTAAGTCTGTGATGCTCATAATATTGTTGTATTATTTGTAGGCGTGTAGAAGGTAAGTGTGTCGAGTGATGTCGTTGTTTGTCACGGTGCTGCCCGTCACGCTGCGCTGTGCCGCGTCACAATGTGCAGAGTGCCCACTTTATCCTGGCACTTAGTGGTGGCGCCACTGGCAAAGGCTTAACATGTCAAATTAAACATTTTGATTTTAGTTCCCTATTTCGCCACATTTCAAGGTGTGGTGGACGTTCTGGAGGCAGATGCTCCGGGACAGTGCTGCTTGCATTATCTAAATATACTCTGTTTTATAATCGAGGTTTCAATGATATTGTTTACAAAGAAGAAAACAACAATGAATGGGGATACCTCGATGAACAAAAGGTCCTTCTACATTATAATCACGTGGCTAAATTATTGGCGTAGCAATGTAATTTGTGCCTACGACGTATCACGGTCTGTATTTTTTTGTAAACTTTAATTTTTTTCCTTTATCTTTGATTAGACTTAGCAAAACATGTTGGAATATTATGCACAGTCTTTGCCCTCAAACACAAGCCCAATACATCTTTCTCAACAAATTTTGTTGGTAACTAAAACAGATAGATACTTACCAAAAAAAACTAAAACATCTTATCCAAATATCATCCGATGTTTATTTTCATAAGAAAATTTATAAGACGATCTTGTTTTTTATTAGTTCAGCCGTTAGCGGGAACATTTAGGATCTAATTCTATTTTCCGCCGAAGGTCACCGTGCGAAATGCGCACGCGCCGCCCGCCCACTCACAAACAAGTAGAGGTCAATACCCGCGCGCTGATTTAAACCCTTTCCGTCTTATTACAAAACGAGATCTAATTTTAAACCTAGCCTAAACCTTCGAGCCAGTTACTCTATTTTGAACTTTATTCCGACCAACGTAAAGTTCTTAATGCAAAATTGATAACTTAGACTCAGGTTTAACGTCAGTTTTTGTAATAAGAACTTTAGCTTCGTCGGATTATAGTTCGAAATTTAAAAATGGCTGGATGGTTTAAACCTGGGTCTATAGATAAATCTTGTTTTGTAATAAGGCTGTTTATATTGAACAAATTAGTGTCGTCATCAATGTACCACTTCAGGATTTATTACTGAATGCGATGTTATTCGATCATTTGAATTGCTTGTGCCTTGTTGTGTTCTCCTTTACAAGACAATCTTCCAATTCAAAGTAATTGTATAGTAGAAATGCGATTTTAGATAGGTACTTACTACATAAGAAGTTACATTTCATGGCGCTTAGTTTATTTATCGTAGATTAATAAATCTGCGAGAATTAAACACATTTCCACGGTCCGGCAACAAAAAAAAAACCCAATAAATAAACAAACTTGTATACCTGTAAAAAAGTAGTCCTGGTCATCATCCCTAAGGGGCTCACAAAACCTAAACACAAAAAAACGCAAGTTTTAGAAACAATAAAAGTATATGATCGACTACAGGAAACAAAATCAGAAAAATATATGATATTCTTTAGGATATGTTTTGAACACACTATCTACCTAGCATATTATGCTAACTAGTTTGATACGATAGAAAAAAACCATGAAGATACCTTTACATATAATCATTATGATTTTTTGTTAGTATTCTACAAGCCACAAACACTAGTTTTAATTTTTTAGTCCAAAGAATAGATTTTTGAAAATTGCTTCATATTTTGCAATAAATTACTAGCTTTGTGTCATCGCGCTTCTCTTTCTTTTCCATGCGGTCCGACAAAGACGGCGCTTTAGATCATGTAGTCGCCCTAAAGGCAGCAAAGACCGCCATCTGGATAGATTGCTAGTCAGGGGGGCACACCTCAGATGGCAAGGCAGCAAACACAAAATAAAAACGAATTGTGTTATTTACTGCTAGTAAACATTGTATATAATATTACTTACCAAAATGAAAATATTGTGTGTTTTACATATTATGTAACAGATATAACGCGTAAACAAGTAAAACGATACTGATATTATTATTTTTATTATGCGGAAAAGTCACTTCAAAGATATTTCAACAAATACCCACTCTTTTAGTCTTTTGCTATGCTAGCAGCCAGATTATAAAATTCCACGTGTATGTTTACTGTACCTACACCTTGATTCACCATTTGTAATTCATATTTTAGTCATGCGGTACCACCTTGGTTGGAATGTTTTAGTAAATAGTGTAACGGATTCATCATTGCGTATAATTTTATGAAAGAGTCGAAAACAAATATCACAAAGAATGGACGACCTCATAGGATTGTATCCGATAGGTACCTACTACCTACCAACCTGGAATTATCTTGTGTTCCGCGGAGAAAATTGTGTAACTGAAGGCAGTCTGAAGCAGCCTTCAGTTACACAATTTTGTGTACTGTACCATAGTTTATTATTTATTTATTTATTTAATACTTCAAGCACATAAATGTACAGAGGCGGACTTAATGCCATAGGCATTTTTTAGTTTGTAGGATGTCAGGATGGTCTATTAATGCCGATACGCGCAACCAGCGATAATTCAGCAACAATTACGTGCAACGAATCGTTGCGTTGGCGGGCGTCGTGGTTTTGGTTTCCTAAGAAAGCGCTGAACGGTCACACAATAACGGGTGTCCAAATACAGAGCATTTTTTGACACTGTAACCTCTGAAGCTCCGTAATGAGACACAATTTGAGCGTGACGGTTGTCAAATACTGGTGAAAATGACAGATTTTCACGACGGTCGATATAATATAGACCTATGACGGAACCGCTCTTTTATCTAGGAAACCGTACCTTTAGTTTACACGAGCATTGCGTGCCTGTTTGGACACACGACTGCCGCACTGCATCCACATCAATGCCATGCATCCACATCAACAAACAAAACACAATCGTGCGCTGTTAAGCACACCACATCAAACATAATTCAAAACATATTGTTTCCGCTAACGGTGCACATTCCTGCAGTTTTCGGGATCGTGAGACGGTTCACGGGGCACTGCGGGGCATAAATCGCGGACGACATCGTTTACCGGTGCCGGCACATACATTACCGGGTCGTGCTCTATAAGTCACCCTGCGAGATCTGGCCTACGTGCCTGAACCGGACACGGCACGCCACAGCACAGCCCTATCTAGTCGCCTTTAGTCCATATTTGACGCGGAACCGATTTATGTAAAGAGAATTTCGTTGCAACAGGCTGGTAGATCGAGTTGCTGTTGGTACTGCCTTGTTTGAATATTTTGGATACGAATTATTAACGCAGATAAGAGTTCTAGTGGTCTTGATAACGGCGCTTAGTCGTGTGTCTTTATCTGTTTATTATATAATAAAATTAATTAAGATCGAAAGAAGGCCACAGTTTTGTTTTGTAAGAATGAGATACCAAAAATAAATCAGTTTGACTTTATGCCTTGATAGGTATAGACGCTGCAGAAAATTGTGCATAAGTCCGTTTACGGTTTAAATTAATATATAAACGCTAAGTGCATTTATGTGGAACTACGGAACAATTCGGGCACTATTTCAAAGGTAACAGAAATAAACAAAAACCTTTTTAGCAAATCTCCGTTTTGTCAAGGCCGTAAAAAAATTAGACATGGCTAGTTAGAATCAGCAGTTTCTAGCCAAGATTGTCAGGAATTTCACCATACTTCAAAAAAACCTTTTAGCATAATACTTTAGGCAAATTGTTGGCTTATTTGAATGGACATAAACAGTCCCCAAGTGAAATAAATGTGATGAACTAATGACTTTCAATTACATTGCAAACAACGCCAAAAGCGTAGGCTGGCCGCGACGGTATGCACCAAAAATAAACACTGAATTCTTTGTTATTCTGAGGTTAAAAATAGTTTATTTGCTACTGATAGTCTTGTCTGTCGACAAATCATTTGCTTTAGGTGTGTCATCTTTTAAATATTTTAGATACTTGAAACTGTCGTGGACATTGGTTTTTCATTTCACATGAGTGTTGCGATTTTTCGGATACAGTAGCCAAAACGGATTTTTTTTTTTTTTGTTGTGTTGAAAATTAGTTTACAGAAAGTTTAAAAAAAATGTTATTTATTCGTTAAATGCCTTCAAATACTTCAGTAATAAAAGAAACAGCTAAAGGAAGTGGTGTTGGGCGGGCGTTTTGGGGGACTGTCTTATTGAAATTTGACGTTCAAAAAGTGCTGATTCTCAGCCTAATTTGAATAAATGACTTTTGATTTTTAAATTTTGAAACACGTTTCACTACAAAATGCAATGATCAAAAGCAGCATGCTTTTAGTAAACTAAGGGTACTTGTACCTTCTGTGAGATCTGGACACGCATTGAAAAATTTGCTAAGTTTCGAGATCAATATGGTAGCCTTACGGTAACAGCATAAATACCTAGGGCCAGCACATGATTCTGGAACAAAAATATTAACAAAATATTATGTGCTAGGTTAAACCTTCCATGTGGAACAACAAATTGTAACGCAAGATAACTAAGTAGGTAATTTATTATAAAAGTGTACAGAAGTTCACGATGTCACTCGTATCAAAATAATTTATGACATTTACCGTATCTACATAGTGTATACAAATGTTTTTTTTAAATGTTTTGTCTTACTTTTATATTTTTAAGTTATAGATCGTTTAAGGCGAAAGTGTCAGCATAGCCAGCGAAGTTCAAATTTTCTTACGTTTTGTGCAATTTGCAGGTCAGTGTCAGGTTGTATGTTTATCTAAATATGATTCGCGGCCGTAGCAATTTTTTTGTTTATTTCAGCCTATACTGTCCCACTGTTGGGCAAAGGCCTCTCCCAAGTCCTTCCAGGAACTCTTTCCCGCGCCACCTCAAATCAGCCCTCGCGGTACGCGTCTATGTCATCTAAATATCTATCTAAAGAATAAAAATCATCAATATTTAAACTCTCTCAGTTCATAATAACTATTTCATGAAATCATGACTATTGAGGTCAATTCTAACTCAAGGAGTTGTAGGTATTGGTATATAATGATTAAAATTCTGTAATGCGATATTAGTTACGGTCGCTAATAAATAAATCCATACTAATATTATAAATTCGAAAGTAAATCTGTCTGGCCTGTCAGTCTACATGTTACCTTTTCACGCCTAAACCACTGAACAGATTTCGATTAAATTTGGCAGAGAGATAGATTGCATCCCGGGGAAGGACATAGGATAGTTTTTATTCCGATATTCCCACGGGGTCGACACTTATGCGGGTGAAACCGCGGGGCGCTGCTAGTACCTAATAAATAAATTAGGATTTCGCGGACTGTCTTAGCGTATCCCCCTTAATCGCTTTGCATCCGTCTATTTATTTTCATGATGGTTTTAGTTTCCTGCAGAATTATGGCCGTAAAATATCTTAATGTTCTTATTTTTCTTTGGGAAAATCCAGTCTTCACCCTGGTACCAAAGTGACGTCAAGACACGCTTTGGTTTTCCTTATGAAAAAACATTCCAGCATTTATTATTAGATTTTGCATTTCTGAACAATGAATGTGTACGCTTTATAAACGGATAACTGTAATAGGGGAGAGTAGCCCAAAACGGGTAAGCTAAGGTTGATGTTAAAAAAAAACAACTTATAGATACATATTGAACATCTATTTGTATATTTTGAAATGTTTAGTTATCAAGGACTATAAAACAAATGACATATTTAGTAGTTTTGTACATTAAGAATAAAAAAATAACAAGAATCTTTACCATTCCAATTACCCGTTTTGCCCGTAGGGGGGGCCTAAAGCAGGTAGGGCTTTTGGGCAAAGCGGGTAGGGACTGATTTACATGAGATTAATGTCAATCAATGACTAGAATTGTTTCATAACAATCATAACTCAGATGGAGCTCCACCAGGATCATCAGCTACTTGCAGTGACAATGCTTGGATCAATGGACCAGTATTCTTGGAATGGTTGCGGCACTTTGTAGACAACGTAATGAGTTGGCAACGTAAACAGATTGTCCATGTGAAATAGATACTCAACTAGCTCTAATTCTTAAGCTGCTGTAAAAACTGTTGTGCATCTTCCTAGTTTTTTTTTGTCATCCTTTCTTTACATGTATCTGTAAAGTCGAAAGGTTGATGCCATTTTTTTGCTGCACCATTGACGGAAGTTTTGAAAGCTTCTTCTATCGCAAGCTTCATAACTCCCTCATCCCACGATGCATTTGCAGTCTTTCTTTTGTATTTATTAACCATCTGCAAAAATAAAAGAACTAAAAAGCAGTCAATGAAATTATACAGGGCAAATCGGGTATGGGCAAAACGGGCACCCGCTTTACCCCTACCCTTTTTGCCCACAAGCATGTATTTTTTTCAATCGACTCTTATCCTTAAAACCGAAATAATAAACGCCAACCTATTACACAAATAAAAAGTCTATTTATTGCAAAATCATAACACAAAACTAGTAAGAACATATTGTAAACCATTTACGAGTATTCAAAAGTAATGTAACTCAATTTTTTTTAGTGGAAATAGCAAAAAACTTCTTTCTTATCTTACCGTGAACTCGTGTCCGCCAGAGAAGCGCGCCGACTCCCTGTGATTGGCGAGCGGCAGGCGCCGCGCACTGCACGCACACATTCTTATTAGCAGTAACGGTGCGCAATTTAAAAAGCATACCCGTTTTAGGCGGGCTACCCGTTTTAGGCTTACCTCCCCTAAGACCCATTGATTCTTCGTCTTCCTCGCCTGTGAGGATTTCTAGTTAAGAAGCAAATTTTTAGGTAATTGACAATAGCGCATCGCGGTAAGAAATAAGGACAACGATGCGTTTGTTGTAAGTTAAATCGAACGACCACAAAAATAAAAGCTATTTTGCAGTAATAATTAAATTAAATAATAAATGCACGGTTAGTTGATTGAATTCCCGTTATTATCATTACATAAAATATTATAGTTTACGCTCAAAATTTTGAGAATTATGCCATTGTTTAACAATAAAATTGTTTTATCATGATACTATTTTATATTTTTGGAGGGGCCCGTGGCTAAATAATAACAGGTCGATAGATCAGGTTAAGATACGCTTGCCGCGGTTGGTCTGTGGATGGGTGACCATCTTTACATACTGTGACCCCTCCGTGTCTCGGAAAGCACGTTAAGCCGTTGGTCCCGGCTGTCATTCGTGGATCTTTGACATTCGTTACGGGTAGTCAGAAGCCCGAAAGTCTGACAACCAGTCTTATCAAGGGGTATTGTATTACCCAGTAATTGGGTTGTGGAAGTCAGATAGGCAGTCGCTCCATGTAAAATACTGGTATTCGGCTGCATCCGGTTAGACTGGAAGCCGACCCCAACATAGTTGGGAAAAGGCTAGGCAGATGACTATTTTATATATTTTTTGACCTTTTTTTAAACATTTGACAATACACTCCACTTTTTCTGGCTTGTCATCTGTACCAATGCGCATAACTGTGCGTCAAAAACTGAGCGTTTTACGGTGTCCTAAGTTTGGGCAGCGCGGCGAGCGGCGGCGCCATGAAAAACTGAATCATTTTATTTTAATAGTCCCATTGACAAACACACAAAGTATAATTCACTGTAGGTAGAACTGGTCCTAGACCAGTGTTCTATAATAGTAGTCCTAGTCAGACATTCCTGAGCCTAGTCGCAGTCTGGCTGTATGAAAGAGTGTTGGAGTGTTGGGGTGCATTGCGTGCGCTTGCGACCGGTTCCCGCACGCATACCGAGCAACAGCCCGCTTGCTTAGGGTTTACATACACTGTAGCGTAACAGCTAAATGTGAATAGGTTTTTGTTCATAGTTGTCACTTGGAAAAGTTTCCTAAAACTTTATATAGAGCCATAAATTGATGGATACCATAATTGATGGGTCAGGTACCAGTTATAGGCACTATAGACTTTTGGAATGTATCCTTACTAACTACGTTCAAAAGAGAGCATTTCAAGTAAGAGGAAAAGCGGCTGGTCTAAAGAAGGCAAATGACAAAGCTTTGTAACAATACGACATTTGTGAAAACCATCATAATTATTAGCCAAACGGTATCCACTGCTGGACATAAGCCTCCCCAAGCAACAACGGACTATGCTGCCGTCATCCAGCTTACTCCCACGACCATCGCTAGATCTTCAGTCCAACTTAGTCCATATATAAACTGACCAGTTATTTTTTTACTCAAAAGGGGATATGGGTTTATAAACGACACAGTTAGCAGGTAAAATGAAAATAAACACCACTTTTTAATTTTCTTTATTTAGAAAATGATTTAGTTCTTCACTATACTATAATTCAACTTAATTATAATTATTTTTATTCTTACAAATAGCCATTCAGCGTGAAAATCGAAAATAAATAGTTGAGGTTTCATTACAATTAGAAATCTTTTAAATAAATTCGAACAAATTGTGAAAAATAAAAATCAACCATCAGTTCACCATCAAATTTCCTCTGATAAAATTATGTTTTTAAAACGGGACTATTTTGCGTCCCGAAGCTTTGTTTGAGGACAAAGGGACAGGTGATTGAGAAAAGGGACAGTCCCGTTCAAAACTGGACGTATGATCAGTTTATAGATATACCTACATGCTCGTTACTAAACTCGATAACTCACACTAACAGTCGTCTAACACCCTAACTCCAACTACCTCTTAACAATTCTGAAACAAATCCTGCAGCAGACAGATAAGGAATTCACACTTTAGTAGCATTGTCTTGTAATTTGCTATCTTGATTGGCTGTGTTCTTTCTAATTCAGTCTAGTATTTGCATACTGGCTAGATAAGGTTAAGTACTCTTACCTAATATAAACCTACCGTTTCCTTATTGGTAAAGATTTTACATTATTTCCTTGACTTGACTTATTGGGATCACTTTCTTTGATTGTTTCTAATATTGTATCTATTTCATTATTTCTCGCTTGTGTTATGTTTCTTTCGGGATTTTCCGATTCTTTTTGAGCTCAAACGGTGATCTTGGTCATGAATTTATCAAGCGGATATTTATCGTGAGTCAATAATTTCAGTAATTAGACCTAATTAGTATTGACTACATATCGGTACAAGACTTACAATGTTTCCATCAGTATCGTCAGATCGTCATTTGTTTATTTTGTTACCTGCGCAAATAATTAGATATGATAATTAGTAATGTTAGTTAGTTGTAGACTTGTAGTACATGTTTGTGTATTTATTATCTACAGTTCATTGCTAATGTACCACGTGCAACCACCTATTTGTAAGTAGGTACATCATTACATATTAGCAATTAGTGATAACTTACGGCGAACTATCTAAGTACCTATATCTGTTGAAGATCCTGTATGAAATTATGGATTGACTTTGAGCTTTCAAGTGTGGATTATTTTTCTATGAAGAGTATGAATGAAGTTATATACTTTAAAGGGCTTAGCTTTAATTTAAATTACTGAATAAACACAGACGACGCTAATAAAAACGTATTTTATGTGATTTTCTCAGGATTTTTCATGGTCGCGTATCTTGTACTTGTAACTTGTCTTGTACTTGCAGCTTGCAGATACTAAATACACGTTCCTAGTTCTCGTATCAGAATCTGCCAGCATTAGACACACGGTAGATATGTTGGGCTAGCGGCAACTGGCTTCATTTCACGTTTATCACAGTTCGCCGATACAGCGTCGGCTCTGCCGCGGTTACCGCAAGCGTAGGCCGCTCTTTGTCGGCGTCATGACAACTAAATTCATTGAGCACACTATGGGGAACTTGTATCGGCTTTCAGCACAGATTGCAAGCCCAGGGCGAACGGCCACAAGGAATTTATATCGTTGTTGCATTTACGATGAATTCTAATGTCGGCTGTCTTGATAGTGACAACTTAGTGCCCTATTTAAACTAAAATGTTTGTTGTTAATTAATACATATCCATTTAAGCCGAGAACGATCGAGCAGGCTATGTAAAATATAAACGCCCATTGCGCAGTTTCTGATATAGGTATAAACGGTTTCTATTTATACCCTCAATATTTGTGCCTTTCTGGAATTTTGCAACAATATCATAATGTATTTCTGAACTAGATTGCAATATATTTAAATATTTCGTAAATATTTTTATCGTTTAGTTGCATAACTTAAACATGACGCAAATGAATGCCAAGTTGGTGGATCTGTCTGCTTGCCGAGAAAAACTATTTATAACGCTTTTATGAAAAACAAAATGTAGGATGCCTTCAAATTCTAATTTTATTGTTCTTGGGAATACATCCATATGATATTTTCTCACAAACAAGTAAAGTACCTACATACATACGTATTAGTGCCATCCACGAAGACGCGCCCCATTCTTCTTACTATTCGCTAGTGGTTGTCACTAGTTAATTCCGCTAGTGTTTTAGTTTTTTGATACACACTAATTACCCACAACCAGTCTTACCAAGGGGTATCATAACCCCGGCCCCCCCCCCCCGGGGTAGGGGTAGGGGTAAGGAGGTGGCGGGACGGCTCAGGGAGAGAGCCTCCCGTCATCCCGTCCCAGCCGCCGCGGGAGACGCTCCGGGCGTCGGGAGCTGCGTGACGACTCCCGGCCACCGTAGGCGCGGGCCTGCGGGCGGAGAGTAATGGGTAGCTCACCGCCCGATCAGGACCAGGCCCGTGCCGGACGGCGCGTACGTGTTCCACGCGCGCCTCAAAGAGATGTCAGCATCGAGGAGGGGCCCCTTATAGGGTCGAAGCCTGCTGGGTCAGCGGGATTGTCCGAAAGGGTTACCGCTGGCCCGGAACATAAAGGGCTAAGGAAGGAACACGGGTGGGTTTTAGTCAGTAAGAGTCTGACACTCCCTTCCGCTCCACCCAGAGCGGGAGGAGTCATTTGATGATTTCCCATCCGCAAAAAAAAAAGAAAAAAAAGGGGTAAGTATCATATTTTCCCAGTAACTGGGTTGTGGAGGTCAGATAGGCAGTCGCTCCATGTAAAATACTGGTATTCAGCTGCATCCGGTTAGACTGGAAGCCGACCCCAACATAGTTGGGAAAAGGCTAGGCAGATGATGATGATGACTAATTACCCACTAATAAGTAATTACTATGTATCGACAAAACTAAAACACTAGCGGAAGTGTGCAAACTTGTACAGTCACCAACAAAAGTCGATTAACACTTCAGTTTTTTTAATCTCAGTTATTGAGAAAAATATTTATTTGTTCAAAATTGCATTGTATTTCTGCTGCAATTTGAACAAATATTTTGCTCAATAACAGAGATTTAATTACTTAAGATTGATTTAAGACTTTTAATTAGCTGCAGTAAAATGACAGCTTATGTGTTACTTAAATTACTGAAATTGGTTTTTCCGCGGCAATCAACCAAATCTTGTTTTTCTACTACAGAATAGTGTAGGTAACAAACGAAACTTATTTGAAATGCATATCTCTAAACTCAGTCCGAAATGACTTACTAAGAAGTGTCATTTTACTGCAGTTTTTAATTTTTAAGGCCTGAATACCAGATTTACAGGGATGAAAGGAGGAGTCAAAGTCAAATCATTTATTTAAAATAGGCACTTTTCAACGGTTAATTTAAGCGCCGTAATGCATGCAGTGGTTAGTGGTTACACAATTATAGGATGTACCGAGATAATCGGGATAATAAATCATAAAGGATACGAACCATTTAATCACATCATAAAATCGATAGTTAAGCTCTTCTCGGCTTTTCGTTTAATTCTCTTTCTAGATTTTTTTGTAGAGATGCAGGTAGAAGACTTGAATAGAGTGGATACGCTCCCTTAGAACTTTGACACCAATAAACTTAACAGAGACGTGACAAATTGTAAAAATGTGGATTACGGTCCAAAAGTAATTTGAAACTTGGCATTTTTACTGTAGAAATGTTACTCAAAAACATTTAAAGTTACAATTTTATTGACCAGATACCGGCTTAATTGTGGATGTTCCAAATGTAGTATTAACAATGTTACCTAAGTATACTAATATTCTAAAGAGGTAAAGTTTGTAAGTTTGTGTGTAGGGGGTAATCTCTGGAACTATCAGTCGGATTTGAAAATTTTTTTTTATATTTGATAGCCCAATTCTTGAGGAAGGCTATAGGCTATTTAACATCACGCTATGACCCTTAGGAGCCGAGCGAAAAAAGTCAGAAAGAACGCTAAGCAAAAACGAAGTAATAGCGCGGGCAGGAAATAAAGGAAATTGCTCATTTCTCTACTGACCGCCGTTGCGCATCAAACAATTTTGTATGCTACCATAAATTGGATATAAAAGCGGGGTAATGTCGTACTTTCATAGGAAATTAAAATTATCCATTTATTTTGTGGGGTTTTTGTTGTACTTTGATTTTCTGCTCAGTTTTGAGGTTAGTTTTGTAACAAATCTTCCACCAAAAAAACAGTATTTTACAACAATATGATTTGATTCACATAAAACAACAGAAAATAGTTCCAATAAATCAACGAATGATCCCAATTAAATAATATTACAAAGGTAGGTCATGCTAAATGTAGGTTTTGATAGGAAATAGAAAATAAAAATGCTTGAATACAGGAATGCAATAGTTTCATTGGTCCATATTATCATCATATTCATAAAATATATGTCGTCTAAAAGCGGAGCCGGTGGCTCCACAGACCTAAATCGAGCCCAACTAAGATACCACAAAATGGTCATAATGAGAGCACATCATCCCATTGTCTGATTACCCACCAAACAATTGCAATAATAGCTATTAATATCACCTACTGAGTTACTTATTAATTAAAATGTAAGCCTAACCTTTGTCCCATTGCCATTGCCATTGTAACCATTGCCAGGATCGCCCAGAGGACACGGTGGAGCACACGGTGGAGGTCTGCCCCGCTTGGGCGGAGCACCGCCGTGTCCTTGTAGAGGCGATCGGCAGCGACGGCGACCTCTCGCGTCCGGCCCTGGTGCAAGCCATGGTCCGGGGCGAGAGGGAGTGGGAGGCAGTCACCTCCTTCTGCGAAGCAGTCATGCTAGCGAAGGAGGTGGCGGGACGGTTCAGGGAGAGAGCCTCCCGTCTCAGCCGCCGCGAGGGACGCCCCAGGCGTCGGGAGCCGCGTGACGACTCCCGGCCACCGTAGGCGCGGGCCTGCGGGCGGTGAGTAATGGGTAGCTCACCGTCCGATCAGGACCAGGCCCGTGCCGGACGGCGCGTACGTGTTCCACGCGCGCCTCAAAGAGATGTCAGCATCGAGGAGGGGCCCCTTAGGGCCGAAGCCTGCCGGGTCAGCGGGATTGTCCGAAAGGGTTACCGCTGGCCCGGAACATAAAGGGCTAAGGAAGGAACACGGGTTTTAGTCAGTAAGAGTCTGACACTCCCTTCCGCTCCACCCAGAGCGGAGTCATTTGATGAGTTCCCATCCGCAAAAAAAAAAAAAAAAGCCTAACCTTTGTGCTGACATGTCGTGATTTAATTCTTCTCCTTACTAAATACGTGTCCGTTCCCAGTACCAACGGCAAGTCAACCTCAATGTCTTTTGCTAGTTCAATTTCGCATATTTCGTTCCTACTTACATGCTCCCAATAATACGACTAACATCTAAAAATAAATATAATAGATATATCATATTCAGTAAAGAAATTGATCTTAGCATTAGTTTAATAGAAAATATACATATTGTATTAGTTTAATAGAAAATACACATATTGTCACAGAGGCAAAAGTCACAAACAAAATCAAATCAAACTAAGAAAAGTATAACTGGTGGTTCTTAATTCTCATCTCATCATCTTCCTCTTAGCGTGTCGATAGCAATCTAAATGGACTCGGCCCAGAATTCAGCTACTTGTTTGCCGCCATCACCAGCGTCCTTCAGTTCCAGTAACGTGCAGCAGACGGGACACGATATTAAGTGTCCCATCGTTTGTGGAACAGCACAACATTTACACTCCAAGGCGGAGTCGTCTATGAATCTCCACCTGAACAGGTTTTCCTTACTTCGGCCAACCGTGGTCCCAAGGTTAGGTACCCAAGGTAACCCATGTCCTGGTAGGAGCTCTTCAGCCGGTGGAACGAATGGTTTGGGTAAGGAAGCACTGTGTCGCCACAGCTTCAGTCTTTATTGTGATCGTTCGCAAGTGAGTGGTACAACACACTTTCCCACTTTCTCATCATGATGCATTTAAATGTATATTTTGAATATAGTTAAACAGCTTCTAGTATTAGCTGTAAACAACAAAATACAAATGTGCTGAAAGACTTCCATTATATCCGTTGCCTCTCCGACTTGATGACGGGGTAGACACAACTCCCACAGCGTGACATTTTTAACACTGAGAACACAAGCCGTAGTCGTAAAAACGTTCTACACAATCCACATCACAGAAACAGTACAATGGTCTCTATAAGAATTCTTGACCGTGCAGAAATCTGAAGACTCAACTGGACACGATGTTAACGCAATGATAAGTTATTTTTTAGCACAACAAACTCAACAACTATCAATACACAAGTAAAAACAATGTTCGCTGCGGAGTGCTGGTCGGCAGGTCGGCCGACATGAGATGTTTGTTTGACAAATAATTATTGACAGTGAGTGACACTTTTGACACTTTTGGCAGTTCACCTTTCACATTGCCCGTGATAGTGTTACCAACAGTTAATCTTAATCACCCTGACCATGTGATTTGTCAATAATAGAAATAGTTTTAATTAGTAAAGACGTAATGTAATTAGGTACACTAACAAGTATGGACAAATAATTAGTCTGAAATAAATGGATTTAATTTATTATTATTTTAAAGATGTTAAAAATATATAATTATATTAAGTTGATTATGTTAATTAAAATATAATAAGGAGGACAAATGATAAAAAAACACTTTTACACGTCAAACATATTTTTTTAAACTAGATGAGAAGGGCGTTTCCTATCTGACAACTCTGAGAAGAAAGGCCGAAAGAAACCCAGAGGTCACAATCTCTTTTAAAGCCCAGACATAATCTTGGTCAGATCATGTGCAGACCATGTATAAAGGTGTCTGAAATGTTCTTTTGGGAAAAGAACCACACAGATTGAGTGGACCTGTCCAGTCAGTGCTCCCATTTGTCAGTAAACGTGCAGCTCAACGCAGAACTTAAGGAACTCAACGATTCGACGAACAATACCAAAGAAGGGACATTTGGGTAGGCCGTATAAATTAGGTACTCCAACTGCCAGATCATGACTAAAACGGAATCAATGACCCAGGAAGAATGTCATAGTTGAAATTATTTTTAAAACTCAGCGTCTGTCTTTATACTAAGTGTTAAGACCGATTATGGGGAGGTTCTTAAAATTGGCAACACTGCTTTTACAAAAATACTCCATTTAAAAAAGTATGCAGTAAAATCGAATTAATAACTAATTAAATACAAAATATTAACCTCACATACGATTTCAATCAACTGAACTCAGAAAAGATAAAAAAATATTTTATAATTTATAAGTATATTTTTATGGCCATACTCTATTGCTTTAAAGCGGTACTGGTTATGGGCAATTTCCTTTCACACGGACGAAGTCGCGGGCAGAAGCTAGTTTATTCATATAAGAGCCGCGTAGACCTTTATTGCATGCTTATGACCGTAATCTTGCTTCATGTTGATTATTTATTATTGACAGAAAATATTTAGATGAGATTATTCTCAACATGGGATTTCCATAACAAATTGTAGTTCATAGCTGTTAATATAGAATAAATTAGTAATTATTAATGTCATATTTTAGAATCCATGACATGAAAAACAAAATAGAACTGTTCAAGCAGTTAAGACAAAATATTATAAGCGTATTCATTCGTTTTCTATTATAAGCTAATAGGACCAAGCCTTGTCATGGGCTTAAAATTCTATGAATATTTTTAGTTATGGGCCATCCGTCGCGTTCTCAGTGTTGTGTAGTTCGATGCGCCGGCGCGGGCGGCGCGGCGCAGCAGGGGTGTCATCCATCAGTATTCACTACTGCACAGCGGTTGAATGTCGTGCGGCTAAATAAACAGCAACAAAAAATTGTGTATAGGTAGGTGCGTATCCCTTATAAGTAGGAACTACTTGTGTTTCAAAGGTTTTTTTTTGTGTTAAAATAATACGTTCCGCATCCATGCGTGCGAACGTTGGGAATGGTATAAAAAGCTTGCAAAAGCTTCTAAGTTTTTAATGAATTTGCTTAAAAATAAGTATGGAATTATCGACATGAACTGTTAATATACCTCATAGATATCATTTCTATGATATACCTAATGTTTTAGGTCATAAAAAATAATGTTTGAGGTTTGATCGTGGTATAATTTCATTATTAGTTAATCCAGTGTGTTTCACATTTGTAATTTTAAATAGATTAACATAAAATCATAATAACAAGCCAAGTATTAGACCGGGTTGACAGGTAAAAACCGGTCACTGATTAAAAATCGCAATAAAAAAAAAACTGAAACCACCCACATAGAAATACAAACTACAAAATTCCTTATCTTATCAATTACGTTTGTATTAAATAAGAGGTATTTATTTCATTCTACGCCTACAAGCTATCAGCAAAGGCCAGGCTCAGTGCATTGCTCCCGAAGTTAAAAATACCAGGTTGAAAGCCTAAATACGGCTGGTTACGGCTACTTTAGGAATGGCAACACTTTCCACAGTACACAGTCGTTCTGACGGGTTCGGAAGCCTGCCGCAGTGGAAATTCTAAGTTTCGAACATATTTCTCTCAATTTTACTGGCCGAAAATAAGGCAAATTGCAGACGTTGAATGCGAGAGGGAAATGCGTGTTTGAAAAAAGAAAAACTATTGGAAAGATGGCGGAAACTTTACTAACAAACATAAACTTATATGTACCTATATAGATATTGATTTTCTAATCTTAAACTTGGTACCTTACCTACACTACCTACTTGTAAACACTTTAAGACTTATTAAAATAAGTAATCGCCGCGTTTGTCCATGTCATATGCTGTCATTGCCTTACATATTATTAGTCAAGGCGGGCTACATATTTAATTTAGTTTTATAAATACTTTATAATGGTGTTATTTTTAACGACTTCCGCTGCTTATATCTGCTATAAACATCAAAGTCAATAATGTTCCGGAGAGACATTCCCTTCAATGATTTATCTCTTAAAATGCATCGATCGTAATTAGTGAACCGAAACTCTAATGACCATCGATTAAAAAAACTTTAAAGGAAATCATTATTATCTGGATTTTTATTATTATTTGGGCATATTAGGCTAAGCACCCACCAATAAGTTCACGATAAAGATCAACACAACACTCAGGCTTTCTTCGAATAATATGCGCATGCACCTTTCACCAGTTATTGCACAAAAACAGCATATTTACTTAACTCGGAACCAATTAGAAAATAACGATAACAAATTAATTAGGCGCTAGGTACTCTCAAATGGTAAACAATTTCTATTTATCACGCGTGAAGATGTCAATCTCGTGTGGTTCAAAACTGCTGATTTCGCAAATTATCGCCCACACCGTTAATAGGTGACCGTATCTTATTAAATCGTAATTAATTCTAATCAAAGTTCATGTTAATTAATACATTATCATCCATACGGTAGTAAGACGGATACTGTTTACTATTTTTTGCTACTGTAACAACTTTCTCATCCGTATGTAAACAACTCGTTAGTCAGTGGAAAGTCTTCCTTAACAGTGATAAGCGGGTTAGAGTGCGCGCATAATACCTAAGTCTGCGCGCGGCCAAAATCGAAAATAAGTAATCGTTTGCCACTATCTGGATCTGTTTATTTCACGTATCAAAAGTGTGTGCTGTGTTCCGTGTTTTCCAAAGTAAATCATTTCCGTCATTAGGTCGAAAAAGATTAAAAGTTCTGGCAGGGATATAATCTTGAAGTCAAACGTCGTGCGCAGACTTATCTTGCGCGCACTCCAATTGCGTAACACAACACACTAACATTACAGTAGCAATGGTTTTCATTTTGACAGTTCAACAACATTCATTGCGGTATTTACGTTGTTGAGCAGACAAATTTTTCGAACATAACAAGCAATAGAATTATAGTTTTTAATTAAATGTGTAGGTACTTAAACCTAAACTTTTCTCTTACAAAAATAGTTAAAGATGCCGCAGAAAACTGTTAAGAAATGGGGGTCGGAGGAAAATGGCATTCCTTTAAAAAAATATTTTAATGCTCTGCGTTGTATCTCCTTGACATAACTAAGTTAGAGCGTGTGTGGACCAGTAGGTATTTACCGGTAAACTTGACAAGATATTGCATTTGTTTTGATTACATAACACATGTCTTGATGTTTGTGCTTACACGTCGGTCTCGGGCATTCTTACGATCGCCGAGGTGCCGACTGCCGAGGGCGCCAACACCGAATCACACGCTCGATACGTGATGCGCACGCGCTGCCGGCGTGACAGCATAAATATATTTACAATTCGCTCAAAATCCCTGCAACCGATAGTTTATCATTAAGGTCCGGTAGATTATTAACAATAATGCACATAAACAAAACTAACGATGCGGAACACTGATGCATAGGTTAAATATCTCTAATAGGTTTTGTCTAGTGGAGCGCGGGCGGCGCGCATCGGCCCGGCCGCGCACCTCGCGCCGCTCATTCGCACCAAGCGCAAGCGCCGGGTGGCTGCGCACGACACGTACTCTCAAAATTTCTTTTTATCTACCCTCGAACTTAAAGAAACGGAAATAAATCACCAATAAAATAAAAAATAAATTAATAAAAATAAAAAGTTTCCTAAAAATATAACTCGTAATATAACGTGAATAACACGCCGGCACCGAGTGACAGTTATCTTTAGTGTCTTCATTAATTATGGTTGTATCTGTAAATAAATAAATTGTAATAAGTGGAACAGGACGAGACTTTAGGGTGTTATTAATGAGCCCGTGTTTACCGAAGAAGAGAAGCTCCATGAGTTCTCCGAAGCTGGAGATGTCCCTGGAACACCAGATCCCTGTGTTGATGAAAAAGGTAACAAAATTAACATTAATTATCAGGTTTGTCAACTGTGTTGTTATTAGCCTTTGACCTCTTGCTCTCGGGTCACTTAATCGTAACGATGCGCGATGTCTTAATATTGTTTCAACAATTAGTCTGGTTTTGCAATTAGTAGTAAAAGTAGCAATTAGTAACCTATGTATTTAAATTAAAATGAAAGTTACACATCTGAGACCTTTGTGAATGTTTTGATATTCAGTAAAAATACAGATAATTTCTATCTTTGTTGTTATCAGAATAATGTTTACTACTGAATTGATATTTTTTTTTCGGTCTTTATTTAAAATACTATAAATAAATGATAATCGAATTCGAATAACAACAGTCAAGTACTAATTAAATTACATCAGATTTTATCGCGTTACCGGGTGCGCTAACGCATAGCGATGCGACAAGGAGCGACTGCGCAAGCGCATCCATGATGAATTGCTAATATATCCCAACAGTGGACTCTATTTAATGCAATTTAGTATGCAAACCACCTCGGTAGTTGCCAGTATATCCAGTTTCAGGATCTCGCTGTAAATTATTAGGTGTTCCTCGGGCTGACTTATGTGCGGTTATTATGTAGACGACGGGTAACGACGGGGCGGACGGTACCGCTCGAGTTATAGCGGCTGAGCATGTAATCATATTGATGAACTGCTCCTGGGGTTGCAGCGCTCCTAGTCGAACAGGATGCAAGCTAAACTGATACTTAAGTACTAAAAAGTTCTGAGAACTATCACTGTACTACATCTCAAGTGAATTGGCCTTAAGTGTCATGATTTCGTGAAATAGTTATTCATTAGGGTAATATGAACATAGAGAGATGTATTGATGATTTTTTATGATTATAATTCTATAAGTAAATATTTGTTACGGCCGCGAATATTATTTAGATCAACATACAACCTGATACGGACTAGCAAATTGCAAAAAACGTAAGGAAATTTTAAATGGTAGGGCTACCCTGAAGGGATGGTGATCAGATCGCAAGCCAGCATGCATAATCATCAGCCTATAATGTTCCCACTGAGACACTCTCCGTGAGAGGGAGTGGGCCGTAATCCACCACGCGGGCCCAATGCGGATTGTTAGATGTCACATGTCTTCAAATTTTTGGTTGTAGGACATGCCGGTTTCGTCACGATGTTTTCCTTCACCGTTTCGTAACTTCATTAACTTAATTATGTTACTGAAACTAAAGTAGAGGACGACCTCATTTGTTATCATTATATTACTGAGGATTGGATGTTGTCACGCTACAGACTGAGTAACGGTTAGGTTATACTTACCTACTTCTCATTTTTATTCGCCAAATAGCCACTCCAATAAGTTCAGAATATTTATAAGTTGCATCAATTTCTATTTATGTTGCCAATAACAAAGACAAATGTTTGCGAAAATATTGTCTTAACTAATAATAAAGCAGAATCTATACTTACTATTAATAAAGGTGAAAGGTTTGTTTGTCTGAACGCGCTAAGCTCTGGAACTACCAGTCGGAATTGAAAAAATATTTTTGCACTTGATAGGCCAATTTTTGAGGAAGGCCACTTTATATTAAGAGCGTTTACGCCGTACGACATTTCAACAAACTTTCAAGCCCTTGTTTTTCGAAATTAATGAACGGATTTTAATGAAACTTCCTAAGCATAAGCAGGATACAAAGGTCTAAAAAGTTAGTAGAGAACATTTTCGAAATGTCTTATATAAAAAAAGATAACTGGAAATATCTGTTTCTATGGAAAGTTTGAAATCGGTCTAATTTGGCTGTAACACTATTTTTCGAAAATGTTCTCTACTAACTTTTTAGGCCTTTGTATTTTGCTTATACGTACGAAGTTTCATTAAAATCGGTTCATTCCCTTTGAAAAAAAAGGGCTTGAAAGTTTGTATGAAATGCCGTTCGTCGTAAACGCTCTTAAGCTAGGAGCCCTAAGTCCCTGAGCTAAAACAAAAAAGCCAGAAAGATCGCTGAGCGAAAACGAAGTAATAGCTCGGGGGCAGGCGATGCGATGCGACGGAGTGGGACGGGGGAACACAAAATTTGACGCGGACGAAGTCGCGGGCAGAAGCTAGTGTAAGATTTTTATCTGACACTTTTTTATCGATTTCTATCGATAGGCGAAAAAGATAGAACTATTGCATCGTCAATACAAGATAATCTGAGAGGCAACTCCCATATTTCAAGAACGTTTGCATTCTAACCTCGGTCGCAATCTGTCAAATAACTCTAAACCTTCATTTTTGACAAGGTTCATTGATTGTCGCTGAAATGTCAATTGAGATTGCGGCTTGAATCTGAACTTATTTTTAGTACGAGAATTCTGATCATCATGGATCGCTAGGGTTCCATCTTATCGTTACCTTTTTGGTAATCTTAATGTGCACGCCGCCGCCGTGCCAAATAAAGTATCTCCATATCTTGCACGTAGTGTGTTATGAAGTTATCTTAGGACACGAATGGTAGTGATACCCTTGCGGACTCTAGGAAATCCCCGAAGACAAAACTGGTATCTAAATGAATAACAATTAGAGAGAGAGTCATCGATAAAAACAATAGTATGAGCACTGATGCATAGGTACCTACTCATAAGTTTTAATTTAATTGACATTGTAACATTTAAATAAGATATCATCGCTCGCATGGATTTAAATAAATGAAATGCAAGCTGACTTGCATTAAACAATGCATCTAATTTGCATTATTTTTTTTTGGAACGAATTTCTTTTACGGAGCTTGTGAGGAGTAAACAGCTGGTAGAAATCGTCACGTAACGAAAAAGCGTTATGTCATCTTCCATGCTACTTTATTATAATTATTTAATAGAAAGAGAGAGAACGAGATAGTTTTCATGGTTTTCGAGGGTGCTGAAGCATTGGCTTCAGCACCCTTGAAAACCATGAAAACTATCAAAATTTTTTACATTTTTGCGCCTTCATCTTGAATTTTCATTCGCACTTGCATTTTTGCGCCTTCATCTTGAATTTTCATTCGCACTCAATAGTGCGAAAAAAAAAAATTTCGACTTTTTAAATTTTTTTTGCCGCCATCTTGGATTTTCATTTTGAACTTCGTTTCTGTCGGGGACCCCACCCACACGTTCTTTTTTAGGGTTCCGTACTCAAAGGGTAAAAACTGGACCCTATTACGAAGACTATACTGTCCGTCTGTCTGTCTGTCTGTCATCAGGGTTTATCTCATGAACCGTGATAGCTAGACAGTTGAAATTTTCACAGATGATGTATTTCGGTTGTCGCTATATCAACAAATACTAAAAACAAAATGAAATACAAGAAACGTGTTTTTTTCTGCGTTTTTGATTTGTGGTACGGAACCCTTCGTGTGCGAGTCCGACTTGCACTTGGCCAGTTTTTTTCTATTAAGTAACAAACATTACTAATTTAGGTTTACTTTCATCAAAATTCTAATGAATGATGTCACTTTCTGTCCTTATGTCACTGTTCACGAGGCGGTGTTTGTGCCTGTTTATCAGAAAGACCACAATGACAGGTCAGATGTTACGATCAATGCAGCCATAGTATCTCGATCATCGTAAAAGCACGATGGTTTACACTGGCACATATTTACGACCATTTTAACCGTTCACACATTAAGGTCATACTTGCTTACTTATCTTATAAGGGTTAAATTTAACATACTGTGTTGTTTTTGTAAAGCATGATAAAAAAAGTGTAAGAAGTTGGATTTTTTTGGCGTTGTATTCGCTTATTATGGTTTGTTCTGGCTATAAACAGCTGGGGTCTTAAAAAGGCCAATTTGGCAGACTAATAAAAAATAACATTATGAATAATATGGCGAAGACAGTTCGTGTTTGTCTTTTTTTCGCTGCACTACGTAAGTATAATCAAAGAGATTGGGATTGGATTTGGATTGAATTGATTGGTATTTCACCACAGACAAAAAAAAATACTGAAAAATCCTTCAACAATGGGATTTGATACGATTAACTTAAGGACGCTATCACATTTTGAACTCGCTCAAGTTTAGGTATTTGAAACGCAACACAACAACATTACGCGCACGCACACATTGAACCCATTGTCCGCTCGATTTTATACGTAACTTAACTAATCTTGGTACTTGAAGGTATTATTTTTTAATTTTACTGGTATTTATTGAGTAAAGTTAGTTGTTAGTTCGCAATCGAATTTGGTAATTGTTATTAGTACTTACTATGTGTGATAATCACGTTTATAGTATTGTTGAAGTTCATCAGTCATTACGTACATTACCTATGTAGGTGCCGAAAAACGACCTTAACATTTTAGTATTACAAGGAACATCTACGTTTATCCTTCAGTCTGCTGTTAGTTTGAAAAGATGTAAGTACTTTCAAATATTGTTTTTGATGACAATTGTTGGAGCATTACCTACATAATCAAATACTAGCCTGGGAGTTGTCGTAGAGTTTCGTAGTGATATTTAAAAATAATCATTCACTTATGAAAACAATACTTAACACGTTGAACGCCAGACAGCAGACACAATAGAAAATCTATTGTTCGCGGTCACCGGTGACCGCGTTGGCAGTCAAAGCCTTAAGTATTTTATTTACTGGGGCGAGAGTTATTATTTTTTATAAAAATAAAAAACTTTGTAACAAAAAAAAACAGACCCCAAAAAGTGAAAAATAACTTTAATTTCGGAAGTCGGTGTCTTTGGCGGATCCAAAGGCTCCGACTTCCGAAATTAAAGTTAAAAAAACTTTTTTACAAAAAAAAAAAACAACCGACCGACTTCCAAAAAACACTACAAAGTGAAAAATAACTTTAATTTCGGAACTTGGTGTCTATGGATCTGTAATTTAGTATTTTGCCACCAACTTCCGAAATTACAAGTTATTTTTCACCTTGTAGGGTTTTTTGGAAGTCGGTTTTTTTTGTTAAAAATTTTTATTTCTCGTTTTTTAGTCGGGTCTGTTTATAATGTATCTAACTTACAATAACCTAATGTCAACTTGCTCATCGATTTTTACAAAATATTGCTTTTCTCAATGCAGGGACGTTAATTGTTGAGGAGTTCTCCTGGTATTGACCTATCAGCTCCATTTTACTATTCTCATTGTGACGAGCATAAGTTGCTTAGCAACCATATTAAAGTAATCGAATCGCAACCCGTGAAATACTTATTATTGAGTAGTTCTGGTGGCCATCTGTGGTCTTCATCATCCGTTCCACTTCACTAAACGGTGCTTTCCGCGAGCAAATCCACGAATTACTATAAAAAATACCCAAATTGCTATAGGTGTGTGTGCCTATAATATTTGAAGAGTTCCTTCGATTTCTCCAGGATCCCATCATTAGATCCTGACTTAATGACAATGGACCTGACCACCTGGAAAGTATATCCATTCAACCAAAAAAAGAACAAGAAACAAAAATTTATTTTTTACTTTGTGGTTTTTTTTTTGGACATCGTTTTTTTTTTGTAAAAAAGTTTTTATTTTTCACTTTTTAGTTGTACCCACCTACTGCACACAAATGCATATAACACTACTTGCTATGTGAATATCAGTGACAGGAAGCTACTGAACACATCCGCGTATCCCTTTAGAGGGTACAGGCGTGATGTTATGATGTGTGATTGCGTAAACAATGCATAGATATGCGATAGCAGCAATCGCGGTTGATTTGCTGGCATTTATTGAAGAGTTCCGTTGTCTGTCTCCGAAAATCATCATCAGATCTTTACGAAATTTAAATGGGACCATTTTGAAATAAACCTCTTTCGAACAAAGAAAGAATTTTGCTAATCCGTCCGTCCGTATATGACGGAGTTATGCTCGAATATACAACCTCCTCCTTTTTTTAGGTCGGTTAAAAATACACCCGCCATCTTGAATAAAAAAATGGATATCATATTCGTAATCACCACCCAAAATCGACTATAGTATCGAATATCTAAAAAAAAAAATAGTTTCCGTCATTTTTATTTGATTATAATTTTTTAACACAAATATTTATACAGTCTTTATCCGTCATCTACATCCATTAAACAAAAAATTACAACTAAGTATGTATTTATTTCTAAAATGAAATTCCAAAAATCGTACTTAATTTTATTTCGGTTCGAAAAAGTATCAACATCGTACTGTGGAGTACACAGAACGGAACTCACATTTTAACGTAATTATTTTTTGCGAAAAAGCTACATAGGCGTGCTTCCACGGGCGCGTCTGAGCGCGGAATGACCGACCGGCAAGTGTCCGCGGGTAGAAAATGTATGGAGAAATTTGAGAGCGTTTCTTATTTTTCTCATAAATGAAATGTTATTTATTTATCTACAAAATATTAAGCTTATCTTTATAGAATTATATATAGGCAACAATATCTTCTTATTTTTAAGTTAAAATATGCATTGGATTTAGCTATATTGGGTCCTATTCAGACTCCTTTATATTTAATTTTTTGCGATTATTGTGATGGTAAAAACGTATTTGTGTGAAAATTTTGTATGGGGCTATTTAATTGCTTTGGGCCCAGTCTGGAGATGAATACATTATCTTTAATTTGAAACCAAGATATCCTCGCAGTTGTGACTCCAGTTTGTTAAAATGGTACCTGAAAAACACTGTTATTCGTGGAAAAATGTTATAGCGTCCTTAACAGTTAACTGTCCATTATGATTCATAATGTTATCCTTTTATGATTCGGCCAAAGTGGTCTTTTTACGCACCCTGTTAGTCTATAGATTCTATGATTTTCTGATAACTTAGGCAGACGATCCCTCCCATTAAAAAAAAATTAAATGCTGTTCTTTGGTAAGCGCATCACTTCAGAACTGCTGGACCGAATAGTCCGAATCAGGTTCTTACGGAAAGAAAAATGTAAAAGTGGCCGGGAAAATTGAAAAATTCGGAAACACTGAATTTTTTTTTTCTATGGCAATTTGTCGGGTCAGCTAGTTAGAAATACAAATTGATTGATATAGTTCCTGCTAATTGGAACATAGAACTTAGGAACGTAGAATTCAGGCAGTGTTGTTGTGTATGTTCTTATCAATCACATATCTCAGAGCAACGCGACAGGTCATATACACATATGTTATGATTGCATATATAATATCTATGCTATTGTCAAACACGTTGCACGCATTTTTCATCGACCTTTACGTGAACAAACAGTTTCAGTAAAAGGCCGAGTGTGTGTCAATCTTTCAATGGAAAATGAATGGAAAATTGCAAGATATTAGTTTTTCATACTTACTATATTAGATGTCGCTTTAGTATATCAGACTTTATTGATAAACTTTAAATGAGTACCTATAGATTTTATTATTTAAATACACACAGTAAATTACATAAAGAAACGGCATATAAATTTTGAGTAGGTATTACAAAAGTACTTAATTTCTTAAGAAATATCTTCCAGCGGACCTGTGAAAGGAGTAATGATAAAAGAATTGATAAAAGCACCGATCATTTGCCATCAATAATTGTTTTCAAGTTAATTCAGAAAGGACAGGAAGTCAAGGAATACAATCTCGAGCATAAATACCTTACACTTACGCAAGACTCAAAAGCAAATTTTCTCCTGAGGTATTGATAGAAATTTTATAGTGTTACGAACATTGTATTCTCGAAACTCTTCTTTTTCCGGTCTTTATTTCGCAAGAAAATGGCTTTTGAATTTTGCGTACAGTCACTAAAAGAGATAAGTAACCAAGGACGTCGGATGTAGTTGAAGTTTAGTAAGAAACCGATGGATATTTTTCGAATGAAATTTAATTTGATAAAAAAACTGTTTGTTTTCTATTAATTAAATTAAATTTTATTCGAAAACATCCATCGGTTTCTTACTAAACTTCAACTATACCTACCACCCTAGTTACTTATCTCCTTTAGTGACCGTACATAAATCATTTATTTGCTTATAATGTAGGTGTACAGATAAGATGGCATTGTTATAATAAAAGCACCGATACATTTTACCTTACAGCATGCAAAGTTTTAAATAACAAAAGCTTCTTTGAACCAAAAGCATAGGAAACTGGTGTGAACTCGGGGTTATAATGTTATGATGGAACATAGTTTTGGTTTACGTTCTTCTCTGAACGTAAACCAAAACTATGTTAAAAAAACTATGTTATAAAAACTATGTTAGTTGGTAATTGGACGATGGAAACATGTGATTTTCCCCATAGACCAATTGGTCAAATTTCAATTAGTCCATGGAGCACCGACGAATTTATACAAGGTGGGGCATCGACGTGCAAACAGACACCATGAATTTAACACATGATTCTATCGTAGAAATTTTTCGTCTGGTAGGAGTTACTGCGTCGAAATACACCCCACACACTGTACAAACCATGGAATAAAATAAAATTTCTTATTACTATACTATTATTATTAACTCTTCTTCAATGGTAGGTATTCAGAAAAAACAATTAAGTGTAAGATATTTATGCTCGTGAGTCGTGACTACTTACTTACATAAGGTTCATTTTAATTGAACATTAGTGGGATGATTAACTGAAATTGCAGCAAATTGCAACATGAGAAGTCTTGTCTTGTTGTTGTCGCAGCTTTAACCTTTATACAGAACAAAATACGAACAGTGTTCAGTGTTCTTGAGGATCTTGAGTTATAGATGCAAATTAATCGAAGAAAGGTCGAATATTTACAATTATCGCTAAGGTTAAGTACATATGCGTTTCGTGCCAATGCTGCCCATGTCATCTCTTTATATCTATTTACAAATATACAAGTATTTAGTTGGGACTTACTCCAAGATGCTAATGAAAGGAAAGGAAAGGAAGGAAAAAAGGAAGGAAAGCTGATGCTAAAAATACCTGATTTGTAACACATTCTAAAACATATTTCCCAATACGTTGCAGAACCATTTCCATATATTATCAACTTATCATTAGAGCAAGGCTGCTTCCCGGATAATCTTAAGATAATATCTTTAATAAAACCACCCCAAATTAAAAAGCTCTTAAGGGCTGATTTTTCCTATACCAGATAACTTTACCGGAAGAATAATTTTGAATTTTTGACAGTTCTTCCGTACAAAAACTGTCAGACGTCAATTTTATTCCACGAATAAAAATTATCGGTCGATTAAAAAATTAGCCCTTAGTTGACTACGTTATTAGTATATTTCTGCATGTTGTTACTGTATACCTTCTTCATGTATTAAATATTTGCATGCCATCTAATTACCACATGCAAATAAACTATTTTCATTAGATTTTGAATAAGTTATTGTAATTTAGGCTATAAATGCTATGCTATGTTTATTGCCTCCATTCTTTTCCATCATTCTATTTCATTCCATCTACATGGTCTTCACATGATCTCACCAAGATTATGTCTGGACTTTAAAAGAGACTGTATTCTGAGCTTGTTTCGGCCTTTCTTTTCACAGAAGTCAGATAGGAAACACCGAACTTATCTAGTTTTTAAAAATATGATTGACGTGTAAAAATGTTTGTTCAAAGTACCTACAAACCTACTTACCAAAATAAAATCATTTTATCATTTACACAGAATAGTTAGCTATTGTTACTTAAATAGGTTATCTTTATTTAGAGCATTTTTGCAATATTTAGAGTGGAAAACTTCTTGAGAAAATCCGTTTTAGGTACCTATGTAGGTATTGGTGGAAATGACTGACACACTATCTAAATATAAGGTTTTATTGCCTAATGCTCCTGAACAAGTTCAATGGTAACTTTATTGTTATAACGTTTAACGTTTGCATTTAAATGTCACGTAAACAACTTCGAAGTAGCGAAGTCTAAGCGGTTATTCACCCCGCTCGAAATAGTGGTAGAATCTAAATGTAGGCACTACCGTGGCTCTCGAATATTTTTGTATCAAAAATAGGAAAATTCAATTCTAGATTCTTGTCGCCGCCCGCTCCGGTAGATTTAATGCTACTGAGAGAAGCCCGGTAGAATACTAATGATATTCACCTTAGAGTGATAATGAATTGTATAACAGTAGATATAAGTAGGTAGGTCTCTGTCAACAAGGCATTAAGACTTATTAAATTCATTGTCATTGTTTCTACTTGTTACCCAATATTATAATATACAATTCACTCACAAATGTATGATTAATTGAAATTATTTAGTAAAAAATCTCGGGAATTTTCATAAAAAAGGGGCGCCATGTGTAACTTAGCTATAGACGCTAGAGTCCGACCGAAAATAAACTTTTTTTCAGCCAAAAACGAATATTGCCGTAAATAGATATTCCAGCCGCAAATTGCCGAAAACAGAAAATGGAAACGTTTGGTCGGACTCTGTTTAGAGCGCTGTAACGTAGATTTTTTATTACATAACAAATTTTCAAACAGGAAATAATGTGTTAAACACTGCTTACAAAAGATAGAGAATACAGTTTTGAATAATAAAAGGTAATTTATTCTGACGAAGCTTGTCCATCACTATTATATAATGTCTTACGATTGATTTACATTAATTTATAAACAATTGAATCGTTGTTATGTTTTAGCTCCACATCTCAAATCTACTTTCTTTTGAAGAAAAATCTGATTTTCACCAAAAAATAATACAAAGCTAGTACTAAGATTTTTGGCAGTAAAGGATGCAGTAAATAATTAAAATATTAACTAGGTAGGTAGGTACTATCGTCTGCCCGCGACTTGTGCCTGAAGTTTCTCGTTATAACATAAAACATAACCTATTGCACTAGCCAATAATGAATTGTCTGATTCGATCAGGGGGTCTAAAAAGGCCACTTTGGAGAATCATAAAAGGATAACATTATGAATTATAATATGGCGAAGACAGTCCGTGTTTTTCTTTTTTTTGCTGCACTACGTAGGTATAATCAAAGAGATTGGGATTGGATTTGGATTGGATTGATTGGTATTTTAGCACAGACAAAAAAAAATAACTGAAAAATGCTTCACCAATGGGATTTGATACGATTAACTTAACAGTTAACTGTCCATTATGTTATCCTTTATGATTCTGCCAAAGTGGCCTTTTTAGGCCCCCTGTAGTTCCGAAGATTCCCCCATACATACAAACTCACATATTTTACCACTTTATAATATTAAGTAGATATTCAGCAAAAAATCGTAGAATTTCAACACATTTTGTTTAATTGTTAATTGATTGATTTCGTCAATTATTTTACCGCACATTGTGACGTTGACGTTGTTGTACCTTCCTGTTTTATATAGGTATCTAGACAACATGACTTTGTTTACATTTTTTGTGTCATTGATATATTATCAGTACATTATCATACTAAAGATAGGCCACATGTAAGAAGAGATTATTCACAACCTTAAAAATAAAACAATGACAACTCGATGTTTGTAAACAAATATAAAAGGTAATTATCTAATTAATTAACTACGCCGTAACACTTTCTTTAATAGGAGCATATTATTTAATTTTGTAAACAACATAAAGTTAACGCTGACATAATTTTCCTTTTTTTTTTACGTTCAACTTAATTAAAGTTCGGGTCAGCAGTTGACAGATGTTGCGCTATCCATATATTTCAAACAAAATACCATAGAAAAAGGACATTCAGTTTCTACCAAATTTGATTTTTTTTTCAGAAAACTTTTTCAAAATTTTCTTCCATAAAAATCTATTATTACATTCCAGCAGTTCTCAAGTGATGCGCTTACTATCCGAACAGCATTTCGTATTTTTAATTATAGGTTCTATAGATTGCATTTTAACGAACAATGAAGACAGACTCAAAAAGAAAACGTAATTTTATGACACTTGCATTTATGTGGCCATATAACACGAATACGAAGTTAACCCGGACATAATGAAACAATAGGACGGTATTATATTTGCACTTTCAGATGTGGTTTATTACTAGACAGGTACTTTCTCTTATTGCACACTCTTCGGAAGCCAGACGGCTGTCAAGGGCGCAATATTGCGGGACCAGTTTATGCCATAGGGTGTGTATTCACGTAGAAAGTTTGTAACCGGGGGAGCCGAGATGCCAGCGTGTCGGTTGATAAGCTCTGATTGTCAACACTGGTCAGTGCAGGCATTTTTCATAGTTTTTGCCAAACGCTGGCCATATGGCACAAACTACTCCCTACTTGCGTAAAACATTTTAAATCACAATCTGAATCATTTTGATGAATATTGCTAATCAATTGCTGCATATGTTCGAAAAATTTGTCTGCTCAACAACGTAAATAACGCAATGAATGTTGGCGAACTGTCGAAACGACAGCCATTGCCACTGTTAGTGTATTACGCAATTATCCCACTGGTCCTGTAATCTTGCGCCCTTGACAGCCGTCTGCCTTCCGAAGAGTGTGCAGTACGAGAAAGTACCTATCTAATAATAAAGCACATATGCAAGTGCAAATATAAGTCCGTCCTATTGTTTCATTATGTCCGGGTTAATTTCGTATTCGTATTTTATGGATACTTAAATACAAGTTTTATAACATTGCGTTTTCTTTTTGAGCCTGTCTTCAATTATTTGTTCAAATGCAATCTATTTAGTTATATAATTAAAAATGAAATGTTGTTCATTGGTAAGAACATGACTTGAGAACGGCTGGACTTTCTACGTGAAAACACCCTTATGTTTTACATCAGCGAGGATATAACAAGTCATGACGACAACTTGACGCAAATCCGCTCGGAAATCAACCATAAAATCAGAAATTAACGTTAAATTCACACCATTTTATAACGTCAAACAATTTTTACGAGCGATGAGCAAATTGTAAGTATAGAGTCTTGTAAACATTTATTTGGCACCAAAACTACATATCGCACCTACGGTGCAAAAACGTCACTTATGCAATTTTTCTCAAAATTGATCTGAGTATGAGAAAAAGTAGCTTATGTACCCCTTTACCTGGTGAGTAATTGTCATTTGTGTAGTGCGTATACTTTCCGCGAGAGGGCAGTGTTTAGTCAAGAAGAACTATACATTTTATTAGGATGTCGAATTTTCAAACGCTTCCCCTGAACAATTACATCATTTGCATAAGTGACGTTTTTGCACCGTAGGTGCGATATTTAGGAAGAGATCACATAAAAACTGATTCGACTGGAGGAAATGTTTGAAAATCTGAACATACTTGAACACCAAGACCAAATTGCAGATAAACAAGCTTAATATGTCACAGCTAACTAAGAAAAGCATTGATGTGAATCTAGCAGGACATTGAAACGTACTTAAGGATTTATTAGTTAGTAGACGTTTTATGGATCTGTGTATCTCAGATATTATATTCACCTTCGATGGGTAAGTAATACAAGATTCCGGATCTAATAAAAAACACATGAGAAAAGATTTTGGATGTAAGTACAACAGATGGTTGGAAGAGCCATTAGTACGAGATTACCACTCGTCTAGAAAGATGAGAAGCTGTTTTAGTGGTTGTTAGCAATTTAATGTCAGATTTTCAATTGATGTTAAAAACACAATTGAAAGGCGACGCGATGGGGCGTGCCCAATGCATTCATAATTGATCGTGCGACGGCCACTCACTCAAATATTTAAACAAGAGCGTCGCAACGGTACGGAATGGACAAGTGAAATGACTTCTTGACCATCAATGTTATTGCTCCCTGAGAACTAAATAAACGCCTGAATCACAGGAATCAATTTAAAAAATTGCAAATATTTTAGCAACTTGGTTTCATATTATCGTATATGGATGTGGAATGTAGGTTTAAATCCCATATGAAATTCTTTATGGGAAACCTATAATTTATTGGCGTGTTTGTGAAAGCGCATTGAATTTTCTTGAAAACCGGTCGTGGACTGACAATTGAGCGCAGTTGCTCCATTGCATCGCACTGCTACACTGTTGAACGTTGTAAATTAACTATGAACATGGATATCTGAAATGTTAACAGCTTACCCTACTATGGCGTTGATGTCAAAACGAGTTATAGCGGCTACTCCTCCTGCGTGTTTTAATTAAGAATTATAATTAGAATCCCTCTTTCATTGACTGTGACATGGATTCTCCTCCTTCATTTATCGTAGCTAATTTGCTGCTGCAGACACTTTCGTAATTACTGCAATCTTGTCTACAAGATATACTTAGTCTGAACGATTCATATCTTCTACATCCGAGTCGTCTAACTTAGATTCAGCAGCTAAAACAGTATTAGTTTCCTTATTTAGAGCTCTTTAATCTGTCAAGCGATTTTCTTCGGCTCCCTACCCTACTATTACCGCCGCTGATAGAATCATTGCGGAGTTCAGTGTCGATCACAGTAATACCTTGTCGCGCTTATAAACTTTAATTTCCATCTCGCTCCCGGTGGTTTGAATAATAATAAAGACTTAGTTATTCAGTACCGTTATGTCGTGGCCTGATGCTGTTGGCCTAGGGATGAACTGGCAGCGGAGTCACGCAATGTTGCAGTTCATTTAATGATTTTATGTTGGACTTATAAGTTTTACGTTCGTATTTGTTTCTAATTATTTGTTGTGAAGTCAGATTTTACATTGTTTCAAGTTAAACTTTGGTTTATGTTGAAGTTTTTTTTAACTGGACCCCCCCTATTTGCTTTCTTCCGATGCGGTATTTTGCATTTTTCAATGAGGTATCATCAATCAGGTACGTCACCTTTTACCCCATATGCCAAAATAAAAAAAACGTGGGTGCAGACTGAAACAGACCTAGTAAGTGGAGCACTCTTTTGCCAAATTTCACAAATAGGAAGTTAGAATCGAGGGGCCGCGTCCTAACTGTTTACAAATAGTCGGCATAATCTGCAATGTTCTGATGATGAGTGAGGGGCATAGCAAGGCAATACATGTCTAGTGCCAAGCGCGTGACCATTATACCTATTTATATGTCTGTGACGTCTGAATGTGTTTGCGCACTATTTTCGTACACAAAGTGAAAGTCACGACTCGAATATCGTGGACGAGGATGTTCCCGCCTCTATTATTGAATTATTGAAATTTTTTTCACGATTGGCTATTTTCGGGCCCGGTTGCTATCCGAAGAACTAATTAACAGCCTTAAAATAGGTACCTATTTCGCGCAGTATTTATGTTTCCCCATCGTCATTGTTGTCGCGCTGATTTTGCGGTTTTGTTAGAAAAATTTACATCTTTAATTACTTATACAAAACTGTACCTACCTAACCTGAACTTTTCCTTTTTTGGCACCGATTTAATATGTGGTTCGAAAATTTCAATTTAATTCTGGTAAAATCTATTAACATCTAAATAATGTCTATAATGTACTCGCAAGACTCGCAACTTATTCTTGACTTTTGGAATCCATTCAAATCCCAATTTGTAATTGATTAATTCTCTATCAATAAAAATCGTAATGCATCTATATAAGTTGGCTTATCGCCAATGTCTATAGTATGTAATGAAAGTCATATATATGTTCGAACGCTGATGATATGCGTAATCGTAATGAGATAAAACATTCCTAGATAGGGTAGTTCTTCGCTCATTCGCTTTATCCGGACCACTTTCGTCGATCGCTAGATTGTCGAGTCGCTAATCGAGTATTGTTAGACTAGTGATAACGTCGAGCGACGAGTCTCCGTCAGTTTCACTGTGTTCATTGTTTCATGGAACGCGCTCGCACTCCGCGTGGTGTGTGCTCGTCGTGATGGCAACGCACACCAGCGAAATGACCGCTATTCGTCCTCTGATGGCTCTCTCACTTTTGGTCAACCTGTTTCATGGTATTAACTGTCATATTATCACTAATGGCCTTCCTTGTATACGTTCCAAATATCAAATGAGTGTGTTTATGTTTGTTTTAAGCTAGGTACCTATTTTCTTCACATAATTGTAGTGGTTTGTCGTCATGTTTGATGTTTACCTAATCATGCGTAAAGAATCTTATCTTTATACAAGTGGGCATTCACTCAGTCTGGTTCACCTGGTTACAACATTGTAATGAAATAAAGTGTCAGAAAAATGGAGATAAGTTCGTTAATATCGGGAAAATGGCCTCAATAGTTTATTATTATTTATCTTGTTTTGAATGTCAAGGTCTTTAGTTAATTCAATCCAGGTTATATTATTGTTCATTGCCTGAAAAAATAGTTTCTTTATCAGTTGTGGTGAGTCACTTGTTTTTCATATTAATTAGAAAAATGTCACCTGACTGAGTGGATTATCGTGGTTAACCTTTGTGTATTTTGGAGGTCATTGCCTGTTCTAAAGTACATAAATTTAATGAATATTAAACACAGCATATTCACATCACGCATTTAGTCTTTATTTGTGTAGGTATGTACATGTATATGTCTTTTAATACCAAGACATTAGGTAGGTACCTATTGGTATTTTTAAAGTATGACAAAATAGCAGTTAGGTACCTAGCCCTAGGTATATTAAAAATGATAGGAATCGATTCAGTAAACGATTCTTAACAAACTACTTTCAGGATGCGCGTTAAATATGTAAGTTACATGTTGTAAAATTGTTGAAGAATTTTAATTCTATTGAATATAGAATTAAAATTCCATATCTCTCCGATGTGACATAAATAATCCGAAGATAAGTGCTCTTTATCCCGTGATTATTGTACCTACTTTCACAAAGATAGTACTTACTACAAAAATTCGATCATACCTATTCGTCGATTACCTAAATGATAAATGATGTATTTTCTGTAAGTAGGTTTGTACAAACACCTTTAACACGTCAATTATATTTTTTAAACTAGATGAGATCGGCGTTTCCTATCTGACTATTCTGAGAAGAAAAGCCGAAACAAACTCAGAGGTCACAGTCTCTTTTAAAGTCCAGACAAAATCTTGGTCAGATCGTGTCAAGACCATGTAGATTGGTGTCTGAAGTGGTCTTTTGAGGAAAGAACCACACAGATTGAGCGGACCTGTCCAATCAGTGCACGCATGCAGCTCAACTCAGAACTTGAGGAGCTCAACGATTCGACGAACAATACCAAAGAAAGGACATTTGGGTAGGCCGCGTAAATTACTCAAACTGCCAGATCATGATTAAAACTAATTAAGAAGGAAAACAGAAAAAAAAGAAAAAGAAATGACCCACATAGTCCTCACATTCACAAAAATTAAATAAAAAAAATACTTTACAAAGTAAATATTCATGTCATTGTATATATAAAATTCATCAATGTCAATGTGTTTATAAAAAATCGAGACATAATCTTTGAGGACCATGTAGTGTATACATAGTACATACAAATGTTCTACAAAATATTTTATCATATCAATGTATTAATCGCTGTGATAAACTAATGCCAAGTTTCAAAAGAGGGTATTGATAACAAAACATATTAACTACAATAATAAATTTCTACAATAATAAAGTTAATGGCATAACATAGCATCGAGTTCATTATTTTGTAAACAAGTTCACTTAAAACGTAGGTACCTAAACTCAGGCGCAGTGATTGTAATATTTGTAATGCCAAAATAATATAAAATAAGTCTTTGTTCTTATAAGTGTTTTATTTTACCAGCATTTTAGAGTCGACTAGTTACTGTATCACAAAAATAGGAATTAAAAAAAAAAATGTCTGTAAACTGTTTTTTTAGAATGATGATCTGAAACTCCCAACTGAATGCTATACTATTAGTTATTCTGTGACTGAATGTAAAATTTTGCTCAAAAAGAAAGTAGAAGGACATGGAATAGAAGTTTATATAGAACAACGTGGAAAGAATTATATTATTATTGAGTATTGGAAAACGCATATACCGTCTCCGTACCGTCGCGGGTAAAAAGTAAAATGCTGTGACAAATATTTCAGAAAAAGGTGTTGAGATTTTTTACACAATTGTTCTCAACATTTGCACCGATGACTCCAATGTGGCTGTCAGCTAAAATAAGAAAAGGGTCTTATTATCTACGAGCGCCTAATGATTTTGATGAATGAGAGAGCTGTCGAGATAGCATCGTTACTTGGGGTGGATATATGTATTTACAGTTTCCTTGAGGAATGTAAGCAGAAATATGTTTAGATAAGACATTTACTTAGCTTTATTTTCTTAAAAATACTTGCTATTTTAGAAGACAGTAAAATCAACAGATTCTCTAAAATATTCACCGTCATTCAAGTCAATGGCTTGCTAAATCTTCACCGACACATGTATGAAGACTGCGTCGCCGTCGTAACATCGAAATGTGAAATGCCGCTTGGAATATTAAAATTGCAATGAAACTTGTATCCGTTTTACCTCGATTGTGAAATGTATATGTGAAGTACCTTGACGACAAGAGGACACAATGCAGCTCATTATAAATGTAAATAATTTGAAATAGAAGACGGTATAATTTATTAGATCACTAGCTTAACAATAGCTGCTTCGTCCTCTTCTTGTGTTCTGAATGGAGGCAATGAGTACTTATGTCACGCGCTATCGAGTAGGCGGTTACGAAATCACTCATAATTGCAACGTTAAAGTGCAGGCTTAACAGACAGAGTCAACCGCACAATAGTCTCATTGGCGATATTACTTACTAATATCGGACGATGTTGCGTGCAGCAATTGTGCCTTATCTACCAGTTCAATGACCGCCCTTATCGAACTTCATTGAGCGTCTTATGACGTAGCCACTTCTAATTCTTGTAGGCATGTTTTTAGGAATGCTTTATTATCTTGATTATCTATTTATTTTTTAAGCACAGATACTTATATGTTTGCAATTTTTTCCGTCTTTGGATAAGATCATAAACATAACTACCGTAAATTGATCGTTGATATCGCTGCCTTTGCTTTTACGTTTTGCTGACGATTTGATCATATTAATCAAGTCTTTCTTGATAAGTTTTGTTTTGTAAAGACTTCCCATCCACGGTAAGTTACAACCGGCTTCGTTAATGAATACCATTACCGCAACCGTTAAAGAATTCCAATCTTGGAAAAACACACTTTAGTTATATGAGTTTTATAGCCCATCATCGGACCTGGGAGCCTAAAAAGGCCACTTTGGCAGAATCATAAAAGGATAACATTATGAATCATAATGGAAAGTTAACTTTTAAGTTAATCGATCGATCCAATCCAAATCCAATCCCAATCTCTTTGATTATACCTACGTAGTGCAAAGAAAAAAGAAAAACACGGACTATTTCCCCTTATTATGATTCATAATGTTATCCTTTTATGATTCTGCCAAAGTGGGCTTTTTAGGCCCCCTGGTCATACTAGACAAGAAGTACCTACTCGATTTTATTTTAAAATAAAAAGAAATTACAAGCTCCTTAAAAAAAATCATCAAGTGTTTCTTGACAATAAAAAAGATATTGGGTGACCCAGAGTGCTACTTTGTCCCAGATTACTACATATGCTAACATATAGCCACGTGCTTGACCTCCTGTTTTGCAAAAAGCTAATGTTGAACTGTTACTACAGACAATATAGGTAGTTGGAAAGAGATTTAAAGCTTCATGCATTATTATAGACACATAAAATAAGTCATGAAAGCAATGACTTTATGTTTCAACGGCTATTGATTTTAGGAACAACTTTCCCCAAGATGTCAAAGTTTAATTGAAAATCTTAGCAAAGCGCGTTCAGTTTATGCAGAGCGTTGGTAATGTAATCGTTTAAAATGCATTCAAAATGCTAAGTATACGAGCCGTAAAGAGGGGAAGTGGATAATTCTGCAATAACAAGGGCATAGCTTCATAAAATCGGAGAAGAAACACAAACAAAATACAACTCACACAGCATTGCACCACATTAAAGAAAACATGAAACGAATTAAAGTAAAAAGTCACCATTAACAACTAGCATTTATTAGATTCAAGTAATTTAAAGGCACTTTCTGCAAATAAGTTCAAAAGTTATTTAACTGTACGTTCCATAGCGTAGATTCCTACGGACAACAAACGTGGTGGTTACTCCTAGGCAAAAGATTCCAGGAGTACATAAAGCAATTTAGATTTCTACGCCGAACCCTAAACGGTGGGTGTGCGCAGTCGCGCGGTTGATAACTACAGTTCTATGAATAAATGGATGAACCATTATAGTTTAAAGGATCTGCCGATGATAATCGGCCCGATTGTTTGCTACGTACATCCTAGCAGATAATATGCAGTGAACCTCTATCATTCCATTACGCATGCACTCTTCGCGGAGATTTCTAAGAGAAGCTTTGATACAAACATTTAAAATAACTTAACCTAAATTGAAGAGCCTTGTTTAATATGAGGAGTTGTTTTGAACCGTTTTTTCCAAGATTAGTTTAAAGTAGGTAGTGTAGGTGTGTAGCGTTGATCAATAGGGTATTAACCATTTTGCGCTTGATCTAAAGTCGGAGTATTCTGGTTCGCAAATATATGCAAAAGTGATTTGAGAAAAGCAATTTTTGCCACCTGCCCACTTCTGATTGCATTTGAAAGAAACCGATAATACAAGCTTGGTTGTTATGAATGTATCAATAGATATCCTACGCGTTCGAATTACTTTTTCCTCATGATTAGATAAAAATATACGAATGACTTCCTTCGATTCTTCTGAAGTAGGTAGATAGCTACCAATTACTATGAGATATTGCTAGATTATGAGTGTAACGTAAGACTAAGTCTGAGAAAAAGTATCGTTACATACTTTTATCATGATTAACTGAATGACGATACAATTGGTGACTCACTACAAGATATAACATTAGGTTACTAGAAATATCAAAAACATTTGTAGCAATCGACAGCTAAAGAACTTGATCCGCCAATTAAATTTATCCGCTGGCGTCTGGTCGGGATCCAATGTTTAACATATAGTTAAGTTCAAAAAATTTGACGATTATATGCCTGTTAGTGGTTCTTAACCTTAACTATACGCTCCAGGGCGATCCAGCGTTCTCCATGGTAGGTTCTATATCCAACAGTGGACATCAGTAACTCTTTTTCCCGCTCTACTTTCCTACTTTGGTAGGGTCATCTTTTCTCGTCTTCTCTTTATAGTTCGCCCTGTTTTTCCATCTTCTCAGTCACAATCTCTGTGGCCTTTCTTGTCCACGTCCCCACCACCCAAGCCTTCGGACATTAATAACCTTTCCAAGTTATTATGCCAATAATAAAGATGTTATAAGAAAAGGTTATCGTATTGATGAATAAGTACTTTCTCTGTTTACATTCAGTCACCTTGGTCGCCAATCACCTGTGAAAGACATTGGTAATGTTTACAAACGCCACCAACCACACGACTTTATCCTTATACACATGAATATAACTGTTGTTTCTTCGATAACTCCTTTGTTGTTCACTTTCTTTTGTGGCCTGTTATCTTACTCTGTACCTATGTACTTTGTTAAAACCCACTTGAGATAATGCGGAGCTATTGAGTCTAGTAAGCTTGATTCTGCCATAAATCGCGGTTACTGTCATAATGGTATTTACAGTAATCAATTCATTACTTCTTAGTGCTTGTAAATACTTAGGCATGCATTATCTATATTCCATAAATACTTTTGTCGCTGCTTGAATTCTTGATACCTATAATATACATCTCCCTGGATTAAATTTGTCAAAGGCAGTTTCTCCTATAATAAAACGCGTAAAAGTACCACTTTCTCTGCACAGGGGCGTCCTGGACCACCATCACAGTCTTCGTATTGTTTCTCGCAAATCGTGTAGTAATAATACATTACGAGAATTGAGTCGGCCATTATTTATGAACAATAACGAGTGGCGTGGTTGCGAGCCTCGGAGCGGTGACCGACTCGCCCTGATTGGATAATGGCGAGCCGGCCACCGATGCCGCGATGCATTACTGAACTATATTTAACTGAAAATGTACCTCCTGCGAATTGGAAATGTGTCGGTTCTCTTTGGTGAACGATAAAGTGACGCAGTTCACGTGATTGCTACACAAGTGTCTGTGGAACCAGATCCTACGCATTAAAAGGAGTCTTCGGAAATAGAATCGTGCATGACTAATGAGTTCGCTATCAGGAATTTGACTAATTTTAAATATGTATAATCTACTATTCCGGGAATATTTGTAAACTGTTTATGAGGAAGAATTGGAGGGACAAAAAATTACAAGTATCATTGGTGCTGTGCCAGTCATGTTAGTCAACCGAGGTATTCAGTTCGCTGACATACTTTTGAGTATCATGAAAATTCGATAGAGTAACTCCCTAAAATGTTTTCCATTACTACGATAGCGGGCTTCATTCATAGGTATATTGTTGTTGTTCATTCACCTAGCAATGAATGAACAAACATCAACATTTCTTGCCATTAGGTGAGTGGCCTATTATTGGCTTGCTTGGATCATATTTATAAGTTTAGTAACTTATGTAATATTTTTAGACTGTGATATTTTTTGGTAGGTACTGCTTGTTTTTATTACCAGTACGGATATTAGTTATACTCCTAGTTAGCAAACCTCAACATCCAAGCTTGTCTAAACAAATCTAAAATTCGTCTTCCGAAAGCTACTCGATCCCGTTCGTCATCGGAGCGGACTTGCGCCACCGCCACCGTCGTCGCCAGATGCTCATGTAGGCCGCCCCCGCTTCCGTGACGTATTAGTTTTGGCACCGGAATCTAATTACGAAACATCGTCAACTATATGTATTAAGCTTCCTAAATTGTCGACACGTACGTGCTTAGGTACAGATATAAAAGGATAAATGGACTGTTATCAAATGAGTACTCCTCTCTCGTCACTGTCACGCGCATCCAATTCAATTACGGAACAGTTCACTTTAATTTAGATCAATTTTGAAGACAACAAACAGAACGTTTGAGGTAATAAACGAGCTCGTCCGCTTCGGCAAATCAGAAAAGCACCAACGTGTTATTGTAGTCGGGATAGTCTGACCTCTTGACATTCTGAAACATTAATGAAATGATTGATGTGTGATTGGTACTTAGGTCATTGTTATAAATTCTCTTCGTGATTTTTATCCGCCAAGTTATCGAGTCATTACTGCAGACTTATTGTCATCGATGTCCTCATTCCTAGATTCATAATCAAAGTATTATTGCTTTTTACTATGAGATGTTCATGACTATTACAACTGATTAGGTAGTTTGATTTTTATCAGCGTGTGTCACGAGAGCTGGCTTGCTGGCATTGAGGTCAAGGCTAGGCGTCCCACTTTAGCGTTGCCTCTAAAATGGGTCGGGCACTAACCTTCACAATGTTGTGTTTGCAACGCACCTGTAGGAAAGCGACACTTTCCTTGAATCTTGCTGGCTATGAGACTTTTTGATAAATCTATCCGCCAATTCAAATAAAAAAAAAAATACAAATAAATTAGTAAAATTTTGATTATGGATTCATTTCACTCTCTAAATATCTAAATAATTTCAGCTCTCTACGTTATTACTGTGATTTCGTTTTCATATTTCGATAAATATTGTACAGTATTTCAAACATCAGCTGTGTTCTGTGTATGAACATTATCTGGTACATGTGTCCGTGGGTCCCGCTGATCACAGAGAAGCAATGTAATAAAATTTCATTATCTTATCGAGGTCGTTCACATTTGACATTCAACTTTCATGTTGTGATAAAGAGGAATAAATAGCTGACCACCGACGTATTTGCAATATTAAAAGAAAATCTGGCTTTTGTCAGGAAATCAGGACAGGACTTACATTCTTACGGCACAGAATAAATAGTACAAGCTTACGGTCCCAAAATAGGTTGAAAGTTTGGAATTCTTGCATTTTATATGTAGCTGTTTATTGCGCTACATACGATATTTGTTAATGCCAAAATGAATAAAATAACCATTTAGGTCACCTTTTTATAAATAACTGCTACACCAGAAGACAATATGTAGAAAAGGTTCATTGTTTAACAGTTGATATGTTGTGTTTCAGACGCAGATGAGCGGAGATCGCGCAGGGTCGCAGTGCGGACTGACCTCGCTGCTGCCGATGTCGTGCGGCAGGCGCGCCGCGGCGTTCGCGCGCGACCTGCACTCGCGCCTCAGCAACCTCGGGGGCGCGCACGACGACCACTGCGAGAGCAGCTGGCTCACGCACGAGGCCCCCCCTGCGCCTCACAGGCCCACCACCTCTGCCGCTAACACACGGGAACTCGACACCTTTTACGACTTTGAGCTCGAGTGTGAGAGCCCTTCCAGCCCCGTCGACGAGTACGAACCCTCCTTCCCGGAAAGATCTCCCACCGGCGATCAAGATCCACCCTTTTATGATGTTGATTCTGAACCTGAACTAGCAAAAGAACAAACCAAGTTTTTGTTACAACAACCGGACAAAACACAAAATGGTTTTATATTTTCTACCGCTTTTTATACGGAGTGCACTCCACCTTTAAAGCTTCAACCAATCCCTCGTGAAAATGGTCACGCAAACAAACGTTTATATTCTGCGATCACATTTGAGGGTTGTGCGCCACAAAATAGCATCGATGAAATCGACTGTGCAGCAAAACCGATCACCGCCCTAGATACAGACTCTTTTAGTTTACCTATCGTTACAAGTGCCACAGTAGACAGTGACTCGGAATTTGAATCTGCAAAGAGCGAACCTTCAGATGGTGTAGAAGTTGAAGAAGACTTTCAAAACGAAAAAAGTACTGAAACTTATACAACAGAGTGCCTGGAAAACATATCACTTGCGGAAGTTGAAATTCCACTTGATGAGGAAACGGCGACGGAAGCCCCTGAAGAAATTATCGTGGCAGAACCAGTTGTATGCAACGAAATTAGATTGGAACCTTTAGAAATCATAACCAGTGAAGTTCCTATTGAAAATGAAATATCGCCTGCATGTGATACTGAGCTGCCTCTTTTGTGTGCAGAAGTTAAAGATGAGAGTGAACCTGAGAATGAAGCAGAAGCAGAAGTAGAAGTAGAGGACGACCGGCCTCAACGTGTTCGACGCTGCTCTTCACTCAAAACTGGAAAAACGCCACCCGGCACGCCAGGACGCAAGAAAATTGTACGTTTCGCAGACGTTTTAGGACTCGATCTTGCGGATGTGAAAACTTTTATGGATGAGATTCCAGTTGTACCCAAATCCGCCTATGACGACCTCACTGGATGTGATGTTGTTCAGAGCACTCCAACACCAGCGCGATCAACGCCGCGACTCGGGGCTCTAACACTCGTTCCACTGTTCCAACTTCCAGTAAATATCACGGACAAACTCGAGACGCAGAATGTGTGCATTGAAAGTGCACGCGTATGCGACGGCGTGCACGTTACCGTGTGCGGGTCCGTACGCGTACGAAATCTGGACTTCCACAAGACTGTACACATACGCTACACAATGAACAGGTGGAAAACGTACACGGACCTGCAAGCAACCTATGTGCAGGGTTCGTGTGACGGCTTCTCCGACCGCTTCCAGTTCATACTGTATGTTCCGGCGATATCATCGGGGCAACGGCTGGAATTAGCCGTGAGGTTCTTGTGCAAGGGCCAACAGTTCTGGGACAGCAACAGCGGCGTCAACTACTGTTTCGATTGCCTAGCGCTGAGCTCAACGACCGCGACTGGCGCCCCGACTGCGGTAGGTGCGTCAGGTCCGCTGCACCCCTCGGTCGACTGGCACCCATCGTTCTACTGACGCGGCCGCGAAGAGCCGAGAGGTGACAGTGTCAGAGCGACGAGTGCGCGTCGGGCGGCTCGGCGGCGCGGTCGGCTGGCCGGCCGGCCTGGGCTGGCAAACACATTCCTGTGCCAGCCGCCCGCGAGCGCGCCCGGCCTCCCGCGGGACAGCGTGGGCGTCCTGAGCTCCTGAATTGATGAGGCTTCACGTTGTAAAGCGTACTTGTGATATAAATTAGACTAGGCGTAGATGTTGTAAACGACGAGTGAGCGACTCGTTCTCAGATTGCCATTTTGGAGTAACGACGTTTCGACGTTTCGAGTTATGTGTATATTTCATCGATTTTTTGTTTCGTACTATGTTAATTGTAAATTAGCGTCCCGTAGGACAATAAAATGTGATGTATGTGCGTGCAGGCGCGGGCGGTGAGCGCAGCCGCGCCTCTTCTCCTTGTACATAATAAGAGAGATGAATTCTGAATGATATTGATTAATATTTTAATACAATTTTTATGACATTATTTAGACCTTTGTAATAGTTATAATATGTCGAAATAGGAGTATCACCTAGATAGATAGATTTATTCACATAACATCCTTATGGACTGTAGATAATACGAATATTTCTAGATATAGTATCTGTGGTGACATAATATCTTCCCATGTTTTAGACCGTTGTAAAGTTATTGAATTGTTAAAATGTAGATGCGAAGCGTGTTATTTGAAATGTTTCCAAACTATGAATCCTATGCGAATAATAATCTAATTGAAATATTTTATACCGATGTTATAATCTGGATATATGTATATTTTATATTTTTATAATCACGCGGCATCGTGACAGACTTCCCTACGTGAAAACTGTTAATAATAGCCAATTATTAATTCAGTTTTGAGATTTTAATAAATGAGACTATTAGAAATTACGAAATTAAATTATTGTTACTTTTAAGCGCTATTATAATTTATTTATTAGGCCGATGTTTTGTCTATTTTGTATATGTACCTGAATTCTTAAAATGTGGCCATATTAATTTTACACAACCTGAATGCTACCCTTATGAACTATTATTGTTTCTCTTATAATTGACTCCTGTTTTATAATAAATACCTACCTAATAAATTAATGTGCGTAATTATGAAGCAATGGTTTATATTACATTAGACCTTAAAATACCTAAATGAGCCACCAAACTTGTTAAAACTGTTGCTGTCTACAAAATACACACCACGGTAAGTAACGATGAAAAAAACTAGGAGAGTAAGGCCTAAGGTTCAATTTGCTTTACCTACTGTCACGTCTGCCACCAGTCGACAAAAAATCTGGCCTTTCGAAGACCAAGACGAAGATGAAGGGACTTGACTTCTTTCGAAAATACTGACACCCACAATGGCATTCTACTGTCATCTGACACTGACAGAAGTGCGAGGAATACGGATAGCGAGGCTTTTGCCCAGCAATGGAACAATACAGGCTAAATGAACTACTTTTTAGCCCCAATAGATTATTTTATCAGAGTTTAGCCAGTAGTGGTGAAATAAATTGACATCCCACGTACATACAAAATTACACGCGATAAAATCGCGCGCGACACAAAGGCACACCGCAAGTCGCGCAACGAGCGGTGCCTTTGTGTCGTGCGCGATTATATCGTGTGTCGCGCCTGTTTGTAGGTGCCTTTATAACTTGAGTAGGTAGTAGGTATAGAAGAATAAAATAAGTAGGTAATTGTTCATGTTACAGTAAGACTGGTAGCCTGGATTAGAAGACTCGTACAATTCTATTTGCTTCGCAAAACAAAGGCATTATGTAAAGAAGATAAACATAGACGTATATAGGTTTAGGCATGTATTTTAAGCATTTGATAAGTTGCCAATGAACTAAAAGTGTGTCTTGTATCAGGTGCTAACCACACGCAAATCGTTGGAGCAGAATGTGTAATAATGAAAAACGTGCTAAAAGAAAAGGATCGGTCGTGGGATCGTCCGCACTTGGGGATGGGAGTCGAGGATGCGGCGAATGTACAAGTATCTCTCGGGGCTCTCGGGCCCCCGACTTATGGTAGTAGAAGGAACAGTGGGGAAGTCGGTAGGAGTCCGACATAACCCTCCGTTCATCCCAGACGGAGGGTTTCCATGAGGATATCTCAACGAGAAAAAAAAAGGTTAGGGGCTATAGGCCTCCCTGGAAAAGGCCCTAGATACGCCAATGCCTGAGGATCACAAAAGAATTTGCCCAGCCTTTTCCCAAGTCTTTTCTATGTTGGTGACGGCTTCCAGTCTATCCGGATGCAGCTAAATACCAGTATTTTACATGGAGCGACTGCCTATCTGACCTCGACAACGCAGTCACTGGGTAATACGATACCCTTGGAAAGACTGGTTGCCAGACTTTCGGGCTTCTAACTATCCGGAACGACTGCCTGTGACTTTCAAAGATCTATAAATGACAGCCAACATTTATCGAGATCACAAAATAAAAAATACCTACGCTACCGCACTACTGAGAAAGGCTGTCCCCCTTGAAATTTGATTTTAAATTCAGGACACTGAAGCTGCCAACACGGGGCAATTCTTGAATTTTAAGACCGGTTACAGTCTGATCTCTCTCAATCCGTCAAAAACACCTCAACTCCCCTACATTTTTGAGAGTTATTCCGATCTGATCCCCTGAACCCCCTCCACCTCCCACCTAGATCCCCTGCTTGTTCGTCTTCTGACATGGATTGTCGCTGAGATGAGATTGCGACTAGATTTTGGATGTTTTTTAGTTACGGGGATTTGCTTTCTGATCAAAACGCGAATCAAGGAACAGTTGAACGTTATGATATTCCTCAGGCGTGTTCAATTCGAGACATAGGTTGCGTGAAAATGCCAAAACGGTGTTCAAGGTACTTACATGCATGCCACCAAAACCAGTAAAATGTCAGTCATGAGAATCTAATACGCGCTTATCTTCCTTAACCTTTTGACCGCCCAGTCATGTATATGTTACGGCTAATAACCGAAGTGCGGCTACACCTAGTTTTAGCCGGGTACAACTAGGCGCATCCTAAGGCAGGGCTCCTATAGGTTTGGTTAGGTTACTTTAAACCCTTTACACAGAAGTGTAAAGGGCTTAAAGTAACCTAACCATTTTTTTTTTTTTTAACTTGGAGAAATGCTCATGCATTCTGCACTACCACGGGGAGGTAGTGCAGGTATGTGGAACTCTAACCCACTAAAACTCCACGGTGTCCTCCTCTGCCGCTTACGGCGGGAACACGGGCACGCGTTAGCGCTCATCCGTGAACCCGCCGCGGCTGTCCGTTACCGGACCCTCCTCTGGGGAGTATTCCCCATCACCGGCGCACCAGAACACATAGCACGCCGTGACCACCCCAGGGACCAAACCAGCACATGGGCGCCAGACGACCCCGTGTCTGGACACCCTTAGTCCCCCTTCGACGGGTCAGATCATTGGCCCCGCCGCCTGCCAATTTTCGGCCGCAGAGGATAGGGAGAGCGGCCAACGTCATACCGACACTCCTCCTCCCCTGCGGCCCCACCGCGTCCGCCATCAAACGGTGGCGACCCCGTTAAGGCCGCGGAAGGTAGGGAGAGCGGCGCACCGCAATACCGGCACTCCTCTCCCGCCGCGGCCTCCAACCCTCAGCCGCGATGCCTCCCAAACGACATCGCGGCCCGCCTCAGTTGCGATGTCGCCGAAGCGGCACCGCAACCTACTTGTTGGCCGCTACGTCGTCGGCTTACAGGCAAAAGCCCTGACGAGCGGCCCCTCCTCGGGTTCCTCTTCGCTTCACCGTGGGTGTCCAAGCCACGGCTACTGAGCCCCCCCGCCTCGACAATGCGGGAACCCACCGGGGGGGAAAGTAACCTAACCATTTTTTTTTTTTTTTTTTTTTTTTTAACGTGGAGAAATGCTCATGCATTCTGCACTACCACGGGGAGATAGTGCAGTTATGTGGGACTCTAACCCACTAAAACTCCACGGTGTCCTCCTCTGCCGCATACGGCGGGAACACGGGCACGCGTTAGCACTCATCCGTGAACCCGCCGCGGCTGTCCGTCATCGGACCCTCCTCTGGGGAGTACTCCCCATCACCGGCGCACCAGAACACATGGCACGCCGTGACCACCCCAGGGACCAAACCAGCACATGGGCGCCAGACGACCCCGTGTCTGGGCACCCTTGGTCCCCCTGCGACGGGTCAGGTCATTGGCCCCGCCGCCTGCCAATTTTCGGCCGCAGAGGATAGGGAGAGCGGCCAACGTCATACCGACACTCCTCCTCCCCTGCGGCCCCACCGCGTCCGCCATCGAACGGTGGCGACCCCGTCAAGGCCGCGGAAGGTAGGGAGAGCGGCGCACCGCAATACCGGCACTCCTCTCCCGCCGCGGCCTTCAACCCTCAGCCGCGATGCCTCCGTTACGACATTGCGGCCCGCCTCAGTTGCGATGTCGCCGAAGCGGCACCGCAACCTACTTGGTGGCCGCTACGTCGTCGGCTTACAGGCAAAAGCCCTGACGAGCGGCCCCTCCTCGGGTTCCTCTTCGCTTCACCGTAGGTGTCCAAGCCACGGCTACTGAGCCCCCCCGCCTCGACAATGCGGGAACCCACCGGGGGGGAAAGTAACCTAACCAAACCTAACCTCGGGGTGCCCTTCGCTCGCTCTTGCATCCTACGTCGCCTATCGACCGACCGCAACCATGCAACCGATGTCACCCGAAGTACACACGAACCGCATGTGGCCGGCTGCACCTAGTTGAACCCGGCTAAAACTAGGTGTAGCCGCACTTCAGCCGGCTAAAACTAGGCGTAGCCGCACTTCGGCTACTAGCCGTGACATATACATGACTGGGCGGTCAAAAGGTTAAGGAAGATAAGCACGTATTAGATTCTCATGACTGACATTTTACCTACTGGTTTTAGTGCAAATGTGCCCAGCACGCCACGGTTCGACTACATGACAGACATTGACGCCGAGGGCACGTTTTTGACTTTTTGACGTGTGGCGGTCAAAAGGTTAAATATCGTATACGAATTCAGAGAAGTTAGTAGTTCGTTCTATTTTGTAAAGTACTTATGTAACTGGTAGGTAACCGGCCATCATACCTATTAACTGAAGTATTGAAAGTGTTCTCTGCCCAGATGATCTACCTAAAGGTAGGTTGCTTATAGGCCAGTCCATAAAAGTGGTAAAAAGAACGATTATTCAAACTATCGTTGAATAATAGTGCTGTCGTCTATTGAAAAATATATTTGTAAATAAATTCATGCATTTTATAGGCAGCACGACGTAATTGACCGGTACCAATTTGGCTTTCAGACCGGCAAAAGCACAACGAACCTCTTGTCAAACTTCACCGATGAAGTCAATAAACACCTAAGTGAGAAAAAATATGTTCTGGGTCTCTTCATTGACGGCTCACGTGCCTTTGATACATTAATTCATAATCAGCCAGTTGATAAATTAGACGACTGCGGAGTGCGTGGTCAATTACTCAACTGGTGTAAAAATTATCTAAAAAATTTAACATTTACTGTAAAAATTGATAACATCTGTAGTGAACGCATGGCTATAACTGAGGGAACAGCTCAAGGCTCAGTATTAGGCCCCTGCATTTTTTGTCGTATGTAAATGATATGAGTAACTGCATCACGAACAATAAATGCTATCAGTTTGCGGATGACACTTGCCTTGTTATTGCTAATAGAAATCCTCAAATAGCATGCGAACGCTTACAACTCGACCTGGATGCTTTGACAAGGTGGTGTCACGATGCTGGCTTAGTACTTAATGCAAGCATAACTAAACTGTTGGTTATTAAATCTCCATACATTAGAAAATTGCCCTTAGGTACGGAACTTATTAGCACATGACCATGACTGCTTGCATACGGTCAATGCGATTAATTGTAACTGTCCTCAAATAGATGTTGTCAGTAAACAAACATATCTTGGACTAATTATAGACGATAAGTTTAACTGGAGTTATCACATAGAACGTGTTTGCGATAAACTTCGGCAACTTCTCGCTATGTTATGACCATATTAAAAAACCGCCTGCCCTTCAAAGTGAAGTTAAATGCTTTATTACGCAATGTCTGAATCTTACTTCCAGTATGGCCTTAGTAGTTATGGTCGTATCTTTAAAACCTACCTTGATAGTATTTTCAAAATTTAACTTCGTATTTTAAAAACAATAGTATCTCCCAAAATTAGAAATCAATTTTACGACAATATATATGGCCTCAAATAGATGTTGTCAGTAAACAAACATATCTTGGACTAATTATAGACGATAAGTTTAACTGGAGTTATCACATAGAACGTGTTTGCGATAAACTTCGGCAACTTCTCGCTATGTTATGACCATATTAAAAAACCGCCTGCCCTTCAAAGTGAATGTAATGCTTTATTACGCAATGGCTGAATCTTACATCCAGTATGGCCTTAGTAGTTATGGTCGTACCTATAAAACCTACCTTGATAGTATTTTCAAAATTTAACTTCGAATTTGAAAAACAATGGTATCTCCCAAAATTAGAAATCAATTTTACGACAATATAAATGGCCTCTTTAAACACTGTAATGTCTTACCAGTTCATATACAAATAATTTTTTTGTTTTTATGTAAATGAACAAGTTTTCAATAAATCTTTAAGAAACAAAATCGAACATTCCGTAGGCACTCGGGCAGTTTCTGAGAATAGACTTCGTACACAGCGCGCCAACAATACGTATGGCGAACGAACTGCCGGTTATATTATACCGAGACTTATTATTAGTCTACCCTCGGAAATAAACAAATGTATTTATTACACAGAAAAATATCAAATGTAAACTTAAGCAATATTACTTAAGTATTATGTAGGAATGATTGTAACTATTCAAAGACCTAAAGATGTTATTAATTGTATCGACTTTAACGCATACATATCCATGGCTCCTAAGTATACTGAGTCAACTATACTTAGGAAGAATAATAGTTGACTCAGTATACTTAGGAGCCATTGAAATGATTTTCGTTCGATATTGAGATAGACTCATGATAGCACAAGTTTAAAACCCTGGTTTTTGGTTGCTATTTAATATGAATAATCCTGTATTCTTTTGTATAATAAATGATAAATTAATAAAAAAAAAATAACTGTGTTGTTTGAAAACATTGTAAAAGTCAATTATTTTGAAGAGTGGAGTTTCTTGCCGTAGGTTTATGGGAAGTTTTATCGTAAGATTTTTTACTAAAATGGATTAACTAACAATCTCTCATTTTTCATTTTTTTGCTTTTCGGAAATATCTCAAAAACTAGACGTCGCGCGTCGCCGTCATTAATAAATAATGACCATCTCTACCTTGTATAGCACCCCCGGGATTATGTCTGTAGATTGAGTGATGACTCATCGTCAAATAGGTAGCCTGTGACCTGGAGAAGGAAATAGGCTACTTTTCGTCCTGGATTACAGACGAAGTCGCGGGTAAAAGCTAGTATTATATCAATTTGTTGACACTATAATCATGTGGTAACCTAGATCTGATGCTGCAGCCAGGAAATCTATGAAATAATCAACAACGTATTGCAGACATCGTGACTCATTCAATTGGTTGCGATGACAGACGATGACTTAGAAATGGTGAACAAATAATAATTGGATGATGTTGGAGCAGAAAGGTGTTCACATGATCTCAGCCTTACTAATCGTGCACTCACCTAGTTTATGAGTTTATTTACACCCAGTTTTCACGCAACTATTGACTCGAAGTGAATACGGAAAGTGAAATACGCATCCCTCAATATTACAAATTCATTTATAGCACTGTGCCACGCCAAAGCCAAGCTAAGTCACGGTTTTCTGTGACTTAAGTAGTCCCAGAATTGCGTGACGTAAGTGCGGGGCCACACGAGATATGAAATAGTATACGATAGGTGTGATTGAAGTAGTCTATTAATGCACGGCGTTTAGCACCCTTGCTATGCTCGGGCGCTAATTTCACGTCCTGCAATAATGAACTGCCCACTTAAGTCACACGTATAGTAATATACTATAGTAATAATGGCGCCCAACATGGGACAACGGTAGGAATTTAGATAGATACGGGTAATGTTCGTGGAACAGATTGTTTACAATCCAAAACGAAGTAACAACTGAATTATCATTTTAAAAGGGATCCAAAAACAAAACCAGTTTGATACTATGCAAGTACTTTAATTACAGAATCTTATCAGTAAGCGAAATATTATATCACAATTACACTTTATTTAGATCTCATAATAAATTATTTTATGCAGTTTAAGGTACAGTTCATCAGGTAGAGATAGACTTACAGTAAGAACCTTGCCACCTTTCTGCCTTGCAGATCATGTTAACTGGAAAATATTTAAAAATAAAAGTGCGACTTTTTAGTAAGTAGCAGTATTCTAAAACTACGTCATTATTCTAAAATATACAATTTCATAAAAATAGAAGCTGTACTCATATTGGTTGCTGCTTAATATAAAAATATGGACATCACTTAAATAGTTACAAATTAAAATAAATAGTCACAACTTCGCGCCAATAGCCAAGATGGCGGCGATCACGACCTAACAATAAAACTAAACGTCTCAACCATAGAAATATAGAAATGTAAACATATATCTATGGTCTCAACAATCCGGGTGGCGGGAGCTTACTCAATCCTAATTCGTTAATAGTTTTATCAATTTACTGAAAAAATGTACAAAGTTTCTATTTTTATTTTATTTCTATACAAATCTCTTAAATTCGTATTCACATAAATAAAAAATATACTAGATTACTAGGTCAAAATAAAGCAAAATCTTGACTGCACTGGTGTATTGGCACCTAAGTGTTACCTGTGCATGTAGGACCAATAATAGGCACAAAAAAAATGCCTTTTCAGGTTCAGAAGACTTAGGCACAGTTTTATTTCAGAAAACAAGGTTTATAACTGAGCGTGTGTGACCATAAGGGATGTTACAAAAGAACGTTAAGCAAAACAAAACGAAAACTCAAAATAACGCAGAGCTCAGTTTTCATGATAAAATGTCACTGCTCTTCAAACGCCACGCTGCCTATAAGGCGGTTATACAACTTCTAACCTAACACAGTCTAGAAGCGATGGGACACCCATCAGTTGTCTATGGTTACACTCTGTTAAGCTTGCGCGCGCGCCGCCTCCGCGAGCGCGGCGTGGGCAGCGAGATGCTCGGGTCGCGCAGCGCGCGCAGCTGCATGTGTAGCCTCTGCTTGCAGAACTCGTAGAACTCTATCTCCCTGGTGAAGTTCGCTCGGACGATATTCTTCACTTCTTCTGAAACTGGTGGCTTGTAGGTGTTGCGGTTGATCCGGGCGAATGTGTTCACCTCCTCTGTAATGAGTAGAAGAGGAATTTACTATCTGGAATAGTACGACAGCTTTTACACGAACAGGCAAACTATTAACCAGGAAGCGGGGTAATTGCGTACCTAACACCTTAACAGTAGCAATGGCTTTCAGGCGTTGTTGTTGTTGCAGACAAATTTTTCAAACACAAGAAGCAATAAATTAGCAATATTATCCTTCAAAATGATTCAGCGGGGTAATTCCGTAACACACTATCAGTAGCAATGGGTTACATTTTGACAGTTCAACAACATTCATTGCGTTATTTACGTTGTTCAGCAGACACATTTTTCGAACTTAAGAAGCAATGGATTAATATACTTACTTCAAAATGATTCAGATTGAGATTGATAGTGTGTTACGCAATTAGGGGCGCTGGTTGTGATTGAAATTGTTTTACGCAAGGGTGCGGGTGTTGGTACTCGGTGGCGATTTCATGAAACCGACCCGGCCCTGAGTATCCGAAGAGGGACCATATACAAAGAGGCTAAGTAGGTGTACCAGCGGTGCAGGCAACTTAGGTGAAGTGAGCGTGGAGTGAGCTGTCAATAGTGTCAATTCCTAGCAAAAACAAACTCACTTCACCTAAGTTTTCACGGTGAGATTTTTACAGAATCGACCGCCTGCACCCTAATTACGTCTTACTTTCCGTGGGTGTCGTAAAAGGCGATTAAGGGTCTTACCGGAGAATATATATACCATACTGCGATCGCCAACCCGCCTGCCAAGCGTGGCGATTATGGCAAACCCCCCCCCAAAATTGGGGGAGGCCTATGTCCAGCAGTGGACGTCTATCGGCTGAAACGACGACGACGACCCTAATTACGTAACACACTATCAATCACAATCTAAATCATTTTGACGGATATTGCTAATCCATTGCTTCATATGTTCGAAATAAATGTCTGCTCAACAACGTGAATAACCCAATGAATGTTGTTGAACTGTCAAAATGAAACCCATTGCTAGTGGTAGTGTGTAACGGAATTACCCTTAGAGTAAGAAAGCTATAGAGCATCGGGTAGCGTGGCCACACATGAGACAAAAAACTAACTTAACACATTGAAGGACACTGAACGAGACACAATAGAAGTTTTATTGTTATTACGTCTATAGGCGTTAAGTGTCCCGCAAAGAGTTAACTAACATGAGCTACATAAGTAGCTGCCTTGAAAAAACTGGCAGCCACTGAGAGACGGAAAAAGTATAGCTTTATCCTTTTCTGTTACATATAATAACTCAATACTTTATCCCTTTCTTGTGGAAATGAAATGGAGCTACCCGCCGTCTATACTTTTCTTTGTCTAAGGAATTACCCCACTGTTTCATCATAATTCAACATCATTGCCAAGAGTGTACGTAGATAACAAATAACGTACCTACTAGGTATAATTAATTACATAGTCAAAAATAACTGTGAGTAGTCTCATAAGGATGTCCAGTGTCGTAAGGTAGGTCAAGTCAATATTGTGGATAATTGAGGGTCATACGACCAAGGTCTATTGTTTAATGGTTTAGTCTACAAGATTAATAAAAATAGATGCGTTTGGGGGTCATGATCTCATTCAAGTAGATAGTGGTACCTATCACAAACAACAATAAAGATACCAGGTATGTATGGTACGGTCACGAGCATAAGTATGTATACCTACACTTGGCTTTATTCAAAGGCGATTTTCTCCTTTATTTTTTAATGAAATTTTATGTTATGAGGAACATAGTATTTTCGAACCCATAGGTATATGTAAAGTGTCGTATTTCAACGTTGCGTTCGTTTTTTGTGAAAAAATCGCAATTTAAAGTTGCCATATTAGTGCTCGTGACTGTACCAGGTATGTGTGTGTGTGTGTGTAGGTATGTGATATGGTGTGTGTTGTGGTGTGTGTGTGTTGTGGTGGTAGGTATTTTATCGGAAAGCAGCAAGCCGTCCATTTACACAACGCGATCAAATAAGAGTACATCGTCGAACTACGTCTTAAAAAAGCTCAACTATGTTTTTTTAAACTTCGGTGCTTTATGATGATCTCTCTTGCAAGTAAAGTGGCAATAACGCTCATAATGCTGTGAAATATTTTCCTATTGCGTGGAGCCTGGACAATATTTAATACTTTCAAGTGTACTAAGCCATAAATACAAGCAGGAATAAACCAGGCGCTGTTAGCCCGTTTTACTATAAAAAAAAGAAGTTTTATTTATAGACAGACTGCTTGCTCCAGTTTCTTCCAGTGAGTATCGTTAGAAGTGGCAAATAGACAGAATATAGGCTGGTAAGAAAGTTGGTCTGTTTTTTTGTATTTGCAACTTTTCAGATTTATAAAAATGTTGCCTGTGTGATGTGAATATGAGATGTGATGGTAGCTCCCTCTGTAACTTTTGTTTGTTAGCCTACTAGGTAGTACTACATATATCCCATAGATGGCGCTAATCTCAATTTTACTCACCCCAATAAAGTCGTAGTGCTCCTCGGAAGAATCGCGGCACGTATCGCTCGAGCGCTGTCAGTGTCGAGTTCATGTCTTCTAACACTCCTACCACTGCGTATTGTTCCTCCACCACTCGCTTGGCGCGCTGCAGAGCTTCCACGCTGTTGAATGGCCTGGAATCACAGAATATTAATTGTCATGAGGTAAGGTCTAATTGAATAAAAAATTGTAGTTAAGGTAATAAAACCAGACTATGGAGAAAGATTCACTCATAACCTAGTGCAGCTGTAATTACGGTAAGCAATGATAACGGGACAAGGACAATTAATAACAGAAGTACGGGATTGGGAACATGAGCATCCCTAATTTATGAAAATTAAGCAGCGGTTAACATTTTTAGGCTTTAAATCCGTTTCCTATATTGCGCCTTTCCAAATAATCATAGCAACACTTTAACAGAGATGACTGAATACGCAGGCGCATTACTTAGCTAAAGGTACGAATACAAGTGTGTAATTAGAAAGGAATTGGAGTTTAATTTTAGTATTTCACTATACTAGATTAGTTAAGATAATGATCACACTATTAAAGTTTAGGCGCAATATTTACGTGCACTGTTGTTCATGTCCGCAGAAGAACAGCGTCTGTCGCCGATGGTCGCCGATTCCCTCGTGAGTCTGACCCTCTACATAGCGACACTCCCGGTCACCGCTCAGCACGCAGGTCTCGAAGTCCTGAAATCACATACAAATTACCTAACATTACTTCGGTGTTCAAGAATGTATGTAACGTATGTAGTCGACAGCGATGCGGAGGAATTTTTCGACGCCATATTTTAGTTTAGTTTTAGTTAGGTTAATATTTTTATTTTTATAGTTTGTTAGTTATTGTAGGTAGTTTATGATATAAGTACAGGGTGAATTTTCCAAGTGGGCGTGGATGGCCAAATCCGAAACTATGAGGAATAACGAAAAGTACTCAAAGGAGTCGCGGGCTTGATTTTGATAAAAACTAAAACTGCATCATTGGATTTTTGAAAAATCAATATTTCTAGCCAGGAATCGAACCCCTTGATTTTGAAAAAAAAAACACATAAGTACTGTATTATTACACCATTCGATAGTGACGCTGATAAGGATCGAATTCCGGGCAGTAATTAATGACATTCGGGAAACTAAAGAAAAGAGCTCATTTTTAGCAAAATACTCTTTTTATGTTTCTTATGTTACCTACCTATTAAACCTTAACTGATTAACTGTTCAAAATGATGTCCATTGTTTTCAATACATAACTGGATTGGACATCTCAAAGATTGTACTGCATTTAAAATTTGAATTTAGAACATAATGTTGTCAAGGTGTCTACGCTGCGGGTGAATTGAACATGATTTCGAACAAGGTACAATTACCGGCACGTAACTTGGCAAGAGATTTTCGTAGTGGGGGAAGTTCGCGCATATAAAAATGTATGAAATTGTGCGTGCGCAAACTTCCCCCACTACAAAAACTCTTGCCAAGTTACGTGCCGGCAACTATACGGGGTATGAATACTTTAAAATAAGAAGCAGTTTAGTAAAATCCAACATTTTCCTTAAGTTTGCCGTATGTCATTACTTCCCAGAATTTGACCCTTATTAGGGACACTATACTATAATAATACAGTATGTTTTTTTATCAAAATCAACGGGTTCGATTCTTGGCTAGAAATATTGATTTTTCAAAAATCCAATGATGCAGTTTTAGTTTTCTTCAAAATCGAGCCCGTGACTCCTTTGAGTACTTTTCGCTATTCCTCATAGTTTCGGATTAGGCCGTCCACGCCCACTTGAAAAATTCACGCTGTATAAAATTCGTCACTGGAAAGGTGAAAATGCTAAAGCGCCATTTGGGCCATAATGAGTATACTTATATATTTGTATAGTTGGATTAGATTTTTTTCTGCGTCACACTAACAGTAGCAATGGCTTTTATTTTGTTGTTGATTGCTGTCATTTTGAAAGATATTGCTAATTCATTGCTTCATATTATGAAGCAATAGATTAGCAATATCCTTCAAAATGATTCAGCTTGCGATTAATAGTGTTTTATGCAATTAGGGTGCTGTTTAGGTCATGCCAATCTCAACAGACCGACGCAGAAAAAAAAAATCTAATCCAACGATATACAGGGTTATTGGTAAAACATTAACAACCTCTTAAGAGGTCATTGTACTCATCATTATGAACAACTTTTACTATGGGATCAACCCTGAAATCACGAAAAAAAATCAGCTGTTCCCTACATTTTGACGAGCTATACGAACATAAATGTAGGAAACAGCTGATTTTTTCTGTAGGTATAAGTAACTCATTTTGGCCCAAATGGCGCTTTAGCATTTTCTCCTTTCTAATGACGAGTATGTTTATCCTCCATAAAAATGTACTGAAGGAATAAAATTCAGGTATAGATAACATAACTGTATCCGTAGGGATACACATAAAATGGTGTAGTCAGGTGTGGCACAGCCGGTCGTTTCTGTAAAATCTCACCGTGAAAACTTAGGTGAAGTGAGTTTGTTTTTGCTAGGAATTGACACTATTGACAACTCACTCCACGCTCACTTCACCTAAGTTTTCACGGTGAGATTTTTACAGAATAGCACTGCAGTAAATGATGTCATTTTGAAACGAAAGAAAGCATCTGCCAAATTAAATCATCTATCATCATCTACATCGTTTCATCTCGAATTTGTTCTATAGGCACGTAGTTGCTGTCAATTTCATCAAGCTGCTAATGATGCGGTATTCACAATTTCTTCAAACTGCTAATATTGCGTTACTCACAACATTCAACTACTCCGATCCTAATAAAGAAATGATCTTGATGCCAAGACGTCTTTGAATAAGTTTCAAGGAATTGTGTTTTTAGGGTTCCGTACACAATGGGTAAAAACGGGACCCTATTACTAAAACTTCGCTGTCTGTCCGTCCGTCTGTTTGTCACCAGGCTGTATCTTAAGAACCGCGATAGCTAGACAGTTGAAAAAAACACGTTTATTGCATAGGGGCCCCCCTTAAATGTTTACTTTATTCTGTTTTTAGTATTTGTTGTTATAGCGGCAACAGAAATACACCATCCGTGAAAATTTCAACTGTCTAGCTATCGCGGTTCTTGAGATACAGCCACCTAGCTGTATCTCAAGAACCGCAATAGCTAGACAGCATAGGGGCCTTATTCTGTTTTCAGTATTTGTTGTTATAGCGGCAACAGAAATACACCGTCCGTGAAAATTTCAACTGTCTAGCTATCGCGGTTCTTGAGATATATTTGAAATTTTCACAAATTATGTAAGTATTTCTTTGCCGCTATAACAACAAATACTGAAAACAGAATAAGGCCCCTATGCAATAAAAGTGTTTTTTTCGGCGTTATTGCCTTGTGGTACGGAACCTTTCGTGTGCGAGTCCGACTCGCACTTGGCCAGTTTTTTACATCAACATGATGCAGATAGATGTATCTAATAAAGATGTTCAATTATCTTAGCCTGTCCATCAAATCGTCCATCATGTCTTTGTGTAGCATAACGTTACACTGATCGTCCTATCGACTTTGTTCAACAATATTATTAATTACTCATCAACTGCTTATTACCAAGACTAAATACTAAGCACGTAAGAGTTAGTTTTTTTGCTAAACTAAACTAATTATTATATCATCAATTTTTTGTTGACTCAAAACTAATTTATTTTTTCTACTGCGCTGACTAAGTCGAGGGACTGCCTTGAATAGATAAGCGTAAGCTGTGAGACCTATTCAGTCAGTAAATAAGGAGTTAATGTATCTTGTTATGTGTTTGTGCTGAAATCTGATTGGGTATGTGGCTTTAATCATATAGTTTATCAGAATGCGATCTGTTGATTTAATTAATTAGAAATTCCAATATGTATGTGTTGAAACAGTTTTATGTTTTGTAGAAGAGACTTAGTTGAACCCTAATTTGGTTTCTGACGATTTACCTACGGTATTAAGGAGATTATTGTCCGATTAAGGTAGCATGCAGCATCTCATCTGCCAAGTCTTTTCCCAACTATTTTGAGGTCGGCTTCCAGTCTAACCAGATGCAGCAGTATTTTACATGGAGCGCGCGACTGCCTATCTGACCTCCACAACCCAGTTACTGGGTAATACCGGTACCCCTTGGTAAGACTGGTTGTCAGACTTTCGGGCTTCTGACTACCCGTAACGACTGTCAAAGATCCACGAATTACAGCCGGGACCAACGCCTTAACGTGCTTTCCGAGGCACGGAGGGGTCTCGGTATGTAAAGATGGTCACCTATCCACAGACCAACCAAGCGTAGCTTAACCTGATCGATCGACCTGTGCGGCTGTTATTATTTAGCCACGGGCCTCTCTAAGGTAGCATGCAGAATCTGAAAGATATTGGACACGTGTCATGTAACGAACACAGTTTACGTATGTACGACAAAAGTCGTAAAATATTGCAATTTTTTACACAGTAAAATCACAGGGATCAAAGAAGAATTCGACGCTCGAAATGGTGCGTAAAGCAATAAGCCTCGGACTATTTAACGTTATTCGACAAAGAAAATCTCGTTGACCGTAACATTCATAGAAACCAATGACCATTCGAAACGACACAGCGTCTCGAATCGGGAGCATGTCGACAAGCTTACGTTCGAGTAGAGAATGGACCACGTTTATGCTTTTCCGAAGCCTTTTGATGGATGACCGACTACTTTGATACACATCGCGTGTTCAGATCAAGCAATGAACGATGAAATAGGTTTTATGTGGGCTGCCTTACAGGGACTGTAACTTATAACTTTAACTATGTTTGCAGATAGTCTACATAGACTAAAAGTTATGATATTGAACGAATCCACGAGGGGTTTTGCTTGATATAGTGACTTCTCCAATGGGAGGTTTTGCTTTTGTGACTATCAAGGTTTTACAGGGTTCCAGTTTTAGTTTTTTTAACTAAAAAACTGTCTCACTAAAACTTTTCACAGTAGGAAACTTCAAACACTGGTATGCTGCATGCAGGATGATATGATGAATGTTGGGTCAAATAATATGTTGAGCATATATTATACTGCGAGGAGTAGGTACCATCCGCAACAATACAATAACCATCCGTTTGCAAGGAATAGTGTAAAAAAAACCGGTCCAGTGCGAGTCGGACTCGCGCACCGAGGGTTCCGTACAAAGTAGGTATATGTAACTAGAAATTTACGGTTTTCGGATTTTTTCCTTTTCTTGTGCTACCTGACATTGCTTCTTGCCAAATTTCATGATTCTAGGTCAACGGGAAGTACCATATAAATTTTGATTCCCTTGAGATTGTCGAAATAAACGTTTTTTCCGGCAGAAGCGGCCGTATCTTTTTTTCCGTTAACTTGAGAAGTTTGATTTTTTTACAGCTTCAAGGGACTGTAGACCTGAGTATATGGTATTAATTTCAACTCGATACCTCAACGCGTATCCGAGAAAGGGGTCTTGACAAACAGACGGACAACAAAGTGATCCTATAAGTGTTCCCTTTTGAAGTACGGAACCCTAAAAAGGATTGTTGGTGATGAAAAAAATAGAAATGTGGGCTCATGATGTCTTTTATGCGATGGTTGTATAAAAAAAGTACCTAACTGACCCGTATTTAGCAGTGGAAGTTAACGGGCTGAAGTTATGATAAATTATCAACAAAAAATAGCCCAGCGGTCTAGACCACTATGTTGCTATCATTAATTGTCTAATACAAAGGCGCTAATTGTTTTGTCAGTCTGTAGCTTGAAGCTAGTTTACACAGCTGGAAATAGATCTCTAGGCTTTAAGCAATTAAAAAACTAAAATGTACCGTTTAATGAATAACAGATATTAATGAGCTTTTACAATGAAAACATATTTGCAATTAGTTTTTGTTAGAGGCTTCCTTCTTTATAATTGTGTGATTGATTGATCACTTAACACTGTTCACACAAGTACACATCCTAGATACATTATAAGCTAATCATTGCTAAGGATTTTATAGGCCTGATAGCCTTTTTAGGGTTCCGTCATCATCACCATCATTTCAACCGAAAGACGTCCACTGCTGGACATAGGACTCCCCCAAAAGGGGGGGGTTTACCATAATCGCCACGCTTGGCAGGCGGGTTGGCGATCGTAGGTATGGTATGGTGGTGGAATGCATAGAGAACGCTGCTGCCCATTCTCCGGTACGCCCCTTAGTCGCCTTTTACGACACCCACGGGAAGTATGGGGTGGTGCTATTCTTTAAGTCCGACACCACACAGACCGCGTTAGGGTTCCGTACCCAAAGGGTAAAAACGGGACCATATTACTAAGACTCCACTGTCCGTCTGTCTGTCTGTCACCAGGCTATATCTCATGAACCGTGATAGCTAGACAGTTGAAATTTTCACAGATGATGTATTTTTCATTTATAAAGGTCCTACTCCAATCGAAACTTCTCAGGGCTTAAGTACCTACGCTAAGTACCTACATATTTAGGACGATCCGCAAGTTGTTTTGATTACGATCCTGGAGTCTACTCTCTAAGTCCGTCAAAGAAGATACGGGCCCGTCCGAAAGTACGTAGAAGATCTGTCAAAACTAGTGTCAAATTCAATTTTTCGGACGGGCAAAGACACTTCGGGTGTATTGACAACTGTGAAATCATGTTGTCATTCATTCTTAGTTCTAAACTAATCTTATGTTCACAGGTGATACGGAGTAGGAATCACTCGTAACTTCTGAAAAAGTATGGATATGCTAGGAAGATTTGTGTTTGTTTTATAGTATCTATGCATAAACGAAAGGAACAGACGGGAATGGGTAGTAAAATTAATTTACCTACTTAAGTCATAGGTAGTTATGCCATTTGTAGCAGCTATTCTGACTTTACTAACTATATTTTTCACCTTTTTTGGGGTCCGTACCAAAATGATAAAAAGGAACCCTTATGGTGCGACCCAGTCTGTCTGTCTGTCCGTCTGTCACAGCTGGATATCTCAAGAACTACTAATGCTATCAACTTGAAATGTAGAATAGTTTTAGATAACGTTTGCCCAACTATTTTGCAAATAAGAAATATTTTTTTTTTTTTTTGTGACATGGACTGAAAGGGGTCAGAAAATTTTAAGTGGGCTACAAGGGGATGTGGGGTATCATATGAAAGAGAGCAGATTGCACATTCTCTAACACGTTTTTCTTATTTTTATAGGCCGCATAGTTTTCGACTTTTGATAAAATGTAAAAAAAAATCTGTTCCGGGGGAACGGTTTTTTTTTTATTTTTTCTATGCAAACTTCGGAGATAGGTAAGGGTTTTATCTCCGAAGTTTGCATAGAGAAAAATCTGAAATTATTCTATGTGATAGGAGTTTATGTAAAGATTACAGAAAAAATAAAACGATGTCTCTAAATAGCACACTTTTTCAGAAATCATCAACAAGAGTTACATTAGTTCCATTGTCGGTCAGATGGCGCTGACCTAAAACTGCAATATTCTACACCGCAGCGTGCAGTGTTATAATATTCTCTGACGAATAAAGGCCTCGTCGATGAAAATTTAAAAACAGAAGATGGTACGGAACCCTCGGTGCGCGAGTCCGACTCGCTCTTGCACGATTTTTTTTTTTCTAATGTTGTTCGAGACATTAAAAGAAAAGAAAATTGTTGCTTCAGCAACAATTTTTTTCTTTCAATGGCCCAAAGACAATGAAGTAAATACCTAGTATGTTTAAAGGAGATCCTACATGCTATCTTCTTTTCGTGAAACAGCAAAGTTGCATTAACCTATGGCTATAAGAAAGTACTTTTTATTACACTTTCGCTTAGGTAGGTATATTTTTGTACCATAATAGCACTTAAATCTCCAACAGGTAAGTGTCTCGTTGGGTTATTTGAACATGCATATTCATTTTGCGAGAACAATAAATATCCATAATGGTGCTATTGCCGGCTATTCTCATAAAATACAATACTTACTTGAGGCCTGATCAAGATTACGCCATCTCGCTTAAGGTGCGAATATGCAATCTAAGTGACCATTTTAGATTCTAGATTAAAAATTTAAATACTATAGTGCTGGGACTTTAATAACAATAATGAATTATGTGTAACAACTTTCATTGCTTTGCCTTTCGTTTTCTTTCCATTTAAAGAACAAGGAAAAAAAGCTAAACGAAATGGGATTTAAATGGTAGGTAGGTACCTACGGGCGCACATTGGGGCCATAAGGTTTAATAAAAGAATAACATCTAACTTTTATTGTTATAAGTTAACTCTTATTAAGTTTTTAATTGGTAACACGAAGCAGTACGTTAGTGTTACTGCAAGATCGATAACGATCAATTTTGTTATTAAAATATAAAACTAACCAAATCATGGAATTAATAAAAAAACGTGTTACTGGAGCACAGTAAAATTCATTAATACGAATATGAAAAATAACTTAAACCAATTAAATACAATATATTTGATGGCAGCTGTTATGAAGCGCAACACTAATCTATTAGAACAGTGTACCGTCACTATTAACTCGTTAACTGCACTAAAGTGATGTATCATTCCATTGATTCCCATCGATACATTAACCCAATTAAATCACGAATCGTTAGACGCATTGCTTCGATTTACCTTTCGTTGTAAATCGATCGTGAGCATTGATTCGTGTCGTGTTAGCCGCGCGCTGGTCGTGACCGACTGATCTGAACAATCTGAACTCTTGACCATGGGATTCTACTGAATGAACGTTTTGACAGCCCTAACGGGGCACGTCACGTCACACTGACGTCACACTTAGTAGACCGGTCGCGAGTCGGACTCGCGTGCAAAGGATTCCGTACCAGTGTTGTCGGGCTCAATCACTAGCATTTTCAAACGAATGATTAGTCAAACTAAAAACTTTGTGATTAAATTAGTTTCAACTAAATCAATCATGATTGAAAATTTTAGTTTTAGTTAAAACTAAAGCAAATCTTCCCTTTTATAGGGAAATATTTAAATGCGCGTAAAACAAATTTTTAATTTCACAACGATGACGAAATTTTTAAATTATTAAGCTTGTTATCAATTTTTTCATAAATTAATAACACCGCGTAACGGAAAGATAACAATGGAATTTTCCACTGAGCAACTTTAAAAGTTCAGACAATTAAAAAAATATATAAAAGCATAATTATTAAGTATTATGTAAGTACAGAGAAAATCATCCTATTTGATTATGTCATATTAGTAAAGGGATAACAGAAAAACGTTAAGTTCCACCAACACAGAAAAACATATAACCTGTTTACGTGCATGTTTGCACACTGTATTTCTAATAAAATAATAAACCATTAGTTTACGTAATTCAATAATCGATTTTTTTACATTTTCCTTTACATTACTTTTAATCAAAATTTTAATCAAAATTGAAAACTAAAACTAATTCAACCGATTAATTCAATTTTTTACGTGACTAAAACTAATTCCATCGTTAGTTGAAACTAATTTCGTTAGTTTTAGTTTTGAATCACTGTTTCGTATCTTAGGATAAACCAGACAATATGAATAAGTGTCGCCATCTATAGTATGACCATCCGTGTCTATAGACCAACGACCGCGTAGATAGACTCTTCTATTTTGATACGATTATTTTGTTGTCATTAGGCCTAATAGAAATCAGTTTTTTGTGTTCTTTTGTACCGGTTATCTACAAAGATACAGGGGCCTAAAAAGGCCACTTTGGCAGAATCATAAAAGGATAACATTATTAATCATAATATGGCGAAGACAGTCCGTTTTTCCTTTTTTCGCTGCACTACGTAGGTATAATCAAAGAGATTGGGATTGGATTTGGATTAGATTGATTGGTATTTTAACACCGACAAAAAAATATTGAAAAATCCTTCACCAATGGGATTTGATACGATTGACTTAACAGTTAACTGTCCTTTATGATTCATAATGTTATCCTTTTATGATTCTGCCAAAGTGGCCTTTTTAGGCCCCACAGCCCTCTGGCAACCGATCACAGGTAGGGGAGACCGGGGCGCGAATTAACAAAATTTATATTTTCAGTTCTAGCTTCAAAACGCCTAAACATTTTGATATGACTTTTGTGTTAAATGACGTCCAAACTATTCAATAACCATATTGTTGGTTTTAATTTGACAAGAAATTGGTACTTTTTTGTAAAAGTCGATTTTATTCAGAAAAGTCAGAAGTTAATACTTACCCCGCGGTCGGGGCTAGAATTAACAGTTCCGAGGTAAGTATTAACAAAAGGAGCAACAATTAACATTCTTGGTATTTTCCTTTAAAATTAAAGAAAACAAAAAAAAAATGTTTTTTTTATTATTAAGCTATACAATCAACATAAGGCTTAAACAATTATAGCACTTTGTCCACGCAACAATATTTTAGCAATTTATATATACAGAAATGGAAACCCAAACAAAACCTCTCTTTAGAGAAGAACAAAGATCAGCAAATCTCTGAATGACTTCTTACTAGCTAGCAGCTACTTTTACTGTTTTTTATTGAAGAAAACGTTAGTTTTCAATAATCATAATAATCGTGCTTCTACTGGAACTCCTGTTTTCTTCTTTTTCACAAACTTGAACAGCGTAACGTGACAGATTTGAAATTCTGTGGCTACTTCCCTGTAGTTTCTTTTCTTCTCCATTATTTCTAAAGCAGCTGACTCGTACACCGCCAGCGAAGTCATGCCTCGAGCGGTTTTTCGCTTATAAGTCCTCATGCTGTAACATTTAACCTTTTAACAGCTTGTGTCGCATTTGTGCGACACAATCATATTTCCGTGCCCCTACCGCTCGTGTCGTATTTCTGCGTCAGAGAACATACATGATTTTTTCGTTCTATTCAACGATTGCTCCTCCTTATTTGTTGTAGGTATTATTTTATCGATTTAGGTATTCAGCTGCATCCGGTTTGACTGGAAGCCGACCCCAACATGTTTGCAGCATGGTTGGGAAAAGGCTAGGCAGATGATGATGATTATTTTAACGATTTGTAGCCGCACGCTAGGGGCACGGCAATTGATATTTAGCCAAGCGCTTAAAAGGTTAATATAAATAGTAATTAGATAATAATAATTATGATTATTAATTAATTATTTTTAATTATTATAATTTATTATGATAATAGTAATTAGGGTTTAAATTTTTTTTGTAACCTTTTTTTAAGGCAATAAAGAAAATTATTATTATTATTATTAATTAGATACCATGGTGAACGTACACAAAACAATAGAATCTATAGGTAGGTATATACTGTTAATACTAACCCCGCATATGGGGTAAGAATTAACATGTTAATACTTGCCCCGTATGTTTTGTTAATTTTAGCCCCATGGATACTTTTTCAATAATAAAAACTATAATTAAGAAATTGTTTACATTAGCGTTAGTAAAGTTATGTAGCATTATTAAGAATAAAACTAGCCACGACGAAACAAAAAAATATTACGGCAAAATCAAATATTCAACACGTAAATCAAAAAATCGTAAAGTGAAAAAAGTTCGTTACCTGGCCAAAATAGACGCACATCACACAACTCGCACCCACGGCGTAATGAGTGGTAATGACGAGTCTCAACCTGTACAGTGCTGTCGCGGGGACGAATATCAGCATTCGTTAGTGACCTGCTATTTATAGTTTCTTAGAAAATCGCTTGTTAATACTTACCTCTGTTAATTGAAGCCCCGGGCTCCCCTACGGTGTACCTAGTTTTGTAATGCGGTAAGTACGGAAAGGAACCCTAAACGTGGGAAATTCGACACAGCGAATGGTGGATAATCGGGAAAACGGTTCCGAATCAAAATCCGGATAATTTTTAATGGCCATGAAGTAGGTTTTCAAAGAGTACCTAGCTAGGTATACTACCTACTTAATAATAAGGCTGAAGAGTTTGATTGATTTTTTTTTTGTTTCTGTGTTTGAACGCTCTAATCTCTGAAACTCGCAGTCGGGTTTGAAAAATTTTTCTTTCAATTGATAGCCCGGTTCTTGAGGCAGGTAACTTATAAGTTAACTTATACAGTTATCTTAGGCTAACTTTAACATCACGCTACACCTTTAGGAGCTGAGCAAAAAACAGAAAGAACGCTAAGCGAAAAAGAAGTAAAAGCGGGCGATGCGATGCGAGGGGGAGAGACGGGGGAACAAGAAATTTCGAAGCTAGAAAGATAAATTATTAAGAGCGTTTACGCGGAACGGCATTTCATACAAACTTTCAAGCCCTTATTTTTCGAAATGAATGAACCGATTTTGATGAAACTTAATACGCATAAGCAGGATACAAAGGTCTAAAAAGTTAGTAGAAAACATTTTCGAAAAATAGTGTTACAGCCAAATTAGACCGATTTTAAATTTTCCATAGAAACAGAGATTTCCAGTTATCTTTTTTTAAATAAGACATTTCGAAAATGTGTTACTAACTTTTTAGACCTCTATATCCTGCTTATGTGTATTAAGTTTCATTAAAATCGGTTCATTCAATTCGAAAAATAAGGGCTTGAAATTTTGTATGAAATGCCGTACGGCGTAAACGCTCTTAACCTTTTGACCGCCACACGTCAAAAAATCAAAAACGTGCCCTCAGCGTCAAAGTCTGTCATGTACTTAGTCGTGGCGTGCCGGGCACATCTTGGTTTGTCATCTATACATGACTGGCGGTCAAAAGGTTGCAAACATATGCAGGACGTGAAATATGCACAGACAGCGGCGGGCGATACGATACGGATCCCTAAAAAAGTGTATAAAAAACATCCGAATTGAGAACCTCATTCTTTTTGAAGACGGTAAAAAATAGGAAATTCGACACAGCAAATGGTGTAAAATCGGGAAAACGGTTCCGAATTAGAATCCGAATAGCGTTTGATGGCCATGAACTAGGTTTACGGGGCAAAGAAATGGCGAAAGCTTGAGACTGGTATCGGTTTGTAATGGTTATTACTTATTGATATGATCATGACGCTAACGGTTGCATTAAAAATAAATTTTTACAACAGAGAGATGCGAGAAGATACAATTGTTCAGCTATTGTATTTGAGAGAGATTGTGATTAGAACAACTGCTTGTTTGCGTATACGCATGTTAGGTTTTAATGATCAATGTAATTCAATGGTTGTTTATATTGTAGGTACCTAATTTTGCACCTACTGAGCTACTTTACATTTAAGTAGGTTCGTAATTAGGTACACTTCAGTAATAAGCATAGATCGGAATAGGTAGAGCTGTTTTATGTACTTGACATAGGTTAGAATAATATGGATGTTCCCTTTTAGATACGAAGTTAAGTTTAGTTTCGAAGTTACTGTTGGTTAAGAATTGAATTCTAGTGGCGCAGAAAGAGCCAAAAACAGGTGCGTCACTTTAGCGACAATAAAATCCCGTAAAAATCGCGTAGTATCAGTCGGAATCCCGTGGAATATCCATATTAACATCAATGTTTGCGATCAATGAACCTAAATAGCTCTACCTATTCCGATCAGTGGTAATAAGGCTACCAACAATGGTTGGCGATGTAACGCTGAAATTTTACATCACTTATCTTGACACTTCTTTATACTAAATTGGTAAGTTAAAGGCTCTTTCAAGCAGGCGCGATACGCGATAAAATCGCGCGCGACACAGAGGCACCGCAAGTCGCGCATCGAGCGATGCCTTTGTGTCGCGCGCGATTATATCGCGTGTCGCGCCTGTTTGTAGGAGCCTTAAAGCAGGATGGTCCCGATTCTCTTGTCACAAATGTCTCTAAACTAGAATAAAAATCGCCAAAATTTAGTTTATTCCTGGCAAACGACGATTTCCCATTCTGAAATTAACTAAAGTGACAGAACTTAACTACACTTATATTTTAGTTTGACTGCACTAAGTTGGCACTGAGTTATCGATCTATTGAAAATGGCAATTTTGCTATTATATATTTGACCTTTTTCACCTAAAATTTGATTGTTTAACTAAATATGACTATTTTTAATCGCGATTAAAAAAGGCGTAGAATAAAATTAGTTGTCATGAACCAAAAATTCACTCCAACATACACCTCGATTTCAGGTGCAAAAATATTACTGTATCTTTTTTTCCTTTTCTTTTGCTTATATCTCGAAAATGGCAAAAATAATGAAAATTGCGAATCTCTTAATAAAACTCATAAGCCCCTAAAACTCAACCTGTAGGTATTATTTTTTAATATTTTCCATACAAAGTGAAAAATTCCATATAAAACACGTCGAGACTGCGTGTTTTAATGCGCGCCTCCAGCTCTAAAAAACATTTACGGGGTTAGGGCAAACAAGTACCACGTGAAAACGCGATTATCAAATTCGATTTTAGTTGTGTCAAAATTATGATTCTCATAGCCAAAAGTAAGGAATTTTAGCGATAGTTTAGTTAGTTTTGTTCGGTGTAAGCACAGCTACACATCAAGTTTTACACAACCAGTATAACCTGACTTCTAATTGTGCGAAAAACCTATACTGCGAGGTGAACTAAAACTGGAAATGTATAGCTTGATGTGTAGCCGTGTGTACAAGAGAATGCGCACCATGGTAGCGCCCATGTAAAATTAAATTAATAAAGAACGACCCTATTGCCATCTACCGGGCAAAAATCCAGACTTCGGGCTGCTACTGACGAATTCCAGATGGAAAAACCCAATAAAACTTTGCTCGACACCCGGGACTCGGACCCAGGACCACACGCAGCTCTGTGCTTATGATCACTAGACCAACGAAGCAGTCAAGTATAAAATCACGAAAGTTTAAAAAGTACCTTCAAACAACAAAAGATTCAGGCGCACAGGCTCACTAAAGCAAAAATGTACCAGGATATATTATTATACCATCAAGTCTGGATAGCGCCGTAAACATTCCCTACTAATGGTAACCCTGCCAGGGATCAACTCCTGCGCAGATAACGGAGCGGCACGTGGTCAATTGTTGCTGATTCATCCGCAAATTGGCGGCCGATCAACCCGATCGTTGCCACGCGTATCCAATTCTTTATTCTGACAAAAAAAAACCTTTTTTTATACGATTAAAGTTAGATACTTACAGAAAAAGGCAGTGGGACTAACATTTTTAAAATATAAAGTAGGTGAGATTTTGCAACACACGAGTTCTTCAACAATTATAAAATACAAGATCATTCAAATAAGTATATCTATATACAGAAAAAGGCAGGACTTCATTGGGCATCAAAAAATTCGTTCGCATTGTTGTCAATGGGATAAGTGCACAAAAAGCTGGCAGCATTAATTTTTAGTGTTAAATTGTAAAATAGGTTATGTGTGATAGAAATAAATAAATTCCCTAAGTAGGTATTCAATTTTAAAAAAAATGATCATTCATATTAATTTTAACTGTAAATCTTCCAGTTGATATAAAACCAGACAGTAATACGATCCTACGATAAACAAATAAGGCCACGCGATCATGATACTATTTAGATTTCCAGATTATGTTATAATTCAACGTATTAGGTAGGCCCTAGTTACGATAATCTTGTTACATTACACGTTGCAGGCTCCACATAAAGTGTTCCATGTAATTTAGCCGAACAACCTATCGCACGAACAATATGCGCTGCAGGAACGGTAATCACTGCTACATGAAGCGACTCAAGCGCTTCATCACAAACAAGATCATTTTCACCGTTAGCAAATAAAAACGCATCTCGTGAATAGAGATCATGTCACGATTGCTAGAAGAAACAATAAAAAATCTAATGGCTGACACGTTCTCATGGCGACGTAAGAAAATTATGAACTTATCGTAGTACTTTTCAAATAGGTACTCCAATCTGCCTAGCATTTATTCAACTATTTTGGGGTCGGCTTCCAGTCTAACCGGATGCAGCTGAATACTAGTATTTTACATGGAGCGACTGCCTATCTGACCTCCACAACTCAGTTACTGGGTAATACGGTACCCCTTGATAAGTCTGCTTGTCAAGACTTTCGGGCTTCTGACGTAACGACTGCCAAAGATCTACGAATGAGAGCCGGGACCACCCGCTTTCTGAGGCACGAAGGATGTTGTTATGTAAAGATGGTCACCCATCCACCGACCAACCGCGGCAAGCTTAGCTTAACCTGATCGATCGACCCGTACGACTGATATTAGGTACTTAGCCACAAGCTGCTCACTTTTCAAGTAGGTACTATTAGCTATTATTTATCCTGTCATGAACGGATTGATACGCGTTATGCTGCCTCTACCATCAGATAACAGAACGAGCGTGATGATTAATAGATGAAGTGAATAATTGCGTGTCTATTTCTTTGTAGGAGTGTGGGTGTCAATTTTTTACTCTGAGTACAAAGGCAGCGATACACTGACGTCTATTGCTGTATTTAGATAAAAGATGTTCATCAAAACAGCTGTACATCAGTGGATGGTCGTAATACGTCATCATTAGCAATTGTATGCAAGACTTCGTCGCTAAGGTAGCCCGCGAAATTTTTTTTTTTTGTAGGTTTTTTGCAATTTGCTGGTCAGTATTAAGTTGTACGTTGATTAAAATATGATTCGCGACCGTAACAAATATGTATTTACAGAATTATAATCATCAGCCCAACTCTCTAAGACCAAGTAATCTCACTGAATGACAATAGTCATCAAATCATGAAATCTTGACATTTTACAATTATACTAACTTAACAAGTTGTTGTTGATCCTAATGATTATAATTCTGTAAATACAAATTTGATACTGACCAGCAAATTGCAAAAAACGTAAGAAAAATTGAATTTCGCGGGCTACCTTAACGCTTCCCCCTTAAGTCATTACGTAGGTACCTACTCAAGTAAAAGAGGATTCCATTCAATCGCAATCCTTATTAATGAGCACTTCAACTATCTGCTAAATCCAAAACCTATGGAACAAGTAATAGAATCTTCTAAAGTAAAAGTAAGCTAACAAGTAAAAGAATAGCTAACAAACCTTTTTCAACCAAGCGGGGTCAGGCAGCGGCAGGTCAGGGAAGGCCCGCTTCCTCTCCACGTAGTACCAGGGTGCCCTCACGTAGTAGTACCACGAGATGACCCTCTCCACAGGATCACGCACCACATTCACGTATATCGGAGACGGGAAACCCAACCTGGAAATTCGAAAGGTAAGTATTTATAGGTATCTGTATAATAGAGACTTTGAAACTTTTATTCGGTGATTTAGAGAAATAGATAGATAAAACGTTTATTCAGTGCAACGAAAGACACAATACAGGTATTAAAAAACATCAAAAACAGGTGAAAAAAAAAGCAAACATTAAAAAGATAAATTGAACCATAGACACCTAGCTCATGTACATCTATAACGGTCGATCACCACTGGGCGGTGTGTGTCTCATGGTTGCACCAAATGGGAGTCCAGCTCAGCATATGCCAGGTACAATACCTGACGCTGGTATTCTGCTGCATCCCGTTAGTGACATACGGATGTCGAGAAGACACATCTGAGTTTCAACAAAATGGTACCTACATAGTGCGGCGCATATACATATTATAAAGGTGGTAAGTACCCACAGTTGACTTGCTTTTAACACCGACAAAAAGAAAGATTTTGAAATTTTAAACTTATTAAGTACTAGCTGCGCCACGCGGTTTTACCCGCGTAAATGTCGATCCCGTTCGAATATCGGGATAAAAAGTAGCCTATATGTTAATCCAGGGTGTCAGCTACCTCCATACCAAATTTTATCCAAATTGGTCAAGCCGTTTGAGCGTGAAGAAGTAACAAACATATAAACACACACACACACCCCCACACACACTCACACACACACTCACAAACTTTCGCCTTTATAATATTAGTGTGATGTGATAAAGAAAATCAAGAAAAGAAATGCCTAACCTATACCAAATACTTATAATATTTATATACAAAACCCTAAATAAAAATTAAGATAAGTAAATACCCAATAATCAAGGAAAGAACCGCCTAACCTATACCAAATACTTACAAAATTTTAAAGAAAATTAAGAAAAAGAACCTAACCTACAAACCCTAAAATATAAATAAATGAAATATGCAAACAGTCAGTATTCAAGTGAATCGCAATAATCGATTCCAACTATTCGCCTATACCCTCCAGGATACGTGCGTTCGCTACGAATAACTGAATCCTTATGGCAGCGGCGCGTTTTCTTTTGAAATGGTCATCTCGCAGTTCAACCTGAGGGGTTGTCGACTGCTTAACCTGGCTTTCCTGTGGATGCCTCAATAAATTAAGGCCTCCAGCCAGGGCATAATACACAACTTAACTACACAATATAAACTTAAAAACTAAGCGACTACACGCTAAGGACACCCCCTGTGGGGTACGGACCTCGGCTTAGGGCGTCGCTGGGAGAGGGCAGCAAGGGACAGGCTGGATCGGAATTATGGCAGCGGCGCGGCTCTCAGCGCGCTTTATACAAGGTGTAACGGAAAGGGGGTATCAACCCTGAAGGAGGTGAATGTGCTCATGAAACTGAACAAATTTCCCCAAAGAACATAGGTCGAAATATGAAAAAAAATTTGGACCTCCCATAGTAATAGTAAATCATTGATGTGCTATTACTATGGGAGGTCCAAATTTTTTTTTTCATCTTTATTCACCTCCTTCAGGGTTGATACCCCCTTTCCGTTACACCTTGTATATATAGCCACGGACGCGCAGGCGCGAGGCGTTTACGTACTCTGATAGAATACCTTAACAAATGTTCGCCGTGATTCTTTAAATTGACATAACTTTTTTATTTATGAACCGATTGACATGAAATAAACACTAAATGTTAAGTGAAGCTTACTACAATATATTAGTGAAAACCGCATCTAAATTGTGAAACGGTGGGCACAGTCAGGAATCAGGATGGTCACAACAAATGATATATTTGCACTATAATACGTTTATTATTTTTTTAAATAGGACAGAGTTTTCACTTACGGCGTTTGCACTTGGTGACGGTTACAAAACGATTGGTTCGAACTGCCTAACACAACGGTATTTATAGAATTCCTTATAACTTAATATTTTGATCGTATTATTAACTATAATGAGGAAAATTAAATAACAATTATTAACAAGGAAATAAATGAAATAAAGTATCCAAATCAATAATCTTAAGCAATAATTAATTTAAACTTAATACTTGGCGCACCGGAAGTTGACAACCTGAAGGCGCCAAAATAGATATTCAACAATTCTGATTATTTTAAACACCAAGAATAAATCAGACATAACTAAACAAATTCATAACAATTACCTATTAAATACTTACTAAAATATTGACGTTAAAATTATTATTTAGATTACTAAGTCGAGCTGGTATATGCAGGACCGGAAGTCGATAACACTCGGCCATCCTGTGCTTGACGTGTCCCACGGCGGTCAGCATTGCCACTTGTGCCTGGTCTGTCGCTGGTATTCGGCGTCTGAAATAGTAAACAGTATGGGCAGTACATTTATTCTTCTAATTCATATGTGGTAAAGGTGTAGCCAATTGCAGTTCATATTACATCATAGAGCTTTTATATTATTGTGTTGTTAATAAGATTTCACACAGCTTATTTCATGTCGCTCAGTGTATATTGTTATATGTCACACAGCTTTTTATTACTTCTATCTCACACAGCTTTATTTATTCACACAGCTTTATTTATTCACACAGCTTTATTTATTCACACAGATTTATTTATTCACACAGCTTTATTTACTCACACAGCTTTATTTTATTCACACAGTTTTAATTACTCACACAGCTTGAGTTACCCCCATCTCACACAGTTTTAATTTATGATAAGCTTTTAAGCAACTGTAATTTATGAAAGAGTGCAACCTAGGTTTATAATAAATAAGTCTGTAAATCAAATTTAAATAAGTGTTTTATTTTACTTATAGATTAGTGCTTAATCTGTATTTTAAGAATAATTCTACTAATGTATGTTATGTGTTTTATTTTTCCTTTTTTTTTTTTTTTACATTGCAAATATGAATAGTTAAGTAAGTATAACTTTAATTAGCTTTCTAACAGGTCTATCAGATCATCCCTATCGACTTCATGGTCACTACCACTACTTTCGTCAGGTATAGACGAATTATAAGGTCGGAGGACTTCACCACGTACAACTGCTGAAAATTTTCTATACCCTTTCATACCCTTTATACTAGTTATCGTGTAACGATCTAACGAGTGATCAGCTTTGCATATTTTATATGGCCCTGTGTACAGACCGTTAAGTTTCCTAGTAACGTTCGCGCTTTCTCTGGTAATTCCTCCTTTCCATAACACTAATTGCCCTATAGAGTACTTAACGCATTTCTTATGAGATCGGTCGAATCTGTCCTTCATGAGGGTCATATTTCTATCAATACGCAATTTAGCCGCAGATCGCCGTTCCTCAAGAGCCTTTGCTTGACCTTCAAAATCGTTAGCATCCCCTGTCGGATAAGCCGGTAACCGTGAATTGGAATGGCCGAATAAAAGCTTAAAGGGGGGAAAACCGGTTGTTGCGTGAGGAGTATTATTAATGCCCCAAACTATATCACTCAAGTAATCATCCCAGGTGCACTCGCTGTCAGACATAGTATTTAAACCATTAATCAAAGTTCGGTTTACACGTTCTACTTGGCCGTTTGATCTAGGGCTTGCAATAGCGTTTAGGACATGTTTGAATTGCGTCTCCTCAGCAAATTCTTTAAAATACCTACTTGTAAATGCTTTTCCCCTATCCGTAATGATCCTGCTAGGATTTCCAAACTGGGAAATAATATCTTTCAAATGCTTTATAGTTTCAATGGAATTACAGCTTTTACAAGGTTTTACAAATACAAATTTTGTAAACGAGTCTATAACAACGAGTACATAGGAGTTTCCTTTACGAGTCTTAACGAACGGACCTAAATGGTCAACATGTAGTGTGTGCATGGGGACAGCCGCCTTTTGAATTGGGTGTAGCTCTCCTTGCAATTTACCATGGTCTCCTTTTCCGTAAGCACATCGAAGACATGATTTTATATATTTACGAATAAACCTAGTCATGCCCTCAAACCAAAATTGTGATTTAATGGTCTTTTCACACTTATCAAAGCCAACATGTCCTATTTGATCATGGAATTTTTGTAGTAAGCCCCATTTTGCTAATTTGGGTATAACAAGACGATGTCCGTCGATTGTTTGTCTATAAAGAAGGTCGTCTTTTATTACGTAATTACTAGTTATATCATTATTACTTGTGCCATTACGCAACTGGGTCAAGATCGACTGAATATTTTCGTCCTGCAACTGTAACGTTACCAGCCAGTCGGAATCGTCAATTAATAAAACAGGACTCTGTTCTGGATTTCTACTCAAGGCATCTACGTGTCTCATACGATCACCAGGTCGATACTCGATTTGTAGATCGTAGTCTTGGATTGAAAGCCACCAGCGGGCTATGCGAGGAATTAGGTCTTTTTTAACTAAGGTAGTTCGCAACGCGGCACAATCTGTCACTACAGTGACAGGAATACCTACGAGATAAATTCGAAATCGTTTTAGGGATTCTACGACTGCTAATGTCTCCAGCTCATAGCTATGATAAAACTGTTCTTCTTTACTTGTGACCCTACTAAAATACGCAATCGGTTTCAGGACACCATCAGTTTGGTATTGCAAGAGTATACCGCCTAGTCCTAGCTTACTAGCGTCGGTATGGAGCTCAGTACGTGCATTTCTGTCGTAAATGCCTAAAACCGGTCTTTCAATGAGACGTTCTTTTAGAGTCTGAAAAGCAGCTTCTTGGGCGGAACCCCAAGTCCATTCTACATCCTTTTTTGTTAACTGTGTGAGAGGTCTAGCTATTTCGGCAAATCCGCGAATAAATTTCCTAAAATACGATGTCAAACCAATAAATTGTCGGATTTCATGCACATTACGGGGTTTTTTGTATCCAGCTACGCAGCGAATTTTAGCCTGTCCTGGTTGTATTGTACCTGCGGTAATCTCATGTCCCAAATAATTTACGCTTTTCTTCAAAAACGAACATTTACTTAAATTCAGTTTTAAATTAGCTTCTGACAAAAATTGCAGGACTTCGCCCAATAATCTGAGTCCGTCATCGACCGAGATTGTCGGGAGCATTACGTCATCTAGATATGAAGCTACGTCGTTGCCCAGTCTGCCCAAAACTATTTTGATGAGACGTGAGAACACCGCGGGCGCATTGGCCAGACCAAATGGCATTTTCAAAAACTCGTATTGCCCTGAAGGTGTTACAAACGCGGTTTTATGAACCGAGTCTTCAGCTATTCTAACTTGGTAATAGCCTTGTGCAAGGTCTAAAGTAGTGAATAAAGACTTTCCAGATAAACGAGTTACCTGGTCATCTATATGAGGCAACGGATAACGGTCTTTGATAGTGCGTGCGTTGAGTGCTCTATAATCTATGCATAATCTATAATCACCGCCTTTTTTCTTTACAAGGACTACTGGACTTGCATAGTCAGACATAGATTCCCTTACAACACCTGCATCAATAAGATCCTGAACTTTTTCGTTAACAATCTCATTTTCTTTATAAGAAAGTCGATAAGGTTTGCAGTAAACAGGTTGCTCGGTTGTTGTCTGAATATTCATCTCCAGTACGTCGGTACATCCTAAATCTTTGGTATTTTCCGCAAACAAATGTCTGAATTTATTTAATAGCTGTAGCAATCGATTGCTATCATTGGTTTCTAAATCACCTACATCTAAATCAGATAACTGTAATTCTTTGTCAGTAGATTGATCAATTGTCATTACATTCGTATGCGTACTACTATGTATATCATCAACTAGTTCCGCGCGCGCTACGAGTCTATTTGGTTGCCACTCTATAATATCATCCCCAATGTTAACTACTTTAAAAAAACAACCCCTCGACCTTATAAGTCCTCCTATAATGACATAAGACATACTCCCTAGCTCAAAATAAACAGAACGCATAAGAAAAGTCTGGTTAGGATTAGCATCGACATAAACTTGTACAAAAGCGGTGCTTCGTTGTGGTATTACACTATGATATTTTAAATAGACAGGGAATTTTGAGATGAAATCGGTTTCATTTAACTGCATAAGACATAGTTCGTCATTGAAATCAAATTTACACAAAAACTTAACCGAGTTCTCTGACGTAACTAAGCTTATATTTCTCTGGTTTATCATTGATTGCCCGATTATTAGATCTATATCAGCTAGTTCATTACTAGTTAGTTCAACAGAACCGCTCAAAATTATATTATCTATTTTAACATCAATATGAGTTGTTCCCAATGAATTTGAGTATGCACCACCAAAGCCTTTCATTGTAACTGCAGAAGGCATGATTTTTAACTTTAAACTATTAGCTTGTGACACTGTGAGAATATTTAATTTACTGCCCGTATCGATATATGCAATAAGATTACGTCCATTAACTACCACTGCCTTTTTGTACAGGTCTATGAAAATATTGTAGGTTGTAAACATGACGTTACTAACCTTTTGTTGCTGTTGCTGTGAAGAGCTGGCCCCAAACCAGCAGCTGGCGGCAGTGTGGCCCGGACGTTGACACACCTCGCAGCGTGGAGTCCTGCAGTCCTTTGCCTCGTGTCCAGGTCTTCTGCAGGCGTAGCATTTCTTCGGCAGCAGTTCGTTTTCTTTAGAATTTGGAGCAATGTTGCTCCCTCGCCTCCATGTTGAAGTCGGCCGCTTGGAGTTACTTGCTTCTACTTGCTTGTAGTTTTCTAGGGCTGATAAATATCCATAATACAGCTGCGTTGGGGTTTCGCACTGATAGGCTTTAGCGTTGGCTCTTATTTCCACTGGTAAACCTTTGATAATGCATGAAATCGCAGATTCACCGATAATATTGCATTTCTTGAGTAGGGATGCTTTTTCGTGAAAATATTTTGTCATTGTTTCAGAGTCAGTTTTTTTTCGAGCGAGCATGGTCTCTAATAGTTCGACATACTCGGTAGAACGTGGGAAGGCGGTCTCTAATTCGTTTTTCCATTCCTTCCAAGTGAGGTTATAATTTTCTAAGTCGTTATACCAATCACGTGCGGATCCACGAAGACGAATTTGCATGATGAACTGCCGATCCTTGTTGTCCCAACCGTATAAATCGCCAAATTGGTCAATCTTGTGCAGCCACCCTTTGACGTTGCTTGATTTTTCATCCGGCCGGAACTTTGGGATAACTTCAGCATCGGTTTGGGTAACGCGGTGCCTTTTGCGTCGACGGTATCTTCTATCGGTAGACTCGCAATCAGAAGAAAAAAAATCTGTGTTTTCGTCACTTTCCGACGACTCTGTTTGATAGTGTCTCCTTTTCTTGGCGCCAATTCCATCAATATATGGGCCTGACATATCCCACTTCTGACTGTGAAACGGTGGGCACAGTCAGGAATCAGGATGGTCACAACAAATGATATATTTGCACTATAATACGTTTATTATTTTTTTAAATAGGACAGAGTTTTCACTTACGGCGTTTGCACTTGGTGACGGTTACAAAACGATTGGTTCGAACTGCCTAACACAACGGTATTTATAGAATTCCTTATAACTTAATATTTTGATCGTATTATTAACTATAATGAGGAAAATTAAATAACAATTATTAACAAGGAAATAAATGAAATAAAGTATCCAAATCAATAATCTTAAGCAATAATTAATTTAAACTTAATACTTGGCGCACCGGAAGTTGACAACCTGAAGGCGCCAAAATAGATATTCAACAATTCTGATTATTTTAAACACCAAGAATAAATCAGACATAACTAAACAAATTCATAACAATTACCTATTAAATACTTACTAAAATATTGACGTTAAAATTATTATTTAGATTACTAAGTCGAGCTGGTATATGCAGGACCGGAAGTCGATAACAAAATCGAATAAGCCGTTTCTGATATTAGCGTGCACAAACACAGCAGACAAACAGACAAACAGACAATCAGACAAACAGATAAACAGACAAAAAAAAATTTAATTACATTTTCGGGTTTTGCATCGATATAATAATAACCCCTGCTACTTTTTTTTAATATATTTCCATTGTACAGACACCACTTTTCTACAATTTTATTATATGTATAGATAGATTTGTGTAGTGTCTACTGGATTACTTGATTACTTGATAGTGTAGGTAATAATGTGTTGTGTAATGAATGGCTTGCAGTCCTCACAATCAATGCTAGGAACTCTATTCTGTAAGTGTCTAAACACACTATGCCGAAGGTACGCGACCGAAGTTCGGCATGAATACGCCTGCAATGCAAAGTAATTTCGGCATAATGTGTCGTCAGCAATTCAAATAGCATTGCAGGCGTAATCATGCCGAACTTCGGTCGCGTACCTTCGGCACAGTGTGTTTAGACACTAGGATCTCATTCACCGTAGAAACTTAGGAGAAGTGAGCTGTCGTTCAACCCAAAGATTCAACCTTATGCTAGAAATTGACACTATTGACAGATTTTGACAGAATAGATCGGCTGCGTTTATTGTGAGGACAACGACGTGATTTTTTTTTTCTTCTAAGTATCCTAACAATACCTTTTCTTTAATGTAGTCAACAATTTTCAGATAATTACATTACAGTACAACTCTCGCAAGTCATGATATCGATGTCATCCATTGACATCATCAGACGTTTTTGCACTAACTGAAAAAGCCTGAAGATGATATTCTATGCAAACAAAACCAAAATGAAAAACTTTAGCACCGAAACGCATCATTCCGCTCTCATTGCAGCGACAGCGGCCGAACGGCGACGGCTAAACAATGGCGTTTGAGCACATTCAACAGAGTTTTTGCACGCGCCGCTGTTCTGTAATTAACACTAACAAGAGACTCGCCTATCAGGTAATAGTGGATCGCAATTAACGTCCACTAGATCCATTAATCATGGTTTATTATTTACGTCTATACAACCAATAAAGTTTGGTGCAATGTGTATGTGATTGATGTACAGAGCTGGATTCTTTCTAAGGCAAATGGAACAGTGCAGAGCCAATGCATTAATATGACTCGTATCAATGTCTTGACTGATAGCTGTTGTAGCTTTTGTTTCACCTCGATGAAGATTCAGCGCCAGATACCGCTACTTTATGCTTGATTTGTGGCTTTGAATGCTTTTCAAACTAATGATTGGATTTGAATATAATGGCTGCGTTCGATTGTTAAAGTCCTAGATCATGGCCGGTATATTTTTATTGCAGTAATTCACTAGATGCTGGCATCGTACTGTTACCGAAGTCTACCCATTACGGCTTCGAATTAACGAGTTGCAAACATGAATGTTCAGTGGGAAGTTTGGATATTTATTTTAGATTCGCTCCGCTCATTTCACGGCGGAGTCGCCGGCGGCAGTTTGCGTCTTTCGAGCGCTCGGTGTTATAGCGTACAGTAGCCCCCACTGTACTAACTTAAATAGAACTCCAAAAGTATTCGATCCTGAAAATGCTGAAATTCTAAAAGCCAAATTACTTTTGTCTTTTCCATTGTAAAGTTTCTCGGTGTTGCTTTTATTTCGAGGGTTTTCTGATGGGTGTTAATGCTCATGTGATATTCATAAACAGAACTTTTAGCAACTGTAATTAAATTCCTTTTACTGTAACGTGTTCCTGTCCATCACGCGTGGTTATTTTGATCGTGCATCTTAATTAAACCCACATATTATTGTATACAATCAACTTCCACTAACGTAACAGACAGATGTGTTACTGGAAGGTTTGTTCTTTTTTCATTTAAAACACTAGGATGTGATGAAAAGATCATGGGCATTGAGGGTCTGTCTTCTGTAATTTTGAAGTTTAAAAAGTGCTGATTTTCAGCCTAATTTTAAAATGATATTTGATTTTGAAATTTCTATAGATAAACAACGGTTTACCTGGTGAAGTTGGTGTAGCAGACGTGTTTGATGTATGAAGCGGGAGGGTCATACGCAGACACGAGACCCGCAAGTGCTGCCTGGTCAGCCGGCGCCAGGCGTATCGTCTCCACCCTCTGCACAGGATCCCGGTGGAAACCTTCACAAACACTATTATTAACACACTTATGTTATGTAAACTTTTGAATTTCTAATCGTTTTATTAAAGCTTTCCTTTTACCTTTACGAGTTGTAAACTATTATAATTACGCTGTAATATCAAAGTGGTTACAGGATCCCTGGCTATGAAATCCAAAATAGCTGGGTTTATAGTACCTCGTTCAGGCGATAAAACTACTAGTGCTTATAATTAGGAAGCTGAATAATTCTAGCCAATTATTATAACTAGGCGATTTAAGCGCTTACGATGGGGTGCACGATGATTATAAAATTATATCGCTAAGGTCGTTAGCTTGAGTAATCTGGGGGCTTATGTTCAATAATTTATGAGGTTGTATGTGATTGAATGGTAGACGTAAAACTGTTCTTACTTCGTTTAACAATGTTCGCGCAAAACTCATAAAATCAAACGATATTTATTATGAGAATATGACATAAAACGATAATTGATTGAAGCCTGCATAATAAAACTAGCCTGGTACTTAAGTACCAGACAAGACAATATTAATACAAGACATGAGTATTAAGATTCTATGGGTTTTATTTTTGGTTCTAGGTACTTTATGAGTAAATTGTGTGCTTATACTTACTGTGAATAATTTGCGTAAGTATTTTAAAGATTATTATAATAAATTTAACAATTGCCTATGTATTTTGGAGTGGGAATGTAAATGTACGAAAATAAGTCATTCATAATTGCAAAGACTTTGTTAAAAAAAAATGTTAGGCTTGAAATTCCAGCTTCTTTCAAGGATCAACAAACCCGCACTAATGACGACCGGTAATTGCCAAAAAAGAGAACTCGTCAAACGGTAACCTGCCTTAAAATATTTTTCTTATATTAACGGTTAATTACCTACTTGAAATATTAAGACAAGAATTTCAGCGAAGATAAATTAAGTAAATGTAACGATCAAGATAAATTAACTAAAAAGTGAGTTAATTCAATAATTCGTAAGTCATACACGGTGATTTTAGGTACTTACCGTTTTGATAAAATTTTGTACAATTAACTGTGTTTTTTATATCTTACAAACTGGTCATAAAAACAAACATTTTTGGTTGTTTCTTTATTTTTGGATTTTTGCCAATAACTTAATCTTATGCAAGGTAATAAGTATTAATTATTTCATCACATCACCTGAGTCTAGAATACATTTGTATATTTCGCGTTTTGTCTTTTTGGTTGTTTTTTTTATTAAAATGGTCTAAATACCTAGACTTTTTATTTAAAAAATCGGTCTTGATGTAGGCACACAATTAGGTACAGAGCTTAATAGAAAAACTGTCAGTTTTCACTCACCAAACTGATTCTTATAGGCCAACCTATGTAGCAGTTCCATGAAGGTCTGGCTGCCGACTTTGGGCACCCTGTTGAAAAACAGGATCTCCGCGCCAGCCCGAGCTGTGTTATTCAGCTCCCAGGGTTCAGGCACCAGCAACTCATCCAGGTATTCCTGTTCTGCCTCCTGCTGGGAGTCATCAGGCTCAGCTTCTAGAGTTCGCTGGGGTTTGCTGCGCTCCTGAGAGAGAGGTAAAGCTTAGTAAAAGCGGAGTACGTGGACCTACTTTAGTTTGTATGATAGAGTCTACTAAATTCTGATTGTAGTTGTTATGTGGACTTGACGAATTTGTTTTCGATTAGGTAGATGCCTAAATTAAATAGCAGAGAATAGTTGTCATGGATCATTTGTCGGCTCTTCTTCATCCACGGAACATACCAATTATTTGAACCGAGCCAGAAATTTTCATAAGAGCATGTTAGAGCTGGTCCTACGTATAATAAAAACATAAGCTATAATGGAAAATGGAATATCAAGGTAGAATTTTAAACCCTAGACGTATCGCAATAGATTTCTTCTTCTATTTCTTCTGTATTAAATTAGAAAAACCGACCGATAAAGACATCGTTGGACGAGTTTACTATGCATATTAGCAAACTAGTATTCTTCACCGATTAGATACTTGTAACGAGAAAAGTTCACTAAACTGATAAATAAACGTTTACAAAGTAACACTAACTGCTTTCGAAAGCACATAATAAAGTGCATGTGAAACAGTTTTATAAATACTTAGTTATTTCAGCATAAGCTGGATTTCAAAACACATTTCCAAAAATATTTCACATTAGTAAGTAGGTACTTATTAGTCATTTATAATCTCCTTCCTTTTATAACTGGTTAAAAATACTTCTACTTACGACTAACTTAGTAGGAGGTGGGAGTATTAAACGCACTCGGGTGATATAATACTAACAACAAACAATACTCTAATAAAAATGTCGCTATCAGATCAATAAACAAATAAAGTAGTTAGGAGTTCAACACATTTCCTTCGTTTACTAGGAAGAAATAAACCAGTTCAGTATAGGAACATAACTTGCAACGTTAGGTGTAAAAGCGTAAAAGTCTATAGAGGATTCGCATACATTAATCGCTGTAAACTTGTTATGTTTAGAAATCAGCATTTATAAACATGATGTTTCTTTGATAGCTTATAAGCCTCAGGGCTCAATTAATTTGTGCATAAAAATGCTCGATTTTACGCTTTCATAATATTATGTTTCTACGTTCTTTTTCTTTCCTGTTTGTTGTGACAGTAAAGTGCAGTAGTAAATTTAGAATCTGATATAACAACGCTCGTCGATACCTATTCAAGTAAATGATGCATTTGTCCATTTTCTAAAGTCTGTCTTTGAATGACAATGTTTTTTTCAGTAAAAAACACTGCTTACCTTTATAATTGTGGATAAATATTTAGGTAAGTACCTACATTAACATTAATTAATTTCCACATTAATTGTAAAAGGTCAGGTTATTGAAATAAAAACAAAAGAGCAAATTGCAAAAGGTCCGTTTTTTTAAAAAATAAAACAAAAGAAAAGAGCAGGAACGAAATAAAAAAGTTAAACCAGGCACGGGAAAACAATGAAAGCCAAAAAACAAGAGAGTTGGTATTCTTCAAAATTCAACATGGTAGGCAGTTTTTTCTGAAGATCACCTCGACGGAAAGACTTGTTTTTATTATAAGAGGCCAAGTGTTTCTGAAGCTAAGAGGCCTATTTTCGTCAGACGAATTTACCACTATGTGATGATGAACATTTGTAACCAGTCAAGTAGGTCCTGTAAAGGCTGTCTGCAAAAGTCGACCTTATTTGTGCAGCCTGCCAGGAAAATAACTCTGGTTGCATTCGAATATTCAAGCGAATTTAGAATCAGCTTTCAAATTATTTCTGGTAGGTTTTTTTGTTTCGAAAAACATTGATAAAATAAGCACGTTGATGTAAACACGCTCGCTTGAAATAAACGTAATAAGTAATTATTTTATAACGTTGTATCATTTGAACGCCCCCACACTATACTCATTACAGTACCTACTTCGGATTCTAACGGATTTCTGCTTTTTTACAGATGACATACAGTCGAAACTGATCGTATTGTAGGTACTGGTGGCACACAAGTTTTTCTATTAGAGACACACAGTGGATTCTGTGCCAGGCGTGATCACGATGACTGTGATTCTAACTCCATTACTTGTCAATGGGGGAGGCACGCGTTCCACAATACCACTTTAATAGACAATTACATTAGAAATTCGTACGCAATGTAAGTAAGTATAATTGTATTATGTAGGGTTGGCTAGTTCATCTTAATATTACACACATCAAAAGTGTCTAGGGATCAACATATATTTTTGCAATAACTTTTCTCCTGATTGATATTAATTAAAATTTTCTTTAAGGATTCATCAAATAAAGTGTTTTCGTTTGTCACAGTAACGATAAACCAAGTCACCTTTGCATTAATAAAGAAATTTGCCATTTTCCTAATAAAGGGATTTTTGACATTTGAACCACTAACACAAAAGTTCGAAAAAAAGACTGAAATAACAGTTTTCTTTAAAATTTTATTGGGTAACTTAAACAATTAATAATCCGTGTTTCTACCGCGAACACTAACAACACAAGAACATCGGTTTGGCATACTCAAAATGAGTTCATCCAAATCACGCTGTGGAATGGCCGCCCATGTTCGTTGCAACAACAAAAAAAGGTCTTCTTGCGACTGGATACCCTCCATATTCGGCAGAGCTCTTCTCTGTAGCATATCCCATGCATGCTCAATAGGGTTCAAGTCTGGCGACTGAGCAGGCCAGGGCAGGACATTGATGTTAGCTGCGGCGAGAGTCTGTCTTACAACTCTTGCGGTGTGCGGTCGTGCATTATCATGCATTAACTGAAATAAGGGACCGATTTGCACTTGTAGAGGAACGATGACGTCTGATACAATCGTCTCAGCATAAATTTGAGCGTTGAGGTTGCCTCTGATCCAAATCAACTCAGTTCTTCCGCCGATCCAAATACCCGCCCATACCATGATGGTTCCACCACTATAAGGATGGACTTCCTGGCAGGATTTTAATCGCTGTTGGCGTCCAGGGGTTCTCCAGTGTCGTATACGTCTTGTATCCGGTCTCATACCAAAACGAGACTCATCAGAAAAGCACACGAAACGCCATTGTTCTTCTGCCCAATTTCTGTGTTCAAGAGCCCATTGATATCGAATCCTACGATTGTGCATTGCTATAGGTGGTACCCGTAGCGGTCTTCGGGAATGAAGGTTCACTTCATGCAAGCGGTTTCTGACTGTTTGGTCGCTAATTAAGTTCCCTGAAGAGTGATGAAGCCTCACGGCTAACATCATGGCGGTTATTGTTGGAGCTCTTCGAGTTAAGATTTGAATGTATCGATCTTGTCTCCGTGTGGTGCAGCGATACCGTCCTCCATGGCGCTCAGCCACGGTACCAGTGCTTCGGTAACGTGTCCAAAGTCGACTGATAACACTCTGACTTGTATTCAGAGCTAAAGCCACAGTACGTTGCCGGGAACCAGCTTCTATCATTCCCACGGCTCTGAGCATTTCTTCCCTGCTTAAATGACGTCGCCGCTCCATAATAACGTTGGTTTTAATCAGTAGTAGGGAAACAGTAGCACTAATAATGTCTTCAATGCGTTGTATGTTTTTATAGGGAAAATATTGACAGCTGATTTTCATCTTTTACTCGAATTTGATTCACAGTTCCTGATTCAAATTATGAAATGCACCAAAAAGGATCCATATAAATTTATAAAATCATAAATTTATTACAAAGCCACATCTCAATCTCAAGAAATCCGCATAAAAATGCTTGATCCCTAGACACTTTTGATGTGTGTATATTCAAAGTCCTGACTGACTGATATATCAACGCACAGCCCAAACCACTGGTTCTACAGACATGAAATTTTGCGGTAAAACCTGAAATTGCGAAAAAAAATCAGCTGTGCCCTACATTTTGACGATTTATGCGAACATAAATGTAGGGAACAGCTGATTTTTTTTCGCGATTTCAGGTTTGATCCCATAGTAAAAGTTGTTCATAATGATGAGTACAATGACCTCTTAAGAGGTTGTTGTTGTTTTTCCAATAACCCTGTATAATCAACTACTAACTACTTATTAAACAATATAATCCAGGCCCTAACTTCAGGTATGAATTTTCCTCTTTTTGATGTGTGCTAGCCCTACGAATGCATAATGTGTGTTGTTACTTACTGCGCCGGTGTGCTTCCGTATCGCCTCGAGAGCGTCTTTGTACTCCTGCGCAGACGCGAATGCGTGCTCTGTGCGGTCCGTCGGGACTCCTAGGAAAAAACAAATTAACATATTGTTAGTAAAAGTGTTATTGATTGGCTTTCTGATTGTTTGGAATGTTGATTTAGATGGCTATTGTTGGAAGATAAAAGATTTGAATGAGATCTGTTGTTTTTTGGGAGAGTGGTAGATATATTTAAAGTAGGTACTGTAGTGTCTTGTGTGTTCCGGCCTTTAGCAGAAAGGTCTGGCAAGATGTTATATTCCATTCGAAGATTCAAACGAACGTGTCAAATATTTTATATTGTGTTTTTTTTATAGAGAGTCATTCGTATATTTGCTGTGAAACTGTAAAGCCCTTTTAACAATATAATAATTACAAGTCTAACGTGTTCTCATTTGTGTACCTCCCGATGGTACTATAGAGGGCCCCTCAGGACCTCTATAGTACCTACCTGCCTAATGTCTATAATAGATAAAGACGATTTTCATTAAAAATGCCAAAATTGTTTTCAGTTTGTCTATGATTTGCAAGCGATTCTGAAAGATTCAAGAAACAGCCCATTAAAATTAATAACCAAAATGAATGTTATGATACAAGATTACGAGCTACCACAGTATTTTTTTTTTTTTGTCAGCCATATAGCAAAAACAGAATCCCCAAATAGAATGGAATGGACGCTAACACATAATTTACATCTTTATAATTTCCATTAGCTATGTAGGTACAATTATATTAGTGGTTTGTGCGAAATGCGCGGCTGATGACTCTAGAACTAATCGGACGAAATAAAATTACCGGTTACGTATCAACTAAGTAATTCCGTGGAACTTAGCAAGCGTTTTCAGCCGATAAAAAAACGACTGGGCTATCTACTCACGAAAAATGTTAGCAAAAAGTCTGCGTTCTTGATACAAACTTTTTGGGTTTATCTTGAACTTTAAATTAAGAACGTTTTCTTTTTAAACTGGTAAACTTTTTCTACGCTTTTTGTTCGAACAGAAAAAAAAGGTTTTGTTTTTTTTATGACTGTGAAAACCGACTGCCTGTATTATTTCAGCCAAGAACTGTAAGCGCTTCACTTGTTTTGTATGAAGAGAATGAGCTAAAGTTATTTGCGTCTAGCGTCTACAAATCACATCATCCATAACACTTTATCAAAACCATATCGAACCTCTTCGAAAATAACACTACAATAAAGTGTTCCTGTTAGATAGTACAACAATAATATCGACAAGATTGCATTTCCTTCGCACGACCCAACCGATGGAAATTGTCTTTCACAAATCGGTAATGTACCAACACTGTACATAACTGTATGGCTTTCTTGTCAAAGCTTTCGGGGTTAATGTATAGCCATGATATACTGTAACCGTTTTATTGTATGTATGTTTTTATGTAAGTACATTGTGTTGCAAATAAGTTATTGTATTTTGCGGAAATGGCTGTTCAAATCAAGTTAGCGGTTTGTAAATCGATCCCATGTCTTACGTGGAGGTACCTGTAACTCAGACAATTTATGAATCATAGGGAAACGTAGCCCGGGCTTTTTCAAGTGAATTGCTGAAATAACTACACAAGAATATTTCGATTTCTGTTTATGAAAATTCAGACTGCAAAAGAAAGAAGATAATGGATTAAATTCGTATCTTGGCAGTTTTTGTTACTTTTTTGTGTCTGAAATTATATCTCCAAAGCAATTTACTTCGGATACAATTTCGTTAGGCTACTTAACTTTTACTTGGACCTTTCGCCTGCAATCACTGTGGTCTGCGGACCACCTGCAAGGAGCCACAATAAAAAACGACTAAAAGCTTTCGGAGTACGCAATGAGACATTTTATTTAATCACACTAATATTATAAGGCGAAAGTTTGTGAGTGTGTGTGTTTATATGTTTGTTACTTTTTCACGCTCTAACGGCTGGACCAATTTTGATAAAATTTGGTATGGACGTAACTGAAAAATTTGCCTATATGTTAATCCAAGGTGGATTAACATATAGGCAAATTTTTATCCCGATACGAGTATTCCCACGGGATCGAAACTTATGCGGATGAAACCGCGGGGCGCAGCTAGTATTTAAATAAACATCACTATTCAACTGGCTCACAGCGGTATTACCTATAATCTCTTATTAAAATTGGAATTTTTTGAATTAAAAAAAACAAACACTATTGTTGCCAAAAATGCGTGAGCCATGTAAGATGTAACTACTAATTCCATAGCGTGAGCTAACTGAGTTCTATGTGAATGTTGTATCTCTATGCTTGTAATTTTGAAATTGGAAGAAATCGAAACATTGAAAATAAAAGTTAATGGTTCATTTCATGGCTTTTATGAGTTCGAAGAAATAAATTAACACTTGCAAACAAAATATTAAGCACAGTTACTTAATTACCGGTAGTTAAACTCGTACATTATGAAAATTAGGCAGACATAGGTGTGAGATCTGACAACTTTCTACAGAACAAAGCAAATGATCAGACTTAATGGCCTTTTGTTCAATTGTGCCCGTAAAAGTGAACTCGAGACACTTGGCTTTAGCGAAAAGTTGTTCCAGTATGTTAAGATTGGAAATGATAAGAAATGGTCCGTTAGTGATAGTATAGTTCACAAGTATTGTTTAGTTAACAAAAGCTAATCAGCGTTAAGTAAGGAGGACAGAAGAAATAATAACCTCCTTTTTTTGAAGTCGGTAAAAAAAGATTCTTAATAGGTACTAAAGAGGCTTTTAGTATCTTTTAAATTACAACGATATGGAACTTTTTTTTTAAATGCTTTTATACCGTAACTTAACTTACTTAACCTATGGGCAAGATTAATAAGCATAATCAAAGTCAACGTATCCCGTTTTTTCCTGTCATTACAACTCATTATATATGCTTTACACCTCTAGTGCTAAATCACTTTATTATCCAACGAAAAACCAACAATAAGAAATAGAACAAAAACTATTTGGTTACCATTAAAGCGTGAACTATACTAATAGGCTGTGCCTGATGGATTCATAAAAACTACATCTTCATCTTCCGAATAATAACGGCAACTAAGAAAATAAATAAGACGGCATCTTTGATAATGTGAGTAATAATGATATTGAAGAGAGAAAAACGAATCAAGTGTAGCGGAGCACATCCGGTGGCTGGAAGCTGGGGCCCAAGACTGCTATTTTTATAAATTCGTCATTCCAACACGATCCCACCACCATTCCATTGTCATTTTGCTAAAAGTTCGTAATCTGCTAAATTCATAATGGTTGATCATTGGTCGGTCAATGGCACAGAACATATACGATATTCGTAACGATTTAAAAGCAATGACTGCACAATGACGTTCTAATGGTAGGTCACTGATCAAAGGAACTGTAAAAATTTTAGCAGATTACCGCCTAAGTCAGTAATTAATTTTTAATTATGTACGAGATTACCATTCTATGCCATTTCTTTCAACGGAGTGTCAGTGGTTGACCATTGGAAAGTCATAATGACGCCATTATATTAGTAGATTACCAAACTTGTCAAAACCAACAATTATGAAATCAATGATAGACCATTCTTACACTATTGTAATAGCAGACTTGAGGCCCTGGTGGGGTGACGTCACGGTATAGTGATGACCCCAATGAGCTTGCACGACTCACGATTGACACGAAAATTGATACCTAAACGATGATCGCGAGCCAAATAATGACTAGAGATACCAATAATCAACTTATACTCTCGCCGATAATCATCGATATAAAATATCGACTTGCAAATCATTAATGCATCCCTATTGTTAAAAATAAAATGATGATTCAAATAATTTCTTGGAATAAGTACTTAAATCCATTAACGGAACTCAAAATAACGGTTGCAGAATTTCATCGGATTTAGCAATAACTAGGTACGTCTTCTGTGAAAATTAGATCTAACTACTTAGCTTCTGCCAGCGACTTCGTCTGCGTGAAATTTCACCCTCCTTCCATTCACCCCCTTTTTTTTTTTTTTTTGCGGATGGGAAATCATCAAATGACTCCTCCCGCTCTGGGTGGAGCGGAAGGGAGTGTCAGACTCTTACTGACTAAAACCCACCCGTGTTCCTTCCTTAGCCCTTTATGTTCCGGGCCAGCGGTAACCCTTTCGGACAATCCCGCTGACCCGGCAGGCTTCGGTCCTAAGGGGCCCCTCCTCGATGCTGACATCTCTTTGAGGCGCGCGTGGAACACGTACGCGCCGTCCGGCACGGGCCTGGTCCTGATCGGACGGTGAGCTACTCATTACTCTCCGCCCGCAGGCCCGCGTCCATTCACCCCCTTAGGGGTGGAATTTCGAAAAACCATTTCTTAGTGGATACCTACCTACTCTTCGCAAAGAACACATCCCTCCAAATTTCATGTCTCTAGCCAGCGGTTTAGAGTGTGCGTTGATAATAATATATCAATCTGGATTTTGAATTTTATATATATATATACTAGCTTCTGCCCGCGACTTCGTCCGCGTGAAATTTCACCCTCTCCCGTTCACCCTCTTAGGGGTGGAATTTCGAAAAACCCTTTCTTGGTGGATACCTACTCTTCACAAAGAACTCGCCCTCCAAATTTCATCTCTCTAATTTCATACTCGACCAAAATGTATGAAACAGCTAATTTTTATTCCTGATTTCAGAGTTGGTCCCATAGTGAAACTTGTCCAGTTTGATGGTATAAAGCACCTCTTTTTTAACACTTTTTTTAACACTTTGTATTTTTAACACTTTGTATAGATTTAATTTAATAGTAGACGCATTCACAGCGATTTACTTTTTTATTGAAATGCCTCGAAGCTTATTGCTTGAAAAATATAATTTAATTTGGAAAAATAGTTATTAATATGATCGCGTGATGCTTGTAATAACATTTATTTGAAGTTTAATGATAGTCCGTGAAACGCAGACAGTATAACTATCTGGGCTATGAATACAGACTGTTCTTATTCATAGCCTCGGGGGCTAGAACAAAAACCAACAGAAAACTCTTGAGATTTTCTCCTGTGTTCGACTAATTATATTTTTTTTATTTACTTCTGTGCGTGAAGGTATGTCATTGAGTTAGCTTTAGCATATTTCATCTGTATCCACTAATTGAGAGAATGACTACTTAATCATAGGCTAAATATCGTGGCGTGTGGTCTTTCATCGTTTTATCCCTCAGGCTACAAAATACTGACGAATTATATGAGGAGTTTAACCTCCTACCTAATGAAGTTACAGATACTACACAATATTCTAACTTTTTAACAGATTATCTATAAATTACATACTAAATACACATAAATAAAACTAAAGAGTTTGTTTGTTTGTTTGAACGATCTCTGGAACTACCAGTCGCATTTTAAAATACTTTTTGCATTGATAGCCCATCTTGATCGGCTATAAGCTATTTAACATCACGCTAGCAGAAATTGTACGCGGACGAACACGCGGACAGAAGCTAGTAAAGAATACAATTATTAAAGTATCGGTTTTTACTAGGTTTTTCTTAATGGGTATTAAGAAAAACCTGAGATAATGCGGACTCCTTAGATAAGAATCATAATAAACCTTTTTCCAATCATCTATGTGACATAAAATACCTGGAAGGGCTCTCGGCCGTCGTTAACACACATCAAGTCTGCAGGATGCGTTAGAAGACTTTTCTTTTTCAAACACATTAATTAAAAGCCCGCTGTTAGTTTAACTGGAGTTTCAATGATGTCATTAACGTTTAAAAGGATCGATATTTCTTTCTTTTTCGAATCAGTAATTGTGACGTATAGATGAGTTTTGTTGCTAGGGTACTGTACTCACTGTGGACCATGTAGGGGATCCTCTTTAAATAAAAATGAAAAGTGTGTGAAAACTTTTTGTGAATATAAATGAAAATATAGGGATTAAGAAAAAATAAACTCTTTTATTACATAGGTACCGGTATACATAAGCTCATGCGTTCTTCCCAAGGGGGTAGGCAGAGACTACAGAACGCAACCTGCTACGATCGTTACATACTCTTGTCTTCTTAAGGCTACGCCCGACCGCCTAGTGGCGCCCTCATTGTTTGTTTGGTTATTTCTTTTATTTGAGAATGGAAATGCAGAAAATAAGCACGTTAAGTTGTGCTCCACAAGATTATACGTTAATATTATTATAAAGGGTACCTAGTTTTACAATGTTTAGTTTTAATAAAATCACTATAACGGAAAATACTATTATCCGGTCGGCGTTTGGTCGGCGCCCTCTTAAAACAAAATTGTACAACATTTTGGTCAAAAATAACAAAAGTTTTACAAGATTTTATTAAGCATGAGAAAATCTTTCTTTCAGACTTAGATTAAATTCCATTCAAAGATTAGCCGGAACAAACAGACGGACAGACATAAATATGGCTTTTTCGCTATAAGTACCGTATATATTTTCATATGCATTTAGTAAAAAGTTGATATTTTTAAATTACAAACAAACACTTCAATTAATTATTTGTAGGTAAGTATAAGTAAAATCAAAATCAAAATGTTTTATTTCACATAAACCAACATGGGCACTTATGAAACGTCAGAAGCTAGGTGCACAGTTCCAATTGGTCGTTTCCTATGGAGAAGAACCGGCAAGAAACTCCATGGTTACTCTTTTTAAAAATAATTGGCTTTTACAATGTAATCTGGAAAGATTACAGTAGGTATAGGTACTTGATAAAATAGAAAATGGTCTACAGATCTAAAGATAGGTATGGTGGTATAGTAGGTATAGATAACTGACAGCTGTCATCATCATCATCATCTGCCTACCGATTTCCCAACTATGTTGGGGTCGCCTTCCAGTCTAACCGAAGGTAGCTGAATACCAGAATTTTACATAGAGCGACTGCCTTTCTGACCTTCACAACCCAGTTGCTTGGTAATACGACACCCCTTGGTAAGGCTGGTTGTCAGACTTTCGGGCTACTACTACCTGTAACCACTGTTTTGAAAAGATCCGCGAATGACAACCGGGTCCGTGGCGTGGGTGTTCTTGTGCTTTCCGTGCTTTCCGAGGCACGGAAGGGTCTCGGTATGTAAAGATGGTCTTGGTCACCCATCCACAAACGAACCGAGGCAAGCGTAGCTTAACCTGATCGACTGTAATATTAGCCACGGGCCCCTCAGCTGTCATCAACGTACAATAAGTGATAATTGGCAAGTCTTTAATAGTTTGTTGACAATCATTCAACTAAATAACTACCTTAGAAAAGGGATTTAATTGCGACACAGACGCATCTATAAACTTGATAATTATCTCATTGTTCTTTTCTATAATTTGTGAATGCGCAAGAGTGCCATTAAAACCTTTTGTTTGTAAAAAGTTGTTTCTTTACACTTTTCGCATGCTGTGAGTCATATGCTTGAATAATGCAATTTACTGAGTTTTATACCTAGTGTATGTGCGAATATGATGTTGTTTAATATAGGTAGGTACTTAGGTAGGCATATCATTGTTTTCGAAGCATAAAACCACAAAATACAGACAGTGTGTATAATAAAATTAGAAGGGCAGTTAATAGCCAATTACTTTATTTATATACGGACCGCTTTAACCGCTTGTGTCGCATTTGTGCGACAAATATATTTCCGGGGCCCTACCGCTCATGTCGTATTTCTGCGACAGAGAACATGCATGATTTTTTAGTTCTATACAACGATTGCTCCTTATTTATTGTAGGTATTATTTATCGATTTGTAGCCGCGTGCGAGGCAATCACTATTTAACCAAGGCAATTGATATTTAGCAAAGCGGTTAAAAGGTTAAAATTAAGACTCTTGTATCTTACTAATATTGAAGCAAAGACCTCATGCTTAGCATAGTCCCTCCCATATAGAAGTAGTTATCACATATCAAATTAGCTTACGAATCTACTTATATGCCCATTTTGGCAATACAAATCTTACCATTAGTAAGCAAAACGATTCTTTTTTGTTTATAGGAACCGAGCATAAGCCAATCTCCTCTAAATACGTGTTGGTAAGGAATGTGATAGCAACAGACAAAAATAGAAAAGAGAAAATGTTTTAAAACAAGCTTAATCGACATGTGGTTTTCACAAATACTCAAACATCGAATTCCTGACTTCACCATACCACAAGCACTTACTACTATGGTATTCAGCAAACAGTTTAACACGCTCCAACTTTTTCATCACTTACACTTACACACCCACACACTCCACACGAACACTCCTTCCTATAAGTAAAATTGAAAGCATTGTCTAGTTTTAGTATACGGGAAACCATACGGAATTATGTACCTGGGGGCCTAAAAAGGCCACTTTGGCAGAATCATAAAAGGATAACATTATAAATTATAATATGGCGAAGACATTCCGTGTTTTTCTTTTTTACGCTGCACTACGTAGGTATAATCAAAGAGATTGGGATTGGATTTGGATTGGATTGATTGGTATTTTAGCACAGACAAAAAAAATAACTGAAAATCCTTCACCAATGGGATTTGATACGATTAACTTAACAGTTAACTGTCATATAATTCATAATGTTGTCCATGCATGATTCTGCCAAAGTGGCCTTTTTAGGCCCCCTGGTAGCCTGAAATACAGGCTTCGGCTTAGCTTAGCCACCAGTCTCCCACAATATTTTTCTTTAAGCCCACGACTGGGCAATATTGTTTTTTGTTATTATTTTATAAGGATAATGTGGTGAGAAATAAATAAAAAATATTATTATACCTTATTGCAAGCACTGCATTCAATTTTAGATACGCAATCTCTAATAGAACGTTGAACTGTTGACGTAGCAGTTCAACAGTCTATGAAATATCTCGTAACTAACGTTGATGGACCTCACAATCCTCGTAAATTCACTAAATACAAAGCGAGTGATGAGAACATAGATTGTCCAACATGGCCCATTGTGTAGACTAGGGCGATATCGAATACAGACAGGATCTACCACAGCCAGTCTTTGTTTACATTAAACTAGTGCCGGCGACCCTCAAGGGTGCTTCAGACAGTCAAAGGACGCAAGAATAGTCTCCGGACTCAATCCCTTGCATTGTATAATAGGCGCAACTTTGCAGTATAAATCGGAAAATCTTGATGTAGAGCGCGCTCACAGTAGCATGGAAGCTATGAAAAATGACGTCGATAAAACAGCAACTACTTAATTAGAGGCAGTAAAAGACCCCCAATGATTTCTACAGTGAATTATAGAAGAAATACTTTTTTATAACTTTGCAGTATAAATCGGAAAATCTTGATGTAGAGCGCGCTCACTGTAGCATGGAAGCTATGAAAAATGACGTCGATAAAACAGCAACTACTTAGTTAGAGGCAGTAAAAGACCCCCAATGATTTCTACAGTGAATTATAGAAGAAATTAAAAATGTTAATAGCGTGGCAGGCGAAACTACGATCCAATTAGCAGTTGGGCATACTTAAAGTTCACAAATCCGGACATCAGAGATCAGGGGGCTTAAAAAGGTCACTTTGGAGAATCATAAAAGGATAACATTATGAATAATAATATGGCGAAGACAGTCCATGTTTTTCTTTTTTTCCCCTGCTTTAAATAGGTGTAATCAAAGAGATTGGGATTGGATTTGGATTGATTGGTATATTAGCACAGACAAAAAAAATAACTGAAAAATGCTTCACCAATGGGATTTAATACGATTAACATAACAGTTAACTGTCCATTGTGTTATCCTTTTATGATTCTGCCAAAGTGGCCTTTTTAGGCCCCCCCCAAGGGCTCTCTGATGCCCAGTTTTGTGAACTGCCTTTGTTGCCTTTATGCCACGAGCATAGTTTTAGTCTTTGTCAGAAAACAACAGCGAACATAAGCATAAACTATCAAATAACTAAAAGACAAAATTTCAGGCTACAAATAGGATTACCTACAAAAGCAGTTTATTTAATGCTTTTTCTGTAAACCAAAAACAGCATTTCCCCCTTCATACTCCAAGATACAGTCCCAACATACACGAATAGATGCTGGCGGCGCATCGAGATCGCATCTAGGATCGAATTATCCGCGACAGCCATTATTTATGCAAGCAAGTTCAAGATTATTGTTAGCGTGTTCCCACCGCAGCGTTAACTCATAGATTTGCTAATAGACAATACAACTGTACAATCAATTCTTTGTCTTATTCTCTATTTACAAATATGTTTGCTCATTGTGATACTAGCCGATTGTAACACTATAGGATTACTATAGTACTGTTGTATCTGTTAGCGTCATTTTAGTTTTTTTTTTTCAAATTCAAATTCAAAATATTTTATTGTGGGCATATGTTAGTTACAGGTCTACAACATTAAAGTAACATTAAAGTTCCAATATGTCCTGCCTAATAGGCATACAATAATTATGTAGTGGCATTACATTTAAAATTATTTTACATGTCAAATTTAGTTATTATAAATGTCAAAATATCAATATACAGTCAAATTAATACATGGTCAACAATTCAATCAATGATTCAAGAAATCTTGGATCGTGTAGTATGCTTTCTCAGTTAAAAATTTACGCAGTTTATTTTTAAATTCTGGAAGTTTAGTTACCTTAGTGCTCAGAATATCAATAGGTATTTTGTTGTATATTTTTGATGCCATGCCAAAGAAGCTTTTGTTAAAAAGAGCCGTTTTATGTGGTACATTAGAAATTTTTAATGGTACCTACTTGTTTAATGAGTTTACTAAAGCAAACAATAATATCAAAACAACAAAGTGAGTAGACTTTGACACCCTTATTGCGTAACACACTTTAAATGACAATCTGAATTAATTTGAAGGTTATTGCTAACCCATTGCTTCATATGTTCGAAAAATTGTCTGCTCAACAACGTAAATAAAGCAATGAATGTTGTTGAACTGTCAAAATTAAAGCCATTGCTACTGTTGGTGTGGTACGCAATTACTCTGCTGGTGTCTGTGATAATTAAATTTTATAAGAGCTTCTGCCCGCGACTTCGTCCGCGTGAAATTTCACCCTCCATTCACCCTCTTAGGGGTGGAATTTCGAAAAACCCTTTATTAGTGGATACCTACTCTTCACAAAGAACACACACTCCAAATTTCATGTCTCTAGGACCAGTGGTTTAAGCTGTGCGTTGATATATCAGTCAGTCAGTCAGGACTTTGAATTTTATATGTATAGATTTATATGTATTTAGATTTTATCTTTTTTGGGGCCCGTGGCTAAATAATAACAGCAGCACAAGTCGATCGATCAGGTTAAGCTACGCTTGCCGCGGTTGGTTTGTGGATGGGTGACCATCTTTACTTACGTGACCCCTCCGTGTCTCGAAAAGCACGTCAAGCCGTTGGTCCAAGTTGTCATTCGTGGATCTTTGATAGACGTTACGGGTAGTCAGAAGCCAGAAAGTTCGACAACAAGTCTTACCAAGGGGTATCGTATTTACCCAGTTACTGGGTTGTGGAGGTCAGATAGGCAGTCGCTCCATGTAAAATACTGGTATTCATTGCATCTGATTAAACTGGACCCCACATAGTTGGGAAAAGGCTAGGCAGTATTTTTTATGTATTATAGGTAATTTCGCAAATAATAACAGGTCAAAATATAGTGATCTGGTAAACAAGCTCTATTAAATAGGAAATCGTAGTCATTGTCAAACATATGTAGATGCCTTCAAAATTGCTGACGTTTCCTTAACGTATGCTTATTCATTGGTCTGGAACTGAGCACACATGTGGTTCAAGTCAATACCCCACTGATACGCCGTCAAACAGACGAGCGAGTGTTTGTTAAGAACTTATAAGGGTAAATGCAGACAGAAGGTACGCAGCCGACCGGTTACCGACCACTAACTAACTCCCATTCTATTTCTACTCCGCAATAAGTACTTATATGAAGACATAATTAACCTGTTTTTTACGCTAATAGATTCAGTAATATAGAACTTTCAATTACTCAAGCAATAAACATCAATAACGTTTATTGCTTTTGGAACGGAATATAAATTGCCTCTAACAATGGAAAAATATGGCGAAGGAATATTTAACTTTTTGCTGATCAGTTGGTTCTTACTAAACAGTCGTGGATCTGCAAATATGCGCATATTTTCTGCAGCACTGTTATACAACCTTCACGTTATCTAAATGGGTGATCGAGAACAGAGTTGCCAGTATAACATGACAGGTGACGGTGGCGCTGCTTGCGAAGACAACTGTCAACGATATGTCAAATTCAGTACATTTTAGTTTAGTTCCATTTTGCGCCGCTTGTCAATTAAACTGGGTCCTCTGGAACAGTGGCCATTGAAAGAAGGTACTTAGGCAGTAACAAGCACTACTCGTAAGAACTCGAGGAGCCCATTATGAAGCGTATCTTATAGGTATAATCAATTCATATGAATCTTACATCTCGTCTCGACTTATGCCTTGGGCGTCATCCGATAGAGTGCAAAAATATGATTACATTAGAGTTTCAGGTTTTTATTTTTATTATTCGTAGACAAAATGATAATACACCTGCTAAACCAGTAACATTTATAGACTTGAGTTAAGTATGAAATGCAGAAATGAATGAAATAAAATGCATATTATAATGAAAGTAGCATTTACATTCACGACTAGAAAAACTATGTCGAAAAATCATGATAACATTAATTGTTTCTAAATGTACTGTCCATATTTGAAGTACAAAATTGCTAACGAATACTAAAATAAGCTAAGCAACACAATGGTGTTATAAAAATATAGTATTTTTAATGGGTACATTTAATTTAATTTTTACACGTGCAGCCTGTGGGTGAACTTTACACAAAGGGCAATTATAGTGACCTGCGCATACAACATAACAACACTTGCTGACGCGGACGTTGATAGTTTTTCGGCCATCATGCGCAAGAGATGCGCATCTCTGCTACGCCGTGTTCGCGGCAGCCCCAACACCATTCTTAGAACGTTGGCTGACAGGTGGGACTCTCCAATCTTGGGGCGGTGGATACGACTGCACGCAGTCAAGTAGACACTCCCCAAGATTGACGTGCCTCACACATACAGCCTAGAATAAATGTTACTAACATTAGTTTATAAGTTTATATTGTTACTAACAAATAATATGGAAGTAATTCTGAATTAAAATGTTTATTATTATTATTATTATTATTTAAACACTAACATAAATGGCAAACATAAATGGCATAGTTATTGATAACAAATACAGCTGAAACCGTTCTGTTTTTAATTGACGTGACAGGCAAAAGTCTCAGTAATTACATACACAGCTAATGAAATAAGCACATGTTGTTACATGTGCTTATTTCATTAACTGTGTATGTAGATTTGCAACCGTTACTGTTGTAACGGTTGCACTGTCGCCGTATTATTTGGGCAGCTTTAAAAGCTTACGGTAACCTTAAGCATCTATACTAATAATTATAAAGAGGTAAAGTTTGTAAGTTTATATGTAGGGGGTAATCTATAGAACTAACAGTCGGATTTGAAAAATCTTTTTGTATTTGATAGCCCAATTTGTGAGGTTGTCTGTGTGGTGCCGGACTTAAAGAATAGCACCACCCCATACTTCCCGTGGGTGTCGTAAAAGGCGACTAAGGGTCGTAGCAGAGAATGGGCAGCAGCGTTCTCTATACATTCCACCACCATACCATACTGCGATCGCCAACCCGCCTGCCAAGCGTGGCGATTATGGCAAATCCCCCCCCCCCCCCCCCGTATTTGGTAGAGGCCTATGTCCAGCAGTGGATGTCTTTCGGGTGAAATGATGATGAGTTTGTGAGGAATGCTATAGGCTATTTAACATCACGCCATGACCCTTAGGAGACGAGCAAAAAGAAAAACAGTCAGAAAGAACGCTAAGCAAAAACGATATTAGCGCGGGCAGGCGATGAGATGCGACGGGGTGGGTCGGGGGAACTAGAACTTTCACGCGGATGAAGTCGCGGGCAGAAGCTAGTTACTTATAAAGTTATCAAAAATTCTTCCAAAATCAGGATTTGTAAGTTAGAATTCCGTTTATGAGACCTTTAAATAAATGACTAAGGGCTGATTTTTCAATCGACAGATAATATTTATTCGTAGAATAAAATTGACGTCTGACAGATTTTGTATGGAAGAACTGTCAAACATTCAAAATGATTCCTCGGATAAAATTATCTGGCGTTGGAAAAATCAGCTCGTAAGTATAATTATGTTTTACTTTACGATGACCTTTCTAATCTAAATATTATTTAACAAAAGCTCTTAAATAATACAAGAACCACGACACGTGTATACACGTTTATATGATTTATATTTTTGTCATTCAACAAAATCCTTGTTTATTGTTAATTTCATTCTCATTATCGATGTTTTGTAAGTGGTCTTGTTCAATCTTCAAAGTTCCAAGATAATGGTACTTTTAGTCGAAAAAAAAATAAATTTCGCGTTTGTTTTAAGATAATTCCTTATGCTTGCAACTCGGTCTCATTGTTATTTGGTATTTTTTAAGTAACAGTGATCTCATTGTTTTGCTAACTTAGCTTGTAGTGTAACACTAAAATAGTTTTAAGACCTTTGTAACCAGCATTTATTACGGATGTAAGTGCTAACACTAGCGTTTAAGTTGTGTAAGTATGTAAGAACTAACAAATAAGATTTTACTTATAATGTGAAAAATAAATAAATGAATGAATTTTCTTACTGTAATGACTGTGGTCTTACAGAGAATTAATGCAATGAATGAGCTTTGGAACCATTTTTTGTTGGTTATCAGTCCATTGTATTCCCAAGTCACCTCACATGATTTGACCAAAACAATGACTGGACTTTGAGACTGTGACTTCTGAGTTTATTTCAGTGTTTCTTCTCAGAGTAGTCAGATAAGAAACATTGACTTTGTTTATTTATTTATTTAATTGTGGCACTCCAACGACTACTTATTACATGTTTCGGGTACTGTAACAATTGAACTTAAAATCTAAAGTGAATTTGTCACTTACGGCGTGCACAGCATTTAAACTTAATTTGTCACTTACAGGAGTTACAGGTGTACACAGCACTTTTTCGTCGTCATTAAACTTGTCACTTCAACTTCATTTTTTAAAATATATAATATATTTTAAAAACTGGCCAAGTGCGAGTCGGACTCGCACACGAAGGGTTCCGTACCACAAGGCAAAAACGCCGAAAAAAACACGTTTGTTGTATGGGAGACCCCTTAAATATTAATTTTATTTTGTTTTTAGTATTTTGTTGTTATAGCGGCAACAGAAATACATAATTTGTGAAAATTTCAACGGTCTGGCTATCGCGGTTCTTGAGTTACAGCCTGGTGACAGACAGACGGACGGACAGACAGCGAAGTACCTTAGCTTTAAGCCATTGTAACACCTCTACAACAATCAGGAATGCAAATAAATATATGAATATGACGTTTGGACGTGTTTATACAAGCCTACTTACAGCTATTAAGATCATTTATCACCGGAACTGAACATACCATTACAAAAATGACTACATAACTCAAGTACCTATGACCTTACCAAGCTTGGCTGACTTAATTTAAAAAAACACACGGTAATGATCAAAATGCGTATTTTTTCGTGTCAGTCACGGCAAATACAATGGAGTTCAACAAAAACTGTAGTAATTGTGTTCCATAGAGTATTAAGGAAACGTTTTTTGCGACAGGCGTAAATAGCGTACATTAAAGTAATGACTATATAATGGGATGGACGATATTTGGACGATGACATATAAGATGGGCGTGTAACCGGGGACATTACATCACACTACGTAATGATATAATATTCTTACTCGTAAGACAGGCTTTGCTACCTATGAAGCTCTTTATAGGGTGGCTGGTGGAGACTTCGACGCACAAACTATAGGTAAGCATGAATTCAGCACATGAGACGCCTAGGGTAGAAATTTTTCGTCTGTTATAAAAAAAAAACAACTATTTCATAGAAAAGTGCAATACGTACGCGGTCAAAATGTATGGAAAAGCAATTATTTCATTAATAGGTAAGTAGATAGATACCTAAGAGCTTAACTACCACATTTCTTAATTAGTGAAGGTTTAACTGCAGACATTTCTAATTTATTGCGAATGTTTGGTAGTAAACCTTTTGTGGCATAAAATAGCTTCTATTTTGTGTTAAGAGCGTTTACGACGTACGGCATTTCATACAAACTTTTAAGCCCTTGTTTTTCGAAATGAATGAACCGATTTTAATGAAACTTCATACGCATAAGCAGGACACAAAGGTCTAAAAAGTTAGTTAAGAACATTTTCGAAAAATAGTGTTAAGTACATCCAAATTAGACAGATTTTAAATTTTCCATAGAAACAGAGATTTCCTGTTATCTTTTTTTAAATAAGACATTTCGAAAATTTTCTTTACTATTTTTTTCGACCTTTGTATCCTGCTTATCGCGTATGAAGTTCCATTAAAATCGGTTCATTCATTTCGAAAAACAAGGGCTTGAAAGTTTGTATGAAATGCCGTACGTCGTAAACGCTCTAAATGAAATGTTAGCTGTATCGCCTACTGAAAACGTCCAGTGCTTCCTCCAAGTACATTCAACACTTCCGTCTTTAAGGAATAACTGTTGAACATTCTCATCTTTCTATGGGAGCCAAATTAAACACCATAAGGACATGGTGTAGGTAGAGGTATAAAAGCTAGGGTTAGATAGGTTAGCCGATACGCGGTCACAGCTAACGAGGCACAGAGCCTGGCGCGATCTGGCCCACTGATGGGGTTGTGGGACTGTGGGACTGTCGGCCTAACAACCGAGTGTATGGAATACCAATGTGTCCACTAGGTATACTTCATGCCTGCTATCTCTTCTATGATCAATGTTCGTGTAAGACGTTTTAATTGGTAGAAAGGTATTCTACACCAGTTATATACTCGTTGACGTTTCAGTCGACTAACAAGCTGCGCGTGCGTTGCTCGAAAAAGTCAGTTAAAGACAATTTATTTATTAAATATAAAAAATGCGGAGTTCCTGCTTTAAAAAATGTATTAAAATCTCTTGCAATTAATACTTACTTCGGATTTTTCAAACATATTTACTGGGTATACCTACTCGAAGTCCCAACTGTCATTTGTGGATCTTTAACAGTCGTTACGGGTCGTCAGAAGCCCGAAAGTCAGACAACCAGTCTTACCAAGGGGTATCGTATTACTCAGTAACTTTAATAGGGTGTCGAAGTCAAATAGGCAGTCGCTCCATGAGGACTGGTAAGTAGTCAGCTGCTTCAGGTTAGACTGCAAGCTGACTCCAACATAGTTGGGGAAAGACTATAGACAAATGATGATGATCTACTACAGCGGCTTGACAAAAATTCACATTGAAATTTTTCTTTGCTCGTATAAAATTCGACTAAATCCGTGACTTAGTTCCGTAGTACGTAACTGACCACCGGTTTTGACAAATAAATAATATCATGGCTACTAAGAAATAGGCGCATTTTATAATTCGATTTCTTCCTGGAAAGCTTTTAATAAAAGATGTGATCGTTCACGCTTGGTCGGTCTCATTCTCTCCGAGACTCTACAAAGGTCAGCTTTACTTAAGTCAATCGTGAATTGTGATTCCGATCGTACCTAGGCGCTTGGACAGCAAGATATCTTTCACGTTGCTATGCAATTTATTCAATAGGAAACTTATTTATTAACAATTTGCTATTTTCCTGTCATGTTTTTATCGTTTAATTTTGCACTTTTGACTACAAGGTAATAAAAATATGTCTCGGCATAATGAATTCTTAACACTCTGGCTTGATAGCATCACCACATTCCTGCATGTTTACATTGCCTTAACTAACAAATATTTTTAAACTTTATGGTCATATCACCGTCGCATAGGTAATTCTCAAGTAACTTTGGGGTCAGCTTCCTCTGTTCCTCTCTTAGTAACAGCAACACGGCATATCAGTATTCAGAGAGCGTCTATACCGCCTGACCCCCGCAATCTAACTAGGATACGCTGTCATACGATTGACATATGGAATGTTAGATATTCGCAAGCAGGAAGAAAAGAGAACGGGAAGGACTTGACACGTCCGAAGAAGACGCGAAGTGAATATTAAAAAGACGTGTGATAAAATCAAGAAGAAAAAGACAGTAATTTAAAACAGTCAGGCAGATTTTAAGACGCCTAGATAACACATCTTCAACCTGAAGCCGACACTTTCACAACATTACTACATGTGTCAACCATCAATTGTGACTTAACAGGAATGATATTATACAATGTGCAAAACTGGAAACACACGGCTGAGATCAGAAACAAACATTCCGAGAATCGTCGCCGGCGCCGACAACACGTGCTTATGCAAAGTGAAGCGTTTTACGAAGAGATTTCACGGGAGTGTTTCACGGTAATGACATTTAGAGGCGTGACCCGCGGGCGGGCTGTACCGTACGACCACAGATTCCAGGTATGCTAAACTAAAAGTAAGTTCTCGAGAACAGCATGGGAACAACGAGTATATTAATTTATTGCTCAGTAAATCGCAGTGAAACAGTTCCGTGCGCTAATTTTACAGCGTCTACTGAATCGTGAACGTTTTATCGTCGTTTTGAATCGCTCTATCCAATCTATACTAAGATCTAGGGAACGGGACTTTGGGCCTACTACTGAAAATACTCGTATCTCGCTAATTCTGTAAGACATGAATGCGTGATTCGTATGTTTGTTTAAATTAGTTCGTCATGCTGAAATGGTTTGACTTTGATTAATGGAACACACACAGAATCTAGAAATAGTATTAGGTACTAGCGTCCATGGATAATTGCAACGCCCGGAGAATGACCGATGTGTTGCCGATCTTATAGACAAAATTGAAAAAGTGCTAGATTAGTTCGTAACATATAGCACATGACGATGACTCAAGAACTCTGTAGTGTATGATGAAGTCAATTGAACTAACGTAATGATGATTGAAAAAGAATAGATTCCAAAGAATGATACAGACAACAAAGTGAATGCTCCAATTTTGGCTAGCCGACTGAAGATCGATTTGTAGTTATTTATAGGAAAACACTCCATTAAACTTTGCCGGCCCGTCTCCCGATACAAAATTGCATAACAGTAAAATAGAAGGCAGTACCTAAAACAAGAAGGCTTTGGAAAAATGCTAGTTACGTAAAGGAAATTGTTACGAATTCAAATAAATTAGTAAGTACTTTTAAGGAAAGTGAATTATGTAACTAGATCTGTTACGATTCAACGAAAGTGGGCGATTTAAACGCATCAATTAGGGTGTGACCGAATGAAAAACGATAAAGATGTCCATATACTCGTATGTAGGTACTATTATGTAATGCTACCATGTTTGTTCAAATTTTTGTATACATTTTTTTTTCTGAATACATGCGTGTTGTTGTGCTAAGTTATGTTATATTTGAGGTTCATAAATGATCATAACTGTTAACAGTTTTGGAAATATAAGCTTTTTCGTTTGTTCTTATGATTTTGTTAAAACATTTTGTGTGAAAATCACATAACCCTGTTTGGTTTTCTCATCAACAGAGCTCCTTAATTACGCAATAAAATACCGGCTATTTCAGACTTGATAATTTCAATGCCAGACCCTAAGCTACTCATTCATATTCAGCAAACGCATCCAAACTCCAGAGCTAGTTTGTGTATAACGTTAATGGCGTAATCCACTAGGCGCTTGTATACTGACCATGTACGGGTTGCCCTGAGGTTGGCCTGACACAATGGTACCGCGCCGGACGATAAAGGAGTCACGACAAGCCTTCCGGGACCCGGGGCGAGAGTTTAGAGGCTGCTGCGTGTCAATGAACTTGCCCCAATGGTACTGTGTTGGTATAAGTAATGGATGTATAGCTTTTGAAGGTCTAAGTGGATGTTTTTGTACCAAATATGGATGGATGGATGTTTGATGGCGGTAGCTTAAGGTAGGGCATCGGTCAGGCGAAGTCGTGAGCTTTAAATCAATGAATGATTGATCCAATCCGTTAGTTATTTAGTTTAGTAGTATATACTCTATATACTATATATAGGCTCGCCACCAATTATATAGGGCTTAAATGTAACTGGCGAAATGTAGGTGTACTCTAGGTACACCTCTGCCTAACCCTTCGAGAAATACAGGCGTGATGTTATGTGTGACTAGTTGTGCCCCGCGGTTTCACCCACACAAGTTTCGATTGCGTGGTAATATCGAGATAAAAATTACCTCATGTTTTAATCCTAGTTATAAAGTAACTGTGTCACAAATTTCATCCAAAACCGTTCAGTAGTTTTTGCGTGGAAGAGTAACAAACATCTATCCATTCTCACAAACTTTCGCGTTTATAATATTATTACTAGCTGCACCCCGCGGTTTTACCCGCGTAAATGTCGATCCCGTGGGAATATCGGGATAAAAAGTAGCCTATCTGGTAATCCAGGGTTTCAGCTACCTCCATACAAAATTTAATCAAAATCAAAATTGGTTCAGCCGTTTGAGCGTGAAGAAGTAACAAACATAAACACACTCACAAACTTTGGCCTTTATAATATTAGTGTGAAGTAGGATTTAACTTAGTCACCTGCATACACTTGCCAAGGAACATGTTATTTTCTCACGACCATCTACGTTCGCAATTGTTACGATCAATAAAACAAGCTAATACGACAGGTCCGACAGTTATTATTACCGCAATACATTTCACATTGTGCCCGCAAAATATACGTAGGTATATGCAAATCTGAGGCACACATACCTACTACAATACAATCAAATCCGTTAATATACGACTCACAAAATGAACAATTACCCAGGTTTAATAAGCGTATTGTGATCGTACAGCGTGGCGTATTGTCACAAAGGTCAATGAAAGTAGGCAAACCATGTATAGAAACTACAAATATTCCCACTGTTTTAATAAATGAGTATTATTTCACACATATGGTAAATGTACGCATTGTTATAAGACTTTCGAGCTTTTTGTTCGAATAAATAAACGAATATAAAATGCAAATTGGATCGAGTGTGTCAGATATGATATGTATGTGTATCGATTGTGCCGTCCTTATGGGAACTTTCTCCATCGATAAAGTGCACTATTTATATGCCAGATATGTCGTTTAGCGTACGTAACGTTCTGGTTTTGAATGCACATGTACACACGCAGACCAAATTAGGAAGTGTCGTATGAAGTTGTCTAGATTCTTCAACTTGCGACACAGGTTAGAAAAAGCAGCATTTTCTCCTTACAACGACCGTTAATGTTCTTCCTGTTGCTTTTTTATAGTCCTAGGTATACTACTAATGACCCTTGGGACGTAATGTTGTTAACAAAACTTTTGCTTATTCAAAGTTTTTTTTAATGAAAATCCTGTGCTAAAACCAATTCACATGTACCTATGGCCTTTTCTGTTACCTGCAAAATTTGTTTCAGCTTATCTGAAGCCCGAAAGCTCTATCAAATTATCTATGCAATTACTTAGTGAGCTGATGCAGATCAGATATGCAATTAGGTATTAATTCTCTTGTCTTTTGTAATATCTTTGATGACCTGCCAGATATGGTTCCAATATGTTATACCTATACCTTCTAACACACATGGGCGTGTAAACCGGAACCTAGAATAATACGAGTAGTAAATCCAACTGCCCTTCCCTTAGGTTTATCTACAGAACAATACGAAAGTTAAATTCACCCACACCTTCACTCGAGTACAGTTCCTAGTGTTCCCACCGAACAATCGATCGATAGAAGCTCACAAATTAAATGATTACCCAATATGTAATCACAAAGTATCCATAGACTCCAACGCGGTGTCCATAACATGTAATCTTGCAAGAAAGCGCTTCGATTCTAAGCTTTCTATAGAATTAACGCGATCGTCTTTTATTTGTTTCCGGAGGAGAACGCCTGCGCAATTACACTGGAGGCGCAAACATCATGCCATGCCGTCGCTGTTATTATACACCCGTAAATGGAAAAATGTATAGAAGAATCCATTAGCAAGATTAGTTAACATGTAGGCTTATAAATGGTCGAATTTGTAAGAAAGTTGTAATTTATCTATGTAATTGTGGAAATTTATAGTTTCTCGTGATTGTAGATTACAATAATTGATGTGGAGCCAAGCCTACGTAAGCAATGACGGCATACAGATCCACTATATTAACTACAATAGAACAACAGTACAATACATTTGATTGTAAATGTACGTGTACACTATTTCCGCCTAGCGATCCCGTAACAAAATTCGATCATATAAGCTGAGTTACTAGCTGAACAGATTCTCAACGCTTTTTGACCTCAGAAATAAGTAGATGCAGCAAAAACCTCAACAAAGACATTTGATTTATGCTCGTCAGTTTAATAACGACGTAATATCCAATATGTCTATATAAGCGGGACCGTTGTTACCGACATTGTTACACTTTTTCATAACATACTCCATCGTATGATATCAGAATATATTGTCATGTTTTTCACCGAACGCAAAATGAAATTGTGTTTTTCATTCATATTTACTGTTAAAGCGACTTTGTTCCACGCCCCGTTAGAGGCTACTATAATATAAAGTTATACAAAACATGCAATTTCCGTGGCGCTGTGCAATTTTTTCACGACTATCCAGCTGAGAATTGATTGATTATATCTTAAGCCCACGAAATTCAATATAGTTTATCAATGTTGGTTTTTGTGTGTGTAACAATCGTGAGAGTTTAACTAGGACAGCTGTTAAAATTTAACTCTTTGCATAAAAACATATGATCGTCCAGCTTATTTCCGTTTGTTATTTATTGAAACTGAAATAATATTTATGAGTAGATCACCTATATTAGTATTTACGGTACATTGAAGGCTGCCTTAATAACTATACTCAGCACTTAGCTCTGCGTTTGAGTGTCAACAAATTACTGGTTTGAGTTAGGATTTAATTTTCTCAAACAATTTATTTTTACCACCCTCGTAACTCTGATCTACAAAACAGTTTTAAAGACCGTCACAACTCACAATTACAATAATAACACTGACTTATTATCTGCCTAGCCTATTCCTAACTATGGTATACCAGTATTTTACATGGAGCGACTGCCTATCAGACCTCCACACCCCAGTTTCTAGGTAATACGTTAAGTACCCCTTGGTAAGACTGGTTGTCAGATTTTCGGGCTTCTGACGACCCGTAGCGACTGTCAAAGATCCACGAATGACAGCGGGGACCAACGGCTTAACGTGCTTTCCCAGGCACAGAGGGGTCTTGGTATGTAAAGATGATCACCCATCCACGGACCGACCGCGGCAAGCGACCCGTGCTACTGATATTACTTAGCCACAAGCCCCTCATAACACTGACTATTACATAAATTACATACAAAACAACGTTTAATGTGTCCTCAATTCTTCATTAAGTATACATAATTACAGTATCTCATTTCAATGTCAACACGCGGCTTCCCTTTTTGCGTGAACTAAACGTCACTCTATTATCACAGTAATCACAACAGTCCTTTGTTTGTTTTCCAATCTTGTCTATAATCTTCTTATTACGTGTCGACCGGGGTTTATATTACTAATGCGAAGTAAAATTAAATTATTCTTGCTCTTAGCTCCTTGAAACAACAATGGAGTTTGAAACAATGTGAACGAAGCATACAAGTCATTAAACTTGGAACTATTCAATATATCTTGAATTTTATCTGTTAATTATCCTAACGTTGTTGGTATTACATTAGTTATCTGATGCTGAAAGTTTCGTTTAACTTTGTTTGTATAATAACATTATCTGATGCTGAAGATTTCTTCATTGTGTTAAAATTTTGTCGAAAATGTGTAGATTCGTTCATAATATACACAGTATTGTCTATGTGGTGCTGGACTTAAAGAATTGCACCACCCCTTACTTCCCGTGGGTGTCGTAAAAGGCGACTAGGGGTCTTACCGGAGAATGGGCAGCAGCGTTCTCTATTTATTCCACCATCATACCATACTGCGATCGCCAACCCGCCTGCCAAGCGTGGCGATTATGGCAAACCCCCCCCAAAATTGGGGGAGGCCTATGTCCAGCAGTGGACGTCTATCGACTGACACGACTATACACAGTATGATTTTTTTTACTGGTTCCAAATATTTACAGGAACGTACCTATAAATATGAACAACTTTCACTATGGGACCAAACCTGAAATCGTTGTCATAGTAAAAGTTGTATTGTTTCGGATTTGGCCATCCACGCCCACTTGAAAAATTCACCCTGTATATAACGCGTAAATAAGATTGAACCAGAATGGACATACACGTTACTTTAAATAAAATCATAAAACATCTTTTCTTGTGTAATTACCTCAAGTGGGGTCATCAGCGTCTTTCCATCTACTAACTGGTGCAAATAACTACAATTAATCCGTCCATCTAATCACAGATTACTCTGTGGTGGTAATCTGTGGTCTAGTTAGTCTAGATTTTTTTTCTAGCTAGGTCTAGAATTTAGACTAGGTTAGGTAAAATTTTGGCTGCCATAATGACGTTAAACGTGTATTTAAAAACCACCACTGCTCTTAAAGAATACCACCACCCCTTACTTCCCGTGGGTGTCGTAAAAGGCGACTAAGGGTCGTACCGGAGAATGGGCAGCAGCGTTCTCTATGTATTCCACCATCATACCATACTACGATCGCCAACCCGCCTGCCAAGCGTGGCGATTATGGCAAACCCTCCCAAAATTGGGGGAGGCCTATGTCCAGCAGTGGACGTCTATCGGCTGAAACGACTGCTCTCAAAGCGAGTCCGGCATGACCTAGAACCAAAAATTCGAAAAAATTTAACATCTACCAACCCGCACTGGGCCAGCGTCGTGGATTACGGCCCACTCTCTCTGGAGGCCTGTTCCCAGCGGGAACATTATAGGCTTCTTAATGCTTATGCTTATGCAACCGGACAACGGCAGATAAATTCAGCAGAACTCACGAACTCGCCATGCATCGATTTACACGCACCTTTAGAGCACGCATTGATTGCAGTGCACCAACTTTTCACGTTGCGATAATAAGACACGTGCCGAGGGCTTGCCCTATATACGGCGCGTTGTAATGCATAGAGCTTAATAAGTCGTAATGTGGAGCAACATCAAGTAACGGGACCCGGGCTCACGCAAGCGCGTTTCATCATAAAATTTATCAGTCCTTGCCTCTGTCTGCGGAATTAATTCTATGGAAGGCATTAACACGGATTTTTATTCAGCTGTGAAATACCGTCACATGGGTTCGAACGTTAGGTCAACATTAATAGTTATAACGTGACGGGGATCTGTTAAGGCCGCAGCACACTTGTAACACCCGACGCCATCCCACGCTTACTTATTGGCCAAATGACGAAAATAGCTCAACGAGATGAAAAATGTGGCCAATGAGTAAGCTTCATTGATGTCGCGTAACGTGGTGTGTTATAAGTGTGTTTCCGCCTTTACTGTTACTGCAGTTTGGTGGTCACATCATTTTGCCTTCACAGGTCTAAGGGTAAATATTATGTATTAAGCAAGAACATGCTCTGGGATAGGAAATGCCTGATAAGGACTTGCTCTGTAATGAAATCAAATTATTTTGATTAGGTACTGCCTTGAGTAAACAGTGATGACCATTTGCGAGTAAATAATTGCTTTAATTTTAATTCGAGCATGAAATTGCATTATTTCTAATTTAAACATGTGTTCTTTATTGGCACATCCTCTGAGAGAGACAAAGATTCGCTGGATAGCGTGTCTGCCACTTTTGGGCACATTAAGGCGCTGCCCAAACGTACGACACTGTACAATGCTCAGTTTTTTGTCGCACAGTTAGACGTATTGGTTCTTACTTATTACAAGCAAGAAAAAGTGATTTTATTATCAATTGTTCAAAGAAGAGATTTATTCAACAATAATTTCATTTAAAAAAAAGGTATCATAATAAAACATACGTAAAACAGCTCAAAAAAAAATTTATCGTCACATAACAATCAAGTAAGTACATTACTCAATTAAGTAGGAACATTCTTAAGCCCTTAATAAAGCAATTTAATACTGAGAATATGTAAGTAGTTCAATGTAAATCTCGTCTTTATTATTGGCCGATTACTGACTTACTATGAGGCACCTGATCGGTGATTATGACCCGTTACAAATGGATGATATGTTCGTTTCCGTCCTTTCCCCTGTAATGTTCAACGAGGTACCTCTACCTACTCGTAACATTACATTGTATGCTGACAGTCACAGATGTTGTATGTCTATCAGCATCACGATGAGGAAGTTGGGAAACATGAATTCAATGGAAACGGCGCGGCCATAGTTGAATGGCTGAACTTGCGGGCATAAGGTGGTGCGTATGAGCACCTTTAGATGCATTATTTGACATGAACTATGAACGCTCCTAATTGACGAGCATATTATACAGTTTTGTCACAGGGGTCTATCCCACCTTTCATTATTCATTCCCTGGTTTCCTACTTTTTTTTGTCACAAACCATTGACTGCTGCTAGAAATATTTCAAAGCCACATGCATACCTATACTCTTTAAAAGCACCTTAAAACATATACAAAAGGGCACAAGGGCCTGCGAAAAATGCATAAACTTAATAAGCTGGTATAATATTATCTGATGGGGATCACTTGTGCTTATCCGGTAAGTTGTTTATCTATTCTCGTCTCCCTTAGAGCCGTATCGTTTTAATTAGACTACACACCAGGGGGCGTAAAAATGGCCACTTTGGCAGAATCATAAAAGGATAACATTATGAATCATAATATGGCAAAGACAGTCCGTGTTTTTCTTTTTTTCACTGCCGTGGGAATATCGGGATAAAAAGTAGCCTATATACCTCCATACCTCCATACCAAATTTTAACAAAATTGTTCCAGTCGTTTGAGCGTGAAGAAGTAACAAACATAACACACACACTCACAAACTTTCGCCTTTATAATATTAGTGTGATAATGTTATCCTTTTATGATTCCGGCAAAGTAGCCTTTTTAGGCCTCTAGGTGATAAAAGGATTGTATCATCTTAATATCGTGTAATAGGCATCATATTGCGCACGTAGTAAAATGTACACGATAAGCATTTGGTGTTCATTCATTGTTACAGATTGATTTAAGACACATACATACATAACATACATAATCAGCCTATATGTTCCCACTACTGGGACGCAGGCCTCCTCTCGGTGATAGGGAGTGGGCCGTAATCTACCACGCGGGCCCAGTGTGGGTAGGTACATGTCACATGTCTTCGAATTTTTGGTTCTAGGACATGCCGGTTTCCTCACGATGTTTTCCTTCACCGTTTTGAGAACAGACAAATTAATTAATTTACAATGCTTTAATTTACAGTGATTCCAATCCAGTCCTTATAAGTTCATGATGGATTGGTGTTTATACAAAAATAATTCTGAATTTCTATTTTAAATTCTAATAAGAGTTCAAGAAACAAGTTTGAAAGCCTTTCCATCCCACAAGAGCTTTACAAATATTTCGCATTGAGTTTATATTCACAAAGCTAAGCAAAGGTACTATTGATATCAAAAGCTCAAAGCGAACTAAGTATCAAATAAACCACATGAACCCGTTCCCTTATTTGTTCAAGCTCGACTATAAACTCTAAACAGTACAAGAACCTTTCACGGTTTGGTCAGCAGTTGCTGTACTTGCTGGCTCCAGCAAACCGCATTCATTAACATAATGACCCATGTTATACAACACAATCATAGGGTAAGAACTACCAAAACCAGCAATTTTCACTGCGATATAAACAGTGTCTGTGCCTCTCCCCGGCAATCATCTAATAATTCCCGCGTACAAGCGATAAGTATGGTGTAATACGATAATTTAATAACAATTAGGCATTCGCTAATGTTAACATTACTGTAATTATGTAGATATATAGACTGTAACTGTATTTTTCAACACACTTGCTCGTAAAGTGGCTCTTATTGAACCGCTTTTAGGTCCATAATGCAGTGTATTAAAAACGCGTGGTTTTCTTTATATTAATCCACATGTGCTTTATTTCCACAGATTTACTAGTCGGAGATGCGCGCTTTTTTAATCTCATCAATTTTTTTTTTAATAGTCTATTTTGTCCTTGGTCCCAAAATTAACTAATATTTATTTACCTTAAGGTGAATGCGCAGGGACCACGGACAATTTAAGGTGAATGCGCAGTGGTACACCGCGAAATTCAAATTTTCTTAGGTTTTTTGTAATTTTCAGGTCAGTGTCAGGTTGTATCTTGATCAAAATAATGATTTGCGACTATAAGAGGTACGTCTTTACAGAATGATAATCAATCGAATCATTAGTATCTACTTACATCTTTCATATGGAAAAAATCTTAGGGAAAAAATCTAACTTGAAAGATTCTATTCTAATGACTATAATTATGATACATTTCAATTATAGTCACGAATCATATTTGATCAAGATACAACCTGAGAAAAACGTAAAGTAACCAAGACGTAAGAAAGTTTTAATTATCCACCTTAAATTGTCCGTGGTTCCATCCGAAACCAAACGGAAAAGACCCTGACTGGCATTCTATTATTGCGGATTCTCACTGAACTAATGTATATTTCTCTATGCCAATAGTACTTTCTAATTCCATACTAACTAAACTACAATTTGACATACGACAACACTACGATCAGTCTAAACATTATTTTATTTATTACATTTTTTCTATAGGCTGTTTAGAGGTTTTGTCAGTGCCGTAGACTAATATATTTAAAATGAGAGTCGGTGCTTTTATTTACACCAAGGTAACTTCTCTTCTTAGTCTGTGTTTACACCTGCGCGCGCATCGCTAGTGCTGGATAGCACGGCGCGCGGAAAAACAAAACTAGCGCACCATTTTCCAAACAAGTTAATATTTAACAATACAAGTCTGTTTTTTCCTAGCATGTGCATTGATCATTAGACTCTCGGCATAGTGATCAACATAGCACACATGTATCATAATGTACTATTCCAACAATAAATAGGGGCCTGCCTGTACTATGTGTATCTTATAAAATCTCATTCAGAATTCCAAAATTAACGCCAGGTATGTACAGACGCCGTACGTTTTAGCGATAAAGTTGAAAATCTATTAAAGAAATTTGACAGATTGTAGTAGCTTGATGTGCTGGCGTCTGTAAGTACATTTAATTGTTTAGGTGATCGGTTCATACCAAAGCCTGCGACCACTCCTTCAAACCAAAAATTAAGATTAGGAAGGAGGGTCCGCTAAGTAGCGCGAAATTTCATGAAATAGTCATTCAATAGGATTATATGAACTTAGAGGGTTATTTTATCATTTTAATGATTAGAGGTAATTCTGTACAGTCATATTTGTTACGCTCGCAACTCATATTTTAATCAACATGACACTGACCCGCTATTGCAAAAAAAAAAACGTAAGAAAAAATTGAATTTCGCGCGCTAACCTTGTGGTAAACCTCCCCCTTAAAAAAAATACTACACAGTGTGCAGATACCTACACAGTTGTTAGATGCATCGTTTTCTGATATGTATGCATTTACCTTGGTATCTAGTAATTGACGCATGTAATGTTACATCACTCTTCCATACTCTTACTGTAAATAAAGAGCTTACGCTGTACACTTGTTCGTGTAATCTAATCGTCGCAATCGGGAGCAGTCAATGAGGAAGTGGTGCGACGTTTGTACGTGCGGTGCGCATGCGCATGTCCATCCCATTGCATTCTGTGGTTACCCAGACCACGTGGAAACATCCACTAATACCGCCCTGCGGCTATAACGGAGAATTTAAACCCTCTTTACGCATTTAAAAAAGGAATGGTGCATTTAATTTATGGCAGGTCTTCAACGCACGCGTTTTGCCGCAATAAGATGCAAATAAATGCAATTAAGTTAATTGTGTAACTGGTGGAATAAATCATTGGAACGGAACAGGCCGCGTGAAAATGGTCGATCTTTTACTTAAAAACCGCAACCACAGTGGCCAGGGCTCGGTGAAAGAAAAATAGTAGTAAGTTAAGTCAGTGAACGGTATCGCAGTGGATCACGACTGAGACACCATAATTTTTTTTTTCTTTTTGTTTTACTAGTGAAAGTTCGGACGGCTTCTCGCGATATGCTCGTCAGGTGCACGCCACAGACAATAGGCCAGCATTATGCATAATGAAATAACGTCACGCGATTTTTTGTCGATGGCAGCAATTTTCGAATTTAGCCTCATTTCCTTTGTTTGCTCTTTGAATGGCTATGTTACTACGAACACGCTAGCGTAAACATCGTAGGTATTGATATCAAGTACACAATATTACGTAATAAAACATTATGCATGGCCGGATTAAGAGAGATATTACTTATTTATGAGGCAAATAGACAAAATGTAGCCACATTTTTCTATGGCACAGAACAGAATAGAAAATATTTATTTGCATAGAATGTAGGTGAATTGTTACAAAATAATGTTTCGCGAGTTTTGTATACAAAGAAATTGCTCACTTTCGCAACTTAAATATTTTGAAACCATCTTGATATTATATAAGTTTTAATGGCTGTCCAAATTATGTCAGAAAAACTTAATTAAATTAGTAGGAATTTTGCTAATTGCTTCACAAAAACTAAGAATCTTAAATAAATGTTGATGTCATTATTAACTGTGTGGAAATATTTCATTTGTCATTAGATGGTTATCGCGGAAGCTATACAGTTAAATCTGAATAAGAGCGCGTTCACTTTGATGTGCGTATCAGCTGGGGCTAACAATAGATGTACCTACCTACCTACTGACGTTGACAAGCGAGTTCTTTTTATTTTCCACTCAATTAGAACTGGCACACCATGTCACTGCTTGTCATGCCATGCGGTATTTCGACTCTGTAAGGAAATGCGCACGCGCATCGAAATTCAAATCCTTCGATTTCAATTCTTAGTCATCCTAGAGGTTTTCCTTCGTATGTATGATGCAGTCATCTGCATCTCATGCGGCTGTATATAAATGTTTAGCTACTGCTAAATACAAGGTGGACTTTGTTGTCTGAAGTAGATGACTTCTTTAAAGTGGCCTGTAAGTACCAAGTCGTCATCATCTACCTAGTTTTTGTCCCAATTAAGTATCTACATAGTTATGTCCACATAACTATGTAAATACTTAATTACTCCTACTTAATTGTAATACTTAATTACTTAGCTGCGATGTCGGGTTTCAATCTAACACTAACCTGATGCAGCTGAATATCAGTAGGTAAGTATTGTATATCCTTCTTAGCATATTGATGGCAAAAACTTCAAACATCTTTGGCTGAAAATTCAGCTACGATCTCCGCTCACTTGCGCAGTCATAAGATCATCAAGTGCACAGGTATTGGTATTGTATTCTACTAGCTTCTGCCCTAGTGAAATTTTAACCTCCCCCCATTCACCCTCTTAGGGGTGGAATTTCTAAAAACCCTTTCTTAGTGGATACCTACTCTTCACAAAGAACACACCCTCCAAATTTCATGTCTCTAAGACCAGCGGTTTAGGCTGTGCGTTGATATATCAGTCAGTCAGGACTTTGAATTTTATATATATAGATAGATCTATCTAAGTCATCGTCATCATTCTCCTGTCCTTATCATAATTTATTTGGGGTCGGCGCAACATATCCTTTTCTTCCATACTTCTCTATTAATAATCTCGGTAGTCACCCCCTTTCTAACCATATCGTAATTCACTCAGTCCATCCATCGTTTCTTTGGTCTTCAAAACTTTCCTCACGACATTTTCCTCATTCTATCTAACCAAGTATAGACATTTAAATACAAACAACTTGGAAATTCTTCACAATTTAGAAAACAAACGAGATCGCGACATAAACAAAATTAATTATTAAAAACATTTTCTTGGGTCGTGTCAAACATGATTAACTTCTAAGCAACGCCCTGTAAGAGAGGCTTTACGTCGGCGTACAATCACGCACTGACGGCCATTTAATTAATATATCTTTATTATATTACTAGCTGACCCGGCAAACGTTGTTTTGCCATATAAATTATTTCTAGCTGCCCGACGCTACTTCGTTCGCGTGGTGTCCTACCCCTTCCCCTCCACTACCTCTACCCTACCCCACCCCTATCCTACTCCTACCCTACTCCTACTTTACTCCTACCCTACTGCTACCCTACTCCTTTTTTTTTTTGCGGATGGGTAATCATCAAATGACTCATCCCGCTCTGGGTGGAGCGGAAGGGAGTGTCAGTAAGAGTCTGTCTTACTGACTAAAACCCACCCGTGTTCCTTCCCTCTTCCGTTCCTTTATGTTCCGGGGTAGCGGTAACCCTTTCGGACAATCCCGCTGACCCGGCCGGCTTCGGCCCTAAGGGGGCTCCTTGATGCTGTCATCTCTTTGAGGCGCGCGTGGAACACTTACGCGCCGTCCGGCACGGGCCTGGTCCTGATCGGACGGTGAGCTACCCATTACTCTCCGTCCGCAGGCCCGCGCCTACGGTGGCCGGGAGTCGTCTCGCGGCTCCCGACCGACGCCCGGGGCGTCCCCCGCGGCGGCTGAGAAACCTACTAATACACTACTCCTACCCTACTGCTATAAAAAAAAAAGATAAAAGTATCCTATGTCCGTCTCGCTGGTTCTAAGCTACCTCCCCACCAATTTTCAGCCAAATGGGTTCAATCGTTCTTGAGTTATAAATAGTGCAACTAACACGACTTTCTTTTATATATATACACACATCAAAAGTGTCTAGGGATCAACATATATTTTTGCAATAACTTTTCTCCTGATTGATATTAATTAAAATTTTCTTTAAGGATTCATCAAATAAAGTGTTTCGTTTGTCACAGTAACGATAAACCAAGTCACCTTTGCATTAATAAAGAAATTTGCCATTTTCCTAATAAAGGGATTTTTGACATTTGAACCACTAACACAAAAGTTCGAAAAAAAGACTGAAATAACAGTTTTCTTTAAAATTTTATTGGGTAACTTAAACAATTAATAATCCGTGTTTCTACCGCGAACACTAACAACACAAGAACATCGGTTTGGCATACTCAAAATGAGTTCATCCAAATCACGCTGTGGAATGGCCGCCCATGTTCGTTGCAACAACAAAAAAAGGTCTTCTTGCGACTGGATACCCTCCATATTCGGCAGAGCTCTTCTCTGTAGCATATCCCATGCATGCTCAATCGGGTTCAAGTCTGGCGACTGAGCAGGCCAGGGCAGGACATTGATGTTAGCTGCGGCGAGAGTCTGTCTTACAACTCTTGCGGTGTGCGGTCGTGCATTATCATGCATTAACTGAAATAAGGGACCGATTTGCACTTGTAGAGGAACGATGACGTCTGATACAATCGTCTCAGCATAAATTTGAGCGTTGAGGTTGCCTCTGATCCAAATCAACTCAGTTCTTCCGCCGATCCAAATACCCGCCCATACCATGATGGTTCCACCACTATAAGGATGGACTTCCTGGCAGGATTTTAATCGCTGTTGGCGTCCAGGCGTTCTCCAGTGTCGTATACGTCTTGTATCCGGTCTCATACCAAAACGAGACTCATCAGAAAAGCACACGAAACGCCATTGTTCTTCTGCCCAATTTCTGTGTTCAAGAGCCCATTGATATCGAATCCTACGATTGTGCATTGCTATAGGTGGTACCCGTAGCGGTCTTCGGGAATGAAGGTTCACTTCATGCAAGCGGTTTCTGACTGTTTGGTCGCTAATTAAGTTCCCTGAAGAGTGATGAAGCCTCACGGCTAACATCATGGCGGTTATTGTTGGAGCTCTTCGAGTTAAGATTTGAATGTATCGGTCTTGTCTCCGTGTGGTGCAGCGATACCGTCCTCCATGGCGCTCAGCCACGGTACCAGTGCTTCGGTAACGTGTCCAAAGTCGACTGATAACACTCTGACTTGTATTCAGAGCTAAAGCCACAGTACGTTGCCGGGAACCAGCTTCTATCATTCCCACGGCTCTGAGCATTTCTTCCCTGCTTAAATGACGTCGCCGCTCCATAATAACGTTGGTTTTAATCAGTAGTAGGGAAACAGTAGCATTAATAATGTCTTCAATGCGTTGTATGTTTTTATAGGGAAAATATTGACAGCTGATTTTCATCTTTTACTCGAATTTGATTCACAGTTCCTGATTCAAATTATGAAATGCACCAAAAAGGATCCATATAAATTTATAAAATCATAAATTTATTACAAAGCCACATCTCAATCTCAAGTAATCCGCATAAAAATGCTTGATCCCTAGACACTTTTGATGTGTGTAGATTAGCCGCTGTTGCTCATTTCACGGGCTGTCAGAACCTCCGAAGATCCCCCCTTGTAACGATCTAACATGGAGAATAAATTGAATTTCATGTCGTGTATAATAATAATATCTAATACCTACATCTCATACTTTGAACACGATTACGAAGCAGTGTTGAGATAAAATAATTTATAGTTTTGTACGACTTTTTGCAGTTATTAGAGTAAGAACAATAGTGCTATTTACAATATTAACTGTGAGAATTATAGGAATAGGAAGTGTGTATTTTAAACGAATCTAAACTGCCGGAAGCGCATCACAACAAGGAGTTATTATGGCAAACACTTAAATATTTTTTTGCATAATTAGAAGAAGGTACGGTGGGGGTGGTGTGGTGTTCCATGGCTCGGAAAGCCGTTGGTCCCGGCTGTCATTCGTGGATCTTTGACAGTCGTTACGGGTCGTCAGAAGCCCGAAAGTCTGACAACCAGTCTTACAAAGGGGTTTCGTATTACTCCGTAACTGGGTTGTGGAGGTCAGATAGGCATTCGCTCCATGTAAAATACTGGTACTCAGCTACATCCGGTTAGACTGGAAGCCGACCACAACATAGTTGGGAGAAGGCTAGGCAGATGATGATGGAATTAGAAGAAGGTGGAATTGAACGACTCTTTGTCAAATAGCGCTAGCGTGAATCCAGTTCTTGTCCGTAGGCGATACCCTGTCTGGGTATCAGGGGTATTGACACGCCAGCTGTTGCCGTAGATTCAGTACGTGATTCTAAATCCCCAGAGTTGAAATTTTTCGTGGCTTATTTAATAAAAAAAAATGCTGTTCCATATATTTTGACCGCGGAGGCACTTTTTTAGGATACAGCAGATACTAATAATTTCAACACAGAGGGGACAAGAATCCGTTGTAACAGCTTTGGCGTGGATATCCATGCCACCCTGTAGGTACGATTTACGAACCTTAAATCCCTCCGAGAGATCCCTGCGTGCCACGGAGAGCACAACGTCTAGAACCAGTTTTCCTACAAATAGCTACGAAGCCTGAAAGTGGTCTAATCTTAAATATCCGCACAGCCCAACAAATTAGTGTTTACAATTAAGATGGCAACTCCACAACAAACATAATGGCTAGTCAGGCGTTGAAACCAACTCCATTTACATTTGCATCGATTCGATTCAGTTGAAAGTGATCAACGTATTCCAACTGACACTTTGATCAATGATCATTGATCATTAGACACTCAAACGCACCGCTGCAGATCCTCGGTTCAATTAGCCTGTATCTAGACGGAATCGAGAAATGATTGAGTTATTTCCTAGTTAATATCTTCAATATGATCTGTACGATTTTCTACATTAAAAGACTTGTTGGCTAAGTAAAAAACATTGGGACGACTTAAAAACTCACAACGATTCGTCATTGTTACTTTTTAATAAGGTACCGCGTCTTTTTATTGTTGAAATATTACTTTCTAAAGTTGATTAAAGACTGTATAAATACTTAAACATAATTGAGTCGGGTACTGCTTAGCAATGGAGTGATACATGCAGACAGCAAGTACCTATTATATAATATGAGATCCAATAAAGTAATTTAATATGACATGCAAAAGATTGTCCGTTAATAAATTCATTCGCTGATTTTCTACTATGCTTTCATGTGTCATAAACTAGTTAAAGTAGTGATGGGACGCTTTGTATACAAGCTGTCATGGAAGTTAAGAATATGAACGTCATAAGAATTAAGTTGTGTACTAGTGCAATTATAATTGTTGAACATCCACAATTTATGTCGCGTTACGGCGCCCAATAGGAGCTACTTTTGATCACGTTCGAGAACAACATGCGAATCTCAATACACGCACCGTAATCAGAAAGTATATAATTACTTGCCATATCAATTTATTAGAATTATCATCAGTTGGAGTCTCTTGGATTTTGAACTTTTGAGTTCCATTAGGTACACCTTATACCTCTGTAAGTAAATATGAACGAATAGATACTGACTGTCAGTGAGGTGGTTGAAGGCGGTGACGTCATCGTTGAGCCTGCCCTCCATCCGGCGCAGCTTGGTGCTCAGGTCTCGAGTGTGGAGGAACAGGAACAGTGTGCATGATACCGCCACCAGCGCGACTAACTCACTCGTCCTGAAACAATGCAAATACGTAATGATTAGAATAAGAAGTATAAAGTCTATTCAAACTTATGATTCAAATTAATTTTATTTCAAGTTAAACAAATATCAACTTTTATTTAATGGCAATTAAGTTGATTTCAGAGTGACTAGTACTATTGAAAAGGTTGTAACAATGTTTGAAGTTGTAGCGTAAACTGATGTTTATTGTGTAGGTTTTTAAGTTATTTTTCCATAAACTCATATTTGTTAACGTTTTTGGCAAATAAATCACGAATGCAGTATACGGTAACTGGTCTCGTAACATGTTAGGAACTGGAAGGGGACTAAACTTGATTAGAAGGTGAATTCATGAATTCACCTTCTAATCAAGTTTAAAAAGGTAAAGTTTATTTTTTGCATTAAAACGCTGTGCTAAACGCCCTAAATCACTTTTCAGCTGTAGAAATGCGTTTACAGGCACAAAGCTCGCATGCACAGACATTCTATGGGCTAAAACTTACATCGACCATAAATCTGTTAGTGAAGTATACTGGTTATTGCGAAATTATTCCCTAGAAGCTTAAAACTAGATTAAATAGAAGTTACCTACAGATCCCACGATATTAAAGACAAAGAGTTTTTTTTTACAAAAAAAAAAAAAACATTTCCTCTCAGAGCGCATCATTATCCAGCCAAGGGGCAGATTGAGCCATCCGGTAATCAGGACTTTTAAGACATGTGGTCAAGAACTCAAGACAGTCCACCGTTACTTTACCATTTATGAAAGTTTATACTAGATTCGTATGCCAACTAGTATAAAACTGTTTACATATCGGAAAGAAAATAATACAGACGCTAATAAAACGATTGTCTCCTTGGTTCACACGGATGTCGTTATTGGCTGCAGACAACTTCATCACTTCGTTTACCGATACTGATGATTTTATAGAGGTAATAAGCAATTTATAAATCGTAATAAATAAACTATTTATCTTTCTAATTGGTACAATAATTGAAAATACCGATTGTGAGATTAGCGCTCCTTGAAAGGCTCGAGGATAAATCGATTTCGCAACTCGAGTAATCGTTCGATTCCATCAACTACTCGTTTGACAACTTCGGCATCGGTTCATTAGTCTAATGTTCGAAGTCCAATCTTAGCTTCGAGTTGCGAAATATTGTCTGAAAAGAGATCCAATTTCTTGACATTTAAACCGGTTTTGATAAACCAATCTCTATTGCGGGTTCCTTCATATATTCAAGGAATGACTGATTTAAAAAAACGCCTGGCCTGTACGTGTTCATAGGTACTGTCTTATTAGTCTCATGGTTGCAAGCGCGACAGCTGAGCTGGAACTGAGTTCGCTTCGTGTGGACTGTAGATACTTACCTTTAGGATATTTTCAATCCCGAGTTTATGGCAAATAGGTAGTTTCATTACATGGAACTATTAATAATTTAATTATTTAGGTATTTTAATTTAACTTATGGCGAGATGACCTGGACGCGTATCGCGAGGGCTGGCCTCGCGGTACGCGTCCAGGTCATCTCGTCATCTTCAAGGTCTCGTCATCGTCATCTTCAAGGTAGCGCGGGAAGAGAGTTCCTGGAACGACTTGGGGACATTGCCCAACAGTGGGACAGAATCTGCTAAACAAAAAAAAAACACAAACAACATCTATCCACCAAATTACATCAGTTAAATTAGTAGTTAAAAAAGTTCATACACTCGTCTCACAAAACTGTAACACATACCTGGAGAATTGTGGGTGCAGGTTTACACCTACTCTTAACCCGGGGAAGAGAGGCGTCACGTTACCGTTACGTTATGTTAAATTCAAACTCGAAACTCAAAGCATTTATTTCAATTAAGCCATTAACAGGCACTTTTGAATTGTCAAGAAGTCGGTCAGTCAGAAAATATGAAGCTAGTTGCCCATTCCAAAGCGTAGGTACCTATGGAGAAGAACGGGCAAGAAACTCCATGGACACTTTTTAAATTACATTTTACAAAAATATTAGTTAAATCATTACTTTTGAATTTATAATTATTGAATGTGAGAACGATGTAAAAAATAAAAAAGACGTACGCGTTAAAAGCGTCCAAAGTACAACAAATAGTAACAAAACAACAATCCAAAAATAAAATTATTAAAAATAAGCCGAGGGAGCTAAGTGATAACCAGCCCCAACTGACAGCGCCCGTTCACGAACATGACGCATAGATCAGTACCATTCAGCTCAACTATTTTGAAGGGAGCTAAATGATCCAACGCCACCGTCAGCGAGACGTTTGAGTGAGCATGACATACTATCAGCCGCAACCCTGGCGGCTGATAGTATGTCATGCTCACAATGTTTAAAATTCAGACGAAGATTATATTCTGACAGCTCTCTGATAACAGGCGTAATGTGACATTCCTACTTTCTCACAAGCAACTTGCTCGACTAAGGTACAGTGCGACATCATGTTTTGTGTAGCACGAGCTCTCTTTCTCTGATAGCCTTGGAAGCATGGAGTTTTATTGCCTTGTTTGGTATAAACTTTCCAATTCTAAGTAGGTACTTACAGTAAGCCCACTACTTAAAAAACAAACTATTTGGTCATGTCAATGGTGCTTCTGGTATTTTATGGAAGATGTTTTACTGTTTTGATTTTTCAGAAAGTCGAGATACATTTTAATAATAATCGCTTCCATCAGGCAGGGTGACGTTTGGTTAAAACACTGGTTTCTTCATTCAAGTGACAAATTACCATTAACAGGAAAACGTTTAAATAAAATAAAATAGCATTTATTACCCAAAGAGGCAAGTTGTATTTTATTTTATTTATTTTAGGAAAACTTACAGCTAAACAAATACAGTAAGTAATAATTTATACAAAATAAGGTCAATTACAAGTTTCCACGTGTAGAATGTATGTTATATCATTAGTCCCAGCGTGAAATAGCGAGCCTTCCAAGAATTATTAAGAGAAATTATTGTACTTAAGTAAGCAATAAGGAAGTAAAAAACCCGGTAAATGGCAAATATTTACCAATTACTTACTAATCAGAAGTAAACCCACGTAAGTCCTAAGAACATCTCTCTACTGACGGATGGATTACGACACGGCAGGTAGGTACTTTTCTCTATTGCACTTTGCACTACTAGTGCTAATTCCCTTTCCCTTGTACCGGCTTACCGGATTAGACAAGTGGTCAGGTGCATCAAAATGTTCAAGTAAAAGCTACCGGTAGATAATCCTTTCACTGACAGATAGACACTTTCGTTTCTCTGCCGTTAAATTAAAAATAAACGTGTCTTGTTCGAGTAGTTTAGGTAATGTAAGCAAACAAAGAGATGATGGACATGAGTGATTTTATTTTAGTTTAGGCAGTAAAACTTTGGATTCCTAGAAAAGCGGTTCCTTCCGTCATATTATAACGGCCGTCAAATCTGTAATTGTATTGTATTTGGACACCCGTTATTGTGTGACCGTTCACCATTTTCTTGAAAAACCAAAGCTTAAGCAGGATATTATATTCATACCCATTTGTAAGCCTGGTTTAAAAAAAAATACAATTTTAAGAAAGCTTACGGACTAATTACACATAAATTGTAACGAAATAGTAAACAACTGACTATTGCTTAATTACAAGCTTCCACTTAGAAATAACCTATATATAATACCTACCTAAATATTGCCAAATCGAAGCTCAATTTATCTTATTGTCGCCGAATTTTAATGCTCTTCACGAAAGTATGTGTGAAAGTAGGTACGTCATTTATTTAGTAAAACTGAAAGAAGAATCAGTATTAAAACATCGTTGAAAAGACCTCAATGTCTTATTAACTCGTTAAAGATTTTTCACGTACATGTTTATGACAGGTACCCACGAAAGTGTATAAGAAAGAAAAAGAAAGTGCATCTTTTATTGCGTGTAACTGAATGATTTATTATTAGAAATGAAATATGAATAATACTTACCTGCAAATTACTAAAACGGTGCCACGCTCTCGCTTTTCAGAGACCTATTTTTACCTCTGTGTAACTATTGCATCCGTCTAATCAAAGCCTAGTTTGTATATATGGATAAATAAAACGATTTAAAATACTTGGTCAGTTACTGTAAAGAATTAGGACATGATCTAATAAGTACCCATAATCCTAAGTAATATTATAAATGCGAAAGTAAATTTGTTTGTTACCTTTTCACGCATAAACCACTGAACCGATCATTCTGAAATTTAATATACGATGTCAGGTGTACAGAAACGGGGTGTCAGGGCAGAGGGGTGTCAGGGCAGAAAACCTCCACGTGTGCCCGGGGACTGGGGTTCCTTTCTGGATACGTCCGGGGGGAAGACCAGTGTTCGGGCCGGTGCATCCTGGGGTGCGGGCAGCGATTTCACATTGGGATTATTTCCCAGTGGGATTTCGCTGTCCGCATGCTAATGTTCTGCCAGGACGATCGCCCCACACAGATCGCTCTGAGTAGCAGAGCGACAATTGTGGGGGGTCATAGTGGGCCTGGTGTGCACTTACCCTGCCGCCGGGCAGGCAGGAGGGGCAACCCTCCTGCCACCGCTAATCTCGTAGCCCTGGAGACAGTTAAGGTCATGTCTCTGGCTGTTGAAGGGGGTCGAGGGCCTTGGCTTAACCGCCCGGACCGCGAGGAAGATTAACCTCTATAAAAAATTCCCCAAATCTCCAAGCGGCGGCGCACCGTGAGGGAGGTTGTAAGCTTGGCTAATGGGTAGCTTGATTTAGTCGCTAGTGCGAACCGTTAATTTTGAGCAACACAACTTGAAGAATATACTCGTGGGAACAACATGGATACAATTTTAAAAACACAACCAAAACCAACAGAAGAGGTGAGGAGTGATGCGGGGTCGGAGTCCGACGCCGCATCTGGAGGTGCGAGCACGGGAGGCTCAGGGAGCCCCTGTCGTGCCAAGAAGGTGGCCGCTGCGAAGAAGAGCAAGCGGCCAAGGTCAGAGGACAGCCAGGGGTCGTCCTCCGACGGAGAGCTGGCCTCGGCTCGGAAGATCCCCACCAGTAGGCGGGGTGGAGTCCGAGAGCGAGGCAAGGGGAGGGGGCTCACTGCCCGTGAGGTGGCCGAAAGAGCGGAGGAGCCCACAAAGGAGGGGGGGACCGGTCGCGCGGTCGCTTCGGGGCCCTCTAGCGACGAGGCGGGGGAGGCTAGTGACCCTGAACCCGAGGCGGACAGCAAGCGCAGGTTTGCGGCAGTCGTGGAGGCCGCGATCCGAGACGTGGCATTGAAGAAGCTCCAAGCTTCTAAGAACAAGGCCGTAGTCTCGGCGACGGCCTCCATAATGGCGGCAGCGGAGGCGGCCAACTACACCGGCCCCTCGGCCGGCGAGGTGGCTGAACTGCGGGCGGAGGTCGCCCGCCTTACGGCTGCCATGGAGCATCTCCAAAAGGAGAATGGGAGGCTCCGGGCAGACCTGGCCGGCCTGCGGGTCACCGGGGGCGCGCAGGCGAAGACGCCGAGCCAGCCCGTCCCAGTAGAGAACCAGGTCCTCAGCCTGGTTCGACAGGAGTTGGCGGCCTTCCAGGCGCGGTTCTCCGTCCTGGAGGGCATAGTCCTGCGCCCCCCTCTGGCGGGCGGGACGGCCCCGGGGCCGAAGGCGGCCTCATACGCGGCTGCTACGGCAGCTGCCGCCCCTAAACCCGGGCCGTCTGGCCGGGCCCAGGCGCCGGCTAAGCCGGCGTCGGCCAAACCGGCGCCGGCCAAAACGGCGCCGGCCAAACCGGCGTCGGCCAAACCGGCGTCGGCCAAACCGGCGTCGGCCAAACCGGTTTCGGCTGGAGGAGCCTCGGCGCCGGCTGGCGGGGCCCCGGCGCCTACCGGCAACACCCCGGCGCAGGCCCGGAAGAGGGGCAGACCGGCACGGGAGGTGAAGGCCCCAGAGCCAACGCCCCGCCCCCAAAACCCTCCCACTTCTCCCACGACCGACGCCGAATGGCAGGTGGTCGGGGAGGCGGCCAAAACGATTGTGGAGGGCCGATAGGCTTCTGGTGGGCTGGGTCTCAGCGCAGGTTAAACTGCTGGAACCCAAGCCTCTGAGGTGCTACCGATGCCTTGTGGGACACCACGTTGGCATCCAGTGCATGTCGGAGGTGGACCGCAGCACACTGTGCTTCCGCTGCGGTCAGCCCGGACATAAGGCCGGCTCGTGTAACGCCGCGCCGCACTGCTTCGCATGTGCGGCTGCTGGCAAGCCGGCCGATCACCGGGCGGGGAGCAAGTCCTGCGCTCCACCCGCCGGAACCAGGAGGAAAGGCAGGCCCTCCGCCACCGTCGCCACCACCACCGTCGCCGCCGCCGCTGCCGCCGCCACCAACGCCGCTGCTGCCGCCGCCACCACCGCCGCCGCAACCGCCGCCGCCGCCGCCAGCACCACCGCCGCCGCCGCCGCTGCCGCCGCCGCCATCGTCGAGGGGCCCTCACAAGGGGCCCGGGAGGGGGCTGAAATGGAGGAGTAATGGCTCCCCTACGCCTCCTCCAGGCGAACATCAACCACTGCGCCTGCGCTCAGGACCTGTTGCTCCAGAGCGTGGCGCAGTGGTCGATTAACATCGCCGTGGTCGCTGAGCCGTACTTTGTCCCGCTCAGGGATGACTGGGTGGAGGACCTGAGCGGCTCAGTGGCCATACTTTCGTCGGCCGCCGCCGGCACCCCGTCCCTCGAATGCGTCACGAAGGGACAGGGGTGCGTAGCAGCACGGTTCGGAGAGATAGTAGTAGTGGGGGTGTACTTCTCTCCGAACCGAACTCTCGCCGAGTTCCACAATTCTTTAACAGAGTTGAGTGTCGTCGTCGCCGGAAACCATCCCTTCCCCGTGCTAGTGCTCGGGGACTTCAATGCCAAGAATTTGGCCTGGGGTTCCCGTTACACGGATGTGCGAGGCAGGATGGTGGAGGACTGGGCTCTGGAAACAGGCCTGGTCGTCCTAAATCGGGGTTCTGTTCCCACGTGTGTGCGGATGCGGGTTGAGTCCGTGGTGGACATCTCGTTCGGCAGCCCCGCTCTGTCACAACGCGTCATTGACTGGCGCGTCATGGAGGGGGTGGAGACCTACTCCGACCACCGGTATATCCGGTTCGACGTCTCCGCCCAGACCTCTAGCGCGCTGGTCCAACAGGCCCCGAGTGGTCCGCGGTGGGCGCTGAAGCAGCTGGACCGGGAGCTCCTCCTGGAAGCCTCGATCGTGCAGGCCTGGGTGTCATCACCGGACAGGCCTGCCAACATCGACGATGAGGCGGAGTGGTCCGGGAGGCCATGTCCGAGATCTGTGACGTGGCAATGCCCCGAGTCCGGCCAGGACGCGCCCGACGTCAGGTGTAATGGTGGTCGCAGGAGTTGGAGACGCTACGCAAGGCGTGCGTCGATGCGCGACACCTGTACACCAGGCACCGCAGGCTCCGCATTCGCCCTCCGGATGCGGAAGCCACGGAGGCGGAGCTGTACGAGGGATACAGAGCGGCGAAGACCGCCCTCCAAGAGGCTGTCCAGCGGGCCAAGGATGTGGCCCGCGAGGAGATGGTGGAGACTCTGAACAGAGATCCGTGGGGGCGCCCTTATAAAATGGTGCGGAATAAACTCCGCACCTGGGCCCCCCCGCTGACGCAGAGTCTCCGCCCCCAGCTGGTGGAGGAGGTGGTGAGCGCTCTGTTCCCTTCACGGGGGGAGCACACTCCCCCGCCCATGGCTCCGCCAATTGCGGTGCCCGAAGCGGACCACGCGGACGTCGACGACATCCCTGCTGTGACCGGGGTAGAACTGAGAGCGGCGGTAGGTAGGCTGAAGGCCAAAAATACCGCCCCAGGACCCGACGGCTTGCCAGGTAAAGCCTGGGTCCTGGCCTCGAGGGCTCTCGGGCCTCGACTGGAGGCGTTCTTAAGCGCATGTTTGGAGAGAGGCCAGTTTCCACGCCGTTGGAAGACGGGGAAGCTGGTCCTCATTCGGAAGCCAGGGCGCCCTGCGGACTCTCCGTCCGCATACCGGCCCATCGTGCTGCTCGACGAGGTCGGCAAGCTCTTTGAGAGAGTGATTGCGGGCCGCCTCGTCGGGCACCTGGTGAGGACGGGGCCGGATCTTGCGGACAGCCAGTTCGGTTTCCGCAAGGGGCGCTCGACGGTGGACGCCATCATGCGCGTGAGAGCCCTCACGACGGGGGACGCGGTGTCCCAGGGTGGGGTCGTCGTGGCGGTGTCACTCGACATCGCCAACGCGTTCAACACCCTCCCCTGGAGCACCATTGTGGAGGCACTCCGGTATCACCGGGTGCCGCCCTACCTCCGTCGAATAGTCGAGGCGTATCTGACGGAAAGAGCCGTCAGCTACCCCGGTCGCGATGGGGAGTGGAACCGGGATGTCGTGCGGTGTCCCACAGGGATCGGTCCTGGGGCCGCCTCTGTGGAACATCGGGTACGACTGGGTGCTGCGCGCCGACCTCCCTGATGGCGTCAGCGTGGTTTGCTACGCTGACGACACGCTGGTCCTGGCGCAGGGGAGGTCGCATCAGGCGGCGGCCGACGCGATGACACGCGGGGTTGCGATAGTCGTGGAGAGGATCCGGCAGTTGGGTCTCGAGGTGGCATTGCACAAGTCCGAGGCCATGTCGTTTCATGGGCCCCGGAACGCGCCGCCATCGGGATCCCAACTAACGGTAGGAGGGGTTCACATCGGCGTCGGGATGACGATGAAATACCTGGGTCTCGTCCTCGACAGCCGGTGGAACTTCGTGGAGCATTTCCGACGTTTGGCCCCCAAACTGGAACGGGCCGGGGCCGCCTTCAAGCGGCTCTTGCCCAACCTGAGGGGGCCAAACGCCTCCTGCCGGAGGCTTTACGCGGGGGTCGTGCGGTCCATGGCCATATACGGGGCCCCGGTGTGGGCGCGTTCACTGCGGCGGCGAGCCGCCCACTACCTGAACGCGCCCCAGAAGGTGGTAGCCATAAGGGCTATCCGGGGCTACCGCACGATCTCTGGCGAGGCGGCAAGCCTCCTTGCCGGACTGCCGCCATGGGATCTGGAGGCGATAGTCCTCGCGCGCCTGTATGAGTGGCGCGCGGAGGCAGTACGCCGGGGGGAGGATCCGCTTCCGCGGCAAATCGCTGCGGAGCGGACGGATCTCCGGCGCGATCTCATGGCGGCATGGAAAGAGCTGTCGCAACCCAGCGCAGGGCACGCCGCGATAGCGGCGATAAGACCCCTCTTTGAGGAGTGGCTAGAGAGGCGTCACGGCGCCCTCACCTACCGCCTGACGCAGGTCCTCACCGGACACGGAAGTTTCGGGAGGTTCCTGCACATCATCAGGCGGGAGGAAACGCCCGGGTGTCACCATTGTCAGGATCGCCCAGAGGACACGGTGGAGCACACGGTGGAGGTCTGCCCCGCTTGGGCGGAGCACCGCCGTGTCCTCGTAGAGGCGATTGGCAGCGACGGCGACCTCTCGCGTCCGGCCCTGGTGCAAGCCATGGTCCGGGGCGAGAGGGAGTGGGAGGCAGTCACCTCCTTCTGCGAAGCAGTCATGCTAGCGCAGGAGGTGGCGGAACGGCTCAGGGAGAGAGCCTCCCGTCCCAGCCGCCGCGGGAGACGCTCCGGGCGTCGGGAGCCGCGTGACGACTCCCGGCCACCGTAGGCGCGGGCCTGCGGGCGGAGAGTAATGGGTAGCTCACCGCCCGATCAGGACCAGGCCCGTGCCGGACGGCGCGTACGTGTTCCACGCGCGCCTCAAAGAGATGTCAGCATCGAGGAGGGGCCCCTTAGGGCCGAAGCCTGCCGGGTCAGCGGGATTGTCCGAAAGGGTTACCGCTGGCCCGGAACATAAAGGGCTAAGGAAGGAACACGGGTGGGTTTTAGTCAGTAAGAGTCTGACACTCCCTTCTGCTCCACCCAGAGCGGGAGGGGTCATTTGATGATTTCCCATCCTCAAAAAAAAAAAAAAAGGTGTACAGAAACGGACATACCGTTCGTCCCGAAAACAAGCGCTGTTCCCGAGGAAAACAACAATAACGTTATTATGATAATAGATGGCGCCACGTGTCTGGTCAGCTTGGGTCAGCTGGGCATCAATAAAGGCTATCTGTCTATTAATTATTAATTTCGCAATCCGATTTTGAAACAATGTAATTTAGGCAATCTATGTCGCCTACTCGTCTTGAACAAGCATGGTGATCAATGCTCGTGCCTTCTCCGTGCAAGAAGCGGCATTTGCCCTGCAGTGATTACAATAATATGCTGGTAACACAGAATCTACTAGCATACATATAGATCCTAGATACCTACCTAGTACAACTTAACCACGGGAGTGTACTAAGCTGTGCAATAAAAACGCGAGGACCACTGCGAACGATGACCACGATGACCTTATTGAAGTGAAAACTTCTTTAGGTGCGTTGGGCATTTTTTGAGATGGAAAAACCATTGAACTCGCGCCACGGTTACCGTAAGCGACACCGCGCGTGTTTTGTTTATAAGACGATTCAAAAAAATATCCGCTTCGGATGTGTTCGGCTGTCCTCGGGATGTACTCCGTTTTAATGTATATCCTATATGTCAGTGAGTGATGGTAAAGTATTCTGTTTGTGTTTTGTTTTCACTTCTGGCGGCACTCCCGGAGTGCCACTGTTTTTTTTTTTCAATAAATATTTTATTCTTAATATTTTGACATTTTTTATAATATTTTTACAATTTGACAATTTTATATTTGACATTTTATTTATTTTTATTTTTATTAGATTCTGACTATTTTATAATTTTACTGTTTTTGACAAATTTAATTTACTTATTATTTTTAAATGATCACAATTTTGTTTTGGGTTTTTACACTTTTTACCTGTTTTGAATTTAATATTATATTTTATAAGTAATTTTAATGTATGAATTTGAAACTATGGACTAGAATGATGTCTGAAATAAATAAATTGTTGTTATTATTATATCACCTTAACCACGCGGGAGTGTACTGTGCAATAAAAACGCGAGAACCACTGCGAACGATGGCCATGCCTTATTTTTTGCGGCTCACTCCTCTTAGCAAGTCATGCGTGCAAGGTATCCTGCAGACGCGTCACTCGTCACTGTAGACCTATTAATAGATGAGGACAGTAACTGCCAGTGTGGAAGAAGATCTTGTGCAAACAACTTTGATAAAAAAATGTTTGTCTGATGCGGCTTTCATGCACTGCCACTGTCTATTATGTACTCGAGGTAAATTATATTCCTTCGCTTGATTGCATATAGGTATTTAGTTTATTACTAGTAATGGATGATGAGTTGTCACTCTTATCAGGAAACTTTATTCAGCCGAGTAATTGCGCAATAATAATAATAGGTAATCATTTTATTATCAGGCCACTAAGGCCCATAGATAAAACACACAAAATAATCTTATAAAATAATAAACTAATACATATTAAAAAAAAACCTTAAAACTATGAACTATACACGTAACATTGTCAGCGTCATGTTTCGCTGCCTGGTGTCGCGTAACCGTCCTCGGAAACGTCGATATACGACATCTTTCGGCCAAAAGTCCTTTTTCAGACTTATACACTATCAGTATACAGTCAGTGTGTATCAATTGCGTGATTTAGCAGTTGAGCAGAAACATTTTTCGAACATATCAAGCAATGGATTAGGAATAGACTGAGTCATTCGGGACAAAAGGACGCACTTTTTATTATTTGTCTTCACTGAGCCGAAACTATTACTGTAGTGATCTTAGAGGCCAAAAAGGGCCTAAAGTTAAAATAAAGTCACAAAAATTAACTAAGTTTATTTATCTTAATATTTTTTTTGCCATCGACACGCTAACAAGAAGAAGTGGGGTCTTAGAGTCTCAAAGCAAATTAATTTAAGAGCATTAGTACTAAGATTTCATGATTTATAGGTAATCATTGACCACTCTCCTCTCCCAATCCGTCAGGTTCGTAAAACTACTGAACAACGCACCGATATTCATAAAATCTGAAGACAGGCGATTACTTACGGAACATTTAAGTAGATACGGAACATTTAAGTAGAACAAACAGTAAAATATCAATTAGGTTCAAAGATATAAATATTGCAGCTAGGGGAATAGCTTTCAGCGTCCGTCTTGATATTTATAAGTACTATAATAAAATTAGTAGCTATCCACTTAATTATGTACGGTCAATTACACACTAGCTCTACAAAATACGCCGTTACTGCCACGGAAATAAGACGCTGTCAATATCAATAAGATGCAGTTGAATGTACACTAGCGGTCCAGCCCATAGAATATAGATTGAAATGTAGAAGGAACATTTTCTTTGATATTAATGGTGTACCATATTTTACATAAATAAACTTTACGATCTATAAAATTAAAGTTGATTGATAATGTTTTATATAGAAAATCTGCAAACCATAATCTGTATATAGTTGACACACATAATATACATACACCGTGTTCTTCACGTTATACATAAACTTTGTCAAACGCTTCTATAGCTTTTACAAATTAAATCTAACCAATGAAATAGTACTTAAAAAGGCTTCGTTACAAAGATATTTATAATTTAATTTAGGGCTGATTTTTCAATCATCTGAAAACTTTATTCGAGGACTAATTTTGAAATTTTGACAGTTATTTCATACCAAAACTCACAAATGTCACTTTTATTCCTCGAATAAAAGTTATCTGGCGATGGAAAAATCAGCCCTTAATGAAATTTTATTGAGCTATGCAGTAAGAAGGGGTCTTTACTTATTTTTGACAAGTTTCAGCCCGCCTAATCTTATGAATGAAAATAAGTACGTCTGAAATAAAAAATAAAAAACAAGAATTCGTTAATGTGTCCATAATGAAAAATTCTTATTTCCATGGTCTAAACATCTAGTCGAAGTTTATGTATATCGTCCGGAACACGGTGTATAAAGTCCTCAAGACCGTATTTCGGCCACGGCGGCCTCCGGCGCGGGAGTGTATCGGGAGTCTTATTATGCGGGAGTATATTATTTTTCTATAACTCCTGCGTACCTGACTAATCTCCATTGAGATTCGCCAACGCGTGACCGAAAACGGTCGGGGAGGCTATTATTATTATTATATTATCAAGGGAATTAATTAAGGGATTTATCCTTTTATTTCTTCATTATAGACATTCAACAATCTACTCTGTGCACCGGTAGCACTAAAAATCATGTCCGATTTCCTTTACCCAGTAACGCACAGCTTAGCGCTTAGAGTTCACAATCGAGTGCGCGATTAAATATCCCCGCGATATTTTTACGTCCGTCCAAACGTGGGCTTAGAGAATGGTAAACGTTTATAGGTAAACTGGTCCCTTTATAGATTATTTCTTTGAAGCAGGGTTTACTTGATAGCGATAAAAATAAAATCCTAAGTTCTCGTAATTGAAAGGGTTTTATGGGTTTCATTTTATAAGTTGTAAAGAACTGTTTAGAGGTACTTCTCTAAAAGTTTTAATTCCATCATTAAATAAATAATTATAGAAGGTACTTACCATAGATTCATACAAGACATTTCTAAGGTACTGACCGCGGGCATAAAAAGCCCTTAATTATTATTGATGTTGTAACTTTCCTAATATTAGCGCTGGCAAGTCCTCCTTCATGTTCTAATTATAATTAATTATAAAGCTATTTTTGCTAGTTTATGCTTATGTTTTAAATGAAGCATGTTTGGATGGGTACTGAGTTTTACCTTCATTTTTGCGACATACCTACCTAGTACGTAGGTACTAGCTGCTAAATAGGCCAAAACTAACCGTTGTCCATTGTTTTCTGTGCATTAGCCCTATTTCCTCTACCTAGATAACTAGATTTTCCTTCTTCACTCTTGACAGAGCGGCCGTGGCCTGGATGAATTGTGTCCAATCGCAGGTGTAGTCGTAGCTTGCCTCACGATCTCTCTTCATCTGGTTCTCTTAGATGAAAGTCTGGCGCATTCATTAACATGAAGGGCCTTAATCGGTCTACCTCATCGGTGACCTTAGACATGGTATTACCATCTACTTTGCCCTGCACCACTAGACACTCTAAGGAGTCACACTATTCCGTCTTGAGACATGACCACAGTAATCAAGACTGTACTCTAGTACGCTGTTTGATGCCGAGATCTTGGAGCATGGAGACATTCGTGAGGAATTCTGTCCATGACATCCCAAGCATTCTTCTCTAGCACCAGATTTCTAGAGCATTTACTTTTTTCTTTTCCAGTTCTCGTAATGTCCACGTCTCAGCTGCGTATAGTAAGTAATATGGGGAATACGACTGTACGGACGAGCCTGATCTTAGTGACCTTACTAATATTGCGATCCTATGTAGATAACTACATAGACAATAATCTTGACGTTATCGGAACTACGAAAGTTAAACTTAGTTGCAATCCATACCAAGTAAAACAAGTAGGTATATGTCGGATGGATCCAAGAACAAGTTTCATTGAACTCCATACTTTCACTAAATTCCAACAAAAACCTTTAAAGGACATATTTGTCCTCGAAGATATAAAACGTCCACGCGGACTGACAAGTCACAAGAGTAAATAAAATAGAAAGTGGTCGTCGCATGTTTGCGGACCACACGTGGTACAAACTACAAATGGCCACATATGGCACTGCTAACTCCATTGCCAAAGAGAAAAACTATTGTATTATGATTTTATTACATCTCTACGTGGTTTGGTAGACAATGAGGATGGCATGTTATTGTCATACAAGAATAAAAGTAGGCCGTTTGTAACTGCCTTTCGACAACGTTATAGAGGAAAGAAAGAAGAAATTGCTTTATTGGTCAGCGGCTTTGAACGTATCCAATTGTCTATGTTCTGCTTTTAAATTCGAGGCCAATTCTAATCGAATTGCCCTCCAATATACATACAACGAATTAGCTACAGATACCGATAGAGCCTTACTACGAGCGTACTTTACCGTAGGCACTTGATATTAAATGTTGTGTATAGCAAAATAAATATCGTCCCAAGGAGCTAAGAAGCCCTGGGTGGTTTTTAAAATTCCGACAGCAGGATTGTCCGAAAGGGTTACCGCTGGCCCGGAACATAAAGGGCTAAGGAAGGAACAGGGGTGGGTTTTAGTCAGTAAGAGTCTGACACTCCCGTCCGCTCCACCCAGAGCGGGAGGGGTCATTTTGATGATTTCCAACATGAAAAAAAAATGCCATAAATTTATTGGAAAAAGCTTGACTGCGGGGTAATTCCGTAACACACTAACAGTAGGAATGGCTTTCACTGTGACAGTTTAACAACATTCATTGCCTTATTAACGTTGTTGAGCAGACAATAGCTCGAACCTATGTATTTTACGGTGTGTACATAAATTATAAAATAAATAAATAAACATATTTATGAAGCAATGGATTAGCTATAACCATTCAAAATTATTCAGATTGTGACTTATAGTGTGTTACGCAATTAGGGTGCTGGTTCCGCAGAACTATACTGCAAATGGGCCTGCGCCCATTGGCGGCACGGCACGGCAAGGGATTTTTATGCGACAAATAGAAATATAACTTAATAGTATGACAATAAAATTGAAATTTCAATGACACGGTATGTCTAAGGATACCCTAGCTTTGTTTTTGCACCTACGATGATTATCATTGAAATTTCAATTTTATTGTGATTCAATTAAGTTACATTTTTATTCGTCGCATAAAAATCCCTTACCGTGCCGTGCCGACAGTGGGCGCAGGCGCTAAGTCAGTTGTATGACCTTGTATGACCCTTCGCGAACTATGTATGTGTCGATAGTTATGTTTACCGCCCTATGAATGGAATAACAATAATATTTGCACTTGTAGCGGTTATAAATTACAGACTACATTTCACAGTAGTAATAAAACATAAAACCCATATATCTATGTTTATGTAGCATGTGTAAACAGAAGGTGTGATCGCGTGCGCACTAAACTTAACTCGACACGTGCCGGCGCCGGCGCAGGACGCGAGACAAACGGCCCTGTTGCCGCCACCACTCATGTCACACGCACGTGTATTAAAAAGGATAATCTCTGATCTAACAAAAACTATTTATAGACCATCAACATTGTTACAAAGTAATTATAGGGTTGGTCGCTATATTTTTAATTGTGCAGTAAATTCTTTGTCTGTCGTTAAACTGAGCTTTAATTAACGATTATAAACCTAGTTTGTTGCCAGTTTTATGGATTTTAAATCTAGACGGGAAAAGAATTAAAAGAGAAACTCTTCATCTCGGTTAAAGAATCGTTCAATTTTTGGAAAGCAAAAAGAAACAAATAAATAAACAAACCTTTGACTGACTGTTACTAGGGGCCTCCTACTCTGAGTAAGATTTATTTTCAGCATTGGGTCGCGATTTAATTATACAGTAGGCCGTTTAGTGCTACAGAGAACAATTTAGAACATTTCTTCCGCTTGAATAAACAAATAAAATAAAACGAAACCAGCACGAAGAAGTTCACGGCGAAATCACTAACAGATTACTTTTAATTGTTGTCATTGTTCACTGAACACGGCATAAACAACTTAATCTTGATTCTAGGACGATATCAGATAGAAAGTAATACAAGTTTTCACGCCTTTTATCCGTAACATTCATCCTGACACGGTTAAAAACGTTATTTCTTTGTTTACTAAACAAAAGCAGTCATAATTTTAATTATCTACATAAAATCTTGTTTCCATTCATCTCGACATGAAAATCGCACTTGGCACAAATCCCGTATCGCGGCCATCGAAATAAATAAAATAAACCTATAAAAAGACAGGGCATTAAAACTGCACTTTATAGCACTGGCTCACTTTTACATATTCTCTTTTATTATTGTTTAACACCAATCTTCTACTAAAATATAATAAAGCTGAATAGTTTGCTTGTTTGTTTAAACGCGCGAATCTCTGGAACTACCAGTCGGATTTGAATTTTTTTTTTTTGCATTTGATAGCCGAATTCTTAATGAAGGTTATACAGGCCGTTTAATATTAGGTACCTATGCAGGAGTCGAGCAAAAGGACAAAAAGAACCCTAGGCGAAAACGAGTTAGAAGCGCTTTGGGCGAGGAAGTTTTATAAAAATGCGACGTTATTTTAGTATATTGTGTATCTTACGACTTCCACGCAAACGATCTCGCGAGCAGAACTTAGAAAAGAGATAAATATCTTCGTAATGAAACAAAACCACAGTGCACACTTGTTCTAAATATCAGTGGGTTAAATATACCTACACCTAGATTGGTTTTCTCCGCTGAAGCTTGATATTGTTATAACCAGAAAGCTGGGCAAACGAGATCGTCTCTCATAACCACATGCAGCATTCCAATAAGCGGTGGTCAGTAGGTACCTACGTGTCAATTCGCAATGGCGCCTATAAGGAAAGTTGTCTGCAGGACCCAAATGTGTCACAAGATTAGACTTTCATGACTACCTTTTTGTATAACTAGTCAAACAAACATTTACCTACTTACCTACAGAATTCAAATCTCAAATCGTTTATTGCAATCTAAATGTACAATTACAGGTGGTAAATAAAAAATATTAGAAACAATTATGGACCCTGTCGGGCACAGGAAATGTTTAAATAAGTAGAGAGACGAAGAGCGCTTTATTAATTTTCCTTGCTACTAAGTTACAATTATTTTATATCTTATTATTACTTATGTATTTATATTTCCATTCATTCACTTATTCTATTAATACTTTATATGCAGGTCTATCTATTCAAAGTTCCTAGAGAGATAAAAACCTACCTATTTTATTTATCACTAGGTTGGTATACTTTTAGCACTTACCTTATAATCAGAGCATGACATAATTATAAGAAGAGCTGCCTCACTTTCGTGATCAATTAATCAATAGGTAATTTACCATTAGGACCAGTAAGTAATACCTAATTGAATTTGACCCTTGAGTTGTAAGTATAATCTACCCTATTGCAACATTACCTAATCTGAAACCAAAAGCTCATCTTTATTAATTAATTGATATAAGCAAATTGGTACGCTATGTCAGTGTAGGTAGATAAATGGATTTACGACCATCGCATGTGTGTTAACTAAAATCAATAGCAACCAATGTAACGCGTCATAGGTACTCTCCTATACCAACAGTACCGCATTCTACTACTGCAGATCATAATAATTATTTGTCTGTAAAGTACAAACAATAGGTAGGTACTAAGCAAGCGTCTGCTCACCTACTTATACAATCAGTGTCATTTCCCTCATTTATCAATATCATTGGCACGCAGTGATCCAAATCCAGGCACCACATAAATACAATGAGCAATGCTTCATCAATTACGTCTACCTATTATAACGCATCAGTAGGTTCTTGTTATATTAACCTATAAATAACTTTCACAGGCGGCGCGGCGCAAGCGCATCGATCTCCCCGCGCGTATATCAAGCCGCGAAAGGCCCATCTTATAAATCTAAATCATTTTTATATGTTGAACTATCGATCTAGTTTATTACATCATTTTTTAATAGACGACTTCATGTACCTACCTATTACATAATTTTTAATGGAATTCAGGTTGTAGCTTGACTCATTCGAATACCATATTTGAAAGTAATAAATAATCGATTTATGCTATGTTTGTGTTCAAATTCCCACACATATTTTGGACTTACGGAAAAATATGGCTAGCATAAGGTAAAGGTCGCATGGCAACAGCTGCTTGTAAAATTCTGACAGGTATATATTGAGCTGCAACTGGTTTTACAGGAAGCCAACCTTAACAATGTCGGTTATATATCAGCTGTTAACCCTTTATTAGATGGTGGAGAGGTTAACAGCTAATATGAGCTAAAGTAGAATGCAATTAGCAGTTGCTTCACGTCAATAGTGTATCGTATGGAGTCCGAACTAAGGAACTTTAGTTATTTTCCTAACTTTTAACTTCAAACAATTCCGATACTCGTTCGCACGTTTGCAACCTGGAGTGTTTCTCATTCTACTCGTAAGTGAATAAATTGTTTTCGGTTTTTAAGAAACAAATGTCTCTCGACCGCCAGATTCCAACCTATCAGACTACCCGCAGCATTGACTTATATATTTCAATGACCCGCAGATAATAAAAAAAAAAAAAGTGAGAGAGGGCAGAGGCAGACTCGCCGCTCGACGCTCGCCGTGAACGGACGTGCCGCTCCCCGCCCGCTGCATCGTGACTCACCGCTCTCGCCGCCCGGCCTCGTTACGCTTGCCGTAACGAGCTCCGTAGTCCCCGACTACGACCGACTTCTATCAACAGCTGTCTTTTTCAAGGCACTGTTGTTAGAATTATTTCTTCGGAAATATCGTCAAAAACGTTTCGTCGCTTGTTGTGGCCCCTTCAGGGTAAAACCACAGTTTCGTGGTCCTTGGCGGAAACCTCACGGTGTTAACGAAGCCAAGTGGGTGGTGCCCCAATCCACCAGCCTGACCCCTTCAGGGTGAGGCAGTCAATTGGAGTCGGGAGCTAGAACCTTGGCCTTGGGGGATCTCCTAGTCAAGTCTAGCTTCGTCACTAATCTTGCATTCGTCCACAGCTTTGCACCTAGTACGGTTGGGTGTGTCAACCCCTTCGTACTAGGACCGGTCTGGGTGTCTCTACACCCATTTCACTAGACCGGTTAGGAACCCGTTCGCGCAATAAGATTAGCGACGGGATTCAAGCTTAGGGCTCACCCTAGGTACTCACCTCCCTGTCTTCACCCGACAGGGAGGGTAGGATCACACACCCGGGCACTCCCACCCGGGGTTAGGTAATTAGGTTTCTTACGCCTCTATGCGTAGTCCCCTTTCCCTCTCCTAGACCACCATGGACGCTGTTATTATAGCGTTCGTCAAGGAGGTCCTTTTTAAGGATCCGTCCTTCAAGGCGAAGTACGGTCCTCAGCTATTGGCATATCGCCTAGCTCCCTCCCCCTCCACCGACTCCGTCGCTGATTTCAGTGACGTTTTCGAAACCCCGACTGTCTCGGAAACACCGGCGCCTTTGTCCGTCCCGACAAAGGGTTCCGCCAGTGTTTCCGAATCGACTAAGGTCGCCGCAGCCCCCTTGTCGGCACCCATTGCCAAAGCCGCCATTGTCCCAGAGACAATGGACTCCTTACCACCCTCCCAACCCGAGGCTATGGACACGTCCATACCTCAACCCGACCCTGACCAAACCCTCTCTGACTCTTCCTCCTCCGAAGACGACTATCAAGTTGTCGGAAAGGGAGGTAAAAGAAAGAAGGGCTCCTCTTCCCACGCTTCCAAGGCTAAGAAAAGCCTAGCGCCTTCCCCATCTCCCCTCCCCCCCACCCCTCCCCCCGCCTCACCCACCGCAGCATCTCCCGCCGCTTCTCAGGCCGTCCCTGCTTCATGCCCTAGTGCAAACCCGCCAGCTTCTATCAAAAAGAAGCAACGCCCCCCGCCCCCTATCTACATTCAGGAGAAGTCCAAATGGACAGAAATCTCCAAAATGTGTGTTGATCGTAAGATCAACTACACAAACGCTAGGTCTACCCAACAGGGTATTAAAGTCTCGGTTCCCTCGTCCTCGGACTACAGGGAATTCACCCGCCTTCTGCAGGTACGGAATTATTCATTCCATACCTACTCCCTCCCGGAGGAAATCCCCACCCGCGTCATAATTAGGCACGTGCCGAAAGAAATCTCCACTGAGGAGATCAAAGAAGACCTTGCTTCACAAGGCATCCCTGTTTCCGCCGTCCATCGCTTGCACAAAGCGAGGACAGACCTAGTTTACGACATGGTCCTTGTCGTATGCGACCCCACAGACGGACATCACCCTATCTTCAAGGTGAAGTCCGTCTGCTCCCTCTCGGGCATCTCTATCGAGAAGCCCCGAAAGTCCAACCTGATTGGACAATGTCATAGGTGCCAGCTATATGGCCACGCCCAATCTCACTGTTACGCGACACCTAGATGCGTCAAGTGTCTAGGAAATCACGGAACAGCTGACTGCTCCCGTCCCAAAGACCGCACTCTGTGCACAGAGCCGCCGAGCTGCGTACTCTGCGGTCAATCCGGGCACCCGGCTAACTACCGGGGTTGCCCCAAAGCCCCTAAAGCCCCCTCTCCCAAACTGGCCAAGCGCGCAAGCGACCGCCAACAAAGAGAGAGCCCCTCTGTGAAGATCCCATCTTCACAAATGCCCGAACGGCTCAGTCCTCAGAGACCCTCGCCCTGGGCCAATCTCTTCCACCAGAAAGCTCCCGCAGCTTCGGTGCCCTCCCAATCCCCGACCCTCCCTGCACTGATGGCAGTCTCCATCCCACCGCCACCAGTAGCCCCCGCAGCCCCAGTAGCCCCCTCGGCCTCAGCTGCCGCTATGATAGTTCAACCTGCTACCACTCCCTCTGGCCCCAGTAGGTTCCCCCAAACCCTCGTCCCTGGCCCTCAGCCAAACAGCATGGAGGTGATAATCGGTGCTTACGCATCATTCATCGCCCCAGCTAACGCTATGGCAGCCGAAATCCAAGCCTGCCAAGGCAATCCTCGGCGTATTGCTGAGATTTTCAATGCGTATCCCGAGATTACGCAAGTCCTCACAACTCTTAAATTCTAATTGCTCCCAATGGATCAACAAAGAATAAGTGTAAATAAACCCCGATCCCTTAAGCTAGGCTTCTTCAATGCCAATGGCATTTCTAGTCAGCGTGATGAGATCGCCACTTTCCTCCGCGATCATCAGCTTGACATCCTTTTAGTCCAGGAAACTTTCCTAAAGCCCCACAATCGAAACCCGAACATTGCCAACTATAAACTAGTTCGCAACGACAGGTCTCGATGTCACAAAGGTGGTACCCTTATTTATTTTAAAAAGTTCCTTCATTGCTCCCCCATAGACCCTCCTCCTCTACTCTCTCACCTGGAGGTCTCTATCTGTCGGCTTGGCATGACTGGTCATCAATCTATATCAATCATCTCTGCTTACATCCCGCCCTACACTGGTTCAGAGGATACCATCTCTCTCACCAGCGACTTCACTGCCCTCTTCGGTATGAGTGACTCCGTCATCATGGCGGGGGATCTTAATGCCAAACATCCCGCCTGGAACAGTAACTCGACCTCTACCAGAGGGAGATTCCTGTTCAACCTAAGCTCCACCCTTAATTTCGATGTCATCGCTCCGATGCATCCCACCCATTACCCGGACGATCCAAACCACCTTCCTGACGTGCTCGACATAGCGCTGCTCAAGAATGTAAACCTCCGTTTGCAATCTATTGAGACGCATCAAGAGCTCAACTCTGACCACCGCCCAGTCATTATTCACCTAGCCCCCTATTCGGGCCCCCGTGATCCCAACCAGCCCCCTCAGACCAAAGTAGTGACTGACTGGAGGAAAGTAAGCGAAAGCCTACAATCCACCACGTCACCTCACTTAGATTCCATTCCCGATCATATTGTCTCAGTCGCTGACACGACGGGAGCGATCGCCTCGTTTACAGAGCACGTCCAATCCGTATTGACGGATTGTTCACGGGAAGTTCCAGTGATGGAAGACCATCGCTGGAAATTGCCGGCTGACGTACGTGATCTGATAACCGAGAAGAACGCGTCCATTCGTGCCTACGACTCCTTTCCCTGCGATGCGAACAAAGCCCATATGCGCCATTTACAGCGTGCTGTAAAGAAACGCATATGGGAATTGCGCTCTGAGGAATGGAGCAAGATGATCGGTGAACTAGAGCCCAATCACCATGCCTTCTGGCAGCTTCAGAGGAAGCTTCGCTCCCCCGAAGAGGCCTCTATGCCTCCTCTCGTACGCCCTGATAAGACCATAGCCTTTGACAACATCGAAAAGGCCGAATGCCTCGCCGCCAGCTTAGAGTCCCAATGCTCTCCCAGCTCTCAACCAGTAGATCAAGCGCACCTCGACAAGGTGAACGCTGAGGTCGAACGTAGAGCCTCCCTCCCACCAGTCGAAGACCCTGATGATCCTCTGCCTCCGGTCACTCCTGACGAAGTGCAAGACATCATAAAAGGGCTCCAACCCCGCAAAGCCCCCGGTTCGGACGGTATCACCAATAAGGTGTACCAACTCCTCCCCGCCCCCCTCATTTTGCTCATGACCGCCATCTTCAATGGCGCTCTGAGTAACAACATCTTCCCCCAAGCGTGGAAAGAAGCCACGGTCATAGGTATCCCCAAGCCTGGCAAACCCAAGTCTGAGCCCTCCAGTTACCGACCCATCAGCTTGCTCAATGTTTTCGGCAAAATCTATGAGAGACTTATTTATAAGCGTCTCAGGGATTTTGCCGAATCAAAGAGCCTCATCCCCAACGAGCAGTTTGGTTTTCGAGCTAAACACTCGTGTGTCCATCAGGTCCACCGCATCGTTGAGCACATTAGCGCTGGCTTCCAGCGCGGTGCGCCAACAGGTGCTCTATTCTTCGACATTGCGAAAGCATTCGACAAGGTCTGGCATAATGGCTTATTATATAAGCTCTACCAGCTAGGTGTGCCAGACCGTCTCGTGCTCATCTTACGAGACTATCTGTCGGATCGTACCTTCCGCTATCGCATAGACGGCGCACTCTCTCCCCCCCACCCGGTCCGTGCCGGAGTCCCCCAGGGTGGCGTTCTATCCCCCCTCATATTCACCCTGTTCACCAGTGACATTCCCAAAAGTAAATCGGCTCAGTTGGCTCTTTTCGCCGACGACACCGCTATTTACTATACGGGTCACAGTCAGGTCTCTATCGCTCGCACTCTCCAAAAATCCGCAAAAGCCTTAGGCGATTGGTTCCGGAAATGGAGAATCGAGGTCAACCCCGATAAGAGTCAGGCGGTTCTCTTCAGGAAACCGCGAATTCTCCTCCCCCCCCTCCCCAGCCCGATCACTATGTATGGCAAGCCGATCCCTTGGGACAAGCAAGCCAAATACTTAGGGGTCATTCTCGATGACCGACTTAGTTTCGGAGTGCACATAAGGACGGCGCGTTCGCGCGCCGCCTTCGCTCTCGGCAGGCTCCACTCCCTACTGACCTCCCGCAGCAAATTGTCACTCAAGTGCAAATTGCGCCTCTACACCGCAGTCATCCGTCCCATCATGACGTACGCTTGCGTAGTCTTCGCACACGCTAAGCCTCATCACCTGCATAGAATGCAGACCCTACAAAACCGTTTCCTCAGAAAGATCACGGGAGCCCCCTTCTATGTCCGAAACGTGAACCTTCACGTAGATCTCAAACTTCCCACCGTCCAGCAGTTCATGAAACGCCTCTCAAAGCGCTTCTTTGATACTGCCATTAAGCATCCCAATCCCCTGATTGCGGCGGCCTCCCGATACACTCCCTCCCGTATAAGTACGATTCGCCGACCAAGGCATACCCTCACCGTCCCCGATGACGCCACTACCCTCCGTCAGGAAAGTAGAAAGAGCACAAGCACACTGAGAAGACACATATCCCGTCGTCCGTCATTCCGCCCTCGCCGTCGAGGCCCGTCGCGACACCCCGTACCATGTCCGCCCCGACCCTTGCTCGATGTAGTGCCAGCCCGCGCCGCAGCTGAGCCTGTAGATTTAAATTCCCGACTGTGACCTCTGAGTTTGTTTCGGCTTTTCTTCTCAGAGCAGTCTGCTAGGAAAAGCCGGTCTCATCATTCGTTAAATAATAATAACCTGATCCAGCCTGTCCCTCTTGCTGCCCTCTCCCAGCGACGCCCTAAGCCGAGGTCCGTACCCCACAGGGGGTGCCCTTAGCGTGTAGTCGCTTAGTTTTTAAGTTTATTTATGCCCTGGCTGGAGGCCTTAATTTATTGAGGCATCCACAGGATCGCCCGGTTAACCCTTTGACCGCCAAGGGCGCAACATTAGCATCGTTTTATTTGTTATTAAAAATTGAAGTGTTATGTACGCTTAAGACGTCATTGGCGTCTCGATCAAGTTATTGAATGACGCTTTAATGCGTCCTTGGCGGTCAAAGGGTTAAGCAGTCGACAACCCCTCAGGTTGAACTGCGAGATGCCATTTTCAAAAAAAAAAAAAAAAAAAAAAAAAAAAAAAAAAAAAAAAAAAAAAAAAAAAAAAAAAAAAAAGATAATAAAAAGTTAAAATTATTATAGCTGGAAAAAGGCGGTAAAAAGCTACAATTGAATTACTTCTTCGACAATCCTGGTGCGCGACCAATCGCTCAGTATTATTGACTCAACATGGAGCGAGCTGCGCAAAAAACAGATCATCGGCCTCAGTTTTCTCGGGTTTAGTGAATCTCAATTAAAACATTCTATAAATAAAGTAAAATCGTTCGTTACGCATGCGCGTGTCGGAATATGTAGAGTTATAGAATATAATCTTGATTTATTTTCCTAAATTGCATGGAATTAGTATGTACTATATTTTGCCAAACTGTCAAGAGTATTTCTAGACGAATTAGGAACGAATTCCGAACGAACCGGTGATTTGTGAGTTGGTCTAAATAAATACAATAACTTATTTTACTTTCACCTAAGATTTAAGGATAGCAGAATTACACATTGTATTTGAAATATTTTCTTAATTTTATGTGCTATTTTGATGTTTATGTGGTTATAAATAATTAATTGTAGTATACTCAGTGGAATGTATGTTTAAGGGACTTCATCTAATTATAGCCTGATAAATTGTTATAAAATACATTGAATATCTTTTATCGTTTTAAAATAGTTCTGTCAAAATAGATTTACATAAGACTGTCAATATTAAAAGTTATTTGGTCAAAATGTATGATTGTTAAAAATGGCGGGAATTAGAGATGGGCGGGTGGGTAAAAAACGGGAAGGTAAAAATTGGAAGGAAAGGTTAAAAAAGGTAAAAAAGAATAAATACCCTTTTTTACCGGGTGTTAATAAAAAATACCGGGTAAAAAATGAGTGCTGTCTTTATATTATTTAAATGACTGTCATAAAGTGAATACTGTCTTTATATTATTTAATTGGCTTAGTCATCAACACTACGATCTACCTTGTTAATTTTGACCTTGAGCATAGAAGATAAAATATTGATTTTAAATAAAACGAAGTTAAATATCTTTTAAATATTTAATCTACATAAATTTTCAAATAAAATAAACTGTTTAAATTAAAAATAAAATATTGAGTACCTACTGATTGCACATGTTTTAAAGTTAACTAAATGCTGCACACTACCTTTAAGAATAGATAGATAAGTAACATAATATTATGTATATCATCATCATCTTCCTGCCCTTATCCCTTGTTACTTGGGGTCGGCGCAACACGTTTTCTTCTTCCATTCTCCCCTGTCAGCCGTCACGCTATGATTCACTCCACACACACACTATATATATTATGTATATGTTACGGCTAATAGCCGAAGTGCGGCTACACCTAGTTTTAGCCGGTAGGTTGACGGTGCCCCGCGAAGCGGGGCTCCTATTTCCGTGTAGAGGGTTTAAAATAACCTAACCAAACCTAACCTCAGGGTGCCCTTCGCTCGCTCTTGCATCCTACATCGCCTATCGACCGACCGCAACCATGTAACCGATGTCATCCGAAGTATGCACGAACCGCATGTGGCCGGCTGCACTTAGTTGTACCCGGCTAAAACTAGGTGTAGCCGCACTTCGGCCAGCTAAAACTAGATGTAGCCGCACTTCGGTTATTAGCCGTGAGATTATATACAATCGTGAAAACATTTCAAAACAAGTAAATGAGTAAAAATTACTTAGATGTTTCGTTTAAAGTCTATCCACAGTGTATGTTCCACCAGGCTCAAAGGCTAAATGCTGTATCCACTAGCAGGAATAGCGCAGTGCTTCGCAGAGCGGTGGCAAGCTCCAGCGAAAGAGCCAATAGGCAAGCTCCAGCGAAAGAGCCAATATAGTCTCCGACACACGAAACCCTTTGCACGACAACATCCTTGTGCCACAAAGGCTGAAAAGCCGAAACAGTTTTTTAGTGTGTCGTCCCACTCACTGGCGAACCATCACAAGAGAGACTGAAGCTGTGGCGAGACAGTGCTTCCTCACCCAAACCGTTCGTCCCACCCGCTGAAGACCTCCCACCTGGACATGAGTTACCTTGGGTAACCTGGAAGTCTTTAAACAGACTCCGGGCCCAGGTTGGCCGAAGCAAGGAAAACCTGTTCAGGTGGAGATTCATAGACGACTCCGCCTTGGAGTGTAAATGTGGTGCTGTTCCACAAACGCTGGGACACTTAATATCGTGTTTTGCGTGTCCTGTCAGTTGCACGTTACAGGATGGTGATGGCGCCAAACAAGTAGCCGACTTCTGGGCCGAGTCCATTTAGATTGCTATCGACACGCTAAGAAGAAGACTAAATTACCTCCCATTTTGTTGACGTTTGCTATTTTATATTTATGATCACAATACTTGCAAATTACTGATATAACAGGACCCACACTATAGTGTTTCCGAATTTCATCGCGTTTCTTTGAGTGTTTGGTCAACTGGACCCACTCCTTCTGCCTTTTCCCATTATATAAACAAAAAATAGTGAATTTAATGTTGTTAATAATAAGTACAAAGAACACATTTAACACATTATATTTAGTACTTAAATATTAATTTTGACATAGTATTTCTTGACGGTTTTTAGTTCGATCCCGAATACCGATGTTAAAAATTTCAAATTAAAAAAAAAACGTTAGAAAATAACACGTGGGTCAAGTTTATCTAGACTTGGATTCCAAAATTGACTATAATTATTATTTAAAGTAAAGTGATATACTCGTACCTACACTATTTCGTGAATGTCGAAATGTGATTCTATTTGGATACTTTAGCAGACAGTGTGCGTTCTATATTTTATACATCTACAATACAGGGTTATTGGTAAAACATTAACAACCATAAAAAATAATCAGCTATTCCCTACATATAAGTTCGTATAACTCGTCAAAATGTAGGGAACAGCTGATTTTTTTTCGCGATTTCAGGTTTGGTCCCATAGTAAAAGTTGTTCGTAGTGATGAGTACAATGACCTCTTAAGAGGTTGTTAATGTTTTACCAATAACCCTGTATAATATTGTACTATGAATTAAAATTGAGTTACCATCTTTTATAGTATTCTATGAACAAAACTTCCCACAATTCCGTTGAAAAAAACTGAATATAAATCGTAAGTCAGTATTACTCAGACGTTAGCCACACGAAAACAGAAACGAAGTGCGACTGCGCCGCGCGTGCTCAAGAAAACGGCGGAGCTCTAGCCAGTTAACGAAATTCTCTTGTTCTAATGAGAAACATTGTCCGCGTATGTTGTGCTGACGACGGTCTCAAATAAAAATAAATTATAAAATTCTTTATGTCAAAGTATATACTTATTAAAAAATACAATAGTTAGTTTCAATTAAACTGATTTTAATTTTTACCCGGTATAAATTAAAAATGGGAAGGTAAAAATGGGTATAAATGGGTATTTACCCAAAGTCTGGGTTTTTACCGGGTATATTCCCATCTCTAGGCGGGAATGTTAGATATGTACTTGAGTAATATTAGGGGGCTTTTAATACTATAAAACATGTGAGCAGGGTTGGATTTTGTACTATAATTATAGTATTTATACTATAATTTCGCCCTTTGTACTATATACTATTCACATCTAAGGATAGTACGTTAAAATACTATAATTTTAAGTTTACTCCCGAATGCTTAGTTTTACGTCATATATATGAATATTTCGACCGTAACTAAGTGTATCTGACCGAATTCTGATCTTGCGATGTTTTCTGTGTCGATGGCCGGAGATCCCGCGATTATCCTCCGCAATACACTTCTTTCTACTAATTTCGTTCCTTCCATTCCATTCGAAATTCAATCAAATTGACAACAATCGCTTGCGAATTTTTGTGTAAAATAATACGTTTTTATTAAGGAAAGTGGCAGTGATGGTCATAAAAATGACGATAGACCGGAAGTATCCACCCCAAAGAAAAAACTTCTGAGTAAAGTTTGCCTTAGCTGGTGTTGATTTTAATTACTATCATGTTAAATTAGAAATAATGAAAGTGTACTATAATTTTTGATAAATACTATCCTTTTCATTTTTTTGTGCTATCTTTTTCAACGTACCTAAATCCAACCCTGCATGTGAGACCGCCTATTCGGGCTCTCTTGGATTCAACTGTGGTGAAAGATGGACTACCGTTCACGTAAGTTAATTAATATTATTGCTGTTAATTGTGTTGTCCTTTAGGTGGTCTAATATAATAAGTCTGATATTGCTTTTGTGTTAAATCGAATTACGGAATAGGTATTCATGTTCTGTTTCTATCCATTCACCATTGCTATAACGCTATACCTAACTTTGAGAAATGGTCCAAGAGATTAATCATTGATGTGATAACAATAATTGTTTATGCAAATGTACCTACAATGTGTTGATCTGATAAATACTTTAAAACAAGCTGCCATGAAGTTTGCTTGCCCTTCCTTCTTCATGACGACCTAGTTTTGGGAACGGGCAACTAGTTTTCTCATTAACGTATTTAACTGACAAGCCAAATTGAAATAAATGCCTAGTCTTGTCTTTCTGTGCTTTTCTTAATAAATCCCTTTCCCTACACACCATATTCATAGGTAGGTACTTCATACAGTACCTAAATAACTAGTAACACCACCAGACACAGTAAATGACACCAACCAACCACACTAAAAGCTTGCTAATTAAGCTGATATTATTACCTGTACATATAGTTGTCTGTTATAGTACCATTCACCTTTCTGACATCAGAAGTGGGATAGTGCTCCAGCTTACATAACAATTTCTAATGAATTATATTTTTCTATTTTCATGATCAATGTTGGAGCTAACGATTGGCTGGAAGCTGTTGTTAATCGGTGGGCCACTAAGACGGTGACATCGCCCTGCCGCCTTCGACGTCAGGACTACGGAGCTGCAAGTAACTACTGGCATCGAGACTGCCGAGCTGCGAGCTGCTTTACGAGCATCGAGGATCAGTGTGTCGTCTTAGGGGTCAAGAATGCAGAGACTCGAGTAGCTGCTGTACAAGTATCGGAAACCTTTCCAGCAATATTATGTATCTAAAGTCGGTAAGGCCTTTAGAGGCTCTGCTTTGATATTACCTTGGAATCTAAGACCATCTCCAGAAGAAGGTTGGTAACATAAAAACTTGAATTTAAGAACAATGTAATTAAGAGGTAACCTTCAACTAGTATTTTATCCAATTTCAAACAGAAGGTTCAAAATGATGATTGGTAAATTGTATGAAAATATTTCCATAAAAATGTACCTACCTATTTATAGGTTGAAAGGTCATCAATTACCTAAAATTAGCTTGTGATCATTAATTTGAAGCTTGGCTTATAAAACCAATAGAGATGATTATGTTAGTTACTAGATTATTATTCATTTTTGCTCAGACAAAAGTTTTCAGAAATGAAACTGTGTTACTGAAACACTGATGTTAGATTCTTCTGTTCATAAATTATATTCAAATTATACTCAAAATGTATATTTTGGGTAAATTGCATAACTTGATGAACATGATCACACTTCACACTAGACAGTTAATATTATAAAGGCGAAACTTTGTGAGTGTGTTGGAAGTTTGTTACTTCACGCACTAACGGCTGAACGGATTTGGAAAATTTGGCACACAGACAGTAGGTAATTATAACCAGGATTAACACACAAGATACTTTTATCCCGATATTCCCACGGGGTCGTCACTTATGCGGGTAAAACCATGGGGCACAGCAGTCAAGTATTTCATAATATAGTAGTAAGAAGACAGAATAAAATTTGGTACTATGTCATAGAGTAAATGAAACCTATTTCTTTTGATCTGATATGTAAAAAAAAAAATGAAATACTTGGTGAATATCATTTAACACATTGACTGCCAGACGACAGACACATTCGAGGTCACCGGTGACCGCGGTGGCAGTTATGGTGTTAAATTATTGATAAACAAATAGGACAAGGTTATTTTATTGTTTTTAACTTTTAAGGTTTATAGAAACTTTATTCTCGATGACAACATGTCACTTACTTGAGAGCAATACTAATCAATAGTAATTTAAATTTACAAAAGTTCAATATTAACAGTTACAGAATAATGAATATCAACATATCCGAAATCTGCTTTTAAAGTGTTCACTAATAGCATACTATTAGTTATTCTGTGATAATAGTATTGTTAAAATAAACATTTAGTTGTAGTTTGAACTGCTACCCCGGGTTTTGATAATTTAGTTTTGTGTTACTTTAACCTTTTACTTTAAGAGTACAGTAGGTGTCAACTGTTCAGTGTGATCATGTCAAAGCCACGCACAGAAAATGTGTTAATATAATTTGCAATGTTATTGCCAGATTGGCCAAGCGCTGTCTAGTTTTAATTATTCATAAATAACCAATACTGATCATTTGGTAAACTGGGTAAATTGATGAATTATTGCTTGTACTGCTCTGAAATGATTATTTATTTGATGAAACAACACTCCTTTTCTTGGGTAGTTGTGTTAAAAGTTACACCACTATGGTTGACTATTTACTTGATGCTATTTTTTTTTGTCACCAGAAGAGGACCGGGTGTTTAGTTACATAGTAGTTGTTATTAACGTTGCGAAATTAATCTTGATCAGATTACTTTATACTCTCTCATACATAAACTAGAAACTTGACAAAAGGGTTGAAACTTTTGAATTGGTCACTATCACATATTGCTGTAGTTGGTCTAGCTAAGTACATAATTCGAGAAAGAAGTAATAGTCAGTATAGCCGTGTGAGATTACTCTTTATAGGAGAATAATTATGTCATTGAATATTGATCGCCTAAAGCCCATTGATTTTGTAAAACAATAAATCGTACTATGAACGTCAGCTGTCAGATGATAATGACATTGACGTTATGACATATGGTAACGTTCTATTTCAAGAATATTTTATCATACGTAAATTATTATTTTGTGAATAGAAATGTTGCAATTTAATATTCATGTTAGTCCATTTCTTTATTTGATATTTTAGACTTTATTGTGACTTATATACCTAAGGTTGCTTCACAAACAATGATTCCAGAATTGTCGAACAAGTCATTATTTATAGTTTTACAAAATCAAAACAATTTTTATTAACTTACAGTTGCACTATATGAATGTGACAAGGTCAAAGGGTATTTTGTCATTTGAGACTTGACAAAGTGATTTGTGTTATTAAAATGAATTTCTAGTTTTGTCTGAACTGCTGCAGCGGGTCTTGATAATTTTGTGTTGGCTTTTAACCATTTACTTGGAGAGTAAAGTGACCATGATAAAATCTGAAATTATGAGTATTGTCAGATTGACCGAGCGATGTGCTGTTTTGATAATTTATTCATTTATACAATGAATACTGGTTAGTGTTGGATTGAACTGTTACTGATTAGAACATTATTTTTATTATGTTCCTTATTTAAGCAGGTACACACAGCTCCTTTAAGTGGTTACCCCCCCCCCCAAAAGACATGTGCGTTCAAATTAGAGATGATGAATGTAACCATCTACCATTACACTTAACTAATGCTTAAAACAAAGTTAAAGTAGTGATATTTTTAACAAATACTTCGGTCAGTTAACTGTTGATTTAAGTTGTCAACAATTTCAATATGCATTAGTTAATAGAATATTCAACATGTTGCAGATTTAGATTATTTGAATAAAATATTACGAATATATTCAACCAATAAAGTTATAGATAATTTTTTTAACTATTAACAATTTCTACCAATATTCTCATCCCTACTTTAAATCCTAGGCACGAAATATGCTTTTGTCATGCATTATATATTTTTTTTAATATAAAATATTTTTCTATTTTGTTTAATATTCAAAAAAAAAATCAAGAAAAATAAAATTGGTACTTACTTAATAATCATTTAATTATTTTTTTTTTCATTTAATATTTATTGCTATTATTTAACAAAACTGATCATAGTTTAGGTAGGTGCTGATGTACAACGATTTATATTTTACAATTTGATATTATAATTGACAGATCTCTTATTAGACATAATTTGCCAACTGAAACAAACTGAAAGCATGTTTAACAATTAAATAATGGGTAAATCGTAGTTGTTTAGGTACCTACTCTTCGTTAATTATACATCAAGTGTGGTAGTTGTGGCTTGGGGGTTGTGGATTAATTTTATAAAGAAGACTTGTGTAGAATTAATGGATACCCTCAAGTTACAGCATCTATCAATTAGACCTAAAGATAAAGTGACTCTGACCACAGTAAATAACAATTGTCAAACTGAGTATGATGACGTTCGGTGATGCGATGGTTCGAATCCATGTTAAGAAGTTAGTGAGTTCTTTTCGAAGTATTCTTTAGATTATTCGTAACGAGTTCAATGTTTAGCAGTGTTAACGTTTTAAAACTTGAGGGGCTTAGCACAAATACTGACGCTGTGTGTATCATCAAATTTTAAGTATTTTAGCGTTTCCAAGAGTTTTTACAATTTATCACTACCCTTTTTATTTGGTAAACATTTTCGTTTTGTTTTCATTATCGTTAATTTCAATAATTATTTGTTGGTTTTCTTTTATTTTATGGTTTGTGGATAGGCATGTGTTATCAAGAGAGCAGTGTGGATAGAGATGTGACAACAAAGAGCATATCAGTGTGAATAGGGATGTGACATTAAAGAGGGTATCAATATGGATAGGGGTGCGATATCAAAGAGGATATCAGTGTGGATAAGGATGTGATATCAAAGAGCATATCAGTGTGGATAGGGATGTAATATTAAAGAGGATATCAATATGGATAGGGGTGCGATATCAAAGAGGATATCAGTGTGGATAAGGATGTGATATCAAAGAGGATATCAGTGAAAACGGATGTTATAACAAAGAGAACATCAATGTGGCTAGAATGTGATATAAAGGAGGTATGAATACAGATTTCATATCAATGATTGTATTAATGATAGAAATATGAATAGAATTATCAGCCTGTCTTAAACCAATGTTTGTAAACTGTAATTGAACAATAATGATAACTATTATGTTGTGTTCATTTAATAATTACTGTTACCTATGTACTTCGGGACGAAGCACAGATCAGAATGGCCGTGTCGGAATATGTAGAGTTATAGAATATAATCTTGATTTATTTTCCTAAATTGCATGGAATTAGTATGTACTATATTTTGCCAAACTGTCAAGAGTATTTCTAGACGAATTAGGAACGAATTCCGAACGAACCGGTGATTTGTGAGTTGGTCTAAATAAATACAATAACTTATTTTACTTTCACCTAAGATTTAAGGATAGCAGAATTACACATTGTATTTGAAATATTTTCTTAATTTTATGTGCTATTTTGATGTTTATGTGGTTATAAATAATTAATTGTAGTATACTCAGTGGAATGTATGTTTAAGGGACTTCATCTAATTATAGCCTGATAAATTGTTATAAAATACATTGAATATCTTTTATCGTTTTAAAATAGTTCTGTCAAAATAGATTTACATAAGACTGTCAATATTAAAAGTTATTTGGTCAAAATGTATGATTGTTAAAAATGGCGGGAATGTTAGATATGTACTTGAGTAATATTAGGGGGCTTTTAATACTATAAAACATGTGAGACCGCCTATTCGGGCTCTCTTGGATTCAACTGTGGTGAAAGATGGACTACCGTTCACGTAAGTTAATTAATATTATTGCTGTTAATTGTGTTGTCCTTTAGGTGGTCTAATATAATAAGTCTGATATTGCTTTTGTGTTAAATCGAATTACGGAATAGGTATTCATGTTCTGTTTCTATCCATTCACCATTGCTATAACGCTATACCTAACTTTGAGAAATGGTCCAAGAGATTAATCATTGATGTGATAACAATAATTGTTTATGCAAATGTACCTACAATGTGTTGATCTGATAAATACTTTAAAACAAGCTGCCATGAAGTTTGCTTGCCCTTCCTTCTTCATGACGACCTAGTTTTGGGAACGGGCAACTAGTTTTCTCATTAACGTATTTAACTGACAAGCCAAATTGAAATAAATGCCTAGTCTTGTCTTTCTGTGCTTTTCTTAATAAATCCCTTTCCCTACACACCATATTCATAGGTAGGTACTTCATACAGTACCTAAATAACTAGTAACACCACCAGACACAGTAAATGACACCAACCAACCACACTAAAAGCTTGCTAATTAAGCTGATATTATTACCTGTACATATAGTTATAGTACCATTCACCTTTCTGACACGCGCGTCTACCCAGTAAAAGTTATCATCATCAATACCTTAGATTACAAATACCAATCATTAATTACGCTTTAGATCTCAGTTTTACCATTTAAACGCTCTAGAGATAGAAATGCGAACGCCAATTTAATAAAATAATTATTTGATGAAGGTACTTACATGTTAAGTTCTCGTAATCCTGATTTACGAGAGCATTGATCTCAAATACTTTAGTAATCTGTACTTATTTAACGTTTCTATAAGACTGCGTTTACTACGCATCCATTTCAAGTAAAAAAAAAAAACAGCTGTTCCCTACATTTTGACGAGTTATGCGAACATAAATGTAGGGAACAGCTGATTTTGTTTTCGCGATTTCAGTTTTGGTCCCTTAGTAAAACTTGTTCATAATGATGAGTACAATCTCCCATTTCGATTTTTCGCATGTTTTCAATTTCAACCTGAATAAATATAAAGTGTTAAAGAAATCTGGCTCACGACACGATACAGCCTCTTTCCCCACATTTCCATTTAGCGCCGGTAATTTTTTTTTTGTCAACATTGATTACTTTTTTTTTTCTCAGTTGTAAGCCGAAATCTTGTTATTTTTTTACCGTAGCACGCAATGACTTGCGATCATTACCCCGATCGGTTTAATGTCAAAAATTTTGCACAGTTTTTTGTGAACCAGGTCATCATGTCGTAACGACATTATAAAGAAGACATTGCGCCTTATTTTTTACGTTAACTGAGAAAGGAAAATTTAATTACTGTTTTCCTCAAACATTTTGTAGTTCGCTAAAAATGAATTACAGCGCTTTAAAGCTAAATATTGAAGTGTCAGGCACTAATGTTTTAGTGTTCAGCAATAAAGTGAAATAATTTAGCACCTATCTGAGGAGATTAGGGCACATAAAGTAGGCGTGGATGTAGAAAGCTCTGATAAATGCGTGGCAGGCTCAAACTAAGTCTGGCTGGAGGCGCGATTGGAAAGCTGGGTGCAGCCGGTCCACTAACGGGTTGCAGCAGCTTTCCATGGCGAGATGCGCTTTCTGATATCAAATACCATTATATACTGGCAAATGTACTGCATTGTCGCTTATATTGATAGGTTGGCAAACGGTAGGAAGCATCGTATAATGTTGCAAAGTTAATGAAACAATTAACACAGAGCGTGTTACACAATCTAACTACTGCAGTTTCATTAGTGTTTTATTATTCTTCTGAAACTATAAAATAAGCACAATAATGAAATCGTACCTTCTTCTAATCGCATGCAACTGAGACATTAATTGGGTAAGGCCGCGGATTTTGCCACTTTGTAACATACAACTTCTATGTTACAGTAACGTAGAGACAACGCGAAAGTAACTCATAATATTTGTAAGGCTTATTGCATAATGTCGTATTTTTAACCGACTTCAAAAAAAAGGAGTAAGTTCTGCGATGTGCTAGGACCAAAAGCTTCCGAATTTTTTTACTTAATACATTTTGATAACTGAAAGTTTCGATGTTAACAGAAAAATATGCTAAGTACGCGTGATCAGAAAAAGGTGTTCGCAATTATCACAGCCATGACAATTTGACCACTTACCAAATTAAGGGAACATTATCAGGAAAACAAAAACATTGATTTATGTAAGTGTAGTAACAAGATATTTATTGTGATATATTTATCAAAAACTCTTCTTGCAATAAAAGGCACTAAATAACATTCATTAGAGATAATATTATGTTTTAAACCTAGAAACTAAGCTACACACAATGAGATCAATGGTGTATAACAAAAATGAGAACAATCTTATAAAATAGGTACAGACGTAGACGCCAGCACATCAAGCTACCCGAAACTGTCAAATCCCAATTAACCTTGAACCTAATGCTTTAGCAATAAAGTTGAAAATCTATTAAAGAAATATTAAAAATTGTAATAGCTTTATGTGCTGTACCTAGGAACATAAAATATCTATTTAGATAAAGTTATCAGATATTAGCATTTTTTTGGAATCACACGTTCATTATCTTTTAATTATAACAATAACATATTAATAATTACTGTTTATTAAAAAGTCTTCTAAGAAATTTTAAATAGTCATGTCTTTCTTAATTAGAAAGTAGGTAGGTAATTAAATTATTAAATCACAGGAATAATAAAAAATCTATTAATTCGTGCAGATCTTTCTTGTAGCTGTTCTTCGTATTTCTTCATATTTTTGAGGATTTTCGGTTTATATGTTGTCTCTGTATTTTTTTTATCTTTCAGTCGCAGTCAACGGCACCTGTGAAAAAGTTTATATTGGTTAGACGTCAATTAGAAAAGTGAACTGAATCAAAAAAGTTAAGGTTAAAGGCACTAATTCAGTCAGACTACTCGTTTCGCAACACGTATTTTCGTATCTCTCTTGTTAACGCTAAATGACTTCATTTGCTGGAAAGATAATACCACTCGAGGTGCGGATGCTGAAGAAGGCGTACGTACGGGTGCGCGTAATTTTGTTTTTCTTTAGACCTGCCATTAGAAACGCTGGCTCCTAAATTACAAATAAGGTGGCAAATGTGTTACTCAACCGTTAAGTGATTATGTATTTTATGTGCCACTAAGTGAAGTATTAGCCATCTTGAACTTCAGAAAACGCTACTCTACTTGGTGAAAACCTCGAGCAAATATTAAGTAGGGAAGTTTTTTTTACAAGAGTTACCTTGCCGTGTAAAAGGTAAAATATAATAATCAACGATATGCACAAACCTTTACAACACTTCAACGTTACCGTAACATACAATCAACGTTACTAGTAACATAGAAGCAACATAGAAGTAACGTGTAAGCGCAATTTTCGAGGTTTTAAATAAGCATAATTTCAAAACCGAGCCGAATTTGAAACAAAGACACATAATCACTCACTTCTAAGTCACTCGCGCATAGTAATATGTAAGATGTGTGTAATAAAATCTGTTATTTACCTTTGAAATCGCCAAAATTCCTAATAAAAATCCGCTGCCGAAACACACGTGTACACTTTGACAACACTCCAGAGACGACAAAATTGCGTCTTTTTTTTTTTAAATCCGTTGCCTGCACAGTCAGTATTGCCAGTAAAATTACTAAAAACTGTCACTATCTGTTTTAAATAACTAGAAGCCAAACTTTGGTAACATAGAAAATAGTAACATACAAGTAAAAGTATGGAGACAAATGTTTGAATAGTGATAATTAAACGAAAATCGCATAATTAACGATATGAAAACCAAGTTATAGCAGCTTAACTTTTAGAGATTTCAGATATTCACAAATAATTAGAATTTTCTTAGAAGGATAAAAAGTTTTATATCTTCAAATGTGTGGCCGAACCAAAAAGACACGGTGTTTTTGACGAAATTTGGGGGTGCGAACTGATTTAAGTCATTGTATTTTATAAACTGTATGACTTACATTCAGTTTGAGAATAGATCCTAAGAGTTTATGAATGATCTAATCTATTATGATATTTTCATTGCAATTTACCAAGCATTTTATTTTTTATGAGCAGTCAAAATTTGGGACATATTTTTTTTTCAAAAAGTGGCAAAATCCGCGGCCTTACCCAATTGTTTTTTATGTTGTTTTTACACTAATAGCTTTGTGTTGTGGAATGAGATTTTCAGAGTAGCTGCGAGCGCGAAGTCCCGATTTCCACTCTCAAGTTAATCCAGACAATCCGCGTATTTGTTAAAGGTGCCGAATTCTCTTTTCTTGACTTAGCGCTAACTTTACCGAATTCAGATATATTTTATCCGTGGAATAAAATTGACGTCTAACAGTTCTAATATGGAAAAATTAACTAACTTAAAAATTCAAAATTTATTCTCAGGATAAGACTTATTCTAGGTATAACAGTTTGGTAAAATGCGCCCTTAGTCATTTTATATGTATACGAAAAAGAATCATTGCAGTGCATTACACTGCCTGCTTGATCTAGCAGTATTAGTAAGTACGGGACTTCTGGCGGCATCGTGGAAAGAATTAGGCCCTTTACACACACACGTTTTTCTTGACGTGAAAAACTACGGTATCTTCGCCATGTGTAGGCACAGTCGTCAGTGTTGTATGGATCATTATTGCAGCTTTTATACGGACACAATTTTTCTACGGCCCGGTTTATACATCGTACCGTAATGAAATCGTGCCGCGTACAAAGGGTCTTATTAATTTTTCCCTCGAAAAAATCTGAATGATAATCTGGATTTACGAGTAGGTCATTGCAATTAGCTCGCCCCTTTAACACCTAACATCAGACAATACTAGCGTTATGTTAAATTTTATTATACCACGGCACACTCAAAATGGTTTCTTTCTAATCTCTATTACAAAGATTACCTACAGCATAGCTATTCACAACTATTCGACAGGCTTCCGAATCAAAAATGACACATCTTAGGTACTCTGATTTGCGTAGTCCCCGACAGCACATAGCTGTCGGAAGAATAGAGGTCGTCTATTTGGTTTAAACTGTCAACATTTTCGGGTTTCTGATTTGTGAACATAGTTTAGAGGACTCCTTCGATAACATTGATTGACGTTCGATCCTGCACGGAAGCGTATCGAATGTTTGTGAATAGTTATGCAGATCCAGTTTTAATAACACCGTTGAAAAAGAAGGCAAGGAATAATAACAAACAATGCAAGCCCGTATAAAAATTTCCCCTATCCTCGTCCTCATCCATAAATGGTGGAAGCAGAGCAGAAGGTTAAAGATACACCTAACGGCTGTAATGATAGTTTTATTGTACTTAAATGGTCTCTAACGAGGTGCATGCGAGAATAAAGACAAGTTCACAATGGCAATCAGTGCCTCTATGGTGCAATGTAATGTATATTGATGTGAACTCGGCTTTTTTACTGATACTGTGTGTGCTGACCCTGAGAGTCGAACACTTACCTAACCAATAAGGAAGTTTCAGTAGGTACGTACTAAAAAATTCCTAGCCTCATTTAAAAGATTTGTCTTGAAGAAAATTGCTTCGACTACCTACTGAAGTGGATAGGATCTAAGTAGGTATTCATATATTATGAGGAGTAGCATAATCAGCCTAAAATATTCCCACTGTTGGGGCACAGGCCTCTTCCCGGTGAGAGGGAGTGGGCCATAATCCACCAAGTAGGCCCAGTGCGGGTCGAATTTTTGGTTCTGGGACATGGCGGTTTTTTCACGATGTTTTCCTTCACCGTTTTGAGAGCAGTGGTGATGAAATAATTTACAAAATGTAACGTGCCTGTCTGGGTTCGGACCTACGACCTACAACTAGTCAGTCGCGGCTGTTACCCAGTGGTAACAGCCGCTGCGGTGATATGACGATACCTATGTTTTAGGATTCCAAATTATTGTACAATTCGATTTTTTATTGTAATAGGTAGATAATACCTTGAAAGTTGTCAACCATCATGATTTGATGCGTCATATATTCCGTATATTCTTTATTTCTTGTTAACTCTACCAATGTGAACGGAGCTCAGCACAGTAAACATCACGAGAAATCGTGGCGAAGTGTTGAGAATAGGACTTTAGTGCCAATCGAGCTATCTGGGTGCTTCTTCTTACTACCCACTTAAGGCACCTGTCGCACCGCCGACGAGGAAGCAACTATAGCTATCAACGACTTGCTCGCTCAAGAAACGTACTAAAGATTATAGGAAACTAGCTGCGCCCCGCGGTTTCACCCGCGTAATTGTCGATCCCGTGGGAATATCGGGATAAAAAGTAGCCTATATGTTAATCCAGGGTGTCAGCTACCTCCATACAAAATTTTATCAAAATTGGTCCAGCCGTTTAAGCGTGAAGAAGTAACAAACATATAAACACACACACACACTCACACACACACTCACACACACACTCACAAACTTTCGCCTTTATAATATTAGTGTGATAAGAAAGATACATACTGGCTGCAATTGAATAAGTGCGACAAATTAAAATCTATAATTCAGCATGCTATATAGTTTTAGAGCATGTTATTAAGGAAAAGGATGCACATTCGTGCGCGTAGGGGAGTGATTTGCAACTTCGTCGTCGCGCGCTATTTTTTTCGTAGGAATTGTTAAAATTAGGTAAATACCGCCAGTTCCACAAGTTGCCAACTTGATTCATGGTTTCAAGTCAGCGATGAACGGATTGCTTATCGGACGCGCGCTATTTATACTTTATTTTTCTTATTTGTTTCGATAATTTTGAAAAAAAACAACTTAAACGGCGATAAATTTGTGTCTACTTCAAAGCGATAGTTAACTTAGTTTGCACTTTTTTTTTTATCTAAGAATTTTTATCAAGAATTTAGATTTGGGAAATGACAATTTATTATGATTATGCAACAGTTACCTACTGCACCTCCTATTTCCATTTGTCGCAAGGTTTTAATTTCATCCTGTCTACAGGGATATTGGTAAAACAATAACAACCTCTTAAGACGTCATTGTACTCATCATTATGAGCAACTTTTACTATGCGACCAAACCTGAAATCGCGAAAAAAAAATCAGCTGTTCCCTACATTTTGACGAGTTATTCGAACATAAATGTAGGGAACAGCTGATTTTTTTTTTCGCGATTTCAGGTTTGGTCCCATAGTTAAAGTTGTCCATAATGATGAGTACAATGACCTCTTAAGAGGTTGTTAATGTTTTACCAATAACCCTGTATAACCAACACTACTTATTAAACAAGATAATCCAGGCCCTAACTTCAGGTAAGAGTGTTCCTCTTTTTGATGTGTGATAGCCCTACGAATGCATAATGTGTGGTGTTACTTACTGTGCCGGTGTGCCTCCGTATCGCCTCGAGAGCGTCTTTGTACTCCTGTCGATCGTAATAGTCGATCAGTAACTATTACCAACGCAGGGTACTCGTTTGTCGCAGTGATAAGAGCTATCAAAGAAAGTACTCGATCAGCGACGCTCGCTGAGTGACTCACGCTTGGTACATATACATACATACGCTTACCAATGAGTAATCGCTAGACGCTGTTGCGCACTAGCATGTCGTTCCCCGCCACTCGTTTTTTTTTTAGTTGCTAGCTCTAGTCGGATGAGACAAGTGCCTAGCTAGATGTATGAAAGTAAGGACATTCTTTTTTGACACAAAATTGATTAGAATGTCATTACGTAAGTGCACGTAACTAGATAAACAGCTCATAGTCATTCAAAGGTTAGTGGTAAATTATATCATCAACTCAACCTCTATTCTTTTTGGGACGTTATTAAAAGGATATAGTAGATTGTTATACAAGGGTCGAAAGGAATCAATTCCCATACGAGGCATTTAGACGCCCGAGCGCAGCGAGGGCGGCTATAGTCCGAGTGGGAATTGATGACTTCACCCGAGTTAAACACTCTACTTTTCATTTCGAATTTAAGGAAAGTAAAAAATAGTAGTTTTTTTTAAATATTTATTGATAATAATTACATGAATAATAGGTACCTATTCATTAGTCTTTTTTAAATTTGAAGTATGGAACACACCACGTCACCGCCACATGAGTAGGTTCTGTGTTACCACCGCAGAACGTTCCGCTTACTAGGGCCCGTATTATTATCATTCTGTCTGCATTCTACTTTTACCATTTTTCATAAATTACTTAGAAAACACGATAATCTTGATAAAAATTAATAAAAATTGTGTTGCGACGTGACACTTTTTAGTGCTGACCCAACTTTCTTATTTCTATTCAAAACTTGCATACAGCCTAATCGATACTCGCAATTAAAAACATGAAAAAAAATTGTAGAAACTGAATAAAAACTCTTTAAACTAACAAAATGTATTGAAATGTAAAGTGTTTGCAGAATAACCAATCTATAGAATTAATTAATTATCATCATTCTCAAAAAAACTTCTGGTAAGCCTACCTAAAAATGTTTACTGGGAATTCTGTAGTAAACTATTAGAAAGTATCAAAAATAAAATCCACAATAAATAATTGTCCAATAAATTAAAATAATTTTAAACAGCGATCGCATTCCGAATATAAATTCAATTATAGAAGCATTTCGGCGCGAAATTCAGTAAATGAGGTACCTATTGGCCTGTCTGTTATTGACATGATATTAGAAGAGATTGAAATGATATTAGAAAAGCATAAATCATTATTATAAACAATGCTTATTGTATTTATTGCTTAAAATCATTTTATTTTATTTTCAAATATCGATTACATTCGTCATATTAATTACTCGAGTCAATCGAAATTTAAAAAAAAAATTGTTTGAAATAATCGCTTTCACACATCACTGCAATAAAAAAAAAACAATAATGGTCGGCGATTTTGAACACAACTTGAGCACCTAGTGGTAATGATTAATACGTATTATTGAACCTGTGTTTGAATATTACGTTAAAACCTGTGCATTTTCGTGTTGTTTATAATATTATCAATAACATTTGTCACATTTTAAATCTTATCTACATCTGTGTGTGTGAAATTTGTGAAAAGTAAAAATGTAAACACATACGATTGGCGCGAAACTTCGACATTCGATATCAAAAAAAGTTCATTACCACTACTTATTTACCTTAAACTATGGATAAATTCGTCAAATAATTAAATGATGTATATTCACAGCCCCATTATGGTAAAGTCAGGATGTTCGAAATCCCCAATTTTTATGTTTTTTAGCCTCGACCACAACTGACATCAAAATGGTGATTATCGTACCTATGTATGTTGAATTTATTCAAGGTAGATTATTAACTTGTGCGCTAAATCTGAAAGATTTAATGGCGTTAACATACGAGCTTTTTATCCAACTCTCCTAATTAACGCACATTCATAAGATTTGATGGGTAGCATAATAAATATTTACATAATCAATTAAGGGTGTCGTATGTCTGACTAAGCTGACTACCTAACAAAAATTTAGTTCTATTTTTAAATTTCATTCCCGCCCTAGGGAGGGAAGCAATTACTATGAGACTTTCCTGCCCAAGGGTGGGAAGCAGCATTTTCCACCCGCTATTCGGATCAAACAAACACTACTTTCCGAGTATGAGAGATGAAAAAATAATATCACGGCAACCACAATTCTATCCGGAAGAGATTTACATAAGTAATCTCAAAGTGGTGATCAGTCATCCATGACACAAAGAGAATGCTTCTGCAGGCTGCTGACCATCTCGCATAATCTGTAGTCCCATTTTCTGTCACTTGGAAGGATAAATCGTCTGTTCTCAGACGAGAATCTGAAATGATTTATTGTTTTATAAACATTGTCGTGTTAGCGCTTCAAACAGAAAGTTTGCTTGACCAAAAAGTTTGCGCTAGGAAAATGGTCCTGTATCATGGGGTGTTTTTAGGAAACTATGTGTGTAACATGGAACATTTTATGAGCAAACTTTACATAAAATATCAATGTGTTAACTGGATCTCTAGATGAGATTGATAAGAAAGAACATACTACGCAGACTCCAAATAAGGACAGGATCTATGTGTATAAAATGATGAGTATAGGTAGCTATAGTATACATTGTTATTTTTAGTATATGCGAAACCTGAATATAGTTTGTTCAGAATAAGTAACTGAATCGATTCCAATAATTTTTACCCCATGTTATATTATGTTCCAAAAATATTTAAAAAAGGCTAAAAGTTGGACTCCGAGCGACACTACGTAGGTTATCCAATCTCCGCGCCGAACGGTTAGGTACCTAGGTACTATTAATTATCAATGAGCGCAAGGCGGCGCGGCGCGAGCGGCGCGGGTGAGCATAGTTTTGTACGGCCAAACAGGTAACTTAACAAGCTTATAACTTTGTGATTTTTCATGATAGTTTTGAAATTTTGTACATAGATTCTTTACATAAAAATACTAGACACGTATTTCGGGTTTCGCATATAGGTACTAAAAATAATGTTGTATATATGAGATTGTAAAGAAAGAACTAAAGGGCACGGATTCCAAATAAATTGGGATACTGGCAAGAGGATGATGAAGACTTGAGCTACATATAATGTATTAGGTAAACAAAATCATAGCGAGTTGTAAAATGATTAGACATGTGCACGCTAAACGCCCGCAGCGTTATCGACAACACAGCCAATCCTATTTTCTTGTTGCCATATAAATAAAGAACGTTACATTAACGTCCCACGTCGCTAAAGGATATATTTTACTAGATGGGTAAGCAGGAACATCCTCATGTTTTCTAATAACTTAATGCGGCGATAACCATCCCGGCTGGTTTGATTATGGTAATCTACTCCCCGAGTCATGTCCTGTAAGCTATGAATTACAAACGGGAGCCAACTTTAGTTTAATATTAACTGCTAAGTTAAATAATGTGGTTAAGTTAGTTATGGGCACATTATAAACTGCGTGGGTTTGGAAGTTATCTTGCTGAGCTAAATGATTAACGGCTTAGTTTGCTGTCGTCGCGTATTAGATAATATCTGTGGAGATAATTTAAATACGGAGCTATAAATATAGAAAAAAACATAGACAGAAGATGTGAAAAAGCTTTCTCTTTGCTGCAGGTCATCATCTGCCTAGCCTTTTCCCAACTATGTTGGGGTCGGCTTGCAGTCTAACCGAATGCAGCTGAATACCAGTATTTTACCTGGAGCGACTGCCTATCTGACCTCCACCACCCAGTTACTGGGTAATACGATACCACTTGGTGGAAGACTGGTTGTCAGACTTTCGGGCTTCTGACTACCCGTAACGACTGTCAAAGATCCACGAATGACATCCGGGACCAACGGCTTAGCTTGCTTTCCGAGGCAAGGAGGGGTCACGGTATGTAAAGATGGTCACCCATCCACAGACCAAACGCGGCAAGCGTAACTTAACCTGATCGATCGACCTGTGCGGCTGTTATTATTTAGCCACTGGCTCCTCTCTTTCCTGCAGGTACGAAAACATAAGTCATTTTGTTAAGGGTTATTTTGCTTTCGTGTTGATGAGTTCATTGAATAGCTGATGTTGTGGTGAAAGATTACCCATTTAGCAAAGTAATTAGCAGAACTCATTGCCTAAGGTGCACAGTGCACTGGACGTAACTTGACGTAAGCAGTTGTTTGATGGAAAAAGCAAAAGGTGTCTAACTATGGAGATGATTTAAGCAAAAATTTCCATCTTCACTTATGTAATGCAGAAATTATGGGCCATAAAATGAAATAAGTCTGTTTTTACAAAATAAGTAAAACTTGATGTTTAAATTAAATCGCACAATAAAATAATTAAGTAGGTAAACGGGCAAATACATGATTAAATATAACAAGTGGTTCAAAGCCTATAATGATTCAATTCAACAGGACACATCACGGCATGTAAACAACATAGTCCCAGAATCTGAACATGGTTCATTAGCTTCTTAGTTCATGTCGTTAAGTCGCAGTTAATTCGGTAATGTTAGTAGTTAGCTAACTAACAGACCCGGTTAGTTGTAGTCGTAGCTAACTACCTTCTAAGTATCTTAGCTTATGAGTTACGGTAACATGGCGGGTAACGTTTGTTGAGTGCCCTAAATATGGTACCCATGAGGAATTTGTGTAACTATGGTGCTACTGCCGACTTATGTAAAATGTATTTATCCATAGAATTGAAAGAAAGAAAGAAGATAAGAAAATACGTTTATTTGCGGTACATAAACATGACGCAATAAAGAACATAAACACAAAAAAAATATATGAAAGGGCTGGGGGAAACATGCGTCACATCCACGCAAAGTGGCTATCCCTCAGCATTATGCTGCGACCCTAAGCATTATCATCATCATCATCATTTCAGCCGAAAGACGTCCACTGCTGGACATAGGCCCCTCCACTTCGACCGGACCTGTGCTTCCCGCATCCAACGGGCTCCTGCGGCCTTCACAAGGTCGTCGGACCACCTTGTGGGAGGCCTTCCAACGCTAGGTCTTCCGGTACGCGGTCGCCACTCCAGAACCTTTCGGCCCCAAAAAAATGTGGAACGCTTCACGATTTTGCTTGTCATCCTTGCGCAGGGCCATGCTGATCTCCCTATGCATGACACACTTTTATTTTTAAACGTTGTTTAAAGTTCAGTAGTGATTAATTAGCGACTGTTTAACCCTACATTTTTAACGTTTAAACGTCAAATAACTTCAATCATTGTTTTAAATAAACCGCTTTGTGTTTCTGCACTGCTTCGCAGGTTGTGCTTCCGTAATGAATACTATTTATTGCGTCTAGCAATAAAGTGCTGCATAAGCTATTTATCTGTCTATCTAAATTACTTTTATAACACCCGTACGGTAAATACTTTTCCCATAGCTTCGACACTATCCCAGCTAATAATTGAAGCAATTAAACCTCTTTGACATAGCTTTGTCTCACTTAGCGCAACATAGCGCAAAATAAATAGCTCTCATCGACTGGGGCAATTAAAATTGCTCCCAGTTCTGTCTTAGCCTTATCTGAAGAATAGGCTTAGAGGCTTGTTAGACTCGATTAGTGGTACCTGTAGGTACATGTAGTAATCAGCGCAATCAGCGCTTATGTCTGTAGACATGGGCATGTAAATATTTACTACTCAAATGTTCCCAATAGGGGTGCTGGGTAAGCACAGTAGTACCTATGTAAATTGTGCACAACTTTTAACTCAATCTACTATAAAGTGACAGAGTGTCTGAAAAAATAACTAAATGGCAGCAACAGCCCAAACTTCTGAAGAAAACAAATTATGAACTAAGAGCTTAAGATACTGCTGGTCAGCGGGATTGTCCGAAAAGGTTACCGCTGGCCCGGAACATAAAGGGCTAGGGAAGGAACACGGGTGGGTTTTAGTCAGTAAGAGTCTGACACTCCCTTCAGTCATTTGATGATTTCCCATCCAAAAAAATAGAGCTTAAGATACAAGAGACTATGAGTTTATTTTTTACTAGCTGACCCTGCGAACTCCGTATCGCCACGCCAGCCGCTCCCCCGCTGTTTAGATCTCTGATATCTTCTAAGATATTAATTTACATAAATAATAATAATATAGGCTATGACACTCACAAATAATGTGGCTTTCTCTTGGAAAAATAATTTTTTAAATCGGTTCAGTAGATCCAGAGATTACCCCCTAAAACCTCACAAACTTTACCTCTTTATAATATTAGGATAGATGAATTCGCAGGTAAAAGTTATTTATCACTATATCACTACATAATATATATCAATTGCTGTAGAAGAACCTGAAAGCTCCTCACCCGCCCATACAATATTTATTTATTTATTTTATTTATCCATTTATTTCAGGCATATAGAAAACCGGCCCATAAAAAACATACAATACAATATAAATATATATTAATATATTTATATTGCCAACACACATACCTACATACCTAATTCCTATATATTGTGGATCGCCTCTTGATCCACAACTACAAGACAAATCATACAATTCCATACCTACTAAAGAAACACATAACAATAATGACATGTTCTATATCTACGTAGGTAGCAACAATAGCCTACAATAGCCTTCACAAGATTACAGGACGAGAATCATTATCCACCGCGGGCGGCCTCAGTTCATGTCTTATCATTTGGACTAGCGGTAACTTCCAATATAAATATGAATTTGGAGTACAACATCATAAATTATATACTAGCTGGGCTATAATAACTCAAATTAATGCTTGGTATATTACTTAACAAAAATGTTTGTTTTAGTATTAAGAACGGATGCAATGCATTAAAAAAGCTTGCAAGATGTTGCTGATTATTTCATTGTAGTCATTTATTTAATTAATAAGGCAGCATGATTTCAGCCATTTAGACGATGACATTAAGCAAATTAAATAAAAATATATGCATATTCTCATGTATGTTAGTAAATATTTAGGCAATTTTGGGGATAATTATCGGACTAACGGCTTATTTTTCGCTATCTTTAAAATCTACAACTTATATTTTATGGTACGGAAACTACTAAAAGACTGCACAAAAGGTGCAGTATATTATATATGAATATAAAATCTACTGGTATCATGAAGAGCTTTGCCAAATAATGGTAATCAAAGCAGACTGTAAAGGAAGCTGAAACCATCAAGGTGCCCGAAGCAGCTTCGGCAACATTAATTCCTGACAGGAAATGTAATCTCTTCAATAATAGGTATAATACTGAAGAGTACTTCCTCATAAAGTTGATGAAGTTACTGTTCTACACGCAAAGGCGAGAGCAACGACCAATATTGTAATAAACATGAAATGTAATAAAATTAATATGAAGTGACTCAGGATGAAATGGATATCGTTGTGCAACTTATAATAGTCATATTTTGTAACTATAACATAATCAGCCTACAATGTTCCCATTGCTGGGACATAGGCCTCATCTCTGTGAGAGGGAGTGGGCCGTAATCCACCACGCGGGCCCAGTGCGTATTGGTAGATGTCACATGTCTTCGAATTTTTGGTTCTAGGACATGGCGGTTTCCTCACGATGTTTTCCTTCTCCGTTTTGAGAGCAGTTGTGATGATATAATTTACACAAAGTAAAGCCACTGGTCTGGGTTCGAATCTACGACCTACAACTCCTAAGTCCAAGTCCTAAGTCCAAGTCCTAAGTCCCCCAATCGAGCCTACGCAGCAATAGTAGCCGCTAATAAGCCTGCTGAGTCGCAAAAATCGCAGGTAAAACTAGCGGAAAAACAAAAAGTGGGTAATCGGAGCCAGTCGAAACCCAAACAGGTTTTGAAAAGGCAGGATCCAGAGAAGGACACGTGCGACAAGGATGGTTTCTTGTCGGAACCAGTGCGGCACCGCGCTGGCGGGACCCTACATACTGCTGCGTCTAGCAAACCCGACGACGCAGCTGTACGTGTCCAGACTGCGCCACTCCACGAAGGTTGAGGAGATCGTGGAGTACATGCGTGTGAAGACCAGCTGGACTTTGAGGGTCCAACTTCAAGTCGTTCGTGGTACGTGTTCCGACACATCACCTCGAGAAGTTCCTCAAGGAAGAGTTCTGGCCGAAGGGTGTTGTGTACCGCCGGTTTCGTGGCCGGCTACATGACACCAGTCAGCGAAACACGACGCAGACACTTCGTGTGCTTTAGTTTGTTAGGTCTACTTAATTACAATGTTGTATGTATTTTTATGGTATAAGTCACGGCCGTCACCATTTGGCCACCACTGCTTTGTAACTATGGAACTGTCAAAATGTTATTGCTACAGTTGGTGTGTTACGCAATCACCCCGCTGAACTCCTTTCACAAGAGATTATGATAATTAAAAAAAATAACAAATCAAAAATTGCCATTAGTGGTTTATTTTTAATTAAAAAGTTTACGTAAGAACACGGAAGAACTTTCAACTTTTAACTTTTCTATAATATCTAAAATTCCGTACGCAAAATACGCGCATTGACGTGGAGTTGCGGAAACCAGCCCGTATTACCTAATATCTAAAATTGGAGACACCGGCTGGTCCGGCTGACCCGTGCTTTCTCAAAAATGAAAATGTCAGAAATTATGCGTGTTACTTTTTAGGGTTCCGTAGTTCCTACAAGGAACCCTTATAGTTACGTCATGACCGTCCGTCTGTCTGTCTGTCCGACGTTTTGCGAAGAGACCGTTAGTACTAGAAAGCTGTAATTTTGTAGGAGTGCGTAAGTATATCAATTACGCCGACAAAGTGGTAAAATAAAATTTAGGAAAATATTTTTTCATGTCTCATACTCGGAAAGTAGTGCTTGTTTGATCCGAATAGCGGGTGGAAAACGCTGCTTCCCACCCTTGGGCGGGAAAGACTCATAGTAATTGCTTTCCCTCCCTAGGGCGGGAATGAAATTTAAAAATAGAACTAAATTTAGTTAGGTAGTCAGCTCAGTCAGACATACGATACTATGATTATGTAAATATTTATTATGCTACCCATCAAATCTTATGAATGGGCGTTAATTAGGAGAGTTGGATAAAAAGCTCATATTATTATGTTAACGCCATTATATCTTTCATATTTAGCGCAGAAGTTAATAATTTACCTTGAATAAATTCAACATTCATAGGTACGATAATCGCCATTTTGATGTCAGTTGTGGTCGAGGCAAAAAAACATAAAAATTGGGTTTTCGAACATCCTGACTTTACCATATATGGGGCTGTCAATATACATCATTTAATTATTTGACGAATTTATCCATAGTTAAAGGTAAATAAGTAGTGGTAATGAAGTTTTTTTGATATCTAATGTCGAAGTTTCGCGTCAATCGTGTGTGTTTACATTTTTACTTTTCACAAATTTCACACACACAGATGTAGATAAGATTTAAAATGTAACAAAATTTGTTATTGATAATATTATAAACAACACGAAAATGCCCAGGTTTTAACGTAATATTCAAACACAGGTTCAATAATACGTATTAATCATTACCACTAGGTACTCAATTTGTGTTTAAAATTGCCGACCATTATTGTTTTTTTTTTTATTGCAATGATGTGTGAAAGCGATTATTCCAGCCAATTTTTTTTTTTAATTTCAATTGACTCGAGTAATTAATATGATGAATGTAATCGATATTTGAAAATAAAATAAAATTATTTTAAGCAATAAATACAATAAGCATTGTTTATAATAATGATTTATGCTTTTCTAATATCATTATAATCTCTTCTAATATCATGTCAATAACAGACAGACAATTGGTACCTCATTTACTGAATTTCGCGCCGAAATGCTTCTATAATTGAATTTATATTCAGAATGCGCTCGCTGTTTAAAATGATTTTAATTTATTGGACAATTATTTATTGTGGATTTTATTTTTGATACTTTCTAATAGTTTACTACAGAATTCCCAGTAAACATTTTTTAGGTAGGCTTACTTTTTTTGAGAATGATGATAATTAATTAATTCTATAGATTGGATATTCTGCAAACACTTTACATTTCAATACATTTTGTTAGTTTAAAGAGTTTTTATTCAGTTTCTACAATTTTTTTTTCATTTTTTTATTGCGAGTATCGATTAGGCTGTATGCAAGTTTTGAATCGAAATAAGAAAGTTGGGTGGACGGTCAGCACTAAAAAGTGTCACGTCGCAACACAATTTTTAGTAAATTTTATCAAGATTATCGTGTTTTCTAAGTAATTTATGAAAAATGGTAAAAATAAGAATGCAGACAGAATGATAATAATACGGGCCCTAGTAAGCGGGAATCTACCCATGTGGCGGTGACGTGGTGTGTTCCATACTTCAAATTTAAAAAAGACTAATAAATAGGTACCTATTATTCATGTAATTATTATCAATAAATATTTTAGAAAAACTACTATTTTTGACTTTCCTTAAATTCGAAATGAAAAGTAGAGTGTTTAACGCGGGTGAAAGTCATCAATTCCCACTCGGACTATAGCCGCCCTCGCTGCGCTCGGGCGTCTAAATGCCTCGTATGGGAATTGATTCCTTCCGACCCTTGTATAACAATCTACTATTTTTTAGGGTAGCTTACCTACATGTGAAGTGGGGATGAATATTTTTCTCGTCGTCTACCCCACCGTGTGGATACCCCCACACGACGTTCAATAGATTTTCTAAAATGACTTGGGGGCTGCTAAAATTATTTTTCGATTTAATGCTCCATTTACGAAATATTAAAGTGCAAATTTTTGTTCCAGTAGGGCGTCCCCCCCCCCCCTCTAAAACCTAAACTACTGGCTTGAAAAATCTGGAAAAATTCACGGTGATAGTGCATTTCGTGAACTTTAAAGGAAAACTATAGCGGTTAAAATAACTTTATTAGTTTAGCAGTAATAGTCGTTGAACTTGGGTGTTGGATAATTTTGTACCAAATACAAAATCCTTAGCATTAATTCTTTAAAGTGACTAAGTTAATGACTTTGACTTTAATGACTAAGTTACTTGTTTATAACGGGTAAAGACTTGCATTGAAAAACAAAATTTGAAAATTTTTATTTTTATATTCAGAATAAAGAACAGCACTTGTGATAACGGGCTACTACGGAACCCTACACTGTACGTGACCCGACACGCACTTGTTATTATATTTCTTAGAACACAAGTCAGGTCATTTTTTTTATGAATAGTTCAATATTTTGTAAACATAACATCACATTGAATCGAACCCAGGACCCCGTGGTCAGCACTAGCGCTTGCGACTACTAGAGATACATATTAAAACATGGTGCATTAGTTTAATTTTACGCAAGGAAGGCCGCCGCCGCGAGCAAAAATTAGTACTTGATACTCATAGATATGACGGAAACGAACCAAGCATAAAATAAAGGATGGTGTTATGCAGGACGTATCCACAAGTTATCCGGGATGACAACAGCTATGTGCCCCGCGGTGAGCCCGCCTTTGTCGGCCTGCGCCCGCGCATCGCGGCCACAGTAATTAGCGATCGTTCATTAATCACGCCTTTGTGAAGGGGCAAACAGAGTAAAAGGCTTTTGACATTAAGATTCAATTACGCTTATGATTATTGTTAAGGAATTTAATGGCATTTAATCATTATAACTTTACCGTTTCTTTTAATTAAGATTTGTTTCCTATTGCTTGTTACCGAGATATAACATAATTTTATACCTACTCACAAAATCATAAAACATCTCCATAATCTAACTCACTGCACACTCACACTGGGCCCGCGTGGTGGATTACGGCCCACTCCCTCTCACAGAGAGGAGGCCTGTGTCCCAGCAGTGGGAACATTATAGGCTGATTATGTTTATGTTATGTTATAATCTAAACCTATTTTTTTTCTATTATTATTCTATGACATTATTCTTCTAATCAGAAGGAGAAGGAATAGGTAGTTTTGACAGATTGATATCAGTCTCAATCTGTCAAAAATACCTCTTCCTTCTCTCCTAAAAAGTCCACTTAGGCAGAATCATAAAAGGATAACATTATGAATCATAATGGACAGTTAACTATTAAGTTAATCGTACCAAATCCCATTGGTGAAGGATTTTTCAGATACTTTTTTTTGTCTGTGCTAGGGATCGAGGTGGGGGGGTGGAGGGGGGGTTCAGGGGATCAGAACGGAATAACTCTAAAATACCAATCAATCCAATCCAAATCCAATCCCAATCTCTTTGATTATACCTACGTAGTGCAGTGAAAAAAAGAAAAACACGGACTGTCTTCGCCATATTATGATTCATAATGTTATCCTTTTGTGATTCTGCCAAAGTGACCTTTTTAGGCCCCCAGATAGTGAACGTTCTTAAAATTACGAGATTGCGTCTTAATTTGTCAATATTAATTAAATGTATTATTATATTATTACTAAAAATGAAATGCTGTTCGTTGGTAAGCGCATCACTTGAGAACGGCTGGACCGATTAGGCTATTTTTGTTTTAACATTATTGTAGTACCTAGTCTGAATAAGGTTTTTATGGAAAGAAAAATTGTAAAAGTTTCCCGGAAAATCTTCTAATTAGGTCTCCCTAATTAGAAGATTTTCCGGAAAGGGAAAGAGGACCTTCAGAGTCTCTCGACTCTGAAGGTCCTCTTTGTATGAATTATTGAAATTTGAACTGTCTGTCGGGTCAGCTAGTTACAAATAAAAAAATCTTAAATAATGAAAAATTTAATTAATTATTAATTATTATTAATTTAATTAATTTTAATTATTATGGTTAAATAATGAAACTTAAACTCTATAATTTACAATCCTAATTGTGAAACTGATTTACGATTCTGTATATTCACACCTAATAGTGGTACCTACCTACAGTATGATGTTAAAAACATCCGCTTTTTTAAATTACATTTTTAATTGCCACATTACGCTACTTCTGTAATCTGGCAAACATGTCGTTATTTAACCAAATTACATTTTTCTATGGAATGTTTACTAGAGAGGTCATTGAGCTGGTGCTTTGCGGAATATGAAATTAATTAAAGGAAGATTCATATAATTATTTTATAAGCCCTAGAAATGGAAGATTTATAATTATGGCTTAGATACGGTTATACACAATACAATTTAAATAATTATAGAAACGCTACTTATCTCATGCCCATCGCTAACGGTATGAACTATAAGCAATTTATGTTTATCCAACTGTACTGACGGATCACGGTAATCGTTTTACGTTTGTTCGACGGAACATACGCCCATCTGCCATTTGTCTAGAAGCTGTAAATCCAATACCTAACGGTCAATAAACCGCTGATTGTAATCGTCGTTCAGCCGATAGACGTCCACTGCTGGACATAGACCCAATTTTGGGAGGGTTTGCCATAATCGCCACGCTTGGCAGGCGGGTTGGCGTTCGCAGTATGATATGATGATGGAATACATAGAGAACGCTGCTGCCCATTCTCCGGTACGATCCTTAGTCGCCTTTTACGACACCTACGGGAAGTAAGGGGTGGTGCTATTCTTTAAGTCCGGCACCACACAGACAATTGTAATATTGGATTGTAATATTACCCAGTAATAACTTCAGAAAAAAAGGCTGATATAATGCTTAATCACAATAGTCTTAAGGGGGAAGCATCAGGGTAATCCGCGAATAACTATTTCAAAATAGTTATTCAATAGGGCTATATGAATTTAGAGGGTTGTGATTTTAATGATTATAATTTGGTAAATACATACTTGTTACGGTCGTGACTCATGTTTTGTCCAACATACAACATGACACTGAACTGAAAATTAAAAAAAAACGTAAGTAAATTCGAATTTCGCGGGCTGTGTTCCTGGCCCACATTCCCAGGGTCGAACAAAGTAATTTATCCATTAGAGACTTCTCAGTAACAGCCCGAATTTTGAAAGTTGTTGGTGTGACACCCCCGTGCCTCGGAAAGCACTTAAAGCCGTTGGTCCTGCTCCATCTCTACCCAATCGTGTCGTCGGATTACCATACCATGGGACTATGAGATTGAAGGAAGAGGAAGTGCAGTGTACACCTGTGTACATAGCTTGTCACCATTGAGATTGGTCGCCGTGACCGAAATTCGGTAGTGAAGTTTTTTTTTTTTTTTACTCATTACAGCCTCACATCGCGTCTGTGAGGCCTTTTTAACGTCCGTTAAAAATGGAAATAAAATTACTTACCACCTACTACATCGTATCTCTGTTCACTCAAAAATAATACCTAGGTACTGATTTGTTCAGACAAGAAACCAAACGAGCAGCTGAACAAACAACAATGATATTTAGTGTCATAAAACATGAATGGCAAATTATTTAAATTAATATCTATGACTAATTACTATACAAATGCATGAAAGCACGTAAAAGTTTGGCGTGCAAAAGCTATGCGAAATCGATAATGAAACTGTGGATGGATATATCGTTTTCCAAATTATTGGGGATCAACACATGTCTCATAGTCTGTACCGCTCGCGCTCTGCTTTAAGGATGTAGTTAGGTTAGGGCAACTTTCAAGTCAAGCACAATAGAACTCTTATTTCATTAGACAGTGGAACAAGAAGAATGCGGTTCCTAACAGAAAAGATGGTACCGTCCGAGAAATTGCAATGGTCGTGGCGCAGCACGGCTCTATTAATTGGAAAGACAATGAGAAAACGTCTGAGAAATAAAATAATTAATTTACATAACAGTACTGAAAAGTAGGTATGTAAAACTTTTCAAAGAACTGACGACCCTAAAGCTACTCAAGAATTTAACGACATTCGCATTGAACGAATAGGAATCGATAATACAAATAAAAGACGAAGGAACTGGCATCTAAAGAATCCCTAATCGCTATTAAAGATGCGACTTTCTAAACCGTATGAAGGCGGCATTAAAATCGCATAAAAGCATCTGCAGCTTCGATCATGTGTCTCGTAAGTCGCAAGTCGCATCATATGAATTTTATCAGCTGACTCGTCCTCTCACTTTCTGCGGCGCGGGCGCGTGGGATAACACATAACAAGCTTTTATGATCTATTCTATTGAGGTGCCCGCAGCTGCCCAATCCAACCACTTTTACTTTCTACCTCATCTTAGTTGAAGAGGTAAACACTCGCCATGACATCACCATATTACATGAACTGGTCAGCCAGTTAATTTTTGACCACAATTCGACCATTAACGTTGTTGAACTCTCTAAGATTACTTGAAATAATTTAGAAAGTATATCGTTACGTAACTTGAAAAAAATCGCTGTATCGATATCTGTACATTCAGTGTTTGCTGCAAAAATGCCATTTCATTTGAAGTGTGTATTGTACCGAGACTTAATTAGCATGATGGCTGCGATATAATTTCGCTTTCATTGTTATTAATATTAGCGTGAGGCACATGACACATGTACTTATCTGATGATGGTATCGATATAATCGCGTCAGTGCGTGTGACGTGACACGGATCAATGTCAACGCTGTCAACTAGATGATACACAATACTGACTTTGTAGTCCTATCAGTTCTAGTTGTCTTAACTCGCTGATGTACAATGAAAACAATTCGTGTAACGGTGCATTTTGACATGATTTCTACTGAACAATTGTGTAACTTACACTTGTTCTTGCAGAAAACACTGCATTGTCTGAGTTCACGGTCGGCCAATAAGTATCTGGTCTTGTTAATCCCTGAGATGTGATATAATTGGATGATATCTCTTGTGGTATTCGAGTTATATAAAGACATTTCTATTGTTTTACTATAAAGTAAAAAGCAACTGACAGATGAGTATGCCATTGTGTAGAAAATATATAGGTAACCTAAGAAAAAGTTGTATGGGGCAAAATGCATTTTTTTCGTCTTGTTCTCGCAAAAAAGCTATATAATATAAGTTTGTCACACACGAACATTTGAGAACATGAAATTACAATGTACATTTTAAATGTTGATGTGTGTCTACAAGTCCTACATTATTTAAAATAAAAATAATTAAAGATTGATTATGCGGCATCCATTTAATATTCATCAAGCCACAACGACAATACATTACTTATGTAAGTCCAAACACGCCGCTAGATAGATAGCATCAAATAGAAGATAACTAAGTGTCCTTTCCATTTGATTTCTCCTCCGCCACGTGAACGGAACCTCCGCTAAAGACCGTATTCCGTGCGATTGCATAAACATTCGAATAAAACCTACAACGGCACACTATTACAAACAATAAACTGATTAAATCACCAAACAAAAGATCTCCCTAATTGAATTATAAACATCTTAACTGTCTTTCTATTATTGTAAACTGTTCTAAATTGCTCCTAAACATCGTACGTTTAAAATTAAATTACGGTACACGTCATATGTAACATTATCTCGCGATTACTCGGGAATTCTCTTCTAAGAAGTGTTTGTCGGGTCTGCACTGACTCCTGAGATACTGCATACGTGAGTATGAATATCATGGCAGGAATCTAAATGTAATGAGATAGTTTGTGGGTTAGATGCAGACGCCTGAGCCGCCCGAGAATAATACCCTGCCTTTAGGGCATAACTTTAATTCAGCTGGCAACCACGAACGAGTTTATAGTCATGCGAAGCAGAAATGAAAGCAATCATAAATTGGCATTAGGTCTGAAGGAAATAATTAAATTAAATGTAATGCAATAAAACTTGTCTAGATTCGAGAAAGTGTGAATGTCAGGCTACAACTTAAAGCTAAAACCGCAGCCCAAACCATTTTGGTGAAGTGATAACTTATATTTACGATAATTTGATGCTGAATTATACATTTCGACAACATAATAATACAATAATAAAATCAAGGCAAAACGAAGATGGAAAACATGAGAGCATTTAAACGAATTATCTGCTAACGTAAAATCTTGTTTAATAATAATATCAAACTTTCTACATTCGCAAAAAATAGTAAAATAACTAGTTAAGTAGTCAAGTTGGAAGCTAGTTTGTTACGTCGCGGCTTGGTTGGAAGACCTAATCATATGTACATATATCACGTTTATAAAACGCGTTTCTATAAAATTTCTATCTCTTCAACGGTCCATTGTTTGTCGGTTCATTTACATGATGAATCGACATAAAATTTTGACGCTTTCAGATTTTTTGCTGATTTCGCGCAGCGCTGCGTACGACATAAACAAATTAATAGTCAATCGCGATCCAATCTAAAGTAGATCGCATCTCTGATATCTTCATATCTCGCCACACTATTACTGACAACTGCTTAAATTAATCAACACTATTCTCGTGAGATGTCGGTGTTTTTTTCTCGGCAACTCTCAGCTAGTTGTTTCCTCTCATTAGTTTTATTGGTGATGCGAGCCCGGGGTGCTGTAAGTGGACGCCATTTATTATCCCAACAGCCTACAGTCAGTTTTTGTTCGGTGCATTTTAATTCACGGAACGTAGATATATGTTCCTTATTCGCTTTGTAAACATTAATAATGGCGTCATGCTATTATTTACAATATAAACTGCACTTGTACATTGATATCCTATTAATGTAACTGACATTTATTTATGTTATACTCGCATTACTCTTTTGACACTTAAGACAAAGTATCTTCACAGTAAAACATTTATCATTTCCCCGTGTTGATGAATATTGCTTTTTGTAGAGGATCAATTTGCTGGTTCTTGTCACTTGTACTTTCAAAAGATATACATTATTTATTCTGTTATTGCGTGCCGACAATCTGCATAATGTGAGATTTTCTTTTATACTTTGTTTCAGTTCAGTAGAGCAGTACCTACTACGAGTGTTCATTGGATGCGTGACTTTGATTCTGACTAGCCCTGTAAAATCTTAATTGATGAATATTAAAAAAAAAACAACTTCGTTTTGATACACGCTACGCTTATGGTACAAAACAGTAATAGTTACACTACACTGTTCGCTACGCCGCTACACTGTCTGCTACGCTGCTACACTGTTCGCTAGGACGCTACACTGTCTGCTACGCTGCTACACTGTTCGCTACGCCGCTACATTGTATGCTACGCTGCTACACTGTTCGCTACGCCGCTACACTGTCTGCTACGCTGCTACACTGTTCACTACACCGCTACACTGTCTGCTACGCTGCTACACTGTACGCTATGCACAGTGGAGCGCATCAGTGCTACAAGTATTGCTACGCTGCACTGATGTGCTACGGGCAATGCTATACGCTACAAGTTGCAAGTAAGTTGTAGTAGTTACTCTAATGTCGCAACAACTATCTACACTTGATTAGATTTGAAGGACAGCTCAAATCACGCTTGTTATTTTTTAATACAAATCCGTCTGTATAATTTAGATCGCCTGCGAAAATGTCGTGCAAAGATAGTTAGCTTGAACGCGGATGATTCGGCGCACATTCTAGCTCCACATTACTATCAATAGGGTGCACTGACTCCTGTCCAAGTTTTTTGCCGCTTTTTTCCGCTCATTTGGCTGACATTGACATGACGCGTCCATGTAACATTAACGCGCGGAACCAAACACCCCGCGATGTTACCCGTCACAATATTACTGTGAAATCTGACATGATCAACAACACCTTTTTGTGATCAACCGTTAAGTCGCCTATTAGTCAGATGGTAGTCTCATCCTCAACTAAATATGTTATTATGGTGTCCATTACAAATTGTAGATTCGGACTCGCTTAATGAATATTTATTATTTATATGCTTTGGTGTAATTTTATGATATTTAATACATTTAAGTGGTGCCAAGAATCGCATTTGCTCGTTTATTTTATGGTTTTACGTCACGCTATGCATGAGTGAGTTTCAATTTGCTAGATTTTATTTAATATGTTTTTTATTACCAGTCAGCATTAGACAATGTTTCTGACTGGCAGCTTTTACTGACACAAATCTGCATTACGGATGCAAATTGTAAAATCATTCTTCGTACTTTCTGAATTATCAGCGTACTAAAGTTGAATGATACCACCATTTCCGAATTCTACAATCGGTATCGATAAAAAGTCTCATTATCATATCACCATCGCAAGCCTCAAATGGTTCCGAGCCAAACACAATAGGCAATCTTTATACTAGAAAAACTCGATTACATTTTTGCCTATGTATGCTTATGAGTCTATTATAATATATTAGTACAGTTAAGTACCCGCGGCGGCCGTCACTTGTTTTTTGCTAAGATTAAACAAAACATGACATGACAGGGCGACTCATTTGTCACAATTAGCCGGAATAAATCAACCATTTGCAGGATCACAAGGTTACATGTGATTACTGTTCTTTTTTATATATATTTAACGTTACCCTTGACAGATATGAGTGACTAATATTTTTTGGGATGAGTGATGCGATGGAAATATTGTAGATGTATGTACTTTTTGATGTCAGACGTTAGGCCAATCTAGTCATTATTAGTGGGGTCACGGTTAGTGTCACTTAATGAGCGTTATTATTTAGTAAACTAAACAAAATTTAAACATATATTTCAACCTTCTTGTTGAACCTTGAAATACGAACGTCAAGCAGGTACTTAATTGCTGAATTTCCTGAAGTTTCAGCCATTTTCTGATTTTTATCAAAAATAAATCTACGAATAAATAAATACGAGTAAATATTAATAAATATTGAATTAAATTAATAGGAAGAGTATTACATGACTTTCGACATAAATCACGTAATACCTATAGAAGAAAATATTTAATTATGAATGGAACCCGCTTGATTTCCGCTGTAAGGCAGGTATTATTGCCCAATTAGGCGTGTACAGTTCCGTCTTATGTAATGTGTATGTAAGACTCTTTAGTGTTTAGTATAAAGTTTTCTGTAAAGATAAAAGGCATTAGGTGGCGTTCCTCCCTCGACGCTCGTAACAGTCAATTAAACGAAGAGTTACTCCGTTTTAGTCACGTTTTTGGAGCAAACGAGGCTGTTAGAGGATTTAGAAACGAAAAGGAGTTTAAAGAAAAAAGATTTGAGCTTTTATCTTCGTTTTTAATCCAGAATATATTTCAGAAAAATCCAGGTTGTCATGGTATGACATTGATACGAAGGAGTAAGGAAAATGTCGTGAGGAGTTTTGAGTAAGAATGTCGATGACTATAAGATTAGGGGGAGACCAAAGAAAAAATAATAAAAGGGGCGACTATCGAGACGACGATTAATACAAAAGTATGGAAGAAAAAGCAGAACACCAAATAAATTGGAATAAGGGCCGGGCAGGAGAATGATGACGATGATGATGATTCAGAAAAATACAGGCTTAAAAGCGCGCAATTAGAAAGAGCTATGTCCCACAGTAAAACAGCTAAAATTTAAAAATGAAAAGATGAAAGTTTTTTTTTTTAATTGGATTAGGGGCCGAGCAGGAGAATGATGACGATGATGATGATTCAGAAAAATGCAGGCTTAAAAGCGCGCAATTGGAAAAAGCTAGGTCCCACCCCTTACTTTCCGTGGGTGTCGTAAAAGGCGACTAAGGGTCTTACCGGAGAATGGGCAGCAGCGTTCTCTATTTATTCCAACATCATACCATACTGCGATCGCCAACCCGCCTGCCAAGCGTGGCGATTATGGCAAACCCCGCCCCAAAATTGGGGGAGCAGTGGACGTCTATCGGCTGAAACGACGATGTCCCACAGTAAGACAGCTAAAATTTGAAAAGAAATGATGAAGTTTTTTTTCTATAAAAATTAATGGACGAAGCAAACAATCTAAAGTAAAGTTATAAAACTTAAAACTGAATGTATAACTCCGTAAAAGGATTTTAGTACATAATACCTACTAACTCGGGTGATCTTCAACAAGTCGACCGTAAAGATAAATCTGATAATAAATAAAGGCATTTTAAAGCTTGTGTACCCATTGAACATCCTTAGCTAAGTAGAGATGGGTGTAATGGCAGGAATGAGGAAGTTTATTTCATTAATAAAACGCTAGGAAGATGGCTTTGATTGATTCATGATCCCTCTTATTTGCTAAAAACAACCTAGTGTTCCCATTTAAACTGCATTCAATATTTAAAGAAATACTTTCAGAAAAACTACTTTATTACTCACATATAAAGTCCAGTTTGCGCTACTTCAAACATTTTTATGAGTTTTTCAATCGTTTCTGTGATTCTGTCATTCTGAAATCAGTTTTATTTTATGTTTATATTAGGTTGATATTTGAATAAGTGAAAATTTACATTAATTGGAAAGAAGGATTTGCATAGACTCCATATTCCCATGCGGATTTCGGCTACGGTAACCATTTTTGTTTTTGACGGTTATGAGTTACGACCGTGTGTTGTGGCTAATATAGCCTATCTTGGCTGCAAAGGAAACAAATATATTTTATACTAGCTTCTGCCCGTGACTTCGTCGGCGTGAAATTTCGACCCCCAACCCACCGCATCGCATCCTATCGCCCACCCACGCTATTACTTTGTTTTCTGAATTTTATCCTTTTTTCTCGGTTCCTGATGGTCGTAGCGTAATGTTAAATAGCTTATAGCTTTACTCAAGAATTGAGCTATCAAATGCAAAAAGATTTTTTCAAACCCGATTATTATTTCCGGAGATTAGCGCTTTCAAACATCTGAGCTATCAAATAAAAAATCCGACTGGTAATTCCAGAGATTTTACACTTTCAAGAAACAAACTCTTCAGTTTTACTATTATATATTAAAAAATTGGGTTCATATTGGCTCACCTAAAGTTCTTTACCCGAAATTGTTCTTCCTAATGATTTGTAATCCGAATGATCAGTCTTCCTAAAATTTTTCATCCTAAAGTTTTCATTCATACTATTTGTAGTGCTACCGGCGATGTTCATAACACTCATGTTTCCGAAAATTGTAATTAATAATATCATTAAAGTGATATATTTAAACTCCTACTGTTTTTTATCATAACGCTTTTATCTCTAAACATAATTACCATAATATTAGAAGATTTATAGTTTTAATTTGAGGGTATGATTATTATTTGGGGGTATGCTTTACATAACGTACTGAGTTGTGTCTATGGAACCACTGTACTTCCACACTCGGCGCTTTTTAATAGTAGCTATTTTTTTTGGATAGAATAGACTCTTTTTAGTGTAACTTTGAAAACCGCAAAGTTTGCAAAAACCGCAAAGTTCTCATAGTGGCCGAGAAAAGATATCCCAAAGTTTTTTTTTATCTACAAAAATATGTGGTTAGGCGTAGTCGACGGAGCCCCGCTTCGCGGGGCCCCTGTTTCTGTCTACAGGGTTTAAAGGAACCTAACACGGAGTCCCGAGCTCGCTTCGCTCACTCTTGCATCCTAAGTTGTCATTACAAATGTGTTACTTTTGTATATTATGTTGGTTACCGCAAATAAAATCTAAACAAAAAAAATAATCTATAAAAAGAAATCTAAACAAAAAAGATATGACTTTGAATAATAGTGTAAAAGATGGTTATGTTGAGAAAATATAGGAAAACAAATAAAAGTATAATAGATGTTTATTGCTCCTGACATTATGAAGTTGAATGCTTCGGAATTATGAACATTAGAGACAGAGTAGTTAGGAATTGTGATTGTTAGGATGAAAAATTTTAGGAAGAACATTTTCGGATTTCCAATTATCGGAGTTGAAAATTTAGGTGAACTTTGGCGCACCCTAAAAAATGATATAGTATAGATTACTAGCTGACCCGACACGTGGCGCCATCTATTATCATAATAACGTTATTGTTGTTTTCCTCGGGAACAACACTTTCTTTCAGGATGAAAGGTACCCTATATCCGTTCCCGTACACCTGACAACGTCATCATCATCACCATCTGCCTAGCCTTTTCCCAACTATGTTGGGGTCGGCTTCCAGTCTATACCGGATGCAGCTGAATACCAATATTTTACATGGAGCGACTGCCTATCTGAACTCCACAACCCAGTTACTGGGTAATACGATATCCCTTGGTAAGACTGGGTGTCAGACTTTCGGGTTTCTGACTACCCGTAACGACTGTCAAAGATCCACAAATGACAGCCGGGACCAACGGCTTAACGTGCTTTCCGAGGCACGGAGGGGTCACGGTATGAAAAGATGGTCACCCATCCACAGACCAACCGCGGCAAGCGTAGCTTAACCTGATCGATCGACCTGTGCGGCTGTTATTATTTAGCCACGGGCCCCTCCACCTGACAACGTATATGCAAAATTTCAGGATGATCGGTTCAATGGTTTAGGCGTGAAGAGGTAACAAACAAACAAACAAGCTTACTTTCGCGTTTTTTATTTTATAGTTAGGATACTGCAATGACCAATTTATCAGGGAAGTGTTGTGTTGTAATTGTAGCAATTTCCTTTATATGAAACGGACATGGAAAAGCCCCCGGTTGCGAAGGATTATTTATTTATTTAATACTTCAAGCACATAAATGTACAGAAGCGGACTTAATGCCATAGGCATTTTCTACCAATCAACCTTTGGGTTAGTCAAAAGATTATTTGTATTAGTCAAAAGTCAAACTATTAGCAATAAACAATTTAACCATATAATTCACGACAAACCAATTAATAATACCCCGTTTAACATCTCAAGCTAAGCTACACCATATTATAATGCATGTGCTCAGAATGGTTGAACGGGGATTTGAACCCGCGACCCTTAATTTGCCTGCCAACACTTTAGATATTTATGGCTCAATTGAACCACCTTTTGTACTTCACCGACACTGTTAATTAATCTCTGCTAATTTAACAATAAGTAACAAACAGATAAAATGCGTATCATCGTGAGAGCATCGGAGTTGGCTGTAAAAATATTTATTACAGTGCGAATCGATGAAAGAAAAAGAATGCACATCAAGCTACTACAATCTGTCAAATTTCTTTAATAGCTTTTCAGCTTTTCACTTTATCGCTAAAGCATAAGGTTCAAAGTTGATTGGGTAAATTTGACAGTTTCGGGTAGCTTGATGTGCTGGCGTCTGTACAATAGGCGGGGTGTAGGAGTGGAAAGAAGAAAGAAAGAAAAATGCGTTTATTGGCATTACACCAAAATATACACACCTTAAAACTATAAAAACAGAAAATAAAGATTATAATGCCAAAAGGGCCTCAGCTCGGCATAATGTTAAATGACAACACAAAGTATGTTGCCACTAGCTTCTGCCCGCGACTTCGTCCGCGTGAAATTTCACCCTCCCCCCATTCACCCTCTTGAGGTGGAATTTCGAAAAACCCTTTCTTAGTGGATACCTACTCTTCACAAAGAACACACACTCCAAATTTCATGTCTCTAGGACCAGTGGTTTAGGCTGTGCGTTGATATATCAGTCAGTCAGTCAGGATTTCGAATGTTATATGTATAGATTACAGTGGGCCCTGAATAAAAAACATAAACATATCATCACGCTTGTATTAACCGAAGGGTTAGGCAGGCACCTATAGTTCTCCCTCATTTTGGCAGTTATGTTTACCCCATGTAACAGTGGACGAGCCTATTGCCAACTACCGGGCACAACACACTCCTGGCTGCTACTAAGAAATTATAGATGGAACAAGCCACCATTCCAAAATATTTATTTTTAAATTCATTACTTTATGTCCTCTAGAGGGCGCCATATTGAATTTAGTGTGACGTCATATAGCCTATAACCAGCGGACGGTCAAGACGCTTCTAACGATACCTCATTTGTCAAATTGTTATAAGTATTTTTGAAGCTATGAGGGAACAGATGAACATACAGGTTAAAATCATAACCCTGCGTAGTCGAAACACTTTGCCCGACCCGGGAAACGAACCCAGGACCTCATGCTTAGCAGTAGCGCATGCGACCACTAGACCGACGAGGCAGTCCTGAACCTTAATAAAACTGAGAATAATAACGCCAAACAAATTAGAAAATAAATAAACAGATGAATAACGCGTACTTCACCATCCATACTATAATATTATAAATGCGAAAATGTGTCTGTCTGTCTATTACCTCGTCACGCTTAAGCCGCTGAACCGATTTAGATGAAATTTGATGTATAGATAGTATGAGTCCCGGGAAAGGACATATAGGATAGTTTTTATCTCGATATTCCCACGGCACTTATGCGGGTGAAACCGTGGGGCGCTCCTAGTCTTTTATAAGATTTAAGACTTTCTAGACTATATTTCCATCTCACAGCAAATCTATAAAATCAAATCCCACATATGTTATGGTTTTGGTTTCCGCACTTAGTCCTTCAAAAGGACCATTGTGCGTGACTACAAATCCCAGATAATCAAAGACAAGGAAATAATCTCCGTAAAAGCGTCCCCTTTCACGTCTAACAGACAAAGCTCAATAATTACTTACGGCTCTTCCACAACAGTTTCCGGCAAACCGAACGCAAGTACACAATAAGTCTAATCATAAATTGTACACACGCCAACATTAATCAGTTTGAAAACTATAACTGTGGAAGAAACAATGGAGCGAGACCAATGAACAACTCTAGATCCAAGCCCTTTGACAGTCTAGGTAAAGCTATCTAAACTAAGCTTAAATTAATGTACTCAGGATTTGAATTCAATACCATTTACAACGTACAATCGAACAAACGTATAGGTAGACAGGTAGCCAATATGCAACTGTTTAAAAAAATGCTGTGGCTGTGTGTTCAGTCAAGTTTTTAACATCACTCTTGTATATTATGTGACTTCTATAAGTGACATAAGTTTAAAAATCCAAAATCGCAATAGGTTTCCCTGTAATGATAAAACTAAGTTGGAAAATATATATAAATAAAAGTTATGACATAGAGACAAAAGAAGAGGCTTGTGGCTAAGTAATAACAGCCGCACGGGTCGATTGGTCAGGTTAAGCGACGCTTGCCGCGGTTGGTCCTTGGATGGGTGACCATCTTTACATATCAAGACCTCTCCGTGCCTCGGAAAGCACGTTAAGCCGTTGGTCCCGGCTGTCATTTGTGGATCTTTGACAGTCGTTGCGAGTCGTCAGAAGCCCAAAAGTGACAACCAGTCTTACCAAGGGGTATCGTATTACCTAGTAATTGGGTTGTGGAGGTCAGATAGGCAGTCGCTCCATGTAAAGTACTGGTATTTAGCTGCATCCGGTTAGACTGGAAACTGACCCCAACATAGTTGGGAAAAGGCTAGGCAGATAATGATGATGATGATGACATAGTGACAAAACCGCTTCATTGGTCTAATGGTCGCAAGAGCTACTGCTTAGCATGAGATCCTGCGTTCGATTTCCAGATCGGCCAAAGTGTTATTGGGTTTTTCCAGGAAGAATTTCTCAGTAATAGCCCGGAGTTTAGTTTTGTGCCCGGCTGGTAGTAATAGTCTTGCCCCCCTTTCTATGGGCTCAACCATAACTGGGAAAATGTGGATGTTCTATAGGTACCATGTGTAAAATCGTTCCGAAACAGGCATGATGTTATGTGTTAGAAATATGAATATTTTTGCCTAGTAGGTACCTACAGGCAAAAGAAGAAACCAGGACCGTCCAATATCTCGTTTGGTTGATGACATCATCGAAGCACGCACGGAACCGGGAAGTATGGCAGAAAAAAATGGAAGTCTAATATTCCCAGCAATGGGTGTTTTCGGGTTGACAGGCAAAAATACCCGAGGCAGAATACCAAACTGTTTGTTCGTCGGTACTATTGTGATATTCCCGCTAATAATGTCGGTTACAAATGTTACTTTGAGAACGATGCCACGTTGCATTCAAAAGACTTCAACGCGTTTTCTCAGGCGGTGAATGCAAGGAAATATGAAAAAACACCGCTTTGATACCACTGATATACAGTGGGCTTTTTGCAATTCAAAGAGCCGGTTAATTAGATTGTTTTTTTTAAATGTTATTGTTTGGTTAAGTGGTTTCTGGTGTCCATCGGCATTTGAAAATCCATAAGGGATTGCTAATCTGTGGCCGGAATTAGAGACGAAGTTGGCATTTTTTATGCCGTCACTAGCACTATTCGAAACGAAACACAAATGCTTATCGATATAACTGCAAAGGCCTTCACACGTAGCTAGACTATTACAAGAAAATCGTACTAATTGAACGAAAGGAAATGAAATCTATGTCTATGGGAACTTAGTGAAAAATAGTCACCGTTAGGAAATGCAACTACAAATACGTGTACGGTATTTAGCCGTTAATACATACTTATAACGGAAAGTTTTTGTCAACTTGTTTCTTAATTGGATTATCCTACAATGCAACCTTCCGTTGCACCTCGGAACACGCATGCACGGTACGCTCTGATTAACATTTGTACACGCGAATGTAAACTTTACGCTAAATGTTTTAAGATTTTAATTCCCCTGAAAATTCCAAGTCATGTGAAACAAACCATAATTACATACTAAACAATGCTAAGAGCAATGTTTAAAAACTAGGGCTTGAGGAACTCACGGGAAATAAGGCCTTACCAACACTTGCGGTTGATACGGAGACATCTACTTTCGTCCTGGTTTGCGAAAACGAACTTTATAGTTAAAGAAACAGAGGGTATTATTGTTGTGGGTTGTTATCGCAACGCTTCACTGCGGTTTCCGCAGAATGCCATTGTATTGCACTGTCATCCTAGATATATGTCACTGTTATAAGATCGACGGTGGCGTGACGCGTCCGCCAGCGCAGCGTGCAAAGATAACGCTGATTCGTTTGTTAACCGTCACGCTAGCACGCTACGGGATGCACAGTAAGGCAGAAACAGGCTGATTCTCCTTGAGATGTCTAAGCAGATTATGTTGTACCTACATAACATATCACCGTGTCCTTCTACTAAAAATGTGCCTGTTGGATAGCTGTACAGTGTACAGCAGGGGTGGCCAACCGGTCGATCGCGATTATTAGTCCAGTCGATCGTGGCAAGGCAAAAAATATTTCCAACTACAAACTTGATTTTGCTAATCTAGCGAAAGATGCTCAAACGCAATGCTCACATTAATATAAATAATTAGTTACTAAGAATAATTTTCAGTTTTATATTTTCCCTGTTAATAAAATAAAAAATACTACATAATTGTGTACTGAACTATGCTGTTTCATATTAGATTTAAAGAAGTATGTAATTGGTAGATCGCACAGGGTGTCGTCAGTGAACAGTAGATCTTGGGTCTAAACAAGTTGGCCACCCCTGGTGTACAGCGACCAGTCGTTGGTGCCAAAATGAGCATGATAGACAAACGCATACATGTGAATTTCCACACTAGTTTTTAAGACATTAGGTATGAATTTGTGAACATGAATGCGACTTATGAAAGTTATTATGTAAAAAGCTTACGTAAAATCTTGATATTTAGCCGTTTATTTAACCGTCGATGCAGTGAAAGCCATATGCATCAGAAATTTCTAATGGCAAAAAAAGCAAAGTGACTTCGACCACCAAAACTGAAAGTTGTAAAGCTATTTGGGGAACGACAAAGGGGAAAAAGGACGTTCTGATATGTTATGGACACAATCTATTAGCCATCTAAGTTCAAGAATTTACTTCTATGATTGATATTTTAAGTTTTCCGAATATTAGTAGTTGCTCGTTAATGGTTTGCAAATTGTTTGCAATTACGGAAATTCTTCGTACAATTATTTTGCTAATACCTAACTTTCACGTTTAACTACACTTTTTACTGTGTATGATGTGAAGCAAAGTGTTTAAGGTTTATTCATTGAATATATTTTCTCGTAAAATATTTCGTAAGTTTTTTTTTTTTAATTTAGGCCTTGCCTCCTTTCAAAGTAAATTAACGATGGATCCTTATTCTCAATTATAATTAAGTATTTATTCAATTGTTATACCCAAATTTTTGAAGCCAAAATATATCACAATAAATAAGCAACATTCCATTTGTTTTCGTTCGGCATCGAAAGAAAAATATTGTTGAAAAACTTATCATATTATTCTGATAGCAGCCTTACATAATGACGAAAGGCATAAAGACATAAATAACAGTTTGTCACCTCGTCAGACGACTTCGCGTCATTGCATCGGCCGCCGCGCCGAGTTCAAGGTCATACATAAATTATCATTTCCCACGGCCCTTTACGGCGACATCGCATTCAACATTCATAAAAACGTTGGCAACCCATTGACCAATTCATTTTTTAATGTTACAGATCAATAACCACAAAAAAACGGTATTTCCGAACACATTGAAAGTCTCCGTGATCTCAACAACGCATACTTTCACGGAAAATCGCCGTTTAGACCCAATACGACGTAAGCGACAAAAAAAGTAAATCGGGCCACTTTCTGAGGCATCACTCATCCATAGGAAGTTATTGTTCTCTACGTGATGTTATACAGAGTGTTCTGAGCACGTGGATTGAATACGAGCAAGTATGTGCTGTCATATTAACCTGATTGAGAATTATAAATGATAGGGTATCTTAACTCAGTGCGTGTTCTTTCACAATTAACTCAGTAATTCTATAGTTTACATACAACTTGCGTCTGTGGTCTCGATTAGACTCGTTTGCTTTGAACGATGGGATTTGAAGGATGTGTCAATTTGCTGCCAACCGTGGAGGCTCTAGATTTATTTCATCTCCAATTGTGCTTCCGTAATATTTCGATTGATATATTATTCAGAGATTTGTTTGCCATTGTTGCAAACTTACGGATAACTTATAAAATACTTTAAAGGCTGCGTGATTAATTAAAACAAAAGTCGAAAACAAAAATATTTCGCTTTCCCCTTTAAAATGTTTTGAAACATGAATTTTTGAAAACTGGCATTCCTATAAATAAATGTTTTGAAAATTACTTCGCAGTCATTAAATGTCAAAACTTTCATCGTCGCGAGAGCGCCCGGCATTTGTCCTGGTGCCACACTTGCGGGCACGCGCACGCGCACCGAATATTTACCACATTGAGATACACATCAAACGTCATTAAAGCGAATGACAATCAGTTAAATAGTAATAAATGTAAAAGTCATCCGATATTTCTTTGCGGTTATCAAATTCGAATGTAATTGAATGTGAGAGACATTGAGTAATTTGCTACACCTCCATCCGCCGCACGGAAGCACATTGTTGCCGACCTATTAGCCGAGTTTCACACACCAGACGATTACCCATAAACAGACAACGTAAACGATAGATACCGACGACCAACGAATATGGAACGGTAACTCTATTTAAGGCAACAAAAACTCCATTCATGTGCTGACCTCAACAAAATTATCTAACTGTACGACACTTAATTTCCGAACGCAGAGCACGTATGTTTCTTTACAAAACATCCATTAGGCCTTAGAATTTGAATTTAAATTAGAGATAAAACAAAATAAACCTTAACTTTCTTGTATGTACTTTAGAGACAAATTCTTCTGTGCGAAGTGTTAGCTCTACGTGTAATAACGACATTGTGCAGACATGAATAGATTTAAAAGTTTCGCATTGCTGAGCTCGCGAGATACAAAGGAACGCTCCTTGTTACAACGCGTAATGCGGACAATGCAATGCCACTTCTTTGAGATGTACCAAGATGTGTTGCGCGAGATACGATCATTGTTTTTCGAACATTATGACGAAAATCATCAAAATCACTTGTTCATGTCGGCAATGTTCTGCTTCTGTGCAACATGACTTCTTACACATTACGTATGTCAGACGTCATGGAAAAGAAGAGTTTCTGAAGGTATACTTGCCGCCGATCTATATTTTTATCCGAAGAAGTAAATGATTACGGGAACAAAATCACTATAATAAGGTACTAGAAACATGCGGTAGCCGTAATCAAAATAAGAGCATGAACTTCATGTTCGCTTGAATAAGCCGGCAATGAACGCAATGTTCCCGGCAGGATATGAAGCTCTAGCTATGTTCCTATTCAATGTCCGATTAGTCTAAACACACCTCACTAATGGCATGCATGTCTCTTTCAAAGCTTGTTACGGAGACTTCTTCGTACACCGGCTAATATGTATTTATATGCAGCTGAGCTACTGGTTCATGAAACTGTTACAAGCGGTCACGCCGCCGCGTCAGCTGCCTATTAATTATTGAAGAATTGCTTTCCGAAGCGAGGGAAGGAAGTGAAGCATGACGATAACTGTTGAGCGAGCGACGACCTAGACCTCCGAACAAATACTAGAACAATAGACAGGAATACTAATCAAACGCACTAAAAATACTATGAATACAAATTACTTTTTTCTGCACTTGAAATCTAATGAGCAGGTGTAGTGATTGCAAAGCGCGGAGAATCTTACTCAATGGATAATTAACGCTAGATTATGTTATGAAATCAATGCCTGATGGGATAAGGAAAAATCTCCAGCACACGTAATTATTTAATTATAAGTACGAACTTCATCGTCATTGTTGGCATTACGTGTGTGTTCGCCACGGTGGTGTTATTACAAGTTACTACAAAATGCTTATAATTTTACCACAAAATCTATGTAATATGATATAATGGGTGTTCGGAGAAAGTGTGGATGTTAGCGTGTTTTTGTGGACAGTGATGTGTGAAGAGGCAGCACTCAGTAGCGCTCGACATTCGCCTATAATATATACCTATCCCCGTTGGTGCAGAGAGAGCGTAGCGATACGACACTGGCTGTGATTGTATCCTCAGAGACCTGATGCCAGATTTCACTCAATTCGCAAATAAATGATAATGACATCAGTTCTATTTATAGCATGTTTATATAATGGCAATAGAAAGTATTCTTAGAAAACATATCTTGCCTTGGGTCGACACTAGCTTTCATAAAATGCTTACCATAACAACTTTTCCTGAAAAATTGTTATGGTAAACATTTTATGAAAGCTATATAGTTAACAAGTTGCAAACTCTAGACTAACTAAAAAAAACTGGCCAAGTGCGAGTCGGACTCGCACACGAAGGGTTCCGTACCACAAGGCAAAAACGCCGAAAAAAACATGTTTGTTGTATGGGAGCCCCCCTTAATATTTATTTTATTTTAATTTTATTATTTATTATTAACACGTTGACCGCCAGACAGCAGACACAATAGAAAATCTATTGTTCGCGGTCACCGGTGACCGCGTTGGCAGTCAAAGCCTTAAAGTTAAAATACAACTGAGTATTTTGTGAATATTTCAAATGCCATTTTTGATATCGAGCAAAAAAGGACAAAAAAATCGCGTTTGTTGTATGGGAGCCCCCCTTGAATATTTATTTTATTTTGTTTTTAGTATTTGTTGTTATAGCGGCAACAGAAATACATCATCTGTGAAAATTTCAACTATCTAGCTATCGCGGTTCTTGAGATACAGCCTGGTGACAGACAGACAGACAGACGGACAGACGGACAGACAGCGAAGTCTTAGTAATAGGGTCCCGTTTTTACCCTTTGGGTACGGAACCCTAAAAACGGCCAAGTGCGTGTCGATCCACGCACAATTAAATGTTCCGTAGTTGGGTTATTTTCCCTTTATAAAATATCACAATTGGTGATACTTTATTTACATTACAATCTAGCCTATTAGCTAATAAGTAATTTAAATATAACTTAAACTGACCAAATCGACCAATAATGCACTTGCACTACAGTATAAGTTCACTTAAACTGCACTAAACTATATAACTCCAAAGATTTCACTTTCTTTAGTAACCGTAGTTGGGATGAATTGAAAAACTGGCCAAGTGCGAGTCGGACTCGACACGAAGGGTTCCGTACCACAAGGCAAAAACGCCGAAAAAACACGTTTGTTGTATGGGAGCCCCCTTAAACATTTATTTTATTCTGTTTTTAGTATTTGTTGTTATAGCGGCAACAAAAAAACATCACCTGTGAAAATTTCAACTGTCTAGCTGTCACGGTTCATGAGATACAGCTTGGTGACAGACGGACAGACGTACAGTGGAGTCTTTGTAATAGGGTCCCGTTTTTACCCTTTTGGGTACGAAATCTTAAAAACTAACTGGCAAACAAAGAATTAACTACTGGAAGGTACAGTAAATAATAATGCATATTTTGTAAACAAATATTCAATTATTTACATAGAAAAGGAGAACGTAATAAATCCAGCGGCTTGCAGAGCTTTATATCAGACACACGACATGAAGTACGGCTAGCTACATGCAATGTGATCATTTATTCATGCCCAGTATGAGCACAGAGCCACCTGTCTGCTTCGTGCCACTAATTCTTACAACTTGGACTGAATAGCAAATAACTAACATTCTACACATATTCCCCTAAACATTACACAACTCAGCCATGTAAGGTGTTAGGATAATAAACTTAACTATTTGTAGCTTGTCAATACTGCGTTTACGTAATTTACGGAAAAGATTTTGTGAAAGGGTTATGAAATGCAGTTTTCTTGAATGCTTATAAGATTATATGGGTAGAATGTAGAGCGTTCATTCAGTCCCAAAACGGTATACTTGCAGTAATCATTATCATTTCAACCTTTTCTCGTTTAGTTTTGGCCATTCTCAGAGGTCTATTACGGTATTGTATGAAAGCAACTGAAAGAAAGTGGCTTCTAACTGCAATTTCTTTCATAAGAAAATAAAATTAAGCCATTAATTCTTGCATAAATATTAAAACACTCTTATTGGTATACTCGAGGCATTTAGTATTTATAGCTCGAAATTAAGGTCACTGTAATTATTGAGATTTCTTTTACGCTCGTAAAACCCGAGAGATGACGATGAAATCCGAAACACCGCAAAGATGATGCGCTTGCGACGACAACGGCCGTCTCGCGACGCCGGCTCTGCTGCCGTGCAACTGGAGCATGAACGCAGTTTCTCGATGAGAAATATTTTGCTGATTGACGTATATTGCTACTTGCAGCTTGTGAGAGATGCTGCACTGAGATGCAACTCAAGAGCTCGTATGTCGAGGAGATACTAATCAATGTTTAATGGTGATTACTATCAGGAATATAACGTGTTAATTTGATTTTGCGAATATGTGGAAAAAAACTGTGGTACGAATTCTAGAGCAACTATTATTATGATGGAATACGATACTAACGCCCAGGTGCGATTAGCGTTAAACGCATTAAGTGTTTCGTGGTACAGGCGGCCCTAATTCAAAGAAAATCTTTTCACCCAAGGATATGAGCAAAATGAGGATAAAGGTCACACTTTTAACATGAATTTCGGATACACAATTAGACAGTTTCTAAAGAAATTGTGACCCACAGCGCAGAAGTCGATTAAGTACCTAATCAGATAGGTATCAAGCCATCTTAGTTTTAGTAGCAATGCCAATCGAATCGACATTGGCTGTAACGAGTTTGACTAAAGCCGGGATAATGTGGTTATACAAGCCGGCTTTATATCAACCCGCTAGTAGGTTAATGATATCAATGTCACGTTGAAGGAAACAACCACTTAATAATAAAATTTACGATGCTAGCAATGCGTCTTCGCAATGTTAACATGAAGTAAATTAACTTTGATAGACTCCTTTACCTACATATTTTAATTAAGTAATTAAATATGGGTACAGGAACTATTTACTATTTTGAGTATTTAATATCTACATTAGTTGCGGCCGTTACCTTTGGGCCAACCAATGGTAACGGCCGCCACTTACGAATTGGTCGTAGGTTCGAACCCAGTCAGGCAAGAATAATTAATTAATAATTAAATTAATTATCAACAATAATAATTTTCACTTAATTGTGAAAATTATTTCATCACCACGGCTCTCAAAATGGTGAAGGAAAACATCGTGAGGAAACCGACATGTCCCAGAACCAAAAAATTGAAGACTTGTAACTTCTACCAATCGCAATGGGCTCGCGTGGTGGATTACGGCCCATTCCCTCACACTGAAGAGAAGAGAGAAGAGGCCTGTATCCGAGCAGTGAGAACATCATAGACAGATTTTACTATACAACGTGTTTTTTTTCATGTCTCATAACTCTTGGGGGTAATTGTACTCATCATTATGAACAACTTTTACTATGGGACCAAACACGGAATCGCGAAAAAAAAATCTGGTGTTCCCTACAATTTGACGAGTTATGCGAACATAAATGTAGGGAACAGCTGATTTTTTTTTCACGAAATCAGGTTTGATCCCCATAGTAAAAGTTGTTCATAATGATGAGTAGAGTGACCCCCTTGAGTTATGGGATTTAAAAAAAGACGTTGTATACTTCTTACAGGGTTAGTGGTAAAACATTAACAACCTCTTTAGAAGTCATTGTACTCATCATTATGAACAACTTTTCTTATGGGACCAATAATGAAATCGCGAAAAAAAATCAGGGTTTTTAATGTTTTACCAATAACCCTCTATATACGAGCGATGAAATGGTGGCCCATTCTTCTCTTAGAAGCCACATATACAGGGGACCTTATATGTACGTAAGAATCTTCTTATATGAAAGATAAGTAGATATCTAACATACCCACGACAACGGTAATTAACTTCCGTCTACTTCGAAGAACAACTGTTTGTTGATGACATTCATTTTACACACAATGATGACTAACAGGAATCAACGGAGAAAAGAAATGAGGAACATTGGAAGAATGTCAAAGAAATAACTCTTTATACGGATGTCAATTATGGCAGTAATTGATGAACAAATGATTCGCGATTACCACTGACGAGATAGACCTTTAAACAATAGTTTAACTCTGTTAGCTTGTTATTTATTCTTTAACAAAAAAATTAATACTAAATTGTAATTTCGTGTGCTTAGGTACTTGATATTTGTACTCCGTTAACGGCAAAACATAGATATATCCTGTACCTATTCTATTTCAAACACCTATTTTTACACCTATGTTTAACAAATAAAAGACTTTGACTTTGACAACATGTAGGTAACGCACACCACCAAACACCCCAATTAGAATATTAAGTTATAATCATAATACATACATAGATTTTCTACTATTATACTAGTATATAATCATTGTTTATTTATTTAATTAGTGATGCCTTCTGATTGTGGGAGAAAATTATGGTCATATTACAAATCTACGCACGGATACAGTTGGACACATTTATGGGTATAGCGTAGTAGGTACTTCGTCCATTTTTGTTTGTTTGACTGTACAGCGGAAATGTAACTGTAATTTACTTAGTTCTAATTATTATTGGGATAAAAAATTAAACTACATTCATAATGTGCTTTAGTTCTCTTACACATTGTAGATGGAATATTTTTTTTTGTGTAAGCAAGAATGTAGAAATTGTCTGTGATTTTAACTGACTCCTTTCATTGTGTCGGCGCCCTTCTTCCGTTTCGATAAGAAGGGGGAAAGAAATGTGTTCACACCATAGACAGAATTCTAAATGCATTAGCGCTAATAATCATCATAGTCAACACAATCGTCTCAAGTTTTTTTTCTGTGGCGTAGTTTACAAGCGCCATTCCCTCATGCAGAAAAACCGTACCCCGGAAAATGTATCTGTATGAACCTGTATATTTAATCGAAGCTGCTGCTCACATACCAGGGGGCCTTAAAAGGTCACTTTGGAGAATCATTAAAGGATAACATTATGAATTGTAATATGGCGAAGACAGTCCGTGTTTTTCTTTTTTTCGCTGCACTGCGTAGGTATAATCAAAGAGATTGGGATTGGATTTGGATCGGATTGATTGGTATTTTAGAACAGACAAAAAAAAACTGAAAAATGCTTTACCAATGGAATTTGATACGATTAACTTAACGGTTAACTGTCCATTATGTTATCCTTTTATGATTCTCCCAAAGTGGCCTTTTTAGGCCCCCAGCACTCAAGTTACGTAACACACTAACAATCACAATATGAATCATTTCGAAGGATATTGCTAATCAATTACTTCAAATGTTCGAAAAATGTGTCTGCTCAACAACGTACTTAAATAACGCAATGAATATTGTTGAACTGTCAAATGGAATGAATGGTGGCGCGTGTGTTGGATTATTGTTGAACTGTCAAATGGAATGAATGGTGGCGCGTGTGTTGGATTATTGTTGAACTGTCAAATGGAATGAATGGTGGCGCGTGTGTTGGATTATTGTTGAACTGTCAAATGGAATGAATGGTGGCGCGTGTGTTGGATTATTGTTGAACTGTCAAATGGAATTAATGGTGGCGCGTGTGTTGGATTATTGTTGAACTGTCAAATGGAATGAATGGTGGCGCGTGTGTTGGATTATTGTTGAACTGACAAAAGGAATCAATGGTGGCGCGTGTGTTGGATTATTCGGTTCCCTACAAAATGGTTGAGCTGGATGGTGCTGATCCACGCATCATGTTCGTGAACGGACGCCGTCGTTGGAGACTGGTCATCTCTTAACTGCCAAGGCTTATTTTTAATCTTATATTTTGAATTGTTTCTTCATTTGTCTTTGTTTTACATTGTTCTCTCATACAACAAGAATAATGTACCCAGGATTTTGTAATAACTTGATTTAAAAGAGTGTCCATGGAGTTTCTTGCCCGTTCTTCTCCATAGCGATCTACGTTTTGGAATGGGCAACTAGCTTCAACTTTCTGACTAACTGACAGACTATTTAATTTTTGACAATTCAAAAGTGCCTGTACAAGGTTTAATTGAAATAAATGCTTTGAGTTTGAGTTTGAATGATATGAAATTATTTATTCTGTAAATAGGACATCGAAAACACTTATACACGTCATATTATAAAAAATAAATAAGCTAGGTGAGGACGGCGTTTCCTATCTGACTACTCTGAGAAGAAGGGCCGAAACACACCCAGAGGACCCCAGTCTCTTTAAAATGAGAGCCATTTCTACTGTTAGTGTGTTATGCAAGGACATTTAAAGGACAACCTCATTCAGGGTAAAGAATTAATTGTAACATTATATTACATCGACAGACCTCTGTGTTAACGACCATATATTCTATTCCGAATTAGCACATCATCACCATCTGCCTAGCCTATTCCCAACTACGTTGGGGTCGGCTTCCAGTCTAACCGGATGCAGCTGAATACCAGTATTTTACATGGAGCGACTGCCTATCTGACCTCCACAACCCAGTTACTGGGTAATACGATACCCCTTGGTAAGACTGGTTGTCACTTTCAGGCTTCAGCTGACTACCCGTAATGACTGTCAAAGATCCACGAACCAACGGCTTGACGTGCTTTCCGAGGCACGGAGGGGTCACGGTGTGTAAAGATGGTCACCCATCCACAGACCAACCGCAGCAAGCGTAGCTTATCCTGATCGATCAACCTGTGCGGCTGTTATTGTTTAGCCACGGGCCCCTCAAATTATCACATATACCTACATAAAATATATAGAAGCATACCAACAGCACACCAATAAATACTAAGAACGGCTCATCGATCAAAAAGAAAATCTTGAAACTTTATGACCACCATGGAAAACCATACAAAAGCAAGCAATATGATAAAAGGATCAAGCTCCACAAGTCTATAAAACAATAGCTCCTGCCCGCGGCTTCGCCCGCGTGGTTTGTTGATAAGTAAGTAAATTAGCCTATGTCTGGTTTGTCGATAAGTAAGTAAAGTAGCCTATGTTTTTCCTCAGGGTTCAAAATATTTGGGGTTCAAAAATTGCATAAAATATTTATAATAAGGGGATATTTTGAACCCCGAGTTCCTAGTTTAATCAACATCGGTCCGGCCGTTTCGAAAATTAGCCTGAGCAAACAGACAAAAAATTTAAAAACTGTTTTTTTTTGTTATAAGTACCGTATACTTTCATATGCATTTAGAAAAAAGCTGTTATTTTGACATTACAAACAGACACTTTATTTATTTGTATGTAGGTAGTATGTAGGTATGTAAGTATAGATTCAACATGCGGAATAACGCATCATTACATCATAATCTATAAACAGGGAATACATAAAATGCTGTCAGCATAAGAAGACAAAAACTAGTATCCATGCCCTTTACAAGAAAACACAATGAATACATAATTCAATAGGACGAATCTCGTTTTGCATAATAACACAGTTTGCTTGAATAGAATCATGTATCATAAGGAAATATCTGCGAAACTGCGGCCTATTGAAACACCCCTACCTTGCCGTCTTGTTAGACCTGGCATTAACAAGAAGGACCACACAGCCTGTCACCAAACAAACCATAAAATATATATTTCTTAAGTTTATAACATCTGTAACCACGTTTTTAACAGTTAAGAATCATCGTTCCGACTTTTCCTGGGAGTTTTATTTATTCTACGTAAACAAGCAATTGAAATTGTCTTTGCTAGAGGTAAGTGGTCGTCGAAAGTTGGTTATACAACATATTGTATTAAGGGTCTCCCCCACAGGCGCATTAGTATCTGTCGATAAGATCGGATGCGATATTGCGATAATGCGTCCCGACTCCCGAGTCCTTGCCACACAGGCCACAGCTGCGTTTTTATCGTCCGAAATTTCTAACGTGTGCGTGTAACCTACACTACAGGGACTCAAGTCTGCTATTACAATAGTGTCAGAATGTTCTATCCTTGATTTCATAATTGTTGATTTTGACAAGTTTGGTAATCTACTAATATAATGTCGTCATTATGACTTTCCAATGGTCAACCACTGACACTCCATTGAAAGAAATGGCATTGAATAGTAATCTCGTACATAATGAAAAATGAATTACTGACTTGACTGAGGCGGTAATCTGCTAAAATTTTGACAGTTCCTTTGATCAGTGACCTACCATTAGAACCTCATTGTGCAGTCATTGCTTTTAATTCGTTACGAGTATCGTATATGTTCTGTGCCATTGACCGACCAATGAGCGACAGTTATGAATTTAGCAGATTACGAACTTTTAGCAAAATGACAATGGGATGGTGCTGGGATCGTGTTGGAATGACAAATTTATAAAAATAGCAGACTTGGGCCCCAGGCCCCTCGCCCGCACTACACTTTAATGCGTTATGTGTGTAAGATCGAATGCGTCCTAATACAAAATATGCTAAGAACTCATATCGGGATATCGCAGGACGTACACCTAATAGGAACGCAAGCGTCCTACTTCTATTGCGTCGCTTTATCGCAGCAGTGGGTAACTTAGTGGCCGACCTAATACAAAATGTACTGAAAACAGATATCGCAATAACGCATCCATCAGCCGATAATAACGCGCCTGTGGGAGAGAGCCTTTATGTTTAAAAACATGTCTGAAAAGAAAGTTGATCATGGCTTGGTCCTTCCGCAGTGCAAGAAGCTCTCAGGAGCAAGAAACTTATTTATTATTTATTTGTTTATCCACTGTGTATCCATTGGAACGCCATACAGCAGTTACACCAACGGAATAAAAAATCACTTCATGAGCTGCAAAGATGTGATGAGCTGCTTTCCGCCCATCCTGTGCGCGGAAACTTGATGTGTTGGCTCGAAGCCACATGAGACTCTTGTAGTTTAAACACCGCGTTAGTACTGGAAGTTAGCTAAACTTTGGAACTTTGTTAGCATAACCACGTAATTTGGTTAAAGTCTATGTAAGTTGATCTTTCCGCTAAACTTTGCCTCAACTACACAGCCTGAAGTTCGACCCTGCTTAACTGAACCTTACCCAACCGTTGGTTTGAAGTTGGTGGAAAATAACTTAGGGAGCAGCGTAACGCTAGGAAAATAGTGCGATATTTGTTTTTCCAGGACACGTTTGACTATTTTTCACGACTTGTAACTAAATTTTTCCTACCAACTTGAACATTAATTTAGGAATTGAATGTGTATTATTTCTTGCCCGAAATATATGCAGCCCTTGAACAGTTTTCTGATGTTTCCGAAAGTTTTTATTTGTGACGAATTTTGAGCAGCCTTCCATGTACCACACCCACACCTGTTTATGTAAAAGAACAGAGGATAAGTACGTTAGCATCGAAGTCAACGCACCATTGTCAGCGACAGCAACAATGCTCGAGATAAAGTTGACAAAAAGCGCAACCGCCACTGTCTGCGTGTCATTCACCCGAACGTGGAAATCGATGTTTACATCTCCGATTCTAATCGATTCGACAATCGAATCAAATTTCGTATAAAATCATAATTTATCCTTATTATTTGCTTCTTTGGTATTAATTGTAATTAAAAACACCAGTCGTGCGGAAAGGAATTAACCGCTGACTTCCGAGATAAAGAGATAGGAAGATAGTTTTTTTTTATATTGTTAGGTATTTGCTATGTGCAGAATAGTATAGCTATTCAGAAACATTCAATACGTTTCCGTGCCGAATCGGGCAACAATCAATGCTATCGAAGGAGTCCCCTAAACGCTGTTAACAAATCCGAAAGCTGAAAATGTTGGACCGCTTTTCTTTCGACAGCTATTTGTTGTCCAGGACTAGGCAAATCAAGTAACCGAAAATGTGTCATCTTCGATTCGGAAGCCTGTTGAATAGCTATACAGTTCGCAATTTTATTCCGGGCATACAACACGGAATAACACAGTGAACGACTCTCATTGGAACAATGAGAACACTCAGACTTGAATACTATAATCATTATAAAAGTAGCTTAAGAAAGTGCTTACCTCTTGGGCACACTAATCCGCCGCTGCCGGAACAGGTGGTCCATTGTTCCTGAGCTCTGCTTTGTCTTTACACTTTAGCTCGGCCTCTCCCACACAAATATAGGAAATTAGAAACTTTCACTTAATCTTATGTTTGTTCCGGATCGTCCACAGTTTTATTTCGAACTATAACTGAATCACTGTCCACATTGGTCCACTGCAACCCTTAGGTGTTCCTGATGACTTTACACGGTCCAGTGGCGCCGGGACTGTACTCTGTACCATTACGATACTAATCTTCTATGTTACGGTCTGCAACAAAAAAGAAGACTTAATTTTAACGCTAACCTTATATTACGTAGCAGTGCTTGACTGAGCGTGAAATACTTCAATTAATTTTATGGAAAAAGTATTTAAAATTAAAGATTATTTTATATATTAATTTATTATTTTATAATTTTTTTTAACTAGTTTAGTTCAAGCAACTCGAGGATTATTAAGTAACTTAAACTAAACAGAACTACTATACTACAGAACTAAAATAATAAATTACAATTTATTTATCTTGTCAAATATCAAGAATAATGAACGCTTTGTTCCCAGTGACACGGGAAAGCAATCAATTTAAACTGGAGCGAAGACAACGACACGATGAATTAATTGATGGTATCTAATACAATTTTGGCAGCGATTACATTCGTGGGGAGAAAGTGAAGGTATGAGATGCGCCGGCGCAGTCGCGCTCCTCTCGCTACATTAACATTAATCACGAGCACAGCTTTTTACTAACGCTTAATATTCATGGTTTGTTTCTCATTTGTGAACTGCAGCCACTATCGCACAATATGTGTGCACTTGTAAGAAAAGTTATGAAGACTGCATTTGGGCATTTGTGTGTGAACTGTCAATACTTTTCTGTTATCATGATTTTTTTGTTTTGTAGGGTAGTTTGTTATTCAGAGTTCTATATTATCCGTGAACCTACATTTTTATGCCCACCTGGCGCCTTATTTTTTTAAAATCAGGTTTTATTTACGGAAAATAATAAAATATAAAATGTATTTAAAATTCGGCTTTCTACTCTAAAAAAAAACTGGCACTCGAGTGCCGACAGAAGTGAAAACAAAACACAAACAGAATACTTTGCCATCACACACTGACATATCGGATGACAGCCGACACATCCGAAGCGGGTATTTTTTTAATAAACATGCGCGGTGTCGCTTACAGTAACAGTGGCGCGAGTTCAATGGTTTTTCCCATCTCAAAAGATGACCAACGCGCCCAAAGAAATTTTCACTTCAAAAACGAAAATCTTAATGTGTCCCAATTTCTAATATAATATTAATTATGATACGGTGACACTGATCTACTGTGTCGTGTTCATAATGATCCTATATATTATATACTTGACTGAAACTTCAACATGCGAGAGGTTCGTATAGCGTTTACTTCATTACATTCCACAATTAAATTAGTCCATTTGCTTTGCGTGATGTGTGAAAATATTTTGCATGAATTATTTTAACTACTGCACTATATTTTTTCAGCATTATAACAAGTCCATTAAGGGCTCATTTATAATTCTATAAATATTTTCGAATTATAAAATTTTATCTCATTTTTTTTATGGTAAAAGAAATATTTAAAAACATACTAGGTAAGTGAAAAAAACTGCATTTCAAACTTTCCAAAGTCACAAAAACAAAACAAAAAATAATAAAAAAAAAACAAATTACTTTAGTAGTAGAACGTTAATTCGCGCGACTTTCTACCGCGTGCGTGTATTCGAGGCGGCTCGGGACGTGCGGCCGCGGGGCCATGTGACGGAGCACTGAAGTCGGCCAGCAGCCGGTGCCGGCAACTCATCCCCTGCCGGCCGAGACAGCCCTCGTGGGCACGCAGGTGGATAGGTGACATCACTGAAAATATATTATGACTTTCAGCGCTGACTGGCTGTTGAGGTGTTGAGGTGTTTAAGAAGTCCTGAAAAATTAATGTTTATGTGATTTAGTATTGTTTGTTACTTGCTAAACTTTATATATAACTATAAATTTATTGAGATATATACAACTTTACTTTAAACAAATCTAAAAATAACAAAATTAAATCCTAACTTAACTAAAACTATACAGAAACTAAAAAATAGCGTCGAAAAATTCATCCACATCGCTGTCGACTGATAATGTACCCAAGAGACTGGCGGCATTACCACGTTGTTTGGAGATGTTTAGCCTCTGGCCAAGGTAAAAGCCAGCCCTTGGGTCACGGAAAGTGTCAACCAGCCGTTTCGAAATTTCTTTAAAAAGAATTAATTTAATTATTATCACACCCTCAGAGGCATAGATAAATGGAGCAAAAGGGTAACAGTCTGGTACCCGAGAAATGGTAAACGACACAGAGGAAGGCAGAGAAAACGCTGGACTGACGAGCTGGAAACCACAGCAGGAAAACTATGGACTTGAATAGCAGTGGATAGGGAAAAGTGGAAGGAAATGGAGGAGGCCTTTGCCAATGGGCACACAGATGAAGACAGCCGGTGTCAATAATAGAATTATTTTTTTGTCTTTACTTTTTAGCTATACTTAATTACAACTTATTAAAAAATTTATTGTACTAGCATAAGTTTCAAATGGTCTGAATAAAGGGCTTTTATTATTATGTATTATTCTTCTTTTTTCTCGGAACCATTGGGTCCCGGTCCTTTGGAAGGCGTACGAGGGGCCGAAGCCAACTCGCAGAGGCCCCTTAGGAAATTTTAATGAAATGCGGCACCAACCGACGGTTATCCCTGTATGCGCTATGCAAGTGCACCCAAGGATAACCCTCGGTTGGTGTAGGACTATTGCAGGATATGGAAAAATAAAAAGTTGGACTATGGGTTTGGGTGGCTAAAGTGGACTGGTTACCAAGAACTATGGAATAACTACGACCCCTGCCTGATCAATGTTTTATATATACACGGATAAAATGGCAGGGGGTGACTTGCACACTCAACAATGGGCCCCCGGAAACGGTCGCTAGCACATAGTGACGTAGCAACAAGGGGGCAACATGTCCTGAGGTGCTTATGAGGAGTGGAGAGGTATTCCACGGCTATCAGGACAATCCCGGAAGTACGGTCAAGATCCCTACCAGCATCTTACTGGAATACTTCCTTCCTCCGAGCACGTTTGCTCTTGCGAATCTCCACTCAAGCCGGCCAATAAAGGCAAGAATGAGGTGGGAGCTCTGTTCATCGTCATTGTTCACTCCAGCCGGCCAATAAAGGCAAGCCAGAGGTGAGGAACAAGACTTCTCCCTGAAGATAGGGTCCGTGGGGTCGCTACTGCCCAACAGCTCGCCACATGCTGCCCTGCGGATTTCTGTATCTCTCTTGGTCTGGCTCCTCACCTTAGACCTGTTCCAGCAAAGTAAACTCTTCCGGTATAGGCCTATAGTTCGGAGCGCGCAAGCCCCACCACGGCGTCAACGTAGAGATTATGTATTATTATTATTAATTTAATTATTATATACCTATAACTTTATTTAAATAGGTATAATATTCCAAAATTTTGCCGAAAGCAAATTTTTTTTAGAACACAGATGGATTATAGGTACCTATGCTATTTAATGCAGTGTCCTCTCATTTATTACCTATACTTACAGTAGGTACATTCATTAAAGGTCCTCAAGACAATAACTAACAAACAATCGTAGCGTTGATGCGAAATTCTGAACCAGTAAGATTTTTTTTTATCAATATCCACTGCTGAGTTTGGCCTTAGGCCTACTAAGGAGTAGGAATATGTAGGACGCAATAACCAGCCAAATGAAATACCTACTGCAATTATCACTAAGATTGGCAAACGGACTCCGTTTGCCTTTTCTTTAATTGACTGAAACATTACTAAAACCCGATAACCAGTATTTGAATTGATCACGAATCCGCATTACCTATCGCTCTTAAATTCAAACGGAGCACCCAAAAAACTGTTAACTACTACTAGGCACCTACCAGTTTAATATTCATAAACTTAATATAAAAACTTGCCAACTGTAGCACCTATTAACACTATAAGAGCATTGTGAAGTGTTTAATTTAAATCATTTTGGAGTCTACATATGTCAGTCATTTCGAACAGAGGTGAAATTATCACATTTTACATTGCGTGTCTCGGTCGCGACGCCACACGCGATCGTAGAGTCAATTTAAAAACATTCACGGCTGTTATCCACATAGGGTTAGGCAGTGGTGTAATTGCCACATTTCTCCAGTTATAAGTCCCATGAAATAGGGGCGAGTCTATTGCCAATTGTCATAAACTAGGCAGAATTCAAGACTAACTGCTTTTAAGAAATTCCTGATGGTAAAACCCTACATTTTACTTGATCTCGGAACCGAACCAAGGATCCCCAGGACCCCAAGGACCCTCTTTCAGTAGCAGCATTGTCCCAACCAACCCCTATACGTCCTGCACCTGTTCTCAATACCCGGTTTGTGTAAGAAATTTCTAATTCGCATAATTCGAATTAATATTTTTCGGTCTAATTGCGTCTGCGCATCGTAAACATCGTAAGCATATATTTACTAGTTAACGGTGACTGCGATTATTGGCATAACGATAGGTGTGGTGTAACTAGCGATGCTCATCAAATAATAGTGGAAACATGCTATTGTGTGTGTGTTTGCTGTATTCAGGCTGTGCGGTTGAACGAAATTAAAGCTTCAATATTCGTGTTTTGTTTGGAACTAACTACTACTCCTTCGTAAGGCGGCCATTCCTTCAGAGATGAGCGAGGATGCGTAGCGAGGGATGTGTGTAAAACTTCCTCTACACGTAGACAGATTCATCAGCAGATGGCCATCTGCGAATGCCTCCGCCGACGTGTAGACGGGGTAAATTCGTCAAATACCTACCACAGATTAGCGTCTGTGGTAGGTATTTGACGTCGGCAGATGCTAAATACGTACCACAGACTAGCAAATTACCCCGTCTACACGTCGGCGGAGGCTTTCGCAGATGGCCATCTGCTGATGAATCTGACGACGTGTAGAGGAGGCTTAAAACTAACCAATACCAACGCTAACTTAGTTCAAGCTATAAAAACCGGCCAAGTGCGAGTCGGACTCGCGCAACGAGGGTTCCGTACAAACCTATAGATATATAAGTAAAAGTTCACCCATCACGACAATCGAGTCATAGGTATGGTATTTTTATTGCAAAATGAAATCCATAACATTACAATATGGAAAGCTGGAGGAGCATAAATTAAAGACAAAGGTCTCTATAACGTCCTTTGCGTTTTCGCGTTGAGTTAGAAATTTGTTTTATTTTCACAGCTTAAAGACCTAGCTAAGTATTTGATATGAGTTTCAACTTGATATTTCTATGCATTCATGAGGAAAAGGGTAATAAGTTAATAATTATTTTTTAAAAAATGTGATGTAATGTAACTAAAAATTGAAGATTTTCGGAATTTTTCCTTTATTGTGCTATAAAACATTGCTTCATGCCAAATTTCAAGATTCTAGGTCGACTGGAAGTACCCTGGTTTTGATTCCCTTGCGAGTAGTAGTGTTTGTAAATATGCGACTTAAATTGCTGTTTCTTTTGATTGCGTTGACATAGAAGTTTGATTTTGTTACAGCTTAAAGGTATTATAGACCTGAGTATTTCATATGAATTTCAATTTAATACTTCTACGTGTTCATGAGGAAAGGGGTATTAAGTTTAAAATTATTAAAAATATTTTTATTATTATGATGTAACTATAAATTTACGGTTTTCGCTAATTTTCCTTTATCTGTGTTATAAGACGTTGCTTCATACCAAATTTCAAGATTCTGAGTTCACGGGAAGTACCCTGTAGGTTTTAACTCCCTTGTGAGTGTCGAAAATTTGCGGAAATTTGTAGCATAAACGGCTGTATCGTTTGATTGCGTTGGCTTACAAGTTTGATTTTTTCACAGCTCCAAGGGACAGTAGACCTGAGTATTTGATATAAATTCCAGCTTGATACCAGCATGCGTTCCTGAGAAAAAGGGTCTTGACAGACAAACAGACGGACGGACGGACGGACAACAAAGTGATCCTCTAGGGGTTCCGTTCTTTCCTTTCGAGGTACGGAACCCTAAAAATGAAGCGATGCATTTACCCACCATATTTACCTATGGCTTACCCTTCGAGGATTACATGAAGATATAGGTAACAACGTTTTGTCTTCCTAACCACCATTTTGTGCCCCTGTTTTGTTTTTGCTACCTTCTCATTTTTGTATTCACCAAGACCCTAAACAAACAAAGAATAGCGTGCAATCGTGCATACGTTAATTTAACTAAGTATTATAATTATTTACATTATGAGACCGGAAACCAGTAAACAATGAATGGCTATAAAACTAATAGGTGTACTTAATAGTTATAAAAGTATATGGATTTATATGCATCATACCTACTTTTGCACTTTTTATTCTAGGTAGGTAGGTAATGGTTCAGTTATGAATCGTTAAACAGGTTAGCAACAATTCTATTATTCACCGTGACGTTCTTTATACTGCCGGTCGATTCTGTAAAAATCTCACCGTGAAAACTTAGGTGAAGTGAGTTTGTTTTTGCTAGGAATTGACACTATTGACCGCTCACTCCTCGCTCACTTCACCTAAGTTTTCACGGTGAGATTTTTACAGAATAGCACAGCTGTGGTGACGTGAATGTAGGTAGATCAGCCGGTCTATTAAAAATCTCAGCGTGATATAGGTACCTAAGTGAGTTTGAAGCGGGCTGTCATTACACCCATAGGCGCCGGGAGCGGGGTGCAAGAGGGTGCACTAGCACCTCTCTGGCTTCAAAATAAAACGTAGGTGTAAAAACATAAAATATACGTTGGGGGGCTTTAAATAAAACCATCGGCACCAACACGGCATTTTCTGTCTACTCTCTTCTCTTTTGCACTTTTATGTGCAAAATAAAACTAGGTATGTTCTTCTTACCTACGTCTCATTTAGAGTTGTAGGTTCACTTTGGCCGAAGATCAGAAGGGGTTGTGCCGCGCCTGGTCCCTTTTACCATCTAACATCTAGACTATCCGCACTAGGTTTATATCCTGATTTATCGCACTCATCGCTTTTACTATACCGTCATTATGCACATAACTTTAATGAGGAACTCTCTGCCAGCGTCCGAGTCACGGAATAAGAAAGAGTTCATATGAATTGTGGACATGACGCTGATCCAATTTAGCCTTCACTGTCCCAATGCTGAGCAAAAGCTAATAAATTTATTTATTTATTTCTGATAATTTACACCCATAGCCAAACATGAAATAACATACCTACTAACAAAATAATAAATTAAATAACACACACACAAACAACTTACCTACAACTATAAAAGTGCATACTATATAGTTGTCTGGCATTTATGCTGAATTGGGGACTATTTAACGCAGCCGTGAGGCATACAAACGGTTTTAATTTTTTTCAGTTATTGGAAAGAAGTTCTTTCACACAGCTTGCGCTAGGAAGGTTAGGATCAAACTGGTAGAAATCGTCACGTAACGAAAAAACGTTGGAATGCGACTTTTTACCATAAATAATAGAAAGAGACCTTGCCCAGCAGTGGGACAATATAGGTTAACGGAAAAAAAAACAAATAAAAAATAAAAATAGGCAGAGAGAGATAGTTTTCATGGTTTTCGAGGTTTCTGAAGCTAATCTAAATAGCTGAAGAGATTTTTTGCAGCCGCCATCTTGGATTTTCATTTTGAGCATCGTTCCTGACGGGGTCCCCCAGCCCCACACTTTATTTTTGTTTGTATGTTAACATTGTGTGCCTGGGTCAAATTTTATTTTCTTTCTTTTCCTTTATTTCTTTATGCCTGTACATGAAATCTGCTTCTATCGGCGAAAATAACAAAGCTATTTAGATACAATCGGAAACTAAATCCTAGAGAAAGTATAATGACTACGACATTTAGCAAGTTGCCATGCGCTCAAATATTAGCATAATGTGTCGTCTATAACTCTATACCTACAGGTACCAATAAATCCTAGCTGTATACTAACACTAAGTAATTTACGGCAGCGAGATTTCACCTGACACTTTCCTCTCATGTGCTTAAGCTCGTGATGTGAAAGATCTCACTTTCGTGGGTATGTACCTAGGTATATAATATGCAGGTGAAACGTCATGCTTACCTTCATCCGTTTGTTTTTCGTCGGGACTTTCAGTGCAAAAAGGACTCATGACTAAATTGTACCAGTCGATCGAAGTTAAGCTACTCTTGCCGAAGTCGGCCCGTGGATATCAACATTCTTAACACTTCGAGACCTCTCTGTGTCTTGGAAAGCACGTTAATCCTTTGGTCAGGGCTGTCATTCGTAGATCTTTGACAGTCCACCCTAGTAAGAAGTGCGAAAGTCTCACAACCAGTCTTACTAAGAGTTATCGTGTTACCCATTAACTGGGTTGTGTGTGGTCAAGGAAGTCGCTTCATGAGCTTTTTAGGGTTCACTTGGAAAAAAATTCTAGGCAGACTTTTAGTTTAGCCCAAATATCTTTAACCCATTATATTACCTACTTAGTTCTATTAAGTAGGTACTCTTCCATTCTTCCCTGTCAGCGTTCTCACTTTTTATTCATATTTTCTTCTATCTCCTTCTCCCTCTCCACACATATTTAGTGGCTATTTAACTAATTAGCCCAAATGTGTTTCCATTTTAGAACTTAACACTAGAAACTTACACTCATTAGAGTCTAAAATGTGTTTCGGTTTCAGCGATAACTCTCAAATATTTTGAGCACTCCTAATCCATCAGGGTAGATCCATAACAACAAATCACTGTATCATATACCTATGTAGGTATATAGTAATTAGCTGTTCTCGTAGTAGATATACTACGAGAACAGCTAATTACTAAGTATAGTCCTAACCTACGGAGCTTGTGAAGTAAGCTCAGTTCAAAGAAACATTTACTAGTCAGTAAAAAGGAGTGTCAACTACTAATAGAAAATAAAACTATGTGAAGGAACACCATTTAAGTACATAAATAGTAGCTCATCTACACGGAAACTGCTAAACTATGTAGATTCAACGGTAATTCCATCCACTTTTTCAACATTTGAGGGGCTTAAGAAAGCAACGAATGATTGGAATTTACATGGACTTAACATCATTAAAAGGCTATACAAGGATACCTTAATTGAGGTAAGTAGGCATAATTACAGGTATCAGTTAAACCTGCCTACGATACCGACTCTTATTTTTACTTCACATTAATTTGGTTAATTACCTACCTAGATAAAACTTTCTACTTCCTTATCTAGCTGTCTGGAAAATCTTTAGTTTTCTTTTAGGTACCTACCAATTGTTGTTTGAATAGGTTAGGCACATCAAGGAGATTTTTACAAAAATCTGACAGCTGGGAATCGAACCCGCGACCACTGGCGTACCGTGCCGTTGCAGTGCTCAAACCACTTTTTTTTTTTTTTTTTTGTGGATGGGAAATCATCAAATGACTCCTCCCGCTCTGGGTGGAGCGGAAGGGAGTGTCAGACTCTTACTGACTAAAACCCACCCGTGTTCCTTCCTTAGCCCTTTATGTTCCGGGCCAGCGGTAACCCTTTCGGACAATCCCGCTGACCCGGCAGGCTTCGGCCCTAAGGGGCCCCTCCTCGATGCTGACATCTCTTTGAGGCGCGCGTGGAACACGTACGCGCCGTCCGGCACGGGCCTGGTCCTGATCGGGCGGTGAGCTACCCATTACTCTCCGCCCGCAGGCCCGCGCCTACGGTGGCCGGGAGTCGTCACGCGGCTCCCGACGCCCGGAGCGTCTCCCGCGGCGGCTGGGACGGGAGGCTCTCTCCCTGAGCCGTTCCGCCACCTCCTTCGCTAGCATGACTGCTTCGCAGAAGGAGGTGACTGCCTCCCACTCCCTCTCGCCCCGGACCATGGCTTGCACCAGGGCCGGACGCGAGAGGTCGCCGTCGCTGCCAATCGCCTCTACGAGGACACGGCGGTGCTCCGCCCAAGCGGGGCAGACCTCCACCGTGTGCTCCACCGTGTCCTCTGGGCGATCCTGGCAATAGTGACACCCGGGCGTTTCCTCCCGCCTGATGATGTGCAGGAACCTCCCGAAGCTTCCGTGTCCGGTGAGGACCTGCGTCAGGCGAAAGGTGAGGGCGCCGTGGCGCCTCTCTAGCCACTCCTCAAAGAGGGGTCTTATCGCCGCTATCGCGGCGTGCCCTGCGCTGGGTTGCGACAGTCGCTCTTTCCATGCCGCCATGAGATCGCGCCGGAGATCCGTCCGCTCCGCAGCGATTTGCCGCGGAAGCGGATCCTCCCCCCGGCGTAGTGCCTCCGCGCGCCACTCATACAGGCGCGCGAGGACTATCGCCTCCAGATCCCATGGCGGCAGTCCGGCAAGGAGGCTTGCCGCCTCGCCAGAGATCGTGCGGTAGCCCCGGATAGCCCTTATGGCTACCACCTTCTGGGGCGCGTTCAGGTAGTGGGCGGCTCGCCGCCGCAGTGAACGCGCCCACACCGGGGCCCCGTATATGGCCATGGACCGCACGACCCCCGCGTAAAGCCTCCGGCAGGAGGCGTTTGGCCCCCCCAGGTTGGGCAAGAGCCGCTTGAAGGCGGCCCCGGCCCGTTCCAGTTTGGGGGCCAAACGTCGGAAATGCTCCACGAAGTTCCACCGGCTGTCGAGGACGAGACCCAGGTATTTCATCGTCATCCCGACGCCGATGTGAACCCCTCCTACCGTTAGTTGGGATCCCGATGGCGGCGCGTTCCGGGGCCCATGAAACGACATGGCCTCGGACTTGTGCAATGCCACCTCGAGACCCAACTGCCGGATCCTCTCCACGACTATCGCAACCCCGCGTGTCATCGCGTCGGCCGCCGCCTGATGCGACCTCCCCTGCGCCAGGACCAGCGTGTCGTCAGCGTAGCAAACCACGCTGACGCCATCAGGGAGGTCGGCGCGCAGCACCCAGTCGTACCCGATGTTCCACAGAGGCGGCCCCAGGACCGATCCCTGTGGGACACCGCACGACATCTCTCGCCGGTTCCACTCCCCATCGCGACCGGGGTAGCTGACGGCTCTTTCCGTCAGATACGCCTCGACTATTCGACGGAGGTAGGGCGGCACCCGGTGATACCGGAGTGCCTCCACAATGGTGCTCCAGGGCAGGGTGTTAAACGCGTTGGCGATGTCGAGTGACACCGCCACGACGACCCCACCCCGGGACACCGCGTCCCCCGTCGTGAGGGCTCTCACGCGCATGATGGCGTCCACCGTCGAGCGCCCCTTGCGGAAACCGAACTGGCTGTCCGCAAGATCCGGCCCCGTCCTCACCAGGTGCCCGACGAGGCGGCCCGCAATCACTCTCTCAAAGAGCTTGCCGACCTCGTCGAGCAGCACGATGGGCCGGAATGCGGACGGAGAGTCCGCAGGGCGCCCTGGCTTCCGAATGAGGACCAGCTTCCCCGTCTTCCAACGGCGTGGAAACTGGCCTCTCTCCAAACATGCGCTTAAGAACGCCTCCAGTCGAGGCCCGAGAGCCCCCGAGGCCAGGACCCAGGCTTTACCTGGCAAGCCGTCGGGTCCTGGGGCGGTATTTTTGGCCTTCAGCCTTCCTACCGCCGCTCTCAGTTCTACCCCGGTCACAGCAGGGATGTCGTCGTCGTCCGCGTGGTCCGCTTCGGGCACCGCAATTGGCGGAGCCATGGGCGGGGGAGTGTGCTCCCCCCGTGAAGGGAACAGAGCGCTCACCACCTCCTCCACCAGCTGGGGGCGGAGACTCTGCGTCAGCGGGGGGGCCCAGGTGCGGAGTTTATTCCGCACCATTTTATAAGGGCGCCCCCACGGATCTCTGTTCAGAGTCTCCACCATCTCCTCGCGGGCCACATCCTTGGCCCGCTGGACCGCCTCTTGGAGGGCGGTCTTCGCCGCTCTGTACCCCTCGTACAGCTCCGCCTCCGTGGCTTCCGCGTCCGGAGGGCGAATGCGGAGCCTGCGGTGCCTGGTGTAAAGGTGTCGCGCATCGACGCACGCCTTGCGTAGTGTCTCCACCTCCTGCGACCACCAGTACACCTGACGTCGGGCGCGTCCTGGCCGGACTCGGGGCATTGCCACGTCACAGATCTCGGACATGGCCTCCCGGAACCACTCCGCCTCATCGTCGATGTTGGCAGGCCTGTCCGGTGATGACACCCAGGCCTGCACGATCGAGGCTTCCAGGAGGAGCTCCCGGTCCAGCTGCTTCAGCGCCCACCGCGGACCACTCGGGGCCTGTTGGACCAGCGCGCTGGAGGTCTGGGCGGAGACGTCGAACCGGATATACCGGTGATCGGAGTAGGTCTCCACCCCCTCCATGACGCGCCAGTCAATGACGCGTTGTGACAGAGCGGGGCTGCCGAACGAGATGTCCACCACGGACTCACCCCGCATCCACACACACGTGGGAACAGAACCCCGATTTAGGACGACCAGGCCTGTTTCCAGAGCCCAGTCCTCCACCATCCTGCCCCGCACATCCGTGTAACGGGAACCCCAGGCCAAATTCTTGGCATTGAAGTCCCCGAGCACTAGCACGGGGAAGGGATGGTTTCTAGCGACGACGACACTCAACTCTGTTAAAGAGTTGTGGAACTCGGCGAGAGTTCGGTTCGGAGAGAAGTACACCCCCACTACTACTATCTCTCCGAACCGTGCCGCTACGCACCCCTGTCCCTTCGTGACGCATTCGAGGGACGGGGTGCCGGCGGCGGCCGACGAAAGTATGGCCACTGAGCCGCTCAGGTCCTCCACCCAGTCATCCCTGGGCGGGACAAAGTACGGCTCAGCGACCACGGCGATGTTAATCGACCACTGCGCCACGCTCTGGAGCAACAGGTCCTGAGCGCAGGCGCAGTGGTTGATGTTCGCCTGGAGGAGGCGTAGGGGAGCCATTACTCCTCCATTTCAGCCCCCTCCCGGGCCCCTTGTGAGGGCCCCTCGACGATGGCGGCGGCGGCAGCGGCGGCAGCGGCGGTGGTGGTGGCGGCGGCGGCGGCGGCGGCGGTGGTGGCGGCGGCAGCAGCGGCGTTGTTGGCGGCGGCAGCGGCGGCGGCGACGGTGGTGGTGGCGACGGTGGCGGAGGGCCTGCCTTTCCTCCTGGTTCCGGCGGGTGGAGCGCAGGACTTGCTCCCCGCCCGGTGATCGGCCGGCTTGCCAGCAGCCGCACATGCGAAGCAGTGCGGCGCGGCGTTACACGAGCCGGCCTTATGTCCGGGCTGACCGCAGCGAAAGCACAGTGTGCTGCGGTCCACCTCCGAGGTGCACTGGATGCCAACGTGGTGTCCCACGAGGCATCGGTAGCACCTCAGAGGCTTGGGTTCCAGCAGTTTAACCTGCGCTGAGACCCAGCCCACCAGAAGCCTTCGGCCCTCCACAATTGTTTTGGCCGCCGTCACGGGGCAGCTTACCGTTACGGTTCGCATCCCCGCGAAGTCAGGACGTATGGTGCCCGCCTTCACCTGCTCGGCCAGACACCCGCCCGTCCTGACGACGGCGGCCACCACCTCTTCCTCCGTAACGGAGTCATCCAGGCCCAAGATGCGCATGTCCGCGCACTTGACGGGCCTGGAGACCCGAGCCTCGTCCGCATCGAGGGACGCCCTTAACTTCTCAGCTAGGGCGTCAGCGGTGGGGCCACTTGTCGCACCGGGGATCTCCAGCATGCGGGCGCCAGTGGCGGTCACCCTGTGCCGGAGGCCCCCGGTGATCCCCAGCTCCCGGAGGTCCACCGTCTCCCTTGCCTTCGAGAGCACGTCACGGTACGTGACGCCCCTTTTGACCGCGTCCGGCTGTAGTGTTATTACTACAGCCGCGGTCTTCGGGGCGCGGAGCCTAGCCGCGACGGCTCTCTCCTTGCGGCGCCGCCTCTGCAGTGCTCAAACCACTGCCGTACCTACGTTTGGGGCCGACTCTTGTAGGTACACTGAGAATGGCCAGGAATTTGGTCGGACCTAACATCGACAGACCAACAAGACCATCACAAACTCCCCTCCAAACGAAGAAAATGCATCAGAATAATCGCAAAGAGAAATATTATGAGTAGATAGAACCTAGACATTTAATTTTGTCAGGAGCGGTGATGAAGCTCTGCATTACAACAGAGCTTAGTAGAAAGGCTAGAAAGGTATCCTACCCAAGTATGACAACTTAACGACTACTAATTACTGCGTAACGTTTTACACAGAGGTAATTTTTATTACAAATAAGGGTACCTACGCGTCGCATCCCACTTCCCAGGCGATGACACGACACACACTTAAAGTGTTCTAAACAACCCATTAAAGCTCATTACGTTGCGAGACCCAGAACAATGAGAATACTACTAAGTTGTGATGTGTGATGCTACTCTCTTTCAAAGTGACTCCTCAATGAGACTGGCCTCTATTATCTTATCCGCACTATAATCAATGAGAAAGTGAGCGTCTCTGGTGGTCTTCATGGCTATAGGTAGTAGTATAGGTACGGTAATGTACCTAATGTTTGGACCTAATTGAAAACTAATGCCTACATAATGATTTCATCCATAATGATTTAATTTTCATCCAAGATACGTAATTATTAAAACTTTATACGCCGCTGCCAGTAAAAACATCGGGCTCAGATAGTTACCTTGTCGAAGAAAAACTTAGTTCCATGCCTTTATTAATTAGATGTGCCCACTTATCACTAACAGTACAGAACATAGTCATCATCATCTGCCTAGCCTTTTCGTAACTATTTTGTGGTCGGCTTCCAGTCTAACCGGATGCAGCTGAATACAAGAGTATTTTACATGGAGCGACTGCCTATCTGAATCCACAAACCAGTAACTTGGTAATACGATACCTCTTAGTAAGACTAGTTATCATACTTTCGGGCTTTTGACAACCCGTAACGACTGTCAAAGATCCACGAATGACAGCCTGAGCCAACGGCTTAACGGCACGGAGGGATATCAATATGTAAAAACCGGCCAAGTGCGTGTCAGGCCACGCAAAGTGTAGCCGTAGTAGCCCGTTATCACAATGTAGTACGTAAAAAAATTAAATCGTCTGAATATAAAAAAAAAAAAAAAAAAATTTCATATTTTGTTTTTCAATGCAAGTCTTTACCCGTTATAAACGTTTGCGTTCCCATTGAGGGACCACATTTGGTTTTGAGCTTTTGAATGCGTCAGCTTTTAGTAAAAGTTCTCAAACAATTGTAAATTCAGCCTCTAGTTTGTAAAAGTAGCCACTCAAAAGATACAATCGGTTAAAGGTGGTCCCTCAGTCGTGACTGAGAGGCATCCATATCTCAAAATCTAGTTAAAATTTATAACTGCTATAAATGACTACTCTTAGTAAAAGATTTGTAAAACTAATTTTATGAATATCAACCCTTCCTTTTCACAGAATAGAAAAAACTAGCATGCGGAAGGTGGTCCCTCAACCGATCACAATAAGGTTCATCTTGAGTGGAGACCACAATGGAATTTAAAAATTACTTGGATCTAGCGTTAGTAAAAGTAGTCGAACGACTGTGAATTCAACCTCTAGTTTGTAAAAGAAGCCATTCAAAAGTTACAATCGATTTAAGGTGGTCCCTCAATTGAAATGTTTATTAAAAGAAAAATCAATTTACGTAGTAACATTCGGAAGTTAAATTGACGAATGATCCAGTCTATCCTTTAGTAAATTTTTTTACTAACGATTACTTTACTAACAGTATCAAAATGTTTACCGTTTTATTTTAAATAATAATTGAATTCCTGGGAAGAAATACTAAAATAGAGGTGACCACACAGCAGGATTTTTTAAATAAGTAAAGCTAGTGACTTTTCATGCAACATTTATATTATTAACTTTCACCTATGTTTAACCAAAAGCCAGAGCTATCAACCTAAAGCCAATTCTATTCAGGCATTTCTTTTCTCTGACAAAAACTCGGTTACACTGTAGTATGTTTCATCTATTAAAAATGTACGTAGTCTACTCTTAGACAGTGGTTGCGAAGTCTTTCGGACCACTTTGTATTATATTGTAAACTAGCTGCTCGGCGCTACTTCGTTCGCGTGGTGTCCTAACTCTTACCCTACCCCTACCCTACCCTACTCCTACCCTACTTCTACTCTACTAAAATTATTAAATACAATTGTTGTTGTCAGAAGTGGTTTTAACTAGTGTTACAACACTATTACCTGGTGGTACCGTTTAACTTTAAAAGACCCACCGTACCACCAGGGGTACGGCCAGGGGTAAGGTGGGTCTGCAGTGCTCCTAACCTACTCCTATAAGTAAATAAAAGTATTAAGTATATAAAAAAACGGATGAAAGTATCCTATGTCCGTCTCCTGGTTCTAAGCTACCTCCCCAACAATTTTCAGCCAAACCGGCTCAGCCGTTCTTGAATTATAAATAGTATAACTAACACGACTTTCTTTTATAGTTGTTTCTAAGCTACCTCTCCACCAATTTCAGCCAAATCGGTTCAGCCGTTCTTGAGTTATAGATAGTGCAGCTAACACGACTTTCCATTATGTATATAGATTAGTATCAACAAACAGCCACTAGAAATTCTACTGTGTGGTCACCTCTTCTTAGTATTTCTTCCCAGGAATTCGATTATTATTTGAAATAAAACGGTAAATATTTTCATACTGTTTAGTAAAGAAATCGTTAGTAAAAAATTTTACTAAAGGATAGACTGTAGCATTCGTCAATTTAACTTCTGAATGCTACGTAAATTGAGTTTTCTTTTAATAAACATTTCAATTGAGGGACCACCTTAAATCGATTGTAACTTTTGAATGGCTTCTTTTACAAACTAGAGGTTGAATTCACAATCGTTCGAGTACTTTTACTAACGCTAGACCCAAGTAATTTTCAAATTCCATTGTGGTCTCCACTCAAGATGAACCTTATGGTGATCGGTTGAGGGACCACCTTTCGCATGCTAGTTCTTTCTATTCTGTGAAAAGGAAGGGTTGATATTCATAAAATTAGTTTTACAAATCTTTTACTAAGAGTAGTCATTTATAGCAGTTATAAATTTTAACCAGATTTTGAGATATGGATGCCTGTCAGTCACGACTGAGGGACCACCTTTAACCGATTGTATCTTTTGAGTGGCTACTTTTACAAACTAGAGGCTGAATTTACAATTGTTTGAGAACTTTTACTAAAAGCTGACCCATTCGGAAGCTCAAAATCAAATGTGGTCCCTCAATGGGAACGCAAACGTTATAAACAAGTCACTACTTTCATCTTACTCACTTTAAAGTATTAATGCTAAGGATTTTGTATTTGGTACAAAATTATCCAACACCCAAGTTCAACGACTGTTACCGCTAAACTAATAAAGTTATCTTAACCGCTATACTTTTCCTTTAAAGTTCATGAAATGCACTATCATCGTGAATTTTTCCAGATTTTTCAAGCCAGCAGTTTAGGTTTTAGAGGGGGGGGGACGCCCTACTGGAACAAAAATTTGAACTTTAAAGTTTAATATTTCGTAAATGGAGCATTAAATTTAAAAATAATTTTAGCAACCCCCAAGTCATTTTAGAAGACCTATTCAACGATACCCCACACGATGGGGTACACGACGAAAAAAATATTCATCCCCACTTCACATGTAGGGGAGCTACCCTAAAAAAAATATTTACCAAAATTTTATTTTACCACTTTGTCGGCGTAATTGATATACATATTGGTACCAAATTTCAGCTTTCTAGTGCTAACGGTCACAGAGATTAAGCGAGGACGGACAGACAGAAGGACGGACAGACAGACATGGCGAAACTATAAGGGTTCCTAGTTGACTACGGAACCCTAAAAACCGTGCGAAGCCAGGAACGGATCGCTAGTAATTAAATAAGACACCTTTATTTTTTTAAATATTGTTATTTTGATTACATATCGGTTGTACATGTACAGACGCCATGCTATCAAGGTACTACAACCTGTCAAATTTCTTTAATAGATTTTAAACTTTATCGCTACAGCATAAGGTTCAAGGTTGATTGGGAAAATTTGACAGTTTCGGGTAGCTTGGTGTGCTGGCATCTGTGTCTACTATAGACCGCCATACAAATACAAATGCGTTCATACAGTCACAATTACTAGAAAACTTATGAATAAATAACTTGTTGACCTAATTTTCACTTATGTGAATTATTAAAATGTACTTAATATTTATTTTCGATTACAATGTTCAATACCAGTTTAACTAATATTCAATATCACACAAAAATAATCAAAAAACATAATAATTATGTAGTAATAATAAATTGTAATAAACACAAATAGCTGCTAACTTAAATTCTAAAAAGTTTTGAATGCAAATGCAACAGAAAAGTATTTTGTACTTGAAGAAAATCTCTCCCAAAGTGAAGGTAAAAAGATTGGCTAAAAAGTGGAGTAACTTGTCACTTTACTCCTCGTCAATAGAACTTTGAAACAACTTAAACAAAGAAACATGTGCAGTCGGGCACCACCCTCAGAAACGAAGTTCCATACTCGCGATTTATGTACGATACTCGCACGCACATGTACACTCGTATATCATAGAAAGAGACAAAGGGAGAGAGAGAGAATCTGGCAAAACGCTTTTTCCTTACGTGACGATTTCTACCAGTCAACTCCTACCGCAAATCGCGTTATGGAACTTCATTCCAATAAGTTATGGCTGTTGTTTTTAAAACCTTCTTAGTTTGATCCATAATAGAAGTTCGAAATAACAAATCATTAATGAAACTATCAACTGAACATGGTACGTTTCTCTTTTCTTTGTTTCTTTCAATCTTTGTTTACATTGTCTCCAATCCTTTTTTTAGACGATTAGTTTATTTTAGAGACGTTGGATAGAGCCAATACCTTATCACGGAGAACTTCTTAAAAAAGCACTAGCACAATAGAAAAAGGAAAAACAAAAAATAAAAGAGGCACAATGTCACGCATGTTCCTATGACAAGAAGGGTATGGCGAAGTGTACAGTACCCTCACAATAAATTATAAGCCCCATATAATAGCAGACGAGCCTATTGCCATAAACCGGGCACAAATCAAGAAACAATCAAAATAATAAACAAAATGTAGCACAACCAATCATACTTATAGTTTTAGCCTCAATTTAAACAATAATTGTTGCATCTCAATGTTGATGAAGCTCTTAGGAATAAAGGTCTTTGAAGGTCCGTGGCATGCCTACCTTCCTGTGCGCAACTTAGTTTTTTTTTTTTTCAAAATGGCGGCCACGCATGAATTCTACTATATTTAAAAAACAAAACAGAATGCATAATAAGACTAAACAGGTGACATCCATATTTTTTGAACTTGCTTAAATCTTGATGCATAGATTCCGCCGCCGTTTTGAAAAAAAAAAAACTAAATGGCGGATAGGCAGGTATGACAGGCTCCATATCAAAATTTTCAATCCCCTTAGAAGGACAGGCACCTACAAGTATTATCACCTTTTTTGGCATGGGGAATCAAAATGCAATACAATACGAGTGAAGGAGCTCATAGTCCATTGACATCGTTTCTTATAGTCACCAATTTTTTTTAGTTTATAAAGCTGTACTTTCAGAGTTATCGATTAGCAGGGATCAACAATATAAAAATTGGCTTAACTCGGTATGAAATCGACCCCAAAATCATTGCACTTATTCCGCGCATCAGACTCTAACCCCTGTATGGTCACCCTTATAGTGGTAAAGACTACCATAGCCCATCCATGACATACTAATCGGAATACTACTAAATGGAAGCGCTAAAGCGGGCCAAACAAAACAGTCTCATAAGCTTATAATAATTTTATTACACAGCGGTAAAACCGAAACTCTTAAACTACATGCAAGTCCTTGTATAGTCAAGTTGCAAGCACCTGCTGTGATTAATATTTCTAATAGAATTAGCCCACGTTCCCACGGACGGAAAAATATCGCGGTGGGATTTTTCGTGCACTGGAATTTCAACTCTCGGTGTTGAGCTGAGCATTGAGAATCCAACAGAGCGCATCCCAGCACGTCAAAAATACACACTGTTGGATTTTCAACTCTGCGTGTTAGGCTGTGTGTTGAAAACCCAGTGCGCGAAAACAAAACCGCACCGGTAAAAACGCGCCCGTGCGAACCTAGGCTTAGACCATAAGGCCAATTCTCGTAATTTAAAACGTTCAAAATCTAGTCGCAGTCTCATCTCGGCGACAAACAAATGTCAAAAACTTGTAAAAATGTAGGGAAATTCGAGGTACTTTTGACAGCTTGAGACTGAGATCAGACTGTGATCGTTCTTAAAATTAGAGAATTTAAGCATATACTACTGTGTGAATTACCTCAATTTGATCTTCCTTTACCAAGAGTAAGCGCCACTGTGGGCCCTTGTTTACTCCAACTACACTACAGTTTTATTCTATAAATTCTTATACCCTTTGGAAGTGAATACATTTTAAGATTACCCAGTAAAATAAACTCTTAAAACGTCCTTATTAAAAACTATAAAACACACAGATATATAAAGCTACACTTAATTTTATAAACTTATGACAAATATGTGACCAAATCTACAATGCTCAGAATGTTGAAGTTAATAAATGGGTACATCATCCTTGCGTGTCATCTCATCAATCAATGCATGCATCAGCAATGCTTCTAGGTCGATTCAGCTGGTGTTATGATTTTTCCCCATCCAATGTATACGAAAACTGTGGCATATGAGTACAAAATACCATATGCGGATCCAGGGTCCGCTCGGTGGCGTTTCACAGTGCCTGCGAGAGTCTCGGGCTGTTTACGCTCTGGCCGGTTGATCCCTAACTCTCCGTTGCCATAGCAGCCGACAAGACGCGTGGTCGGGAATGCCGCCCGGAAAAAATTCTGCTCGTAATCATGCTTACTATCGCGACCGACGCACGACATCTTTATCACCGCACTGTGCTCGAAGTGAGGAACTTTCTTTGAAAACTGCAATACAAAAAAAATATTATAAGACATTTTAATACCCAACCCCCTTATCAATGTGTTCTCTATTTGACAACATTTTTTTTTTTATAAAAAATATAAAAACTTACCTCATTAATTGCACTTTGCATCTTGGCTTTGGACCAATCGGATGATTCTAATATCAGTGAGAACATGTCAAAATTACAACCATTCTCTGTTCTAGAATCATCAAAGTTCTTGGGAACTGTAAACAGTCCAATGGATATAAGGTTTTCACTCACAATGTCTTTACCAGAATTGGTTCCATCAATCATAGTAGTCATATCTTCACTATCAGACACAGTGTCGTCAACTAGGCACCCTCCTAAGGCGTATGGCACATTAGGTTGTCTGAAACAACAAACAATATGATAAGAAACAAATAAGACTTGTCAACAGCAGTATTCACACAGAAAATAAATCAGTTAATACTTACACACTTGCCAAATAATTTAAAAATACAATATCATCCACAGATTGGAGGATGAAACTTCCATTGACAAAGACCAGTGCACCTTTGACATAGCGTGTTTCTGATAACTTATCGATGGTTTTAATGAAATTCCTTTGAATATCACCTAATGATTTTATATTAATTACTTGATATTCCACATTTGGTATGACTGGTATATAAATTCCTCCTAGGAAGGGAGTGTGCCTTCCAAACTTTTGGCTCAAAGACTGTTGATTGGTTACCGAGTGTGGCAGGGGCATGTAGGATATGTAGGAGGCCTTTACTGCTAGCATACATGTCTTCGGGATAACCACTTGATTTTTCACCACATCTAGAACTGACAAATGTATTTTATATGTTAAACATCCTTTAAAAACTGACATTTTAAAACAGTCTTGAAAGAAGGAAATTTTAATAAGGAAAAGTTTTTAATGGTCCTCTACCAGCTGTTATAGCGAGATTCATCAAGATTTTGACTTTATCAATCAAAGAAATTATGTTGCAACTGTAATAAAATCTAAAGAATCAACATTAGTTTACACTTGAGTTTACAAAAACAATGATTGAAATGTTTATTACATATATTCTACTTTCACCTGGAATGATTAATACTCACGGTAATGATCCTTTCCACATGGAGAATCGCAGGGACATGTTATCAAAGCCTCACATTTGCAAGTGACTGAGAAGCCTGCCATGTTTGTGAAAGCCAACACAGCTAATGGTTCAGTATAGAAGCAATCAGATTGCAGTAACTTGATACCATATTTAATGAGACTCAGTCTCATGCTTATAGCAAAGTCAGAAGGGCCTATTTGTTCCTTCTGCAATGTAATGACAGCTGACCGCCACATTGAGCAAACATTCTTACATATTAACTTATCTTGCCACGGCAAATAACTGAGGATTTTTTTTACAATTACATAGTTGGCAGCGACATTCTCCAACAAACTTTGGTCACATAGTATTTGTTCACAGTTTCTATGAAGTTCTCGGCGTTTTAAGAAGGCAGCTATATAAGCTGGTAAGTCTAACTTTATACATCTATTGTTTTCATCAGCTCTCCCCAGATTTTCATCCGAAAAAAAAGGCAATGATTCTACTGGATCTTCAGCCATCTTCTATCTTAGATTTCTGTTACAATTTGGTCGTCTGCTGACCTCTGGAGGGGATCGCCTTTGAGTAACGCTAGTATAAAGCAATAAAGATAAATAAAAAAAGAAATTAGATAATAACCAACATAAATCATAACATCTTTTAGGTGTTTTCTGAGTTGGCCGCGATTGAGGATCTCTGCTGGATCATACGCACCCAAATTTCCACGGGGAACAGTAAAAAATTCGAACGTTAGCCAAATAAACAAAGGTAAGTTCAAAATGAATAAAATCAACTGACCGTGTAACAAGAATATAAACGTAATGAAAGAATGGGCTAAGTATTTTGGAAGCATCCAGTAATTGAGCTTATCGCAACATTCTTGAGCATTCAAATAGTCGCACTCGAGATCGGACAGTGTTATTATGTAGTAAACTAAAAGGAATAATATACCGCCACTGTCGATCAATGTCAAACAAAACAGAAGCGATTCAGCTAATATCATAACTAAATATTTTACCACGTCACTTCAACACGTTAAGGAATTGCTTAGATGATCCCAATGCTTCAAGATTTCACCTAATAATAATTAGTATCAGCAAAATTAAGTAATAATTGATCACTTCTTAGAGTAAATCTAACGCCATTTGAAATGATCGAGTTAATATTAGTAAGTGTCACTGTCAAAGTGTCAAGTGCGGTCGTGCGGAGATGTCAAAGGTTCCATTGATGTCATTAGAGATACCTAGCTATTCTAATAACTAGCCAAATAGCGGCTATTCAAAAAATAGCCACGGCTATGTTATCCGTCAACACGATAACTAGCTATTGGCTACTGGCTAACTAGAATAACCGATAACTTTACGGCACAGCGGTGGGCGGGTAGCCGCGTATAGCTAACGTTTTGTAGCCGTCCCGATAGCCGTCTAGCCAGACTAGCCGGTAGCTGTGTAGCCGAGACGCGAGTGAGAACTTCATTCGCATCACACATCTCTTTCTTACAATCATCACAATATAGATTACAGAAAGAGACGGAACTATACTTAGTAATTTCGTTTAGTACTTATAGGAATTTACGAAATACGATAGTTGTAAAGGTAAACAAACAAGAAATAAATATTTGATAATAATTTCAAGTATATACTAATGTGCGATTTTTTGCCTTTTTATTTTAATGACTGAAGTGGACGCTATTGTAGATTTTCGATGTTTTTTTATTAATAATACGTACGACCTAACGAGGGGAAGTCATTTCTTTTCAAAAGATTATAAAATAAAATAAAAAGTAAATGAAAAATTAAATCATGACATTACAAACTTAACTTATTAATAGCATCTAGACTTGTGGCCGCGGCGAGGATCGAACTCGAATCGCAATACCTAGCTACGCCGCTAGCGAGCGCTAGTCGTTGACTTGTTATTGTTCAATAGCCAAGTAGCCAAAATAGCTGGTTATCTAGCTGGCTATTCCACCACAAATAGCCGGCTAACTAAGCTATTGAAATTTCGGCTAGTTACCCATCTCTAGATGTCATAGCAATGCCAAGAGACAGATGAGTATTTATGTATAAAGGCGCGACCCCACTACGGGCCGCGCGGCCTCATACCCTTGCGAGGCCCAGCCTCGTGAGGCTTTTTCTATTGTTTGCAACGCGTGCAACGCGAACTCACGAGGCTCGGGCGGCGCAGCTCGGCCTCATGGAGCCGCGCGGAGCTGGGGACGCGACTTAAAGGAGATCATAGACGATCTATCTGTCATTGATATAATTGTGTACAACGTTCCGACATCAATCATGAGGCAGTTTCCCACCAGATACTTGGAATGTATTATGTACAAAATAAAAGTTTGTCTAGGTCTTGGTGGTAGATTATTTAATAGATTGCTTTTGTGTGAACTTGAAGTTAAATTATAAAAGTACCCAGCTTAAAATTCCGAATAGGTCCCTAAACATCCAGACCAGACCATTCTAAGGTGGGCACGGAACTATAAACGCCTATGGATACAACACCTGTTTGGTCGAAGGATCCTCCCTTTTCTATAAACGATGAGTGAACTTGACCTTAGCCATACCTCTTTATCTTAATTAGCTGGTGATCGGTGGAGATTTTAGAATCTCACATGGGACATAGCTGTTTTAGACACCGTTAGCAACAAATCGGCTGTCAAAATGAAGGTCAAATACTGTGTCTGTGTGTGGTCGGGCGATTTTGCAATCGCCAGCGACTTATGGCACTGCGTCTGAACCTAGCAGTATGTACAGACACAAGCACATCAAGCTCGTAAAATTTTCCCGATCAACTTTGAACCTAATGCTTTAGTTAAGTTAGAATTTAATTTTGTTATTTTTACCTGTCTAAATAAATAATATTGATGCCACAATCAACAACAATCATGCTTTATAGCGATAAAGTTGAAAATCTACAAAATGTAGCAGCTTAATGTGCTCCAGTCTGTACATACAAATTCAAATTCGTCAAACAGTAACTTGTCTTCTTAGTCTGTGAGTGCACCCAACATGCGCCGAACACACTAAAATCAAAGTTTTATCCCTATGATTGGTACTTTCTAGTATTCTTTTTTTGCATTTGATTGGTTAAGTTCCCGGTTCGTAATTGATTTTTTAAAAGTGTTATGATGCAGTTTTACTATAATATTTCCTTTAACATATGGTTGTTCCATCCTGTATACTCTGTGGGTAGGTTTATTCCACTGACCACTAGGGTAGTGGTAGACCGCGAAATTCAAATTTTCTTAAGTTTTACAATTTACAGGTCAGTGTCAGATTGTATCTTGATCAAAATAATTATGATTCGCGACAAACAGGTACATATTTAGAGAATTATAATCATTAGAATTATTAATACATCTTTCTAAGTTATATTTGTACCATAAGCAGTTTTCCATGAGATTTTTTCTTATGGTAGTACCTACAAATCTAAATCTAATCAATCTTATACTTTTATTGTTTCTAAAACGCAAGTTTTAGAAACATTAAAAGTATAAGATCGATCAAATAGCTTATTGTTTCTAAAACTTGCGTTTTTTGTATTTAGGTCCTGTAAGCCCCTTGAGACAGCTTGTATAATACAGGTCAGTCAGGTCAGTGACTGACCTGTATTATACTAGATAAAGGTCTGTTTTATTTGTACTCTGTGATTCATAGACAAAAAATAATACGTATGTTATCTCCGCTAGGAGTAATAAGTGTTCTGTGGGTGGTACTCTCACGAATATATCCGATAAGATCCCAAAAAATCACGGTCGAAGCCGACTAGCCGTACTACCATTATAGTATTACGATCTAGGCGCGTAGCCAGAATCGGAATTTACGCCGCTATTTTATTATTTTCAATGACCATTTCAATACTAGTAATTGTGCGTGGCATAGACCTTTAATGTGTGGTGTTGCACCGTTGCACTTGCATCTCATCCGGAGGCAAGCTTAATGCTATCAGACCCCAATAAAACATTATTATATGTCAAAAACTTTTTATTCAACATTCTCTCCTTATGCTAATAAAGGCTTGGTAAATATTTACAAGGCTTCATTACACGGCAAGGTAAAAAAACTATCCAGTTACTCTACAAATCCGACTCCTGTGGTTATCACATTAAGTATATTAAATTTATTGAATACTTGGCTCTACTACAAACCAATGGCTTAGAGCCGGGTATTGCTTTAATTGCTTACTTTAAGGTATATAATTATATCCAGTAAGTCAGTAAAAATGTATTCAACCGTAAAATATATTTAGTAAGTTTAAAGAAGCCAATTTGATTACATTATCATATAAATATTTATTGCAGAGAGCAAATTATGTAGGTGTCTTAGATATTAGGTCCACAATATTTATAACGTCGGGTTGGATATAGCTTAGTTTACAAACAAATATTAAAACTCTCCTAAAATAATTACAACAATAATAACAAGTATGCAGATAATATGCTATTTATCAAACATTAATCTCACTTAGTATCTCGTTAAATACATTTAAACTAAACTCTCGCAGAAGAGTGAATACAAAGCTAATTAACACACTAGGCCTGTTAATATAAATATAGGAGATGACATGAAAATCCTCTCCCCATAAATTATGATTCGAATATATTTGACTAATATGGGTACAATTTTGATAATGAGCAAATAGATTTTATATATAAATCTAGTGTTGTAATTCACTTAGATAATGGAATATTACTTAAATAATAAAGCAAATTACAATTTGCGAGCCCTGTTTTAATTTTGAACGCAGCCTCTCGCTGGCTCGGTATTTTCGAAAACTTTTCAAGTCCGAAACTAGCGACCTTGATTTAAAAAAATGTTATTAGTGTTTTTTTTTACATTTAGAGCCACACATTTACAAATCCAATATACAAATTATGCAAAGTTAAAATATTTTATGTAAATTCAATCTTTACTTTTATTAGCACCATTCCGTATGCAAATGTACTTTGATTAAACGCGCGATAAGGCGTTTAATTAAAGTACACCCGCATACCCATCCACCGTCTGCAACAAGATTTTATACACTCAATTTGGGAAAATATTTCCATGCCTCTTTGCTTGAACTATGTCAATGGTGTCATACATAATATAAATAACCGGATGTTGAACATATTGGCACACGCAGGGCAGTTATTCATAATTATTCGTTGTAGTAACAAGTATTCAAAACTAAATAAATCGTAAATGCAAAAAATGGCAATATATTTTCGATTCTCAATTTTTAACCGACTTCTAAAAAAGGAGGAGGTTTCTCAATTCGACCGTATATGTTTATTTTTTTTTTTTTTTATGTGTGTTCGCGGATAACTTCGTCGTTTATGAACCGATTTTGATTATTCTTTTTTTGTTGGAAAGGAGATATGCCAAGGGTGGTCCCATGATAAGGAAACCAGGATCTGATGATGGCATCCCAGTGAAATCGAGGGGAACATTCGAAAATCGTAGGAGCGACTAGTGCGTTTGTTATGTTTTTCATTAAGTATTTTAAAGCACTACAATTTAATGAAGGTCTGGAGTCGATCTGATGATGGAGCCGAAAGACAGTCGAGGGGACTCCTCAACGATTTACAGCAGTTACCTTGTGTTTGGGCTTGATTAATTTGTATTGATGTGAACTTTACACCTAGATAGGTTGTGACTGTCATTAAGGGTCTGATGATGAAGACGAAGGACAGTTAAGGGAACTACTCAACAGTTTACAGTAGCTACCTTGTGTATGTTCACCGATTACTCGAAGACGGCTGGACCGATTCCAAAAGTTCTTTTTTTATTTGAAAGTGTATACTCTCGAGGTGGTCTCATCATCATCAAGTTGGAATCTCATGAGAGGATCCCATGGAAATCGAGGGAAACCCTCAAATTTTATAGGCAAACCAAAGCGATTTGGGTATTTTTTAAAGTAACTTAAGCATTTGCTCTCGGAAATCATCATTTGGTAAAGTGGAGTTGATAATGAAGACCACAGATGGCCATCGGAACAACTCAATGACAAATATTTCACGGGTTGCGATTCGATTACTTTAATATGGTTGCTAAGCAATTGATGCTCGTCACAATGCGTATGATGAGTGATTGTTGAGGAGTTCTCCTGGTTCTTACCGGGAGAACTGCTCGACAATTAACGTCCCAGGATCGGGAAAAGCAATATTTTGTAAAAGGTAATGAACAGTTGGCATTAGGCTATTGTAACTTAGATAAATTACAAAGTGACCCACTAAAAAGTGAAAAATAAAAACATTTTTACAAAAAAAAAACAACCGACTTCCAAAAAAAAACACTACAAATTGAAAAATAACTTTAATTTCGGAAGTCGGTGTCAATAAACGAAAATGCGGAACCAAAGACACCGACTTCCGAAATTAAAGTTATTTTTCAATTTGTAGTGTTTTTTTTTGGAAGTCGGTTGTTTTTTTTTTGTAAAAATGTTTTTTTTGCTTTATCTAATCCTCCTTGATGAAGCAAAGGTAAACACTAGATAAACAACACGTGATATTATACAAAATACATTAGTAAAAAACACTCACACATAGTAATGAATACAACTGAAACAAAAACCTGTAAGTACACTTGAATGACTTTATAAATAAATAAATTATAATTATGCGCTCAAACAATTATGCAAGCAGACTGAAATTGTTTTGTAAAGTAATTATTAAGATTTATTTGTACGGAACTAAGGACAATAATTAACAAGCTAATAGTTTTTAATATATAACTAAATCCTGACTACGCAAAAGGTGCCACTTTATGAAATGGCTTCATCATTTGAGTATGCAAAATTTAGTTAGCTATCTCTTGGTTTGGGCAGTTTCAGGCCTCATAAACAAAATTGGTCCAGTCGTTTTAGGGTCTCTTAGATAAAAACTAATTACCATCACATGCTGGTATTGCGTAATCGAGTACAAACGACAACTTATTGATAACGGCGCACCTATCCTACATTTTAGACATTATAATGGAATGATACATTTTATAAGAATGTTGTGTTGTTACAATAATTAAAATAATTCTCTAGGTAAACTCAAACAATTACTATAATTTTGCAAGACGTCACTACTATTAAAGAACGTCGAAGGTTTGCAAGTATTAATATATGAGACAGTGAAAAGTAACAAGTGATTAGGAGAGAGCTTGCATAACTGTTGGAGCGCGAGGAGCCGGCTCCCTAAGTTATCTAAATGAATTCATATCTAACATTGTTCCCAAGCTGGTCCCACCCATGACGATGGCTTGTGAATGTGCACCTTGTTCTCTAATATTTTCCTAAATTTTACAATTTTTACTAAACTTAAACATGAATTTTATAATTTTGTCAAAATTGTTAAAATAAATAACCGTAATGCGAGAGACAAGTGCTCTTGTGCCACATTTTGCACTTCAACAAGACTGGAATGTCACTTATTGATTCGGGAAATAGCTATCCATGCGCTAGGGACAGCGTCAAGCGGATTTTAATAATTGACACAACATCAATCTTAAGTATTTATATCGTATAATTATAATTAACACAATGTGTACGTGACCAGGTGACTCATAGATTGACTGTGCCTAAACAAAAACAACTTTTCTTATGATAATTTTTTCCCTAAGTTTTAGTCATCGGGCGGAATGCAGAAATCCACAACTATGTTGAGTATTATTATTCTCAATATATACATAAGTAGATAATAATAATTATGCCTATAAATAGTAAATAAAACGGACTTATTATATTATGTGAGCCAAGTATGTCTGCACACGCGGCCGCAAGACGCGATCACTCACTAGTGAAGTAAATGAAATATTCAACTATTATCAACTAGCGACACAAACGTTACGTACAGCATTAAGTACATATACATACTAATAATTTAAATCATACAGTTCTATGTAAATGTAAACACTTTGTGTTTCACAACATCTATCTCTTAAGTCTAGTCTTTAATAAAAGTCATCATTGTGGAAGAACGAGTCACGAGAGCAGACTAGGGCGTTGACGGTCACCACTCCGTAGCGACCGACCAAAGATAAGAAACTTACATTCACATAACACCCGCACAACGTGTATGTCGACGGAGGTCACTCTGATGTAGACGAATCCGTCGTGTGAGGAAACGAAAAGCCACGACGACAGGAGGCGGTGAGAGATCATAGAGTAAGCATCGTGAGGGAGCGACAGCCCGGCAGCACGGCGGCGCGCGCGGGTCAGGTGGCGTCGAACTCGATGCGGTCCCACGAGTAGTGCTTGCGGGCCGGGCGCGGCGCCAGCGGGCCCGCGCGGGCCACGCCGCCCAGCAGCGGGTCGCACTGCGGGACGTGGCCGCGCCCGAACAGGTTGGGCACGAGCTCCGTGTCCATGTAGTCGTAGGCGTCGCCGTCCACGTGCATGTGCGCGCTCGGCTCGATGCCGAACTCCTTCAGGTCGAACTCGCACCCCCGCTCGTCGAACGCGTCGTGCCGGGACTCCTCGTTCTGGAACGACGGCAACGACAGATCGTCCATGTACTCGAAGCCGGTTCGCGTGTGATCCAATATGTCCCCGTTGGTTAGTGGTGTCATGCTCATTCTCTCCGGAACGTCCTCGCCGATATCCATCGCTTGTGATTTATCTTCCAATCTGTCTCCGCCGTCACCCGATAGTAGACTGCCGAAGAAATCATCGTTGTCTACAGAATTAGGATCAGAACCAAAGTCAGTGTGAAATTCCCCATTAGACAGCAATTCGACTGTAATATCCGTATCTATGTCCGTAGCAGAAGGATCGACTTGGCATCGGTTGCTAGCATTCACGGCTTGCAAGTCTGCATGACTCATGATTTCGTTTTGAATATCGTCGAGTTCCCTCTGCAGCTCATCGGCGGCGAGCGAGTCTCGCACGTGATTGTCGTTGAGCACGTCATCCGTCAGGACATCCGTCGGCGCATAAGCTGGCGTGCCGTCAGATACGTAGCTGGTATCCAACGACGGAGCGGCTGTCGCCTCGCCGACGGCTGAAGGTGGCAACTCACCATTTTCGACAAGGATCTCGAGAACGTCATCCATTATTTGACTATTCTCAGCGTCGTGCACGTCCGGAGCGCGGGCCGGCGGCGGCATGGGCGGCGGTGGCGGCGGCGCGGCGCGCTCGGGCTCGTAGGCCGCGCCGGGCAGGATGGCGATGGGCACCACCTTGACGCCGTTGAGGATGTAGGCGGGGCTGGCGGCCTTCTGCGGCGCCGCGTCGCCGGCCTCGGGCGCGGCGGGCGGCGACACCGTGAACAGGCGCACGAGGCGCTCGGGCGCGGCGTCGTGCGCGGCCAGCACGTAGCGCGGCGGCGCGGGCGCGGGCGGCGCCTGCGTGAGCGCGTCCAGCTGCGCGCGCAGCTGCGACACGCACAGGTGCGCCTGCAGCAGGCGCCGGCTCTGGTCGCTGGCGGCGGCGCCGGCCGCCTCTCGCCGCACGGCCTCGAGCTGCTGGCGCGACGCCTCCAGTTTGCGCTCCAGCTCTTCGATCTGCCGCCGCTGCGACTGCACGATGTCCTCGGGGGGCTCCGGCTCTAGTTTCACCTCTGGAGATGCGATCGACACGAACGACGCGACCGACGCGACGGACGCGACGGACGCGGGAGACTTGGGCGGTTCCTCTTGTTTCTCCAGCAGAAAAGGTCGCAGTCGGTCGATCAGCTGCGGTTTGGGCCCGGAGACCCGCAGATTGCGCCGCTTGCACTCGGCGCGCAGGTCGGACACCTTCATGTCCTCGAAGCGCGCCAGCACGGGCAGCGGCGGCGGCGGTGGCGGCGCGGGGTAGGCGTCGGAGCAGTCGGACGCGGCGGGCGAGGGCGCGGGCGACGCAGGTAGCATGAGCTGCAGGAGCAGCTGCTGCTGCTGCAGGAGCAACTCGTACGGCGTCTCCACGGAACCCGGCGGGGACGACGCTTTCGCAGCATTCGGGGGCCCTTTGTACTCGTGGAATTTGAACCTCGCCTTTGGTTGCTGCTTTTGTTTGCTCTTCTTCCTATTTTTGTCTTTGCCGGGTGCCGGATGTTGTGGCGGCGAGGCGACGCTGACGGGCGAGAGGGTAGAGGGTGGAGAGGGTGATGGAGAGACTTCTTCGGGAGGCCCACAGTACGAGGAGGGGTGCTGTGGCCGACCCGACGCGCCCTCGCTGGTCGCCTTGAATGCGAGTGTTCCGCTCTTGACAGCAGTTTCTATGGTCTCCTCCGTGTGTAGTATATTTTTCTTTATTAGCTCGAGCGGTCCGGGACGATGCGACAATTGGTCGTTGAGCTGATCCGCCAAACGTGCCTTCTTTAGCATACGCTGTTTCTCGGCTAGGCTGGGATCTACATGACTTTCCTGAAAGGAAAAAAAAATACAGCATTAAATTCTATCAGAATTCTATCAGATTAAAGGATCATACCTAACACACTAGGTCGGGAAATATTAAAAGTGACATTACACCTACTTGTTCCAATATGTGTCTTCGTTCGAGTTCTTGTCGGTCCGGACGCCGCTGAATTTTTGCTTTCAATAAGTCTCCAGTCTTCGCCCTCTCAAGCTGCTTGCATTGCTCGAAATAGGCTGGAGGTGTTTTTAAAGCTGTAAAATATAAATAACATTCGGTTAAAGTGGCGTTAAATTAAGTGTTAGAGCTCCCCAAGGCATATATATATGTTTTCTAGGTCATGCATAAGAGCTGAATAATATTTGTAGAGAATTTTAAAAATTGTGCCTAAATTAACTTTTGAAACTGTGTAGGCTGACTAATCATTATTTATAAAAGTTAGAACAATGTATTCAATTCGGTCACCAAACAATTCTCATTAAACGCATCGTTAAAATAGGATATAAAAAATTTTCCTCCCACGCACGCGAGCTCTATGAGCTGTGGGCGCTTCTCGCAGCGCCAGGCACGTGTCTTACTACTAATTTGCTATTCAAAGTACCTATATTGCATATAGGTGCTAATCAAAGGGAACGGAAATGAAAATAAAACATGACTTACGCGGCATGATTCCTTGAGCCACAAGCTGGTTGATCGGCCGCCTCATCATCAGCTTCACTTTTAAAGCTGTAAAATAAAAATATTTATCAGACACTGTCGTTACCCGCTAATAATGTTATCATTTGAATTACCTAAACCAATTTTCCCTTATTATTTTTCCTTTGGATCGAGCAATAGTTTCAACAAAATCAGACATACATGACAGAGTATACAATTTGATAGGAACATAATGCGACTGAATGCCGATGTTTGCCGGTTACCTTTTGCAAACAACAATGGGCACTGATTGAATAGATGGCATATCGTCGTGAAGAATACAGTGTTATGACGCCAGGTGACGAACTTTGACGTAGCATGTCGCGCGTGAAGCCGACGTGATCGATACGTCGATTGATACACAAAGATTATATCGATAAAGTTCGCAGTAGAGCGTAGGAGTGGAGCTATATTCTTGTTTGCGTGTAGACAAGCGGCGAGCAGCGAACGATGGGCGGACAACGCTGGCGCGACGCCAATATAAATAAACACTGCACAAGGAAACTAGTGTTATGCCGCGACCGTATTACAGACGAAACATTCACTACCACTGGGCCGAATATTGTGGGTTACTGGGCGTCTTTACCGCGATACCCACTCCATTTAGCTTTACTCATACTTGCAATTATAGAAAATATTTTTATGTCTACAATATTTATTTTCAAACCAATACATTTATTCTATTTTTCGATTTTAATGTAAAATATTACAGAAAACTGTAGTATTTTGCAAACGTAAAGAAAATCCACGAAATTTTTCAACCTACTGGAGCGGCAGATGGAAATAACAAACTATTCTTAAAGAATTTAACTGTCATGGCACGTAGACTGCCGACATTTTCTCAGCAATATTTATTTGCCCAAAGGTATATTTAATAGCGAGTTAAATATTTTGAGCAAGGGTTGAGAATTTGTTTATGTGAGATGCGCGCAGGCGCAGACTGGCAGACTATGCAAACATGGCCGGAAGTACCGACAGCATCGGCATAACTAATGCAATCAACAGACGATCTGCGAGACAAAGTCGGGGCCAGTGCCCCTCGGATCTTACAGACCTCGTCATGAAAACATTGCATAAAACATTTAGCAGCTTAGCTATCCTAAAAACAACCTAGTTGATCGGAATTTGTGTGTAAATAGATAGATCTGTGCCGTGTATGCGTTGGAACTTATACGTAAAGATATAAAACATGATGAAAGAGGTAACTATTCAGTAGTTTAGCTTCCGCATCATAATGAATGTGCCCCCATTCGCACGGGATGATCGCTAATTGTAATTAATTAATTACTTTCTCTGTTACAGATTCCATGACTGGTAAAACTTATGAATTTCTTTTTATAATTTCTATTAGACATATTTATGTCAACTATCAGAATTGTGCTGCTTCAAAGACAGTATGGTTTTAAAGACTCTGTCATGGGTATAAAAGTATAGGAAAAGCACATGAGGCATTTCAGCTTAAGAGGAAATGCGGGAGGTCGTTTCTCCATAGAAAGGCTCTCGCCTGTTTTCTTTTTGGTTAATGACCATAAAGCAATGATTTTTACAGAATAATAAATATTAACTACTTGTTTGTCCCTATGTTTTACGTTTTGATGATACATTATTTTTATAAGCACTAGAACCCTCAAAAAATGCCGACTTAAACCGCTGTCAGCAGGGGCCTAGCGTACAAATTTGACAACTATTGATGAATAAATAAAAACATAGGCACACAGTATACATCCTTCTTATTGAGTTTATGAAATATCTTTTAAATTAGTCCAATATTTCTCATTTCCTCTTAATCGCCGTGATGGCACGAACTGAATACCTCTGGTTATTGGCTCGCGTAGCACCACCATTTCAACGAGTGGTAAGCGATGATGCGGTCGACGACTACCTACCTAGAAGTAACCTATGCAATCGTGTCTTGAAGACTCCACAGGTTATAGATGTCGATAACCTCAAACTCCGATCTCACAGTAAGATGATAAATAAGATATTAAGGTCACATTGTTGTCGAATATTGACACTGACAGCTCTGAACAGAGAATGAACTAAGATGTGTTGAATGCGTTCAGTTTCAATGGTGAAATTCGTCTTAAATGTTTAATGATACTTACATTCTTTATGTTTTCCCATAGCTGGTTGCAGCGGGCTATCATCGACGACTACTTTAGGAGGCGAGACGCGCGGCGAGCTGGGCGGCTCGCTAGCGCCGCTGCTGCCCGCCTGCCGTCCGGCCATCTCCTCCGCACCGGAACTACTGACCATTTTACTACAGGATTAATATCAAGCACACATTTATCCTTCCCTAATGTATAATTGGCTCTAAAATATGGAATGCAGTTAATTGAAACCGATAAACGTTGCCTTTAATCATGTGTCATCTCATCGCCCTACGGCTGGGCCCTACCATAATCATTTGCAGGGCAGGTCAAGGTGACATAATTGGACCTGCGCACATGGTACAAAATCGCATGGCACTTCAATGTCCGCTTATTTTCTGGTAACTTTAACTATTTGCTCTGGTGTGAGAATTCATTGCGAAGACTTAGCCAAAGGACTTAAAAAAGTATGTCAGAACCGGTGACCGTTTAAAGTGCAAAGCCTACCCAGTGAATACGAGCAGTATATCCCCTGGATCCCCAATGTCCTGGAGTTGGTAGAACTAAGCTGATAACAGTTTAGTTAGCTGAATAATGGTGAGGCATTGATGATGTCAAGTTAATATCTCGTTAATTCAGATTTCCTTACCTAAAAGTGTCGTCAGAAGGCGGTGTGGCGGGAGTGCGCGGCGGGGAAGCGGGAGAGACCGGCGAGGCCGCGCGGCTCCGCTCGCGGCGGTGCTGCGGCTTGAACCACTCGGGGTATATGGCGCTCAGCGTCTCCACCAGGTCGTGGTCCAGCGTGACGCGCCAAGACGCGCGCCCCTCCGAACCCTCCGAATCGCCGCCTCCGCCGCACGTTGAACGGCTCTCTGTTTATCCAAACATTAAAATGTTAAATAGTTTCCAAATGTCATTCAAGATAACATAATCAGAGCCACACATAATCAGAGCAGGAAGTGTGTGTGCTCTCAGCACGTTGGTCGTTGGGTGAGGTGAATTGGGCGAGGCGAACCAATGGAGCGCGCTGTGATCTCGGTGCCCTCATTATTTCGGGTCCTTGAACGAGTTTATGCGCATGAAGGTGCATTACTTACTTTACTGCATTACGGCTGGGGAACGTTATGCCGTTTCAGTTTTATGATTACGTGAATAGGGTGAGAACAACATCGCTTTACTGCATTTGTTGTAAGTGTTTAGAAACTTTGTTTTGCGCGATGTTGAATATTTGTGTTTTGCAAGTACATAATTTAAATAACTGGAAACCATACCCTTTTGAAAAAATTATGAAATATGTAGGTGTCGGTACCTATTATATATATAAGGGGGCGTGTCTGTGTCCACGCGCCATGAGCAACATGGGCCTGTACTAGGCAAATGGCCGTCTCCGCGAACTAGTGCGCTTTCGACCGTGATCGTGATAAATATAAAAAATAAAAAAACCCGACTACGAAACCGAAAAGCTACAATCAACCCCATTTTAAATTAAATAAAAGTTGGAAGCAGGCGGGACCCATACCATTTTTATTATATTTTCAAATTCAAATGGGACCCCATTTGAATTTGAAAATATAATAAAAATGGTATGGGTCCCGCCTGCTTCCAACTTTTATTTAATTTAAAATGGGCTTGTTTGGAGCTTTTCGGTTTCGCAGTCGGGTTTTTTTATTTTTTAAATTACTTTTTTTATTTCCAGCTTTTTAGTTTAGAAATGTGAAAGATTTCGCAAACGATTTAGTTCTTGGTGCGTGTTTTTTACGATTTGTCACTTCGAATTACTTTTAACCATATAAGTTATATATATTTTTGTAATCACCTTTTAAAACCCTTTATTTTGATACCCCACTCGGTAGGTTTCGAAAAAAAAAATTTTTTTTTGAAGATATATTGCGTCAAAAATCGGCCATTTTAATTTTTCTTCAATTTTGATATACCCAGTGTCACTCTCACAATTAAGACAAATCTAACGGCGCCTCTCAAGCTGAAATCGATCAAGCCGTTTAGGCTACAGAGCGTGCCAAAGAAATATACATACATACATACATACACTCGAAAAACATAACCCTCCTTCTGACGCAGTCGGGTAAAAATACAGAGTTGTTCAGTGGTTTTTTGTAAAAACCAAAGTCAAAATAAAAACTTCGTATCTCATGAAATCACTTACCACATGTAAGTAAAATTATTTTACTGTATTTGTCTTTAAAATGACGAAAGACAACAAATCGTAAAATATTTATTGCTTTTACTACGTTATTTTTGTTTTCAAGTTGTAGGCTGTAGTATTTTTGCAGCAAGTACACTGCTCCTTAACCACTGCCTAAGTATGTCGCTAAGTGACTGGAGAAGCAATGTAAACATTACAAAACGATACTACATTTTTGAGGAGCGTCGCATAGTACAGCCGCTGCGTCTTGCGGCGAGATAGTGATGTGGTTGTGAAGATCCACTAACGTAGGCTATCGACAACAATGTCGATTGCCCAACGAATATATTGCTATTATATTTAATTTTTCAATTTGTCATCTGTTTTAACGCGGTTTATAGAAGACCTGAAAAGACGACGTCTAATTCCGGTTGATAGACCCTTGAGAAGATGTAAAATAATGTTTTTTTTTTCATTTACTTCAATTATTTTTTTAGCTACATTTTATTGATTTAATATAATATAATATGTTCCGGACATATCGTTTTTTATTTGCTTTATTTTCATGACCCTAATTTTGTTTTAGAACAATAATGAATGGAAGTATCGATAACTTTTCGATTTAGTCAATCACTGGCGTATATGTAAAATAAAAGGCTTTTGCACAGCACAACGATAGCGTCAGATGTTTTTGTGTGAGTAAGTAGTACGGTGCATGGTAAATGCACGCTGTGTGTGATGAGACTGATGAGTTAAGGGGCTTACATGACCTAAAGCGCGGACACTGTCGGACTGCATAGAAAAGAAAGAGAAGCGCGATGACACAACGCTGGTAATTTATTGCAAAATATGAAGAAATTATCTATTACAGACACTGCAGTTTGGCATTAGAAATTTAATGGTATATTGTTAATTATAATTAAAATTATTAATGAAGGGATAAACTGCTTTTGAAGACAATTAAGAGGTGTATTTGAAGATTTTTTGATGCATTAATGTATGTATAATTATGATTTGAGTTCCATCACTGTATTAAAATAAGACTTGAAAATATAATTTTTTTTGGGTCAAAATTATTTACGGTTTAAGAGATACACTGCTTTAAAAAAACAACTTTTTGACCGTTTTCAATAAAGTAACATAAACATGACAAAGTAGTTTAAGTATATTCAATTTGTTTAAATAATGGGACTTCTACAGCTTAACTTTTAGTTTCAATCAAATAAATTGCCTGTAAGATGCATTAACAAAACCATAAAATAGGCCTTAAAATCAAGAAACAGCTATCTATCTGTATCATGTGTTTAGAGAACGTTTTAACTGTTACCGTAGTCGAGGAAAGATGGATGTATTATGCAATATTTAAAACTCTCATAAAGCTGGATATACGAGGGAAAGAAAATACGAGCTGAAAATAAAACATCTGTCTGTGAGTCACGCATAATATAAAACTAAAAGTAAGGTAAACAAATGCAGACTTCCAAAACGTAAAAACGTTATTCAATTTTGTAATAAATGCAACAAATTCTAGATTATGACTTCATCCAAGTAGGAGAATCAATGAAAATTATTGAGTTCATAATCATTTACATTGTAGGCAAAGGTAATGTAACGCATGCCAAGAAATAATTTACTATCTCAGCACGTTAATACATAACAGATAAAGAGTGTAATAAATGTTATCATTTCGATAGCTAAACAACAGTAAATTAATAAGAGTGTAAATGCCTGTTACGCATTTTACGTCGGTGTTACAAAACACAAATTTTGTAAACAATCTGGCGCACGTGCGCACTGATGATTCATTACAAGTTTGGTGGAAATTATGAGGGCAGATGTAGGTATGTACATAAGGCCGGTGCCAATCACTTGGAAAACCATAGCTACCAAGGAGAAAAAAATAAAACCCTCTTCTAACACATGTTGTCTTTAGATTTTTGGAATTTGTAGTGTCAGTGCCTCTCAATCTGTTTAAAACTGCATACATAAAACATAAAACTATTAAGTACTCTCTTATTTTGGGCCAAATAAATAAATATTATAGTAGACCTTTAGTGGGACAAAATGGATGTCCTACATAGTACACAGCGTATTTTAGTAAGTATGACAAGACAATGACAAAGAGTAGCATTCTCTGCACTCCCACATTCCAGTGAGTGTTCACGTATACGTGGTTCTAGTACATTCTAGCTATATTCTGTGATGGTAAAAACAATTCTCTCAATGTACGAGGCGGCGACGTGGTAGTCATCGCAGCTGATTTGTCTCTTCCCACGCGAAGTTGTATTATAATTCGGTATCACACGACACTACTTGGTTACTTAGTCAATCGGTCATTGGGTATAGTCACGGAATAAATATATATTAATTCCGTTTATAGAAAAGTTTAATCACTTTTTATATGCGTTTATTTAAAATGACGTCATTCCTCCCTTCTAAAAATGTCTCGACTGGTTTATGTCATACATCCTTTTTAATTACAAGGGCTCGAGTTAAGAGAGATATTTTTTATGTCCTGCTACTACTACGTGTCGAAAAATACAGAAAAAATAATCAAATACACCACCGGTTTCAGTAGACTAGATCATGGATTTATTTACGTGGAAAGATTTTTGTTTTTGATATAGGTCAAGGCTTGCTCCTTTGATGTGAGTGCGCGTTTTTAAGTGGCTGAAAATTACGACGAAATAAAATGAACTAGTAGGCTGGCTGGTCGCATGCATGATGCGCGTAGCGTCACGTAATACGTCAATCAAAATGTCAGCGTGGATGCGCAGACGCCGCAGATGTCCGTCAGCGTATGCAGTCACGCAGTCGTCGCAACGAGTCTCAATTTTGTTTGTATCTGATTTATTGCCCTGTTCCGTTCCGCACACTATTCAAGCGCTAATAGTATTTTATTTTGTCACGACTGAATTGGCGTAACATTTATCTACAACTCATCCGCACCCTTGTAATGCAATTTGAATCTGTATCGGGCTGTTATCAAAGCTATCAGTAGTAATGAACGTTGAGTTGTTGAAATTATAGCTATCAAGATAAATGAAGATAGCTAGAAGAACTATAGTAGAAACGAATCACGTTGTGTCTTTTAATGACTTTAGTTAATCAAAGAGCTACTACACACTGTGTAACTTAGCTCAAATAAAATAATATTTTCGTTTACGCAGAATACCGATTAGGGTATCCGTTTGAAACCCACACAGAGTCTAGTAAAATTGAAAGTAATGTTTATGTAAATTAAGGTAGGTTCCGTATGGTACGTCATCGGAAGGTTGTCGCGCTGACGTCAGATTGCACACGGCCCTGGGCCGGCGTGGGTGCAAGCACCTGCTTCCACCCACAATATATGAACCACAAACTTGAATGACTACCATCGTCATTTTAAATTGACATTTCGATCAGTTAATAAAAATTAAGGTACTACTTAAACCTGTCTACATAATATCTTGTAGTCCTTGTTACTCACCACAGTACATAATCCTAGATCTGGACTTGAACAGACTTACATAAAGTGTCGCAATACAATTTTGCAAGAACAGATAGGCATAGTTAGATTTATCTTGTTAGCTTTTACTAATTCAATGTGGACAAATGACAAAACAAACGCCACAGTTATTTCTGTACACATTACCATTATTTCTTATCCTCTTTTTTTCTGGGACTGAGAAGTTCTGATGTCTTGGATTTTAGATTCATTTTTTTTTTTAATATTTTAGTTAGGGAGAAGATCGAGGAAAAGTTGCAATTGATGATTGACTAGGTCTACGCCAGGCCGTCATATGGCGTATATTACAGTGTCATCGGAGTCCAGAACGTGATGCGTTGGTCTTTCATTTGGAATATCATTGAGGTAGGTACAAAGTAAAGAGGGAAGGACCTAAAATATTGAACCTTGTGGAACTCCAGCTTAGAGTAGCTAAAGCTTGGGCGACTAATTTCCAAAAGCAATACAGAAAAAGCGTAATAGAAAAAGTACGTTTCACTAAAAATTAATGAATAATGAGTCCACTTGCTAAAGTGTATCGAAAGCGTTTTCAGTGTCTGATGGCACCAAGATTGTAAACGCGGATAATTGCGGTCGACTACTTTTCACCCTTATGCCACTGCACTGCAATGAGATTCCTGAAAATTATTTGGTGTATTCATTTAGGAGATTAGTTCACCAGAATATTCTACATCAATAGAATTGATAGTTACTACTTAAAGTGTATGTATGTTGTGAACCAATCATCACTTGTATATTCATGTAAGTACATAAAATGTTGGCTCGTTGTGAGTGACCACGAACCATCGAGTTGCCCCAATGTCAGTCAACGACTCGCGAAGGGAATTCATTTATAGACTTAGGGAAGTCAATTCGAAGAGAATTTAGCGCGTATAATGCTAAAGAAGAATGACCAAAAGTCGTAAGTACTAAAAAGTTTCATGCATCAAGTTCAAAATATTGTAGTAATTATTTTCGACATTTTGCGTCGGGGATTTAGTTTTTGAACAAGGAATTTAATTTAAAATAAAAAAGTTTTGATATTGTTTTATTCCCTTTACATGACGTTCCGTTTCAAATGATATGATATAACCTTGAATTTTGAAAGTGCTATGATGTATTTCAAAAAACACGTAAACAATTACACTTTGTCGATTATCGATTAATTAAAAATAACTAGAATAGAATACCTAGCCAGTTTTTAGAGTAAAAATGACCGTTCGTGTCAAACAAAATAAAGTACAAGCTAGTTTTTAGGTTATTTCGATTTTTTTGAAAATCTCCGATACCCGGGTTTTGTTTACAAAAATAACTTTTGTAGGAGTTAATATGATAAGTGTAATGTTTAAAACACATAGTTTGACTTTGATGCAGCATGGTACGGGATTCCATACATCCATGAGCATTGCCCTTTATCTTGTCACGTTGCAAGTATTCAATGTTGATCTTTGCAGTTTAAGAATACAGGGTACAGGGTATCGTTACCGAAAGTCCCAATCCACATAATTATATTTGGTAATAATAACTTTAATTACGCAAGAGCTATAAAAAATGCGAGCAAGCAAACTAAGAAACAAAAAATAGAGTAAGTATCTATCAACTTGGTAGCAGACAAACCCACAGACACCGAGGAGTACGGAATGGCCCATTGATTTAAACATCGTATAAACATTCATGGTTAGTTGTTGACTTTTGTTGAAATGTATTACGTTGACTATCCATCCAAACAATGAATCACCGCAGAGGGAAAAATATCGTTTCGTTTAAATGAGGTCCTAAACACAACAAACCTTATATTTATATGTGTATCAATAGACATGGTATTTATCAGTATTAATTTGATTTGAAATGCACCACCTTTGTAGTTTGCTGTTGCAAGAAGTAGTTTCACACATACATGCTTTCACGCACACTCAATTCTGTTTTCTACTTTTTTATTTAGACCGGTTCGCTAAATTTTGTTTCTCCTACGTTATAACGCTAAAAATGTTTGCTATATGAAAAATGGACACATAAAGCGGATATTTTCGAAACGTCGGCATCGTTAAGATTTTTGTAACATATTATTTTCACATTATATTTTAGTGAAAATCGTAGAAAAATACAAACATAACAATCTTGTGGCATGGCAGACGACGGAACGGGGTCAGTCGCCACACTTCTCTGTCGCCGTCCGTTCGAGATGCGTCCCACAAATCATATTTAGCCTAGCACTATGGAGAATTGTGACTATTGCTGTTTGTCTTGGAATAGACGCGTTAATGAAAGGGAGCATCTGATACATGAACTGAAAGCGACCTAAATTTTATCCCCGAAAACAATTTCCATTTAATTAGGCACTCAGTCAAAATTGAACAAAAACATTATTCTATGGATTGATTGAATACGTCATACTCACAATAGTCTCTCTGTATTCTGTTTGTACAAATGAAAATTAAAACACTGAATCTTCAGTGTGAAATACGACGGAGGATTGCTAAAAGAAAATAGCTCACTGTCGATAACTATGACGCCAGACCTGATTCCAGAATGTAAATTCTTTTCCAAACATAGACACATAATATAAGAACTTATAGCTCCGCTGAAGGCAGAAACCATAGCCAGGCGATGACGTAAAAGGATGTTTTCAGCGAGTCGGCAACAGCGGCCGTCTGTTTATCGTCGGAGCACAGTTAGAGCTACACCCAGTCTGGGCCTATGGCGAACTGCAGCTGTAAAAACACACGAATTACACCACTTCTGCCGATCGCAATAAATGTACATAGAATGCCTGTTACGCAACTCACGGCGCGCATAGAAATGGCTAACCAACAATGTATGCTTAATGATGTGAGTGTATAATACAATATATCATTTACTAGCCGCGCCCCGCGGTTTCACCTGCATAAGTTTCAATCTCATGGGAATATCGGGAAAAAACTATCCAATGTCCTTTCCCGGGAGTCCCGGGACTCAACTAATCATCAACAATATCAAAAAAAAAATGTTATGGAGATATACCAAATTTCATCTGACTCGTTTCAGCGGTTTAAGCATGAAGAGATGACAGACAGACACATTTTCGCAATTATAATATTTGTATGGATGGATGGATGATAAAGCAACAACGTCGGGCACCGTCGGGCTTACCATACTTATAAGAATCTGAATTCTTCATTTCTTCAAAGGTAGGCGAACGCCAGAATAACGTTCTTAATAAAAAGTTTATAAAAAGCTCAAGAACTGGAAGACCCAAATACAACAGAAGGCCCTTGGTATGTTGAGATAAGATTTTGGACTAAATAAACACCGCTTTTGATTGGCTGGCCCAGGCTGTTATGGTCAATCAGGCGTTATTCGAAAAGCTTATAAATTATTTCAATGAAACCAGTCCATTACAATTTTCTCGTGTCATATTGGAGAGTGTGCCATTCCACAAAGTGTTCATCGTATGTTCTCTGGAAAAAAACTCATCTAAATTTACTGCACCTGTAACTATCAAACTTACAATATTTTATTTTACAGAAAAATAGCAATAAAACAGTAGTTCCAGTCGTCTTAACATAATGCCAACTATGCGCGAATTCGCATATAAATAAATCTAAATAAAAGTCAAGCTACATGAAAAAATAAATGGCTCTTACGCAATATGCACGATTGGAGACATTTTAGTTGTTCGGGCAATATAAACATTTCCACACATACAATTAGAATTTTCGCCAAATTTATTATTCTTCACATATTATTATATCTTGTTATTAAAAAACTGCGCGGACGCATGATCCGCGCAGTTTTTTTTACTTATCCTAGTAAATCATATTTTAAGACATCATCACAGCTTACGTTATACGCGGTGGATAATAACATTATTTACTAGCTGTGCCCCGCGGTTTCACCCGCATAATTTTCGATACCGTGCGAATATCGGGATAAAAAGTAGCCTATGTGTTAATCCAGGGTGTCAGCTACCTCTATACTAAATTTTTATCAAAATTGGTCCAGCCGTTTGTGCGTGAAGAAGTAACAAACATACAAACACACTCCCAAACTTTCGCCTTTATAATTTCAGTGTGAGTTTGTTTCCTAATTTAATGTTAAACGGAAGGAATTTCATTATAACACTACTATAAAACCTAAGTGAAGAAATAATATTTTCATCATTTTTAGTACCGTACCCAAAGGGTAAAAACGGGACCCTATTACTAAGACTTCGCTGTCTGTCCGTCTGTCTGTCTGTCACCAGGCTGTATCTCAAGAACTGCGATAGCTAGACAGTTGAAATTTTCACACATGATGTATTTCTGTTGCCGCTATAACAACAAATACTAAAAACAAAATAAAATAAATATTTAAGGGGGGCTCCCATACAACAAACGCGATGTTTTTGCCCTTTTTTGCTCGATATCAAAAATGGCAACAGGTAGGCACTTGAAATATTCACAAAATACTCAGTTGTATTTTAACTTTAATAATAAATAATAAAATTAAAATAAAATAAATATTTAAGGGGGGCTCCCATACAACAAACATGTTTTTTTCGGCGTTTTTGCCTTGTAGTACGGAACCCTTCGTGTGCGAGTCCGACTCGCACTTGGCCAGTTTTTTTATATAACAGATTCCCTGATCCGTGCAACGTACTTCCATGAAAATCAATAGGAAAACGATTTTCTACCAATTTATTTGTTCTTAGGAAAAGGGCGTGAGGTGTACGCATTTATTATTTTATGCTAATTGCAATGAGTTTTTTATTAATTGTCATGAAAACATGAATTAGTCTCTTAAATTTGCTTCGGTTTCATAAAGTTAACGCGGACTTAAAAGTAAAAAAAAAGTGACTTTCGCCAGTAATTACTTTAGACTCGATTTATTTGACAAAAAAAAAGTTATTTAAAAATATCAGAAAACCCGACTGCGGTAAAAAGCTTAAGTTAAAAGAAACTGAAAAGCTAAAAACAAGCCCATTTTAAATTAAATAAAAGTTGGAAGCAGGCGGGACCCATACCATTTTTATTATATTTTGAAATTCAAATGGGTCCCATTTGAATTTCAAAATATAATGCCTGCTTCCAACTTTTATTTAATTTAAAATGGGCTTGTTTTTAGCTTTTCAGTTTCTTTTAAAAAAAGATATTTAATCTTTTTTTATTTCCAGCTTTTTAGTTTACAAATGTGAAAGATTTCGCAGACAATTTAGTTCTTGATAGGTTCTGTTTTTTTATGATTTGTCACTTCGAATTGCTTTTAACCATCTATGTTGAATATATTTTTGTAATCACCTTTTTAAACCCTTTATTTTGATATCCCATTCGATAGGTTTTGAAAAAAAAAAAATTTTTTTTGAAGACAATATGGCGCCAAAACCCGTACCCATACCCAGCCAACCGATACCCAGTGTCACTCTCACAATTAAGACGAATCTAACGGCACCTCTCAAGTTGAAATCGATCAAGCTGTTTAAGCTACAGAGCGTGCCAAAGAAATATACATACATACATACACTCGAAAAACATAACCCTCCTTCTGGCGCAGTCGGGTAAAAACTAAAAATGTTTTTTATTAAATACCTATTCAACAACGATACCCAACGTGACATAGTTTGTTGACTTTCATTTTTTCCATTTTCATAATATGGCGTCCAGTAGTCGCCATATTAAATTTTCACTAACGTCATGTCTTAAGTGACACTCGCCGGACTAAGAGGAATCGATTGACGTGTGAATCATAAAAACTGGCCAAGTGCGAGTCGGACTCGCACACGAATGGTTCCGTACCACAAGGCAAAAACGCCGAAAAAACATGTTTTGTTGTATGGGAGCCCCCCTTAAATATTTATTTTATTTTAATTTTATTATTTATTATTAAAGTTAAAATACAACTGAGTATTTTGTGAATATTTCAAGTGCCTACCTGTTGCCATTTTTGATATCGAGCAAAAAAAGGCAAAAAAATCGCGTTTGTTGTATGGGAGCCCCCCTTAAATATTTATTTTATTTTGTTTTTAGTATTTGTTGTTATAGCGGCAACAGAAATACATAACTTGTGAAAATTTCAACTGTCTAGCTATCGCGGTTCTTGAGATACAGCCTGATGACAGACAGACAGACAGACGGACAGACGGACAGACAGCGAAGTCTTAGTAATAGGGTTCCGTTTTTACCTTTTAGGTACGGAACCCTAAAAATCGGCTCAGGCGTTTGGTCTGTATAGTGCTTCAAAGGAACATACATACATAGGCTGATAAACACATTACCACTCCTTTGCGTCGCGCAGTCGGGTAAAAACAGTATTTTTTTTGTTGGCAATAGTATTGTGTTTTCAATGAAATCTTTTCTTTTTCTCATGATTATTATATCACGTGTTTACTGCACATTTTTGCAACAGTTTTAAATTATTTTGATCAGTCACCTGCTCTAAGATATAAACATTATTTTTTCCGTACATCAGTAAGGTTCATTTTAGCTTGTTTAGAATATTGAAGCAAATAAAATATAGAAAGAAAACGTGTATAGGTATTTTCTAAAAATGTTAAGAGTCACTGACGCAAATCTCTGAACATAAATTATGTGAAAATATTTTGGTTCGTTCACAAGTGGCTCTACATTCTTTTTATTTATAAATAAGTGAATAAGTATCACTCGCGGTATAAACTTCTGTGTTCGCATACTTTTACTCTCGAGATAAATACGTGAATGAACTATTACAAAGGGCGATAAAAGTTCTCGAGTCCCTGTAAACAGACGATTTTACGAATGGAGTGACTTATTTACGTTTATATTGAAAGGGCATAAATCTACAAAATTTACGATTTAGAACCGTATAATAAGAATCTCTAAATTCAGAGAGCCCGCAACAACTACGTAACGATGTTAACAATTTTATTTGTAACTGAAACATAACAGCTGTTTATGTTTAGTATCAGGGTTGCAACCTCAACATTACGTATGAACATATTTTTTTATGTCCGAAGTAATCATTAATTTTCTCGCACAAGATTTAAAAAAATCCCAATAAAACATTTTTAACTATCTCACAGCAAAGTAAAGATAAAATCATAACAGAGCTTTTAGCCAGCATCGTGAATCGCAACCTTGGCGACGCGCGAACCCTGCTAGTATACACCAACACAAGCCCAGCATCGTGAATCGCAACCTTGGCGACGCGCGACCCTGGTAGTATACACCAACACTATCACGTCTGTTGATTAATCAGAATTTATAGATATTGGCAAGTGAGCGGAACTCACACAAGACAATTAACTGTAACACTTGTTAAATTGTCTCACGGAGACAGTAAGAAATAACTTTCGTTGGCAACGTTGTATCTTCAGCCACAATATGGCTGCTGCTGCTGTGGAATAAAGTGCCAAATAAAACACGTTTAACTACATGAATATTATTTGAGTAAATTGTTTTGTCTCAAAGACTCACGTACGCCTGCTGGCTGTTACATAAGATCAGATAAATAAATATCAATCTAGATGGAGGTAAAAATAATTAATACATGCTTTTTATGACCCAGTAACAAAAGTGAACTAAATTTTGGAAACCCGAAAGTACTGTTTTGTGTTGCCCATAAACAAAATCCTTTTGCCAAACAATCCGTTCAGCGTTCACAGTATTTAACAACCCAAAGCATGGAGAAGTTCATGATTTATGATCGCTCCACCAATCTCGCGGAAGAATTTAAAACTGTTGTGGTATTGATTTAGCCGGATATATTTGTTGCTAGAAGCTTTACAAATATGCATACTTGACACTTATGATGAAGGTTTCCTACTATGCAATTAGATTTTTTGGGACTGAACTATTAGTGTAGGATCAAATCTTAATGTCTAATGGTTCTTTCAACATATCTGTATATAAAACTAGCAGCGCCCCGCGGTTTCACCCGCATAAGTGTCGATCCCGTGGGAATATCGGGATAAAAAAACTATCCTATGTCCTTCCCCGGGATGCAATCTATCTCTCTGCCAATTTTTATCAAAATCTGTTCAATGATTTAGGCGTGAAATGGTAACATACAGACAGACAGAGTTCCTTTCGAATTTATAATATTATTATAGTATGGATTCAAGATCCTGACTGACTATATCAAACGCACAGTTTAAACCGCTGGTCCTAGGGACAAGAAATTTGGAGGGTGTGTTGTTTGTGAAGAGTAGGTACTAGTTATCCACTAAGAAAGGGTTTTTCGAAATTCCACCCCTAAGAAGGTGAAATGGGGGATTTTTTTTAGTATGAAAAATCTTATTCATTGAGTAAATAAACTTGAAACTTGCCACGAATACATATCTAAGTAAAAAATGAAGTTTGTCATTTTTTGTTTTTCTAAACTACCCCGGTATTAGGGGGTGTCAAAATTTGTATGGAAGAATTTCAAAGCACTGCTGTCCAATTACCTCGAAACTCAGTAAGTATTTATACTTAAAACTAAAAATAAATAATAACGTGTACATCAGGGTTTTTCGAAAAATTAGCTACTCCTTTTCACCCTGTTAGGGGTAGGGGTAGCCTGGGTTGGGGTAGGGTGAAAAGGGATACTTAATTTTACAGGGGAGGATTTTACTGCGTGGCTTGACTAACTGGAAAAAATTGGTAGGTATAAATAATCTTTTGATTCAAGTTATGAACACATCTAAAACGATTTTTCAAAATTCCACCCCTGTGGGGATGAAAAGCGGGGATACAGTTTGTATGAAAATTCTTATTCACTTGATACTTGAAATTTGGCAATATTTGCCTCAGTAAATAATAAAGATTGTCACTGTACTGTACTGTTGTAAATTATTTGATCACCACTGCTCTCAAAACAATGAATGAAAACATCGTGAGGAAACCGGCATGTCCTAGAACCAAAAATTCAAAGACGTGACATCTGCCAACCCGCACTGGGCCCGCGTGGTGGATTACGGCCCACTCCGTCTCACCGAGAGGAGGCCTGTGTCCCAGCAGTGGGAACATTATAGGCTGATTATGTAATCTCTGGAATTATCTACCTGACGAATTGGAAAAAATCTTTTTGCATTTGGTAGCCCTATTCTTGAGACGCATGAATTTATGCTATGACCCTTATGGGCAGAACACAAAGAAAAAATGCCGGAAAGAACGCTAAGCGTAAACAACGTAAAGGCGCGGGTGGGAGATGCGATGCGACGCGTTGGGTCGGGGGAACGAGAAATTTCACGCGGGCGAAGTCGCGGGCAGACGGTATATCATACAGTGATACACAGCTAATAAATTCTAACAAATTGTACAGGTGGCGTTTGTGGCGCGGTGTGTGGTTCGAACTCGCGCGTGACGACTCTGACGACCCCCATTCATCCGTCATGTTCCACGTGTGATCTGGCTCTGCCAGTTCTGGCACTGTGCCGCGTGACGAGATCACACCACAATTGTTGGAAATTGTGCTATTCTTACAAAAACTCCACATGTTTACGCCATCTACATGCCGATCGGCAATTATTTGTTATGGCCTCGCCATCGCCCATAAGTCAATATATCTTATGCCGTGACAAATGTCGATTCGGAACATAAAATATTTCGGATGATTGTAAAGCAATGGCAAAATGTCTACGAGCGCAGTAGGCGGATGTTAATATACGTTCTGACAATATTCACGACGGGCTAGTCGGCCACGCGAATAACAAACGAGCAAAGCGAGCACTGTTTTAGGTCAACGTTGAACAAATACCAAACGGGTCGGTCGGACGCTTCCGTGGTCTATTTCTGAACTGCATCTAAACGATGAGGACTGTGCTGGCGTTACTTCGCGACTTTCGCGACGTATGCAGTCACACTCACTCTCCAACAGGAGCAGCAATTATTATACAGTCCAGCTTTAATAGGCGTACCTATAAACATTCGATAGATTTATTGATTTACGATCAATTACATATCTTTAAAGGGCCTTTCAAGTAATCACCATCCATCGTTGTTTTTCTGGATCCAACCAAAACCAATCAATATTTAGCATAACTGGCAACTTAGGTTTAACTAATTTCCGTTACAATAACCTAAGCAATTTTTATATGTCATGCATAAGATCGGACATGAAGGGTTGGATTCAGTACAGATTGCGGAAGTGATCATTCGTATCTATTTCGCGGAGCGGGCCAGGCGGCCCGATTGCGTGGTCGTCGTCGTCACCACTTCTATAATCTAAATAAGGAGCAAAAGTTCAACGGCCCGTCTCGGCAGACTAGGAAGAAACCGACAAAAGTCACCATGGTATTTACAACACGATTTTGTCCACTTTATATTGACGAAATCCATGTTCTTGACGATGACCTGATCATATACCTACTCTATATGCACAAAACATATATTTTCATAGCCAGGAATGATCATTTGCCATTGTAAGAACAAGCTCAAGCAGAATGGATACGAAATGAAGTCTAAGAGCAGAACCTTGTATTAGCACTGAAATTGATTATTTTGCATGACTGTTAACAAACCTTGATGCATTGATCGACATTGCTTCTATATCGTCTATATCTCTACATCATTGATTTCATGACAGATTAATACAATAATATCGTACCCATATGCAGGTTTCACATCCAAATAATATTACGACTTACGGGAATTTTCGAAGTATCATTCAGAACCATAAATAAAGTGAAGTCAATAATAATTTAAAAACATTCTAAATAACCAGTTAGTCATGAATTGTAAATAAAAAAAACTAGGTCATTATACCTGAACTGAAGTCACCTGTGCCGTTTACAAGCGTTAGTTATTTCCACAAAAAAATAGACTCAAAAGTCAAATGTCTCGAAGCTCTACTTTCCTCTGCGTGTGAAAATGGCGACGCTTATGACGTCGCGCTTTGGCAAGCGCTAAAGCGTGAGACAGGAATTGCGTAAAGGTGTCGTGAACACTTCATTCGAACTGTCTCTGACAACTTTTCACGACAACGAAAGTACAGAAATACCATTAGCGTCCGTCAACAACAACCAAAATAGTTTGGTATGTTCAAAATACTCCTACTAATGCTTGATTGTTAATTACTTCAAAAAAATATACAAAATTCCCTCAAAACTCAATTCCCTTCAAATTATGTCGATGAATGATTGAAGTTCATTTCAGCCTTTAATAAACAGTCTCATTAACGAAGTAAACCTAGGATTAATTATCATCATTTTCTCTACAAACGTCAGTATCTCTTGTACTTTAATTTATAACTGTTAACATGTTGAACCGTAATGACGCAGTGAGCTGAAATAAATTTATTTTTAGATATAAAAATCTAGAGAATTTGCTTTTTCTAATAAAATAATTGCTTTGTCTAGATCAATAGGAAAAGTTTAAAGATATTAACTACAAAGATATTTGTGTTATGTTGCACAGCAGCAAGGGAAGGCGACAAGGAGTACATTGAATTATCGAACTAATCTACAAAACCTAAACGTGGAAAAAATCTTGGACTCACTCCAAGCAGCTGATTGATGAGGATGGTCATTTCGTACACGGCCAATCCCGAGATTTTTCTTATTATTTAGCAAAGTAGAGGACTAGTCTATTTCTGAAGCGAAAAACAACCGCCCGCAAAATATGCCGTCGATTTATTAAAACACAAACTATTGAATTTGTTTTAGTCATATGCATGCGTTTGTCGCACTATTCTTACGTCTATTGTTAGTCTTTATGACATGCTATAAGTAAACAAATACTATTTACTGTCGGTCATTACTTTGTTTTGATTTCCTCAAGGGACTAGTTCTACAGAACTACCAGAAAATATACAGAATTGTTTTCTCACGATAGTTAAAACGACTTTATTTTGTTTACGAGCGTTTACACGTCGATAAAACATGAATTTTCCAGCAATTTCGACACATACGTAACAAATAAATCAGGCATTTGTTCTGACTGCGCTTCACTAATAAATTAGACGATGTGCAGTTATAAGCTCCTGTTACCGTGGACAACCGCGATGTTAGAGACGGTTGAAATATTCTATAACTCCACACAACAAAAATGATTGATTTAATTTTAATGTGTAAATGGGTCTGAGCAGTAGGCAAACATTGCTGCTCAATGCCGAAAGTCCCGCGGGCAAAACCGTGGGTTAGTTAGTGTAAATAGTTAGTGTAATAATAAAATGAAACTAGCACGCGAAGCGGAGCAACAGCCTTAGCATAAGGCGGTTAACGGAACCGCAGCTGCATGCAACACTGCCTTTGATGCAGACTCATGAAGAATTATGCTAATTGATTTAATAACTTCATATTGTATTAAACGAGTATTGTAATATAGAATAAATTAACAAAATACAAGAGCTACGTATCTCCCATGGATGACATCTGTACTCAAACTGGTAATAGCGAACATATATTAATGAACAGCACCAAGTCATCGCACTAGAAGACCGTGGCCTACTAACATCACACATGTTCGCAATTTCCATTTATTTTAAAGAAAATACTTAGCGAAGATGTCGTGGAAGTCAATAAAACTGTACTACAAGATTCTGATTACTGAAGCAAAAATGCTGCTTTGGCCGGTGCGCAAGCGTGGGTGAGCCGAATGCGCTTAGCGACCAGACAAATAAAACGCTCCACATTTTGCACAGTTTGGCGGATATATCTCGATTCACGATAATAGAATGAATAACAGCTGTTTTCTCAAGAAATTCGGCAGGCATTTACTTAAAGTACAATGGCTTTTATGTACTATACAATTTTCTGAGAGTCACAATCATCTGTGTCTGAACCACCTGTGCCCCACGCGAGATATGGAATGGATTATGATTATAAATATGAAGATAGTTAATATAACTAGTATGATCTGAAATCTACTAGAGCAAGAAAAAATTCTGCCGTGTTTCGAAAGTCTGGAGACTTAACAGAGGCCACCACAGAGGAACATAGATAGGAGTAACAACGAAGATGAGGAAAACCCACACGTAGATAAAGAGATGATCAAGATTGCTTGAGGTTTGGGAAGATCAACAATCGACATCAAACAACCCTGATATGGTTATGCTGAGAATTGAGGGAAGCTTGTACCCAGCAGTGGGACAGTATGTATAAAAAAAATAAAGAACGCTTTTTTTGCTTTGTATCCATTTCAAGAACCTTGGTTCTTAATTCTTAAAGCTCATTTGAATTTAGAGTGAGATTTACTGAACCGTACTGTTTCAGATTAGAATCTGTAGAAGTTAGATTGTACATTTCACATTTGGATGCAATGAATCTTGAGTGGTAACACTTCTGAAGAAAATCCCACTCATTGAATACTAGTACATTATTTTATCAATTTTGTCAACAAACTACGTGAATTAGAACGTAGAATTCAAAGAGTCGCTCCACGGTCGGGTGGAGTGTCATTTGTACACCTGTCACGTAAATTTGTTCCTAGCAATTTAAGGCAGTGAAGAATTCTGCTTGCTTGTGTATTTATTGTTCAGCCGAAGATGTATTAGTTATTTAACAACATTTTAACATATATTAGAAATTCACGTTCTTTCAGTTAGCGGAATTTTTGTGTTAAATACGTTTGCCGCAGCAGTAGTGGTCTAGTGGTAAAGGCCCCGACTTACGAGTTCTAGGTCGTGGGTTAAAACCCAAACAGGCGCTTTACTTTGTGTAATGAATTTCATCACCACTGCTACCAAAACGGTGAAGGAAAACATCGTGAGGAAACCGGCATGTTCTAGAACCAAAAATTCAATGACATGTTGACATCTACCCACCCTCACTGGGACCGCGTGGTGGATTACGATCCACTCCTCAAAAAGAGAGGAGACCTATGTCCCAGCAGTGGGATCATTATAGGCTGATTATGGACGGACGTTCTAGTCGGCGGTTCAGAACTTCAGATACTAATTTAACAGTTTGTTTAAATGCAATACCTAGCTAAACATACCTATCCACAATAGCGTCACCGGCGCGCGTCGCGTAGATAGCGTTTCAACGAGTGCAACTAGTCACGTAATACTGTCCCCAGACTTACCGAAATATTGTGCCAAGCATTTAGACGTTCAGAAAGAAGGAACGTGAAGGTTAATTACCTGAAAATATAAAATAAACAGTTAGTACTTGCGTACTGCTACGGCCTAAATAATACCAACTAAAACTGTACGGAAACATAATGTAAACATTCCTTACGCCAATATGCTCAAAATTGTGAACTCGCGCAAATTGCCGGTAACTACTGGAACACCTACTAGATTAAAATAAACTATTTTGTTATGAACTTTCTGCACTCAACAGATTTAACTATAGCAAAATTGTCTACAGTCAATTCTCTGGGAATTGAAAACATATAAAACACTTTTATAATTTTAGTACCAATAATTTTAAATAGAGCATTGTCGAGATTTACAATGTTTATGGCTTTAAATTAAAAGTACCCATAGTATATGCCACTTTTTTTAGGAGCTCGGGCCTAAATCCAGATTGCCCGGTGCAGTTAGTACAACACAACGAAATTGCGGGAACATCGAAGATTACAATAACAAATTGGTTGAACAGCAATGTGATAAATTCACAGACGGATTAGGAATGTTAATTCTAAAAATAAGCATAATAATACATCACGATGCGTTGGCAAAAGTTTAAACGTTTCGCTGGCGCTTGAATACGATTGTCAGAAAGCAGTACAGTAATTGGTGAGCACGCAAATAGACAAAACTTCGTAAACAAGTTTGACAGCATCGCCTGATACGACCCACCACCTACGCTCCAGCCGTCTGCACGAGCGAAACCCCAAAGAAAACAATATTATGTGTCCGACCATACTACGAAACGTTGTAAAAGTTAACGGGAGAAAATATTATGTGCTTGGATTCCAGGACTAGACGTTTATTTGCTCGTATCGTATGATTACGCAATATGTTACATACAATGATGGTGGAAATTATGATGAGGTGATTTAAAAACGTTAATAGATGAAAAATTAGTTTTTCTAATAATTTCTAATGATTCATAAAACCATCATAACAAACTCATCAAAATATTAATGGAAAATACCGCAATATATACAGTTGTGGCAGATATAGTCAATGAGTTGCAGGTATGAATTTACCTGCACCGGTTTTATAGGTCAGGTGGCTGAAGTTCGTTAATCTCTGAACTGACATTATTTTAGCCGACGGCGGGCTACGACCAGAGCGTATCGACAAGCCAAAAGGATCGGTCATTCTGGCGGTGTACCAAGGAACGCGAACACCGGTCTAACTAATGTACATTTCGAGACCCAAGTTGGCATTTTGTCCGGTAACCGACTAAATTCCAACTGTATAGGATACAGCTCTATACAGTTCTCTCATCTCTATACTATAGAGATAGACGAAGACGAAAGTTGCAGTGAACTTCTTACGTCTGCTAGTCATGTCTTAATGATACCAAAGATCAGTTTTATGCCATAATAGAACTTTTCAGCGATATCGGGGTATATTGCTCATTAAATCTACGTTACTCAATAATTCTGCTCAAAATTATCTATGGTTCAAAACCATAATTTTACGCCATTTTTGGAAAATAAAGTACTTAGGCACACTTAAATTACTTATTTTTTAAGAAAACTATGCCAAGTAACAAAATAAAGCAACTACATTAAATTGTAATGACCCTGTTAAAATTTACATTTTGGAAATGAACTAGTAAATAGATTGACATTTATTCGCCATGAATCAACATCATGTCATGTTACGAAGATGAAACAGTATTCTTATTTACGTCGTAATATTTAAGAAAGGCACTGCCAATAATTTGTCTAGAATAGTTCTTGTAATTAGGTCATATTTGGAAACTATTAGAGCAAAACCGGACGCTGCGAAAAATGTACTCATATGCAGCCATTGCGCTGTTTCCAAATTCATTGGATTTGTTTTTAGTAATACAAAACTACGTGTCAAGATCTATCGTATTTAACAGGGTCCCGTAGCAAAGTAAAAATAACCAAAATTGAACGTATAATTTTTGTTATTGCCAACCTCTCGCTTCCTGGCTGTTAGTCTGATATGATGATGCGGACAGCCTCCCTCGTCTTTCTCCTCCACTTCGCTCTATCTTCGACATCTGTGTTAAAAACGTGCACGTCAGCATGATCTATGTAAGTACATACACACACTACATCACTTTGTTTTAGGGGTTTCTAATCGGGTAAAGCACAAATTGTAGTGCAAAGTTGCCAAGTTTGAAATACAGCATAGCTTATTAAATATTAGAAAATTCTATGGACATAGGGCAACAAATTAATATAAACATCAGCGGACTAATGATACGTATATAAATAACAACATTGTAAGAATTAGATGCAATAAATAAAATACTATGTTGATCTCGGGGACATGGCGTGCGTGACGCGTGACAGGTGCGTAGCGATACTGTTTACTTTATTAAACGAGCAGCTCTGATGTTCAGTCAATACATAACAGCAACTAGAGTAAGGGAAGACGATGAAATTGACATTTGAGTCTTGAGATGATTTTGTAGATGCGGTCTAACGTTAGAGGAAAGCTGAAGCGGGATGATATATTTCAGAGATGGCCAATTCACATCAGCATTTTATTCAAAAATTAAATCTACCATGCATGAAAAATTTAAACGGTCGATGGAATGAAACATCTAAGAAGTTTTCGTTTTTGCGTTAGGTCATGTAGTCCCCCTACATGACCTAACGCGCGGTCAGTGTCGGACTGCATAGAAAAGAAAAAGAAGCGCAAAGACACAACTTTGATAATTTATTGCAAAATATGAAGCAATTATATCTATTTACAAAAAAACATTGTTTGGACTAAAAAATTGTGCTTGAGTATGTTGCTTGTCGAATAATCTGATAAAAAATCAGAATGATTGTATGTATATGTACCGTTTTTATTGTAAAAAGAAAATTTTCGAGTTAAGATACCTCGAAAATTTTCTTTTTACAATAAAAACGGTATGATTGTTTTCTATCGTACCAAATTAGTTGTATTATGTTTTCAATACACTATCTACCTAGCATATAAATTATCCTGAAGAATTACATATATTTTTCTGATTTTGTTTACTATAGTCGATCATATACTTTTATTGCTTCTAAAAGATGCGTTTTTTGCGTTTAGGTCCTGTAATCCCCTTAATTAAATAGGTTTACTCGTTCTAAAAAGAGTGTTAAATTTTCAGGCACATCCGTAGCGCATAGTCATGTTGAACTTGGAACCAAAATGCTTCATAATCTGGCATTAAAATATGGACAATCTGGAATTACATTTTTTTTCTGTTGTTGATAGCCAAGAGTGGTGTCGTAAAATTACATATAGCCTTAGAAGAAATTAGTAAAATCATGAGTTGGTTTTCGCTTTACTTTGTTACAAGCACAACTTGAACCAACAATAGATTCTAGCTTTCAATGTGGCAGAAAATATATTTCTCTCTCGCATTTTAGCTAATTTTCAATTGCGTAGTCTATGCATCATTTTAACTGCCGAGTACGAAGAACTCCGCCTGTCATATTGGCTTTTCTTCAGAAAATATAATTTTCCGTTGCCGCGGAAACTAAACCTGAATGAATACTCTGAAAGGCCTCTCAATATAAATTCTAAGCCACACATGATAATATTATCAAATGCATTTGGTCATAAATCCATATTAATCGTCACGCGTAATGGGACATGGCGAATACCATTCCAATTAAATAATTATTTCGCAGTCGTATGGCCTGTATTTCCATCGGCGGGAGCGCATCGAAAGAGACGTTGCGAAATTCACGTCAGCAAGCGCCAAGCGCACCCAGGCGGGACTGCCTCAGAGGATGACGCTCCCAGATGACACCGTACAGACAGAAATAAATATGCAAGCTAAACAAACCTGGCATTTCCGGCGAATACGTGTGCACTGACACAATTAAATTTATTACCCTAAATTGCATACCGGTTACAAGCTTACAACACGAACCGCCCTGGTGGTCAGCGCGACGAAATTTCACTTTTGGCGACGATGCGCCATGAATGGGCGCGTTATTACGTAACTTGGCTTGGTCTTCGCTCCTGACTCATTTGTACAGAATTAACATATGTGCAGTTGACTGGAGCCCCCACAGCTGCACTACATAAATCATTAATACAAATATTTCGGTTCTCCATTTTTCAGGAAAATGTACTTAAAGATTTTAATTTTTTGCTCCAAATAGTTCATTCAAATAGGGAATTTATCAATATTTACGTAATATGCTAGCTGACATTGGGGAACAGATTGGCAACAATTCATCTACTTCTACATAAATTATTGCTATGCATGAATTATAGCCACAACGGCGTGACGACCGATCTACATGTTTGCCAAAATGAGGATTATTATTGACGCCGCGTCTAGCTGGCATGCCAGGGATGTGGAAATCATTTTAGGTAAAATATACGAAGCACACCACTTTTAATGTTTCAATTCCAACATCTGGAGGATGAATAAATAATCTGGTAAAGTAATATATTGCTCTTACTATGGAATAGCCTTATGTTCAGACTATAATGATCGGCAACAAAACAAAACATAAACATTGTATAAAACTGTTATTTTTATCGCCGTCCATGGTTGATTACAAAACATTACAAAAGAAAATTACCTTACATAATTCCCTAAAATAAAGTAAGAAGTAGATAATACACCAACTGTAGTAGATATACGTGAAATAGATTCAATGCTGATTCACAGAGTTAATCAACGAGCATCTTTTCTCTTGCATTTTACACATTGACGTCAAAATCAATTTTGTGCAGACTACTTCCAGAACTTATATTAGGTCAATGAAGGAATAAATGATGTCCAAACAGATCTACTTTACAAAACCTGGGAGGGAATGCGATTCTACAGTTTACATAGATATTATAAACAGGAACTTCTTACGTCAGGGAATTAGAATTTAACCGAGAAGTTACATCAATTTACAGAATTTTGTTAATTAAACGCTGAAGTGAGTTTTGATTCAAATATAAACATTTCTTTACGAAAGACGTACATATTCACAGGAAAATAACGGGCACTTAGTCACGAATCATAAAACTTTTAGTTAAACAAAATTCATAAGAAGAAAATGTATACGTGACAGCGACCGGATAAAATAATCCAAATAGAATCAGTTCCAATGTCGTACAGTCTGAGACACTCTTTATTTTAGAATATATTTGGGAATGCTTAGCGTTGGATGCCGAGCAGCACATTAATTTAACAGATTTGTCTTATGAAATCCCGCGAGACGCCCCCGGTCGAGAGCGTGCGCGGCGAGCAGTATTTTTATTGGGCGTATATTATGTGAGAACACTTCATTAAAAACTTAATTTTTATTACCGTTTGCAGGTGCGATACATTCATTTGCATTTACTTCAAATGCTTAACTAGTAATAAATGTAGGACTTTAAACTTGTGTCGTTTGTATCCGGTGTTTGTCATTCGGCACTAGTGCTAAAGTAAATTGAGGAATTGGGTTATTCCACGGACCAGTAATCACAGCACCATTTCGTGACTCAGCGCTTAGCTGCATCATTAAGTTTGATTTTCTAAAACTGCTTATGAGCTTTTTATACTTCTTGCACCGCTGCACGCCTTAAGCTTGTTAAAGCGCTGCAGATTTCTTCGGAACTTTTGAGTGTGTCTTAGATATAAATCGATTGATCATTTTGTTTTATATGAATAAGATTCAAACACTATACAACACATACATGAGCATAAAATCGTGTTGGAATCTCTTCTCTCAAATAAAAAAAAATCTTTTCTATATTTACCTAGGCGAGAATGGGAAAATCTATCATGTTGAGATTCCAGAATATTATTTTAGATGCCGACCGAAATATGTCTACACGTTGCATAATTAATGGGCGTTTTTAATTCAGTGAAGAATTTTATTCTCACATTTGTTACAATTTCCAAGATATTGTCTTAAAACGTAATGCGGTTACAGTTACAGTTCTATCACTCCCAAGACAGTTTAATATCACTCCGCGTCAAAGACAATCAATGGAATACCTAGTTTTTTTTTTTTTTCAGGAAGTCTCCATGCTTTGCCTGGTCTAAACTTTGCGTAGCTTTATTTAAACAAATAGGTTGATATCATTAAATCTGAAATTGAAAGTGTTTTGTCGGAGTCCAGTTGACACGGGTCCAAGATGCTGTCAGCAGATAACGGTAATATGGTTCATGTAGTCGGCGCACCTAATGCTAATCGCGTTCTACGACACCTCTGCGTTAATCATACCGTCGCGGTCGTACTGAACGACCGATTCTACGAGTACATTACGTATGGAGCTTATAAGCTCATGTCGTTATTGGTAATGCATTTGGCAGTAAACCACGGCCGTACAAAATTCGTGTATAACGAACGTAGTATAGCCTACCGGTATGTCGATTACCTTCGAGAACTACATACGATTACACCATCACAATGGAATGAATAAACATTAATGACAACAACCAAAACATGATTTGAGAAATAATAATTTGTCAGCAGAACTTCCACCTGTTGTTTTATTCTTTTTCTAAAAGAAAAGTATAAAACCAGATAGTACATCGTAAAGAAACACAACGAGGTCAAGGTGGTGATTTAGAACGAGGACGAGCCGGCTAATTACTGCGAGCCATCGTCAATAATACATATGCCATGGAAAATAACAGTGGTGACGGACAACAACGATTTAGGGCAAAATATTTCAGAAATATACACATCTCATGATGCAGAAAGCAGATTATTTGCTAGAAGGTAATTAAACATTACTGCAACATTTCCTGTACATTTACAATAGCCAGGTGATGACAGTATATTGTATCAATAGCTGCACTGATTATTAATTGTCCACATTAATTAAAGGCATTCTAACTATTTATTACACGTAATACTTGTTACGTTTTAATGTGAATAGATAGTTTGGATTGAACAAGTGGATTATACATGAATTACACAACTACAGACAGTCAGTGCCAAAATTCTATTTGTGACGATAAACCGAGACGGGTATATTTAACTGCCACCCATAAACTGTCGAATAAGTACTGCCTCTGACAACACACAAAACAATCAAACAGGGCAAGATCCACATCAACGAATACATCTATCAGACAATAACAACTAGGATTTTTTGCACTTGCAATTTGAAATATGTTAGGATTTTTATCCATTTATTTTCCATTACATTTATGTACATTTTCTCGTGTAAAGCATATAGCCAAGTCGGAACAACTCTAACCCATTTTCTTAGTTTACTCTAAAAACGTGCGTAGGATTTTAGACTGACGATGGATATGTGGCTAGTTACACTGTGCTTGCTTGTTTTATTTCAAATAAATAAAAATACCTGCCAGCACAAAAATACAATGTTCAGTATAACATTGTTTGCGCAATTGTAACATTTACAAACTAAACAAGGTAGAGTAATTTAAGTACCATCGAGTACTGTACATGACGTACTCAAAATTAATCCCATACTCAATTTTCCAATGTTAAAGTCTTATTGTATGGTGCATACAATCACAATGCATCAACAACAACTGCCACATAATGCAATTTAATCAGCTCGAGTCAGAGATAATGCCGTTTAAACCATACATTGTGTACGAGCTACTGTTCTCGGAATAATTATGAGTTTGTTTGCGACTCCTCAAACCAAACATTCCGTTCCTATGTGCGGTACGCACGACCTACACTACAGTCGGGACGCCGACGCTTGTTGCATAAATAGACTCATTTCTTGGATGGAAATTCACTTTTATTTTAAGGCCATCATCGAAGACTACGAAAACATAGTCAGTTAGTCACAGTCACTGTACTATTTTTCGTGAAAAACAACGAGTGACGCCATGAAACCAACCTATAAAAATACGATTAGTCCGCCGTGACGGTATTACACGGTTATTTTCAACAGCCAAAACACGAATAAGTCAAGAATACGTAATGAAGCTAATAAAATAAAATACACAAGTGAAGAATTTGATAGCGTATTCGTCTTCTGGAAAGAAAAAGTTTGTTTTATTTGTCATCCAATCCGCGGACTGCCTAACTTTTATGCGGGGTTACCGCCTTTCAGACAGTAGACCCCTGCAACACTAAGAGATTTTCCGCTGCGTGGCTAAACATTGGCACAAAGGTAAAATTTGAATATCTCGTGTGCCTGTAATTTCGCCGTTTTGGTTATACATGAGCAATCTTTGGCGGCAGAAAAAGGTAGTGGGTACTTTCCCAGAGCAGCTTTTCACACAAGACGCTCTACTAGCGAAAAAAATTACTACAGCTTTCGCACTAGTGAGTGAAACTTATTTTCTACGATACAGTCATAATTGATCGTCGTTAGCAACTAATAATAGACACCCTTTTTCGTGGGCGTCGCAAGATGACTAAAGCATAAAATTAGGTAGATGAACAACGGCTAAAGAAACTAGGTACCTAAGACATTCAGTGTTTTAAGATAAAGGACCCCTCCTTTATCTTAAGACACTGTCTGTCACACACGTTTATGTCATCCCAAACGCTAGAAACTGCAACGAATTAAGAGTTTAATAAATAAATATTAAGAGCTTAATTTGTAGCTTACGACAACAAAACAAAAGTGAAAGTCCACAAATATTACAATTAACCAAGAAATAAAACTAATTAACGAAGCAAAATTACACCGGTTTGATAAGGTAAATAAAAACCCACGATGATATAACGCGAATACTTGTTCACATATTTGCGCTAGCATGTGTTGGGCGGGCGCCGCCGTACGTGGGAGCTGGGCGCGTAACCGCCCTACTATGCGAAAACAATTACGTTGCGACGTCGATCCCGTGGTATCATGGATAGACCACAGATAGTACCGGACCGATATTTTGCAACAGACGGGTGCTAAAGGTGGGTTTAACTAGCGCAAACATCGGATTTGTGACGAAATCACAGGATGAAAGGAACTCAGTCAAACCGACGCGGCGGTGGCGCCTGATGAAATTCAAATGAGGCGATCGATTAGCTTCAAAGCATCAGTTATCACTTAACACAATCACCCGAGACGACAGCTGTCAATCAATGCTCGATGCAGATAAAGTTAAAGAGCACCTATCATACCCTTATTTCATATTTTTACCAAAAGTACTGCCAAAGGATGACGCAAAATGAAATTCCTAAATGGATGATCATGTGTTGACGAAATATAACTATTCTCGTGAACCTTCTAACGTTAACGTATATACATAGATTAGTGGCAGAAATAAACAAAAATCAGAATGCATGCCTCACGCACGAATTTAAAGAAACTTCTTAGAATATTTACTTACATTTTGTGTACAAAAGTTAAGTTTGTGTTAATGTTTCTATCTTTAGGGTGTTCGATATTATCTGTTACTTTTAAGAAGGTTATAAGTTAACACAAGTGTAGTTTGTAGTCCCAGAGTAGTTCTGTGCTCGGACCAGAAGTTCACAAAACAGATATGGCACTCCATAGGTGCTCGGACCAGAAGATTACTAAACAGATATGGCACTCTATAGAGGTGTGCATTCGCCTCTCTAAATGGAGTAAATTTTAAGAATAATAAATGGTGACGCAGGGAGAATTGGTGATGCCAATTTGTCCTCAAATGACTTTCAGTCCATTCATAGGTTTCATTAAGCTTAAGAAGAAAATGTACGAAATTAATCACAAAAACTTCCACGCAGGTCCATACCATTATTACCATATCCGTACTAATATTGTAAATTCGAAAGTAACTCTCGTCTGTCTGTAAGTATGTTACCTTTTCACGCCTAAATCACTGAACGGATTTCGAAAAAAATTGACAGAGAGTTAGATTGCATCCTGTGGAAGAACATAGGATAGTTTTTATCACGGGATCGACACTTATGCGGGTGAAACCGCGTGGCGCCGCTAGTACAACTATAAAGGTATGCTCATGATCCATGACAAGTTAACCAGATGTCTAGTTCCAATTAGTGAAATACACAAAGCTCGGTTTGGCATGAGTGCAGTAGCAGTATGTAGTAACAGCTTGCCAAAATGCCAACCCATCTGTCTATTATAGTAAGTTACAAGTCTGCACAACTGTTATCCTTACCCTTGGACGTCTTTTTCAGGACAAAACCTCAGTTTATTTCGACATTTCCATTTACTTTCATCATGTTTTGATTCGGGGCAAAAGTGGCCAGCGATCCCACAAGATAAAGAGGTTTGTAAGAAAAACGGGGAGGCCGCGCAGCAGTGGCAATCGACATAGGCTTGCAAAACTTTTGGTTCAAGCTCGGAAATAAAGTAAAAAAAAGTTCTATTTAAGATTACTCTCGCTAAACATCCCAGAAACGGTTCCAGGGCTTTCTCTAAGCCAGCTGATAAACTTGGCTATACAATAATAATTATTTCAATTTTATTCATTGACAAATGTTCGTAATTATTTGCCTGGCATAATTACTAATGTCATAATAGAAATAATTAATTGAATGTACTTTAATATTTGTTAGGTGGTCAATTAATTTAATATTATCCCTAGTTCCCACATGACTTGGTACAATGAGATGATGTAATAGAAGAACTTGCCTAGGCATCGTATTTAATTATTGTCGAATTTACTGTTTTAAAACTAATAACGTCAGTGATGAGAATCTAATTTTCCGTCTCATAAAAATCACAAATTAATAAAGCGAGAGCTGACATTATCTCGAGCCAGTTTAATCGTAAAGCTGCGAGAGAGAAGTGACAGCTTGGCAATGACTACTAGCCTCATAGTACTACGTGGACAACGATAGTTATGAATGATTCTACTCTTCTGATAATCGTGAGAAAGCAAACACTATTTTATTTAGAAGCTTAAGTGTCTGCACTTACAATTCAGATTTAAACAGACATTTGAGAATGCGAATTGAAGTAACTACTTATGTCGATAAGAATGGATAAAACCTGCACAACAACCAATCTGATCTACCAAATTGCAGCCGCATAGAAACTAAGAAAATCACTTTCAAGGCTTGAAGATCCCATACAAATCTATTTCAGCAGCACATAACTGTTCCCAATTTATGTGTATAAAGATAATTTGGCCAAAATATGCAACTATGTATTTTGGCGAGATTATAATGATGACCGATGATTTCATTCGAGCATTCTCGGTCTGCGGCTGTTGTCTCAACAGTCGATACTAATTAATCGACGTGCAAGCCTCGCCAGATCCCGTCGTTGAGTGACGCAGCACTTGTCACAACACCGACTCAGTCACAACACACCCTCGCAATTTACGACGCTAACCAACATTGAACACTATCAAAAGTTGCCTATTGTTCATTTGTGTTCCCAAACAAAATGTTACCTATGTTCTTTTGAAGTTGTCCTTAGAGTAAGTCTCAAAGTTGAAAGTTGTAACAATAAGTCTGGGTTTGCTGCTACAACGCACTACCTCCAATTATAAGTTCTAAATAATTTATGTTGAATAAGGAAAAAACAAAGATGAATGAATCATACTTGGTAGGGTCATCGACATGATAAAACGTCAAGTTGAACGCGAAACAAAAGTGCGCGAATAACGCGTGCCGACGAAGCGTCTGCGATTTGCGAACCCTACAACAAAATACGCAATGTGCGAGCAAATCGTAACATGTGAAGGTAAGTCAGAATACGCATTTGTTTACGAGCTCTCTGTTACATAAGGTGGGGAATGTGGCCCACTAGTAGTGGAGTCTGAACACCTATTTATACGCTCTTTCCATTCCCGACTGCGTGACACATATTACTTACTCCAGTGACTAAGGACGGGCTAAAGATAATTTTCCTGCAGCTCAACCGTTAACCGAATTTGCATGATCGTTTCATAATTTCGTTTAGCACGTGTTATAATGTGCTTTAATGTAAACAATGAGATGGTACTTATACCTACACATATAACACACTAACTGTGCCCCGCGGTTTCACCCGCGTAAATTTATAGTAAAAACCTACTAAAATATATACCACTAGCTGCGCCCCACGGTTTCATCTGCATAAGTGTCGATACCGTGTGAATATCGGGATAAAAACTATGTCCTTTCCCGGGACTCGAAACTATCTCTGTACTAAATTTCATCTAAATCGGTTCAGCGGCTTTAGCGTGAAGAGATAACAAACAGACAGACACACTTTAGCATTTATAATACTAGCAGCGCCCCGCGGTTTCACCCGCATAGTGTCGAACCCGTGGGAATATCGGGATAAAAACTATCCTATGTCCTTTCCCGGGACTCAAACAATCTCTATACCAAATTTCGTCTAAATCGGTTCAGCGGTATATGCGTGAAGAGGTAACCGACAGACAGACACACTTTAGCATTTATAATACTAGCAGCGCCCCGCGGTAACAACCGCATAAGTTTCGATCCCGTGGGAATATCGGGATAAAAACTATCCTATGTCCTTTCCCGGGACTCTATACCAAATTACATCTAAATCGGTTCAGCGGTATACGCGTGAAGAGGTAACAGACAGAGACACTCTCGCTTTTATAATATTAGTATGGATTAGTATGGATCATCGATGGCCTAAGTTTTTTAAAGTTATGTACCTACCTATCTTCTTATTCCGATCTATTTTTTTTTCATTTCGTTTTCATTAATAACAGAATTGTCAATAGCATTGTTTATTTAATTGCATGACTCATTTAACACGAATTCGGAAGACCCGTAGCAACAGCTTTATCGCACGATGCCGACGGCAAGTGATAACGATCCTACTAACAACTAACTTAGAGATAAATCATTAGCCTTATTAAGTACTTGGTTCAATGCTTTTCACAGTATATTATAATTAAATTCCTTATAATATAAGGAATTTAGTCCTTATAAATATTATAATAAGTAATATTATTTAATTTATTCAATAATATTATTTAATTAATAATTAAATTTATAATATTTATAATAATATTATAAATTCCTTATAATTTAAGGAACCAGTCTAGCCCTGTTATAACAGGACTAGACTGACAGACTGGTTGAGATTATGTCAGCTTTTAATCAAAACGATAAACTCTGATTCATTGTGTGAAAGTGTTTAGGCATGTAAAGGTTAACATGTAATTTTAAGTATATCCTTAGAGTGCAAACCACCAATTAACTTGAACACAAATTGTAATTTTTTTAAGTAAGTGGGTTACTGATTAAGAAAGATGCATATTAATTAAATGTTTATCAATTCCAGTAAACACAGCACTTTTATCTAGTTAATTTATCCTTAATGCAGAAGGTAAACTATATTGTAGCAGAAAAGCACCAACAAGCGACTTTGAGACGGCCATGAAAGTATTACCAAGTGTTACAAATGTTATCAACAGTAGTCAAAAGTAATTCCTTGATAGTTTCCGGTCTGAAGCTGAGAACGCGTTATTAGTTAACAAGTAGGTTAAGACACCAAGTGTTAGGTAAGTTTGGTGTAATGTTTTGGTGAGAGTCCTGCGCTGCAAAGCAATGTATGTGATCGTACCGTCGCAGTGCCTGCAGCGCTTGGGCTCCGGGGGTGCGAGCTCGTCGCCGAGTTCGCGGTGTCGTACCGGCATGGCGGCGCATCCCGCGCCGGCGCCGCCACTACCCTTGTGTCAATACGAGGTACGCGCGCTCCACCTCGACCGCTCTCTAGATGCGGCGGCGTCGCAGCTGCCACTGAGCTCGACCAGAGCCGCCCGCCCCGGGCGGTAGGCGGCGCCCATTCCCAAGTTATTTTGGGCGGCTGTGACTCATGGCTCGAACTGCCCGAGACGAGCGGCGCCTGCGCATCACAGGCTGTGCTGCGAATCCCGCTTAAGCCTACGCTCACTTGCAGTGTCCTTCTGTATTTATTTACTAACAGCTTGATTCGCCCTTATCAGTCAAGGACAAACATATATTTTTTTTTTATTAATATCTTGTCAAAAATTGCCGTTTTTTATTATTTGGTCCGTTATTTTTGTATTTTACCTACCTTAATCTTTTATTTTATTTGAATACTGAAAAAATTACGTTTTATTTACTTACCCAAATTACCAAAAATTAAAAATTCTGAGAAACCTCAGAAAGATTTAACCCTCCTGATTTAAAATGGGAATATTTGTTTTTCATGCTGATAAGGAAAATAAATACCATTAACATTAACATTTTCAGTTACTATAGTTTGTCATTAAATTATAGGACACCTTAGGGTCGCTCTTAATAGGTAATCATAGTCACCAAAAGTCAAATATGTTAGCAAAATTATTGGCAAAAAGAATGTTATAGAAAAAGCAATTTTTCCACTAATTACTTGATTTATAGATAGATACTTAGATGTGATAGCAAGCTATCAAAGTTGTTAGCATTTGAAGCAGTCACTGAATACTTGACAATTGCTATGCAAGGCCTCTTAACTATCACTACTTCAACCTACCTATGTTGATGTTAAAAGTAATACTTAGGGCTGATTTCTCTAACGCCAGATAATTTTATCGGAGGAATAATTTTGAATTTTTGACAGTTCTTTCATACAAAAACTGTCAGACGTCAATGTTATTCCGCGAATAAAATTTATCTGTCGATTGAAAAATCAGTCCTTAGTGAAACAGACAAAATGATTACAATATGACTCAATAAGGAAAATATCAAACTATAAAATTAAATGGTGTCACAACATTTATAAAATTATAAATTTCCTTATATCATCAGGAAAATGTTAAATTTCGATAATTTAATCAAATTTACTGGCCTATAATTGACATAATTGTACACAAAATTGTGTAATGGTCATTTGTATGTATGCCCAGTTTGAGCATACATACAAATGACCATTAATAAATATTATGTTTCTAATAACACATAGGAATTTTACTTGTTATTTCTCTGGGTGTTCAGGTGTACTTGAATGAGTGATGTATATTTGTTTATCACAATATTCTCTATCTGTCTGAATATGTTGAACTCAAAAACCACCTCATATGGTTTTCACCAATGGGCAGTGATGAATGAGGAACGGTTAAGTTTATAAATTCATTAAAGTTTTGTGTAAATTGGCTAAAATATAACGTTGATTCTTGAAGACGTCAGAAAATCTCATGCCGACTTGCGAGCTTTACAGGTGTGCGCCGCTTGAACCAATACAGTTAATGAAAACAAAGTTTTATGGAATTGTTCATAAAACTTTGTTTAAAAATATTTTTTCAACTGTAGCAATGCGATATGTATATTGCACAGGCAAAAGCTAGTTCCATAATATAATTATGGATAATACAATATCAGTAATATGTGAATATTTTTTTTTTATTTCAGGAATAGTATTTAAGTAGATTCCTTCATAAAAAGCCGCATATTGCAGCCATCCTAAACACTACAATCTGACAAAAAACAGGTTGTATTACTTAAAACAGGAAGAAGTCCCATTTTTTCAAGAAATTAAGGTAGATCTTGTTTCTGATTGGAAAGTACAGGCTGTGAACATAGATATCATTATGAAATAAATAGCCGATTTCATTCAATAGTAGGGCAATAAATAAATCACATTCTATTATCATATTAATATTTCTTCTTTGTTTATTACATACATACAGATGTGATATTTTGGTCTGCATAGTAATATTGAATACCCACAATACAAAAAAGCAGGCAAGTAAAAGAAATTGTTATTTTTTTGGACAATGGATTGTATTAACAAACATTATGATAAGTTACTTCATACTTGTTTACTTTTACATTTTGTTCTTGACCTTGCTGTGAAGCTACTTAGCCATTATCTGTTTTGGGAAAAGTGGTTTTGAAATTTTTAATAGGTAAGAGATAAAATAACACGAACTGAGTTCCAATAAGATATCTAAATGACCATTTTACAGGCGCACATACATGTAATGTAACGCATGAGCTTTTAAAATTAAGTTCAACAGGCTGAAAGTATATAATTTTTGTTTACCTTCTAACACAATGCTTTATTTCTGTTAAAGCCGATTGAACCACAAGTTAATAATAACTTACAAATGCGTAGTGTCTGGTTACCGAACAAAAATCTATAACAATTGGACTGTTTGCAATGTGATATCACGACTATCCTTGGGCGGATGTCACATTTACTAATCAACAAAAGGAATGTTTACTATGAACACTACTAATAAAAAGCACATAATACAACGTGACATCGCAATAATAACTAGAAATAGAATAAAACGAAACAGATTGAATACTACTGTGGGCGGCTACGCAGAAAACTTACCTTGTGTTGAAAATGTTGCTGTCTTCAATAAAATCCAATACCTAAAATGAACTAGTTGAAATAATCAATCCAAAATCACTATAATTCCGTTACACCACGTCACTATGATTTATTATTTCACAAACAGAAACAATACTTCTACTCGTTCCTGCCATTTTGAATTTTTGAAGAATGTTACCACTCTCCTCTTTTCAAAAGTATTTAAAATATTTATTATGGATACTTGTATTTTAGTACATCTTAATTTTGGTAGCAACACTGTTAGCTTCAAGTACTGCAAAAAATTAAATATTATGTCGAAATTAGTCGAAAATTTTAAAAAACCCGACTGCAACTAAAAAGTCAACCTCAGCCTTCCCTCACTTCACATTTCAATCTTTTTAAATAAAAAGTGTTTTTTTTTTTTTTATAAAATGTTTAAAAGAAATCTTTTGAAATAAAAAAACTGCTTTTGGAATCGTCTACTCGCTTTTATTTAGCTACGATATGATTCGATCGACTTATTACAATTTTTTTTCGAGATTGCCGTTTTCTTTAAAAAGAAAACCTAGCCTTTAAATATATGGTGACTTCTGTCTAGACACAGACGGGGTACCCTAAAGGGTCTGGATCACCCTATGTTTATAGGATAGGTTTTCTTTTCTGATCTGCCAGTCGATAAACATCTCATGTATTAAAATCTATTTAACCCGTATGATGCTTCGAGCTTTTAAAGAAGCCCACTTATAAAGATACGCATGAAAAACGTAAGCCTATGTTGGCGGTCACCACAGAGTACTTTTTAATAGACTGAATTATAGAGACCAATCTGCTTCCGTGGAACGGGTTATTTGCGTTTGTGAAGAAACTGGCGCCATCTAGTATTCATAGTTAGAACTACACCTTTGTGCCTTTATTTTTAACCGACTTCTAAAAAGGAGGAGGTTCTCAATTCGGATGTTTTTTTATATAATATATTTTTTTATGTATTTTCGGGCATAACTCCGTCATATACAGGGCTATTGGTAAAACATTTACAACCTCTTACGAGGTCATTGTACTCATCATTATGAACAACTTTTACTATGGGACCAAACCGGAAATCGCGAAAAAAAAATCAGCTAGCTGTTCCCTACATTTTGAAGAGATAAACGAACATAAATGTAGGGAACAGCTGATACAATGACCTCTGGTTGTTAATATTTTACCAATAACCCTGTATACCGAAAGAGGTTTATTCCGAAATGGTCCCATTTAATTTTCGTAAAGATCAGATGAGTTTCGGAGACAGACAACGGAACTCTTCAATAAATACCAGCATACGAATGCATTGTTTACGCTGAAGCGGTATCTACAACTCCACATGAAAACAACGCGTCATACTGACGTCACACTAAAACCTGCATCTCGCAAGCAGAGTTTACCGCGCAACTAGCATAGATACAACGGCCCTACATGAAACATCGGGCAGTTGCCCGCCAGACACAACACCCATCTGGTCGGAGGATCGTCCCTTTTCTATAGAGTATGAGTGAACTTTAGACCCTGTTCCTCATACTTCTATACTGGTGACCCCGAACATGAACGTCAGCGCAGCCTTCGTGCAAATACTTCAGCGTGACGTCATAATCATCACTCCCGCAAGCTTTCGCAGCGAGTCACCCGCCAGCTAGCACCCACGGCTTTAACGGGTATCCTGACCACCAGCATGCAGCGACCGCGCATACCTGGTCATCACCCTCAGCCTTATCAGCAATCTCGGCACTGCTTACTGCACTTTCGGGCGGTCCACAAGGCAGAGCCATAGAAACCCTCACCTGGTCGACGCCAGCAGTCAGCCTCAACCCGGCGCTGTACCACATCCTTCGCACTGGAGCATAATGCAGCGCCACTCCGACTCACAGCAGTAGCAAACAGTTCCGTTCCGACTCACCGTGAACTAACAACCGGTTCCGACTCTGTAGTCTAGCATTAGTCGTTCAGCAGTGAGCAGCAGCTTCTTAGTATTACCATAGTGTTATTATTTTTTTTTTTCGTGTGTATTTACTTTGTTATAGAGTATGATGGGGTTGACATATCCTTAAAGGACAAAAACCCCTAGATGTATTTAAAAAAAATAAAGATTTAAAAAAAAACCGATTCCGATTCCGACTCACTGGAACCTCAGCCGGCCTGGCAAGCATCGCAAGATACAAGACTCAGCCCACTATATCGACCTCCGGTTTCCGGGGGGAGTGATGTAGCGGTATCTACAACGCCACATGAGAACAACGCGTTATACTGACGTCACGCTAAAACCTGCATCTCGCAAGCAGAGTTTACCGCGCAACTAGCATAGATACAACGGCTCGACAGGAATCATCGGGCGCTCGCCCGCCAGACACAACACCCGTCTGGTCGGAGGATCCTCCCTTTTCTATGGAGGTTGAGGGAACTTTACACCCTGTTTCTCATACCTCTATAACGCAATCAATCAGACAACATAAAATCACACCTGTCCCCTTTTAGAGGGGTAGGGGTGAATTGATTTAATTAACCGACTTCAAAAAAGGAGGAGGTTCTCAATTTGGTTTACCTATATTTTTTTCGTGTAATTGTCTGTGTGGTGCCGGACTTAAAGAATGGCACCACCCCATACTTCCCGTGGGTGTCGTAAAAGGCGACTAAGGGGCGTACCGGAGAATGGGCAGCAGCGTTCTCTATGCATTCCACCACCATACCATACTACGATCGCCAACCCCTCCTTTTGGGGGAGGCCTATGTCCAGCAGTGGACGTCTTTCGGCTGAAATGATGATGATGATGATATTTTTTTAATGTACCTATCATAGAGCATGTAACACTTGTACCCACAGACTAAGAAGAGAAGTTACCTTCTTGTACCTATGTTCGTCTCTCTTAACTCCGTCAGATTATGACGGATTTGCTAAATTCTCTCATTTTTCAGGCTTCCATAGTTCTGACAAGGAACCCTTATAGTTTCGCTAAGAGACCGTTAGTACTAGAAAGCTGTAATTTTGTAAGAGTGATTAATTACGCCGACAAAGTGATAAAATAAAGTTTTTATTTGTAGGGTAGCTCCCCTACATGTGAAGTGGGGATGAATATTTTTTTCGTCGTCTACCCCATCGTGTGGGGTACCCCACACATTGGTCTTCTAAAATGACTTGGGGGGTTGCTAAAATCATTTTTCGATTTAATGCTCCATTTACGAAATATTAATCTTTAAAGTGCAAATGTTTGTTCCAATAGCTCCCCCCCCCCCCCTCTAAAAGCTAAGCTGCTGGCTTGAAAAATCTAGAAAAAATTCACGCTGATAGTGCATTTTATGAACTATAAAGGAAAATTATAGCGGTTAAGATAACTTTATTAGTTTAGCAGTAATAGTCGTTGAACTTGGGTGTTGGATAATTTTGTACCAAATAAAAAATTCTTAGCATTAATCCTTTAAAGTAACGGGTAAAGACTTGCATTGAAAAACAAAATATGAAATAAAAAACAACTAAAAAACCATAATAAATTATTATCATAAGTTTCACAATACTGCCGCTAGATGGCGCTGTACCAACGGGTTACGTTTTCATTCGAGTACATAGAAGTCACCTTAGACAAAGAAAAGTATAGCCTGCGGCTATCTCCGTTTCATTTCTACAAGAAAGGGATAAAGTATTGAGTTATTATAAGTAACAGTAAAGGATAAAGCTATACTATTTCTGTCTCAGGGCGTGCCAGTGCTTTCAAGGCAGCTACTTATGTAGCTCATGTTAGGTTAATTTTTTGTCTCATGTGTGGCCACGCTACCCGATGCTCTATAGCTTTCTTACTCTAAGGAAGTCACAAACGAACTTTGTTTAATTAAAATAATAACTTGGCAGCAATCGTGCTCTTATTTTTTAGCTTTAGCAGGAAGAAAGTGGTTATTATTAGTTAATGTCTAATCTGTTGAAATAATTATCTTCGAAAATCAACATTTTGTCATTAGTTTATTAGGTATCTATTCGATAACAATTGGCGTTGTGCTGTGACGTCACTTTTGTAGGTCGCGGTGTTAAGATTTTCTTGCAATGTATGACCTTACAGGGTCGGACTGGCCATACAGTCGAAGTGGCATTTGCCCCTACTCTACCCTACCCAACCTTTGATAGCATTAGTAGTTCCTGAGATATCCAGCTGTGACAGACAGACAGACAGAGACTGAGTCGCACCGTAAGGTTCCTTTTTACCACTTTGGTACGGAACCCTCAAAAAGAGATTCTCAATTTTTTTTTGCAACAAGCCTACTAATAAGATGTCATAGTACTCATAGTGCAAAAAAGCAAAGCAGTTCAACTTCTGTCCTGCTATAAGAGCTCGTGGTTAGCCTCCTGTTCAATTCTATCGATGATAGTACTTATTAATTCCATGTTCAGCAATTTTTTTTTATTATTACCTATTTATATTTTTGCTATATTTTTAATATATTTATATAAACTAGTGTAAAAATAATAAGTAATACCTACATGTAAAAAAGGGATGAAAAAGAAATAAAGGGCATAAAAAAAATCGTAAGCATCGCTGTCAATGAAAAGTGCTTTTTTTAATGCTCTTTTCCCCCTTTCCGTATTTACCAAAAAAAAATCTGCTGTAGGTACCATATTTATATACCTTCAACACCTAGTCGACCAAAATCTACGGGACAGCTGATTATTTTTTGTGATTACGATTATTATATATTGTGATTATGATTACGATTACGATGTTGGTCCCATGAAGAAAGTTATCTGATGATACATGCTGTACAGTTAAGTGAAGGACAAGAAACTCCACTTTCTTACACTTCCATAAATTATAGTTATGACAAAAACCGTTATTGGACTATTCGTCATTTAATTAGATTGTGCGAACAGTAATTAGAGCATTTTCTCCTGGTGGTATGGTTTTATGCATAGACTGAGCGTTAGCCTCACAAAAGTTAACACTAGAAGAAAGAGACAAAGCGATTTTGCGGCCAATACCTGCATCTTTGCCACAGATTTGTATTTTTTTTTTTATAAAATTGTTAAATTAAATTTGAATTTTTGTTTGATCGTCGGTGCGGTATTTTTTGTTTACTTACATAACTTTTACAATATTTAACACAACTGTTTCTTACCAACTAGGTATACAAATAAATCAAAAAAAAAGAAGGGCCCAGAAGACTGGCAGAATTGCCACCATATTGCCACGATGAATGGCTATGCAAATTTTTAAATATGTAAAATTCAGTAGTTTATTCAGTCTAAATTCTGTAAGAGACAACTACTGGCCGCGAATTCGCTTTCTTCCTCGTACTTTTCGGTCTGTATTCACTGCACAGCTGAATACGGAACGCTCAGTGCATTCTCTATGTCTATGGTTTTATGTAACAAAACACAAACTATCTTGATACATTTTTATTGAAATAGAACATATTTTTATTTCGTAAACATTATTTTTTATCTATATAATGTTATAGTTAAAGGTCCACTTGCCCCACAAATAGCTAAACACGTTAAACCATAATTAAACCATTATTATTAAACCATTAAAGATCGTTGTGTTTCTGATAATCGCTTAAAGATGATACAGACAATGTGATGTTTTAAATACGTTAAGCCCTAAATGCATTTATTAATTTGTGGTGCAAGCTGGCTCCATAATCTACAAAATTATTGCGCCAATTTCAACTAACCTTGTTAACTCGATACATTTTAGGAGAGCTAATAAAAACTCCGTCTAATGATGTAAATTACATTTAGTAACAGAAATAAAACATATCAACAAAAACAATTTGTACATAACGTCAAATTATAATTAATTTCCTAAGATAGTAACAATAAATTGTAAAACAACTTTTAAAAAAAGCCACAAAATCCTAGATTATAAATTATTTAAATAAATTTTAATAATCGTTAAGTTTATCAATTACATGATTATTGCGCATTGTATTATAATTATGTATAGAGACAAATAAATAGAGATTTACTTACTCATTAGCTAATTTTAAGACGTAGTAGGTAGGTTAAAATGCAATTCATTTACAACTAGGCAAAAAAAGAATAGAAAACAATAGAAGCGGCTGCATCGCATAAATGTGGAAAGAAACCTCAATTAGTATGACCATTATTAATTAATTCCTGTGGTCAGGTATATTGAGGTGAGAAATTAAGCAAATAATTATGACTTTTTAAGCTAAGAGAGCCGCTGCTTTCTCAAGACATGCACATGATGCCAATATTTAATCTCTAGACATTTTTTGCCAAGCTGAATTTAATAATAGGTTAAGTGTAGAGGACATTAAAATTATACTACGATTGTCATGTCTACTTCATCGATGCTCTAAAGACATAATACGCCTAAGAAACAAATAAAGCGCGGCTTAAAGATTTTAAACATCGATGTTTCACTGTACTTAAATTTGACACTAAACAGCATATAATAATAATAATAGTCTGTAGGTTTTATTATCTCGGCTAGATACATTATTTGTTACACATTTGTTTTAACCTATGAATATACTAAAATATTAGCGTAATATATTTTGTAATTAATAGGCGGGCAAAAACTGGAATTTCATTAAAAACTATTATCTCAACCATAATTTTAAGTATTTACACATAACAATGCCTTGGAACAAAAATAAATAGTTTTTAAAAGTTTTGTGAGGCAGACAAAACATATATTTTTTGGTTTTTAAGGTTACAAGAAAAAAGCCTCTTTATTATCGCTTTTTTTGCATTATTATATTCGTAGAAGCATTTGAGGATGAAATATTAGAATAAGCTGATCAACTATTGAAATAATATTCTATTGAGAATGTTTCCACTGGTTCTATAATAAACAAGAACCAATGAAAAATTATATTCCGTCCCATTTTATAAGCGAAAAAATCTTTCAGAGATAATAAAATGGGGCTTTGCTCTATCAATAGTGAACCGGTTTATTCTTTAACTCTACACCTAAGTAGTACAATCTAACACATATATTTGGTAAATAGATTAAAATTCACAGCTACAGTCTGACTTTTAATTAGCTGCAGTAAAATGACACTTGTTACTGTCATTTCGTTAAATTATGTTGCCACGCTAGAGATAGGGTGGCAACTAGTGATGTGATTGGAACGCAATTTACCAATTTTGATTTAACCATAAGTAAACAATCAAATAATTCTTTGTCAGTACAAAGAATTATTTGATTCGATCAGTATCGGATAAAAATATACATTGTATGTAGTTTCATTATCATTAACATATAGGACAGTTTATAATAGTACTAGTTCGCATCAAAATTGTGCTCGAATAGTGACTTTGCCCAGAAATCGTTCAAACTATACAACCTCAATTAAGTGGGCTATAAAGCCGTAATTTAAAGTCTCAGTCTTACCAAGGGGTATCGTATTACCTGACCTGACCAAAAATATACTATCCTCTTTTATAAAATCAATCAAACAACGATCGATTTTGAATTGAATTTTAATTGAATGAATCGATTCTTTTGTCACATCACAATTTAAATTTCGTTAAAAAGTGGTAACACATAAGCTGTAATTTTACTGCAGCTAATTAAAATTCCTAGTATAGTGTAGTTTTAGCTACTGTTGACTTCAACTGCAACTTCGCAATTGCCATTTTGTTTAACATGCTGTTCTTTTTTTAAACTTTTTGTAATTGCTAATTCTTTTTGTTCTTTGCGTGTGTTCCGTACCTCGAATTCAAGTCGATGACGTATTATTCGTTGCACAATGTCTTCTGTTGTCATGGTGTTGCCTGAATTTAAAATCTGTAATGAAACATTTTAATAAGAAAAATGGCATGTTTTTGGGAGGTATACATAACAGAATATTGGTACGGATTTGGGCAGGTATTACAAATGTAACAGCATAATCAGCCTATAATGTCCGTACTGCTGGGATGCGAACCTGAGTAGGCTGTAAGTAACCACACAGGCCCAATGCGGGCTGGTAATGTCTACGAATTTTTGATTCTAGGAGTTTCCTCACAATATTTTCCTTTACCGTTTTGAGAGCAGTGGTGATAAAATTATTTACACAACGTAAATCGCCTGCCTGGGTTCAAACCCACGTCCGTTACTCCGTTACCACTGGGCAACCACTGCTCTGCTGTAATAATTCATGTTTATTTAATGATTCAATATTAACAGTTTTATTTTTTCAAAAATTTTAATGGTTTTCAACACCAATATAATGCATGATGATAACAATAAAACTGTAGTTTAATTTTCAAGAGATGACAACATACAAAAAAATACTAGATTTTTTGCCAAGGGAGCAAACAACTATTTTGAAGGCGAGAGTTTCTTTGAATCCAGAGTGGAGCGAAGAATTCAAAGTACGTCACTCGAGCTTAAAATAGTGTTGCTCGTGAGGTGAACACTCTACTTTTTATCACCCTCTATGAAAAAATAAGTAAGTGCAACTTATGAATAACAATAGTACTTACGTTTATTTATTTACATACAATTACTTGAGGAAGACATACTCATAAAACTAAGTAAAATCCTAATTTGTTTATCATACAGGCTGTTACTTGTTCATACAATGTTCGTGATTGATCTCTTTGGTGATTGGAACTTTAACTAACAAAATTCACATTCCAAATTCAAACCACTTTTCGTCCCTAGCGATTAAAAAGCAATTTTTGTCCCTGTTTACGAAGAATACACTAGGTATTTTTGAATAGATGTGATAAAAAAAATCTTATTTACCTTGAAGCAGCCGCGTTGTTTGGGCACTTTGTAAGGGTCGGCCCTGTCCGCGTCGGTGGCTATCGTGGTGACGCCGTGGCAGACCACCTTCACTCGGAAGTGGTCCATGAGTTCAGCGGTCACGTTGTACGGCGCGCCGATCACCACTTCGTGCACATACTGAAACAATTTATGTTGAAATTTAGTTCATTAAATATTCGTTTCTGCAGAGGGGAAGTACAACAAAAAGGAGTATCCTTAAAGCCTCATAAAATCTTTGATCAATAAAACTGGTCTGCTGTTAAATCTTATGCCATTTGTGATTAAGTATCGGTTGAGTATGTAGGTAGAGTGAGTAACAATAGAGGGGCTCGTGGCTAATAACAGCCGCACCGATCGATCAGGTTAATCCACCCTTGGTCCGTGGATGGGTACTATCGCATGCGGGGTATTTTTTATTTTCAATTGGTGAAGGTCCAAAATCTGGGTATCAGTCAGGGTATGTCGTAGATAAAAATGCATTTTTATGTCTTTATAACAAATTAATATAGCTTTTTAGGAATAGATTTATGAGATTGTATAGTCACGAGCTTAAATACACACATCAAAAGTGTCTAGGGATCAAGCATTTTTATGCGGATTTCTTGAGATTGAGATGTGGCTTTGTAATAAATTTATGATTTTATAAATTTATATGGATCCTTTTTGGTGCATTTCATAATTTGAATCAGGAACTGTGAATCAAATTCGAGTAAAAGATGAAAATCAGCTGTCAATATTTTCCCTATAAAAACATACAACGCATTGAAGACATTATTAGTGCTACTGTTTCCCTACTACTGATTAAAACCAACGTTATTATGGAGCGGCGACGTCATTTAAGCAGGGAAGAAATGCTCAGAGCCGTGGGAATGATAGAAGCTGGTTCCCGGCAACGTACTGTGGCTTTAGCTCTGAATACAAGTCAGAGTGTTATCAGTCGACTTTGGACACGTTACCGAAGCACTGGTACCGTGGCTGAGCGCCATGGAGGACGGTATCGCTGCACCACACGGAGACAAGACCGATACATTCAAATCTTAACTCGAAGAGCTCCAACAATAACCGCCATGATGTTAGCCGTGAGGCTTCATCACTCTTCAGGGAACTTAATTAGCGACCAAACAGTCAGAAACCGCTTGCATGAAGTGAACCTTCATTCCCGAAGACCGCTACGGGTACCACCTATAGCAATGCACAATCGTAGGATTCGATATCAATGGGCTCTTGAACACAGAAATTGGGCAGAAGAACAATGGCGTTTCGTGTGCTTTTCTGATGAGTCTCGTTTTGGTATGAGACCGGATACAAGACGTATACGACACTGGAGAACCCCTGGACGCCAACAGCGATTAAAATCCTGCCAGGAAGTCCATCCTTATAGTGGTGGAACCATCATGGTATGGGCGGGTATTTGGATCGGCGGAAGAACTGAGTTGATTTGGATCAGAGGCAACCTCAACGCTCAAATTTATGCTGAGACGATTGTATCAGACGTCATCGTTCCTCTACAAGTGCAAATCGGTCCCTTATTTCAGTTAATGCATGATAATGCACGACCGCACACCGCAAGAGTTGTAAGACAGACTCTCGCCGCAGCTAACATCAATGTCCTGCCCTGGCCTGCTCAGTCGCCAGACTTGAACCCGATTGAGCATGCATGGGATATGCTACAGAGAAGAGCTCTGCCGAATATGGAGGGTATCCAGTCGCAAGAAGACCTTTTTTTGTTGTTGCAACGAACATGGGCGGCCATTACACAGCGTGATTTGGATGAACTCATTTTGAGTATGCCAAACCGATGTTCTTGTGTTGTTAGTGTTCGCGGTAGAAACACGGATTATTAATTGTTTAAGTTACCCAATAAAATTTTAAAGAAAACTGTTATTTCAGTCTTTTTTTCGAACTTTTGTGTTAGTGGTTCAAATGTCAAAAATCCCTTTATTAAGAAAATGGCAAATTTCTTTATTAATGCAAAGGTGACTTGGTTTATCGTTACTGTGACAAACGAAAACACTTTATTTGATGAATCCTTAAAGAAAATTTTAATTAATATCAATCAGGAGAAAAGTTATTGCACAAATATATGTTGATCCCTAGACACTTTTGATGTGTGTATGTTACTATGGACACGGACAGCTCGGCAATAATATCTGAATTCATGATTCATCCTTTCATATCTGTCGTCAAGATGACGGCAAATTTAGATGATCATTTGTGGAAGGCATAAACAAGTAGCAGCGCAAATATGTGACATCGAAGAAACACCAAAACTATATGACGAGACAAGCGACCCTAAAATATGGGATACTGATACTGCATCAGCTTCAAAAAGAGTTGTGTCACAACTTTATAATGTAATAATATCGGACATGTCATGCATTATAAATATCTGCCTACTCAGTTAAATTCAGAAGAATGTGATACCTTGTGATCAAAAATACACTCAGGGGCACAATTAACCGTCCACTCATATCGAATTCCATATCGTATGTTTATGATAACTTAAGCTTTGACTACTAGGCGTAACTTCATAAGTGGGTATGTCTGGAATAAACAAAACAATCATACCCGTGTTTTGTTTACTTTTGTGGTTTTTATTCAATAATAATGAGTTAAGTCGAAATTTGACAGTCTCGCCCCTGGTTTTGTGTGAAGGATACATTTGTTTTAAATCGTTTTGTTACCATTTTTTCGAATAAATCCGAGGTGTTGGAGTGCCGTGACCTCATTTACACCAGAAAAATGCAATTGGACGCAGCTGGAGCAGCCAGGGCTGTGGCACTCGCAGACGCTGGGTTCAGCCAGCGTCGGATTGGACGAATGCTTGGATACCCACGAACCACTATTCAAGATGCTATCCGGCGTTACAGAGAGACTGGTTCCTACACGAGGAGGCCAGGGCAAGGTCGTAGAAGGTGTACATCAGAGAGAGATGATCGTTACATCGTCTCGAACGTTCTTCGAAATCGTTTCACAACCGCTTCTGAGGCTCGTAACCGTTTGTTTGAGGTTCGAAATGTAAGTGTGAGCCTAAGAACAATAAGAAGAAGGTTAGCAGAGAGGGATCTGGGATCATTTCGACCAGCTCGAGTGCCAGAACTGACCGCAACTCACAGAAGAGCAAGACTTGCATTTGCTCCAGAACATTTAAATTGGACTATGGAACAATGGAAGGCAGTTCTCTTCTCTGATGAATCAAGAATCGCTTTACGAGGTCCAGATGGACGTCAGCGCGTGTATAGACGCCGCGGTGAAAGGTTTGCTGAATGTGCTGTCGTTGAAACAGTGGGCTACGAGGGAGGCTCGATTATGGTGTGGGGTGGCATTTGTTACGACGCCCGTACAGCGTTGGTCGTCTTCGATAGAGGCAGCGTTAATGCTCACAGGTACGTGACAGAAGTCTTAGAACCACATGTGATGCCGTTTGCGCCATTCATTGGCGACCATTTTGTTTTAATGCACGACAACGCACGTGCACACACCGCGAGAATTGTCACGGATTACCTGGACGCCGTCAATATTCAGCGATTACCATGGCCAGCTCGGAGTCCAGACCTAAACCCGATAGAGCATGTATGGGATAACCTAAAAAGACGGATTCGGAGTCGTACACCAGCTCCTACGACCATCACTGAGCTAAAAACTGCAGCTGTTGAGGAGTGGGAGAACATTCCACAGAGCGACATTCAAGACATAATGGACGGGTTTCAAATCGGTTACAAGAGGTCATTAGGGCCAGAGGAGGCAATACACATTATTAATGCGATCATTTTTAGAGTATACTTTTTTTTAAATTAATTTTTTTCTAACTTTTGTTTTGTAAGAAAACTGCAAATTCTCATTTTTTATTTTTTTGTTTCAATTAAACCATTTCACAACTTACGCATATTTCATTTGTTTTCGTAAAGGTTCACCCAATGTATCATAATAACAAAATTAATTAAATAACGATAGAATTTTGAAGAAATTAACAAAATATAGGTGGACGGTTAAATGTGCCCCTGAGTGTATATTAAATCACTTTGGCAGCACGAAAACCTAACAGTATAATGTTTCAAATGCTCTTCTATTTCGCAGTTAGAGACGCTCATATTACAAAAATTTGTGAATAGATGATAGTGCTGTCATTTTGTGCGTCGATGACCCTGCCACCCTTTGTACCTCTGCCCTACAGTCAGCAACAAAAGTCGATTAACACTTCAGTTTTTTAAATCTCAGTTATTGAGCAAAATATTAACACTTCAGTTTTTTTAATCTCAGTTATTGAGCAAAATATTTGTTAAAATTTGTATTGTACTACTGCTGCAATTTTGATCAAATGTTTTTCTCAATAAAAGAGATTAATAATACTAAAGTGTTAATAGATAGATAGATAAACCATTTATTTGGCGCACACAAAAAGACAGCACAACACACAAAAGTACAATATTAGATGATAACCAAAGTACCCACATGATTATCATATAAAAACAAGGTGCCGATATAAAAACAAGATGAAAAACACATCGAAATAAAAGTGACACTATGACGAATACTGAAAATAAAATCGACTTTTGTTGCTGACCGTACCACCTACCTGCACAGAATTGAAGCATTAAGTTATGTAAGGTTTATTACCTTGCAAGCAAGCACAGACAGGACTCGTTCATGTAAGTTCATAATGGGGTAGTTGGATCCCTTATAGCGATTCACTTCAAGGTCAGTGTGTAGGCCCACAATAAGAAAGTCGCCTTGTTTGTGCGCAGCCTCTAGGAAGTCCAGGTGTCCTACGTGGAAGAGATCGAAGGCGCCAGCTACGTAGACAACCTGTAATAGACGTACAACTGAGTTACATACTACAGGCATACACATTGGTTGGTAGGCACATTGTCTGTGTGGTGCCGGACTTAAAGAATAGCACCACCCCATACTTCCCGTGGGTGTCGTAAAAGGCGACTAAGGGAGACCGGAGAATGGGCAGCAGCGTTCTGTATGTATTACACCATCATACCATACTGCGATCGCCAACCCGCCTGCAAAGCGTGGCGATTATGGCAAACCCCCTTTTGGGGGAGGCCTAAGTCCAGCAGTGGACGTCTTTCGGCTGAAATGATGATGATGATGATGACAGGCATACTAGGCAGAGGTACCCATAGTTGGTATAGGTACCCACATTTCACCAGTTATATTTAAGTCCTATGTAATAGTGGGCGAGCCCATTGACATCAGATAATCTGCCTATACTGTTCCCACTGCTGGGGCACAGGCCTCCTCTCCTCCTCTGTGAGAGGGAGTGGGCCATCCACCAGGAGGGCCCAGTGCGGGTTGGTGGATGTGTTCTGTCTTCGATTTTTATGTTCTAGGATAAGCCGGCTTCCTCACGATGTTTCCCTTCACCGTTTTGAGAGCAGTGGTGATGAAAATAAATATGAAAAGTAAAGTGCCTGCCTGGGTTTGAACGCACGGCCCCGACTTACGAGTTGTACTCGTAAGTCGGGGCCGATACCATTGCGCCACCACTGCTCTTTTTGCCATTAACCGGGCACAAAGACTCCGGCTACTGCGAAATTCATAATGGAAAAACCTAATAATCGACCGAATGCCCGACCTGGGAATCGAACCCAGGACCTCATGTTTAGCAGTAGCGATTGCGACCACTAGACAATGAGGCAGTTAATAAAGTTTGTTAGGTACTACTTTTTGTATTATTTATTTATGTATACGTCGCAGATAGACTAGAATCCGATGTTTTACAAAACAGCTCCGTTAACTGACCAACGTTTACCTGGATTGGCATGATTGCGCTACGTATAACAAAACTGCTACCGACGCGCGACGTTTAGACGTAATGCAGAATAGCTTATTTGCAGTCACAATGAGCTTCTTTCATAAAACTGTGATAACTTTTAATTAATATTGTCCATAAAATCACTGTTATCACTTGAGTTAAGGTAATTTTTACTCGTTTTATTTATTTTTGTTTCAGACCTCACTATTGTTGTTGCGACACAAAGACCACGAGCGACAAAATTTCGCACTAAAATATACAATCTGAAGTTTAATTTCAAGCTGTTTGTCAACACTGCTAATCGTTGACCCGCTGTATTTATAAATGCATAACGTTTATGCAACTCTGTGTGTTCAAGTTCAGTAATTATGGAAAACCGCTGAACATTGTTTAGCTGTTTTACATAACGGAGCTGTTTTGTAAAACAGTGGATTAACAATCCATCTGCGACATCTATATGTATGTATAAAAGAAAGTCGTGTTAGTTACACTATTTATAACTCAAGAACGGCTGAACCGATTTGGCTGAAAATTGGTAGGGAAGTAGATTAGAACCAGGAGACGGACATAGGATTTATTTTTCATTTTTAGGAGTATGGTGGGAGTAGGTTAGAAGTAGGGTAGAAGTAGGGTAGGAGTAGTGTAGGAGTAGGGTAGGGTAGGGTAAGGGGTAGGACACCACGCGAACTAAGTAGCGCCGGGCAGCTAGAAATAATTTATATAGCAAAACAACGTTTGCCGGGTCAGCTAGTATACTTATAAAGACTGCTTGTCTCACGCTGTAAAAAAATAATTTTAAGAAATTATAGAAATTATGGACCCAGCCTTTTTATAAGGGGTGGACAGAATGGCAGGAACTTTGACGCGCAACCTGTTGCCATGGATTCCGTTCATTATTCTGAACGCAGGGGGTTCATGGTTACAGTTCGCGCGTCAGTCCCTGCCATTCTGTATAGCACATTGGAGTTTTAAAAAGAGACTGTCATACAGGTGAGTGACAGAGACGAAACTCTACAAAGACAAACTTTATCTAAAAATTATGTGGCATATTACGGCGTTCACAATTTATGTGATATCCGAAAAGTAACTTCAATACCTACACATAAAGTTTAATTTCCACTGCAATTTACAAGTATTTTAGAACCATTTTTGTAAAAGGCATTCTGAAATCAACTTAGTTACAGACAGGTAGGGTTGATATTGTTTATGTGGAAATAGAATTGTTGTCTTTTGGGTCAATTTCAACCACTTGCATGTGACTAAAAGACTGATGAATATATTTAAGTACTAGCTGCCGCCCGCCGCTTTGCCCGCGAGATATGTCGATAAAAACTAGCCTATATCCTTCCCCGGGATGCAATCTATCTCTCTACCAAATTTTATCGAAATCCGTTCGGTGGTTTAGGCGTGAAAAGGTAACATACAGACAGACAGAGTTACTTTCGAATTTATAATATTAGTATGGATATAAATGTTGATTGGATGGAGAGGGAGAGGAAGGCCAAAGAAGGATGTATTGTGTGAAGTAATATGAAACAGAAGGGAGTGACTGAAAGCGTGACGGTTGTCAGGGGAGAATGGAAGAAGAAAACGTGTTGCGCTAACCCCAAGTAACATGGGACTAGGACAGGAAGATGATGATGGTCAATGTCAACCTTATCGGTGACTGTCCCGTTGGTCTCCTGGTCGCAAGCGTGACTGCTGAGCCTGCGGTCCTAGGTTAGATTCCCGGGTCGGGCAAAGTGTTACTCGAGTTTTTCCACTGGGAATTTCTTAGTAACAACTCGGACTTTGGCAGTTGGGGGAGAGATACCCCCGTGACTCGGAAAGCACGTAAAGCCGTTGGCTCTGCACCTGATCTTTCTCCGGCGCGGCGGTGTCAGATTGACGTCCCATCGGACTATGAGAGTGAGGGAAGGGAAAATGCACTTGTGCTTGCGCATACACATTACGCATGTACACATAATATGTGAAAGAAAGAAAGAAAGATATTATCTTTCTCGCCGAAGGCTGGTCTCCGCTGAGATTGGTCGCTATGGCCGAAAATCGGTCTGGAGAACTTATTTATTTACCTTATCGGTGGGTTTGGGCGAGAGGCCGCTGCTGAACTGGATAATTTTCTGTGTGGTGGGCAGGAACTGTGAGCAGCCAGTGTACGGTGATCGGGCAGTCGAATCCGTGCCGAGGTTCGAAGAGTGTTCGAGGGCCACAGAGTACTCTTTGTCACCTCTCCTGGAAATCAATATGCCTTAAGTATAACCTAGAATAGGATGAAATGGTAGATGTTTTGGGCAGGGACTTAAAACAACGTTACGCGTAGTTCCGGTACCGATAATTTGTACCGTTCCACCAGGATCGTAACAAAATTAATTCCTTGGCAATAACGATACTGACAAACGGAATGTAATCTCAAACTGTTCACTAACAATATAAATCTCAAACTGTTCACTAACAATATTATCAATATATCGTTATTAGTATAACGATATAATAACGTTATTCATTTCGATACCCAACGTTGCTAGCTTCATGACTTTTATGATGCGAAAAAGACGAAAAAGTATGAAGATAACGTTACAAATGAATCTAACGTTATTACAAGCGATGTTACTGAAACTTATAATATTGTTCTACGAAAATAACGATTTTTTTTGTAACGTTATTGATATTTTTAGGTTTTAGTATCGTTACAAATTTTGAAACGTTATAGTATAACATTAGTGGTAGCGGAACGAAATTCATTTCGTTTTCTAGTCCCTCGTTTTTGGCATCCTTATAAAATGTATGTACTGACGCTAGTGTATAAGTTGTTTCTGTAATTTCAAAAAAATTGGATTGTTTGATCTGGGAAATAAATTATTATTAGAAGCAAGGAGTTGGCCAGCACATAAAGGCTCCTACAAACAGGCGCGACACGCAATATAATCGCGCGCGACACAAAGGCACAGCTCGTTGCGCGACTTGCGGTGGGGACTTGCATTGACTTGCATTGGGTCGCGCGCGATTTTGTCGCGTGACGCGCCTGTTTGAAGGAGCCTTAACTCCAATCTGAGTTTAAATACAACTCAACAGAGGATCACCTCTGTTTAGTTGTATTACTCTACTTATTCTTTATCTCCTGCATCAACAGATGATAAAGAGAATAAGTAGTGTAAAAACTTAAGAGGACCAGCGCCCAGCGGGGTAATTGCGTAACACAGTAAGAGGAGTAGCAATGGCTTTCATTTTAACAGTTCAACAACATTCATTGCGTTATTTTACGTTGTTGAGCCGACAAATTTTTCGAACATGCGAAGCAATGGATTAGCAATACCCTTCAAAATTATTCTGATTGAAAGTGTGTACGCAATTAGGGTGCAGGTATTAATATTCTAATGATTAATATTAATTACAATTATTGAAATGACAATCGGCTCATCGATCGTTCAGTTAAGGCGAGTTAAAACGCTACCTCCGGCTCCCCAAAATGCAGCGCGACATATTTATATACGATGCGCCGCCAACCATTTCACGAACATTCCATCAGCATTTCAACCGAAAAACGTCCACTGTTGGACATCGGCCTCCCCCAAGCACCTCCATTTCGACGGGTTCTATGCTTCTCGCATCCACCGGGTTCCTGCGGCCTTCACAAGGTCGTCGGACCACCTTGTGGGAGGCCTTCCGACGCTACGTCTTCCGGTACGCGGTCTCCACTCCAGAACCTTTCGGCCCCATCGGCCATCTGTTCTGCTAGCAATGTGCCCCGCCCTCTGCCACTTAAGTTTGGTAATTCTTCGGGCTATGTCGGTTACCTTGGTTCTCCTGCGGATCTCTTCCTTCCTTCTCCTTATTCCTGATTCGATCACGCAGGGTAACTCCAAGCATAGCCCTCTCCATTGCCCTTTGGGTGACTTTTAGCCTTCTTATAAGGCCCATTGTGAGCGACCACGTTTCAGTGCCATAAGTCATTACTAGCAACACGCACTGCCCAAAGACTTTCGTCTTGAGACACTCCGGTATGTGGGACGAGAAGACATTGCGTAACTTCCCGAACGCTGCCCAGCCGAGTCGGATTCGACGATTGACCTCTTTCTCGAAGTTAGACCTACCTAACTGGACTGGAAAATTTCATACCACAGTATAAAATATTTGCAGTCGATCAACTGAATTAGTTTTTCTTAAGTTCTAATGTTTTTCCTTAGGTTTACATTTTATGGTTCCTACGGTGTAGTGAACATGTGTACTTAATGGGCGTTTTCACATTATCAGATAAATACACCATCCCGATACCGATATGTCGGCAGTTATACCTACACAGATTCGATATCGCTATATTATTTTGGCCAAATGATATTGGTGAAATTCGATAACCATCGCCACGCACCAAACGACCATAATACTATATCTAAAAGAAACTGAAAAGCTAAAAACAAGCCCATTTTAAATGAAATAAAAGTTGGAAGCAGGCTACCCCTACCATTTTTATTATATTTTCAAATTCAAATGGGTCCCGCCTGCTTCCAACTTTTATTTAACTTACAATGGGCTTATTTTTAGCTTTTCAGTTTCTTCAACTTAAGTTTTTTACCGCAGTCGGATTTTTAGATTTTTTTATATAACTTTTTTTATTTCCAGCTTTTTAGTTCACAAATGTAAAAGATTACGCAGACGACTTAGTTCTTGGTAGGTGTTTTTTTACGATTTGTCACTTCGAATTATGGCGCCAAAAACCGGCCATTTTTTTTTTCAATTTTGATATACCCAGTGCCACTCTCACAATTAAGACGAATCTAACGGCACCTCTCAAGTTGAAATCGATCAAGCCGTTTAAGCTACAGAACGTGCCAAAGAAATATACATACGTACACTCGAAAAACATAACCCTGAACCCTCCTTCTGGAGCAGTCGGGTAAAAACTAAAAATGATTTTTATTAAATACCTATTCAACAACGATACCCCACGTGACATTGTTGACTTTCATTTTTTCCATTTTCACACTAACGTCATGTCTTTAGTGACACTCGCCGGACCTAAGAGGAACCGATTGACGTGTGAATCATAAAAATCCGCCCAGGCGTTTGGTCTGTATAGTCTTTGAGTATTAAACCAACCGGAGACGCCACGAGTACTAATATCTATGCAAATAAGTCTGTCACTTTCATCGCGGGGGACGAGGGAACGCAATAATACACTAATGCAATTCGATCGCGTTGTTACGCACGCACACAAAACAAAAAACAAACACAAGCATAAACAATACGCACACATGTATATAACCGCTATGACCGGCGGTCTCGTACCTTTGGCAGCGGGGATCGCCTGACAATGGCGCCTCCAGTTGGTTTAATACTCAAAGTGTATAGTGCTTCAAAGGAACATACATACATTCATAGGCTGAGAAACACATTACCACTCCTTTGCGTCGCGCAGTCGGGTAAAATATTGACAGCTTCATAGAAGGAACAATTGCCATACTTTATTGTCAAGTGACGTACCTCCCTACTACTACAGGTAGTAATACCATACGTCATCGATGAACTTACTTTGTAACATGGGCACAGACTTATACGGTTATCGCCTAACCAGGCTATGTACAGACGCCAGCATATCAAGCTACCCGAAACTGTCAAATTTGCCCATCAACTTTGAACCTTATGATTTAGCGATAAAGTTAAAAATCTATTTAAAAAAATTGACAGATTGTAGTAGCTTGATGTGCTGGCGTCTGTACACACGGCGCTATATTTCAATTTTATCGTACACAGTAGTGACTTTGTATTCAAAACTGACAGTTCACACAGCCTATACTAAAAAATCACGGATTCTAGAATAAACCTTATGTTGTCAGCTATTCGAGAAATACCATTACGATTTTTATCGTGTTGTGTTAGTACTTTTGTTTGAAACAGCATTTTGTCGTAATTTTCATTTTTGTTGCCAGAGCTAAAGTTGTTTATATTATTACCCCCTTACTAACAAACATTGGTGGTGGTAGACTGGATGCGGAAGGCGGAGGACAGGGTGCTGTGGCGCAGTCTGGGAGAGGCCTATGTCCAGCAGTGGACTGCGATAGGCTGAGTTGATTGATTGATTGAACAAATATTGTAAGCTTTGTCTTCTTCTTTCGAAAGTCAAATTACTGACGACTAAAGAGAGAAATCGGTGTAACTATTCATCAAAATACGTTTATTAGTAAGGGGGCTAGTATACAGCCGACAACATTGTATAATATGTGTAATTGATATAGGATATGATAGTAGCGAAGACAGTTCGATGGAGAGTAAATATTGTGATATGGATGAAGAAGAAGAGAGGCTTAGAAAAATGTGTTTTATTAAAACTTCTTCATAAACGACGATAAATAAAGTTTATATGACTTGCACTTGACTATAATTTTATCGATAAAATTATACTTAGTCAAGTGTAAGTTGACTTTTCAATTAATTATAATTAGGTAATTAAATTGTAATGTGCACTATTTTAAGATGACAATTATATGTCATCATACCGCATAGAAATAATCACGATTTCGAAAACAGTTTTATGAATAACTATAATATTACGAGATATTTTTTGGAGCTGCCGTAATTTTATATATAATGTGTTGTACTTTTATTTGAACTTTTTTAACAACGGCAGGGAGAGCGAATTATTAAAATTTTTGACACAGGTCCATCCTCGGCGACACGTCCCGCAGGGCTCTGAGTGCGAGCCGATTTACATTTTATTGTGTTTGTTCAAAAATAATCTATAAGGTAAACAAAAATCCAACCGTTAAATTCCCTCTTAAATACGATTACCTCATGCTACATGCAATTTTCATATTATTTTGTGCTTTAATTAAGAAATAAAACGGAAAATGGTTTTGTAATCAACCCTGTTTCGGATTTTTTTTCCGTTTAACCAATTATGTAAAGAAAATATGTAATAGATACATCCTTGTTTGAGTTCCCTCAAAGAAGGATGTATCTATGACATTTTTTTTTTTCAGAATATGAATACACTAATTTGATCATTTAAAATTGATTCTTAAACAGGCAAATTCGGATAACCCCCCGTTGAGCACCTATAGACTGACAAATGGTTACTAACTCTGTAATCGAAACAACTTTCAATGGTATAGAATCCAGTGTTGCATAGGAGTTCTCAGAAACATCAGCTCCACCATTGTATTGTTGATTTTGTTGCATCACACTGAAAAAGCAATCCAATGTAAATTATCTCTATCTACTGACAAAGTTCAGCGATATAAAATCGGTAATAAAAATAATAGATATCGTCCTGATCGAATTTCAGCCACGGCAGCCAAGAAGGTACGCAGAAGATGTTATAAGTAACAAATGTGGGCGCAAAACACAGATAGTGTATAATATTACTTGCGTAAAAATAAAATCTATTTGCAAACTCTCATCAATCAATGCTGTAACTGTAAATGTAAGTACTAACTGTTCTTCGGTGCATTTTTTCTGTGCCAAGGTACGTCTCTCAGAGCGGGGTATTGATGCACTGTAATCAATAAGCTCGGTTTTATTCAATTACGAATATAATAAAAAAAATGCTTTTTCGGTCGTTCTCAAGTGATACTTAATCTTTTATACTTGCGGCAATTGATTTTTATTTATATAGATAGATAAGCTAAGTGACCGTACTGTTTTGCTTAACTGTAACCATAATTCTTTTGCTTTATGACATTTGCCCCCGTTCATGAAGATCCGTAAATATTGACAGCTACGTATGAAGGAACAATTGCCGTACTTTATTTTCAATTGTAATGTCCCTACTACTACAGCTATAATTTATCGAATCTATTGTTCTAAAATCTAAGACAACACTGGATAACACAGTACTAATTGTTGGCCCCGGTCAGGTCGGATTGCCGTTCCTTCGGACTATTTCACAAAAAAAAAAAAAAAAAAAAGCATCATAGGTTTAATATTCTAGACAGAATTCTGTGGAAAAGGGAGAGGGGGCGGCCTTTGCCCTGCAGTGGGGCAATACAGGCTAGTTAGATTAGATTAGGATACTATGACTAAGACGCAGAGACTTGCAGCATAAAATCGATAAAAATATAAACAATCAGGAGAAGTGGCAAGTGGGCGTGTCTGTGTCCACGCGTAATGTTCAAAATGCTCATGTAAAAAAACGATACCATTTAAAAATAAATACATCTTACCAATATTCAATGATGTGTACGGGATATCTATTATCTTAATAAACTACCAGAAGACTTGCAAACGTTATACAAAACGAGTTCGAAAAGTTAGAAGTACTAAGCAAAACGTTTCCTTACACAAAATTGCTCCTAATATATTAAGTATTTATGTATAGTATTATTATAAAATTATTGATAAGAACGGCTCGCCAACATGCAGATAAACCCTGAGAGGTTTTCATTGTCTCTAAAACTAAATGTGAATTAGGTTAAGTTTTTAGAAATTAAATAAATAAATAGGCAAATGGCCGTCTCCGCGAACTAGTGTGCTTTCGACCGTGATCGTGTTATATTAGAATGCCGTGCTGTTCAGTGGTTTCTTGTAAAAACCGAAGCCAAAACAAAAACTTTGTACCTTATGGAATCACTTACCATAATATGTAAAGTAAAAGTGCGCAGTGCTGCACAAGTGCACACCCCTACCCTATTGCAACTTAAACAAATATCAACTTTATTTCAATGATAATTAAGTTGATTTCAGAGTGACTCGCACTATTGACAAAGTTATATGTTTGAATTTGAAGCATAAACTGAACTTTATTGTGTCGGATTTACAATTATTTTACTATATTTGTCTTTAAAATCACGAAAAACAAAAAAATCGTAAAATATTTCATGCTTTTACTACGCTATTTTTGTTTTCGAATATCGCAGCGACTGTAATATTTTTGCAGTAAATACATTGCTCCTTGGCCACTAAAGCCTCGTATCCACTAGGCAACATCTGGCGCGCGACATGTTGCACAACATGTTGCTCAACATGTTGAAAGTTAGCGCGGAACTTTTGTTTAGCAACGTTGTCTGCCTACGCATGATCAGTCGTCGACAACATGTCGCCAGAGGAACTAGTGTTGATTTCAGCGGCGGAGGCTAAGTATAATTTTATCGAAAAATGCATCAAAAAGAAAAAAAAACACGTTGGGGGGTTAGAAATTACTTACAAAATAAAGAAAATATATTCAGTGATCTCCGTGTGGTTGATGGCTCTTTTACGAATTTTACCCGAATGAGTACTCGTTCGTTACACCACACGGACATTTCTGCGCGTCACGTCTCCACTCGACAACATTTGATGCTCAACTGCATGTTGCACGGTAACAAACAACAAGCCGCGCGTCATATTGCGCGCCAGCTGGCAACGTCGCGCGCTGTTGTGCAACGCTGCCGAACATGTTGAGCGTCCCGTGTTGCGCGTCAATTGTTGCCTAGTGGATACGAGGCTTAACTAATTATGACGCTAAATGGCTGGACAAGCAATTTAAAAATCACAATGTCGAGCATCGAGTACGGCCGCTGTCTCTTGCGGCGAGTTAGTGATGAGGTTGTGAAGATCCGCTAACTAGGCTGCTATCGACAACAATGTCGATTGCCCAACGAATATATTGGTATTATAGTTTTTTTTTATTTTTTTTTACCGTTTTAACCCGCTTGGAAGACCTGAAAAGATGACGTTTATATCCGATTGGAAGACCCTCGAGAAGATGCAAAATCATGTTTGAATTTACTTAATGTTTTTACCCACATTTTATTTATCTATCTATACAGGGTTATTGGTTAAACATTAATAACCTCTTAAGAGGTCATTATACTCATAATTATGAACAACTTTTACTATGGGACCAAACCTGGAATTGCGAAAAATAAATCAGCTGTTCCCCACATTTATGTTCGTATAACTCGTCAAAATGTAGAAAACAGCTGATTATTTTTTCGCGATTTCAGGTTTGGTCCCTTAGTAAAGTTGTTCATAATGATGAGTACAATGACCTATTAAGAGGTTGTTATTGTTTCACCAATAACCCTGTATATAAAAGGAGAAACTGACTGACTGACGTATCAGCGCACAGCCGAAACTACTGGGACTAGGAATGTGAAAATTTTCACACGGCTTCCTTTTATAATGTAGTGGAGCACTAAGAAGGGGTTTTTGGAAATTCAACCTTTAACGGGGGGTGGGGGATTTTGTTTCTATGAAAAATCTTATTTCTTGAGTTAATAAACTTGGCACAAATACTTATCTAAGTAAATTATAAAATTATTATTATTTTAAAATTTAAGCCTGGTTGACTCTGAAGTGCTGTGCTTGACCGACGCGGTGAACGCCTGGAAAGCGGCTTGCCCGAATAAAGATCGGCCCGTAAACCCATCTTCCCAGAGACAGTGGGATGAGCCGCTCTGCAGGTTGGTACGGAATAATCTTATCGATACGTCCACCAATACTGCTGAGCGTGCCCGCCTGCTGGCTGCTGTGGGTGAGTGGGAGTCAGGGCTCTGTCTTCAAGCAATACCGTCACCTAACATAGGCACTATGGTGGGTGACACCACCTTCCAGCTCGCTACCTGTTTGCGGTTGTGCGCTTCTTTCGGGGCCCCGCATCGCTGTCAGTGCGGTGAAGCTGTCGACTGCCTCGGACAATATGGCCTATCCTGCAGTAGGAGCGCAGTCCGGACTCCGGATAGCACGGCACGCCAGCATTAATGACATCATTCGTCGTGCTCTTGTCACTGCCGGGGTGCCAACTATTTTAGAACCCAACGGCCTGCCACGCGACGATGGGAAGAGACCAGACGGAATGACCATAATGCCCTGGAATTTAGGCAGACGTTTGGTGTGGGATGCAACATGTGTGTCGACACCCTTTGTGCCATCCCATCTTCCAGTACGGTGGACTGTGCAGGGGCGGCTGCTGCGGGTGCAGAAAACCTCAAACGGCGAATATAATCCAACCTGATTGGGACTTATATGGCCGGTTGCAAGTGTCGTTTGGGGTTGAAACACTGGGGCTATGGGGTCTGAGTACTCCCTTGGTTTCTCGAGATATCGCCAAGCGATTAGTCGACTCATCAAGTGACCAGAGGGCTGGCCTATTTCTTGGCCAAAGAATTAGCATCGCCATACTACGTGCCAATGCTGCCAGCCTTTCGGGCACTGTTCCTGTTGACAGCGATGCGGACGAATTTTTATGGTTATCCAAATTTGCCTGTTTTAGAATCAATTTTAAATGGTCAAATTAGTGTATTTAGGTCCTGTTAAGGGTGGATGTACATTTTCGTAGCCGAGATTATTTACAAGAAGTAAAGCGCCTGCCGTTCCGAAAAAAAAAATCCATTGTAAAAAGAAGACAAAAGTCACGTGGAAGACGATTGAAGAAAAAAACAAAAGACGGACGAAGAAATATTTCACGACTGCATCGCCGCAATGACGACGAACGACGCGGCAAGCTGAAGCTGCTGCAACAATGACTTCCACGTTCCACTTGAGCGCGGAGTCACTGCCCAAGTTCAGCGGGTGCAGCACAGCACGTATCCAGTGACGCGATGGGTGGAAGGCGTCGAGACCAGCGACGTGATCTACGGATGGTCGCCTCTCCAGCAAGTACTGGTGGTACAACGGGTGCTCACTGGCACAGCAGGACTATGGCTACGGGCGGAGCGACCGTACAAGTGCCGGGAAGACTTAAAAACAGCCGTAAGTAAAGAATTTCCGGACGTGGTACGTGAAAGCAATCCATGAGATGATGACCAACCGAAGAAAACAAAAGAATGAATCTTGCTTGGATTACCTACCTACCTACTAGCGATGAAAGAAATGGGAAAAGGGGGTAAGATGAGATAAGATTAAGTCGCGATCCAAAACGTGGTCGACGGCAAAGTGGACTCCGAAGTGTACAAAACGACGGATGTGTTATACGGCGTAAGAACGTACCCAAAACTTAAAGAAAAGTTAAAAATTTACGAGACCAAGAAAAACATTAAGATATTTGCAGAATAACTTATGAATATAAAAATAAATGTAATTTTATACTTGAAATGTTCTCTGGTGAGCAGCAGCATACGTCCTACTAGATCTGTGGTCGACACTCCCGCAGTCCTCTGCACTTCCCTGAAAACAATAATCAAACGCATTAGAATTGTAATATAGGTCGGTGAGACAGGTGCATCTCATATTATGGAGGGGGGGCTCAAAAGAAAAGATTAGTAACGAAAACTGATTAGTAACTTGGCAAATCAGACGAACCTCTATGCCAGACGGAAAAAAAGTTATATTATACAAGATATAACAAGAACCTTCACGTTGCTGTCATCTACGTATTCTGTACATAAACTTTGTGTAAAAATAATTGCTGCGGAAACTACTGTTATTTTTGGTCTGAAAATTTGTTGTTTACGGTGGTGTGCGACGTAACTCACGCAAAATCAATGTTTTGCGTGAGTTACGTCGCTAACGATTAAAAAACATAAAAAAGTTAGGAACCTTCAATATCTCCGTAACCAGAAGGTTCCCGGGGTCAACAAAAAAAAAAATCATAATAACGCGAAGAACATGTGATTTTCCGGGTGTATCTATGTATAGGTACCATTTTATCTTTGCAAAAGCAAAACCTAAAAATGGTTGCTGAGAAAAGCAACCCATTGATATCGGAGTTCAAAAAAGGAAGAGATTATGGTATTCGGAGAGTGTTTTTTTTTTTTTGCAAACAAACTAGTTTTTACCAGCTTGCTTGTAACGCGTTAGTTACAAAGTCGGGTTAGTTACACCATTTATAACTCGAGAACGGCTGGACAGATCTTTATGATCTTTGATTTTTTGGATTTGCCTCCGCCCCGAATAGCAGAATAACTATTAAAACACGGGAAACATTCACGAAAAAAAATTATGAAGATAATTCTCATACATTTTGTGTTTTGATTCTGAGGCAGTACGAAGTTCATCGGGGTCAGTCTAGTTTGAATTAAAAGCTACTGAAATTTTATGCTACTAACTCATTTAGTTGGAAACCTGTTTCATATATGTAATTTACTCAGTTCATCCTTGTGAGTAGAGTAGTGAGTTATAAATAACAGCAGTAAGTTAGAATCCTGTTTTATTGCCATCATTAACACGGAGGTAGTTCCTTGCATGTTTTGTGACGAAACTTTTGAGGTGATATTTCTTTTTACGGCCTATCGAGGCAAGGAACTTTCCGTGCAAATGAGCCTTTGAATTCAAATATTGTGAGAAACGCGTGTTTAACGGAATTCGTTAAATAGGTATACAATGACTGGCGAAATCTGGATAATGTTATGTATTTCGATTTTTTTTTAAACATTTGTTTTTTTTGTTGTTAGGTATTACAATGAATTTTTGATTAGTAAACAGGATATACTGAACCTCTATAATCAGCATAACATCAAAATATAACAATAAACTCATCATCTGCCTAGCCTTTTTCCAACTATGTTGGGGTTGGCTTCCAGTCTAACCGAATGCAGCTGAATACCAGTGTTTTAAATGGAGAGACTGCCTATCTGACTTCCACAACCCAGTAACTGGGTAATATGATACCCCTTAGTAAGACTGGTTGTCAGACTTTCGGGCATCTGATGACCTGTAAGTGTAACGGTGGTCAAAGATCCACAATGTCAATGACAGCTGGGACCAACAGGGTCTTGTTATGTAAAGATGGTCACCACTTCCAGGGACCAACCGCAGCAAGTGTAGCTTATTTCAATCAACCCATGCATGCGGCTGTTATTATATCAATAAACTGATAAAAAATGTGTTCCATTGTAATTTGTGAAGACAAAGATGTACATTTTTTTTAACACCTTTTTGAATATTTTGACCTAATGAAATCCTGCTCATAGTTCTTAATGATGAGGGAAATGATATATGGATATTTTCGTGATCATATAGGTAAGGAAAACTGTGTCTTACTAATAATAAACAATGCTGTATTGTATCATAGAAATAGTTATTGTTGTAGGCATACAAAGGAGCCAAACTACAAGAGGTGCATTTACAAAAGAATATATTTCAGCAGCTATTTATGTAATACATACTCAACTCTATTTAATTGATGGATGAATTTAATTTACAATGAAATAAGTTAGTCCTGGTTTTGATTGAACAAAATTTGTTAAATTCCAATTTTCCTCATATCATTTTGAACTGCCCAAAGCCATAATACTAAATCTCTGCCTACTCTTTTGAAGAAACATGTATGATGTTGTTATGGTATGATATTTCATTTCAGTGTTCCATAAAGCTATGTTAAACCACAACATACAATACAAATTTTATTGTGTTATAAAGTGTGAAATGCCAATTTTCTTTCAAGATTGTGAATAGGTTATTAAGTTTTAGTACATAAACGTTTTTTATAGAGCTAGAATTACCTGTAACGGCCAGCTTTTTTCACCAAGTGATATGTATCAATTCCATCGGCAGTCACTGTAATGTCATCTGAAAAAATTAAGGATTTTCATGTGTATATATGTATATTATTCAATAACAAAAAAAATTGAGAAATTCTGTCAATATTGTTGTTATTAATTGTCTTTTAGTCATATATTATTAGCATGCCTGATGAATCTTCAATTAAACTCAGAATAGTTAGAAAATAATGGTTTGTTATTTTATCTAATCAGTTCTTCACACATAATTGGAATAATTATAAGATTATCGACAAATGATATAATTAGAATGAGTTTCCATTTTATACAGTGTAACAAGTTTCATGAGAAACTAAAACAAAATGTAGACAGTAAAAATGCAACAAAAATTGGTTTCAAGGTATATAAACATGAGAAGAATAATTTTATTAATTATTTGTATTTTTTGCATGAATATTGAAGGTGGGAGAAGTATTATAATAACTGTCCATGGCTTACAACAGTCTTAAATAAGTTTCATTTAGATTTATTTACAAAATCTTTGGTGTTGGCACATTTATTCTGGTTGTACATAACTAAATGAACAAAATTATTTTATAGCATGAGTGTAATAACTAGTACAAGTAGCGGCACGTAAGTTGGCAAGAGTTTTTGTAGTGGGGGAAGTTTGCGCACGCACAATTTCATACATTTTTATATGCGCGAACTTCCCCCACTACGAAAATCTCTTGCCAAGTTACGTGCCGGTAACTATAATCACCCTAATGCCGGTTCTCAGTAAAACTGTAAAATGAATTACCTCCATGCACACAAAAATCACACTGGTACTTGTCCAGAGTCTCAAGAGTGGTGACATAGGGTGCACCTTCCACCACCTGGTCAACCCATTTGATGGCACGCACCATTTTGTATCGTTCTTCCTGTGTGAACACAGGAGGACCCTTGTGCTTCGAGATTTCTTCATCTGTATGTACTCCCACAATCAACACATCACCCAATGCTTTTGCTTGTCTCAGCGAATTTGCGTGACCGAAATGCACCATGTCATAACTGGAATCAGAAATCCATACCACACTGTGATCCCGAGACGAAATTATTTGGAGAAAATCATGTGTACACAGCGATTGCAAACTGAAAACGTTCGCGCCGGATGCTTTGTAATTATCCCACACTGTGCTACTGCTCATTCACGTCAATTTATGAAAGTATATCAAGAATTTCTGGCGAGAAATACTAATGCGACTGAATGTTAACATCGGAACTACTAGTGTGTAATGTTTCCAATTACCAAGCACGAAGACATGAAGTAAAAATAAAAACTCGATATTACTCACCAGCCATCACACCACACACTAACTTGTTTTTTATTTTCGTTGTTTTCACCCATCGTTAAACAGTCTGATTTTATTGAAACCACAGACGGGTTGTACCACCTTTACAATTATAATTTTTGGTAATTGAATTAAAACCGAAACTGATCGCTAGACTCACAGTACCTCCGCCCCTCGAAAGATTCACGAAACAACTGATAAAAACAAGCTGTCAAGCTGTCACAATTTCATTCGGCCTCAGACGTCATGTGTCAAAATGCGAATACTGGTATTCTCGGTATATAAACAGATTGACAGCGTCTGGCAAAACAAACTTTTTTCAAAGGTTTTTCTATCATTTACATACATAAATATCTCAATGTACTATTTTATAAATAAATACCTATGTTTTGGGTATTACAATTGATTGAATGAAACCGCCGTGATAAATTATGCATGCATAAAAAGTTGGCAAAGACGAATGATGAAGGAAGGAGGTATGATAAATGGTCAAATGCTGGTGGTGGACTGGTCGTGTTAGTGGTGTATCATGGATGAAGCATGGATGGCAGTTCTTTTGATCTTAACTTTCATGCTTACAAAGGTAGAAATGGGTGGGTAGATGAATTCTTACTCTCAGTACTTTCTTTTTTAAAGATCTTCCATTTTTAAAAGGACCATGGCCCACAGAAACATATTCAGTTTTGATCAACTGGACCAGCCAGCAAATAGGTTTAATGTAGGTTTGTACCAGCTGACCTCCCTGCCCATCTAATCTTAGCATAGGTACCTATTAGTCTGTAAGGTTCGCTAGTTTGGGTTAAATGGTGATAGGCTAGTTGGGACCGAAAGCAAACCTAAGTTTGCAGAAAGTCTATTACTATTTATTTCGAAATTTTCGATTTGCTCGTCAAGTTTCAAAATCCAACGAAGCTCTAACTCAGGATCAGAAGCTCATAATTATCACGACGCGTAGTTGCGAGCGAGCTCCCATAAAGAGCTCCGTTCAAATTCGAAAACCCAGATACGAATCGCCTTAGTTTTAATATAAAAATGTCGAACACCTAATTAGGTTTATATTGGAACCTAGAACCTAATGAATCTACTAGTACTGAGACTACGCACTTTGAATTAACGACAAAATAATTGTGGCGGGAAACTTTTATTTTATCTCGAGAAGTAGATACAAGATAACCATTGAGTAATGTTTGGTCTCGTTTCTTTAAGTAGTATCTATATTTAGTTTATACGTCCACACATGTAATAAATCTAATAAACAACGTGTAGCGTAAATCATGACAGTATGGTAGTTATACTGTTTATCTAATCGTAGCAAGAAATATAATTGGTTCATTTGAATCACGCCACTGTGAATGACGAAAACAAAACGATTTTGTTAGCGTTTGGACTTTGGTTTCGCCTGACTGCATATAGTGGGGGAGTGAAGACGAGCACGGGTTACAGAAGTTATCTCAATCTTCCGATTTACAGGTCGATGACATTTCTTCAGTAACTTACCTACTTATTATCAAGTTTTTTTCAGTTATTTTTTTTTTTGGTGTAGATTCATTTTCAACCTTAGGTCATTATAACTTGCATCATGCTTAATTGCTTGGTCAATCAATCCAGCCCCTGCCTATCGCAGTTCAGTGCTGAACATAGGAACATACGTGATCGATTACCTACCACAAACTATGTAGGACTTACTTATCTAATAGCATTACTGTTATAATCCGGAAGCGTCCTAAGATACCTACCTAATCTACCACACGTAGGCACATGAGTAGACAAATGTCAACTTTGTGACGTAGGTACACATTACTATGAGTAAAATGCAGCATGTTTTATTGTTAGATAAGTTCGATATCAAAATGAGTGCGTCTAACAACCTTTTATCTGATAATAAGAAATCAATCAAATAACTAGCGCATTGGAGTGGGTTATAGTATTAACGATTGTAGGTATACGTAATGTTCTTATCTGAGTAGGTATCTAAGTATTGGTTCTGATTACTTAGGTACTAATTTGATTTAATCTTGAATTTCTTACTCATCAAACGATGAAATGATTGTTCTAGGTAGGTATCCCTCTATTGTTGGTAGATTGATATCTATCCTAAATAAAGGTTCACGTAATCTATTTAGGTAGGTAGTAGTACCTACTTAGGTAATAGACCGTAATAAGACTATTACAAAACAAGGTTTTTCTTTAGAAATGGTTTAAATTGTCGAGTCAGTTTTTGAAATATGAACCTATCAGTACCTAATGGAATTAGAGTTCTTTATACAAAACTAACTGCTCCGATTCTAACTAGTCCGATTCTAAGTTGTCACTGTTGTATTAAAAGCTTTACCTAAGCCGGAATAAAGTTCGAAATACAAATACCGGCTCGAAGGTTTAGTCTCAAGCTAAAGTTAGATCTTGTTTTGAAATAAGACCGTTAGGTTTTTCTAGTTCTGTGTTTTTCACGTTTGGTGATTGTCAATTTCAACTACCACGACGATAATAAAAATGAAAACACTAGGTAATGTACTTATATATTTATTCAATCTTTAGCATCGGCAACACCTCCATTTGTGATGGCAAACGTAGCTTCACTCTCAGGCAAGTCAGGAGAGTCGTATATTTTAGCAATTCGGTTTTCTCCGCGCCCCTTCCTCAAGGATATTCTAGTGGTGGACGCATGTGCGAGAATATTGCCTCCTATGGGTTTTTTGGGGTCCACTTGAAAGGACAGTGTTGCTCCAGGATCTGATGTCATTTGATTTGTTATGAATACTGCGACGTTGTATTCTTCTGAAATCTACAAGAAAAATATACTTACTTATCACAAAATTTAAATGAAACCCTTAATATTAAAAGCTGTGTTTAAAACTAAGGAACCAAAGTCTTAGGTATCTGTTCCGCATATTATCGATATATCTCTGCAACATCAAGGAGTACCTATACAGGCTGTAAAGAGACACATCACAGTCATACTAGCCGTCAACTACGCATTCTGTACATAGGTACATACATCAAACTAAGTAACTTTGCACAAAAATAATTGCTGGGAAACGATTTTTGGTGTGAAAATTTGCTGTTTGAAGTAGTGCGCAATGTAACAGACGCAAAACAATGTGCTTATGGGTGCATGCAACGGTATGAGAGTCGTGGGAGTGTTTTAAAGTTTTGTTAAAAAACGTTAGTAAAAGTTGCAATTTTGACTTTCAATATACCTACTTATCTCCGTAACCAAAAGGTATGGTCCATGACCATTACAAAAAAAAAACCGGGCAAGAGCGTGTCGGAGTCGCTCACCGAGGGTTCCGTGACATCCAGGTTTGTGCATAAGGTTTATGTTTATGAAATTAATTTTTTTTTTTTATATTTGAGTTGGTTGAATAAAAGGTAAATTGCGGCTTACGATTTATGACGTATTAAAAAAAAACTACTTACTCTCTTAATCTCGTTCAAACTAATTTTCGGTGAAAGTTTACATGGTATTGTACATCATATATTTTTTTTAGTTTTATCATTCTCTTATTTTAGAAGTTACAGGGGGGGGGACACACATTTTACCACTTTGGAAGTGTCTCTCGCGCAAACTGTTCAGTTTAGAAAAAAATGATTTAAGAAACCTCAATATCATTTTTGAAGACCTATCCATAGATACCTCACACGTATGGGTTTGACGAAAAAAAATTTTTTTTGTTTCAGTTCTAAGTATGGGGAACCCCAAAATTTATTGTTTTTTTTCTATTTTTGTGTGAAAATCTTAATGCGGTTCACAGAATACATCTACTTACCAAGTTTCAACAGTATAGTTCTTATAGTTTCGGAGAAAAGTGGCTGTGACATACGGACGGACAGACAGACAGACAGACAGACGGACAGACAGACAGACAGACGGACAGACAGACAGACAGACAGACATGACGAATCTATAAGGGTTCCGTTTTTTGCCATTTGGCAACGGAACCCTAAAAATGATTACAATCACGGGAAGTACAGTCGAATTCTATAATACTTATTGACCATTGCCTATATATTTTTGATTCATGAACATGAATCAAAAATATATAGGCAATGGTAAATTTCATAAAACTCTACACAGCTTTGCCTCAATGAATTGTAAACAATCTGTGACATCATAAATATGTGTTGTACATTAAGTATATCAATAATATTGCTATCAGACAAATACTCTCCCGTTGTTCTTATTATTTAGCGCAAAGTTAGGTTCACAATGTTCATAAATATAGAATCTTGCAATTTTTCTATGAAAAATATCTTGACAATTTGACATGTCTCGAATTCTTTGAACAATCTCTTTACAGAAGTATATCCATTGACTTATAGATACTATTGAGTATACCCTATTGGAGGTAATATTTTTCTTTGAAACAAATTCAATTTGAAGTCGTAAGTTATGAACATAAGACACCCTTCACGCAACATTGCATTATTACTCGTACCAACTCGTAGGTAGGTACTTCTGCTTCGGCAAGCAAAAATAAATTTAATGGTAAAGGCATTGACTTATTTAATAATAATCATTGGATAAAGGCCATTTAGTTTATATAATATGATAAATTGATAACATTTTATTGATGTCTAAGTTTGTATAGAACTATGTACTTATATGATCATTTTAACGCTTACAATATTTTGAAACATTGTCACTGCCAATAAATTATTGAACTCGAATGTACAAGTGACTCTCGGCTTCGTTATTGTGTCTTTTACACCGTTATTAATAGGAATTTGTAGGACTTGTCTGTGCGCGTCTAGTGTTTTCCCCCCAATCTCCCTTTAAGGTAGTTTAGAATTCAAAAAAATTACGAACGTTATAATTTACTTAGGTATTTGTGCCAAGTTTCAAGTTCTACTTATACCATTTTTTTTGAGTTAATCAAGCCACTCACTAAAATCCCCTTAAAAACCGAATTACCACTTTTGGTCCCGTCAGGGGTCAATTTTTGAAAATCCCTTTATGCTTATTATTGATTATTTTCTGTCAAAAGTATTAATAGGTAGGTACCTACCTACTGAGTTTCGACTTAATCGGACCGCGCGTTAAAATTCTTCCACATAAACTTTAACACCCCAAAACCCCTTTGAGAGGTAGTTTTGATAAACTAATAATGATAAACTTTATTACTTGCTTAGGCAAGTAGGTATTCTTGCGAAGATAAGATTTTTCTTAAAAACTATCCCCGCTTTTCTTTCCCACAGGGGTGGAATGTGTTGAAAGAATTTCGTGAAATCGTTTGGGATGTGTTCATTACTTGACTCATTGTTTATACCAATTTTCGAGTAAATCAAGCCACGCAGTAAAATCCTCGCCAGTAAAATTAACTAGATACCCCTTTTTCACGCAGTTAGGGGTAGATTTTCCCGGGTCAGCGGGATTGTCCGAAAGGGTTACCGCTGGCCCGGAACATAAAGGGCTAAGGAAGGAACACGGGTGGGTTTTAGTCAGTAAGAGTCTGACACTCCCTTCCGCTCCACCCAGAGCGGGAGGAGTCATTTGATGATTTCCCATCATCAAAAAAAAAAAAAAAAAAAGGGGTAGATTTTCGAAAAACCCTGATACTTACACGTTATTCTTTATGTTTAGTTTTATGTACTTACCTATTTAAGAACTTACTTACTGAATTTCGAGTTAATCGGTCAGCGCGTTCTTCCATACAAATTTTGACACCCCCAAATCCCTCTTTTCAATCATAATTTACTTAGATAAGTATTCGTGCCAAGTTTCAAGGTTATTAACTCAAGGAATAAGATTTTTCATGCCAACAATATCCCCCTTTTCAACCCCTTAAAGGTTGAATTTCATTTCAAAAACCCCTTCTTAGTGGATAATCTTGATTATTATAAATAGTCTATTGTCCAATAACTGCTCAACAAACGTGGTTTGGTTTGGACGTCGAAAACCGGATGCATGTTTATCTATTGAGACCAAACGAGCCAATCTTGGTGCGCCGTGATCTTGAACTCGTTTGTACCTACATAACACGAGTTCTTTAAAAATTGATGCATATAAATAAAGCGCATAAAATTACGACGCAGTATATAATTGCGTGGCTCAAAAGCTATTTTATGAGTCTATGACAAAGGCGCAGTTCATGTAAGACAGAATCGTAACTTATAAAATGTTAGGCAAAATAATAAGAATTTTGCATATGGACGGAATGGACTCTCGATGGAAATTTGTCTCATTAATTCTTTCCTTCAAACTTCGGCATTATCTAAACGCTACCTTGGAGCCGAGCCCAATTTTCTTGTTTGTTCCGTCCATGATGAGACACGTGATGAGACACTGGCGTACCTAACTGCGCAATTTGGGGCCCTCAGCAATTTTTATCTATCAGGCACTTCGAAATAACTAAACTTATTGGCGTTCATTTTATGTAACATCCTATTTCTGCCAAGCTATGCAGTGTACCGGTTTGAAGGGTCCAGTGCCTACATGCAGTGCCGGATTAGCCCATAAGCAAATTAAGCAATTGCTTAGGACATCACGTCTCGGGGGGCACCATAAGGCAGAAACGGCACCGAAACAGTATTTGCTAGCACATGAATGGCAAGGCTGTTTATCAGCAAGATATTACAAGACCCAAAAGTCACTCTAGAGATGTGCGCCAATCTTTACAAATCGCTCATCGATGTTTTGGAAAAATACGAGGCAACTTGTGGATAGGAGGGCCTGCAGGCGTGGATTGCTTAGGGCATCAAGTGTCTTAATCCGGCACTGCCTACATGGACATCATGAAATGAGACATTTCACTTTTAGCCCTGTCTCAGGAATGAGAACGCACCTGTGATGCCGCTGATATGGTGGGCCGCCTATTTGACCACTTTTAACTTTACCTACCAAACAGAAAAAAATATCTGGAAAACAAAAAAGTAGTTTAAAGCTTTATAGCTAACCTTTTGCAAGCGTGAGAGAACTTGCGCTAGTTTCTGCTGTCTGTCAGCCAACTCGCCGCGCCCAGAGAAGTCGACTCGAAATAATGCCATGATCGAGTCTATTATCAGAAGCTTGAACAGGCCCGCCTCTTCGTGGAACTTCGCTGCTACGAAGTCTAGAAGTTCCGCCTGGTAAAAAAAAAAAAAGTATGTAATTGTACTGTCACCAAAGAAAGTCTCTTCTTAATCGGCGGGGTAATTGCGTATCACACTAACAGTAGCAATGGCTTTCATATTGACAGTTCAATAATATTCATTGCGTATCTTAATTTGACAGGACTAAACTAATATTTATCTTCTGTCCTTTTCTTAATGTAATAGAAAGAAAAAGATGCACTGAACTTAAATTTAGTTTAGTTTGTGAATGTGTTATGCAAATAGGGTGCGGATTGTAATAAAATCTCCTTGCATTTGATAGCCCAACTCTTGAGGAAGGCTATTATAGGCCTATATATAGGGTCAGGTGGGCTACAGTGAGCCAGTGGTACACAGAGAATCGGTATTATTATATTCAAAACTAGTTGTTACCGGATTATGAAACCGACACGTAGCAATGTGTTTCGTTACGTCTCCCTCACTCCCCAATTGAGGGCGAGCGCCCGTTGTAAGCGGTCGTGTGGTACGACGATTTGTGTTTTCCCGCGCAAAAAGTAAAAAATAGGTAAGTTTTGCTTTTCTTCTTCAAGGTCGTGTTTTCTGAGCTTTTCGTACCATATTTTATATACATGTTAAGTCACTATCTAGCAATAATATGGTTATTATGTTTTAAACATATTCCTTGATCAATTGCGTTTTTTCAACATCAAATGTCAAATAATGTAGGTGGTATACAGTGACTCAGTATTGCAGGGTACACAGTGAACCGTGGTTCAGTGTGTACCGCTTCATGGTTCATTGTGTACCAAAGTTCAACGTCAGATTAGTTAAATAGATACAACTTTTTTTGCTTCAGGATGGGTCGAACTAAGGCAGTGAAAAGAAAGATTGGGGGCATAGCAAGGACGATATGGTGCAAGCACTTCAGCTTATAAAAGATGGTGCATGCATACGCAGAACCGCTAAAGAGTGCCACTTGGCATATCCTACGCTACGGAGGTACCTACACTAAAAAAATCCAGTCGGATGAAAACACTAACTTAGTTCCTAATTACGAAGTCAATGCAGTATTTTCCCAGGACCAGGAACTAGTGTTAAAAGATTACATAAAACAATGCGCCTTAATGTTTTATGGGCTCGGGGCAAAAGAAGTTCGTCAAGTGGCATACCAAATGGCAAAAACCAACAAAATTAAAACACCAATATCTTGGGAAGCAAATGGAATAGCTGGAAAAGACTGGTTGCGATCGTTTAGAACACGCCATCAAGATCTTAGCCTTAAAAAACCTGAGCCATGTAGCTTAGCCTTTAATAGGGACAATGTTGAAAAATTCTTTTCAAATTTAAAAGAAGTTATGCAGCGACATCATAGCTTCGGTGATGGCATGCGAGTATATAACTTAGATGAGACATCAACAACAACTGTACAGAAGCCACAGAAAGTGCTAGCACCAAAAGGGTTTAACGTCTGTAATATTTGCCGGGTCAGCGGGATTGTCCGAAAGGGTTACCGCTGGCCCGGAACATAAAGGGCTAAGGAAGGAACACGGGTGGGTTTTAGTCAGTAAGAGTCTGACACTCCCTTCCTCTCCACCCAGAGCGGGAGGAGTCGTCTGGACAAGCTTTATGTTATCGTGATTAAGTTATAATTCTATTTTTTGTTTTTTCTTGACATTATAAGCAATAAACCTTCTTGAATAAATGAAAAAACTTTGTTTTAATGATGAATTTTTGATTGATGGCCGATTTACCCCAATTAGTCCAGTTAAAATATAACTTAACTTCGTTTTATTCTGATATGGTTCACTGTGTCCAACGGTGGTTCACTGTGAACTTCATCATGGATCAGTGTGTACCAAGGAGAGTACACAGTGAACCAATTCCCATTTTTTTTTAAACACTTAATAATGTTTAACCTGTCAGTTTTTGAGCTTAAATTTGTAAAGAAACCTTAAGTCCATTAGACACTAAATGGTATGTATGAGAAAAGAAAACGATAACTTTGAATTTGAGTACATGACACAACTTTGAATTTTTTGTGGTTCACTGTTGCCCACCTGACCCTAACATCACGCTACGACCTTCAGGAGCCACGCAAAAAGAAAATAATGTCGGACAGAACGCTAAGCGAAAACAAAAATAATAGCGCGGGCAGGCGATGCGATGCGATGGGGTAGGTCGGGGCAACAAGAAATTTCACGCGGACGAATAAAAGTATCTAAACAAAAGCGCGCACTCTTGCGACTTTTTACGAAAACTGTTAGTGAAAACGGGCATTGCTTTCGTTGGTGGCCTGCCCTATTTTTTTTTTGTTTCTACTCATAAAGGTATCATCTGCACCTGAAAATGAATGGTTAAATATTTATAGTGTTGTCAGTAAGTACTTCGTAGAGCCACTAACCTGATGTTCAGAGGTGTATGCCCTGGCGTATAGAATGTTATCTAGCATCGCAGTTTGGTCTAAATTGAATCTGTCTGCAATTGGCCGCAATCGGTCGGGTCGGCTGGAGTATTGTTAAGGAATTCGATATAATTAGGCTAAAATGCAACTGCAAAGATTGGTTAATGGTCGTAGGTAGCTGCAATAAAAGGGGCAATATTTCTGGCAACATGATTATAAGTATATTTAGGTAGGTACTACTGCAGTAAGGTTGTCTGCAAGGTTGGGTGGCTGCAAGGTTGTCTGCAACATCATTCAGGCTGGCAAAAAAATGATTCTGGCTGCATTCGATCACTCAATCGAATTTAGAATCAATTTCAACATTGTAGCGGCGCTTGTGGGTAAAATAAAAGTTTTGTAATTGGCGCGTAAAGTAAAAGTGAGCACGTGCTCTTGAAATAATAGCTAAAATTCAGTATTGCTACGCCGCCGCGGCGTATCTTTCTTGGTAGGTACGTACCTAGATACTCTAAGAGCGCGATAGCTCTATAAAGTTAGCCTCGATTTTATTTTGAAAAAACGAATACAGAATTTACATTGTTCTTAGGTAGGTAATAGGTGTACTAATTATGACTTTATTCGTTCGTGCTCGTCAATTGGTATGACGCAATAAGCAGCTACTCTAACGTATGAGGAAATACTTATTAATGAATGGAGTCATCGCCTCATGAATATGAAAATATAATATGGTTTTCTAATGATAAATTTAAAATAAGTAATCCGTACGATATCCACGTAGGTATCTTTGTTCGATATGCAGCAACTTTTAGAATCAAATTTAAATCATTTGGTTTTTGTATTTTGGAGTTTTTGATGTAGGTATCTATTTAAAACCATTAAATATATATGTACATAATACTAACAAAATATGGACATTTAAATAGTCTGAATTAAATATAAATACCTACCTATTTTTTTGCATTTCTATGATTAAGTAGTTCCCAGAATTTGATCCTTATTAGGGACACTATCGAGTGGTGTACCTAATAATACAGTGTGTTTGTTTATCAAAATCAACGGGGTCGATTCCTGGCTAGAAATATTGATTTTTCAAAAATCCAATGATGCAAATTTAGTTTTCATCAAAATCGAGCCCGCGACTCCTTTGAGTACTTTTCGCTATTCCTCATAGTTTCGGATTTGGCCATCCACGCCCACTTGAAAAATTCACCCTGTAGGTATAAGTAGGTAAGAAAATGGTTCGAAAAAAAAGTTGTTTTTTTAGGAGTGAGGAAAATATCGTAAGCAATTTTTGAGTAGGTATGAATGTGGACGGCTATAAGAGTAGGGGAAGACCAAAGAAAAATGGATTGTGTGAAAGACGATAAGGCTAGAAAGAGGGTGACTACCGACGACTAACAGAGAAGTATGGAAGAAAAAGAAATGTTGCGTCGACCCCAAATAGATCAAGATAAGGGCAAGAGAATGATGATTTACCTACCTAGTTGCTTTTTTTTAATGAAAAACCGCAAGTTAACTTTACGCTGTGCAGGTAACTTGGTGCAGTGCAAGACAGTGCGGGTGGAGTGCCGCGGTGAGGCCATTCGTAACGTTACAGTAGATAACGGTAAATTCACATAGGATAGATAATAGGTTGTCTAGCCCACCAGTGGTTATGTAGGAATGGCTGGCTATCTACCAAGAAATAATTACACAGACAGCAGTGAGTAGACTAATATTGTCTTAACTGTAGAGAGAAACCAAAGACTTTATCCACAGGGAAACCGATGACTTGCTCATAATTATAATCCTCTTATTTGATCAGTCGCAAAATTCTGGTTATACAAGCTATTCGACTGATCTATTTCTCTCTGGCTAGACTCCCTATACAGGAATCTTGTAAATTGTAGGTATGTAAGTTATTAGGGAGGATACAGAAGTGAGTCGGATGATTTGAAGTCGTCGACCAGCGGTGCTATTCTGTAAAAATCTCACCGTGAAAATTTAGGTGAAGTGAGCGTGGAGTGAGCTGTCAATAGTGTCAATTCCTAGCAAAACAAACTCACTTCACCTGAGTTTTCACGGTGAGATTTTTACAGAATCGACCGGCTGATTATTATTAACAGGTATATAAAGGAAAGGATACAAAGTATGTTCTGTGTCTAGGAACATGACCTTCCCGCCGTGGTAGCCCGTTGAGTTGGGTATTTGAGTTGTGACGCACAGGGTGTGAGACAGCTGAGTCTTGCCCGTACGAAATTCACCGAAGACTTCGGTTATCGCCATTGATTCCACGCCACCGGCCAGTAGCTTGCTATAAATTAATATAATTTAAAAAACCGGTCAAGTGCGAGGCGGAGTCGCGCACCTAGGGTTCCGTACAAATTTGTAAGTATGTAGGTAATAATAGTTGAAAAAAAAAATTTGTAATGTAACTACATAGGTAATACGGTTTTCGGATTTTTCCCTTAACTTGTGCTACATGACATTGCTTGATTGCCAAATTTTATGATTCTAGTTCAACGGGAAGTATCCTATAGATAGATAGATTTTGATTTCGGAACATAAACGCCCGTATATCTTTTGAAGTTTGATTTTTCACTGCTTCAAGGGATTGCAGCCCTGAGTATTTGATATTAATTTCAACTTGATAACTCCACGCATTCCTGAGAAAAAGGGTCTTCACTTATGGACAGACACACGTACAACGTAGTGATGTTATAAGGGTTCCGTTTTTCCTTTTGAGGCACGGAACCCTAAAAATTCACACCTTCACTTTCGGGTACACCTGTGATGATAAATAATTTTATTTCTGATAGTAGGTTTGTACAAACACTTTACATGTCAATCTTATTTTTTAACTAGTTAAGGTCAAGTACGTTTCCTATCTGACTACTTTGAAAAGAAAAGGCCAAACTTAGAGGTCAGTCTATTTTTCAGTCCAGACATAATCTAGGTCAGATCATGTGAAGGCCATGTAGATTGGTGTCTGAAATTATCTTTTGAAGAAAAAACCACACAGATTGAGTGGACGAGCTTTCCAGTCTGTGCACGCGTTTGTTAGTAGGTACCTAATCGTGCAGCTAAACTCAGAACATAGAGAGATCAACAATTAGATGAACAATTTATTACCAAAGAAAGGACATTTGGGCCGTGATTTGGGTAGGCCGCATAAACTACTCAAACTGCCAGACCATGATTAAAACTGAGAGAAAAAAATAAAGATCGCATAAGTAGTCCTCACATTCACAATAATTAAAATAATATAAGTACAATAAAGCGAGCTCGTGGCTAAAACCCCCTTTACACGATGAGTTAAAGTTTTTTTTTTTTTTTTTGTTTCTTGCATAGGTACCTACAATAAAATTAAAGCATAATATGACTTGCATCGTCTAACTAAGCACACGTTCAGGCGGTGCCACATTATTGTTGCTTCAACTTTACTTATTTTTCGAAACTAAAATACTATTGTTAGACATCAAATTCTTCTTCGTTTCCTAAATAAATTGAAGATTCGCGGTGACTCATATACCTAATCATCGTAATATTAAAAGTTATCTTCTTTTAAAGTTGTACTATCTACATAATACTGTCATCAGCGAACAACGTGTAATACCCATGCTACTGATTTATCGATAGCGTGATTGATTACGCGCGACAAATTGGGCAAGCTTGAAATCCGCCAATACTTAGGTATTTATTAGTTTTTTATACTTAGAGAAATAATTGCGACAAACGCCTATCACATTTATAATTTATTATAACACACCATTCAGTTGCAGGTGAGCTGGTTGTGGCTAAATGGTCTAAACGGCCCCGACTTAAAAGTCGTCGTGGTCGTGGGTTCGGACCAAGACAGGCGCTTATTTTGTGTAATTTATTTCATCCCATTTGTTCCAAAAACCGGCGAAGGAAGACATCGTAAGGAAACTGTAATGTCTTAGGACCAAAAATTCGAAGACATGTGACATCTACTAACCCGCACTGGGTCCGCGTGGTGGATTACGGCCTATTCCCTCTCACAGAGAGGAGGCCTGTGTCCCAGCAGCTGATTATGTTACAGAAATTTTAGTTGAGGGGGCGTTAGTTTTATAATAGGTCTTTATTACCTATGAAATTGCCGTTCTGCAGTAGGTACTGGCCATGTCAAATCAAAATAATTTTTGTTTGGCTAAGAATTCTAATTTCAAATTAATTTTATTTAAAAAACATGGATTTTTTTCCAAAAGTAGTTTATTGATTAGTGTTACATTTTCATCGCATTTCAATCTTTTTCGTCATCACGGATAGGTACTTACGTTAAAAATTCGAGTAATTAGGTATGGAATATGAGTAGGTACCGTCGTGGCAGCAACGCGGCACAAGCGGCACGCTACATCAACGATGTTTACGGAGCTAACACTACAAACCAACGCACCACCTGTTATTGGTTTGCTCGCTTCCGTTCTGGAAATTTCGACCTGAAAAATGAACCTCGCGGTCGTCCGAAGACTTTGGTCGACAATGACGAATTAAAGGCGATTGTGGAATGTGCGTGTGGTGTGAGGGCCACTTTGTCAAAACTCTTTGAAAATGTGCATAGGATTTAGTGAACATTCCCAAAGAATTGTGAAAGTTGGTATCAGATTTTGTGAAAGTCTAATAACCGAGTTATAGACTGTAAAGTTGGGCCCTCAGTTCTCACATAGAGGATTGAGGGCCCACCTGAAACTGATAAACTATGGACACTACAGAAAAAGTCTTTATGCCAAAATCTCAGCAAATGCCAAACAAAATTGGTGAAAACAAGATATTATCGCAAAACACTGTCCTACTTTGTATATCGATACCTCTGGGCTCAAAGGGCGTATAGCACAAAACACAGGTTTTCAGGAGAAGCAAAAAACAAAAATAAAAAAATTGTTTTCGTTATATCTCTCTCATTTTTAGAGCTACATAAAAGTATCCAAGGGATAAAGTTCTTAGATTTTTGATGTGCTTAAGAAGGTTGTTTCAAAAATAGGCCTGGTTTTGTATTGGCTGAGATAGCATGTGCTTTACGACCAAAAAAATTTAATATATGTCCTATACACCCCATAAAAATACGCCTTGAGCAGGTACACAGGGGCGTAAGCCCAACTTTTCATAAATGATGCAAAGACACAGGGGCGTATAAATTACTTGAATTGTTGTATAACGTGGTAAAGGACAATATTTTTACAATTATTTTTCTAATTGATATTTTATTTATTGAGTAGGCATCTATTCTTCGATAATTATTTAGATTTTTTTTTGCCGTTATGCTGCTGGACAAAGATATCCCTAGTCCCTACTCTCTTTTCACATCCCTGTGTCCAGAGCAGCTCTCTGGCAAACCTTGAGCGTGGACCTCTGCTGAATTATCAAAGACCATGTTTGAGAACCATACGTGAGGATGGGAAGAATACACATGTCGATGAGTCTTCTCTTGAAGTGATAGTGGAAGATCGCCCTTCATTTGATATTTCATGGCCCAATGGCTCTTCCAGGCATTTTCGGCGCATCTTGCAACTTCTTTGTTTGGTCTTGCCTGAAAGAGGCTATTTGACCAAGATAGAGCTACTCATCGACATATTTAACCTCCCCACCCGCCACGGTGATCCTGCGATGCACGCTATTCATCATCAACTTGGTCTTTGACATTCGCTATTACTTCGTTTTCGACATATTCATTTGAAGTCCGACCTCTAGGCTTGCCGTACTGAGATCTTGTAGCATCTGAGTCAGTTCGGAGACTGAAGACGAAAAAAGAACAATATCGTCGGCAAAACGGAGTTGGATAATCTCTTTTTTTCAACCATAATGCCCCTTTCTGCCCAGCTTGCTGCTAGCTTTCTGAAGACTTCCTCCAGAATGGCCGTAAATAATTTCGGAGACAGCGGGTCTCCTTATTTAACTCCTTTATTGAACTGTAAAGACGGTTCTGTCTTAGAATTAATTTTTAATAGCTGGGGTGCTGTTTCTATCAAAAGAAGTGGTGTCTATTTCTTGATTTTGTAAGGCGTTGCAAATTGAGGTATGGCTGATGCTATCAAAAGCTTTTGAGTAATCTATAAATGCAATATAAAGTGGGAGCTGGAACTCTGTATGTTTCTCGAGAACCTTGTTGATGGACTATACTTGTTACTATTCTACTACTGACCACCTACACGGTGGTCAGTAGTAGAATGGCCGCGACGAAATCCGGCCGGTTCGGGGGGCTGATGTTTGTCGAGGGCTCCGGCTATTCTGTTCTCGATTATTTTAATGAAAGCTTTATACAGGTGTGAAACCAGACTGATAGGATACTAATTGTCTATGTCTGTTTTGTCAAACTTTTTGTGGAAAAGAATAATCAAAGAATGGCAAAACGTGCGTGGCAGAATTCCGGTGTTTAAAATACTGTTGAAAAAATTGGTAACATGTGGAAGAAGGACAGGCTCTCTTATTTTTAAGGCTGCAGTGGTTACGCCATCGTCGCCTGGGCTCTTACTATACTTCATGCTCTGCAGTGCCTCTCTTCAATTAACTGCTTCGTTTGGTAACTAAATTTACTCTCTTTGTATTTGTTCGTTTTTGTTTTGTTACTGTCCTTTTTAGTGCTGTTTTTTATGTTAGTGTATTGCGTTTGAACGTCACCTTCGTCTGATCTGTCTAATAAACTAAAATATTTTTTAAATCTAAATTGAATAGCTCTTGGTTTGCTATGAGAGTAGCTTTATTTAATCTTCTAATTGAGTTTTTAATAGAAATAAAAAGAGGATAATAGAAACTAAAATTATGATGAGAAATAAAAATCGTTTATTTCACTTTTCTATAAAAAAAAAACAAAAATATACTAAAAGTTTTTAAATTTGTAATGAGAACATTTAATTTTTCATTTTCTTCGTCATTTCTTATTTAATTTTTTTCAGTTTTTATGCTATGTAATCAGGTGTCTTTGTTATAATCTGCTACATCAGTTTTAAGCTAATAAAGCTTAAAACTGATGAAGAAGATCTTTTAGGTCTCTTTATTTTATAATAAAATGTAGGTCGTATAGCACAATTATATTTTTATATTTGAAATTTTTAAAGGACGTAAAGAGCAATATTACTTTTCGAACGATCTTACACCCAAAATCTTCAACCAAATTGGTTTATACAACCTGCCAATTTTTGTGGAGGCAGCAATATGTTCCTTATGCCCCTAATTTTCAAATAAGTTGTGCACACGTAACGAAAATTACGAGGTCGTATTCGACATTTTTTTGCGAATTTCGCCACGTGGATTACACAGATCGATAGAGAATAAAAAACTGAGTGAGAAAAGTATAAAATGTCAAAAAGCTCAAAATGTGCTATACGCCCTTTGAGCCCAGAGGTATCGATATCTTCGTAGAAAATGGGCCCTCAATTCTCATACACGTAAAAGTTTATTACACAATTATAATGAAATCATTAACTTACAGCTACCTACTGTTTGAAATCCTATATGCTACTAAATAAATTGTGAAAATTTATAAAAGCAAGAACAGGTCACCACTTTTTGTTGTTTGAAAGTTATCCCTCAGTCCTCCATTTCTTTTGTTTTCGATTTATTACGCTTATCGTATGAAAGATAAGACAAATACAAAATTGTCTTTTTTTGTGTCAAAATTGTGCAACAAATTCGATACCAGAAAGAAATTAAAAGACCCTTTATTATATAAGAAAATCGAGTTTTATTTTTATTATCTGAATTTGCAATAGGGTGACCACAATTTCTTTTAGATTGCAGTAAAGATTAGTAAATGTAGAGTATAAGTTTTAATAAACTTTCTTCGATTTTTCGCTTATTATCGTCATAGCATTTGTACTCAAGTTTCGTGATAAAAAAAAAAAATTTTTCGGAATTCGAATGATCACAAAAAAAAAAATACTGTTACCCAAATCATTTTTGCTTGAAATATCGTTCGTTCTGATGACAATAATCAAATAATTTATTTATTATTTTTATAAAGGCTTTTGCCCAGCCATGGGACAATGTATGCTAAATATAATCCTAACTAATATTATAAATAAAACTAATAACTAGCTAATATTATATTAAAAATATTATTACATGTATTATATAATTATTGTTTACATAATTATATGCACAATCGTTGTAATATTTAGTGTAGTTACTAAACAGTAGTTTATGATAGTGCAGCGGAAGTTGTAGGTAATAAAGCATTAAGGCGAGTTTTATGAAACAGTTGTAGTGAAGAATAAAAATAATAATATTTTTTTAATACGCAAACACATCTTCGGTCAAGACACTCAATCATCTTCGGTCAAGATATCAAACATTCAAGGTAAGTTTGTTTTGATACCTAGGTACTCATAATTTTATAAGTTCGTAATATTTTACTAAATAGTACTTAGATAGTCACTCTAAGAATTGTTTAGGTAATTCAATTTCACCTATTTATAAATTGTAAAATTTTTAAAATAAAATATAATTGTTTCATACTCCAGAAAACATCTTTGTTATTGTGCAAGTACCTACCTTTTTTTTTTTTTTTTTTGAGGATGGGAAATCATCAAATGACTCCTCCCGCTCTGGGTGGAGCGGAAGGGAGTGTCAGACTCTTACTGACTAAAACCCACCCGTGTTCCTTCCTTAGCCCTTTATGTTCCGGGCCAGCGGTAACCCTTTCGGACAATCCCGCTGACCTACCTAGGAATAAAAAAAACATCCAAGAACGCACTGCTTTATTAGGTACTAGCTTCTTCCCGCGACTTCGTCCGCGTGAAATTCGAAAGTCATATGGCTCCATCTATTATCATAATAACGTTATTATTGTTTTCCTCGGGAACAGCACTTTTTTCGGGATGAAAGGTACAGTGGCTTAGGCGTGAAAAGCTAACAAACAAACTTACTTTCGCATTTATAATATTAGTTAGGATTATATTTAGCCTACGTTGTCCCATTGCTAGGCAAAAGCCTTTATAAAAATAATAAATAAATTATTTGATTATTGTCATTAGTTTTTTCGGAACGAACAATTTTTCAAGTAAAAATGATTTGGGGAACAGTATTTTTCTATGCGATCGTTCAATTTCCGAAATTATTTTTTTTTATCACGAAACTTGAGTACAAATGCTATGACGATAATAAGCGAAAAATCGAAGAAAGTTTATTAAAACCTATGACTCTACATTTACTAATCTTTACTTCAATCTAAAAGAAATTGTGGTCACCCTATTTCCTAATACAGAGAATAAAAATAAAACTCGATTTACTTATACAATAAAGGGTCTTTTAATTTCTTTCTGGTATCGCATTTGTTGCACATTTTTTTTCACAAAAAGAGACAATTTTGTATTTGTCTTATCTTTCATACGATAAGCGTAATAAATCGAAAACAAAATAAAATGGAGGACTGAGGGCCCGAATTTTATCAAGTTCATAACTTTTAAACAACAAAAGGTGGTGACCTGTTCTTGCATTCATAAATTTTCACAATTTATTTAGTAGCATATAGGATTTCAAACAGTAGCTGTAAGTTAATGATTTCATTATAATTGCGTAATAAACTTTTACGTGTATGAGAATTGAGGGCCCATTTTGTACGAAGGTATACAAAGTAGGACAGTGTTTTGCGATAATATCTTGTTTTCACAAATTTTGTTTGGCATTAGCTTAGATTTTGGCATTAAGACTTTTTCTGTAGTGTCCATAGTTTATCAGTTTTAGGTGGGCCCTCAATCCTCTATGTGAGAACTGAGGGCCCAACTTTACAGTCTATAACTCGGTTATTAGACTTTCACAAAATCTGATATCAACTTTCACAATTCTTTGGGAATGTTCACTAAATCCTAAGCACATTTTCAAAGAGTTTTAACAAAGTGGCCCTCACACCACACGCACATATTGTGGAAGCTGATGATACACAATCTACGGCTGAATTAGCAGCAGCTTTCGACGTTAGCGTCAAAACAATATTGGTCCATTTGCGTCAAATTGGCAAGGTAAAAAAGCTTGACAAATGGGTGCCCCACGACCTCAATGATCGCCAGCGCGAAGTACCTACGCGTCGAGACGTGCCTTGCACTGCTCAACAGACACACGCATGAAGGAATTTTGAACCGCATTGTTACCTGCGATGAAAAATGGATTCTGTTTGATAACCGCAAACGCTCAGCAAGTTGGTTGGATCCTGGTTCAGCACCTAAACAACGCCCTAAACGAAAACTTGCCCCTAGAAAAGTGATGGTCACTGTTTGGTGGTCTAGCGCCGGTGTGATTCATCACAGCTTTTTACCAAACGGGGTGAGCATTACTGCAGATGTGTACTGTGAAGAACTGAACACAATGATGGAGAAGCTGGCACATCTCCAACCAGCATTGGTCAATCGCTCGTCTCCGTTGCTCCTGCACGACAACGCGCGACCTCATACTGCACAGCAGACGGTCTCCAAGTTGCAAGAACTGGGGTTGGAAGCTCTCCGTCATCCGCCCTACTCACCAGACCTTGCGCCTACAGACTACTACTTTTTCCAGAATTTGGATAACTTCTTGGCGGGAAAAAAAATTCAATACCCAAGAGGCAGTACAAAATGCCTTTGAAGAATTTGTTGCCTTCCGTCCAGCTGATTTCTTTAAGAAGGGCATCAATAAACTGCCGCTGCGTTAGCAAAGATGCATTGATTGCATGGGTGATTACTTCGATTAATACAAATAAAAAATAGGTACATGAAAAAAATTCGTTTAAATTTTTTCATACAAAACGACAATTTCATAGGTAAAGACCATATTAGACGCCTTCTGACATATTCTTTCGTTGCACCTCATTATGTAGGTACTATTAGTACCTACTTCTTTTTTTTTACGAAATTGTTGGTAACCTACTTACTTATATACTCATTGCCACTTACTCTAATTCTGTACTTCCCGTACTGATTTTAAAAACTTGTTTCCGACGATCACTGACTTCCAACGCAGTCATAAAACCAAGGGTACTAATTTTTTGACAAGCTTCTTTTATTTTCTCAACTTTTGTATCAGAAAATCCTTTGATATTGCATAATTTTTTCTTTGTAGACATCTGAATCCCTTTTATCGTACATATTCCAGCCGTTTTTAATTTTTTTATGTCTGCTACGTTTATTCCATGCTTTTGTAATAAGTCGACGTCTTGAAAAAAACTTTCTTCTTCATCATTATCAGATATATTATCATCAAGAGCTTGTTCGATCATTATGACAATGAATAAAAAATAGGAATGCACAAAATGAAACTAATAAAAAGCACTACAGTAGTACGGCAGTCAATTTACGAATTTTGGCGCGCGTTTTCTTTTAATTTTTGAGCTCATAGACAAAATCATAAAAAATAAAGAAAGTGTTGGCACTGTAAAAATAATATGGAATTAGTATGTCTACATATTTAAAAAAAACTATTTGTGAAGGCGTTGCTTTAAAGGAGGCCCGAGACGATCATACCATATGATTTGGTGGAAAAAATATTGCCAACTAGTCTCCACGTGATATAATTTGGCAGCCAATGCAAGTAAGTTACCAATGAAATTGAGGGTATGTCAACTTTTCATTACAGCTTAAGAGCCTCAATGTAAATGACTGCCAAGAAGCCTATAAACTTCTTGATGACTGTTATAATTATGCGGGACTATGCGGGACTTTCAATATATTGTAGTGTACTCTGTGATGCGGGACTATACTACAGACTAGGAATTACAGCTATTCGCAATCGCTCGATTTGAAATCCAATGGTTAAGGTTCTAGTATATGTGTTCTGTGGTTTAGGGGGAACGCTACGAGTACAAAATCGTTACTTTTGGTTGTATTTACTGTTGATGATTCTTATGATTATGATTCTGTCAAATCTTATTGTAATTCGACGGCTAAGTGTCCTTTTGTTTTACCTTTAGTCTGTGTGGTGCCGGACTTAAAGAATACCACCACCCCATACTTCCCGTGGGTGTCGTAAAAGGCGACTAAGGGGCGTACATGTACATTCTTTACATGTTTTTCAGCCCTGCTTAGTTGAGTTGGTGGGAAATCAAGTATATTGTACATTGTAGATGGCAATTTTTATTTCCATGTAAAGTCTTTACTTCGGAAACAAGTACACATTACATATATTATTTATCTTTTGAAATTAGAAACTAGTATTTGCTCATTTGTTTTAGCTAATCAAATTGCAGAAATTTCTGGTGACAGTAAATTACTATTTGAAAGACGTAAATTTAAAATTGTTAACTGTCTGAAGAAAATTATCGACACATTATCGACATGGAACATTTACAACCCTATTCAAATTATTGTATTGATGCGAAATCTGAGCCCCAATTACACTTAAATATTATTAGTTATTTCACTGCCTTTTTGATAGCGAGTTTTACAAAATGCACATGCTTTCTTAATAAAAATTTTCTAAATATCACGTAGTAAACACAAAATACACAAAACGAGTAGTTTTCCATGATTTAGACCAAAATCGTAAGAGACCTCAACGTCTATTTGAAAGGACGTGCTAATTTTAGTTCCTGAGGTCCTCGAGCGGGGGCGCTTTGAATCGGCATAAACAACAACTGTCACATCGCAGAGAAGGTATCGTTATTACAGCGTACTTGCATGATAGAGGTCAGTGCATGAATATAAATAAAAATAGTTAGAAAATAAATAAACACAACCCACTGACCTGTCTTATACAATACATATTATGCATGATAGAGGTCAGTGACACAACTTAACACTAACTTGCGGATTACAATTAAAAAAATGTAAGAACATTTGAATTCCGCGGGCTAACCCGGCACTTCCCAGTAAGGTAAATGATAAATAATTATCATTATTAGGAGTTTCGTAGCATAACTTGTTCATTAAGAAATATACATTGAGAGATCAATTTAAAAAGAAAACTAGTTGTTAAAATAATAATATTATGTGTTTCCTATTTCTAATAAACTTACTATACAAAATAAAACAAACTTACTGGGAACTTCCTGGTGGTATTTTTTTATTTGTGACCATAGACTATTTAGTAATATTATCGGAATACGACTCTATTTCATAGCGTCTCTTTGATTTTTTGATTGATTTGTATTTTTAGTCTATGGTTTTGACGACTTCGACTACGCTTCGTTGAGAGAGAATTTGTTAGCGGCGCAAATAAAGGATTATTTTTAATATAAATTACAATTACTTCAAGAAATTAACCGTCTAATCCATCTCAGTAAAGGTAAGGGCGTAAGTTAACCCTACGGAAGTACTGGAAAGTGATTATTTATTATGTTCATATATTTCCTTCAGTATCACAGCCATGTTGAAGTAGTGTTGATTTTACTAAGTTTTCGTCAGTTTATCGTTCAAAAAAGTTAAAAGTTGTTCACAAGTATATGTGACAGACCTAAGTTTCGTTTGTGTTGTGATTATAAAGTTGAAAGTCTTTGCAATATGAAAAGTGTTACAAAGTGCAACCAATTCTGGCTTCGAGGCGTCGTCGTGAAGGTAAGGCTGGATGTGTCTTCCAATATACATCACAACGTAGCATTTACCAGTTGTATAAAAGTAAAGAAATACATCTACAAAATAAGTTGATACATTTCTGCTATGATTTTTAGATTTTGAGTACATTCAGATAAAAATGAAAAGTTTTGGTCTTCATTGTAAAGTAACATTTCTTGGCAGATAATGCAGGAATTGACAGAAGTAGGTAGGTGTAAAGCAAGAATGGCAAAGCCCAGTTTGTTTTTATTTTTGGTTAAAATCATTTTTTTTATTGTTTCTTAAATTATTGAAAAGGTGAGTTAATAAGAGAGATATGCATGTTTTAAGACTTATTAGTTTAATAAAGTATTGATTACAATAAGTATTTATTTAACACAAATTTGACCCGTTTGTTTTAAGCATTGGTTACGCTACCTGTTCACTTAAATTTTTGTGGTATTGTTAAATATGGACATACTTCATAGGGTATCATTCCATAGTATGTAAATCAAAATGTTCATTGTTATATTTGTATCCATTTCTTAAATAATTACATTTTATTGATTTATTTTTGTTATTTTAATAAATGATAACAGGAACTGAACTGAACATAACCTTGTTATTGTACGTGCATAGTCTCATTTTGAGTTTTCCTAGAATATAAATTGTGGGTTCAATAAAGTTAAGAAAGTGAAATAGGCTGATGGATTTTTGCTTCTGTTGAAGCAAATTGAGAATGTTTGTACTAACATTTGATAAAGAGCAATGCATACAATGTAAACTCTTTATAGCAACATTAAAAGGATCGGGTATTTTATTGCGTTATAAAGAGTTTTTGTTAAACGGGAGAGTAAAAAAGAAAACAATATAATTTTTTCGTCAATACACAAAGTCTTTCTTTATCTGACCATGTTTACAGTTCAAAAATTTGAAAGCAACTAAGAATAAGATACTCAACCCATAGCAACAAGACTATGGTAGGAAGAAAAGTAAGTAAACACGTGCCATGCAAATATGACAAACAAATGAACACATTTCTAAGAATTCCTTATATACAACTCTTTATCAATATTGTGTTTAAAGGTCAGTAAAATTAATGTTAAATATTGGGGTCTAAATAATGATTATAGCTATTGTTTCGCTATTGAGAGTGGTTGCTACACTATAAAGAGTGTTCCAATATAAGGGTAACAATGTAAACCAAACAAATCTTAGCAATTTTTATGTTTTAAGGAGTTTTTTGTTAAATAGAAGTTCGCTATATAGAGTTTACATTGTATTTTAACTGGTTGAAGCTATTTTTAAATAAAATAACAATCAGAGTGCTTGTTTGGGTTGGGTCCAAACTACAAAATACCACTAGCTTCATATGTCACTCCCATTCTTACAGAGATGGATTCGGAAGACTCCAGAGATCGGTCGTCCTCGAGTAGTAGCAGTACAAGTTCTAGGAGCCGAAGGAGCTCATCATCAGATAGGAGTGTACACTCCAAAAAGGGGGCAAAGTCCCCACCTCCCTCCCCAAAATCTCCTAGGTCTCAGGGGCCACGGTCACCTTCCCCTGAAAGTCGTTCTCAGTCACCATCACCACAATCTCCAATACATGGAAAGCAGCCACGGTCTCCAGATAACCTGAGTGGAGCACATTCTGACATTAATTCACCAGAAAATTCAATACCTGCTTCACCAGTAGGTCCTAAATCACCAAGCGAAGTGGGTTCAAATGTAGGGTCACCAGGGCATGGTGATGAGTATTCGTCAGCTCCAGCAGCAGGAGAGGGTCCGAAGACACCACAGAGTCCAGGAAGCTCAGCTAGATCTCGTCCTGGTTCCCCAGACAATAGATCAAGACCTGCTTCTCCTGACTCTGTAAGGAATCCTAACACACGGTCCCCCTCTTCAAGTCCTTCTCCAGACAGAAAGTCTTATAGATCCCCTCACACATCACCTTCTGCTAAACGAAATGATTGGAGCCCAAAGGAAAGAAATGAGAAATGGAGGCGACACACAAAAGCTGAACAAAAAATGGTCTCTGCTCCAAGAGCCCGTAGCAGGTCAGATTCCAGCCGGTCCAGTAGGAGTTCATCATACAATAAAAGGGGTAATAAGGATCCAGCTACAGAAGAAATATCAGAAGGTAATTTCTTTAATGTCTTAAGTTTTAATGAAATGTTGGCCCCTTAGTTTAACAAAACTATGCTAATAAGGGTTTTGTTTGCCTAGGGGAAATGGAATCAGACCAAGAAGACAGAAAATCTAGAAGTAAATCTAGGACAAGTGACAAGCCTGATGGAAAAGACCTTAATATAAGTCATGAGGATCTATCTGACGTATCTGACTTAGACTCTGTGGGACCAGAAGAAACAGAGAAAGGATCAAAGGTATTGTTCAACAATAGACTAAATGATGGCTATTTAAAGCTTCCCCTCACGAGATTGCGATCTCTTATACGCTATGAAGTCACGCACGAGTCGGCATGTCACGCTTGTGTCAAACTCAAGGCTTCCTAGCCTTTAGGCTTTGACGGAAGTGGTGATTCATGTTCTGTTTATTTTTTTTATTTTAGCCCAAGTCTCCACCAGCGTCACCAGAACACAAAGCAGACCCTATTAATGGAGCCAGCAGACAGTCCTCACCACATTCAGATAGTGGGAAGGGTGATACACCTAAAATGGAAAAAGTAATTATTGAAAACTGCTGCATGCAACTTATTGCTTTTCTTATAATCCTCATCATCATCCTTTTTCTACAGTATTGGTGTTAGACTCTTGTTTAATCCAGATGAATTGACTGTCCTTTTACATTATTTTCATTATGCTTAGTTACTATTGAGCAACATACCCCCCTAAAGTTGTTTCACTATATATGAATCTTTAGGTACCACAAGAAAAAACAAGTAATACAGAAGATGGGGAGGAACAATTAGATTTCGAAGCAGAAGAAGGCGAATGTGTAGAGCCAAAAGCTGTAGAACAATCTAATGGCGATGCTGACGATAAAGGAATGGAAAAAGGTAAATTAGTAAAACACTACCATAAACTCTAAAGTTTGGAGGCGCGATTTCGCCGATGTTAGGATTATGCGTAATATAGTCGAATTAGGCTGGTTATTGGGTGTTTCTGTTAGAAAATACATTTAGGCTCAATTTGCATAACCGCGGAATGGAATGGAAGCGAATTTTTGTAATAGCAAAATTAACTTTATGTCAATTGTCTAACGTACAAACTAGATACGAGCTTGTTACTGCGGGAATTCCCGAGAATGCGCGATAATTCTCTAGAAGATGCGTGACCTGTGCGTATGGGTGTATCTAATTTGTATGTTACACTATTGGCATAAAGTTCATAATGCTTTGTACAAAAACAATTCACTTCCATTCCATTCCGCGGCGGTGTAAATTGAGCCTTCGTCTTAGTAGACGCCTTTTCAAGTATGGGAGAATAGCCTTATATGTGAGCGAGTCTCACGCCTAAGGAATACAGCAGCAGTGCTGCAGCAGCTGCAGTGCTATTCAGTAAAAAACCTCACCGTGGAAATTAAGGTGACGTGAGTGGGCTGTTATTCCACCTAGGGATTGACAGCTCACTTCACCTAAGTTCACGGTGATATTTTGACAGAATTGATCAGCAGCTCAACGTGTTTTACAAGTGGCAATCATCCATCATTCTGGTACTAAACGATCGACGTCGATCTTGTCCCACGTTCTAAATGGAGGTCTAAAGAGGCAGCTTAATTAAAACAAACCTTGCTATTAACAGAGGACATAAGAGCGGCTCGGCGGTCTCGCGGCTCGTCCCTGGAAGAGGGCGAGGTGTCGGACGAGGCCGAGCGCCGCCCGGAGGAGAGTGAGCCGCGCCCGGTGTGCCGGTTCTTTTCCAGGGGCGCTTGTACGTGGGGCGTCAGCTGCAGGTAAACCACTATGTTATAGTAGCGAGGTGGAACAATAGTTCTCAGAATGATGGTGTTGGTCATATGTGCTGTGGACGATAATTCGTAGAGATTAAATTTCTTGTCATGTCTAAATTGGAAAGCTATTTATGTTACATACTCTCCTCATAGTACCCAATAGGCTAAAACATCAATGGAAATAGTATCTTGTGGGTGCGGTTTTTCGCTACTTCACAACAAAGCGCATAACTAACAAGAAGTAAGAGATAAGCTGGTTGTTCTAATATGTAAAGGTTTCTGCCTATGTGTGACAAGTTGAGTGTCATTTTCATAAGTATTTACAGATTAGTGATCATCATAGGAGGAATTATCACTGGTCAGTAAATACTTCTGACTATTCAAGTCATGATAGACAGCGTGGCAATACAGAAAACCTTTCAGTTTAACCAGACTGCACAGTATTCTAACCAGAAGTTTCACTCTGTGTATAGTAGTAACACGTGTTTCTTGCTCAGGTTTCTCCATCCGGGCGTTACGGATAAGGGCAACTATAATATGTTCGACGTAGTAAGGGGCGTTCCCTCAGGAGGGAGTTACCCGCCTGCACCAGCCAGGGATGTCGCTCCGCCTGAGTCTGCCTGGGAAAGGGGACTGCGCACTGCTAAGGAGGTGGGTTGAACAAAGTTAAAAGAAACTAATCCTATAAACGAGCACCTATTTCCAATGGGGGTTGGCAAAATCTTTTAATGTATACCCAAACTTCACCAACAGATGCTGCGAATAGCGAACAAACGTAAAGAGCAAGACATGGATTTCGAAGAGAAGAAGCTGCACTTATCTGTGGGTGGCGTGGTGCATGACCCTGACGCGGAGCTGGCGTACGCGGCCGCGGCCGTCGGGGCCTCGCCGCCCAGGCACCACGACGGGCCCGCGCCGCCGCACTACCGGGACGCCGAGGCCTTCAGGGGAGGGTACGTAGTCACTAATCGGAATATACACTAATCGGATCATAAAAAAGAGTATCGCGATTTTCATTATAATTTAGAGAATTTTTATCGGAAGGTTTATGTGAATATTAAATGAATTATTTATTTATTTAAGGATTACCAACAAGATAGTCCGGAGATATATTCCAATTAACTGTTACCCTTACAGGTAACCACAGCTTATAATTAAACTTACATTTAATAACAAATCTCAATGTATTTTCAAGTTGTAAAAACCGGGCGAAGCACATGGAAGCACATAACGCTTTTCCATCGTGACATACGATGTCTACCAATCAACTCCTTTTTTTTTTTTTTTTTTTTCGCTGAGAAATGACATTACGCATCTCCGCTCGTCGGGGGACGAGACGGAGTATGTGGGACTCCCTGCCAGAGTGGCAGTATACCCACTAAAACTCTGCGGTGTTCCCTCATCGCCTTGATGGGGGGGTCATGGGAATCCGGCTCAGCCTTTGCGTCCACAACCTCCCCGGCGCATGCCGCCTATCTGGCGGGCCCCGCATATCCCCCTGACTGGGGGGCTACGGGAATGGCCGGGAATACCTGGCCATTCCCGTCCGGCACTGGTGGAAGCCTGTGCAATACAGGCGAGGGTGCCCCCGCACCCGTCGCCTGCTGGCTTCCACCAAGGTCCGCAAGCCGTGTTAAAGAATTTCGCGTAAACGAATTGGATTTCATGGGTTTCATTTTTTTGCGGGGAACCCTAATCCATTTTCATCAGCTATCTGCCAGTAAAAGTCCCGCCACTAGACGGAACAAACAGTTTTTTATAAGTATCGTGTATACTCTTTTATATGCATTAAGTAAAAAAACTGTTACTCTATGAAATTAGGCACTTCAATTTTATTTATGTGTATACAAGATAATAATAATCTAAATATTAATGTTTTATTTGCAGGCCATACGGTCCGATGTACCGTGGTGCTCGTTTCCCGCGGCCACAAGTTGACGAGCGGGAACGTTTTTACGAACGCGAACATATGTATGAAAGAGAGCGTGCTGGGTATGAGAGAGTGCCGCACTACGACGAACGAGCCCCGGCGCCGGAGGAAGGGGCTTATCATAAGGTATGGTTTAAGTTTATAGAGAACATGTTGTTTCACTAATCTAATTGCACTAATAAATAGGTATTTCATAAAATCATTACATTTGAGGCCAATTGTAACTTACAGTCCGGTCGACGAGAGAATGGGTTCTTGACACCCGTCAGATCCCTATAAAGGAATAGTATTTTGCAAATTATTTTTATTAATCAAGATAATATTTACAGAAATATAAGCTAACAGACTTAAAATAATATTAATAATATGTACATGTATCGTATTACCCAGTAACTGGGTTGTGGAGGTCAGATAGGAGTTGTGGAGTCCATGTAAAATACTGGTATTCAGCTGCATCTGGTTAGACTAGAAGCTGACCCCAACATAGTTGAGAAAAGGTTAGGCTAACAGGGAAAACAATCGCGCGATTTGTTGATGTCCTATGCATTAACAAATCGCTGTCAACAGGAACAGTAGTCAAAAGGCTGGGAGTATAGCCACGTTGTATGGCGATGCTGATTCTTTGGCCAAGATGCCAGCCCTCGGGTCACGTGAAGAGACGACCTACCGCTTGGCAGCACTTCGAAAAACCAAGTGGGCACTCGGACCCCATGGCCCTAGTGTTTCAACCCCAAACGGCTCAAACATAATATAACACCCACTCAATTATGCGAAATTGTCGCACTGAGAGGTGTCAGGAAAGCATTCGTTCGGTGGCCAGACTGTAAGGCTGCGTTTCCATCAGAGATGAGCGCGGATGCGTAGCGAGGAATTTGTGTAAACTAACCAATAACAACGCTAACTTAGTTCAAGCTATAAAAATGAAGCGATGTTATTGGTTTGTTTCACACACATCCCTCGCTACGCAACCTCGCACATCTCTGGTGGAAACGCAGCCTAAAAGAGATGTATTGATGATTTTGATTCTGCTAATAAATATTTGTTACGGTCGCGAATCATATGTTTATCAACATACGACTTAACACTGCAAATTGCTAAAAACGCAAGAATTTTGCGGGCTACCTTAGCGCATTGCCCTTCAATGACTATTTTATGAAATCAGGACATTTGTCGCCAATTCCAATTACTTATTAAATGAGTTTAATGATTATAATTTAGTAAATAGGTATTTGTTACGGTCACGAATCGTATTTTTTATCTATCATCTACCTAGCCTTTTGCCAACTATAGCATAGTGGATATAGCTGAATACCAGTATTTTACCTGAAGCGACTGTTATTAATACAGAGTTACGTAGTCGAATATTATCACAACTGCTGTAAATCTTTTAGTACCTTTTAATTTTACTTCTAGGTTATTAGCAGCATCTGTCCAATGTCTATTCTGTTTGAAAGTTTGTAGCACATTTTTTTTTATTATTCTATTTTATTGACGGAGGGTTTAATCATGCACTGATAATTCCCCCCTTAATGATACAAACAATTATTCCTTATAATCTAAATCCTATTTTTGCTAACTTATATAAGTGTCTTGCATCCTTTGATATGGGGACGCAAGAATGCTGTTACACCTTTCGACATCCAGTGACTTGTATAACAAATGTGATTCTTTCGGCCTCGTTCCGGACGCATTCCCTCAGGATATGGTAAGTGTCTTCCACTATACTACACTCCAAACAATTTGGTGAAGCCCCTTTACCCATGAGAATCGCAAAGCTGTTCATTGGAATGTGTCCAGATCGAAGTCGAAGAGCCATTACAATTTCCGGACGACTCATGTTTGCCTGGTCGAACCATGAACAACGAGAAAGCGCTAGCTGGATTATCCGATACCAGATTACTTTGCCCAGTGACCTCTAATCGTAGTGCGCGTGCCACATTTTAGATGTAGCACCTTTCCTAATTACTGTTGTAAACCAATGTTGAATGTATATGCTTTTGTTGTTCTTAATTAAATAAATACCTTAAACCTGCTTTAAACACCACTCTCATCTCCCATCAGATCATTGCGTTTGCCAAAGGTTCGTATGCTCAAGGCAATTGCTTTTATTTTAGCGTCGCGTACGACCTTCTCGTGAAGTAATAGTGCAACGCGCTGAAGTCGAGCGTCGCGAGGGGCGGGAGGGCCGCGGGGAGGTGCGGGAGGGGCGTGAGGGGCGCGATGGGAGGCGCGGGGACGGCAGGACTGACGAGTGGGCGGATCCTTGGATGCGTGCTGAACCTGCTGCGAGACGACGAAAGCCGCCATCTTCTGATGAATCATACTCGTCTTCTAGGTATGACTTTCTTTCTTTATTTAAGTGCCAGCAATACTAAACAGTACCTGGCTGTTATAAGGCACATGGAGTTTTAGGAAAAGTTCTGCTTGGTAGAGTGTTGTCTCTGTCACTCATATCGAACGGGTGTAAGAAGACGCTTCACGAGTTCTTCCCGTCATTGTTGTACCGTTGCATGCACCCATAAGCACAATGTTTTGCTTTTACACCAAAAATAAAAGTTGTTTCTTAGTAATAACTTTTGCTCAATATTACTTAGTTTGATGAACAGAATATATAACTTATATATTCTGTATTATATATTCAGACCGGCCATGAGTCATCGGCCGTATTGTATCTGTCTAAACTCCATGTGCCATTTGAACGGCTGCTTACTGTTGCACCTCTGCGTTACCTTACCCTTGAGGCAATACAGTGCCAACTGGTCGTATCACGTTACAATGCTGCTAGGGTCAAAACTCAAAACCGCGTTGCAATATAGCGATGATTTAAAAGTAAGTACTTTTTAGTCAAGCTCATAGATTTTGGTGATCCGTCGTGGTTTTGAGTTTTGGCCATAAATGTTGATGTTTGCGCCCCGAGTCAGAGGCGGTCAAAGGAGACGAGTTGCAGCGTATGAAAGAGGAATAAGACACAGGCATTGGTTCGCGTCAGTATGAAAGGAAATCTCGTGAGTGTAGGTAAAATAATCGAGTGCTTGTGGTGCGTTATACAAAAATGCGCTTGCGCATTAGGATTTTAATGTTGGGTCCAAATTCTTTAGTTTTAAGACACCTTATCTCATCTCGATGAAGGAAACGATAATATTAGAAATCTCTGTAATAAGAAGTATTTATTATTATTAATCCATATTACTTTTATTCATGAAATTTTAATTCGATATTTTCTCCTGCTTCGTCCCTCTCCCTTGGGCGATGGGTTTCGCTTTCATAACTCGTCTAATGTTGTGGTGTTTGCGGTGTTCGATTTCTCATGACTCTCATTTTAATCTCGATATTAACAACTATAACTGCATGCTCGTTCTTGATATCATTTGTCACCTGTGGGACTCACTATGGTCGCGACCGTGTGCGCATGTGACATGTAACATAACCATGCGTGCGTGTGTGCGAGACCCTCTCCCCCCCCGCCCGCCCGCGTCCCGCTCACTCCGCAGCTCTTCAAATTCCAGTTCCCGAAGTTCGCGATCGCCGAGCGCGCGGCGCAAGAGAAGGGCATCCTCTTCCTCGAGACAAAGGTGAGATGGACGTTTTACGATTTCAGTAACGCTCAATAAAAATATGCCTAGGTGCGTCTTCTTAAATTCGACTCTCGGGAACGTGAGGCTCTTCGCGTAAATCTAAAAGCGCTATATCCGCGATTTCTTGGCATCCTTGGCTACATTCGAATTATTTTTCTTTTGCTATTCTTGCCCATCTTCTTTTGAATAAAATCGAGTTTTTTTTCTAAAGTTCTTGCTATACTTCTTCTGCGTCCACTGGCGGGCCTCTCCCATGTTGCGCCACAACACCCGGTCCTCCGTATCTTTGTTCCGAACGCCAAATTTAGATTAAGCAGGTGCAGGAGGGTAGGGTCGCGTGATAGATGTAACGTGGTGGGTGTGGTGCAGGTTGTCGCCGTCGGTGATCGTGCGCGAGCGGCGCCTGGCCACGGCGCGCGCCACGGCCATGAACCCGCCCGCGCCGCGCCGCCGCGCGCCCTCGCCCGCCGCCGCGCGCCAGCTGTCCGCCAACCCGCCGCCGCCCGCCTCGCACGCCTCGCACGCCGTGCACCGACACAAGGTATCCCAGAAACACACTCCTCGTTAAACTACCTCGGATTTCGTCACATACTATGCAGGGTTACTTTTCAAAGACCATCCAAATTTTTACATGATGTTCTACCCATGAATATAAACAACTTTCACTATGGGACCAACTCTGAAATCAGGAAAAAATATCTGCTTTTGGTCAAGTAGGTATTGAAGTTTTGTATGAAACAGCAGATTTTTTTTCGTGATTTCAGAGTTGGTCCCATAATGAAAGTTGTTTATATTCATGGGTAGAAAACACCATGTAAAATTGGATGGTCTTTGAAAAGTAACCCTGTATAACCCGGACTTATAGTTAACATAAAACTGATATCGCCAACCCGTCGTGAGCAAGCGTGGTGATCAACGCTCGTGCCTTCTCTGTATGAGAAGAGGTCTTATCCCTACAATAGGACAATAACGGTCTGTTATTCAATATTGAAAATCAACGGGGTGCGTCGTCAATCGACGAGAAGGTTCTTCGTCAAATTGAAGCGCCTGTTCACAACGAGAAAGAAAATATATTTATTTGGCACGTGTCGAGTACACATCAAGCTATACATTTCCAGTTTTAGCTGACCTCGCATTGTATAGGTTTTACGTTCAGCATATATTAGCTTAAATAAAAATAAATGTGTAGGTAAGAGAAGACCCGAGCCCCAGCAGTGGGACCTATAAAGACCGATTTTAGTTATGGTGAAGCGCCTGCGTAATATCTACGACAAACTTATTTATACTGATGATAATGGGGCACACTAATAAAAAGTATGTTAATAATCCATCCAAAGGTTGTGTTTAAAATATCGCTCAGAGAATAAATTCTACATTTATATCTGTAATTCATGATCCAGGTACATTATAGAGTATTCTATTCACACAATACAAACAATTGGTAATAACACTATTTGTGTATCAGGATGAATTGGACCCCTACGGGCGCAACAAGGCAGCAAGTCGCAACAGGGATAGAAAGAAATATTCGCGATCTTCTTCATCGGGCTCTGGTTTGTATAAATTAAATACTAAATGAGCATATTTATTTATATTAGCTTGTTTGAGGGTAAGTTTTTACTATGGACCACCAGTTTCTTGCCGGCTCTTCTCCATACGAAACGACCAATTGGAACCATGTACCCAACTTCTGCTGTCAAAACGGTGAAGGAAAATATTGTGAGGAAACCGGCATGTCCTGGAACCAAAAATTCGGAGACCTGTGACATCTACCAACCGACACTGCCCTGCACGTGGTAGATTATAGCCTAAGGCGCTTTACAGATGGAGCAACTATTGCAGCAACTGGCAACTAGCTGTTCACATACATCTCGGGCTATTTGGTTGTAGCAACTGGCAAGTTTTAAAGGAAAATTTAAGAAAGTTGATAATTGCCTCAACTAAAGTTGCTCCTCCATCTGCAAAGGGCCTTAGAACTTCCTCTCGAAGAGAGGAGGCATGTGTCCCAGCAATGGGAACATTATAGGCTGATTATGTTATCCTACTTCTGGCGTTTCACAAGTGCCCATGCAGATTTTTGTGAAATAAAATATTTTGATTTCGATTTTACAAAAACGAAATGTATATAGCAGAAATATTTATTTAAAATCTACAAAGGCTTTGGGTGTATCAATCCAACGCGATATGTAAGATGTGCGTGTGGATTGAGAGATCTTTTCGAAAAACTCTTCCAATCGCAACCAAATTTTAAGAGGATTTAGGAAATAATTGTGAAAACTTCATAGTAAGGTATACAATATGTGAAACCTAAACAAAGAAAGTTAGAACTCATTAACTGGATCTCTCAATCTGGACAACTGAAGAAAAAGCCACATAACGCGTATCCAAGAATATACTGAATATAAGTTATAACTTCCACGTTTGTTTTTAGAATCATCTTCTTCGTCGAGTGAGTCTGAGAGCGAGTCTCACTCGTCGTCATCATCGGGTAGTTCGGGAGCACGTCGTGCGCGCCACGCTCGTCTGCTTAATGCGGCCGCTAGACCCAGGTATGAAGAACCTTTAACTGATTGTCATTTGACGGCTGCAAAATTACGCCCGCCATGAAAATCATGGCCGTCTTTATGCGGCCGTTATAAATCTACATTAACCTTTTGACCGCCACAGTCATATACAAGCTGTTGATTTGCATCCTCGTCAAATTTCAGGAGGTTGTCATAAAAGACATAAATAATCATTTGAAGTACGGTAGGGGGCAATAACTAGTAAGCGCTGCTTTTTTTTTGTTGTAGAAATTTAACAGTATTTCAGAATTAAACCCTTAATTCAATACAAATAAAACAGAATCACCCGACTATGCACACAGCGACAATGCATACAGCTGCCATGTAATTCCCCGAAATGGTAGCTCCGGCCGTCGCGCCGCAATGCAATGACCGGTAGCAATAATTTTACCTAATTTTATTTCGAAAATCACCTACATTATTGTCATAAATTTCGCTTGATAATTAACTCATTTATGAGCATCATTGGAATACGGAAATCTTACTAATGACAGTAATACTAGTGCGCCAAAGAAAAGTTCACTGACCTGTTATCAGATGATTAATAATATCCTTCAAGCTAAAGTTTTCGTAGTTATTTTGTTTTTATTTGTGGATTAAATTGGTTGATTTGAAACTTTCCTTCCTACTTAACGGGCTTAAGACCGGTAATAATTTATTCTACCTTTGTTGGTGTACCGATTTACTAAGTCTAAAAATGTTTTCTACGTTTGATGAAAATGGAAAGACATTCTAGTTAAGTGTAAGTACGTGGTATACTTTCGACTCTTAGGTATTATTGGCGTAGGTAGTTAAAAATTTGAAATAACTTATTTACACTAAAGAAATTGATTAAGCTAACAACGTATTTACAAAATGTACAAATAAATAAATTACCTACCTATGTTACCGGAGGTAAAGTTGCCACGTACTGGTTTTCCTTCAGCTTAACAACACTAACACATTCGTTTTTAAAGTGTCGAAAACGACAAAATGTAATCCGCACGGCATTATCACCTGGGTGAATGTCTTGTGCCTTGGGGTAGTGGAACGGGTGTTGCAGTTCACGCTTCAGTATGCGCAACACTGGTGTGGTGCATAGCAGCCAGCATGAGGCTCTGTGTCAGGGGTTCCCGATCGGGAAACATCCGGATGACTCCACGTAGGCTGTCTCCACTGATGGCATACCCACCTGACCATCTCCACCAGCACGACATTTGAATTGAACACTTTGTACCTACGTCTCAACGATGTACCGAGAAGCGGAATTCGCAAAGCGCACGAACGCTGCGGCGATTTCAATTACACTGTTAGTTCCGGGGCCGCGGGGGCGTGGCTTAGGGTGCGCGGGAGACTAAGTACCCGCTTTGCCGCCTCGTGATTGGGGGATGGGATTGATTACCTACGAATTTATCGAATGATAGATTCTCATGCGCATTTGAATGTGTGTGTAAATGAAAGCGCGGTTATAGGGCTAGTAACAGACGGGCCGCGTTTAAATACGGCTGGTTCACACTTACGGATTTCCGTAAATAAGAAAAAAAAATAAAACAAATACCTACCCATTTTATTGTTGATTGGGGTCGAGAATCATTAGCATAATTACGTCCTTGAATTTGACTAGGATGCAAATCAACACATTGTATAGATGACAAACCAAAATGTGCCCAGCACGCCACGTTTCGACTACATGACAGACTTTGACGCCGAGGGCACGTTTTTGATTTTTTGACGTGTGGCGGTCAAAAGGTTAAAAAGCTTTTAAATTCACTGCATTTCATTTTGCACTAGAGTCCCTTATGTAACGACAATGAAGAATTAATTTTTGAAATATATCAAAAGGATGATTGGAAAAAAAGTATAGAAGTTCAACTTTTTTTGTGCTAACGGGAAGTCCCATTGACGGCTTGTAAATAAATAAATCATTTAATTCAGGCAACAAAGAGCCCCAACATAACTACCCTCTAAGCTAACATACATAATAATAAATGATATAGCTTTCTAAAATCAGAGCTTTACACTATACATTTCGAAACATCGTGACGTCATATAACGTCAATACCATCCTTGTTGAAGCCAGTCAGCATATTCACATGGTACGTTTTTGTGTACAGGTTGAATGCTAAAACGGGTGCTGGTCTAGCAGCAGCTGTGACGACTGTTACAAGCAAGAAGGAAGTTCCCAGTGATAAAGGTAAGAATAATATTATTTTCCAAGTATTACGTCGCGAAATAAGCTTTGCGTACCGTATGCGTTATAAAATAAGCTACGTCATTCTTCCTTGAGGGGTTTAATTTAAGCCTGAAAGGAAAGTTGTCTATAGTTTTAATATGTGAGGCAATTAGGTATGATAGTCATAATAAAATTTCAGAGTCGGGCGGCAAGAAACGTTCGGCGACATCTCCAGTAGACTCTGGAGCGGCTAAGAAATCAGTATCGAGGCGAGAAGAGCTGTTGAAACAATTAAAGGCTGTCGAGGATGCTATAGCTAGGAAGCGGTCTAAGATCTAGTGGCGGCGATACGATGGGCTTACGTACAGCTCATGGCATAGGACGTTTCGGAAATAATGCCGAATATTCAGTTTTGCCTGGTGTGTGTCTGTCGTAGCATCAATTGTACACTGTGTATCCGTGGGCCTATCCCAAAAAATTCGATGGACGCATGTTATTGTAAAAACTGTATAGTTCTAGAGTTCTAGTTAACCTTTATCCAGGCAGAGTTGACCTCGTACAAATTTAAGCATTTACATTACTACAATGTAACAATATCCTGATAATATAATTATGAAATCTCTTAAACAAGAAACGATTGTGAGAAGTATTTAATTTTATGTTTACATTGATTTTTTCCTAAATGATCGTTGTGCTGACGGAGAAAGCGGGTGTATCAATATTTAACTTGACAAGTGTTTGAAAAGTAATTATTTTGCTATTCATCTCAAACTGAAGGCGAAACCTAGACATGTAGGTTTTTATGGTGAATTAGAATATGTAATAACATAATTAGTAAAAAAATAAATGCATAATTTTGTAGAAATGATTTTTATTTACGTATCTTTTACGATCACGATATTTGCGAGTCTGTATTTTCTTGATGTTGTGTTCCTTACAAGGACTTGATTAAAGCCATTGTTTAACAAATGGTCCAATGCATTATAAGCAATGTATCCTACACCACAAGTACGTGCTTCAGTAAAACTGAAAGCTCCTTGTGCAACATAGCCCATGGCCTGCCTTAGGGCGACATTACGCACTGTGTCAACTTTGGAAGGAAGCCATAGTTCTCTCATTGATTTGGTGTATTCCGATGGCTCATGCTTTGTTATTTTACGTGACTTTTGTGGACATATCTGAAATATAAAAAAAAAACGTAAATGACTGAAATCCTTGTAATGGATTCAATCATAAACATTAAGGCTACGCTGACCGCGCATTGGCGACCTCATCGTTTGTTTGGTTATTTCTTTTATTTTAGAATGAAAATGCAGAAAATAAGCACGTTAAGTAGTGCTCCACAAAATTATACGATTATAAATGGTAGTCTTACATTGTTTAGTTTTATTATAATCCTTAAAATAAAAGAAATAACCAAACCTTCATTCTAAAATAAAAGAAATAACCAAACAAACGATGAGGGCGCCACTGCACGGTCAGTGTAGCCTTAAATAAATAGTTCAAAACTTACAGATGTTTCCTTCTTTTTAAGTTTTATTTTGCTTTTTCTTATCTTTTTCAACAGCTTTATATGCTCAGACCGTTTGAGCTTTCTTATCATTTCATTAGGATCTTCATGATGTGGTTCAAATAAAGTTTTAATATTAGAAACATCACCAGCTTCAGGCAAGCAAATGAGTGAGTGGTTTTGTAAACTACCTTTCACTACTAATTTTATGTAGACTGGAACTAAACATGAACTGGCATTTTTCACATTTGGCAGACTTCGTTTTTTGGTGATACAATCCTGAAACAGAAAAGTTAACTCAAAACAGAAACATTCAATTGGCAGCCCATAATTTTTGTTGTTTGCTTGCAATTGTGAATTGCATCCTACCTGTATATCACTCAAGATAGTCCTATTCCGTAAAACAAAGTAGTCATTGACTTGATTGTCACTCCAATCAGTTAGTAGTACGTTCCAAGGGCTTATGAAAGGACTGTTGATAGCTATTTTCGTGTAGTTAACCCTCTTGCTTGGTGGAAGTCTAAAGTATCTTTCGCGTTGTTCTAGTTCAATTCTACTTTCATTATCTTTCCCTGCATTTGAGTCTGGTGGTAGATAGCATTCTCCCATTTCAAATGCTAAGCTTTCTGTTTCTCGCAGACCTCCTGATCTTGCCCCAAACATGATAAATGTTAACCAGAATGGTAAAGCATATCCAGAAGGCAAAATTATGTCCCAACCACTGCCATAACCTGAAATTAAAATATTTTAATTAAACAACACTGTGTAGCTGGTTATACTATTTAATTATTTACTTTTACTTTACAAACTACTGACCAATTTTCTTGAATTCTGGATTCTGAGATCCAGGCCTCTGTACCAATACGACAGGTACACTCTGTAATGCTGGATCATCCTCATCTACTTCACCGGGTACTAACTGATTTTTAGTTACATGTTGTATAAACTGACCATTAGTCATTGATTCCTTTTTAATTGTTTCATGTATTTTAGCATCCCACAGAGGAGAATTTGAGATAAAAGGTGGAATATGAAGTAAAGATTCTGTACTTATTTCAGTATTTGTATCTTGTTTTGCTTTTGTGCGACATGAAGGTCGGCTCAAGCGAGGATCTTTCACAACCAGCCCAACAACTATGTTAGAAGGTAATTGTGCAGGTGAGCTAGCTGTACTCACTGTACGCCAGTACTCATCCTTATCTTTCAAATCAAGAGGCTTATGCAATGACACCCACTTGTTATTTGTAATTCCATTATTATCATTTACACATTTCAAGCTCTGGACCAGCACTGCATGGCTATTTGGCCCTGTCAACCGAAACCTGTTCAAAGTATTTGGCATAGCTTTTACTTGAATAGATTCTGTAATGTTTTCAACTTTTCTCCTTTTTTTTGTGATTCCATAATCACCTTGGTCTTGTACACATGTAGCTTCCACCAGAACTGATTTTATTAGATTTGATTGCGATGGGTGTACAAATAGCCACAGAGTTTTATTAGTTCTGTCACTTGGAACCCAAATGAACTGAACTTTACCAATATAACCAAATGGAAATGAGTTTATCCCATAGATATGTACAGTCCCTTGTCTAACACCATTTATATATGCCATAGCACAGATGCTCAGACCACACACAGAACTAGTTATCTTTGAAAACATTTCTTTGATAAGTTTTACTGTCCCTGTTATTAGAATTGGTGTGTAGTAAGATATATCTTGTAGGAGGCAGTGCGCTGAGCTACCCCTATAGCATGCTCTGAATGCTTTATCACATGGTGCGTACGGCAGGCGATGCCCCCACCGTTCAGTCATGTGGAATCTCTTTGCGTGCCATATGTGGGTCTCTAACCAAACATTTTGCTTTTGTCGTCGATTATACTCTTCTAATAAATTTGCTGGACGCCGTCTGTATTTCCTGGATGGACGTTTTTGTTTAGGAGGCAGACCACTCTTTTTTAGTTGATCTAAATGAGCTTTTCTTAACTTACGGGGTAGTCTTTTACAGTTGTGGCTCATCACACGTCGCCTCATGTGCACGGGTAGTGTTTGGAATACAAGTTTCGTTTTACTTGGCCTTAAAATGCTTTCAGTCATTGCAGCTATTTCTACGCTTCTAGAAGACGCAAATTTTAAACTATTCGCTGCAAACGGGAGGTGTTCAGTGCCACCTAAAGTGGCATCAAATTCTGTTCCTTCTGTTGCTTCCATGGTTTATTTGATTGTATAATCACTTAACTTTATCACTAAGATTGTATAAGAAATAATTAAAAGCTTTTTTTGCAAAAAAATACATGAAAATACCCAAAATACCAAATGAAAATAAAGCTGCGGTACGATATAACCTCCAAACAGTCTTGTGCTTGTCAACCGTTTGTCAATATTTACCACTGACGTTTATATCATAATGAAACCGTCATGTTGAATTTTGAAGTTTTGGTTGCAGTGTTTACAGTTTATAAAATCACATTTAAACTAGGCCTTTGGGCCAATAATTTGTTACTAGAGGCTGTGTTTATTTCTATAAAAGATATTACAGAAAATAGTTGAAAATAAATATAAAGACCTTTTGGCTGTTCATATTGGAAGTTTATCTATACTCTTAGTACTATTATAATAAGGACAACCGACTTCAATAGCAGATCAGTCTCTCCCTACATAATGATACGGTTGGTGGTCTTTTAGGGAAAGGTTTATGCTTGACTAGCAGCGCCCTGTGGTTTCACCCGCGTAAGTTTCGATCCCGTGGGAATATCGGGATAAAAACTATCCTATGTCCTTTCCCGGGACTCAAACTATCTCTATACCAAACATCTAAATCGGTTCAGCGCTTTAAGCGTGAAGAGGTAACAGACAGGCAGACACACTTTCGCATTTATAATATTAGTATGGATTAAATTTTTTTTTGTTCGCGTTCAGACAAGCGTAGTGGTGGCGGACAGTTCTCACCACCCTGGCAGCCTGTCACGCAGTCATTACTATTTAACTATCCATTACAACCGCTGCCACTGTCTGAACACCGCATTACTCTGCTACAAGGATCTTTTGGCGTCTCATTGACATTGCGTTTTTGGTTGGTTGCCACAGGTTAGCTATTCACAAACATTCGATACGCTTCCGTGCCGAATCGAACATCAATTTCTCTAATCGCTGTTCACAAGTTCACAAATTCGAAACCCAAAAATTTAAACCATAGGTATGTGGTGTCGGGGACTAGGCAAATAAGGTATCCGAAAATGTGTCATTTTGAATTTGGATGCTGCCAAATGGTTCTGAAAATAAGATAACGGCGTTAGTTCCGATTGTAGCCACGCTCCAAAAGATCCTTGTACCGTTGGCCATATGCACTGACCTCTATAATACAAGAGGTCAGTGGTCATAAATGTGATTTCAAAATAAAGTTAGAATTTTTTTAAATTTCTGTGGGTTGTCCCAAGTCTGTAAAATTTCTTTCGTCAATATGTAAAATCTTTCGCAAGCGGAGAAAACGCAGATTTTGAAGGATTTTTTATTAGACCAAGGGATCATTATTTCTGGGACGGCCACGTGGGCCAGACGGATAGGATAGATTTTCTTTTCACTATTCTTATTTAAACAGGAACCCCTGTTTGAACCCCTTGGTCGAACATGTAGAAAAGTTTGATAATTAATATACTTAATACACGAGCGAGCGAAGCGAGCTTGATAATTTAAGCAGCCCGCCTCGTAGGTATTTGTTAGGTTTTCTTTCGACCATTCATACTGAAATAGGAGTTACGTTGTCACATCGCAGCTAAGAATCTGAATATTTTTTCTTTCTTTTTATTGAATTTATATAAAAAATCATATTAGGTAACTCTACATTTTTTGAGATCGCTTCGCTGTCTTTTGTCATTTTCTTTTAATTCTCAAACTTTTTTTGTTAGAGAATTATACCAAAATCAAAAAATTTAAGCATTCCGTCTCATCGTCGTCGTTAGGTTTTATTTCGACCATTTGTACTGAAATAAGGAGTTACTTTGTCGACGTATGTAGACAAGTTTGAGAATTAAGAAATGTTGTCGAGCGACGCGAGCATCCCGCCTCGAAACTACAAGTTAGGTTTTTACGAGTACTCTGGAGGTAGGAGTTTTGTGTTCGACTAATTATGCTGATACGGAGAAATAAGAGTAGGTATGTAGGAGTGAGCTCGAAAATTTTAGCACCCTACATTAGGGTAGGGTAGCACCCCACCTGGTTTGGTTAGTTTTCTTTTTACTATTTAAAATATTTTTTAAGGGTTTTGCGTCTCCATAGTTACTTAAAACTTTGGAGGCATGAGGCCCTTCGGATCGCGCTATCTTTTTAGCTTTGTATGTTATCCTCAAATTCTCTCGCCGACTTGTACTTTCTGAGAGTACTGGTGGCCAGTTGTGGCCTAACTACTTTCCTGTAGGAGGGTCGTGGCGTCGTCGGAGATGGTAAGGGTATGCCTCGGTCAGCGAATCCTACTTATGCAGGAGGGAGTGTATCGGGCGGCCGCTGCAATCAGGGGATTGGGGTGCTATAAAGCAGTATCAAATAAATGCTTGGAGAGGCGTTTCATGAACTTATGGACGGTGGGCATTCTAAGATCTAAGTATAGACTCTCATTGCGGACATAGAAGGGAGCTCCCGTGACCTTTCTGAGGAAACGGTTCTGGAGGGTCTGCATTCTATGCAGATGGTGAGGCTAAGCATGTAGAGGCGCAATTTGCACTTGAGTGACAATTTGATGCGGGCGATCAGTATGAAGTGGAGCCTACTGAGAGCGAAAGACGCGCACGAACAAGCCGTCATTATGTGCTCACTGAAAGTGAGATGGTGGTGTAGGATAACACCTAAGTATTTAGCTTGCTTCACCCAAACGATCGGCTTGCCATACAAGAGTGATCGGACTTGAGTCTCGGTCGATACTCCGCGTCCGCTCTTTATCATCTGACTGGTGCCCGGTGGTGGCATTTCAGCGCCTCCCGCATGACAGCACCCGGTGCCGTCGCACCGCTCGCACCGCCCTAGGGCCGCTACTGAAGACCTCTTCGGTGGACCGTAGTGTGTATGGCCGGCTTAAGGTGGAGAAAGATCCCTCGGCAGTATTGGTTGTCACAGGAAACGTGCGCTAACGAAACGAATGTTATTAAAGCGTTAGAGTACCTTACGTAAAGAGTTACTTACTACTAAGAACGAAAGAGTTACTATAGCTTTACAGTACCTCTCCGTCCGTTTTTTTAACTAAACGAAAAACGAGGTGGCGAGCAAGGAGCAGCGAGTGCACCACGCTGTCGAGCGATTACTCCCTGAGTCTCTCAGAGAGTGTTCTGTTCACTATGCGAGTGCCGCTGAGCGAGTAGGTACTCGTCGGCGGTGTCTATATAGTCAAGTGTGAACTATTAGTTTGTGTATCTCTTTTATTATTTTCTGACATAGGTAACTTCGGTGCCTGTGTCTAGGTAGGTATTTACTCATTGCCAATTTAAAAAATATAGGTATATCTACTTGAATAATGCACAAATCGGCAGGCGCTGAAGCACTGAAGAGTAAAAGATAATCACGACCGACGCAGGCAGGTTTTTTTCTGTTTGAAAACTATGTATAAAGTTTTTGCAGTATGTACTTAAGTATTATATTATCCTACGGATTCCTAAAGATTTATTGTTACATAGTTTGCACCTACACGTACTTACCTATATATGTAATTTTATGAACAGCATTTTGAGTCAATACATGTCTTAGACGGTATATTGTTTATTTTTATTTTTAACTACAACCTTTTTAACAACTTTATCTAGAAAAAAACAATAAAACATACTTCGTCTAAGACATGTATTTTTCAAAATGCTCTAAATGGTGGGTGTCAACTATCACCCCTTAAGGCTTTGCACAAACACCCTATATGAGTAGGTACACCTCTACCTAACCCTTCCTGGTGAGAAGCGCGCTCGAAAATAACAACCCGCCTCGGTTAGGTTAGGTTTTGTTTTATATATTCAAACTAGCAGTGCCGCGCGGTTTTTGCCTCGGGAAACCGCGGGGCGCTTGGGTGCCATTTGGTTGGGTGAAAACCCACCCAAGTGCCGATCCCGTGAGAATATCGGAATAAAAAGTATCCTATGTCCTTTCCCGGGACTCAAACTATCTCTATACCAAATTTCATCTAAATCGGTTAAGCGGTTTAAGCGTGAAGAGGTAACAGACAGACACTTTCGCATTTATAATATTAGTATGGATAGAAGCAGGAGTTACATTATCGACTTCTGCAGGAAAACCCTGCATGAGCACTCTCTTTGCACACTCTCGGATAGGTTAGATTTTCTTTTAACCATTCCAAAAGATCTAGGAATTAGTTGCTTTGTCGACTTGTGAAGAAAAGCTCAAGAATCAAGGGAACTTATCTTATGAGTTCACGTCACCAAAATGCTAATGTTAACAGTATAATACCTAGAAGATATGAGTATGACGTGTTGCGCTTGTTGTTGCTCGGAGTGCCGATAGACGTAAAAACCAGAATTAATTTTTTAATTTACAAAACAACTACGATTCTACAACGCATTTGAATATTTAAAAAAAAAAAACTACTGTTAATTCATAGTTTTAAGTTTTCACTTCTGTCGGCAGTCCCCATGACTGCCTAGGTTCTTAATGCGTTGTATAGGTAGGTCTCCGTGGTTCATGTACAGTTTCAAGTTAGTAAGACAAGTAAATCATTCATGCTCTCCTGGGACGGATCCTGGGACTACGCGGCGACGGATACCCAAGGATATAATAGGCACCGGACCGTTTAAGTAGAAGCTTTTCTAGGTAAGTAGGTCCTGCTAGGGCGGCTGCCGTGTGGTTACAGATAAAGGCAGTTCCCAAGAAAAAAATTTGGTGTGGTATCGCCTAGCATATTGTGCTGTGGGAACGGTAGACGTACATTACTTATCTAGTTTTCCAAGCATGATAAAAAATAGCTTCATTGAGCTACGTCGCTAACTATTGCGACGATTCCGAAATCGCTTGCTCGCAGCAGACATTGTGGTACCGTGGGTAGCCCATCACCTCCCCGTTTACACGAATGAATAGTTGAAGAAGAATCTTAAGGGACGTGCATCAAACCACGCGTTCCATTTTTGTCATGGGTTCTGCGCCTTAGTGGTGTGTCCGACTTTAACATCTTGGTTGATAGTAGAAAACCATTATAGAATAGAAAACTTTTATTTCAGACAGGAGTCTAGGAGGAGGTTTCGGACAGGAGAAGGAGGAGGAGGAAGTAGTTTAATTTGTTGCTAACACTATAGCTTACTTACAGACACAGATTAGCGTATACAATTAAAATTCAGCGTGGAGCTGCATCCACCTCCACAAAATACTTTAACTGATGGGGTCCTATTATAGGTACATATAGATCGTGGATATCTTGTCTCAGCAAAAATTATAGGCCTGATAAGAATAGTTCAAGACGTGGCGGAATTGTTTGCCAGCAGGGTGGGCTGGCTGCCTGTGATGACGCAAGGCGTGATGTTGTTATGTTGTTTCTATGCACCCTTATTTTTCATGTTTCTCATTTAATTTGCGATGTTTAAGCCCAGAGAGATTTCATGTCTGCTTTGGCTTATTTATTTATTTAATACTTCAAGCACATAAATGTACAGAGGCGGACTTAACTCTTAGTATGCCGGAACTTAGATCTACGCGAGACACAATGGCTTTTTGATTGTGTCTGTAATTACGACATACAAGGGGTTAATGCCATTGGCATTTTCTACCAGTCAACCTTTGGGTGATGCAGAGACAAACAGCTTATTCAGATTGTATAACTTTGTCACTTTAGCTGTCTGGCTTCACTTAGCTAGGGACATGCGAAGTGACTAGCGAGATTCAGCCCCCGGCACGGTTTCTTAGGGCCCTAGGTATAGTACGGCGGCTTTAGGCATGAAAATTTTGTGCCTACTCAGGTTTCTACCTGCTGGATACTAATCTGATATAGCAATAGTTTATTGGCGTATCTCGATAATCTTTTTATACTTGACTTCACTAATCTCAAATAAAGATGAAGTAAAAAAGCAACTAACTGGGGTAGTTAGTACCAGGGGGCCTAAAAAGGCCACTTTGGCAGAATCATAAAAGGATAACATAATGGACAGTTAACCGTTAAGTTAATCGTATCAAATCCCAGTGGTGAAGCATTTTTCAGCTATTTTTTTTTGTCTGTGGTAAAATACCAATCAATCCGTTCAAATCCAATCCCAATCGCCATATTACGATTCGTGATTCATAATGTTATCCTTTTATGATTCTCCAAAGTGGCCTTTTTACGACCCCAGGTACCTACCTATCCGAAGGCGCGGAAGGCGCAGTGTCCTTTGAGACTAGAGTAGTTAGATCATAGGTTCACAATGTGGGCAATAACGCCCCCTCGTGGGCGTTTTGAGACTTTTAGGGGGGTCGTAGAAACCCAGAGAAAATTATACATATATCCTATCTTACGATTATAATTATAATATTGCACATTTAAATATAAACGTGGCAATAGCTGTTTCTGGTTCGCGACAGATGTTAAAAAAACGGGAGTTCTAGAAATAATAAAAATTTCTCAATGTTATATAAGCAAAATAAGGTAACGTACGAATTAGATTCTTGCGAATGAATGGTGCACAGCCTGCTAACTGTTCACTCACTACCTCTAATAATTTGTTATGGGAATATGTGATAATTCTATGGTGTAGTGTTTCCTAATAGGATTCATATTTAAAAATCAAGTAAAATACGGCACAGCTGGCGCAGTGGTTAAGCGATTGACTGCTGCACTGCGTGTCGCGGGTTCGATTCCTGCACGGAAGAAATATTTGTATGACCTACAAGCAGGTGTTCCGGGCCTGGCTGTTTGTGTATGTGAGTTTAAATGTTTGTAAACGCACCCACAATACAGGACAAATTCCTAGTGTGCGGCAACGTTTAAAAAAAACAAGTGCGAGTCGGACTCGCACACGTCGGGTTCCGTACCACAAGGCAAAAACGCCGAAAAAAAAGGCGTTTGTTGTATGGGAGCCGCCCTTAAATATTTATTTTAGTTTGTTTTTAGTATTTGTTGTTATAGCGGCCACAGAAATACATAATTTGTGAAAATTTCAACTGTCTAGCTATCGAGGTTCTTGAGATACACCCTGGTGACAGACAGACGGACGGACGGACAGGCAGCGAAGTCTTAGTAATAGGGTCCCGTTTTTACCCTTTGGGTACGGAACCCTAAAAATACCATGTAAACACGGTTTCATGGTATTTTCCAGTTCATGTCTACTGAACATTGCCATATTGCGCAACTTGTGTCTTGTAGTAATTAAGAAAGGGGGAAGCTTTAGGTCTGTCTACAGTCCTGGAAATAGTCATCAGTTACAGATACTGTAGTGCGATTCTGTAACTATCTCACCGTGAAAACTTAGGTGAAGTGAGCGTGGAGTGAGCTGTCAATAGTGTCAATTCCTAGGAAAAACAAACTCACTTCACCTAAGTTTTCACGGTGAGATTTTTACAGAATCGACCGGCTGTTGATGTTTGACAATTCAAAAGTGCCTGTACAAGGTTTAATTGAAATAAATGCTTTGAGTTTGAGTTTTGAGTTACTTTTGCCTACAATTATTCAAATATCTGACAATAACCTGTTAAATAGGTTCTGCATTTTAGTTTCCATTTGTAAACGTCCAATCGCTTATACACGGGTGTTTGGAAGCTGAGTGCAAAGCTTTAAGGGAGTGATAGTGACATGTCTTAGACGAAATAGGTATGGTTTTTTTAAACTACAAACTAAAAAAAAAAAAAGAAAAAAAAAGACATACTTCGTTAAAGACATGTATGGCTCAAAATGCTCTAAAGGTGTCTCAAACTCAACTCAAAGCATTTATTTCAATTAAACCTTGTACAGGCACTTTTGAATTGTCAAAATTAAATAGTATGTCAGCAGAAAGTTGAAGCTAGTTGCCCATTCCAAAATGTAGATATCTCTATGGAGAAGAATGGGCAAGAAACTTCATGGACACTCTTTTAAATCAAGTTATTACAAAATCCTGGGTACATTATTCTTGTTGCTTCTATATGTGAGAACAATGTAAAAAAAGACACAAATGAAGAAACAATTCAAAATATAAGATTAAAAATAAGCCTTGGCAGTTAAGAGAAAGAAAAGAAAAAGAAAGAAAGAAAATACGTTTATTTGCGGCAAACATGACGCATAAAAATAAAAACACAAACAAAAAATAAAACAAAATAAAAATTTGGGAGAAAGCATGTGTCACATCTACGCAAAACGGCCATCGCTCAGCATAATGCTAAAACCCTATGCAAGACAGAGCCCCAGCGCTGGTTTTCAGCGACAGCCGGCGTTGACGCGTGGATCAGAACCATCCAGCTCAACCATTTTGTAGGGAACCGAATGATCCAACACACGCGCCACCATCGGTCAACTATCACCCCCCTAAGGCTTTGCATCCAGCTTCCAAACACCTATATGGCCTAGATATAAGTATTTCGTCAACTTCTCGATACCATGGAGGGACGCGGAAACTACTGTTCATACACTGTTTCGTTCTTACTGATTTTGTTGCAGGTTCCACGCAGTGGCGGACTAAGCCTGTCGGGGGCCCCCCCCAGTCTTCTCAGTTTATGTGGGTACTTGTATTTCTAGTAAGAGTTTGCAAAAAATAATAATGCCTAAAACAAAAGAAAGTATAACGTGCGTAATACCTAATTATACTCTACCTATATCATGGGCCTCGCAAGCAGCAGGATATTTAGGCATATTTAGGCGTAGGAGGCACTACGCCGGGGGGAGGATCCGCTTCCGCGGCAAATTGCTGCGGAGCGGACGGATCTCCGGCGCGATCTCATGGCGGCATGGAAAGAGCGACTGTCGCAACCCAGCGCAGGGCACGCCGCGATAGCGGCGATAAGACCCCTCTTTGAGGAGTGGCTAGAGAGGCGCCACGGCGCCCTCACCTACCGCCTGACGCAGGTCCTCACCGGACACGGATGTTTCGGGAGGTTCCTGCACATCATCAGGCGGGAGGAAACGCCCGGGTGTCACCATTGCCAGGATCGCCCAGAGGACACGGTGGAGCACACGGTGGAGGTCTGCCCCGCTTGGGCGGAGCACCGCCGTGTCCTCGTAGAGGCGATCGGCAGCGACGGCGACCTCTCGCGTCCGGCCCTGGTGCAAGCCATGGTCCGGGGCGAGAGGGAGTGGGAGGCAGTCACCTCCTTCTGCGAAGCAGTCATGCTAGCGAAGGAGGTGGCGGAACGGCTCAGGGAGAGAGCCTCCCGTCCCAGCCGCCGCGGGAGACGCTCCGGGCGTCGGGAGCCGCGTGACGACTCCCGGCCACCGTAGGCGCGGGCCTGCGGGCGGAGAGTAATGGGTAGCTCACCGCCCGATCAGGACCAGGCCCGTGCCGGACGGCGCGTACGTGTTCCACGCGCGCCTCAAAGAGATGTCAGCATCGAGGAGGGGCCCCTTAGGGCCGAAGCCTGCCGGGTCAGCGGGATTGTCCGAAAGGGTTACCGCTGGCCCGGAACATAAAGGGCTAAGGAAGGAACACGGGTGGGTTTTAGTCAGTAAGAGTCTGACACTCCCTTCCGCTCCACCCAGAGCGGGAGGAGTCATTTGATGATTTCCCATCCTCAAAAAAAAAAAAAAAAAAAAAAGGATATTTTTTTTCAGGGAGGTGCATATTCATCTCCTCATTACCTACTGTTCAAGAAATGAAAGCAAGGATGCGAGGAGAGCAACAAGAGCTCGAAAATCGAAATATTTTACACTTTAAATCCGAATTCTCGGTCAGGTTTCTTTTGAACATCCGTATTCGTATCTAAATAGGAGATGTAGTTGCTTTGTCGACTTATTTATGCAAAAAGTCTTGGGAATAAGAGAGCGGCCAAAGCGAGCTCAAATTTTTGTAGCACCCGACATTTATGTTTTGCATAGGTCCGTGCGGGGCGTTCAACTCGAACTACTGAACATATTTTTACTTTGTTTGGGATTGATTAAAAAGTACTTAAGGTTTGGAACCCCCTGAACCAGGGGCCCGGGGCGGGCCGCTCCTATCGCCCCCCTCTCCCTTAGTCCACCAGTGGTTTCACGAGACACTTGCTTTACATCTATTAGATAATAGTACACTATCGCAATAGGTTGCCCTGTAAGGATAGATGTAAGTTGGGAAAATAAATAAATAAAATCTCGTGTTTTCTGGTTGGTAGCAACTGTAGACTCTGGCTAAACAAGAGTTACAGCGATTCGGAATGGTACGACGTTTTTCTTCCAAAAAAACCTTTTGCTCTTTGTGAATATTCCACATTTGTCGCAGTATAAGAGCAGTGGTGGCCCAGTATTAACGGCCGCATACTTGCGAGTTGTAGGTCGTGGGTTCGAATCGTTACAGACGCTTTAGTTCGTGTAAATTATTTCGTCCTCACTGCTCTCAAAACAGTGAAAGAAAACCGGAATATCTTAGAACCAAAAATTCGAAGACATATGACATCTACCATTCCGCACTGGGCACGCGAGGTGGATTACGGCCCACTCCCTCCCAGCAGTTGGAACATTATAACCTTATTTATTTATCCATTTATTTCAGTCATCAAGGCCCATATAAACACACAATACGATATTAATATAAGTTATAACTTATAAATACATACAAGATTATAATTACATTAAAAACTAACGCACACGAAGTGTTTGCGTCATGTTTCGCTGACTGGTGTCATGTAGCCAGCAACGAAACCGGCGGTACACAACACCCTTCGGCCATTATTGCTGGTTATGCTATTATGTCTGTCACAGTTATGCTTCCTAGATAAGATTTAAAATGCATCAAAAATGAAATGGAGTAAAAATTCATTCTCGATGCATTCTGGGGCTTATCTTGATGTTTGTACTTGGAGTTGCCACTTTATACAAAAAAACTGTGGAATTATTGATGTGGTTTCGTAACATTCGTCTTTCGGTACTAAACAGATAGAATAGAATTTACTTTTTTTCATACCAATATTGTAATACATTAGGTACCTACTAAAATTCAATTAATGAATATGTGAGATATTTAACGTAAGTTGAAGCAGCTTTCATTTACAATATTTCTGTACAGTGCAAGCACGTACAAATTTGACATCATTGTGTCAGCATTTTACTTGCTACGCTGTGCAGCGCAAAGCTGCTAGAAACGATGAGGAGGTCAGGTCCGAGACTAGCTCGATGTGTACAGCCTTGGTTGTCATACAAACGAACACTGCGATGTACCCTTTCGTGGTCTTGATACCTCGGACCTGACCTCCTCATCGTTTCTAGCAGCTTTGCGCTGCACACTTGTTATCAACGCTGATGATGGTGGTCCAGAACTGTTTATCAAGCAATAACATCCGAATATACGGCTGGTCTGATTTGACGGCAGTACTAGGTTGGCTCCAGGGTGATGCGAATCGCTGGAAACCATTTTATCATACAAAGGTTTTGGAGCATTGAAGAATTTCGTTTACAGGTACCTACTAAAATTAAATTAATGGATATGTGAGATATGAAGCAGCTTTCATTTACAATAATTCGTTTCTGCTTACAAAAAAGAAAACAAGTTAATTTATTTACAAAATACAATACAAAAATCATCATCATCATAGAGAACGCTGCTGCCCATTCTCCGGTTCGCCCCTTAGTCGCCTTTTACGACACCCACGGGAAGTATGGTATACAAAAATACAAAATAGTTTATTTCTTGAACAAGCTTTGAACTACATAGCTAGTGATAGAAGTGTCCTTTTAAGCAATTAAATGCCAGTATTAGGACACTCCACTCTTCCGCAACTTAAATTTACGTAACGTATATTCTTATATATCAAAAAAATATGCCAGTATAAATTACTATTCATACAACGTTATTTTTAGTGCGAAACCTGAATATAGTTTGTTCAGAATAAGTAACTGAATAGCACCACACCATACTTCCCGTGGGTGTCGTAAAAGGCAACTAAGGGTCGTACCGGAGAATGGGCAGCAGCGTTCTCTATGCATTCCACCACCATACTATACTGCGATCGCCAACCCGCCTGCCAAGCGTGGCGATTATGACAAACCCCCCCCCCCCCCCCCCCCTCCTGGGGGAGGCCTATGTCCAGCAGTGGGCGTCTTTTGGCTGAAATGATGATGATGATGATGAAGTAACTGAATCGATTCCAATAATTTTTACCCCATGTTATATTTTTTCCCAAAAATATTTATAAAAGGTTAAAATTTGGACACCTAGCGACACTAAGTAGGTTATCCAATCTCCGCGCCGAACGGTTAGGTACCTAGGTACTATTATCAATGAGCGCAAGACGGCGCGGCGCGAGCGGCGCGGGTGAGCATGTTTTTGTACGGACAAACAGGTAACTTAACAAACATAACTTTGTGAATGATACAGTTTTGAAATTTTGTACATAGATTCTTTACATAAAAATACTAGGCACGTGTTTCGGGTTTCGCATGTACTAAAAATAATGTTGTATAATTTTGAGATTATTTACATAACTTATTTATTTATTTGATTCGTAAACAAGGTGCAAACATTTTAGTTACGATTTATACTAGGGCTCCAGGTAAGTAGGATTGAACTCGATTAAAATCTAAAACTATAAGTTGCCCTTAATACACATGACAATGGCAGATATTCCTTATAGTTTGCATGTGATTCGAAGGAGTGAGGAAAAAGTGTTGAGGAAAGTTTGAATATAAATGTGGATAGCTATTGACAAGGAGAATTAATCAAATGATGGATGGATTGTGTAAAGTAGAGATGATATGGGTAGAAAGGGTAAGACTACTGAGATGACGGCGAAATGCGTGGAAGAATAATACATGAACCAAAATCACAAATAATTCAAGATATGGGCAGAAGAATGATGAATGGCGGATATTCCTTAAGCATTCGAAGTTTGTATAACCATGCGTTCAAGAACCAAGCGAACAATTACAGTAACACTGTAGAAAACTGCTGTAGAAGATTAAAAAGAGAAAACTTGTTACTGTGTACTCTATTAATACTCAAATCCAAGTTTCGCTTAAATGTCTTAGGCTTGATAACTAAGACGAAACGCTAGGCCCCTTCAGACTTTGCGTTAGCGTTAAAACTCTATAATTATGATGACGATAAGGGTGTGCAGGCGCAGCTTACAGCGGCTATTGCGCAATAACCACTCTTACTTGCGCATCCCCAATTTATTTGTCAGATCCGTTACTCCAGAATTAGACCTTTTTATACGTACTGGTTTAAATTGCACATACCTTCTCAAACTTTTATTAATAAAAAAAAACTTTTATTGGTGGTTTTCTTATAATGTATTATACATATAAACATTCCGGAATAAATTTTCTAAATTATGGTGAAAAGCGCATCAAAATCGGTCGCGTAATTTAGAAGAACAACGCGGTCACACAGACACACGAAAAGTGACTTATTTATAATATGTGTAAGTGTGGTGTGTAGTTACATTAGATGTTTAATATGTTTTTCCCAATGACCATGGCAAAGCTCGTAGCATTGTTTGCGTGCTCGTAGCAAGCAGCGCATGCGACGACCTGATCTCATGTCGATTCTGCGCTCTAGCCACGGAGCTTGAGTTTTATTGATTTGTAAAACCGTGGAATGAATCGAAGTGTTGGACTACATACAAAAGAGATTTAGGTGTTGTAGGCTGCATGCAGCTATAATGAGAATGTTGTGTGAGAATGAGGTGTGTCTGGTGTGGCGACAGTGGATAATATGAGCAGTATTCAAGAGAGAGTCTGAAGATTTTCGTGGTTTGCAGGGAAGACACTTTTCTTTGAAACTCTTTAAATTGCTTGTCGCATGCAACGCGCTTGTGCCAAGAAAAGTATGAAGGGCAGATGTGGATGGATATGAGAAACGTCAATGAAAAGGTGGATCAATTGTGCAAAGGAGTATGATGGCCAGGGAGGAAGTGACAACTGACATGTCTGCTGTTTGAAAATGTGAGTATAGAAGACAATAATAATTTGGGATAACCGCAGGCGGATTAATATAAATAAGATACATTGGTTGGCCAGCAATTGCTTGTTCACCAACAGACCTATTTTATACATTTAAAGAGTGGCAAAATTACATGGTTTTACATAGATTTGGAAAGTCTTAAGAATAAACAAGGCATCATTTAAAGCATAGATCTAAATAAATAATACAAAATGTTATCCTCTGTCTCAAGAGACTAAAGTTCGTTTTTTAATCCCAGACACTTTGCGTTTTTTAGTATAGAAGTTTGACATTACACCTGTCAAATTAGTATCTGGGTTTATTTACAGTCAATTGAATGGATGCATGCAACAAAATTGCCTCTCGTCATCATACAATATCATATTCAAATTAATACCGTTTTTACGATAAGACTCATCAAAATATTGTATAGTTATAATGTCAAATTATTTTAAAAGGGTAAAGCAAAAACGTAGCTTTTTTCAACGACTTCCTAAATTGTCTATCCCCGAATACATGGCATATACATACATACTTGTTAATCAATTCCGATTTAGAACAAACTAAATGATTTGATATTTTGACTTCTAGATTAGTTTCTTAGTCGATCCTTTTAGAAGTGAAGCGGTTTCTGGTCAAATGCGGGGGGGATTTGCATTGAAGTGTGGTCTTTTACAAGTTAGATAGACAAAATACATAGGTAGAATAATATACACAGCAAAGTTAATACAAATAATAAAGACAAAACATAATCTTCCCGTTAAAATTCCGTCTCTGTTCCGCTTCCGAGGGCACCCGTTGAACTAGGAACAAAATCAGCTTTCACAATGATCTCAGAATATAGAACAATCTGTCAAATCATTATGAAAACCAGTTTCGTAATTCCTTTTATTCTTTCTTCACGCTTCTTTGTTCACTCTTCCTCGACGCGCCTGTTTACAACCAGGAACACAACATCTATAGGAAAAATACCTGAATAATGCACTAGTTACTTACCTAAAGTGTAAATTCGATCAGGAGAGGAAAACCGCAGTCGGTTAGCACCGAGCATCGTGTGCCGTTTCGTTTTGTAGACTTTAATTACGTTGGAATTGCAAGAATTCAATGTTTAACACAACAGTTAGCAGCAATGGAAGAATATGAATGGATTTGTCATCGCTCGATTGGGTGAAGTATGCGGCGGGCATGGGATGTGACGTGGTCGGCGGGACGCTCCCATTAGCCGCATCACCGCCTGCTATGACATCATGCTGACTCAGGCGCGCACCCGCACTACAATGCTTCTTTCCTCCGCTAATTGTCATCCATCTGTAACACATAAAACCGTTCATTAATACGAAACAAAATACGAATTGACGGACCGCGAGTAGGAGTCGCTGCGGCACGTCCTTTGACAAATATATTAGAGCTCATTATTATGTTTATATAATAGAAGTGAATTGACTAAAATAGTAATAAACGAAGGCGGCAGGGTCCGCGGTAAGCAATGCGGGCTCACCCACACCGCGCCGCTAATTAGGCGACGCGGTGTCAGTGCGCTGCTGCTGCCTCAAATGGTGCGGATAGCGGCTTCGGCCTTCTTCGGCCTTGTTCGGCCGTGCGCGGGAGTCGGCGCCACTACAATTATTTTGCCAATTTATCGACATCGATGGTTGTGTACACACATACCACCTACGATGACTCTCAATCTGCATGCTCTTGATTGCCGGACACATTACGACATCTTTCGATTTCTACAAAGAATCTTTTCTATCAGCTGTGAACATGGGATTAAAGTTTGGAGTTCGCCTAGCGTGACCTATGGTCTACGAAGGTTTACGTTGGTGGCACATGCAATAAGTTCCAAGAAAGGGGACATGTTGATAAAACAAGTTCCTTAGTGAAGGCTGCTTGGTTGGAGTTACAGAATGACTAGTGATGGGAAGTGTGTTGGTGGCGCTGGTGGGTAGTGTCGTGATGTGGGGGCGCAGGTGCGCTGGTGACGCTGACGTCACGTCCGGCGCGGTGGCGGTGGCGCGGGAGCTCAATGGGCGCGCACTATGTGGGCCACACGTGTCACCTCACCTCTCCCCGACACACGTCCCCCCTGTCGCCCTCACACACACACACAAACGTTGCTCTAATTGCTGACAACTATGGGAATTTTAAATAGCGCAAATGTGTTACTTTTTATCGCGAAGTGTGTTTACACTTGTGATAATGACGAATGTGGCGTCTTTAGATACTCATTTTTATCGCCGCCAACGTGGACCCTATTTCAGCAAATTATATAGCCCAAGGCGACAGGTATTAAAGACAATAAAATAAATATACGACTACTAAGAACACTAAAACTCGGCAAGTGTTACGAGCGAGGCGCCCCAATAAGAATGTGTGGCGAGCGGAAGTGTATAACGTTTTTGACAGAATTGGATCGTGTGAATAATAAACATCAGGTCCGCGGCATAACATTGTCGTATCGAATGCTTCGGTGTGGGACGATGAGAATCGTAGTTACGTCAGAGAGCGGCGAGCAGCCGAGAGGCGCGGGGTCGTCCGACGCCGACGTCGCAGACGAGGAACAATGGACTTAAAAATGGAATTTAGCGCATGAGGTGACGAAACGTGGTCCCGGCTGCGGCGGACGTCGCGACAAGTATGTAGGGCGGGTGACGCGCCGACTATTGATAGTGCGCGGCGACGCCGACGCCGCAACAACTACCATTATTCTCTTTACAATTCTGTGCTCTAGAATGCAGCGCGGTGCCGCGGTGAGCCTGCAAGCGGATCTATAGCCGTTCTATTTACAACCGGACTGTACAAACGCCGACGTGCCTTATATGTCGTGCCGTTTATCACGCTTATTAGGCATACGTTAAATATATTATGTGCGTACCTACACATACCTAGTCTGCTTTTACGAAAAATCGGGAGTTCAACTTGTGTGCTACGAAATGTCTTAATTCGTAGACAGTTCGTAGAGGGGTCTACGCAGTGTAAAGATGCGTTTTTGCAATAAGGTTTTTTTAACAAAAGTAAGCAAAGTACCTAAATGCTTAGCTTACTTTTGTTAATATTTAGTCGCAATTTTGCGAGTGTCTTTTTAATCTAATTTCTAAGTACTTTGCGGATGATCGGAACTTCTTTAATGCTAAACTGAAACTCAGGACGAACAACAGTTAATTTTGGATGATGCAGCAGTGACTAAGAACTTATATGTTATTTATCTCGAGATGCTTACGTCGTCAGAAAGAAATATATAATTTGAATGACAACTAAAGATGCACCGACTGTGCTGTAAAGCATCAACTGTACGACAAACTTCTGAACAAGTACAAACACTGTGGTTCAGGCGCATCTATTAAGACTAAAAGCCGGTTCCATACACGAGAAAAGGCAAAGAGGCTGATGAGTTATGATTGGCTACAATGTTGGGTATAGAGATAGAGCGGCATTCCGCGGCTGTAACGGTGAGTTATTTGGCGGGCGGCGGGTGTATTGCGCGGCGTGAATGGCCGCGAGATGCAGCCTCCGCTGCAGCGCCGCAGGCTGCGTCGCGCCGCCCCCCCCGCTCCCCAGCGGGCCCCCCACGCCCCGCGCCGCCGCGTGCGCATTCCGCCGAGCGTCGAGCGCCGCGAAGCTAGTCGCTTGCGCAACCTCCGTCGCCGCATTCCATTCATAGCGACGCGCGACTCGATAAACACAGCTTGTGACCGCTGCGGGCCGCAGTCCGCCCGGCTGCGGTCGGCGAGGAGGCTCTCGCCTTCCCGGAATGGGAAAACGAGCGCGGTTTTTGAAATTTTAGAGCGTTACGCCACATTTGTTCGTGAGCGTCACGGCGGCGGCGGTCGGCCGGTGTGAATTCCGCCGGACGTTGACCCATACCGCCACTGCTTTCTCCGACACAGTGTTTGCTATTGGAACGAATCTATTAATTGGAGAAACTCAGTTCACACATGAGCGTGGAAAGTAGACCGATGAGCTTTAACTATCCGAGTCACAGAGAGGTAAAACGACACGCAAGCGCCCTTCATGAATAATAATCATTCAAATTAAAGTTATGCACGGCCACCAAGTCACCGTTCTCATGCGGCATAGGAACTGGATTGACTATCTACTATTGTATGCTATTAAAAACTGCGCTACCTTTAATATCAGGTTCGGCTGAGCTGTAATAAACTTAATAGCTTGCACTTCGCAGAGGGATTTCCCGTTAATGTGATAGTAGTGTCTCTAGTCAACATGTCTAAGCACAAGTGTAGTGGCGAGGTTCGCGTGGTAATGTATGTGTGGCGGGGGATGCGCGTGCGGCGGTGTTCCGCCGAGCGAGGCGTGCGGCCGAATGCCGGAGGCTGCATTCCTCTCCCCGCCGCCCGCAGGTGAAATGTCACCAAACAGCATTCCGAAATATTTGAAACGACCTTTATGGCGCGAAAGAAAGTGTGTGGGGCGCGGGGCGCGGGGCCGCGCGACCGTGGGACAGCGGCGCGCGCGCCAGTCGCACGCCCCCCACCCCCGCGCGCCGCTCCCCCGCGCCCCGCACCGCCTCCCGCATTCCAGCGCGCCTCCCTCCCAATTTATTCAGCCGCGACCCGACGCACCAGCACCAACACTCTCGCTACACCTGGACTACTCCGTCTACCCTCCACTGGTCGTCATAACACTATAGCACCCTTCGACAGAACGACTTTTGTGGCTCGATTTTTTTAAAAATTAGCCGTACATACAAACGTAATTGAGTTGGCACGCCGCCGTCGCTAACTAGGTACAACACGAGTGATTTCATGATTCACCCATACGAAATCATTGACAATCAGGTATAGATACTTAATTATATTTATCTGATAAAATATCAGTTTTCGATTGGTGGTGAGAGAGTTATCAAGGATTCTAACAAAAGACTTCAACGCACATTAAGGTTTCGGAAATTGGTAAGGACGATCCTTTTGTTGTGGTTTCGCACAATATTATAAACGACTGTGAAACGAATTTCGTCTCGATTGACGAGTAGATACAAAATGGAGAAAGGCGATGACAACCATCTTGATTGCTGAGAATAAAGAGTAGAAGCGAAGTGGAGAAGTCGAGTCGCATGAAGCGGACCACGGTTTTAGCTTGGGATACTACAACGAAGTAGAACTTTGGAGACCAAGAAGAGTATGATAGAGTAGTGGCAGAGCGTGTTGGTGCGTGGAGCGAGAGCGGGCGCGAGTGCGCCGGCGGCGGCGGCGGCGGACGGTGTCGCAAATAGCCCGTGACGCGGCGGGCGCTGCACTTTCGCGCGGTCATGTGCCCGGCGCCGCAGCCAGACGCTCGTAATCGCTCCTCTATTTAAAAACGTCGTCGGACGCCGCGCGGCGGGGAATGTGCGGCGACAATGCACGGCGTCAACGACCGCTCGCAACGGAAGCGACACACTTCCAGCCCGGAAATGTGCGCCCGCGCCTTAAGGGACCGCCGCCGCGCTATTTATAGCCCCGCAGGGCGCACGCCGTGTGGGGAGCGTGATGTAATGAGCTTATTTCGGAACCGATCCCTTTACCCGCATGGACGCCTGCCGCGGGAAATTATCTACTGTTAAGCTAAAATCAAACGAATAACTTTAAATTGTACGGGACATTAAGAGGATGAGCCCAAACGTAACGGAGGCGATCCCACACTCAATCCATCGGGCGGATGTTCAGCACACTGACACATGACAGTTCCCTCGATAGCGGGGCGCGCGGGTGTTTCATTATTTCTCCATCGCTCTGTTCCACTCGACTGTCTGTCTAACGTATAATTTTTCTAAAACCGCAAGAATGATCACAGTAATAAAAGGAAAATGTGGTGTTATTGTGACAGTGTTTTGAAAACATGGATGTAATAACTCAATCTGCAGGGCTGGTTGGTTCCCAGCGGCGCGGCGTTCGTTCCGCTGTTGGATTCTTGCTCATTAACGAATAAGCAGGTAAAGAAAGCGCAAGGGCTCCACCGGAGATAAGGTCAATAAATGCGCGGCTCTGTGCCTCATCATTAATAAGTAAGCGCGATAGCATCTCGGGGCAATTACCGAAATACATGGAAACACGCCGTGTGCAGTGTGTGGAGCATCAGAAACTCATTACACCATACATTCAATTTCTACAATGTGCTGTAATAACTATGTGTAGCACATAAAGCCGCTAAGCTCACGTAAACATTCTTTGTTTTTGTTTCGTCAGCATTAAGGACACGGTGTAATAGAGACGCACTCTTTTACATTCAGTAATGTTCATTAGAACGTAAATATCTAGTCGGTGTTTAATGTATGTTTGTATGTTTGTTTACACGTGACGAAAAGAACTGTAAATAAAAAAATTGGCCAAGTGCGAGTCGGACTCGCACACGAAGGTTTCCGTACCACAAGGCAAAAACGCCGAAAAAAACACGTTTGTTGTGCCCTCCTGTTTCTAGTATTTGTTGTTATAGCGGCAACAGAAATACATCATCTGTGAAAATTTCAACTGTTTAGCATCACGGTTCATGAGATACAGCCTGGTGACAGACGGACAGTGGAGTCTTAGTAATAGGGTCCCGTTTTTACCCTTTGGGTACGGAACCCTAAAAAGGAATAGAAATCTAAGTTTTTCTAATTAACTTCAGTTCCTTTTCTTTTAAAGACAAAATACTATTCAGCAGTCTGATAACCAGTCAGAAATTGACAAAAGTGATCAGTAATTAGAATAATTAGAATTAAAATACAATTGAGCAGCTCCGTCGCGTAGCACCTTCACGACGGTGTCCCACGACTTTCGTGTCGCATCTACGACCCTACGTCATTACCATTGTACGCAACGTTCGTAGCTAATAACTTGTCGGTGCCCGTACGAGTCCCGCATATCAACACACGGTAATTAAGTCGGAACATTTTACATTTTTAAACTGTTAATCACGACCACGCATTCGATGTAAATATGACATGATTTTTGAAGCTGTTAAATAATTAACCGCGAGCCTCCTCGTGGGAAACGGTTACGAGGTACCGTTACCTCGGCTGGCTAGTTCACGCTCTGCTGTGCTACGAGACTGCTACGAAAGTGCTACGAGAATTAAACAGTTTGATAGACAATTTGAGCTACTTGGATAGTTAATTGAACTGACTGTGCAGCTGTGGTTTGATTGTTTGTTCAACCATAGGTGTGTATAACTGAGGCTCTTATAATATGTTAGGCTTCATCTAACTTTCTCCTGGGATCATTTTGTTGAAAGAATTCGGCTTCGTAGCAACCGAGCTACGTCTAGATCCTTTGTCTGAAACATGCAGTTTGCATGGACTTGGAAAGGAAAAGGCCTTGTCTAGATTGAAAAATCACCCGGCACAAAAAAGTTCAAGATTACTGAATAAATATAACAAAAATATATGTCCAGCGAGCCAGAGAGAACGCCTAGACATTTTTTTTCTGTAAAAATAGCAAACAATACAATATGCTTTCACAACACAACACGTTGCAGACACTTCGCATTCTCGGTAATTGCGTACTCATTTACTGAATTCATTTACAAAGAGTAGACATTCTTGTGGCAGATTATAACCGGCGGGTGTCGTTTACAAAAAAAAATATTTATCGCATTTATAGTCTAATTTTTCGGCGACGGTTTGTTTTATTGTACATACTCTCATAAAGGAATGTGGATGTGTAAGCGGTTTTTTGAGGTGACTGACGTAGTACATGTGTGTATCTACTAAGTATGTGGCACCGAGCGTTGGTTTGTGTTCGCGCGCGACGTATGTTTTCACGTTTCCAGGCTATCAGTAGTGTTTCAGGTGTCGGCGGAGGCCACGGCGCGTCTGCACCTACTTTCGTATTGTGTGGAGGCGCGCGGCGGCGGCGGTGGCGCCAAGTCGCGGGCTCGCGGCGCTCCATGTATTATTCAAGCGGCCACGACCCGCGCCGCCCCCGAATTTTGTTAGCCTCGCGCCCCACAGACGTCTCTAATTATATGCTATCATGACCGACTTTACCGTGTCACGATTATTTCGATTATCGTTAAAGTCAACAACTGGTGGCGACAGAAATTGTTTTATAAACTACCAGCTACCATGTTGTAGTTGGGACATATTTATTTTGGGATATGCGGATGAATTTATCGGTTTGACGAATAATTCAGGCTAATTTTCAGTGTTTTTAGAGTTAGAGAGACAGCGACCAAGCATGTTGCTGGTGATTTTCGCTAGTTTTTCGCAGTGCAATAGATAACAAGTACAGTTGTTGGGCTCATAGGTATGTGGACGTGGCCGCGGCCGGGGGGCGGCTGCTCGGGTGTCGGCTCCGGTGTCGCGGAATAGTCCATTGTGCGCGCGCGCCGCCGCCAGCAGCGGGAAACAGGTCAAGGTCTCACTGGCGCCTACCTCCACAACTCTACTGACTACCTACTTTATATACACCAATACCTCGTATCGTATTAAATAGCACACATCAGTCACTATAACTTTACACTATTTTTATGATCCTATCCTAAAATGTAAAACAGACTCTAGACACAATGTAAGAGAATGAAGATTTGTGTGTCTGAACTGATTCCTTAAAATTAATGATCATCGGCCTGTCTGTGTTTAGTTGGCCAACGGAAGTATGTAAACGGTAATATTACAATATACAATGTTGGCACGTGAACGCGATGGTCCCTGAAAATTTGTTTAAGCACATGTAAACGCGCGCCGAGCGAGATGTGATGTGAGGCTCAGTTTAGGTGTGAAGGTCAATGACCGATAAGGTTAGCGTTACGTCGACCTCTCTTTTCCCCTCACTTCGGCCACTATCGCCAACCGACCTATCAGCAAATATGTTGCCAAATACCTACTGTGTAGGACGGCCGGTGAGCTCAATACGTATATGACCGATGTTGCCAGCTCATAATATAATCCGGGTTCAAACATTCGTCGTTTGCGTGATATTTGTTAAAAACTCGAATCGTTCTCGATTCGTTATCGCTCGTGGGATTATTTACAGGGAAAACATAGCGGTAGCGTTAGACCAATCAGTCAATGTAAGCTGCGGTTAGAATCATACAGCCTTCATTAGAGCGCTGGCACACAGACTAGCAACAAGCGAGTTCTCAAAAGGAATAGGTAATTGTTTGTATTGTAAATGAGGGTATTTCCCATACGTGTCTACGGTTGATAGTGTTTTGGTGGGCGAGGGGGGCGGGTGCGCGGGTCCAGGGGGGTGCTCAGTATCGGCGCGGGCGCAAGGTGCACGTTATCGCGCCATTGTTAGCGCCGACAGATTTATAACTTCCCTTTGCCCTCAATAAGGGCCCGTGACCTGCGCACACCTTACGCTCCTAAATAACGCGAATACGTGAAGCGATCACTCCAATAATGCCTCCCAATGTTTGTGTCACAAAAAGTGATCGTGAAATTCCTTCATGAAAACTAGTTTACGAAGAGGCTACTTATTCTAGAGTGCCATAACCTACTAAGAATGTACAGCGGTGGGATAAATCTTAGAAAAGTACTTAAAGTTGTTTTCAGTTAGCCTTATAAATATTAAGAGATTTCTCTCTTGAAAATATTCTTATAAGTTTGTTAATAACACTTTTGAAAAATTTAATTTGAGAGGAAAGGCTGTAAAATCAGTTTATATCTATGCATAAAATCACATAATTATAGGCGATATTTTGGCAACGTTTTATTTTATTAAAACTACCGCTCTAAATTATCAGAACATAACATTGTCTTAAAACGAATCACAATTGAAAACTATTGAACAGAAGGTTTAGTTTATTTCAAATTGAAATAAAAATAACCTTTTACGTGATTATAAAAATAATATATTGGCAGGGACCATTGATTCTATCGGTTATTGAAAATTGAAATATGACATTATTTACTTTTTTAGTAAATAAATAACAATAGTTATAACAGAAATAAAGGACGTACCTCATAACAGGTCGACGGCTCTTCCAGCCATGGGTGAGTGTGGTACTGTCGCACTGTGCACTGCGCAGGCGCCGGTCGCAGCCATGTCTTTCGCCACACGCATCTGAAAAGGCAACAAAAAACTCTTTGAAATAAATAAACACAAACGCTTAGTACAAAACAATGACAAAAATATTAAAAACAATCAACGTTATTTATTTCTTATTGAAAATAAGGACTGGGTTCCCAGCAGTAATTTAGACAATCTGTGAGAAATTCCGCTTGGCGCCATTCCGACTCCACTAATGTGACGTCCAATCATTAGGAGTTTTTTTGTGCGAATAAATATCGTATTTAGTTAATTGCCTTCCATTGCTATTTATTGACTTTATAGTTAAGTAGTGGGAATGTGCCGATATGAACACAACCATAACGTTGCTATTGGTGTACCATGCACATGCAGGTGTCAGTATCTACCACCTGACACAAACTGACCCACTATGCAGCACAGAACACAATTTTCACAGAAATGAATTCAATAAATGTTCAAGCAGGAACTACGGAATTCAATGATAGTGCCAGTCCCGCGAACGTTCCTCAGACAACTCGAGCGTAAAGCAAGCTGAGCCGCGATACTCGACCCGGTCGATCTTGATCCTATTAGAAAATTATTGTTCATTATGACTACCGTTATTATACAGAACGCGACATGTTAATAAATCCTCTAACATTATTTTCACTTTAACTTTTTGTTTACTGGTATACGGGTATACCTCGACCGTTAAATCCAATTTTAAAGTGACCGTCTCAGTTTTTATTGGCCATTTAATTTATATGTTTATTATTGGCAGTTTAAAACGGAAAAGTGGTAGTATCGAGTGATGGTGGACGTCACAAACGGTGATGTTGATGATGTCATGCGTGAGGGCGGCGCGCGGCGGGCGCTGGTATGCGGCATGCGACGCGCTAGCCGCATAACGGTGCGCGCGCGACGTCTGCGCGCGTTCCCAGGCTCCGAGCGCTCGATCGACGCCCCGAGATAAGCCCCATTCTATACGAAACCCAATAAGCCATTTCCTTGAAACTCTCACAGGAGTACCGCTCCCGTGAAAAAAAAAATGACCAAAACCATACAAAAAAAGCCCGTGAATAAGGCAGGAGCGTGAAATAAGAATGGGCCCAGTTCTGGGAAGGCTCGGCGCCGGTGCAGTCTTTACATCCTTTATAATGATCTTTTTTTGTGGAGCGACCCTTAATGGCTTATCGTGGGGCTGAGAATGTTGGCACAGTGCGAAGCGACGTGGTACCTTATTAGTTGGCGAGGCCCGACGATGTGACCGAGCGGAAATCGACAATCGGTTAGAGATTCAACTGTGGAGATTGTGTGTGACGGAAGCGTGGTCCGCGTTCAATAGCAGCCAGCATGAATGACGGAACGCAGTTATAGCTGCGGATACAACAATGACTGACCAATTTAGTAACGTGACATTTGCATATTACACTTGGATTCATCCTACACGCTGTCGCGACGTGTGCTGCAATTCGTGTCAATGTTTAATGAAGCGTTATATGGACAGTGTATCCATCGGTGGCGAAGTGTACGGGACGTCCTCGGTGGGAGGAAGCGTGACGAAGGAAGTGCTTATGAAATGGTCGCCCACGCCGCGTGCGCTGCGCCTCCGCTTCCGGCGCAGCGCACGCTCGGCAGCAGTGGCAGGCGGTGTCGCGGCGGTATGTGTCGCTCACATGCGTGCCCGCACCGCGGACCAGCGCTCAGCGCTGTGCACCGGAACAATGTAATCAATGCGCGATAAAATGAGAGCAAAGGTGAGAGGACCGAAGGGCGTCATGTGAGCCGGCTACGTCACAGAGAGATGCTGTGAGTCAGCGGGGACGAGGGCACACGTGTCGCTGACGTCACATGCACCTGACTCATCACGTACTCATGATCTGGGAAAGACAGTTTATAATATACGCGCGATGTGAGGCCCGCCGCCGCCGCCGCCGCCGGCGACCAGTCAATGGACGACTTGCATTCTATAATCGGTTATGTTGACTAATGCTAAATATTCGCCAAAATATTATTTTTATACAATAGAGTCGTTTTCCTGCTTTATGCATTCAATGCAGATTTATTTTATTTGGAGTTAGTTAAAAACAGACAGTTGAATTATCAGTAAAATCTTTGATCCTAACCGGAAAATACGCTTTGGTTATCCTTTAACTTCAGGAAAAATTATATTCTTCAAGTTATTTGATTGTAACTAATATTTGTCTAAAATTAAATTAACTGTACTTGTATATTTTGTTAAAAGTCAAATTATTGAATAAATTGTGTCTTGTAAAAGTACCTTATTATAATAGGGTAAGTTTTGTTAAATAGGTACCAACATTATAATATTATAATTGTATTATGTACCTAAACATAAGTACAAGTTCGACAGTTAGGATTTTTTTTCGATTTAGGAGATTCATTGACAAAATTTAATAAACACATAATTGAACTAAGTACAATAATTATAATCATTTAACGGGTAATAAAAACCGTTCAAAGGTATATTCACTCCAGGATATATACTCTTTAATTCATTGGTGCTGATGACTAGTCATGGCAACTAACAGTTTATTTGAATTTTCGAGAAAGTTGAAAGTTAAACTTACTATCACGTCAATAGAAGTGGAATGCGGAGTGAAGTAAATCATCTAAATAAGCACAACGAGGGTAGGGCAAAGCAAGTGCCGGAGGGCAATGAACAGCCGGGGGTTAAGCAAAACTAGAGGAGTGCAGGGCTAGTGTGCGAGCGGGACGCGCGAGCAGACGTCATGCTCTGGTGACGTACGTCCTGTCGGCAACGTGCTGCGTCGCCCGCGCACACTCCGCTGCACAGCTCACTGTTACAGACACAACCATCAACACTCTACCCCCAACTATCACACACAACCCCCGAATTGTCTATTGACTAATAAACTTTGACGGAACAATTATATTCAAACACAAGTAGTAGAAGTTCAATAATTTTCAAACAATGCAATAAAATTTGACTACCCTCATTTACAACATTATAAAATAAACTAAAGTTAAATCGCGGGACGTTAGAATTCAGAATTCAAATGAAGTTTTTGAAAAATATTGAGGGTGGGCGATGTTAAGGTAGTAGTTTAAGTATAAGGAATAGAAAAACCAAAAATATATTTCTAATCTTACGCTACTGGGTGTAACATTCCATTGATATAGACGAAAAATCACTATTTAAATTCACTATGCACTAAATTTCACAGTTGATTTCGGTGTAGCGATTGAACGGACACTTGTTTCCAACACAACGCACGAAGTCCGGCCTCAACTAGCGGCGTTCACTAAACAACGTGATAATACAAAAAGAAGTCAGAGGTTACGATGTTATCGAGGGAGACATGAATATTCGAAGACGCGAGGGTCACGAGTGAACGGTCGTCGTAGCATCGCGCCGCGGCGTGAATGGAACGACCGACATTTTATGAATCGAGAGCCGTCGCCCATTGAGCTGAGCGCGGCGAGCGGCGAGCGCCGACGGTGCGCGCGCGCAGCACCGCCGCCGCAGGGCCCACAGCTCGGGCCCGCTCCGGCGCCGGTTCCGGCCCCGGCGGAAGTGACGCTCCGACCGAACATGGCGGCGTGCGCGCAGGAAGTGCGCAGCTTACCTATCGGGACGTCTCCGCCGGCGGCGGGCGCAGCCGACACCCGCCGCCGTCCACCGCTTTGCACAGCGCACGCGAGCCCGCATGCGCCGATACCGATATCCGCAAAAGTGCGCGCGATCACTACCTTGCGAATAAATTATTCGTGCTGTTATCTAAAAATATTCGTGTGCGACGCAGAGCTCTCGCAGCCCGCAGCCCGAGCCGACACGGAGTTGCACACGCGAACCGCTTCCCCGCTGCGGGGAGACTGATGAGGGCAGGCCGCGCCGGCGCCGGCGGAGGCTCCGACGCATGCGCACACCACCGTCCGTCCCTTTCCGCAAACACGCCGCTGCTGCGGAGCGAGCGGGACCACGACAACTCATTATCACAGCGGCGACTCGTGAACACCAATAGACCGAGGAGTAGGGACAAAATATTCGACCTTCACTTCACAACGCACACGAGCGCGTGCGCTGATCGCGTCGCGACAGCTCCTCACACATGCGCGCTCCTCGCAAATTGCTCGCGGCCGCCGCCGCGCCGCCGCCGCGTTGCCGGTGTGCTACATTTGACAATTTTTCCAGAAAACTGACATGCACCGTCACCGTGGACGAGGCGCGCCCGCTTGCCACGTGGCCATCACTCAGCACTACCACCGACCACCGACCAGCGACCACCGACGGCGACTATGTACACGACTCACTGACAACGGCACATTCCAACCACATTTGATAAGGATTATAACATTTAGTAACAATCAATTTATACCAAGAACAAGAGATACCATCTAAAATGAAAAACCACATTTATCGAAGATACCTGCTAGAAAAATATTCAAAAATCCTTTTTTAATTTTAGGCAATACAAATTACTTTATACTGCCGCTATTTCAATATACGAGTATAATTCAAATATAGATACTATTTCATTCATTTTGAATTTATTTGGTCTACATTCATTGTAACGCATTCCGTCTCTACATGTCTATACATTAATTAGTAGGTAATGAGACTTTTTATTTAAGAAGACCATTAAAGATATAAAAAGTAACAAATGTAACAACTAACAATACTTACTTAAATAATAATGTTGCAGAGGAGAGTGGTTAAGAAAAATGAAAGAAAAATGTTACCGAAAGTTACATGCACCGTTAGATCTAACCGTGCATGTGACTTTTGGTAACATTTTCTATTGCAATCAGTTGACTATGTTGAAATTTTACATAAATACTTATATTATGTCAAGTACATATGTACGAGTTACTAGGAATAAAGAGTTATATTAGATGAAAAAACTAAAAATTTTGAAAATTTTTCATAAACATTATTTTTTTCAAATGGGCCTTGTAGTCAATCATGAACTACCTATTTAAGGTTTTAAATTAAATCACTCCTAGAGTACTTATAGCAAATTAAATTTTCAGTTATCATATTACATTTATATATAAATTAAAAGATTTAGTTAAATTAAAAGACTAATTGACAAGTAATATTTTTATAAAAAAACGCTCAATGTATATGCTCAACATAAATTAGGAAATTATAAATTATTGAAATTATAAAACTACCATTACAAGTACAGATAATGTTTTATAAAGTTAATAATTATTTATAAAAAATATTAGCTCTCCTAAGGTGGTTTTAAAATTATAGTAAAATGTAAGTATTATATATTTAGTACCTACTTGACTACATAATAGTTTTTTTTTCAAAGATAGGCAGGTACAGGTCCTCGTTTGTTCAATAGTAAGTAGCTTTTATTCAGAGGACACAATAGAGAATGTATCTTACCTATTATGCCAGTAATTGAATTACAGATAAATGCTCATTGTTCGATTTCTTTAAAGCGTAAATTTGTCTTTCAACAATAAAATATCTTTATTTTTAAATATAATAGGTAATAACAATAGATAGGTAGGTAGGTTTTAATGTAATAGGTTGCTTCATAATACTTAGTAATTGTCACAATGTTCTAAATTTTACTTAATTTTTTTTTTTTTAATAATATTATAATGATTTAATTACATTAATGTAGAAAGTTTAAAACCATACTGATTGATTTGAAATATTTAATTGCAATAGCTTTAGTACATTGCATAAAGAAACACTTGGTGCAAAAATCAGAAGAAAAACGGCCCTTAAAAAATTATACAGCAATTATTTTGAAACTTTTTCCTTATATCGATATTGTAAAATAATTAAACTATCGTTTGCAACAAATTTTAAATGATTTAAATCATTAAATTAAAAATAAATTCAAAAATATCTGTCTTATTCCACTGGACTTAAACTGACTTCACTAGGGCAAAATAAAATGGGTATATTTGATAAAAATTATGTGAAAGTGTTAAGTTTTTTGATAATTTCCAATAGGCGCTGAGTTATAGTGCGGGTAGATGTGGAAGAAGTACGCAGGAAGTGCGTGCCAGTGTTGCCACACGCAGCCGTAACCATGCGCGGGCGCCGGTTTGCCACGCGGGCTATGTCGCGCTATGGTACTGCCAACTTACATTCAATATTAATTTTATTATTTAAATTATTCTAATATTATTTAATGTATAATCCATTGTAAAATAAAATAATTTATAAACTGATTTTTAGGATTATCAGAATTTTGGAGTTTTTAAAACAGAAATTCAGCATTTATTTGTACAAGTACCTAAGTATTGAAGACTATATATAATAATTATATGCCTCTCGTGCCTTAATAAATTCAAATCAATCATAAAATAGTTATTTTTGCCTGTTAAAATTAAATTACTAAATGCCCAATGAAAAACGGTTTGTGTGTTAACAAAGATAATCTCATAAATATTACTTTTTATCATAAATGATGCATAAGGTATAGTTTCAGTCAATGTAGGTAATTGTTATATTTATGAAAACTGAACATTTTATGAATCTGAGCACAACCGGTGACTCAAATTTTAATATTGTAGATAGATACTTAATGAGATAATAGATATTTAAAAGGAGAGGGTACTTAAAGAAGAGAGGGATTTTAAAAAATAACAAATACCTGTACCTAACACAAGTATATAACACATTGAATGATATTGGTGTATTTGAGTGTGGGTAAGATAATGTGTTTGTGTGTAAATCGGTTGGAATCCGGCGTCGTTATCACCACGTAGGGTTGAGTCTATCTAATCTTGCTCCCACTTTAGCTCTTAGATAAAATTCACTTCTTTTCAAACATATTTCAACAATTTACCTCACATGTTGGCGCCAATCATTCACTATTCACTTTATTTTAATATAAATAAACAATAACAACCACTTTGTATTTTTATTAGGTAGGTACTTACATTAAACTGAATAAATTAAGAAAGTAAAACAAAATATTATAGCAAAACATAAATGATAAAAATTATACTTTAAAGATGTTAAACAACGGTAGAAAATTCTATAGATACCTACTGCAAGTAATTTTTAGCATAAAGAATTGAAACCCCATGTTCAAGTCAAAGATTTTTAGATTAAGTAATTTTCTCATACTTCTCTAGTTCTCTACCCATGCATAAGTAGGTATTAAATATACCAAGTTTATGCAAAAAAAACCAGAATGTTCCATAATATCAACCTCTACTTTGGTAAAAAAATGTGAGAAAATAATTTAGTACTTCCCTACGGAAAGTAAATATTTTTTCTACTATTATAACTAAGTATTTTTCACACTGGCAATCTCAGAGTATAAAAAATACAAGGAAGATCCTTTAATATTTATATAAGATAGGTATTTTATATGTAGTTATCTAGATCTTAAAGTTACCTAATAGATCTATCATTAACCAAGAAAAACCAAAGAAAAACGTTTCTACACCTACGTAACAACGGATTCAGAACATTGAATAACTAAACAGCTACAAAATGAATTACAAAATAGGTTGTAATTCAACAAAAACGATATTCCAAAGATAAAATAAACAAAAGGTAAACGTTTTACTTTAAAAAAAAAATAGCAAGTCATTAAAATAGTTAGTAGGATTTTAAGAGTTCAACTGGCAACATTAAGATGGGGAATACCCAAAGTTATTTACATTTACCTATGACGGAAAAACTAGGTAGGTAGCACAACAAAGTCAGACAGGAATAAGCAGGTAGATACACAGTAGTTGTAAAGTTTGGCATAATGGTGGTTTGGTGGTGGTGGTGGTGGTGGTGGTATGTGTTGGTATGGTGGCGGTGTCAATGTTTTTAATAGAGTCTTAGTAATTTTAATCAGAGGTACAAAAAGTATTTTAATTATCTGAAGGAAATTGCCTACACCTAGATAGATAGAACGGTTAAAAACTCGGTAAAACACTAAAATATTGTGTTTTAGACAGGCATTTTAAATACCACACAACTAAATGAGGTAAATAGGTAAATATCCTTACTGAAAAACGATGCCGTTTCTATAAAGATTACCAACTTTTTAAATACTAACAACATTTTCTTTTATTTAAATTTTTGCTAATTAATTAACGAAATACCTTTACTTACCTGTTAGAAGCATCTTCACAATTTTCACAAAATTCATACTTAACCGACTTTTCTGTCTGATTTTTATTGATCTGCCAGAGATACTCGTTTAGTTCACAAAAATCACCACACTGTCAGTTTACGAAAGAAGACCTCTAAACCGCACATGAAAATGTGGAATCTAGAAATTTTCCAAATAAGTATGTTCAAATCTCACTGATCAATAAAATAGGCAGTCGGTAACCAACTGTCTTCGAAAGTTTCGAAAAAATCACACTGAATAAACATACTCCGTTTGCTACTGCCAGCAATTTGGTAGTCACAGATACACCAACACTCCACACGAGCCCTCTATGTGAGCGCCAGCTTCCACCCTCTTTTATGATTACAACGTCTTGGAGAAGGACAATGGCATATTAAACTCGATTAAGGTTCGCCTGATTGCATGATTTATAAGAATTGATTTGAATGTGATCCGGGCTAGTCAGCTGCAGGCGCGGGAGCAGTGCGGCGCAGGGCAGCCGGCGGGCGGCGTGAGCTGCACTCGTCTTCTCTCAGGCGTGACGTCCGGCCGGGGTCAGCGAACGCAGGGCCGCCGATAGCTTTCTTGTGCCCGACAAACGACCCTCCGAGATGTCACTCACGTGTTTTCTGTCGCCCCTTCCCGGGTTGACACTTCCCAACGACTATTCGTCCCGTCCTCGCGACCGAACTCGCGCGCCCTTTGATGCTTCGCATTGCTCCCAAATAAGAAGAAGAAGGAGGAGGAAGTATTCGGAACTTCGCTTATCACATTTTGTAGCACTATTTTTATTTGTACACAAACACGCGCGGGACCCTCGGGAAGTGATATCTTTATGTCGGGGGGCTGTGTCTCGTTAATAGATAATTGTTGTGCGATATCATCGTTTCTTCGGCGCGGGCGCAGCCATCAGCGCTAACAGATTAATCGTAGCAATGTATCACACGTGCAGTCCGCGCTAGCGGCCCTTCTATTTGTAAACCGGCGCCGAGGGCCGCGCATTCCTAGCGTGCCTCGTGCCCTGCGCCCGCGCCACCCGAGCGCTCTCCGCTGCGGAACTACCACTACCCACTACCCACTATCGGTGACTGCCTATAATACCGCTAACATTTACTACTACATTATATTTTCCCCTACATTTGCGGCAGTGTATGTCGTCCATTCCAATACAATCGTCTGCTCATCGCGCACACTCGACTCCTCTAATACCTACTGTATTTAAACCAATGCTACTGTAACTGTCAAACACTGAATATTGTTGAGAAGATTTCGTCAAATTCTATAACCTTATATGGAGTTGTAAATGGTTTCGAACGAAAGCTTTAACTGATTCTAATATCTTAAGGTGTATTTATTTTTGTATATTGCTGTTTATGAAAAAATATGTAAGAAATGAATTTGACGGAAATGTGAGAGGATTTTCTCAGCCTAGCCTACCTTTTTCGTAGCAGTTTCGTAGCCGTTGGCGTAGCAGTTAAGGCTTAGCAAATGCCCTTTTCCGAATCTAGGCTTGAGCAACGTAGCTATATTCTAGTGATAGGTATATAGGATAATGACAGCTACTAGCATGAACAACAAAAGTGAAATGAAAAAAGGGTTTAAAAGTAAAGATAACGAATTTACTAAACTATAACCCAAATACGGTTAAATAGCGTCTATTCATAATGAGATGTACCAAAGTACAGTCCCTGCATTCCGATGAATGGTGAGCGGGCGCCGCGACACGGCCGGGGCCAGGGGGGCAGGGAGGGGCGAGGGCACGCGAAGGGGGAGAGGGGCAGCACGTACGCATGCCTGCGCGTGCGCCTGCCTGCGACAAATAGCCGCTACAACAAATTCTAACAGGTGTCCACTTCAGATCGATTTTGGGCTTAGTTAACAATCACACGTTACTTAACAGCCCTTCCGATTACAAGAAGTTTGATACGAACGACGAACATATTGATTAAAGAGTTCCTTCCAAAAAAACCCTTTTTAGGGGTTTGTAAGCGACGACACTTTAGTTTCCTATCGTGACTCATAAAACGGGACAACTCAACATACCCTAGTTCTATTCAAGTGGCAGCAGCAGAACTGTGAGCAATCACAGCCATACATGGAACTGACTCACCCGGATGCGCGCGGAAATGAAAACTTCCGAATTTTCTCAGAACTACGTTACAATCCGAACAATTTCCGTACTAAAGTCGAAATCATTAATTAAACCCAATTGATGAATCAGAAAATATAGCTATCTGATTTGCTCATTAAGTAGTTGATTGAATAACCCGAATAGAGGCAATCAGTGGTCAAGCGGCGGTGGTCGATTGAAGAGCTACTAGTGGTACTCGCGTTTACTGGAATGTTAATGATTGTGGTGCAGTGTCGCAAATGACTCACAGCGATCTTTATTAAAGTGCTACATATTAAGAACATGTTCTAATGGAATGCGGATGCTTCCTGGAATCAACTGTTAGAGTTGTTATGACGGTCCTTCTAACGTGACTTGATCGTGCCAACGAGCTATGTAACATGACATGGCTGAGATTTTTGGAAGCATCGCAAATAAAGATTATCAACATGATCAATCTATGCAAATAAATAAAATTGAAGTGTCTGTTTGTAATGTCAAAATAACAGGGTTCCGCGCAAAAAAAAAATTAAACCCATGAAATACAATTTGTTTTCCGACATGCACACGAACGAAGTCGCGGCACAGCTAGTTTTAAATAGTGACCGCAAAGAGATCACAGTTCTGAGGCCACTAAACTGCTTTAAACGTACAAGATTATTTTGCCAATAAGAAGATTCAGCAAGTTAGAATCCGAAAACGTTGGTCAAGTATGTAAATGAAGTACAATTCAATTCAATGCGGTACCGGATGAAGACTGCAAAAGATCAGAAAACAAGATCTGCAGGGGTATCAGAAAAGTTTAGTCAACGGCCACCAAATTGAACAACTTTCTCCATGGGACCAACATCGAAATCGAAAAAATAAAATCAACTGTCCCATACAAAACTTCTATACCTACTCGACCGAACTGTATGGAACGGCCGATTATTTATGTATATGGCTATACGTATAATATTTTAGCAAAGATGTTTATCTATCATCAGTCGAGATAAGGCTCATATTTCGGTACTTCTGAAACGTGAAAGAATCAGTTACTTGGAAAGAATGCACAACCTTTATCTAAAATATTTTAATACACTACATTAAAAAAAACCATTTACAAGGCGCCAATTTGTATAAACGATTAAATATAAAGAAAATTAACGTAATTAAGTAAGTTTATCGTAGTAATAGAAACTCCCTAGCTATTATCCCATCCATTTTCGATTGGAGTTCCCTAAGGGACCTTTATCGGGCCAAGGTTCTTTGGTTAGGCAGAAAACCGAGGTTCTGCATAAGTCTGAAGGTTTACATGATCATTATTTAATAACAATAACTTTGTCACATTTGGACTAGAGGTATAGGTACTAAAACTGCACTCTGTAGCAGCAAAGCTGCGTTAAAAGTTGAGCGATCGTACGTTACGATAAGCGTTCAAAATTCTCCAAAGATGTTTCGATAGCAACTTTTATGATATTTTACGAGACTTTTATGAGACAGGAATTTGTCTTCGAAGCAACAAAATTTTGTTAAAGTACACATGCTACTGGTCATAAATGTGAGTAGGTAATAGAAGCCGACTATAAATTTTGAGGGTAGTTACATCATGTTAGAAGCCTGCGTATGTGGTGATAAGGTGGTAATTATGAATGGATGTTGCGGGCGCTGTAGTCTTCTTCATAAGCTTTAAAGACTTCAATCATTTTGCCAGTTGTTTATGCTGATAAAAATATAATAAAGGTGTACAGCACAAGTATTGGAAGACCACGTGTTCTTTCAAAGGCAGTCCAATACATTATTAAAGTTCCTATCACATTCCATTTAAAACTGGCACTTTCCGCAGTTGATGAAGGCTTGATAGCGCTTCGATAGTAAAAACTTCAGTAATATTTGATCAAAAAACTTAAGTAAGTCAGTGTCGGGTAAGAGGTTAGTGGTGCAACAAGGTACGGTGGTGTTGCAGCTTGCGCTCGCGGGTGGCTGCGCGCGTGCGCGGCAGGTGCGCGTGCACCCGGCCGGCTTGTTACAGCGTCGTGTGAGAATTCCCTACCGTTGTAATTACCGACCCTTTAGGGTTCCGTCAGTCTATCCTGCCGCCCTGTGCCCTTGCTAATCTTTCGCTTTTAGAATTAATTTCGCATTTGAATCATTTTTATCTTTGAAAGTTTCAATTGTGCTTACTTCGTGCTTTTTTTATGGCTGAATGGCCCACTCTTGACCTCGATCCTCGATCACGCCTGATGGAAACCGACGGATCAGGTCTATGATGGAACGAGTGTGTTCTGAAGATGCCTAAGGCACTGGAACTCCCACGCATTGACGAAACACAGCAGGCTGCTTGACGCCGGACTCCGTTGGGCGGGTGGTCGCAAACCAGGCGGGCGTTAGCCCTAGGACCGCAAGGGAAGAATTAACCAGTCAAATTAGGGTGTGACTATCCAGGACGCACCGAGCGCTCGGCTTAGTTAAGTAAGGCTGCCTTTCCATCAGAGATGAGCGAGGATGCGTAGGAAAGGATGTGTGTAAAACTAACCAATACCAACGCTAACTTAGTTCAAGCTATAAAAATGAAGCGATGTTATTGGTTAGTTTCACACACATCCCTCGCTACGCATCCTCGCTCATCTCTGGTGGAATGGCAGCCTAACTGGCGGAACAAACTACGCTACACGAGGAGGCTTCTTCATATATCCCATGAGGATATTCGTTTTTTTTCATTTTTATGCAAGTGGTTTGAAAGTTCTTGAAAGTCCTGTGCCATTGCTAATGTTTTGCTAGTAGCAATAAGTAATTTCGCATTTGATAATATTTGGGGTTGAAAGTTTGAAAAGTGCTTCAGAGTATTCTTTTCTGTATTCTATTGGTTTTACAGCAGACTGCTTGATGTTTAATTTTTTTCGCACATTTTAAACCTTTTTAGGCAAATGGTATGAAAGCTTGGATTATTAGCACTTAGGCAAGTAAGCAAGTCGTTACACCGGATAAAACCACTGTTACATATTTGTAAAGATTTTTGTCAAATATTATCTAGGTAGAGTACCTGTGACATCAGCCCTTGATACAAAATTATTTATATCTAGGTAATAACCAGTTATCTTAGTAACATGATTGATTTCGTAAATTAAGACACACTAATCTTTAAATTCGTAGGAAACCTTGTATCTGTTGAACCAGTTCAAGTACTAGTATCTACAACTGTTTATCTTAATCACTATTTATTTCGTAACTAAAAGGTATCTGCTATTATTTTAGTGTAACCGACTACTAGTTACTCGTTATAGATAGATAGATAGCATACTTTTTATTATGTAAGTACACCATAAAAACTAGAGATAGTCATTTTAAAATAATAATTTATAATTAATTAATAACATTAATTTATATATTACTATTATTATTTTATATTACTTATTAAGTGTTGTTTTAATTTTAAGTTCATTATAGGGATTTTTTCGTTCCTGCGCACGGTTTTACGGCTCGGCAAAACATTAATATTTCTTTGATACAAGTAAGTTTAATATTAATGTATTTAAACCTGCCGGAATAAATCCTCTAATGAACGATATTAATGCCTAATTTAAAAGAACAACGTGGTCACACAGACAGACACGAAAATCTTTAATTTAAGTATATTATGTATGTATAAATTATTTAGGTATTATTATTACCTATCATCATCATTCCTAGCCTTTCTCAACTTACTACCTTGGCTTAAGCCTTTTAAGGTTCAGCGCGCGCTCCCAACTCATGCTAGCGTGAGGAATTCCATAGGGGTCGGTACAAATCCTACAGAATTTCCCCGCAAAAAAAGAGCGGCGCCTAAAAATACCACTTTGGCAGAATCATAAAAGGACAACATTATGAATCATAATATGGAGAAGACAGTCCGTGTTTTTCTTTTTTTCGCTGCACTACGTAAGTATAATCAAAGAGATTGGGATTGGATTTGGATTGAATTGATTGGTGTTTTAGCACAGACAAAAAAAAACTGAACAATCCTTCACCAATGGGATTTGATACGATGAACTTAACAGTTGGCTGTCCTTTTATGATTCTGCCAAAGTGGCCTTTTTAGGCCCCCAGGTTTCAATGCCATTGTTCCTATTGTGAGACTACACAATAGACGTATGAATACTTTCATAATGTCCTAGAACCAAACATTCGGAGACATGTGACATCTACCAACAGATTACAGCCCACTCCCTCTCGAAGAGAGGAGGCCAGTGTCCCAGGAGTGTGAATATTATAGGCTGATTATGCTTATGCTCATGCTAAATCAGTTAAAATATATAACATTACCAGAAGCAATTAAAAATGAACAAAAATTGAATATATTTATAAATAAACTTAAACAATACCTAATCCATAAAAGCTATTATAATATTAATGAATATTTTAATGATAAATAAAATGAATACTTAAAAATGGATACTAAAAATAAAAAATAAAATCAAAGTCGAAGTGAGTAGAAAAACATTTTATATTATAATTTTTCAAATAATTATTATATATTATTATTCCTTTTTATATACTTGTACATATTATTTTAATACTGTAAGGTATATTAATTGTCTTAATTAATAGTAAAAGTCATTGCGGTACTCTAATAATAATTATATAATAATAGCCCTTATCCTCTATTCTACCTTGCTGTGCCCGACAGGGTCCACAATGATCTATAACTATGTACATTTTATAATGTACCTACCACCTAAGTTCACATTGTGGAATGCAAATAAATGTATTGAGTATTGAGTAAATACTTTCATGGACAGTTGTTTAGAGATTGAATGAATTAGTTACCTAAATTAAATAACATTAAAAATTATGGATATCTAACAACACATTTTATCCGAATGAGAAGTTTTGCTTTATTGGCATTACAACCGCAACGCCGATTAAAGTTGTAAGGAATGGTATAAAAAAAACTTCGCGTTAATTAAATATCAAATACCGAAGTTTAGCAAACATAATTCCTATTTATTGACAAACTCCAATTTATCTGATTGATAGATTAATCTTTGATCGATAACAATCGATCAAACATTAATTTATCCGAACCGATATATATCGTAAATCATTTAATTACCTATATCGAATGACACAATAAGTGATGGTTTATTTTATTTTCACAAATCCGCGTAGCACCCAATCTATGAAACGTTCTTTGAACTTTTATTGAATAAGTATAATAAATTCATTCGTATGGTTTCAAGATTTAAAGGAAAAATCTGAATGCTTGGAACGAAACGAATAGTTATTAGCCGGAATTCTAAAAGCAAGTAACAACTGAAAACCTGAAATATCAAATTCTCCATTGAAACTTATAACCTAAGATGAGACCAATAGGTCGAAATTGGCTTGTCAGTTAGCTTTCAGTGAAATATAAAGTTATTTTTCATTAAAAAGACTAGCTTTTTTGGCTTTGTCACGTAAAAAAAGCTCGATCGTTACTCTACTGCATTGAATACAAGGTTATTATGCCTGGTTAATTACATTCTTCGGCGTTATAAAGAATACCTACAAACAAACAAAAAATAAGTAGGTATCTACCACCCTCAGTAAAACTGCCATGGACCTACCATGGTAGTTTTACTTAATCTAGATTAGGCAGAATTTCAAAAAAGCTGAACTTTGTTACGTTCTAGAATTCATTATAAGTTGATCGCTTAGTAAGCTCCTCCACTGAACAGGAAAAGCACTGCTGTCAGAATATGTATTCTATCGACCAGCAAACAGTCTGCTAGAAGTCAATAAATACACCTTTAAAGGTTCGCATCCAAGGCGGCACGTCTTTAAACCAGAAAACATGTCCAAAAACGCATTTCCAAAGAAAAAAATAATTACGCAGCCAGTTAAACAGCATCGATCCAATTAATTTAACTTCACAATTGAAAACGTATCGGATCTCAATAAGGACTTCTCTTTAACGCACTCTACAATGTAAAAGTCAGAGACATCGCCGTGGAGTGCTCCTTTGTTAGATAAAGTAAACGGTACTTTATCGGTATTTGCATTTTAGATAGCATTCTTAATGGACACATCGTAATCCCATTACACGTTCCCAGGAACGATCATTCTTCCACTTTTTATGGTCAATCGGCTCCCTGTGAAGGTATCGCGGCTTGAAGCACTCGTAATCGTTTTGAAATGAATTAAATAACCTGTCTAATGTATGTTCGTAATAAAAATGTGGTAAATAGTCGCCATTCCGTTTAGTGGTGAAACTGTTTGGCTCGTAAGCCTTTGAAGAATAAGCATTTCATCGCTGTAATGATGGAGAGTAAGTATTTTGATTGTGAATGTTGGGCTTTAATTTTTATCTACTCAATGGGATCGAGAATGTTGAGGTAATCATCCCTAAGACTGACAGCCCAAGTATCGGATGTCACATTGTTATGAAACATTCTTAGGTGGGCCACCGCTGTAGTACTTATAACTCGTTGACAATGCATGCTGCTGCGTGTTCTTCTGATATACCCGGTTTGTTAGTTGCTACTACTACTACCAGCCCTTATGAAGAGGGATTCGAGTCTAATCGGTAGGTACCTGAACGGGTAAATCGGGTATCATTTAGCCTAGAAAGCAGCCGTGCAGCACTAAAAAGGAAAGATCTGTCGCATAATTGAGCCAAGTTGCCTGCTCATTACAGTCATACGAACGTCACAGGCCGCAGGAACCCGTTGGATGCGAGAAGCACAGAACCGGTCGAAGTGGAGGTGCTTGGGGGAGGCCTATGTCCAGCAGTGGCTGAAATGATGATGATGATGAACGTCACAGTACAAGTTCCTACGAGTCAAGTCCCTACGAGTTGTGCATCACACTGTCTAGTCCGACTTTGTCCTTTAGAATAAGATAGCGCCCTTACGATGCTACTTTTTAGGGTGCTAGCAATTCGCGCAAAGGGTGCGGCGCAACAGCTGCGCGATTGTGTTGCTATACAGCGCACTCACCGCATAAAATTGTCAGTTTAGCAATATTTTGCATTGTCCAGTTTAAAAGATATAAATTTGTAGTCACTTGAAGATACTTATATCCTTTGAAGCTCGTCTTTTGAAATATGGTCCTTATTTGTATATGTCGAAACAAGCAGTTATTCCTCGATTACTGTTATAGTAGTATAAGTATTAAAGTTAACTTGCCGCTTGTTTCCAAGTGTAGTTCTTAGAGATAAGCGCCTGGAACTCTGACAGTTTTGCTACGAAATAATGAAGTGCAGCAGGGCACTCGCCGCCCTTTTCAAAATCAAATCAAATCAAAAATGTTTTAGTGCTTAGCATAAGCATGATCAGCCTATATTGTTCTCTTAGAGAGGGAATGGGCTGTACCTAATCTACCACGCGGGCCCATTGCGGGTTGGTAGATGTCACATTTCTTCGTATTTTTGGTTCTAGGACATGACACGTTTCCTCACGATGTTGTCTTTCACCGTATTTAGTGCTAATGGAGGATAAAATATCTACTTGGTACAAAGATTCTACAACGATGCGCTATAATGGACACTTCTAATCGTCACAAACCACGTGGCAACATTATAAAGACGTAAAACGGATAAAAGGTTTCGCTACGCTGTGCTACGAATACTTCTAAAGGATGAAAGGTTCGCTACGCTGTGCTACGAATACTTCTAAAGGATGAAAGGTTCGCTACGCTGTGCTACGAAGACTTCTAAAGGATGAAAGGTATTGCTACGCTATGCTATAAAGACTTGTAATGGGTAAGAGGTTCTGCTACGCTGTGCTACGAAGATTTCTAATATATGAAAGGTTCTACTACACTGTACAAAGATTACTAATGGATGGAAGGTACTGCTACGCTGAGCTCGGAAGACTTCTAACACATCAAAGGTTTGCTACGTTGCTCTACGAAGACTTTTAATGGATCAAAGGTGCGACTACGCCGTGCTCCGAAGATTTTTAATCGTTGAATGGTTCTGCTACGCTGTGCTTCAAAGATCTCTAATAGATGAAAGGTCCTGCTACGCTGTGCTACGAATATTTTTAATAGATGCAAAGTTATGCTACGCTGTGCTACGAAGATTTCTAATGGCTATAGAAAGTTGCAGTGGTATCGAGATTATTAAAAAAATACTAGGATTTTCTTTTTATTCACATAAATAGGTAATGGACGAAAGGGGAAGCTAACATATAGAATTTTCAAATAATTTAAAGGGTCTACTACGCTACACTACAACGCTACACTTGACTATATACATTTACAGCGAATGAAAGGAAGTACGCTCCGATAGGGATACTTCTATATATGTCGGTATACCTTATGGATACTTCTAATGGATGCAATGGTAGGATTTTTTAAACTTATATTTGAATTAGTGTCATCTATAACCGTAACCAGTAGCAATGTTCCAGCGGGCGGCGGCCCTAGATTTTGTTTTAGGTGGTGCAAAATCTTAACGTGGCGCCCCTCTATGTACCATGTTCCTATGATAAATGCATATGCAGTTGCTTGCTTGCTTTTGCTAGCTTGTGGAAGATCTGCTTTGTAGTAAGTTACTATCATCGATGACTGGTGCCTGGTGGACAGTCCACCATGGACCAGTCATTGATGATAGTAACTGCTGATTTCAGCACCTCTCACATGACGGCGCCCGGTGCCGTCGCACCGCTCACACCACCCTAGGGCCGCTACTGCAATGTTCCATGTAAACGTTTTGTTTAGATGCTGTCATAAAATTACACGCGCCATTTTTCTTTTAAGTAATCTCATGATATATTTGCGTAATTTCCGAATGATGAAATATTCAGTCAAAGTTAGTAAATCTCTCTTAGGGTATTATTTATTTTTGTTCCTAGTATCAATGACTATTAATATCACCATGCATAGTAATACTAATATAGTCGTTGATAAGTCATGAGTCAATTTTGTTTTTTGTTTTGCATTTTACTTTTCGGAGAATCTTAAGAAATAAAAAAAAAAACAATGTGACTCATCCCTTGACGTGCGATAAGAGTTAAGTGACAAAATATTGTTTGCAACAAAATCTGCATCAGATCACACGATGATTCATATTAATGATAAGCATGTCGGCGCCATTACAGATAATTACATTATTTATTATACCTAGCTTATTAAGGGTCTGCTTTTTGTGCGTGTAGGTACAACTATTTTAAAACAAGTGTTTAGATTTTAAATGTTGGGAGTTGGGAGTCATGTCATACATCGTTTTAGGCGGCAGATGATTTTTTGTTGTTGCTCTCCCAAATAAAATCATGCTGACATGCATACTGTTAATTGATCTAATTAGGGGTTGTAGTTGTAAGGCTGTACTTTGTTAGTAATATTTTTATCGAAGTATTTTATTTCCGCATAATCAGCCTATAATATTCCCACTGCTGGGACTCAGGCCTTCTCTCTTCGAGAGGGAGTGGGCCATAATCCACCACGCGGGCCTAGTGCGGGTTGGAAGATGTCACATGTCTACAAAGTTCTAGGACATGCCGGTTTCCCCACGATGTTTTCCTTCACCGTTTTGAGAGCAGTGGTGATGAAATAATTTACACAAAGTAAAGCGCCTGCCTGGGTTCGAACCTACTACCTACAAAGTTATTCCGCACTACGTAAAGAATTCTAATGTTGAAATATCAATCGATAATACAGTCGATCATAATTTTCCATAGTTTCAGTCTTGTGGACAAAGTCGGTTAGAGTTGAGTTCGCCCACGACCTAATGCGCTGAAAAGTGGAATAAACTGCAAAATTATCTGTGGAATGTTAATTTGTTCGCGTATATAACAGAAATCGTTAACCCAAATAGATAGCTCCGCATTTTTTTTATTATCTGATATTTTCATGGCTAATGTTTAATCCAGAGATGATGTTAGTTTGGTAGGAAGGCCTACAGTAATTTGTAAAAAAGGTATCTCTGAATAAAAGTTTTGTTTAGAGTTTCAGAAAGTGGCCTCAAACAAAGGCAAAGTTACCTGCTTATCACACAACTTATCATATAATTATATATTATATTATATATTATTGATATATTATATTATATATTATTGATATATTTTATCTAGATCCTTAAAACTGAATTTAACTATCGGATTATTATTCTTACAATTATAAGAACACTAAAATTTGTCCATCGTCCACTGTTCCTAATCTCCCAACCTAATGGCCCGAAATGCAAATTTATTTCACTTTAAATAAATAGCTTACATCTTTTTGTTCTGTTCCACATTGTTACATTTCATTGATTAGAAAGAAATGTTCGTGATTTAAATGTAATAAGATACATACATAATTACATACCTACATACGGTCTATTCAAATGTATGTTTCCAATTGTTGTTATTTCAAGTTAAACAAATATCAACTTTATTTTAGTGGTGATTAAGTTGATTTCAGAGTAACTAAAGCTATTTAAAAAGTTATAAAAATGTTTGGAAGTTTTAGCGTAAACTGAACTTTATTGTGTGGGCATTAAAGTTATTTTTCCAAATACTCATATTTGTTTACATGTTTGGCAAATAAATCGCGAACGGTTATTAAATTAACGCCTTCATTCCACGGGGGTAGGCAGAAACTACAGAACGCCACCCTCTACGATCCTTACATACTCCTTTTACTTATTTATTTATTTATTTAATACTTCAAACACATAAATGTACAGAGGCGGACTTAATGCCATTTTTTTTGCTTCGTTTACGTTCATACATCAGGCGGTCTGTAAAAATCTCACCGTGAAAACTTAGGCGAAGTGAAGTTTGTGCTCTACCTGCCGGTCGATTCTGTAAAAATCTCACCGTGAACTTAGGTGAAGTGAGTTTGTTTTTGCTAGGAATTGACACTATTGACAGCTCACTCCACGCTCACTTCACCTAAGTTTTCACGGTGAGATTTTTAAAGAATAGCACCGCTGAAGGCCAATTCTCGTACTTAAAAAACGTTCAAATTCAGGTCGCAATCTCAACTCAGCGACAATCAATGTCAAAATAATGGCAAATATAAAAAATATAAAAAAAAAAACAAAATTATTGAAGTATAAAGTAAAGTAAAACCAGGATTTACATTAATTACAATCGAGGAAAATCAAATTCTAATTGTAATGTAGATGATGCATTTCAAATTTCTAAGGACAATTTAATTCGGCGGTATATATTGCTTGAAGGAACCACGGGCAAAAAAATACTCGTGGTCCCTTCCAGGGACTAAGGGACCGGGACCACGGGCGAAAAAGGGACCTGCCTGATCTAGGTTTATTAGAAAACCTGTGTTTCAGGCCATGTATATAAATATGTAGGGAAATTGATTATATGTTTGACATATTGAGACTGAGATTCGAAGGCGAACGTTCTCAAAAATACGGGAACTGCCCCTCTGATGCTAGGGAGTGACACTACACTATTGACAGGTTACTGAACACAAGTATTTTATTCCTCATAATCAGCCTATAATATTCCCACTGCTGGGACACAGGCCTCCTCTCTTCGAGAGGGAGTGGGCCATAATCCACCACGCGGGCCCAGTGCGGGTTTGTAGATGTCACATGTCTACAAAGTTCTAGGACATGCCGGTTTCTCCACGATGTTTTCCTTCACCGTTTTGAGAGCAGTGGTGCTCATGAAATAATTTACACAAAGTAAAGCAGTAAAACGCCTGTCTGGGTTCGAACCTACTACCTACAACTCGTAGATCGCGGACATTGATTGACATTGACACAGACAAGGATCTCTCTTCACCTAAGTTTTGATAAGATCTAAGTAATAATCAAATAAGGCGAATACGTACTTACACCACCATAGTTACACCATTTATAACTCAAGAACGACTAGACCGATTTTTTATAATCTTTGATTAGTTGGATTTGTCAACACCCTGAATAGCAGAATATCTATTAAAAAATAATGTAGATAATTCATTTTTCATACATTCGTTCTTATTGATTCTCAGGTGGTACGAAGTTCGCCGGGTCATCTGGTTGGTTAATATTTACTGTTTACTAAATAATTTGCGCATGTAGTGTGTCGTATAGCTTCATAAGGGACACATAATACGCGGTACAGAATGCGAAGTGCGACCTTTTTACTCGCCTTTGTACAGTTTAGATAAAACGAAACAATGACGTTTGCGGACGATTATGTCCATTTCTGAGTAGCTAATTAATACGTTCCCATGAAATCACTTCAGTAATGGTAGAAAGATATTTACATACACATAAATAAACAAGGATCACGGTATCCGCAGCAGTATGAACAATGTGCAGGAAGTAGCTTAACCGCTTTTTGTTTTCAATCAAGTACCTACTTTGATATTATTATAATTTTATTCCCATGACATTACATGAAATGAAACATATTATTATTTTAGTACCACAAACATTTCAGAGATTGTTGTTTACAATCAGTGTGCATTAGCGGTTCTACGCATTATTATGAATCCCGTGAAGGTCTCTCCTCATTGCGTTCTAGCATTGAAGACAAATCGAGTGCCTTAAAGCGACAACGGCATTAATTCGATTGATAAACCTAAGTCGAGTCGGGCAACGAAAGTGGAACAGGGTTTGTCAACATGGACCGTCAGCTGGCCCCGACGATAGTGCTTATCGCCCGCGGGACATAGTCCGCTCATTCACAAGCCTGTCCATTCATGCGCCTGCTCCCACTGCCAGCTTCGGACCAATATGGTCCTTAAGACGTTCATTAAAGGGTTTAAATTCGTGTGTGGGATGTGAGGGGGAGGTGGGGCGAGGGGTAATGTAGATCGAGGATATCGCGGGGTCAGCGCGGATTGCAGGCGCCCGATAAACGTCGATGGCGTCCAACGAGTCAACTAACAACCTAACACACGAACACGCCACACGCACACATGGACACGATCTAAAAAATGTAACGCACGTAGAATTGAATTATCACCCCATTAAATATTTTCAACATGAATTCTTACTCTTGTGTCGTCGATAAAGAAAATATGTCACAAATAAAAAGTTCAACTGTCCCATTCATTTGTTGCGTGCACGTGATAGTAAACTTGATAAGGATTTCATGTAGTGTCGAAAACAACGGCAGTTATGTTGTCATATTATAGTAATTTCTCTATTCATGTAGTAAATTTAATGAAATCGCGCTTCTGATCTTTATTATCAGCTTAAAAGTTCATAACTATTAAAAATGCAGCGTGCTGAAAACAGGTGCCACAAAATAATTGTTTTATTTATATTATGTTTATATTTATATAAGTTTTGCTAACATTTATAATTACTGAAGACGTAGTGTTAAGCAATTCAACGTTTATGAAGTGATAATTAGAAAAATAACTTTTAATTATTGGGCGCTTACTTCACTAAACGTGAACCATCAATTGTTAGAACGCTATTTTTGCGGTTTTATTTCAGGACCACGTTGTACTGGTTACACCACCGATTGTAACAACCGCGTCACATGAGTAATGACGGTGGTCCTAAGCAACGTCCTGCAAACAACTTATGAATAGGTAGATAATTGTATTAGTCATTTACTCCACTTCATTTAATATGCAGCATTGATTCATTGATCATGTAAAATCATGACACATAAGTACAATATGGTAACGATTTCCGCTAAACTTGCAGGAGCCGACCCTGTTGACTTTTGACATCGCTGCGAACTGAATCATCTAACAAAATAATGTATCATTCAAACTACGAGTGTCCGTTATTCGCGAGTATCACTCATTCATGCTTCTGTGACACGACGCGAAGTATTTAAAACGATTTCATTGTGTCGGGCAAAATATGCTACATTTACCTAAGCTATTGATAAAATGGATTACAGACTTGGATGTCCCCGCTTTGCGCGCAATCTGTAGCATTCTTTGCAATGCATTCAGAGACATCATCATTAGAAAATAAACTTTATGTTATGTGATGTAAGGCTTTGTTTGGGTTGCGCCGACAGCTCTTAATCAGTGCGTATATAGCGCTGTATAAATGATTGTTTTGATCTGCCGATGCCACTGCGTAATAACATACGTACATAGTGTAACAATGGTCTAAATTGCCAGTGCAAGTTGTGTGGCGCCTAAGTGCAACAAATTGTGATTGAAAAGCAATCCCTCAAATGAACGTGGCTACCAATAACGGCAAAGTCAGGAACAACACACTCGCTGTCACTCGGCTTTGATTACATAAGCAGCCTATAATGTTCCCACTGCTGGGATACAGGCCTCCTCTCGGTGATAGGGAGTGGGTCATAATCCACCACACGGGGCCAGTGCGGGTAGGTAGATGTCACATGTATTCGATTTTTTGGTTCTAGGACATGCCGGTTTCCTCACGATGTTTTCCTTCACCGTTTTGAGATCAGTGGTGATGAAATAATTTACACAAAGTAAAGCGCCTTCTTGGGTTCGAGCCTACGACCCACGACTCGTAAGTCGCAGCCGTTTCCACTGGGCCACCACTGCTGGCATTGACCAGTGGGACCGGAAAATAGAGAAGATACAGAAACCTTTCCTAAACATCAAAATAAAGGACTCGTCGAAAATATGCCTTGATTTTGGTCCAATGGTACCTACCTATATAGTATGATTCTACGATCTATCCTTTGGCTCCTGGTCCGCATAATTTAAACTGAGCTGACACTTCTTTTTTTAGGAAACGTATTACCTATATTATATATTATTATATGCCCAAATTCTACAGACACAACAGGAAGGAACAGAAACTCAAGATGAAAGATCGAGAGATGAAACCCAAGTGAAGTTGAGCAGGTGCCAATGATTTCTATGGCCGGTAAATGTTGATGGTTTGGAAGAACCATGAAGTGGGCAACATAATGACATTCAGCTGGAAAAAACGACATGTCTGGCTCTGCGCCCATCATATAGCCTGGCCCATTGTGCTGACTATCTCCAAGTTCTTAGGTATAACCAGCAACTACGTCTTAAGCACTGATAAAAATCCATCAGTAAGTAAAAAAACGCATAAAAAGAGGTCATTTTTTGAACTTTTTAACTAAAACTTGTTTTCAGTTTTTTTTTAAATGCATTCACTTCTGATACCGAGTGGCAAGATTGTCAATATTAGCAGAGAAAAATGTTGATTCAATGAATTCAGTTCATAGTTTATAATATTTCCAAATACATGCAACGTTTCGTCACAATAACTACCCATTCAGTTACATTAGAATCTAAGAACTCTTTTCTCAAGAACAGCAAAAGCACTGATCATCTAAAAAGCCAGGTTGTCGGCACGCCTGCCACATCGACCGGACGTAAATGGATCCAACTTGACCCGCCAATAAAGGGTTCCATTCATGACATCATTTATCGGCGATGTTTCCAACGAGGGTGCTTATCGACCAACAAAATCCATCGATTGTGGCACGTCACAGGCGCCATCGCTAAATTCTAACGAGTTATCAATGTAAACGGTTTGTTTACACAGTTAACCGTAATCTTATCCGGTGACCTCCTTAGACTCTCCCGTTTCGAAATTGTATCGTCGGTATCGTGTGGTGTCCTTATTACTTGTCGACGGAAGTGCGCGCTCGACTCGATCCGGCGAGCAAACGTTCATTCATGTTCTACGTATTTATTTAGTGGGCAACCGTACCTACCTACCGCGCTCTTCAGATAATGACTTCAGACAGTTAAGGCACCTAGTTTATTTTTATGTTTATTGCTTTATCTACACGATGGTACTTGAATGAAGGAGTGACAAATTCTACAATGCGTTGGAATGCGCTGTTTGATGACAAAGAAAGTTCAAAGTCCTTTGTTGCATGTGTGTGAAGGGTGATACGAATTGTTTATACGAGGACAATTCTTGACAAAATGAAATTGTTTTCGAAGCCAGCTTTGTTTTATGAAATGTCGTTAGAGAACTGAATTGTTAAGACAGTTTGAATTGCATTTTTTTAAATTTCTCTGAAACATATCGACGAACCCTCTATTTCATCGAACAGGTCGACATCATTTAGCTTGTTATCAGGGAGACAAAAGCTAACATACAAAATAAGCCACCGATATCTATTTTTACAAGTCTGTTTGCTTTCCAAGGTGTCGGTTGGAGCGGAAGTGGCGAGTAGGAGCGGGAGGAAAGGGACGCACGCGCAAGCTAATTGCCGGGAATTTCGGAGGTCGCCCGATAACCCGCGTCTGCACCGGAAGTCGATAGTGCTTTGATGTGTTGCGGTGGCGTCCGCTCCCCTATGTAATGTACTTCACTAATAAACGGCCACCTAGTTAAGCCAGCCTTGTTCGACACTAAAGGCACATACACGGTCAGTTCTATCTTCAGATCTGATTTGACAAAAAATCATACCATGTGTGCTGTTATGGTCTCATGATCGATCGTTTATGATGGCTGAAGTGATCACACACTGAAGCGATCATGCCCTGAAGCGACTTCAGATTCAGATTAATGTATCGGTTTATGGAAGCTTCAATAGAGGCGAAGTTCTGGGAAAACAAAACCTGAAAATCTGTCGTACCATCGACACGAACAACAAAAAGCCTTTTACTGCCATTACAGAAACACTTTTGTTAATGATGGACATTTCTGACCGATTCGCTGGATCATGAAAACCGATTGGTTGGTCCTGTAATATACAATAAAATCCCTGATAGCATTAAGAATGAAAATTTGAACAACTTTAAAAGAAAATTGAAGAATATTTTAATAGAAAAATGCTATTACTCCATCACCTTATATTTGAATGACCCGTTGTTATAAAATTCTGACATTTCATTTTCTATATTGACATTTAATTTTACATTTTGACATTTAATTTTACATTTTGACATTTAATTTTACATTTTGACATTTAATTTTTACATTTTTGACATTTAATTTCAATTTATGACATCATTCAAATTCTTTAATATTCTTTAAATAAGTGCTGACAATTTTTCATTTTAATACAACAACTACGGACATTTTGTTAATTCCATTATTTTATTTGACTTTTGTAATATTATTTAATCGACAATGTTCAATGTGATTGCAAATTCTTAATGCGTAAAATATCAAAATTATTGAATTCTTTATTTGTGGTCTATAAATCTGTATTAAATTCTTGTTTTAATTAAGTATATTGCATGTATTATTACTTTGTACGCCCTAGAGGCAAAACATAGCGCCTTCAATTTATTATATAAGAACTTATCATGTACCTATGTTTTACAATGATTAAATGAATCTTGAATCTTGGTCATCTAAGTACGGATGCTGAAAATCAAAGGACCCTGATACTCAGATGAAAGATGATTTAAGAGAAGAGAGTGTCATGTTTATACGGAATCGGAAACTAAATATTGCATTATTTTACTGCTGATGAGTCATGTCGTGTGCAGGACGTGTGCACTTTGTCATAAGACCGGGTGACGTCATCAGGAAAAGAAGTAAGAGATAAGACGTCATTTAAGATTTGAAAAGTAACGCCTCTGTCTTAAGGGTTTATACACATCAGAGCGACGCAACTTCGACGCGCAAATACTTTGGGCATTTCAATTCATTTGGGCTTTGTTTTTCAACAGTGTAAGACCAAATGACGTAGATCATGTACGTAAGTTTGTTCTCTATCTGCCTACGAGTATGTCAAGCTACTTATTTAAATATTTTGAAGCTTATCCGTACTTATTTTGAAGCTTATCTGTTCTTATTTTCCACTTTATTTATTTTAGGAACATCAGGATAAAAATTATGCGAACAATTTTTTATCTATATATCAATACTTTTGCAGTTCTTGATTTTCGACCGAAATCATTTTTGTTGGCGGTTGCATCTTCGTTTTCTTGGATTGTATGGGCATGTAGTACACCTGATCTACTCTTTTGTCTAACTACCCTCCGTGTATATTTTAAGTATGTATCTGCCTTCGAATCAAACAAAGCTGCAGTGTTAATAATATACCTACATTTTAAAATATGACCAATCCGTTGATTTAAATTAATAAGTTAGGTTATTTAATTATAAAGGACTTATCTAAATTCCAGCTTAGGCTATCTTAATGCAAACCATAACACACAAAGTTATAAATAAATTTCTTATCGAGAATAAAAGGAAAATCGTAAGGTTTCAGCGATGTCGTGCGCACGCGCCGCTGTAAGTTCCCCGGGGGAATACCAGCCACATCCCGGTAAATTACACGAACGTCGTTTCCGGGACATATACCTACGTCAATAAGTTGTTCCTATTAATAGATATTATATTCCTTTTGTTATGCTAATTGGATATAGTTAAGTGCTGCGAAGGGAATTGTTTTGTTCAAAAATTTTGTTGTTTTTTGGGGTTATTAGGTAGATTTGCGTTGTTGACGAATAAATACAGGAAAATATCGTTTGGTTTCTATTACCTTTTTTAATGTAGGTAGTTTGATTGTATTAACCGTTTGTGGTTTGAAATATTTTTGTACAAACAGGAAAAAAAATTAAACTGGCAGGTATCATAAGGTTGCTACGCTAGGATATCGGCATCATATACGTAGAAAAGACCGAATGCAAGCGATGCTATGTAAAATTTTAGTCGCGCTTCGACTCTGCATAAGTGTGAATCGGGCCTTAGATGATGACTGCTCGCTTTTTCATGAAATTCAATCGGTAGTAAAACCAAGAGCCGGCAAAATAAATTAGACGATAAGAATGTTGAATAAGATTTTTTTTGGTCCTGGTCCACAGCATTGTCATAAGTCAGTTTTTCAGTGTTGTGTCGGACTATAAACTAAATAATTTTCTCTAAACAAGGATCGTGTCTCGTGACGAAAATTGTCCCAACTGGCGGTTACAGCACATCTCATTAGAATTGACGTTAATGAAACAGATAACAAGATACATTGAGTAACGGACGAATGAAATTTCGTCACTTTTTATGATAAAAAATCAATTTGTGTCAGCCTGTTTAACCTCTATTATCAAAGGCCGTGTGTTTTGCTCTAAAATGCTATTTAAGGCGATAGTTCATTATTTTTAGTGTTTAGTTACATCCACTAGCCTAACACTTTGGAAGCACCTGTGGTACTTAATTTTGATGAGAAGGGGGCTCTGTGGTAACTATGTGACGGCTAAAAAGGGCTTATCTTAAACCATTTTGAGAAAACGATTTTTGAATTTGAAGTGGTAAAGTAAATATTTAAGTGGAGGATTTTACGGGTTTGACTTGACCACTTCCACTGACAACTTTCCAGTGTCTCCAATAAAAATAACATTTAACATTTGACTTCAACGTTTCTATTATTATCTATAATATGGGTATCGTTAAACCTACTAACCGGTAAATGTAAGTGGCGTATATAAACATTATCGAAGCCGCTACCAATAGATACGGCACCGAAATCTCTGTTCAATCCAATATTTTTTAACGTTATCTCTAGAGTTGTTACATTTAAACAAATACGATAAGGGAACGGTAACTAGCTCCTACTTACGAAAAGTGTACCAACCGGATGTAGCGTAGTTCTAATGACAGATATCGGTGCCCACATCTAAGTAATATCAATTTTATATTTAATGATACAAGGGTCTGCTTCAAGTGTCCGGATATGGATATTATCTACTTACCAGATAACTAATAAGTAATAAAAATAGAGCAATTTTGTTTTGGAATTTGTGTCAAAATAAGCTACGCAGATCATAAATGAAGGGGTCACCAGTGACAAAACTTCTATTTCCGAATCGGTGATACCGACTTTAAGTGGCCTGACAACGTTGGGCACGGCATCAGTGGCAAAGGTGGCAATCGTAAAAGTAGCCTTTTTATTAAACATGGCAATGACTTATGGTTACTATGAATGTCGCACATATTATTTAATCGGTTTCGCCTATGTGACTTTCACTAAACTTACAAGTGAGAGGAAATTAGAACCTTTTATAGAAATGTAACTATGTTGGCAGTAGCCAATATGTCGCTACCTGGATGTGACTGTCACGGGACTAATTTAATTGGTAAACAAATAGCCAGAACATGCATGCCAAGCTACGTGATTGTGGAGGCTGTACCTATTGATGCTGGACCATTAAAGTGTAAATAGAAGAATGAGTGGCCGATCGTTGAACTATGTGCAATTAGGGAGACCTGTCCAACAGACAATTTCTGTTTGTTGGCTACGGACGTTGATGTTCTTAGGTACTGGTGGTGCCTAAGTAATATCTAAGAATTGGTGCTTAAAGAATAGCACCACCCTTTACTTCCCGTGGGTGTCGTAAAAGGCGACTAAGGGGCGTACCGGAGAATGGGCAGCAGCGTTCTCTATGTATTCCACCATCATACCATACTGCGATCGCCAACCCGCCTGCCAAGCGTGGCGATTATGGCAAACCCTCCCAAAATTGGGGGAGGCCTATGTCCAGCAGTGGACGTCTATCGGATGAAACGACGACTGGTGGTGCTATTGCACGCACCGAACTTATCGAAACTTCAAAATAAAGGGAATATAGCAATATTTTTAAAGGAAGCACACCAAAGTATTAAAGGCATCATCATCATCTGCCTAACCTTTTCCAACTATGTTGGGGTCGGCTTCCAGTCTAACCGGATGTAGCTGAATACCAGAATTTTACGTGGAGCGACTGCCTATCTGACCTCCACAACCCAGTAAACCCGCACCCACTTTCATACCAAAGTATGAAAGTGTTTCTAGAAATATAACAGTCTCCGTCTATGAGTCACAATGTAAATAATTTCACCAGGACAATGCCAGGAGTGACTGCAACGACCCGGATGTTGGTCATTTCCATGGAAACCTCCGAATTATGAACGCGTGTCCGTTAGTTAAAAATGTCGGAGCTAAACCGGTCACAGCAAAACACAATAGCATGAAAATCTATAAACATTTGCAATTTTCATCAAGAGTCTCGTGACATCGGTTTGAAAAACCTGAAATCGGGTGGACGTTTTTGTCAGACGGACGAGATTGTGGGCTTACAAAAAGCGATGGCAAGGTAATTAATCGTCATGATTTTAAATTATAAATTATGTATGTTTTAATTACTAATCGTTATCCTGTAAAAGGACGGACTTGTCTGTGTGGTGCCGGACTTAAAGAATAGCACCACCCCATACTTCCCGTGGGTGTCGTAAAAGGCGACTAAGGGTCGTACCGGAGAATGGGCAGCAGCGTTCTCTATGTATTCCACCACCATACTATACTGCGATCGCCAACCCGCCTGCCAAGCGTGGCAATTATGGCAAACCCCCCCAACTTGGGGCAGGCCTATGTCCAGCAGTGGACGTCTTTCGGCTGAAATGATGATGATGATCCTGTAAAAGATATCTTCAGGTAGGTAGGTATTACATTGTTAACGGTCCGATGGGATAATGGGCTTCCTACAACGTACGCTAAGTTATAAAATCGACAACCTGTAACCCCAAACCCTGGTGGTGTCATTAACGATTGTTGTCCTACTTATAATCGTGCGTTCTCGTCGCCGGTCGCGTTAATTCGTCGAGGTGTCAAACAATAATGTCCACGACGTTAGTACCGTGAGCACGCATCACAATTATCAACGACCTACCTATTTAGAACGCATAATTAGTGAACATACCAGCGGATCAACTAATCACACGACCGATAAAACACGGTTGTTAAGGTCCCTATTTGTTGTTAATAATACAAAGACAATTGAATCTAATTACATTTAAATACTTATCGTTAATAAGCGGGGCAGGCGCCAAATATGTCAAAGTAGATAGATAATACCTATTTGGTACTAAACCTGCACAGTCATCCCTCGTTTGTTAAATAATGATACTTCATAGAGAATAGCTACTTACCATCGACAGGTTTTTCAGGACATCTGAAATAGAAAGCAATTTCAGTAAAGGCAGATTCGGGCTGTAGCAGATGGTTGTGTGCAAGAAAAGCCTTGGTACAGATACTTATGTAAGAAAATGTTTGGGGCCCGATATTATTTTGTAAGGTTATGCGGTAGACGATGCTCTCTTGTTAATTGAGGCTGGGCCCCCGTTCCGTGCTCCAGAAACCGTGGAAGCGGGCCGTCAGACAGTTTGCAATTAATCGATTACAATAATTGAATTACGTGATGACGTAGTGACAGCTGCGCAAGCGCCGCTGTGTGCGCAGGTGTCTGTGTGACGCGCTCTTTGAGAAAATCAAAGGAAAACCCACGCGCTCGTCTCGCGCCACAATCGACACGTTTTCATTTGCAAAATATTGGTGTTACCATCTGTAATCCGGTTATATTAATGTATTCTGCGCTCGGGGCGTCGACTTTGTTACTTTTTTAACGAACATGACGCGAAATGTTCACTAGCTGTAACACTAAAATGAGGAAAATGCGAATACTTGATGAAGTTAAATAAATATATATTGGGTTGTCAGTCATTGTCTCAATATGCGTATGCATGGTGATAGTAGTCAAGTACCTATGTACACAATATTGTGTAAATAATTAAATGTGACGTAATACAGGTATGCGATAATGCAGTAGAAGAACCTAATCTTTGGCCAACTGATTAAAAAATAGGTACTTAATCAATGTATCACTATCAGTTTAATTGACGAGTTTATGCGAGAACAGATATGTCTTAAAGCACCTAACTATACAAAAACTATGAAGACAGAGTCTGCGTCAAGGTAACTATAAAACACTGGGACCAACATATCCCATGGAACAGATGGAGTCCATAGAAAATGTGGCGATTGACACATCGTCCACCTTAATGATCATTGTATCATCACTACGGTAGTGACACGTCACTACTGTTTTTGACAGGTACTGTGAGGATTATTTTCCCTTTTTTACCCTCACGATTTCTATTGCGTGACTGTCACTGGTTCTTCTGATTGTATCAATTTAGCTAGTGTACGTAACTACTGTGCGCTTTCTAGCTGATTAGGCTAGATCACACTATCTTAACAGGTTAACCTACTGAATTAGTATAGCACAATAAAGTAGAGAAGACATGCTGGTTGCTGGGCCGACCTCAAGAATATTGGGAAGAGGATGTATAAAGCGGAGTAGAATATTCACTGAAACTTTTTCTCTCAGCATAGGTACAAATGTTTTGTTATTGTGGCTGGGGAATGGTAGATTCATGGGATTACAGATTAAGTTTTATTTCACAGATTTAGTTTTATTTCTATAGGTAAACTGAAGGTATAATAAATGTTACCCAACTTCTTGAAATACTACGTTAAGGTGATGTATAAATAACCATGGCTTACTCACTGCATTAATGCAAAAGTGACTTTGCGTTGGGTCATGAACATCATTGAATTTAAGTATCCTTAGATGACTCACTATGTTCGCTGAGTCATATCATGCAAAAATCAGTCATCTTTGAATCCCAGAATCCATTGCATTATTGCCGCATTTATGCCTTGCACCATGTTGTAATTCACGAGCGAATCTCATTTGTAGGTCCGTAGTGTTAAGATGGTCTCAAACCGCTACACAATTAAAACACATCTAAACTCAGATTTTTAGACTAAAAAGACAGCTGCGATCGACCTTTTTTTGTCAAAATGATATTAATGTAATGATCGGAGTTGTCATTATGGTCTAGCAAATTAAAAATCAGAGTTTAGGTACCTACGAACTAGTCGCTACAATTGGTGCTTCGGAAAAAACGTGTGAAATTTTTTGTAACAACCGCCCTCTCAAAATCCTAAACGATATTCCTTTGGGGGAGCTGGTAACTGTCCCTTAGTCTTTAGAAATTCATGCATAAGTAATCGAATCTGTGGTCTACCCCTGCAGATTGGTGATGAATATGAATTATGCGGAGTAGAAGCTGGTGCTTATAGACTGCAACTTCAGCAAGTAAATAAGCGATGTTGAATTTGTTTGAAAACTGTCATCAAAATGGCTAGCGTTTCCACTTGCCAGAATTCAATTACATGGTTGGTATCTACTACTCAATCCTATTTGCTATCTTAACAGGTTAACCTACTGAATTAGTATAGCACAATAAAGTAGAGAAGACATGCTGGTTGCTGGAACGAGCTCAAGAATATTGGGAGGAGGATGTATAAAGCGGAGTAGAATATTTACTGAAACCTTTTCTCTCAGCATACAAATGATTTGTTATTGTGACTGGGAAATGGTTGATTCATGAGAATTTACGGATAGACAGGGATTAGAGATCGAGAGATTCGGATAGCAATATGCATCCGACCACACACACATAATCAGCCTTTATAATGTTACAACTGCTGGGATACAGACGTCTCTGTAAGAGGTTTGCATACTTGAATGAGCAAGATTCAATGCTGAATAAAGCCAGCGACTTTATTTGGGAGACTTCAAGATAAACGGATAAGCGCTTATAGCAAAGATAGAACAGAAAGTTTCTCAGTCAATCCTCATATAGACATTCTGTAGCGTTCTTTATAACCAGAAGAATTTTGCATTTAACCTAAGAAAAGGCTGTAGATATTGGTTATAAAGGTAAACAAGTAAATTGAAGTGTACCTAACTTGCGCAGCGTAGAATAGACATTGGAAAGCTAAAGATTCTGGTTAAATTCCCTGCCATTTAAGAAGACTGTTATCACGATTCTACTTTTACGATGAAGCGCTAAGAGAAGTGAGGAGTTGTTGATGATGCTCGAAAGAAAAGGCACTAAGTTGCCACGGTCTTGAGATGTCGTAAAGCCAGAAGCAAGTCCCATGTGCTTAGGGGAGCGAAGCAGTGACTAAACAGAATGTATTACCTGCTAAGGTTCTAGTTAGGAGCCGTGGTGACCCAATGGTAGCGGCCCCGACATACCTATGAGTTGTAGGTCGTGGGTTCGAATCCAGACAGGCGCTTTACTTTGTGTAATTTATTTCATCACCGCTGCTCTCAAAACGATGAAGGTAAACATCGTGACGAAACCGGCATGTCCTAGAACCAAACATTCGAATATATGTGACGTCTACCAACCAGTAGGTACTGGCTCTGCGTGGGGGATTACAGCCCGCTTCCTCTCACAGAGAGGAGACCTGTGTCCCAACAGAGGGAACTTTATAGGCTGATTCTGCTAAGGTTCTAGTTACCAGAACGAAAAAGGGCTTAGCAATGGCTTTGTAAGCCCAATTAAATTGGCATCTAGCGGTATTTAAATATGCTGTGTTTAGGGTACCAGAGAGGCTGTGGGTCTCACTATCAGGGGATACTAATACTTTGTTTAGGGAAACACAGTATTAGTTTGGCTCTATGTCGAGCCCATTTCCCAATTGATATAGGTATGCTATGAACATTCTGGCCTGAACCCCAGGAAAGGCACAGCCTGACTTCGAATAAAAAAAATCAATCAATAGACTTTGCACTGAGTAGACTAAGGCCATTAACAGAATTGGTCAACTCGACACCTCGGGGCCTAAAAAGACCACTTTGGCAGAATCATAAAAGGATAACATAATGGACAGTTAACCGTTAAGTTAATCGTATCAAATCCCATTGTTGAAGCATTTTTCAGTTTTTTTTTTGTCTGATTGGTATTAACCAATCAATCCCATCCAAATCCAATCCCAATCTCTTTGATTATACCTACGTAGTGCAGCAAAACACGGACTATCTTCGCTATATTACGATTCATAATGTTATCCTTTTATGATTCTCCAAAGTGGCCCTTTTTAGGCCCCCTCTACACACCATGAGACCAAATCCGATCCAGCGGGGTAGTTGCGTAACACATCGACCTATCAGTAGCAATGGTTTTCACTTTGTCAGTTCAACAACATTCATTCCGTTATTTAGGTACGATGTTGAGCAGACAAATTTTTCGAACATAATGCAATGAATTATCAAAATCAAAAGTCATTTATTCAAACTGGGCTGAGAATCAGCACTTTTCGATCGTCAAAATTACAAAAGACAGTGCCCCAAAACGCCTGCCCTTCACCACTTCCTAGTGGTTTCGCTGGGGAGAAGAATCAATTAGCAATATCCTTCAAGATTATTCAGAATGTGATTGATAGGTAGTGTGTTACGCAATTAGGGTGCTGATCAACCCGACACAACCAAGTCCATCTTCTGCCTAGCCTTTTCCCAACTATGTTGGGGTCGGCTTCCAGTCTAACCGGATGCAGCCGAGTACCAGTATTTTACACAAAGCGACTGCCTATCTGACCTCCACAACCCAGTTACTGGATAATACGAAACCCCTTGGTAAGACTGGTTGTCAGACTTTCGGGCTTCTGACGACCCGTAACGACTGTCAAAGAATCACGAATGACAGCCGGGACCAACGGCTTAACGTGCTTTCCGAGGCACGGTGGGTCTCGGTATGTAAAGATGGTCACCCATCTACGGATCAACCGCGGCAAGCGTAGCTTAACCTGATCGATCGACCCGTGCGGCTGTTATTACTTAGCCACAAGCCCACACAACCAAGTAGCCAAATTATTTACGGGTTGACAGTTAAGAGCAAATAACTATTAAGCTATGAAGGAGTAATAAGAAGGGGGAATGGACAGTCCGTCCCAGCTGCACCTACCAGTTGTGGAGATTATAGTACTTCAACATTCAAAGCAAGTCGTGTAATTAAAGTGAAGGTCACTGAGGGGGCTGTGAACCTATTGAAGGGTTCAAGTGAGGGACGATTATAAAGTGGAAAGTGGGGATTATACAAGGTACATCACAGTTGTTGGTATTAACAGAAATTATTTATTTGTTTTTTTTTCTCACAAATAGGTACCTACCTACTTAGTTTAGTCTGTTTAATCTGAGGGGCCCGTGGCTAAATAATAATAGACGCACAGGTCGATCGATCAAGTTAAGCTACGCTTGCCGTGGTTGGTCTGTGGATGGGTGACCATCTTTACATACCGAGACCCTTCCGTGCCTCGCAAAACACGTTAAGCCGTTGGTCCCAGCTGTCATTCGTGGATCTTTGACAGTCGTTACGGGTAGTCAGAAGCCCGAAAGACTGACAACCAGTCTTACCAAGAAGTACGTCTACGGTATCGTATCGTAGTCTTGCCAAGGAGTACCGTATCGTATCGTATTACCCAGTAACTGGGTTGTGGAGGTCAGATAGGCACTAGGCAGTCGCTTCATGTAAAATACTGGTTAGATTGGAAGCCGACTCTAACATAGTTGGGAAAATGCTAGGCAGATGATGATGAGGTAGTTTAATCTTTCTCTTGTTCTCGATGTAAAAATAACGCAAATTACCTAACAATAATAAACCCTTAAGTTTGCTAAATAATCTTAATAGAAACCATGACTGAATTCAAAACGTGTTGAATAAAAAAGTAAACTAACTAGATAATTGATTCTAGATCTATTCTAATGATTATCTACCTACCTACCTTCCAAAAAAAATTAAACTATTGGATTAGTTTTAGATGACGTTTGCCCAACTATTTTGCAAATAAGAAAGAAATAATATTTTTTTTTTTTGCAACAAGGACTGAAAGGGGGTCTGAAAATTTTGAAGTGGGGGCTACTAGGGCAGCGCATTCGCCTTAAGGGGGAAGTGTTAAAGTAGCCCGCGAAATTCAAATTTTCTTACGTTTTTTGCAATTTGCTGGTCAGTATTAAGCTGTACGTTGATTAAAATATGATTCGCCACCCTAATAAACATGCATTTACAGAATTATAATCATTTGAATCAGTAATACAACTTGTTAAGTTAGTATAATCCTAAAAGTCAAGATTTCATGAAATATGCAAAGTCAAAGTCAAATAATTTATTTAAAATACGCACATTAAAGGATACATACAGACACACACGCACTTTTGAACGTCAAAAATTAAAACAAAATAGAATTGATTTTAGTCGCCCAATCCAAAAGGTAGTTTTCGTATGGAGAAGAATGGGTAAGAAACTCCACTCTTTTAAAATGTTTTACAAGGTTTTGTAGACTTAATATAATTATATGTGAAGACGATGCACCTAGAATAAAATTAGTCTACCACAAAAGGTAATTCAGTAGGATTACTTGATCTTAGAGAGTTGTGTTGATGACATTAATGATTATAATTCTGTAAATATATATTTGTTACGACCCCGAATCATTTTTTAATCAACGTACAACTTAATACTGACTAGCAAATAGCAAAAAACGTAAAAAAAATGAATTTCGCGGGCTACCCTGGCGCTTTCGCCATAAGGGCTGATTTTTCAACAGTCATGATAACTTTTATCTGTGGAATTGGTATTGCGGTTTGACAGCTTTTGTATGGAAAATATGTCAAACTGTCATATTTATTCTTGAGATACTTACCTAAAAGACGACCAAGTAATTGACTATTTGAAAAATCAACCTTAAAAATGTCTTATAAAGGTCTCTAAATTAAAATCGCTTTTCGTGCTGTTGGCGTGAACGCGTTTTTCTTCTAAACTACAGAACATATTTTGTTGCGGTTTTCACCAATATTTAGATAATTTATTCCGGAAGGTATATGTGTAAGTATTTACAGATTATTATTAAAGTAAACACCGTGGGAAGCTGAGAAGGAGAGGCGCGTCGCTAGTCAATAATAAAAGACAAAGAGATTTTAAAACCAATGAAGCGTCTTGGGGACTTTATAAAATAAAAATAGTACCTAAAGGTTAATTTAATTAAACGGCCTTGGATTCTTCATTTGAGGCAAAATTTTGTTGTTGTTATTTAATCTATCAAATAAAGGTAGCTAGGTATATGGACTCAGAAATATTCATAATCCATAAAAGGCATGACAATTTTCTTCCAGCCATGTGAAAATAATCATTGTCTCCTTATCATTATGATCATAAACTAAAATTATTTTAAATGTTAGTTTTTCTCTAGAATTCCTAGGTAAAATAAGTCATTTAAAGGTTGTACCTAATAAGTTAATTTTTTTTTTATGAAAATAAAAAAAAAATATAAGTATAGATAGTATCAAAAATAAAAATTGAAGCAAAAATATTTTATAGAATTTAAATAAATTAAATGACATAAATATCGGGCGCAGGTTGTATTGCGCGGCGTGCGTGCGCATGTGTGTGTGTGTGTGCGTGTCCGTGTGACGTGCGCGTGTGGTGGCGCCCGCGCCGCGCGGTAGGTATGGTGAGAGGCCGAGCGGGGGCGCGCACTCACACAGCCGCGCGCCGCCAATCGCCGCGCCTCTCACACGCACACCACCGCGCACCCGCTATGCCATAAACCTAGTTTTCTTACGAAAAACGAATTCATTTTGTGCACGTTTAGGGTTCGGGCGCCCCCGCGCACGCCACCCGCCCTCACTACCACCAACCTTCACGTCTCCACACCATCGGAACACTTAGAAAAAAAATCACAAATATTCGCACTCTACCCGGCGCCCTCCGGACTTCAACAATTTTTCAGCATTTTTCCTGAACTTTTTTCCACGGTTGCTTTACATATTCGGAAAGCTGCCGAAACGCGCTTTCGAATGAGTAGAAATAGATTGAGAACACAAAAGGGGGGAACGAAATGTTCCATTCTGAACTCTACATCTATACCGAGTGTTCTATTTTGACCCGAAGAAAAAATATTTAGGTTTTTATAAATTATGTTGTTGGAGGAGATCCTGTAGGATCCTTTTGCAAAATAAAATTTGAAGTGAGATCATTAGTTTTAGCATGCAGGCGCAGGCGCGGGGGCCCGCCCAGGCGGCGGCACGCGGGCGCGGGGCGGCGGCTTCACTGCGCCCTCGCACTCGCACATAAGTGCTAAAAAAAAACTTTCTCACCCCGAACCTTTTGCCACCAACGTGTAGGCGCAAGTCTGTACATCACTTTTGTAAAATAAAAGCTGTGAAATATTAGCGCGTATTACGAGGAAAATTGGAGAAAATTTTCCGACCTCACGGCGAGTTTGACGTCGAACCCGCTACTTCCATCGTAATGAGATTTACAAAAATCAATTATAATTAAAGTATAAAATTCTATTTTTGCATTTAGTGCATAAAAAGTTAGATTTCGCTACAGGAACGCGAAATATAATAAATTAAAGCAATCGGGAACGTCTATGGTGGCGCACCGTCATAATGGCTTTACGTTGACCGCTATTTAAAAATTATTGATGTATAATATTAGCTCAAAATATACATTAATAGATAGTGTATATGATGTAGTTGTAGTATAGCTCATAAAAGTGCAATTCATTGTACGCGTGTCCTGAGCGCAGCGGATTTGCGCCCCGAACGTAACGCATCGGCAAAAAATGCATGCTTTCCGATGTTTAGTGTATTTTCAATGGGTTTTCGGTTTGGTTTCGCTCTCGAATATTTTATTTATAGGTGAATATTAAAATAATTTAAAGAAATAGTTAAATTCAGTGGTAAAATAATTAGTGACATTAAGACAAAACGTTTAAAATCTTCAAATGCGCCATTTTCGCCCATGGATCTTGATCGATCGATTTATTTATATAACTTTATCTATTCCATAATGTCAACTGTTGGTAGCAAGTCCACAAGTAAAGTTCTAATTAATAACACAAGTTATAAGGTGCTTTATTTTTCAACTAGGTAAGTTGGTACCTACTTAAAACCTTTCTTCTGAAAAAAGTGTGTCATTTGAGCCAAATCCTCAAACTAGAAAAAAAATATACGAAAAAAAAAATATTCTGCCAGGTTTTCGTAACCTACCATTGCGCCTGCAATACTTAGATCATTTTAAATTAAGTACGAAATAGGTAAATTTAAGCTAAGGAAAATTTTTTGACTGAGCTTAACTTGATACCTACCTACCTAGGTACCTACCTACTTATCTACAAAAGAAAGTCGGGAACGATGTGAAAACAAGGTGAAAAGTCTAACTCCAGTATAATCCGGTACCTACTCTGGTGTAATTTCAGTACCTTTGGTTTCATTAATACTTGGGGTCGGAAAACCCCCAAGTAGGTAGTAGTTTTCCGACCATACCCTATCAGAAGACCGTAGGTACTATTGCAGAAAAGGTACATTTTAAAGAGATAAGCAGAATAAACTGCAAAATGATGGTAAAGGATTGGCTTATTTCTCTAACCTATAAGGAAACTGAGGATTTGTTGGATAGCAGCGCTGTCTAAGTCATTGCATTCACACCACACGCAACTTAAAAGCACACATCCGCAACTTACCAACACATACATACACTCACTCACACTAGGTACACTCACCCCCACACTACACTTACCCTAACACTACACTTACCCATACACTACACTCACTTCTCCACATACCTATTTATAGCAGAGATAGAATATGGTGGTTACTTTACTTTATTTTATTCTAAGTAGATTGTATTTGTAAAAACCTAGATTATAATTATTATTCTTATTTCTGCAATGCAACAGAAAGTTGGGCTTCACAAATGTGAAGGGCATGGCGGAACGCTGACACCTAAGATAAAGGAAATGTCCTAGTTTGGGTGTCAGGAGTTTCATACAACGTGCATATACTTAGCCTATTAATATAAGGATTAACTATAAGATTTTAAGTACATAATGCATTGTTGACCCTTTTCTCCCTCCTTATTGTATTAGGCTTATGAAATAAATTTGTTATTATTATTAAGTATGGTCTCTTTAAAATTATCTTTACTGCAAAAGCGAATTATATATGTATGTGGTGTTACCGTGTGTTTTATTAGATGCTTATTATTATATATTATTAGGAGCTTTACATTTATGTTTTACATATCTTTCATACCTTTAGGTAGAAAGAGATGAAAACCCAAATAAATTAAATAAATTAATACGAAGAAATGTTAAACAAACACCAAAAAGTAATTTAAAGCATAAATATAATTTAATAAGTGTGAAAGAGTTTTGTTTTCGGGTCCGTGTATATACCGATGGGCCAAGGAATGTTATCAGCGCTCGTCGGTGTGGGTGAGATTCCCGGAATGCCGGGAACTAATCCTAGAGGCGCGAACACACACCGCCTTCGTGACGCCTGCGCCACCGGCTGCGCTAGCGCTCCATACAGCACCACAATTTATACAAGGAATTTTTTGAAAGGTACTTTTTTTAGTGATGAAAAAATTGTTGAGTAATCTAGAGATCTTGCGAGAGAAACGACTTTGGACCTGGTACTTACTTTCGCAATCAATTTGAAGCGGATTTTTGTATGGCGAAAATTATAGGTCGTTTAAATAAAATAATATTGCATAGAATCCTCTAACCCTTTCACTTCCATACGTGCTTTAATATTTTCATCGAAAAAATATTTAAAATTATTTATTCGGTTAAAATTTTGCAATTCCGCAATGTTTATCCGCAATGCACATACAATACACAGACAATACAACACTTAGACAGCCTATTAGTAGTAAACATGCAGAGAAACAAACTTTAGAATACTACTAAACTGCGAAATGCAATTTAGACCTTTTAATAAAAAGGGTTCGATTCGTAAAAGTTTGCAATTCTACCAGTAGATAACATTCGCAATAAGATATTATCGTGAGTCTATTCGCACTTAGCTCTAGGATTTAAAACTTGAGTTGCAAGAATATTAGAGAAAGCAAACACAGATAAGTCAGGAATTCATTAGAAAAGCTTGAACGGTTTGTTTCGAGAACACTTCACATTAGAAAATGTGTTTATGTTTGCCTTTGAATTACAAATTGTTATTTACCATTCTTGGAATACGGCCTTTCCATATCAAAAGAAGAACCTATCACAGAATAATTAGACAGACAGCCAACTGTCCTCTGATCTCTGCTTCAGACAACAATTATAATCGCATAGAAAAATTAAGTACATCCGCGCGCATTCTTACAAGATAATTACATAAAATTAACATGCTTGGCAAAACATCGCAAGTTGGCGCTATAGATTAGCCGCTTACCAAAGAAATGCACATGAGACTTGGATGCAGATTACCTACATGTAGTACAAGTGCCTATTTATACGATGTGGATAAAATTAATTATCATACAGTGGGGAGTAGGAAGGGGTGGAGTGCGTTGACCCCGGAACGGGAGCCAGCGCCTTGGCAATTGTTATTTTTTAATGTGCAGGTGCCGAGTGGAATTTTGACGGCATTTTATTTTACAGAATAATAAATTAAATAGACTCCTATTAGACAGGCCAGGTGGAGTTTTTTTGATATTTGATGAAGAAATTAGCCTTCGATGAGTATTGTGGGATTGTGCGCACGCGCATACCTACCTACGGTTTATAGTGTAGTTACACGTTGCACCTTTACACGTGGCGTCAACGTGTCGTATAGAAATGCTCTACCGCAAATAATGCGACTCACGCGTGTTTATGTGTTTAATTATATCAATAATTTAGCTTATTTTATTGCCATAAGATCACTATCGTATCATATTTTAATATCAGATGGAATTTTATTTCGCTATTAATAACGCAATAAGCGGCATTTTAAATTTTAGAAGCTGCAGTGACTGTTGGTCTTTTAGTAAATTTGTTTTTGAATGAATAATTAATTAGCTACTTTTTATGCCTATTAATAAAATAATGGACGTGGCTAAGCCCACCTGTAGACCTAAACCACCTGTTTAGGTCACACAGACCTTTTTTATTAGGTACCTATCTACTTAGGACTAAGTATGTGTAAATAATAAAGCATTTAAAGTTGGCGGTTGCTTGTTAACACTTTACTGTGTGACTGTACGCGCCAAAGGTTTGTTTAAAGAACAAACCCCCCTTTTAGCTAATTAAATGTGGTCTTTCACTTTATGGACATTATTAATGTCTAGTGTTGCTCCTTTTTTCGAAGAGTTTACTCCAAAAATTTTGAAACTTTTTATTAATTTAGAACGAACAGGAGAATTGGGAAAACAACCTTTTTCTTTCCCCAATAAGGTATAAATTCGACCACCGATCAATTTAAGCAAATAGGAACTCTTCGTTAATTATGACCTCAGTAATTAAGTAAGACTTTTATTGCTGTCCTTGGCTTACCCAAGGGAAGCGAAGGGCGGAAATAGAGTTTAGACACACGTGTACCACATGCGACGATAACGATGCTATGGTACTACTACTGCCAAATATTTCTGATACTAATAATTAAAATGCACCATATAGCATGATGATAAAGTTTGGAATTCTTTGAAGGTGGATTGGGGTACAGCCTACAACTAAATGCATAGTTTGGTGACAAAGGAAAAATATATTATCATTGTAAGCGGGTAAGTAGAGGAAAATGATACCGTCGAGTAGGTAGATAGGTAGGTAGGTGTTGCACGTGGAAGGCACTTCCAAGTAGTTCCAAGTAACTGAGTAGGGAGCTAAATACCTATAGCATGAGCAAATGCTGACGCGGAGTGGCGTGCGAAGTATTATATTAACTACGTTCATAACAATACCGAACTATCATGTTTTCCTTGTTGTACCTATTCATTACATTTTTGTTTCTAATCAGGATTATTATTTATGTAGACATACGGTTACGGTATTTTGCAATTTTTGCAGATTAAAAATAACTCATTTGAATAATACCTAAATTAAACCAACGGTACAATGGTATATGGTACCAACGGTTTTCAGAACACCCCGTGCAATTTATGAAAAGTAGGTATTTTGTAGTAATTTTAAAGTTCACACAAAGCAAGTTCATATTTAATAGCTACACATTTTTCTGCTAAGTTAGTTACTAAATCAAGCATACATCATATTCAAGTGTCACAATACTAAAAAAATATAAAAACGTATCGATAAGCCCAAGATTTAATTGCACCACTCTACATTTTCAGTTCTAAGGTATAGGGACCACCACTTTACACGTTGTGTTTAATTAATTTTCAATTTCAGCCCACATCAATGAGGCATGGCCGGAGGTCCTTATTCTAATGCCATGTGTTTAATCGAACCTTAAATAATTCCCATTGTGCTTACTTAAAAATATTATTACACACTCTAGTATAAACCTATACTCAATAGCCAAGTAACTGCGGTCAAGTTGGCATCAGCAGCTGCGGCGGCACCGGCACCGCTCGCAACGCTCGCTCGGCTCGCGCGCGGTTTGTCTCAGTTCTAACCTAACTTAACTCATTTAGTCGGGGTGCCCTAGCTTATTTACTGCGTCCAATTCAGCTCGCGGGTGGCCGATCACAGTTGTAAACTAACCTAGCCCATTAGGTCTAGCGTACCTACTTTTAGAAAAACCCAGAAAGTATGCATCATTAGAAGCCCAAAAAGTTTTTAAAGGTTAATTCATTAAAAAAAGCATACAACATTAGAAGGCTAATAAGTTTTTAGAGAATCACTTAAATATTTCTCTATTCTAATGTAACGGGTGAGTATTTTCTAGAATTTGATAAGTTGAGAAGAACCTTAAAAGGTTGAGGACTGGAGGAGCTTGTTAAGAGATTTTAATGTAGGTATGTGTGATTGACTTTAAGAAAAGTGGCGTAGACCGAAGACAGGATGAGATACGAGTAGAAGGTGATTTTGCAAGGAAGGCTGTGAACACGTATATGACGGCAGCAAGAGATATGTAAATGGTAGAAACTGAAGATATTGGAACTAATGATAGTAACGGTTAATTCCCTAGACAATAAAGAATACTGGTTCACTAGTAGGGATGTGGGAGAGACACATGGGTTGTGAGAGGTATGAAATGCAAGAAAAAGGGGTGAATGATAGTGACGGATGACAGGGGGGAGAATGGAATGGAAAAAAAACGTGTTGCGTCGACCTCAAGTAGCATGGGCCAAGGACAGGAAGATGATGATGGCAGGATATGTGGTAGAGACTCAGTGACTGTCACGGTCAAAAGACTGAAAGTGCGGGCAACTGCTGGTCCATTCTGTCAAAATCTCATTAACACTATTGACAGCTCACTTCACCTAAGTATTAAGCGCCTGCGCCCACTATCGGCATGGCCCGGCAAGGGATTTTTATGCGACGAATAAAAATATAACTTAATCGTATGACAATAAAATTGAAATTTGAATGATTGCAAAAACAAAGCTAGGGAATCCTTAGACATGCCGGTGTCATTGAAATTTAAATTTTATTGTCATACTATTAAGTTATATTTCTATTTGTCGCACAAAAATCTCTTGCCGTGCCGTGCCGACAGCGGGCGCAGGTCCTAACGGTGACATTTTTACAGAACAGTTAGGCTGGTGTCTACATTTTATTGTTCCCACTGCTGGGACACATGCCTCCTCTCTTCAAGAGGGGAGTGAGCTATAATCTACCACGCCGGCCCAGTGCGGGTTGGTAGATGTCATTGTCTCCGAATTTTTGGTTCTACGACATGCTAGTTTCCTCGCGATGTTTTCCTTCACGGTTCACCGTTCATGTAGTACATAATTGTATCTAATAAACTAACATAGTATTTATTTTGTTATAGTTTAAATATAAATTATGAGAGCTTTTCAGGGAACATTTTGGTGTATTAAAAATTATTGTTTTATGAAAAGTTACTGAGTTACGGCGATTTTCTAAGCAGCAGAATTTGACGCGGATTACCTCAAAAGTATTTTTCGCTTTATCTGTAATAAAATTTTTAGACATATTTTTTATATTTCTAAATTCTAGGCTTAGATAATACAGTATATAACGAAGTACATAAACAGTTAAGATTAGATTTAGAGTGAGTAATACAATGATTACAAAACCTATTGATTGGTCGCATCACATTGATATCGTTTGTTATCTATGCAAAGATGTAAATCTCTCAGGCTGGCATATTTTCGCGATATCTCTATGTATTCGATAAAAAAACAAAGATAGTCAGTAAATAAGGTGTCGTTTACAACAATACCTAGGTATATAATCGCTAATCACCCGCCTACTGTTCTACCTATCTCTTATATACTAGTAAGTAGGTACCTAAAACCAATAATCTATTTTATCACAGTTTTGTACAGGGTTTTCGGTACATAATTTGGAATTATGAAACCTAAAAATGCGAAAAGACAGAATCATATTGATGTTCGTGGCACGGTTGCATCTTGTCAGCAGCATGGGTGGTCGATGATACTCTTTGACCGATAAAATAACTACTGATTGAATTGAGCAGAACTTGAATGTAGGTACCTACTTAATCTTGAACTGTTTAGTTGCATTGTCATCAAGCGTAAGTGACCCTTATGCAACACACAATTTAATGCATAATGCGTTACAATGCATACGGCGTGCTACGTGCTACGCTGTTTGCCAAGCGTTACTTGCTACGCGTTACGCGTAGCATTGTATGCTACGAGTTATGCGTAGCACAAGGTGCTACGCGTTACGTTGCGTGCTACGCAGCTACAATGCAACGTCACAGGGGCAATCTTCGTAATTTTAAGAACGTTCACAGTCTGATCTCAGCCTCAATCTGCCATACCTCTAATTTCCTTACATTTTTGACAAGTTTTTGATGTTGATTGTCGTTGAGATGAGATAGTGACTAGATTTTGAACGATTTTAATTACGCCAATTGGCCTTCTGATGCCAACAAGTGTCTTTACAGAAGGAGTTTCTTGTTTATTTGTAATTTTCTTGGTGGGAACAGTTTTTCAAGTAGATTATTGATGTTTTTATGTGGTTAAATTGTGTAAATCGCAATTTTAACCATTTTTGAAATAAGAACTTTCGAATGTTTAATAAATAGTCATCAAATGAACAAATAATTTAATTTCAAAGCACCAGATTTTCTAGAAATTAATACTGAGCTTTGGAAGCTCAAAAAGGTGATTTATTTATGAGTACCTAATTTTCACGGGGGTTATCTTGAAAATTGTGATTTATAGTGAAGTACTTTTAGACATATCGACAAAGAAAAACAATTTTGTAACAGTATTGATGTTATATTTAGTACTTAAATTATGATTAACTGTAGTTACTCTTGATATTTCACATTTAAGTGGAAAAGGCATTTGAAATAGATTTTCTTTGTATTTATTTATTTTTATTTCTTCAGGACAACAAACAATTCCGTAATGATGATGCTTAATACTAGTATCTACAAGAGGCACTACTAAAAGGCACTAAAGGCAGGTACTATTTAAAAAGCATTAATTTGATCTAATATAATATAAATCAAAGAGTATTAATAGCTTGTTAGATATCAAAATATGAAGATAGATGTTTAATTACTTAAATTCAAGAATTCATATGGGTAATCCAAAGACTATAAATATTCTCTTTTGGGTAATCTAATCTTAATAGTTCATTTCAAATCGTATATAATTTCCAATTCACCAGTAGGTACAATTATAACGACGAATCAATGGAATAAAACTCACAAATGAATACTCGGAGTGACCTTAAATATAATTTTTTGTTTCCTGGTTACGTTCAGTGGTAGTTTAGGTACACACAGTGTGTGCGGAAAATGAGATTGGTAACTCATTAAAACAAAACTCTTTACATTTGCGTGGTGGTTCCAATTAAAACAATAGATTGCGAGTAGGTGCGTAGTCAATTTCCCTAATCGGTCGGCAGTGTGCGCGTGCGCCGGCTACCTACTTGGGGCCGCGAGGGTGCCGTTACACGCCGACACGCCTCCTAACGCACACCACACATATATAAACCCAATATTAATTCATAATCACATTATTTCTCATTAATAACAAGTCCAATTGTTACGTCTCCCCCCATCTTGTTTGACAGGAGATATCTAGCTGGCATAGTTTCAGCGAGCTACGGCGACAGGCACTGAAAACTTTTCTCGGAAAGTTCGGCCTCCTTACGCACACACGGCTGCGTGAACCAATGGTTGTACATATACAAAATACACGCATATAAACGATTTACACGCACACATGTGCACATGCGCCCCGTAGGTATGTTTCTGCCATTTTGAGAGGATCGCGCAGAGGCCTCAAGAATAAACGTTACATTGCGTGGAATGTTCTGGTCGCGGTGGAAACGCGCGTACATAACCGGTCGTGTATGAATTGCAATTGAAGAAAATATGGAGGATGCTAGTGACCAGTGATTTAGGCAGTGTGCGTGAGATCTATTAGAGCGTAGTGACGCGCCAGTGTGCGTGAGGCCCACCAACTGCCACCGACGAGGTTATCAATTTATGAATCGTAAAGTAAAAAAATGCGCATAAATGTGTACTGCGATCATGAATTCTTTCTGACCACGATCATCTAAGTATTATTTACAACCCGTGACGTAACTATCGGTGTTTGAACCGAGCGGGTATCGTTATAAAGGACAAGACAAACGGTTGGATAAACTACTCACGAGACTCTCTGTACTTAAAAGGTAGATTTTTAAAATAATTGTAGGTACACAAAACTAGCGGTTTTTCGGTTTTCTTTTAACGTATTTAACACTCAGAATTATTAGAAATAGAAACTACATAGGTATTCGGTGTATCGACCAGTCCAAATTTTATTTGCACGTTTCAATATCGGTTTAACAGAATTTGAATAAAATGAGAGCATAGAGAAATCTGCAGAATTATTTTTTTAATTAAGGTTTCCTACATGAAATAGTACCTATTTAATTAATTATTTTCAGTGTCTTCTGTCAGAATTGTTTAAGAAAAAAAAAACTAAAAGTTACACTTTATTATGATACTAGCTGCCTGCCTGTCGCGTGGATGACAGAAATTATCCCACAAGAACGTGCTACCGGAACAAAAGCATATGTTGCTCCTTATAACATCAGCTATCTGCCAATGAAAGTCCCGTTAAAATCGGTCCAACCGTTTCGGAGATAAGCCGGACCAAACAGACAGACAGACTGACAGACAGAAAAAAAAATGTTTTTGTTATATAATTCCATATGCATTTAGTAAAAAGCTTTTTTGACATTACAAAAAGACACTTCAGTTTTATTTATTTGTATAGAAATGAATTTAAAAAAATAGGTACCTAAAAGAGAACGTAAACTTATTGCAAAGGTTACTATAAATATGTACCTACAACATTGCACAAAGTTTTGTAAAGTTTCAGTAGAGCCAATAGTTTTGTATCTCTGAAAGCCGTCAATTTATTTTATGACTAATAGATTGATCTTTCAATTATTCTAATACAGTTGCCAGATTTATTTCTGTTTTTTTTGAGATGATGTTTCAGTTCAGCCAGAACAGATTATACTCTACTAGGTATATTGATTGGTAATGTTCTTAAGAGCTGGGACCTTAAAGGAAAACATCAAATTCTCTATAAATAGAACGCAATGCGAATTCCACAAAGTTGCTCTATGTTATCGCAAAGTACGTGTGACAAAGTCGAACGTGTTGCAGGAACGCGAGCACGATTAGAGGTTGCATCGCTATGCAGCGGCGGGCAGCGGGCGGCGTGGCGGGCGGCGCGGGCGCAGGCAACGAGCGGAGAGCGCTGCGACTGCGACGACCGCCGGAGGAATGCGACAGGTAACCAATTCCAGGAAGGCCGCGGCCCGTTACCGCGCCGAATATCTCCGGCAGTCAAACGCGCCGACAAGTGCGGCGGCCACTTGCGACAACACCGTCCGATGCGCCCGCGCCACCCCGCCCCGCGCCCCCCGCGCCCGCCACCTGCATTCCACACGACATTGAGTTAGAAACCAGTCGAACGGACTCAGCGCATTCTATCTGCAGTACCTGCTGCACGCACCCGGACCTCCTTTACCTAATATCGCTTTACTATCTGTACTTCGCCCACGACACTCGCTGACTGTGAACCTGCCTCGACGCACTAGCTATGACTCACGTCTGAGACCTACGGGGACGTAATCGATTGTCGGCAATCGATATCGAAATGAGTTCAAACTTGTGCGCCCCGAACGGAAACGGATGCCTATTATGTTATTGCTTTTTTAATTCCATAAACTGATAATAAACTTTAGAGAGTCCATTAAGGGACTGCTCGGCCTGCAATGATGACATTGATACCCATTAAGCCGGGTACTTAGCCGCCTGCGTACTTCGTTTTAGGAAACACGTCGCGCGCACATTTGCCACGGTCTCGATACCTGCGTAAAGCACTTTAAGCACCCATTAAGGAAACATCTTTACGATGCTTACTTCGTACTTCTATTTATAAACAATTTTACATTGTACTAACTAGAAAGTCTTTAACATTTCAATAAAAATGTCACTAAAGAATTGATAGTACACTTTTATCGGTAGTAAAATTAACCAAAAAGTATTGTTGTAAAGTTGAGTGTAAGCGTGTTTGGGAGTTGGGCTTGGGACATGAGAGAGATCCGGACGCACCCGAACAAATTCATTCACATAATAATCATTCATAAGTCACAAGGATACGTCCAAGGGCCGTCCATTCATAACAACCTACGTTTTCTATTTTGATGAGACAAAAAATGTAATGAAGTTTGTGGGCCAAATGTGTTCCTTAAAGTGTGGGGAGTAGCGAGATGTTGGTGTCGTTACATTGGGTGCTAGATATTGGGTAGTGACAGATGTAGACTCAGTTCCGAGTCCACCAGATGTGCGTGTGTACGTCACTTGATAGGGTGCCACGGACGGCTCCACATGTGGCGCCCAGCACGCAGGAAACGTCTATTTGTTTCCTGATTACATTATCACATTGTAATTATGAGAGAGGAAACTGGAGAGCCACGATTAAGTCATTGGGAGAATTTTAGTAGAACTGGAACGACTTAACGAGTCCCGAAATAGGGCAAATGTATGAGAGATACCTTAATTAGGAGATCCTCATTCAATTAGGAATGAGTTAAGGAAGTCTAGTCTAGTCTAAGTCTTCATATTCGTTACATTCCGACAAACATTTTCTAGTTAAATTAAAGAGAAATGAATATGTTTGGATGCAGCTGTCTCAACATCCTAGCACTTCTGCCCTATGAAGTTTCATTAGTGCAAGCTTGTGTATTGACTTCAAAGGAGTAAATAAGTCACCAGATTTATTTACGCATAAGAAATGGCGATTCTGTAGCTGAGGATTGGAATTAAGGCTTATGTGGATGTAATTTAAAGAAATGCCACTATACAGTATGTTATTGTATTGAAGACCTAGCTTCGAAAAATAACCTGTAAGTATGCTTTTTTTTTTTTTTTGGATGGGAAATCATCAAATGACTCCTCCCGCTCTGGGTGGAGCGGAAGGGAGTGTCAGACTCTTACTGACTAAAACCCACCCATGTTCCTTCCTTAGCCCTTTATGTTCCGGGCCAGCGGTAACCCTTTCGGACAATCCCGCTAACCCGGCAGGCTTCGGACATAGGTATGCCTTTGGTGCCAATAGGTTACAGAATAGTTGGTCGTGTCATAAACAATGAAAATGTTACAATGCTAACAGTTTTCGGTGGAGAGGCTCTACCACTGCGACTTCTAGTAGATGTGACAAGGGGTAGAAGCGCTACAAACTTCAATTCAAAAGAAAGGTCTCTATCTTCTTATCATCAATGGCCTAGTCTTTTCCCAACTTCATATGTTGGATGCAGCTGAATACCCCTTTACAGGAAACGACTGTCTATCTTCAGGTACTTAGCTAAGTATATAACATGAATGTTCTTGTGAAATAATCGCCAGTATAATACTCTCCATAATAAACAGCTACACAGCACTAGTGTGTACAACATTGTGTCCCGGGTAAGTGAAACTCAAACAGTACACAATAAGAATAACATAAAGAAATTGCACGGTAAAGCTTAAAGCTGTTAAATATATGTTTGTAATAGTTTAGTACTTTTCAAAGACAATTTACTATAATACTCGTTAAAGAAACACATTTTAAGATAGCTTTTGTCTGCGGCGCCGCCTAACGTGCGCCTTTACTTTGTGCATAAACGATCTTCTCATATTGCAGAAGATAATCTTGAAGCGAACACAAACAGACTGACACGACTGCGCCGTTGCATCATTGTCATTACTCGAAGGGACAAAGTTGTTTATAGATTGTTTTTTTCCGATATAAAGTTATTTAACCTCTTTAAGTGAAAGCGTCACACAACGTAAAAAAGGGGCATCATTTAAGACCATTTAAGTTTGGTTTGACAAACAAATATGGCGTTAGATAATGAACTAACAATCTCACAACCGTATTTGGTTACTTTAGAAAACGCATTTTGTACTTATTTGTCTCGAACGAACGTCAATTAATTTACGACTATTAGAAATTTTAATTAAATGAAGTGGCAATTAAAATAGATTGGTTGCGTATTACAAAGTAATGTACTATAAAACGGCGCTAAATAGTAATAAATTATCTGTGACTACATAGATAACAAATCCCTAATGTAGAATATTTACCCAGTAAATCTTAATCACGTCTAAAGTTCTATTTAGCTAGCTGTGATCCATTAACGGTTATAGAAAACCAACTATAATCTTACACAAATACTTGCCTCTCGATAAGTCACCACACATGGTGCGGAGCTAAGTTTAAAGGAACTTTCTATTTTGATAGTAGGGAGGAACCACCCCTGATTTATAAATATTATAATGACAAAAGCGAGCAGCGGCACGGCCGCCACGTGGTCGCGGGGACCGCCTCACCGGAAATATCATCGCGATATATTTTGAGAAGAGCGCCCCCTGCGACGCATCTCAATCATCCACTAATAAGCAGACGGAAGGAAAGTAATATAGACAAAAGTTTAAAAATAAGACGGCCAGGAATAGATCGAAAGGTGAGCTTGAGCGCGCCGGCCCCACGGGTTAAAAATACGTGCATGTGGCGTCGCCGCGCGGCCTACGCGCGCCCTACCACCACGCGCCACGCACCACCGCCACAAGCATTGCCGCATATATTACTATAAGCTTTATTTAAATCACTAATCTATTCAATTATATTATTCTAGAATAAAATATTGGAAATTAAAATTTTTGCTGGAAATGTAATGTAAAAAAATAACGTGCTACGACGACGCCACGAATTTCTAACCGCAGCTGATGAATTTAAAATTTAACAGAAAAATAATATTCAAAATAAGCACAACTAGAGGCCTTAGCTGTTAAGGCTTCATTGTATAATTAATGGACAATAATGATGAATGAATTTGTTTGATAATAAGTTAAATGGGATATAATAAGTTAATAAGGATATACTTATACTTTTAACTAAACTTTGAAAATCGGTTTATGTGACTTATTGAATATTTATGAAGATTTGAATTTTATCTTAACCAGATCTGTTTTATCTGAGGACTTATAAAATTGAACCATTAAAATGTGATGTTTAACAACATTTTTTATTAGTTATATCTTATTTTAACTGGCCGGCTTCTCTGATAATACATTTGCTTCAATTTTGAATGAAAGCATAACAATATAGGAAACATTTATAGGAAATGCTTTACAACTATTAGTAGGTATTAAATGTATTGTTAGCTCTAGACTCTAGGACTAAACATACTTTAGATTAGAATCTAGGAGAGTATGACTACCTCTAGATGATTAGATGACTCAATTAAAGTTTATCACTAGCTAGACCTTGCACAGCAGAAAACTAAAAACTCTACCATTTTAGAGAAAGCATATATACGTCAATTTCGTATTCAAACTGTAACAATGTCTAATTGAACATTCAGATCAGAATGAAAAGCCCCAATTACGAACAATAACATAAAGCAAAGGTAACATGTGTTACAAACATTAACGCACTGGAGCATTGTTGTAATGTTGTCATTAAGAAATTAGGCAATCATATATAATGGTGCACTTACAGTACCGCGCACCCGCGTACCATATCTACGCGAGCTCATTTTGTATGAAATTAGGACAACGCGTACGTATCGAACGCACCGAGATAGTTATATAGGTCGAGTTTAGTTTTATATTTATAAATGGATAATAACACGCATCTTGATATGTTTATTATGTTTTATAAACGTTTTTACATGATTGAGAAATGTTATTTTGATACAGAATAAACGTAAAATTGGTACAATCCCGCCTCGTTCCCAGGTCGTCGATCGCGAATGAAGTTTGTAGAAGTAACAATTAGAAAAATTAAAAGAAATTGTAAAGTTCCAAGTTCCAGTTTCCAACTATAGTTTTACACTTTTACGAGGTGTCAGACCATGTTGATGATTTCTAAAATAATCAGCATCCAGAATTTCTAAATAAAATCCTTGACTTTGACACAAAATGAATCCAATTCTATTTCAGTACCTATTCATATTTGACCTGAAAACATGCAAACTAGATTCTAATTTTAGTTTTATACGTTTATATAATTATAAATGAGGAATCAAGAAGAGAATCGTTTGAAATGTTACGATTTGAAAGTATTTTGTGTGTAACATAGATTTGGGAATCTGATAGATTGCATCTCCATGTTTCAGATTTAAGGGAACAGCAAGCCAAATATTACAAAAGGTAATACGCAAAAATGTCAGAAACAATGGTTGATGTACAGCTGGAAGATGTGGCTGTTAATTTCATAGACCAAGAAAGCCACAGAAAGCTCTGCTATCAAGAAATCCCCAGAGACGCAACACGTTCTATATGAACCCTTTGGCATATCGCTAGGGTATCTTCATGGCAAGGTTCTTGCATGGATAAAGTGAAATGCGATGTAAAAAAACGAGTTAGTTTAATTCTGAGATCACAACAATATAGATATGTCCCACAATCCACATATAGGTACACCATAAGCCCCATGTTATCACCAACAGATTGACACGTCAAGTGTCAAGTGGCCGATTCAGGCCTTTCCATCTGATGGACTGCCCGAATGATGACTTTAACACAACAGATGTAGGATCAGCAGGCGAAAATGGGTCTTTAACGAACTTGGAAATGTCATAACATAATCAGCCTACAATGATCCTACTGCTGGGATACAGGCTTCCTCTCATTTGCGAGGGAGTGGGCCGTAATCCACTACGCGACACATTGGGGGTTGGTAGATGTCACATGTCTTCGAATTTTTGGTTCTAGGAAAGACCGGTTTCCTCACGATGTTTTCCATGTGATAGTGTGATATAATTATAATCCTATATCTTAGACTGACAATTTCAGGAATGTAATGTAACAAGAGTGGAGTCTTGGGTTTCGACCAAGGGCCGTTCAAACAAGTACAGTGTTTACTTGCAATCTCTATGACTGTACAAATTATAGATCAATCCATTGTTCTTGGTTTCGTTGGTACTATCGCGGACACTCCCGCAGTGCAGGTTGCAACTAATTGCGTTATCGCTTTCCTAATAGGTGAAAACTTTAAGGGGGCGTGGCTTGGTGCTGCCGCAGGATTTAGGCGAAGAAATTTTTAAGTGACTTCGGATGGTAGAGTTGGTATTACACAGTTCATTTAAGCACTGGAAGTGCACATGATTAGCGTTACATATCACTAGGGTTGTTATAGGCTCCCTATCTTAACCTAAACTCGAACCTGGGAGTAATTTATTTATACATGTATACTCTATTGTACACCACAAAAATACATGACATGAGAAAAATACATCAAGCACTACAAAATATACAATAGGCGGCCTTATCGCTCAATGTGCGTTACCTCCGAAAAGTGTTCTAAGGTGTGGATGTGGACATTCCTTTGGAAACGATCTTATTACAAAACGACGTTATTCTTCTGACAGGGTTTTAACCACCGATCCAGTTTTTGTATTGTGAACCTTATAGCTATGATAGAAATACAGTTCTTTATACAGAACTGACAACTTAGTGTTCATACACACGAGTGGCGTGTCAACGGCAGAGGCAACTGCAGCAGGCGTCGATGCCAGCTATCGACACCCGTCGTCGAATCTGCCGCCGCCGTTCATACTGATGTGTACGTTCATACTTATTGTACTAAATTATCAGTTTCGTAAACAGTACCCTACCCAAGCTGGAATTAAGTTCGAAAGTTCGGTTTAAGCCTGAGTCTGAAAATCAACCTTGTTTTATAATAAGACGGCAAACGTTTCGATCGTACCAGACGTTGTGACTGTGAGTGGCAATGCTTGGTGCCGAGTTCTATGTCTTTCGGCCGATATGCTAATGATAAAACGTACCAAACGATAATGATAAATCTATGAACTTGAACAGCATGTTGTAAGTGAGTAGTGTGTCGGTTTGTCAGGCTAGTGGGATGCTCGCTGCGTTTCTCGGAAGGCAGGGTGTCGCCTTCCGCGCTCGATAGCCACGCGCATTCGACACGAGGCATACGTCACGACGATCCGCATTGCTGGGATAGTTCGTATTTATATGATATGTCAGCCTTACCTAGGTATGTTAGAATCGGTTTTCAATCCAGCTAAATGAAATTTAATGACAAAATTGTACATGGAACGACTGTTATTGTACAAAGGGAACTGCAGGTTAGACATTGTTCAGGCTGCTGTCTGCCTGTAAAGACTACCAGGAATGCTATATACGAACAAATAAGTATGACAACCGGGACTGACTATATATCGTACTTGCATAGAACCTGGCAGCTTAACATAGCTTTTCAGATTGATCGATGTTCATGTCAGGTATGTAGGTACTTGGCATGAAGCGCGGGTTACGGTATAAAATAAGTGAGGACTACTGAAAAGAATTTCAAATTCAGAACTTAATTGTTGTATCAATTAAGGTTTGCTAAGAGGGCGCTTGGAGCAGGTGGTGGCCCAGTGGTAAAGGCCCCGTCTTACGAGTCGTGGGTTCAGAGTCAGGCATGCACTTTACTTTGTGTAAATTATAACATCTCGCTTGCTCTCAAAAACGGTGAAGGAAAACATCATGAGGGAACCGGAGTGTCTTAGGACCAAAAATTCGAAGACATGTCACATGTTTTGGTCCAACAGGTCTTCCAACAGGGCCGTCTTTACCCGGGGGTGCAAGGGGTGCGTGGCACCCCGGCGCAGTCTTAAGAGGCGCAAGCAGCTCGCCTTATACTTACTCATACCATGCGTAATCACAATCAGTTTTAAAAACTACACAGGTCCTAAACGCAAAAAACACAAGTTTTATAATGCCTAAAAGTACTTATATGATCGACTCATCATCATCATCATTCCAGCCGAAAGACGTCCACTGCTGGACATAGGCCTCCCCCAAAAGGGGGCGGTTTGCCATAATCGCCACGCTTGGCAGGCGGGTTGGCGATCGCAGTATGGTATGGTGGTAGAATGCATAGAGAACGCTGCTGCCCATTCTCCGGTACGCCCCTTAGTCGCCTTTTACGACACCCACGGGAAGTATGGTGTGGTGCTATTCTTTAAGTCCGGCACCACACAGACAATCGACTACAGTAAACAAGATCAGAAAAATATAATTATGGTATTTTTCAGGATATGAGCTAGCTCGTAGATAGTTTGTTGAAAACATAATACAACTAATTTGATACATACTAAAGCACTAGTGTTTCAATTTTTTAGTCCAATCAATAGATTTTTTGTAAATTACCAGAGTTGTGTCATCGCGCTTCTCTTTCTTTTCTATGCAGTCCGACAGTGATACGCTCTAACTCTACAAGCCCTTAGTCAAAATATGTGGCTTGGCCGTTTCGCTACCGTCATCATGGGCGTAAGGTGAAAAATTTATTCACTGTTCATTACTTTTCTGTTAAACGAAACGGCCAGGCCTCATATTTTGACTAAGGTGTAGAGTTTGTGAAGTTAGGGCTTGTAGAGTTAGAAGTTTGGCTCTACATGAGATCTGAGGGGCAATTCTACTAATTTTAAGAGCGTTCACAGTCTGATCTCAGTCTCAATCTGTCAAAATTACCTTTAATTTCCCTACATTTTGACAAGGTTTTGACATTTGTTTGTCGCCGAGAGGAGACTGCGACTAGATTTTGAACGTTTTACATTACGAGAATTGGCCTTCTGATAACTTTTTGACAGTGCGAGCGATAATATGGTCTCGTCTTAACAACATTTTACATGAAAATGTTTTTGATGGGATTATACCTATTTATTACAATAATTTAATATCAGTGTATATTTAACACTTTCTGTGACAGTAGCAGAAGGTGAAAGGTCCTTTTCGAAACTAAAATTAATAAAAAACTACTTACGGTCAACCAGGACCCAAGATTAGTGTTTTAAGAAACTCGAGTCTTGGAGTCTTATTTGTCAAATTAATTGTTAAATTACTTACTTGTTACCTATCTTGGGCCAAGATAGACTGAAAAATAATTTAACAAGTATCGAATCAGAAGTAGATTTAGTAACAGACAAAATCATCAAAAAGTTTGCGAACTTAAAAGCCAGAAAAATGTATTTTAATGTTTAAATGTACCTACCTAATTGTATTATAGAGTAAGTAATAAATAAGAAAATGGAAAACAAAAGTTTTGTTTTTTTTTGTTTGGGGCGCAGGTTGATGTTCGCACCCCGGCGCCCAATATGGTTAAGACGGCCCTGTCTACCAATCCCCACTGGGGCCGCGTGGTGGATTACGGGCCCTTTCCCTCTCACAGAGAGGAGGCCTGAGTCCCAGCAGTGGGAATTTTATCGGTTGATTATGCTATAGAGCGATTGCATTGATATGTACAATGTCGCAGGATAAATGAGTGTTGCAAGATGTTGACGTCTTTGATGTCGTTGATGTCATTGCAGTGCAGCATAATGATCACCTTTTCGGAACATTAAGGCTGAGTTGCATCATCTGACTTTAACCGTAACTTTAACTATAACCGGTGATTTTTGTATGCAGTTTGACAGACTTTTGACGTTTGTTAAAGTTAAAGTAAGATGATGCAACCCAGGCTAATTGTATTCTGAATTCTAGAGTTACTGTCAGGTTTGACACTTGTCACCTTTTGATTTTGTTATTGAATGTGAAAATAAACTGTGGCTACCTTACCAGCGCGTTTTAGTTAGGTATTTAGTTACGATCAGTAATACTCCCCATTTGAATTTAGTAATCAAAAAGGTATTAAACGCGGTTTACAACTTTGTTTACATTTGCCCCGAGGTAGAATGCAAAAAGCAGAACACAATAATACTTGTAAGTCTACTTATACAGGGTTATTGGTAAAACATTAACAACCTCTTAAGAGGTCATTGTACTCATCATTATGAACAACTTTTACTATGGGACCAAACCTGAAATCGCGAAAAAAAATCAGCTGTTCCCTTTATTTTGACGAGTTATACGAATATAAATTTAGGGAACAGCTGATTTTTTTTCGCGATTTCAGGTTTGGTCCCATAGTAAAAGTTTTCATAATGATGAGTACCTACATAATGACCTCTTAAGAGGTTGTTAATGTTTTATCAATAACCCTGTATACAAGATATGGTGCCTACAAAATAAGTGTCTTCAATAGACTCTCACCCTTTCCCCCTTCGTTTAATCAATTTATCGCCACGCTCTAGCGCTCTATCTTGCCTATGAGGGTGATTTTATCAATCTATGACCATTACAGACTACTTCCTTAGGTCCAAAGTTATGATAATGAAATTAGATATGTAAATACTACGTTTATTATAAAAACGACTTTTTCTCTCAGTTTTTCACACAAATACACATGGGGAACATCACCGTCAATTTGACAAAGTTTGATTAAAATATAACCGGGTTTATTTAACGGGGCGGTTTAAATTAAGATTAAGAGACGTTTATACGTCAAAAATGTATAATGTAAAACGTGTAATGCATGTAACGGTTAAACAGTCGCTTATCATTACTCAACTTTAAGCAACGTTTATAAATAAAGGGTGCAATCCCGTTTAGTGTATTATCACCACGGCTGTTTTTTCAAAAGAGGTAGTAGTGTTATCACACCCACATTTTGCCAGTTTTATTGAACATCTGATCTTATGGAGGCAAGTCTACAATTTTTATTCTAGGGATTAAATGCAGTTTGTCAAATTGGCACATGATAAAAACATCTTGGTTCACTTATCTACAATCTCTATAAATTTTCTTACGCCTCATTAATTACACATCCGCTAACTAATTCCTTTTTACACAGGACACAGTTTCTTAGGTTTAGATTGTATACATATTGTTTACTAATTGTTGACCGTGCGATTATGGCCGCGCTCCGAGCAGTCTCGTGGGAGCTTATATTTTCCCATATTTTTATGTAGCTGTGAGACAAAACAAACTATTCGGCAATTTGGCGGAAGAACATTAATTTGTTGACTTTTAATTTCGCAATGATTTTATAAGATAAATTAATGTTCGTTAATGTTGATGATAATAATAACATCCTGTGTATATTTTGCTAATTAGCCTTCATTTCTGACTGTTTTTGGCTGAAAAAGTAAGGTTTCAGGTGCTCTTGCGCATGATAATGGAGATAAGTACTGATGAAATATTAAAGAAAACGAATCAATAAGAGAGCAAGAAGAGGTAACCGCATGACTGATAAATAATTTGCTCGAAAGTTGTATCCCTTTGTACGATTAAAAACGCATTTATTTAAGTTTTTTTTTTTTTTAGAAATTATTATGTTTACGGATGTGGATAAATGTACATTTATCCACATCCATAAACATAATATTTACGTTATAATTTGTATTGTTGCGATACGCGAAGATGTTTGCATGTGTCATTTTGTTGACAGCAGGTAAAATAATAATGACCAAAAAAATGTAAACCAACTGCCGCGAAATATAAAAAAAAAACTCTACATCTACAAGATAATTAATATCGTTTAATCATATCAAGCGTTCTCGTTGTAACAGTTTATTTCTTCAAGTTCAAACATTCAAGAGAACGAACCAAAGAAGGCGGTTTTATTCTAAGTGATATTTACATTTATTCAAAAGATACAAACATCTATCAAATAAAAACTAGATTTATATAGAATACTTAATTATTCTTACTTATCAAAGATAATTATAATTTTATAACATTTACAATACATTTAAATAATTTGGATATAAATCAGGTACTATTCATTAGTACTGATGTCTATGTGCTTCAGACTCAACCGGATTTTTTCCACAAGAGTATGGAACATGTCCTTTTGTTCTGAAGATCATATCAATCTTTCCAGGCTGCCGCGTGAAATTTAAAGTATTCAGTTCTCACGGAAACTGAGTCCCACACAAAAGGTACGATTTTCAAAATGTAAGTCAAGGATGATTAGTGTTACGATGTGTCTAAGAACCGTGGGAGAGTTACTCATCCCGCACACTGGCGCACTCCGCGCAGGCGCACGGTACGTGACTAATACTACAGGCTGCTAAAAGAATTGTTGTCAATAATAATTGTGCCCTTTGAAAGGAAGAAAAATAATGAGTAGTATAGTAGCGAAGCATGGGAAAGCGAGCTCGCCCCGCCCCGCTCGCTCCCACTTATATATTAATCCTACGTGTTTCATTCATCTTGTCTCTACAAGACCGACATTTTATCTGTCTTTGTTTATGCGCGGTTCTCTGCATTTTGATGTATTTTTTTCTATTTAGGTATCTAGTATTCTATTATATTAGATAGATTCGTTTTGTGAACAAGTTTTGGCGTCGAGTTACGAGTTTTGAACGGAGCTCTAAAAGCAAGTGGCAGATATTGCGCACTCCGTTATACTCATAGTTTCGAAACGGTAGAGATAAGAAAATTAACACGTATCTCCTAATATTCCTATCTATAGCATTGAGATTCAGTTTTTTGTTAAAATCACTCGAAGTAATCTGTACGTTTAGTTAGTGCGCGGCGCAGTAAGTACGTCGTCCATTGTGGCGGCAGTATTGTATGTATGTAGTGAATGTAGACGAAGGAGACCGCGCGGATGTAAACAGACTTAGTGAGGTTCATTCAATTAGAGTCAGGACAGTCGGGAGTGGGAGTCAGGGGACGTCATTGAAGGGCCGATGGTGGCGCGGGGGGAAGGGGGCGCCGGCGGGCGCGGGCGGGGGAGGGAGGGGGGGAGGGGCAGCCGGGAGCAGGAATATTCAAAGCGTGAGAACGCCGCGCGACCCGCATGCCGCGACTTCACATATCTCACGCGCAACCTCCACGCCCGTAAGCCACGCCAATACAGACTCTACCCGCCGGATGTAAGGTTGAAATTCGGTTCGAGCTCGATTGTGGTTATCGCTTGGAACATCGAGGACAATACTTTTCTAGTTTAGGTACGGCGGTGTCGGCTGGCATTGGCCTGGATACTGTCGATGAGTGCGCACGTCCACTCGCTACTTACAGCCACGAGAAGGACTCCTAATACCGCATTGTAATGTCTTAAAGATATGCCGTCATTACGGATTTGCAATAACTTGTCTCGTTCTGTTAACCTAGTCTACTTTAAAATGCCTCGTAAGCTATTAGTCACAAAGGCTGCGAAAGTCACGATATCCTAAAATAGTCCCCTAGACTAGGTGCCTGATCTACCACAAATCACGTGGGCTACGTCTACGTCAAAGCCCCCGGCACGACAATAACGATTGTTTTATGTGATCGAGCACCGAAGGCGTGTCATAAAACATTTCTTCTGGACCCAACGACCGGGCTAGTCATATATTTGCGGTGAACTCAACGGCCAACCTGGAAAGACAATGTCTTGGAAGATGCATGCCTGTGTGCGTCGCAGTCAGCTCCACTCACCTGGAGTCTGATCACCGGCTCCTTAACATGGGCATGGAGGAGGCAGCGGCAATGGTTGCGCTAAAGCGAGCGGCTGCAGCAGACGTTGGTGAAATGGGGAAATTTGCCAGGGGGTCAGGGGTACGGGCGGCGCGGGGGCCGGGGGTCGGTTTCGGCGGGCCCCTGCGGCCGTCGACCTCGTGAAAGGCGCGCGGCGGATCCGCGCGCGCGCCGGCCGCTCGCCTTTTTACGCGCTCTTTCCCGCGCCGCGCGCCGCCGCCGCCGCCAACCCCGCGGGCCCCCGGCGCGGTCGCCGCCCGCAGATAGCGAGCCAGCCGCGACCAACCGATTCACTGTCTGCACCGCAACCATTTATTTCGAACATACCTCTAATATATTTGGCAAATTTTCAGTGATGCATAGTTTAGTTTCAGTATATGCTGAAATGATGGGTAGCGTTTCGAATCATTTGATATGGTTTGGCAACATCCAGGGAATACAAATGCCATTATTGGGTTATTTCCTAGTAGGTACAAAAAATGCCCCGAGACCCTGGCACAACGGGCTGATGATGATAAGTTATGTAGGTATTTCAAATCCAGATAGGAACTTGACTGAAGACGAAATACCTAGGTGCCGAAAATTTTCCTTTTTCTTTTGGCGATAGCAAATCGGGATTTGACGACTCATCATTGATTTGACAAGTGTAATTAATCATTTGCATGACTTGAATTAAGCAAAAATGAAATGAAAGTAATATTTACATATAGGTGAGTGTAGCGGGCCGCGGGTTGGTGCCCCCTGGCCGCCGCTCCGCCGCCGCTTCGCCCTAATTAAACAATAATCGAAAAACTACAATGAACGGGCGCGCGGCTCCGCGTCCTCGGTGTCCCGCGCCCGCCGCTCCCCGCGCCACTCCACCAGCCCCTCCCCCCACGCCGCACTCCCGCGCACCCCCCCGCACCGCACTCCCGCGTGACGTCACCATTGCACTCCTCATTATCGCCTCTTGACTCGAAGACACACTCACTAATAGATCCGACCGAAATATTCAGACTGGTTTTTTGTCAGATTTGTCTGCGAATTCGCGATGTCCATATCGATGAGAACACCGCCTCTATGCGCCCGAGCACTCTATAGTTACTCGCGCTGCCATATTGCAGCTGATAAAGACATAACTGTACTCTCCACTTAAAATATTTGGTGATTTAGATAGATCACCAAACATGACTAACTAGTGATTACAGGCATATTGCACAATCGTCGCAACATTATTTCATTTCCGCTAAATTATGTAGTATCCCTTTTCTTTTTACAGCACGTCCCGCGGCTGAAATCGATTAAGTACCTATTGGTTTCCTTGGTTTTCTTTTACCAATGATGATGCAAGAAAGCAGTACCTACATTCAAGACCTAGCTGAGAACAGTCCCAATAGAAATTACATGTAGAGTAAGTAAAACTCTTAGCTTTATTATATAACTAGCAGCGCCCCGCGGTTTTACCCGCGTAAGTTTCGATCAAGTGGGAATATCGGTATAAAAAGTATCCTATGTGTTAATCCAGAAAATGGTATGCTATGTGCCAATTTTCATCCAAATCTTTTCAACGGTTTACGCGTGATTCAACATCTTCACAAACTTTCACATTTATAATATTATTAGGTAGTATTATCAGACACTACTTTGAAAACTAAATCAAGAAGAAAATATTCAATAGCTGATCCTATAGCCATAAATTATTATTAGAACATTATTTAAAACTGTTGCTCAGAGAAATTAACATGTTGAATAAAATAAAAAAGTGAATTATTTACATAGTTAGGCTAAATGGGTAGACCGGCTCGAAGGTCACATCATGACGGCGGCGGGGAGGCAATGAATGAGATTGGCTCAGAATACTTGTCTTGGCTGGCTGCTTATGGATGTTATAGTACCGACAGCGCACTGCTCGGCATTTACTTTGTTAATGATTCCGTTACGTCACATCTTCGGGGGTGTCATCACAATTCACCGCAGACTATTAATATATCACATCTGTGTGAAAACCTTATGTCTTATTTTATAAGCGTGTTCATAGAGATTATAATGAAAAGCGGCGTGTTTGTTGACGCCGGGATTTACGTAGTGTCGTCACAGATACAACGATGACGCAATGCGAGCTGTAATGTATTCCTTGTCGCGCTGCGCCCGCGCACACTGCGATACGCATTAGTATGCCGAGTGCGATGCCTCACTTGTAATGATTTAATTACTGTAACAATACTATATACGATAATAGCATTGTAACCACCACAATAACTTAAACATAATGAAGGGTGTGAATTTTAACTAATTACTTCTTACTGTTTTTAATCTCTACGCGCACATGATTCAAATAAACTTAAGAAATGTATTTGACACGAATACATATACAAAATTATATAGCCATGATGTCATCACGCTCTAAATAGATGCAAATGAATCGATTTAATTATGTATTATAATTAAATAATTAATGGAAACCATGACCACTCTAAATTATTTTGTGAGTTTTATTTATATATAAATATAGTTTTTGGCAATGGTAGTAAGGAATTGGGCAAAAGAGAGTTTTAAGAAAGAAGAACGGTAGAACTTTTCTTAAGGCGACAATAAGTGACAGCGACCTTGAGCGAGTGGGAGGAGCGAGCGTCACGCCCCGCGACCCCGCAACTGCATGCACGTAATTTCGTAGGGTAACCATACGTTTCAGATGGTGAGGATAATCCAATCCTGCCTGATTTTTGATCATCATCCATTTTTATTTCAATATAGTGTTAATAAAAATAAGGTAATATTTTGATAATAAATTAAGATTGTAATCATATTATTTTAATAATAATATGCATTGAATAAGTTGGTTCATTTATGGTCTATCTATTCATACACGAAATCTCATTCATCATCATTGTACTTTGAACTCGAGGTCGTGCGCAAGCGTCAGATGATATTTATTTACGAATACATTGCTTGTTAGTTGTAAAGAAAAAAAATGTGTTTAATCGCGAATAATGGTTTTTTTATTTAACTGTTCACAGCATAGTGTACGAAAAATGCTAAAAAAAAAAGAGAAAATTATCCATTATTTTTTCCAATTTTTTGATGGATCTTCTGTTCTTATTTTAAGTTGGTATGTCTATATTTCATTAGTATTTCCTATTTATGTTCGGACACATTTATTTGGTAAGTACTTACGTAAATATACAGGGTGTAAGGGAAACGCTTCCGATAACGAAGACAGGTGATAGGGCTAGTGATTCTCGATATATCGTATCCAGAATCACTAGCCCTATCACCTGTCTACATAGACATACCAACTTAAAATAAGAACAGAACATGACAAAAATATAAAACAAAGATGTGTGATGATTTGTGTGCGTGTATGACCAGATATGTATTATGAATGTAAACGAAATAAATAGAATCGGCTTGTAAGCATCGTATCAATTGGCGTCCATGGGAAAAAGGCGTGAGTTTTATATGTGTATGTTTGTTTATGTACTTACAAAGATTTAAAATGATCAAATTAAACAAAAATATGTGAATTATTTAATTTTATTTTAAATTTTATTTAATATTCCTCAAAATTTAGTGTTTTCACTGAATCATTATTACGTGTGTTTGTATTACAAAGTGTCTCTTGGTCGTTTGTATTGTCTTGGCTATTGTCTTCCACCACCATTGCTCGTTTTTTGTTTTGCTTTTTTTTATTCTCTTTATCCTCTTCCGATTTTCTTTTGCGTCCCTGTATAGCAGTAACTATGTAAGAGGGGTCCCTTATTGCCATGCTCCTTGTATGTCTTGGATCGACCAGTTCAGGAAGCATGCAATCTGTGTAGAATTTAACCAATTTATTTTTCATTTTACTGTCCCAAAATATGTCATCCTTTAAAATAATTTCTATTTTCACAGGAAATTTTTCCCCAGACCAAATACCAAGCATACATTTAGATTTGCCAGTTATGTGTAGTTGACCCTGTATTTGATACCACCAATTATGTTCCTTGTTTATCATAAAATTGTGGAAATAAAATGTCCAATTACAGCTTACAAAAATATTGTTTTATAAAAAAATGCCAAATGGTATAATTACCATTTGAAATTTTTTTATAAAACAATATTTTTTTGTCTTCAATAGCTTTTCCTAACCCTAGTTTGTAAGCTGTAATTGGACATTTTATTTCCACAATGGAATTTTCATCAATAACACCGTCTGGTGATGCGCCTAGAAATGGTATTTCTTGATCAAGAAAAAGTCCACACGGTTCTATTTTAACATTCTCTTGTATGGATAATTGTTCTTTTGCGATATTTTCGTTATCTTGTCCATGTTTTATGGAGTGGACGTGTCCTATCGACTCTCTGTATAAAATATCTTTTACTAAATTGCAGCAACTTACGTCATTGCGTCTTTTTATAACACGCCCAAAGTTGGAAGCAGTCAAAATTTTTCTCCTTAATTCTAACCACTCACTAGAACCACTTTGTAATACAGTGTTCCTTTCTATTTCATTGCGATTTTTGGTTGTTTCCACCAAATTATTTAAAAATATTTTTTTTGATTCTTCTAACATCTCATCACTCATATCCGGTTTTAAACATTGATCTCCATAATTTTTTGAGCTTTCAGCATTGCGGTCATACAGCCTTTTCCTTACTCTGTTATACTTTTTTGCTAGTTGCAAGCGTTTTCGTTTCCGTTCTTCCAACCTTTTTAATTCTCGCCTCGGACTCCTGCCTATAATTGCTTTTTGCAGCAATGACAGAGGTTTATGCGTATTAAAAGATAAAGCTGCTGCATTACAACGCATATGGTATTGGTATTTTTGGGAAAAATTAACACGTTTACCCCCTACAAACTTTGCAACAATACTGTGGTATCTCTCAACAATATTACTGTCAACGTCTTCGATTAAGCTTCTTGAGTGAGCAGCTATATGTGTCAATACAAACTTTATTCGATGCCACAAACAGTTTGTGAAAATGTCCCTGTCTATTTTTTCATCTTCTCCTACCTTCGAACAAAAATAAGCCTTGCAAGTAGTGTGTATCCCAAAGGCATGTTCTGCGGCCAACATAATATCAGTGTGTAAATTAGTCACATTGCCAGAATTTTTATAATATCTTATAGCCGTTACGATTACCTTTCTTATAGACAGAATTCTTTGTTTTGTTATGTATTTTCTGTATTTAATTAAATATTTGGTATCAGTAGAAAGTGCCTGTACCTTATTACATAGGTTTCTTAATAAGTGGTTCCGACATTCGATTTTTTCTATGGTTATGTTTTTATATGGTCTTGACTGTAATAATTTTGCATATGTATTCGCGTCACCGTCTGATATTAACCTTGCATATATTAAATTGTGCATTTGGATGCTATTTTTGAAGCCTTCTACTAAAATTGTTGACTCCATTCCAGTCGAAGAACCTGAAAATAATTTTAGTATTACAGCCTCGTATTTATTTAGCGACATATTTATTTTTGTTTTTCTGTTTTACAACATTATTTAATATTTACCAGAATAATTTTTATAACACTCGTGCTCCTTAGGCGTGACATTTTTCTTCGCAGCTTGGGTGCATATGCAGCAGTATTTATTTTTCACAGCCATGAAAAGAATTTTTCCTGTTCTTTTCCCAATTATCGCAGCTGCGCCTGATAGGGAGGAGTAATTTTTTTTATACGATCTTTTCCCCCAACAGCCATCCGCAATGACGTCAATAAGAGGGATGCCGTTTGCACTCACTTTGCCATCTTCAATAGCTAATCGACGTTCTTCATTAGCAGCTTCATTCATAGAAATGGCAACTTCTTTTTCCCAAACTTTGTTTACTGTGTCCATTCTTTTGGTAAATATGTTAGGGGATATTTGGGGTAAATCCATTGCAGCTAATAATTCATTCAGCTGTGTATTGCCACATCCTATTGCTACAGCACCCGCAACTGTATTAATGTTTACATCAATTTCAGGGTCATTGCAACAAACGATAAACGTTTCATTACACATGTTGCACTTTAGTTTAAAATTAGAAACAAGCCCTAATTTACGTTCAGATATAATTTCTACGGATTTCAAACCACAATCTATATTCCCATGTGAGGATACTTCTTGAAGGTCTTTAAAAAAATTTGCTATATTTATTATTCTCATCCCTTGTACAGCTTCATTTTTTCTAAAAAAATAAAACTTATTGAGAATTGTGCACTATCATCGGATTTCCTTTCTATGAATAAAAAGTATTAATACATTATATAACAGTTACTAGCTCAGGATATATTTTGCTTGTTTAAGCGTCCTCTACCCATACATGGCATGGCATTATAAGCAGCAACCAGTTTTGTCGTGAGACAACACACAAATTTGTGGAAAAACTAAAAATACTAGGCCAGCTTCCATTGATAATGTTCTAACCCCTAACTAAAAAATATTTATACTAAGAAGATATCGTATAAATTTTTTCTGTCTAAACTATCCTGAAATTATATTAATAATTGTTTACCTAGCAGACACTGAGTCCCCATTTTCTGTCTCTACCAGAAAGGATTCCTCTTCAGTAAATGTTCCAATCACTTCAGAACTGAAACATAATTATAATGATAAATAAAACGAAAAAACCTAGATGTGATTTTTTATATTATCCGTTGCAAAAACAACATAACTGATAAACGCAATAAACTTTACATTATTACGTTAATAAGTGTAAAGTGAAAGGAATTTGTGCGACTCCCTTTGCGCGACTAGACACGCGCGACTGACATTTCCGCGAAAGACATTTGCGCGACTACACTTCCGCGAAAGATGCTTGCGCGACATTTATTTTGGATATTGCACAAAATCCGAGAAATTAAATCCCATACAGACATAACATTACGCCTTTATTCTCTAAAGAGTAGGGCAGAGGTGTATACTAAGTTTGTAAAGTACACCCATTTATTATTTTATCTAGATAACGTTCATAATACTTCATTTAAATTGTAGAAAGTTATATTATGCGGTTACATACGTTCGTCCCGAGAGCAGGGGAGATCGAAATCAAAATCGCGGCTGCAAAATTTTACAAAATAAGCGTCATCCATCTTGGATTTTAAACTAGACCTCATTTACAGCATCAGGACCCCGAAAACTATGGACAAGACACCCATGACGTATATTTTGTAAAATTTTGCAGCCGCCATATTGAATTTTGACTTTGACCTCATTTTCGTCATCAGAGCCCCCGAAAACCATGGAAACGACACCCATGACGGATATTTTGTAAAATTTCGCACCCGCCATCTTGGATTTTGACTTTGACCTCATTTTCGCCATCAGCGCCCCCGAAAACCATAGAAACAACACCCATGACGCATATTTTGTAAAATTTTGCAGCCGCCATATTGGATTTTGACTTTGACCTCATTTTCGTCATCAGAGCCCCCGAAAACCATGGAAACGACACCCATGACGGATATTTTGTAAAATTTCGCACCCGCCATCTTGGATTTTGACTTTGACCTCATTTTCGCCATCAGCGCCCCCGAAAACCATGGAAACAACACCCATGACGCATATTTTGTAAAATTTTGCAGCCGCCATATTGGATTTTGACTATGACCTCATTTTCGTCATCAGAGCCCCCGAAAACCATGGAAACGACACCCATGACGGATATTTTGTAAAATTTCGCAGCTGCCATCTTGGATTTTGACTTTGACCTCATTTTCGCCATCAGCGCCCCCGAAAACCATGTAAACGACACCCATGACGCATATTTTGTAAAATTTCGCAGCTGCCATCTTGGATTTTGACTTTGACCTCATTTTCGCCATCAGCGCCCCCGAAAACCATGGAAACGACACCCATGACGCATATTTTGTAAAATTTCGCAGTCGCCATCTTGGATTTTGATTTCGATCCCCGCCCTCGGGAGAAGAAACGTGTGGGACCGCATAATATAACTTTTAGCAATTTAAACTAGCTATTACGTATGTTAACTAGATAAAGTAATAAATGGGTGTACTACACGAACTTAGTATACACCACTGCCCTACCCTTCGGAGAATACAGGCGGGATGTTACCTCTGTATGGGATCTCATTTTTCGGATTTTTGCCCAATATCCTTTACGAATATAAATGTCTCCCAAGCATCCTTTCGCGTAAGTGTACTCGCGCAAATGTCTTTCGCGGAAATGTCAGTCGTGTAACAGTCTAGTCGTGGAAACGTCCAGTCGCGCAAAAGGAGCGCAAATGTTCCAGATCCCCTGTATGTGAGCTACTGTGAAAATAATAATAATAAATTGGGTATATGCATTTACTTGTCAGCAATAATATCCTCATTTTCAATATGCGGAGTTGCCTTTTTCTCGTGTTCTATACAGCCAGAGCTACAAAATAAATGGATTTTTAGGCATCGGCATGGAAGTATAGGCATGTGAGAAATTAGGAAGATAGTTGTGCACGACATAAGTACTGTAAGTCTAAAACAGACGCAAAAGTTACATCTCCGCAGACGAAGTCGTACTAAAGTTACTTATTTATTTATTTATTTGCTATGGATGACTTACAGCTAAAACAAACAGAATAAAAACTAGCATTATCAAGAATAATTACCTATGTCAATAATAGCATTCAAGTATTTTTTGAAACTCTGATCCGGACTGTCCCTACAAGGATGCGGTATGGATATACTACATTACAATAATTACCTCGTATCTGCATTTACGACTTGAGAATCTTCGTTATTTGGTATTCTCCTAAAACAGAAATAAAACAATTATTAGAAATAAAATAAAAGTATGTTTACTACAATTGGATTTTACATATTTATTTATTTTATTTAGGTACACTAATTTAAACTTTCGATAGAGATAAATGATAATTTTATTTCAATTAAAATACATTACTTACCTCAATAATCTATTTTTTGCCAGTATAAGGCGTTTCTTTTTTAGTAATTTGGATTTACCAGGCATTTTCAGCACGAAACTCAACAGCGAATAAAATTATGTTCTGATTTCTCCGAGCGTTAGCGTCTACTCGTAACAGTGGTCAGCGATGCACTGCCGCCCGTCGCCCGCAAGAGTCCCCGCTTCCACGCGCACCAAGATTATTCGAAAAAAGAACCCACGTTGATTTATCAAACACAAAACAAATAAAAACCGTATATTAAAATTTGGGAAATAAAATTTTCTTTTATATGGTGAAAGTTTTATGAAAATACACCCGATAGTGTCTGCGTGATTATCGTTTTTTTGTCCGCGGTGGACATTACTTTGCAAATTAATTACACTATGTTTAAAAAATATAATTGGAAATATTCACATATCAAATTACGAAGAAAATTGTCTAGTATAACATATTTTATTTTCAAAGAAATCAGGCCAGTCGTTTAGACGTGATGATGAATTTAAAATCATTGAAAATCGTATATCTGCGCCTTAATAATCGGACTCATATAAAACTATTAAAAGTGTTGCTAACACAGTATTTGTGTTAGCTCACTTACTTGTCTGGGAATTTAGCATATACTACGACAGCAGCGTGCAAATAAAAATAACTCTTGTGGTGCTTACAATAAAGTACATCATCAATATTGACATTTTATCTCAGACGGATAAAGCTTCAACTGATTGAAAAGATGACGGCTGGTACTTATCAGCTTTGTAATTACTTTCCACGGCTTTGATTTTTTACCCTATATTAATATTAATTGTACAGGAAATCGTTTAATGAGAGCAGAAGAATATTTTGGTACTTTAGGATTTTAATGCATATTTCAACTTTGAAGTGCTTGTCTGTGGCATAATTGAGACCGAAATAATTACTGAGGTAAATATGAATGCAATGATGAAATAATAATTATTTTATGGAAGGAAGTGTTTAGAAATATCGCTTCAATCGCGGGTAGACTTGCACTGGTTGATATTGACGAAGTTTTCAGGAAGATGAGATAGATTTTTCCTTGATATTTAAATAAGGTTAAAAGGCAATAATATTCTGGTATTTAAATATTAGTGAATATTCAAAACTGAAATTGCTTTTAATTCAATTACCTAGTGAAAAAAAAAGAAAACCAGAGCAAGAAGGGTTTGGCAATTTTCCAGCTCAAAGAAAAGTTTAAGTAATAAAATATGGAATTTATTCAGTTTTCGAAGGTTATCGGATTCCAAACTGTATCTAATTATAATAATGGTTGTCGCAGTTTCCATGTTTCCTGGTCGGAATGTCTGAAGGTATGACAAGGAATCAGCTATCATCGATGACGTCACGCATATATTTTTCGCCGTTCGGAACCTCGGCTAGGCCGTTGATCTACATCTAATACGTTTCTAGACGGTAACTACATCAGAGTATGAATGAGGTAAGCTGTAGAGCGACGCGCGGTTTCATAAGAACACAGCTGGCAAGTACCTTAGAACTATAGAGTTGTGTGCTGTTAAATAGATTTTGAATGGTGAAACGTACACGGAAATGATTCAGGAAAATCGTTGTACCTACCTACAACAGTTAAAAGTTTTAAGTAAAATATTTTCGTTAGAATAATCGTACACATTTATGAATTCTAGGACAATTGGTAAAGTTGCATGACATGAAAATTAAATTTGACATTTTTATTTTAAGCTATTGACATTTGTCACTTAATTTCTTTGGTTGTCATTTGAAAGTTGACATTTAGACAATTTGTAGTTTAATTATTTTCTTTGACATTTGTAATTAGACAATTCTTGATTTAGTATTTTTTTTTTGACATGTGAATTAAATAATTTAGTTTTAATTGATTAAATTAGAATTATTATTATTGTCACAAAATTTGCATGCCGAATTTAGAAGGCGGAATATGAAGAACTTATTGTGTATGTGTTATAGAATCTGTAAAATACCATATTTCAGGCAAATAAATGAATAAATCAATCACGAAAATTCAAGGAAACGCGAGTACCTATTATTTTACTATAGGTTTTCTTCAAATATTTTTTTTTTTTTTTTTTGTACTTATCTCTTTTTAAATGATAATATTATTGTATGATGTCAAAGATTTCAGGGAGTGGAAAGTCTCCGTAGAGGCAGGCAGAAGTGTCAAGCATAGAGAAAAGAAGAGGAAAAACTAAGTCTGCCAGTATGCGACTAACTAAAGTCTCAAATCAAGTTACTTACGCCATTAAAAATATTGATAGGTATAGTATCGTTTGTTCTTTAGGTAACTAATGATCTAGAGTAGGTAAACGTGAGAATATCCCTAGATAGGGATAGTGATATTCCGGACGGATCTCTTGCAAACCGTGTCTGTTTTTGGTATCAATATCATAGCGCAGATGTTTGTACTGTGAGTATCACAGTCTAAACTTGTTAGGTACATTTCGGAGCGCTTGTCTAATTCAAACTTGAAGGTAGTCTATGTACCTCTGTACAAACGGTGGAGGTTCGTGTGTGTGACGCACTCGCTGCGTATGTCTGCGCAATAGTGTTAGACCATTGCTTATTTTATATTTACCACATAACTAACCTTACATCACACGTTTTTGAAATGTTTAAACGCAATGATGCCCTTTAATTGCGCCATTGGACCGCAATCATTTGAAAACATACTGCTTACTGGATAGAAACCCGACATTTGTCACGAAGATTTAATTTTGAGGCTCAACAAAGTAACATGGCTGGTATACTGCCACGAAAATTGTCGCATCACGATAAGACATTGGAAACATAAGTCATAAGTCGCATGTACGTCCGTAAACATACGTCCGATCTTGATTGGAAGAGGATCGTTGCTGTTGTCAGCGCTAGTTGCAAATTGATGGAGACTTGTTCATCTGACTTGGGTACCTACAGGCGGTCTATTGCGTATCTCATTATCACCTTTGATAGTTTTTAGCGCGGAGGCCCCGACCGAACATTCAGTCGAATTTGACGTCACAATACTATTAAACGATGTCTGTGAATTTCATCACGACGCCGTCTAGAAATTGTTGCCAGATTCGAAAAGAAGGTTGTGATTTTATTGCAAGCTACCTGTAGATTGGTTGTAGCTTCCTATTTATTTGTCAATCTGTTTAGGACAGCTCCATCTCGAAATGTGTAAAATTAACATATTTTTTATAATGTAACTAGGATATATTTTCCCAAACAATTGAAAAATAAAAGAGAATGTTTTTCTATGACTTCTTATGCTAATCGTGAACAGCATGTTCTCTTTAGGAAAATATTCCTTTATTCAATAATAACATCTAATGCTAAGATTGACAATATTTTTAGAGGCTACAATTTATAAATTTTATTTAGCTACAAGTTTACCTGCCTAGCGTGGCTCTGGGAAAACGTATCCTTCTCGAGTTATACATCATGCTGTTTTATTGAAGACCAATGTTCAGCTGTGAATATTTACGAGTCGATTTAATTCTTTTTGCATACTTCATTACTAATTTTATAACTTCGGGCGTAAATGTTAGCCTTCAACTTTGCATATTTGAGTCGTTGTATTCGCCAATTGAAATCTACATACTCTGGTCTAGAATTTACGGCAAGGCCCTGTAGATTTGCATAGCTTTTTATAGAAGAACCCTCGTTAAGCTCATCATCAATCAACTAGTGTTGCGGTTCTGTGGCATAGCTAAAGATGCGCACTAGGTGTTGCTACGCAATAGTACTACTTACTCATATAAATCGCTGGCACAACGTTCACAAACATTAACCCTTTTCAGTAGATGAACCAATATACTACAATGGGTTTAGATATATAATCTTCCGAAACTTATTCTCTGTAACGGTATAAGAACCAGATGAACGTATCTACAAAAAAAACAAAAAAGTTTTTTTTCATAAAACGGTTCACAATATAGTCCTTTATGAATTGCCAAAACGACGTAACGGTAAAGTTAATATTTATCAAATTCAAAATATATGTATTAAAAAGCTAGTAAAGTTAAAAGAGCCGAATTTTCACAGTATTTTTGCTTTCCTGTAAAATTGAGAAAATGTAGATACCTTTATCTGACTCTTACACCGCGAATTGCTACATGACATAGGTACAAAGTCAGCAAAAATTGAGAATTTTCTTTTTTGAGGAAGAGCTTGACAATTATCCAACTATCAAAACACGGAAGCATTAAGTGTAAAATTTCAGTTGAACTGAATAATTATTTAACTTATTACTTGTCACTATTATTGCGCCCTATTACATGATGCCGAAACCGACAAACTGTATGTAACTACAAGACAGCTCTCACACCTCCACCCTTCGAAGAACAGAGGCGTGACGAAAACAGGTGTCGATTACAAAGGGTTATAATAATATTGAAAGCTACAAGAGGTTGTTATAGAGAAAAAAGTAACAATACAAAAGTGCATTTGCAAAAATGTGCCAAAAAGTGCGTTGATGTCTTTTGTTTTAATAGTGCTTTTTGCACCGAAACTTTTGGGGGCTTTCGAAAATTTTGGATTTCTGAAGAATCAAGTTTATCTTATTTTCTATATTTTATGGTTCCTTATTGAGAATTAATGTAAGGTTGGTATAATCACAGAGCTTATATTATATCCAACGTGTCGATGTAAGACTGTGTACTTCAACATAAAAATATGATTATAACCGGAAATAACTGTTATATGATGATCCAAACTTATTACAAGAAACGATATTAAACCGTTTCTTAGATTAAAACGGAATTACCAAGTTGCGAAATGTGTCCAATGCATTTTCAGTACTTTCCAGCGATAACCAATAACGCAAATGAATTAGCTTCTCTTCAGTATTAATAGACAATTAGACATATCCGATTTGTCAAAATCCCAGGCAATAATAATTAAATGTGAATAAAAAAAACCACAGACTCTTGGGATGAAGAAGGAAGCACTGGTCCAAAACGGCTACTATAATAACATGGGCGACAGCCGAGACCTAAACCAAAGAGAAGGAAAAGATTGACGGCTTTAGGATGCCTCATCATCATCTGCCTACCTGGTAATAGGATACCCCTTGTGCTTCTGACGACCCTTAACAACTGTCAAAGATGTAAAAATGACAGCCAGGACCATCGGCTTGACTTAGTTTCCGATACCCGTAGGGGGCTCGATTTGAAATGGACGGTCATCTATCTACGGAGCGACCTCGGCAAGCCGATCAGTCGATCGACTGGTGCGCTGTTTTATTTAACCACGAGCTTTAAGAGGTCTCCACAGCATCGTATGCTGAATTATATTATGAAATGTTTGAACGTATGACTTGGTACCTCTTGGCTTAGTGTTAACCTTAGGTCATAGACAAAAACTGTGTCTCTCCTAAAAGATGAATCATCGTTCTTTTTAGCAGATCCATCGATCTAAAAGAAATCATTTTATGACTATGTTTCGCTAAAATGTTACATGCAGTCTTTATGCAGATTTTATTTAATTTCTCGGAGTAGGTATATGTTCTCCAGGATAGGGAATACGTTGAGTCGTCAAATTAATGTGATGGTGTCAAACTCAAACTTTTAGCAATCTGTCGGTTCTGCTTATCTCATTAGGATAAGCTGTGATATTAGGTAAATAGGTACCTAACCCATGTAGGTATTTCCAATGCAACGCATGCGTTGTTATTGATGGAGGCACGCATTTATGGCGGATTTAAAGAATTTGGCAAGGTAAGAATGTGTATGACTAAAGTCTCTGATTTATAACCCACTGTTTACGAATGCATTTAACATATAATGTGAATACTTTGTTAATTCTTATAAGTAATGTACAGACTCAGCACAATTAAGCTACTACAATCTGTCAAATTGATAATAGATTTTCAACTTTATCGCTAAAGCAAAGGTTCAAGGTTGATGACAGTTTCGGGTACTTTGATGTGCCGGCATCCCATGTCTGTACATGGGTAGAGTACCAAGCAGACTAAAAGCTCTTTGAAAACAAGCTTCGGACTTCGGATTTTACCTAATAGGCAAACCCAGAATAATTCACCGATTCACTAGCAGACAGATTGATTGAAGTAGGTGTTCTGTTTTGGATTCTTTTTAATATTCTATGGTTGGGTTGGGTTTTACCATCAGAATATTCTTAGTAGCAAGGCTGGAGTCTGGATGTGTGCCCGATAATTAATGGGCTCGCCCTGTATTACATGGGACATACCTGGCGAAATGTGGGTTTACTATTGGTACGCCTCTGCCATCGGAAAATACAGGTGTGATATTTTGATAATATTCTAGGCTCCTCTACTTTTGATAATATTCTAGGCTCCGCTACTTTTGATAATATTCTAGGCTCCGATACTTTTGATAATATTCTAGGCTCCGATACTTTTGATAATATTCTAGGCTCCGATACTTTTGATTGCCTGCGTCGTCGGTATTTTGTGTTCGCAATAAACCATGTGTACCTATCAGTGGCGAAGGTTCCATACAACTCGATTCGTACCGGCTTCCCTTTGTAAAATGGCACAGTCAGTATTCTATAGACAAATAATATAATCATATTAAAGATATCTACTCCGGGTTACCTCTTACAAAAATGGAATTTGTTGCTGAAAGGAGTCTAGGATTTCGCATCATATAAAACTGCAATTACCAGTAGGTAATTGTAGTAACAAACAAGATCTATGCTTAGTAAGATATATTGAGATTGATTCTAGTTGAGCCAGAAAGTGAACTACAGTCTCCCATGCCAAATCATTTCCTTAAATGGAGATAACCAATGTATGGCGATGTATCTTAGTATCTATTTACAAAGCCAAGTGAGATGCTATCTACTGATACGAATCTTAGAAGCATTTGAATTCCCACGATGATTGCCTATCACACGTACCTACTGACATAAATATTATGCATGCACTGCAAAGTTATCTTAACCATACAAATTAAACAGGAATGTCCAAGCGTCACTATTTATGATCTCATGTTCCTGTGACGCAAAAGGTGCATCAGTTGCAACAGATAGCGCTTAATGCTCAATTTAAACGAAGTAATCCACGTTGTAACGCAAATATGGCGGTCGGGCAGGTGTGTGCGCCGGCGCAGCCCCTCAACTACCCTGCCTGCTTCGGCGACCACTTCCGACGACGCGACGACTGCAACGCGAATTGCGGCTCACTCTCACAACCATCAGCCGACGCGAAACACGACCTTCACCCCAACACGTAGAGTCCATTATCCAGTCTCACACCGCACCGCGTGTATTCATTACGTTAACGGTTTTTTATTTAATTTAAATGAAGCAACTAACGTTTAATCGATCCCAAATCAGACTGTGAATTCATAATAATCTTGACAACACTCAACGTGAGCACAAAATATAAGTGGAGACATTTATTGACTAATGGGACATGGAGCGACGCGACGCAGTATGTAAACAAACAAACAAGTCACGCATCGAATCGAGCGCATTGTGAAATGCACACACGGGACATGTAACACATGCATAACTTACGTGTTTATGCGCAGGCGACGGTACGTAAACAAAGCTGTAATAGTCCATCGATCGGTGAGTGCAGGGAACCTAGTGATCGATGGTGGCGCTGTGTCGATGCAGTTCGTGACTCCGTGGTGCGACCGCGGTGGACCGTATCGCGCACTCCATAAGGGCGAGTTTGGTTTGAGTTATTGTTGACCGAAGTTGGTTGGAATTTAAACGGGTGTAGAACGCGTGCGCGGTGCATAGGCCTGCGGTGCAGCGTGCAGCGTGCGCGGGGCGCGGGCGCGCGTCGCTGACTGCACCAGTGTTGCCAGTAGTGATTGAAGATTTAGAACGCTGGGATGTCTGAAATGGAACGAAATTAGCCGTGAAGGAACGCAAACGAAAAATATATATTAAAAAAAACTATTTATTAATGAATAAATAGATTTTTTTTTGTTATTGATTCGTAAAGAAGAATCAATTTTTGTAGTATGTTATGTTAGTTAGGTATGTTAGTTTGTCAGTATCATGCAGGCGGCAAACGTCACATATTATTATTTTTGCAGATCATTAGAAGAAGAAGAAATACGTTTATTTGCGGCAAACATGACGCACAAAAATAAAGACACAAACACAAATTAATTTGTCTCTAAGTTGGATTCTGTACTCTGTGTTGAGATCTTAAGCTTAGAAGATTTTATTTCTTTATTTTGTTTTGTCTGGTGTAATTTTGGAAGTTTAGAGCAACCCGGACGGTTTTGATCGTCAGCACGAGTATTTGAGCCATCAGAATCACGTTTTCGTTTTATTAAATACCTATCCATATTAATATCTGCAAGCCAACACACCAAAGATGTCATGCATTTATTACCCATTACCATTAAGTATCACATAAAATGGACATATTATTTAGAATATTAATATCTGCATTCCTTCTTTTAAGTGAAGAATAAATTCAATTCAATTTTTTTTCAATTGAGTTTTTCTGTGCATAATGTATCAAATTATTCAAACATTTTTAAGTGTCCACTAACTTTTTGTGCTGATTTAGAAGCTAAGACTTCATTTATTACTTCTTAACTATGATTTAAATCTTTTATGTAATTAAATTAAACATCTCATAAGCAAATTGTGCTATTACAAAAACTAGCCAATATTTTAAATAAACCTTGAAATTTCCCCACTATTGGAAAAATCTTTTTAATCTGGTATCCCAGAGTAGACTATGGTCACTGTGGCCGCGTTCCGAATCGCGTTCACAATTGGACGTAGTTAAGCAGAAAGGACTCAACCCACAAAAACTTATTTTTGAGTTATCGAGATTTTAAGTTTAGGTGTGTATTGCTGCAATGATTTTGTATCTGGAATTATTTGAAATATTGTCACCTATGGGATAATATACTAACACTTTCATAAGTCAAGTTGTATTACACAGACTAACGCTTTTTTCTGCTTGTCATTTTTTTTGTTGAGTCCTTTCTGCTTAACTACGTCCAATTAATGCTAAAAATGTTGTTTACGCTCTCCGATCGCGGCGCGGTCTTTAGTTTTGAGTACTCGGGCCAATGATATTATACCACTGACCTCTGAGGTCAGTGTATTATACCGACCAAACGCCGACTGCGCAGTGGCGCCCTCATCGTTTGTTTGGTTATTTTTAATAATAGTGGCCACTATTTTCCGTTTTAGTGATTATAATAAAACTAAACTATGTAAAACTACCGTTTATAATAATATAAACGTAGGTATAATCTTGTGGAGCACAACTTAACGTGCTTATTTTCTGCATTTTTATTCTAAAATAAAAGAAATAACCACACAAACGATGAGGGCGCCACTAGGCGGTCGGCGTAGTCATTGACTCGGACCAAGTTTGAGTACGAGCACTTTGAAATAATTGACTCGGACCAAGTTTGAGTACGAGCACTTTTTTTTCGTCCTTTTGAACGCCAATGTCGGCTATAGCCGACATGAGCAAGCGTGCCCTGTGCGCCAACGACGGCTATACTCGACAAAAAACAGGTCGCAGAAAAATACAAAATAAACCTATTAAATCATTACTTTTATGCAAAGAGATTTAAGATAGGTACAATAGAGGGGCCATGCAAAGAAATGTCTTAGAAAAACTGTGATCCCATGTCTCAGTGCCGCCATCTGGTAAGATATAGCATAATTAGAGCGGCAATTTATTCAATTAGGTTCAGCTATCGCCCGGTAGATGGCCAGTGTTGCCAGATACGATTTTCAATTCATCGATTAAAAATCGGATCGGTGGTGCCTGAAAAATCTAATATAAATCAAATCAGTTAGATAAATATCGAAAACTAAACAAATTAGGCAAAAATTGAACGAAACGGAAAACGGAACGCGCGCCCCTCGCGCCAGTGCCCAGTCCGCTGCCCCAACGCATACTGCGTATACGCATATTTATCATCCTACCGCGCAAGTCGCCACGTGCCTCCCTCGTGCCGCCATTGTAACGCGAAAGAATAATTATTAAGGGTCTTCGTTCCCAATGTTTTTTAAAAAATTAAAGTGTAAACTAATTTTGTGCCTATATCACAAATAAATACTCTATCTCTAAAAGGTAGTTTCCCTAAGATAACCTCCCTCACACATTTAAATAAATATTATCGATAACAAAATCGATATACAACATCACATCTCTGAAAGGCAGTCCGACTTTTAATTAGTTTTTAATTCTTCTAATAATTATTACCCTCTTTTATAAAATCAATTAAACATGGATCGATTTTAAACTGAATGTTACTTGAATGAATCGATTATTTTGTCACACCACTATATTAATTTTGTTAAAAAGTGGTAACACTGAAGCTGTCATTTTACCCAACTATAGTAAAGCTACTCAGCAATAGATGGCGTTTAATACAAAATAAACAAATTTTCTAGATCTTTTTATGAAAATTATTTAATTCTAATTACTGAGTAAATATAGATAATACATACGAAAATAAACTGAATTTAGGTCCAGTTGTTTTACCATAACGAGACTTGCAGTAACGTAATGCGCAACTCGGCATATTTCCATACAAAATATTTTTCTTTTCTTGGACACGAATGCATCAATGCGACTTGACGCGCAGGCGTACAATACTAGACTGAGAGACTTGTTACGCCTAGGTCACAAGTACCGGGACACTGTTTTGTTCGCAATGTCCCGTCTATTGTAAATACTTTAAATGTCTTTGCTTTTATGTATTTTATTGATACACCTTGAAATTAAGATTTTCGGGCTTGGCGTACAGGGCATAGGAATACCGATATGGCGTGGCGGTGAAAAGGTTAATAATGGCTCTAGGTTAGCTCGCTTATGTCAATCAATGCTGTCAATTCTGGCGGTAACCAATGAATATCACCAAATTTTGTAATGCATCATTATCTATGTTTCATAGATTTTGTTAGAAAATATTAACCAAGAACAAAATAAGAACGCATTATTTTTCTCTGAATGTTAGATGTTTACAAATTTGAATTTGGTTTATTCATCAAAATTGAAAGGCAAGAGTGAACCGTGTGATTCGGTTATTTCAACATAAGTCCAACCAAACGACGAGCATACCTATGTCATAACATAAATGATGTCTCGATTTGTTTTTTAAAGATAATAGGCACGTAGGCTAGCTAGGTACCTAGTTAGTAGGCTATGAGAGGTTTTTCTTTTCAGTATTTAAAAAAAAAAATAGTTCCCAAGAACCCTGAAGATGGCGTTGAACTGACTATGTTACTAGATGCCAAAGTCAAAACGTTTGGAAAAAAAACATTGCGTCACGTCATATACGCTCGTTGAGTGACAGTTTCGTTTGCTTTCGTTTTACGATCTTAAAATTACATCCAAGTGAATTAATAAAAAAATTATGTAACTTCCGTTCCTTGCAGTAACTTACCAAGTTCAGCGCCATCTATCCAGCGACTAGGGAAGCGTTAAAAAAAAAAGAAAAAGAAAATCCCTCATTGAGATAGAAAAGTTATATTTTGCCCCGCGCGCCATCCAGTAGTTTGGGAAATGAAAACAGCAGCTTCTAACTTTACTTAGGTTACCATTCAGCACAGTAGAATTTAATGAAAACAAAGCAAATACCTTACCATTCAAGGGCGAAAACTGAACAAAAAAACACGAAACGATTCAATTCACAAATAAAGTTGGCTTCCCCGCCAGCCAAAGCACAGACGTATAAATTGTAAAGTAATCAATCTTTGGGTTTGAAGTTCTTTGATCCACCCTTTCTGGTTAGGCAAAGGATTGTAAATACTTACAGCCTAGTCTTCAGTACACGAACTTAAGGAGAAAGGGTAGTTGAGACCGCGAAATTCAAATTTTCTTACGTTTTTTGCAATTTGCAGGTCTGTGTCAAGTTGTATCACCATACCAAAAAGGAACGAAGAGAACGCACAAAAGATGGGAACGCAAAGGGAACGCATGACCGTAAAATAGAACGCAAAATGTTCCAAAAGGAACGATCTGGCAACGCTGGACTGCACGCGGCACCCCGCGCCCGCCGCGCCCTCTGACCGCCACCACCGTACATTGTCAACAAATGAATGGAAATCACTTTGATGGGTTTCTTCAAGTTACATTGCCCATAAATGTTTCCGTAGCATCTCAACTGCAGACTTGTTGATACACATTTCAAAATGATCTAGTTTGAGATAAAAGAAAGTGGATTATAATATAAACGATATTAATGTTTCGTAGACATCCGCGAAAAATATTTGCATTTAATTAGCAAAATATTTAAGTAACAAATCACACTTTTCCTTGCTCGTAGACCTGCTGCAAACGAATCGAGTTTTAAGAAAATCACGAAAAATCCTTAATTTGTTTGATTGATACCCAATTTAGAGTTGCATTATATCTAATTGAACGTGGAAGATGATTGTATGCGTGTACTGTGAGTAGCATGATGCGGGCGTAAGTGTGATCCTCCAAAACAAATGAGTGAGCGCGCGTGCCTGCTCAGCTGCCACATGCAGGCATGCCTCAGATTCCATTGAGAGGGTTTTATCGGTGGCGGCGGAGAGAGGAGCTGTGTACGCGTAAGTATTCGGGTGTTTGGGTGCGCGCGGAGGGGTCGATGACCGCGTAGCGCCGCGCGCCCTTTGAGCGATTTTTCTAATGCGTAGCCGACGACGCGACGTCGCGCATTCGCCCCGGGGCTGAAGCGGCGGCCGCGCAGGGACATCAGAAGGGCAATTCACGTAATTTTAAGAATGTTTTATGATTCTGCCAAAGTGACCTTTTTAGGCCCCCTGATCTGTCTCAATCTGTCAAAAATACCTTTAATTTCGCTACATTTTTGACATTTGTTTGTCGCCGAAATGAGACTGCGACTAGATTTTGAACAATTTAAATTACGAGAATTCACCTTAAGTTATCGCTCTGCGCACGATAAAGTTGATAAAGATTGCTTGAAAGCTATTCGTTAAGTTCTGTTACGTTACTTTCTCTTTTCAGAATCTTGTTTGTTTGTTGTGGTAGCAGAAATGCATAGTTTTTGTACTTAATTAAATTTTCTTGCGTCGAATATTCAAAAAATTTGATAGATTTCTTAAATTAATTATACTGGAGGAGTTCCTAGGCTTCGATTTGACAATTTTTAGGATTTTCGATTTTTCGAAGAAGTACATGCATGAATAGGTACCTGACTACGAAAATACTACAGAATTATGATTGGTTACTGCGCACTTTACTAGTTGACTGGTACGCACTAACCATTCATTCTAATAGGTAATGTGGAAACTAAGTATTAAATTAAATATCATTTAATAACTTTGATTTTAAACCGACAATTTCTAGAGGAAATGTAACTACCTACATCTTATCCTTCTGAACGTGTCCTCCCTAATTAAGTACCTAAGTATATTAGAATAAATTATGATACGGCCATTAAAAATGCAGTTCATAAATAAATTATTAATTCAATAACGCGAGATTAAAAGTAATATTATTATGTATTATTAATTCAATAATACATTGATCATGCATTATTTTATGAATTTGCGACATACCAATGCTAAATTCTATTTCTAATTGATCTTATTTGAAGCTGTTATAGCTACAAAAAGAAGTCGTCATGAGAACGGTCTCAGTTATGTTCTTTCCTGTTAGAGATTACTCGATTCTCGGAACATTGATAACATGTCCAATAAAACAGCATAGTTGACGAGTAGATAAGTATTCAAAATCAACCTTGTTTTAATGAGACGCCAGTATTATAACAAGCTTTATGCTCATAGCTTAATGACAATCCATCGATCGATTTGCGAGGTTAAGCTGCACTTGCCGCGGTAATTTCGTAGATGGGTGATCATTCTACTCACCCCGTATAGTTGTCAGAGAGCGTACAAATAATACTTACATATTCGGTCGGCAAAAGCCCTTGCGCTTGCATTGAGCACTTTTTTTTTTTTTTTTTTGCGGATGGGAAATCATCAAATGACTCCTCCCGCTCTGGGTGGAGCGGAAGGGAGTGTCAGACTCTTACTGACTAAAACCCACCCGTGTTCCTTCCTTAGCCCTTTATGTTCCGGGCCAGCGGTAACCCTTTCGGACAATCCCGCTGACCCAGCAGGCTTCGGCCCTAAGGGGCCCCTCCTCGATGCTGACATCTCTTTGAGGCGCGCGTGGAACACGTACGCGCCGTCCGGCACGGGCCTGGTCCTGATCGGGCGGTGAGCTACCCATTACTCTCCGCCCGCAGGCCCGCGCCTACGGTGGCCGGGAGTCGTCACGCGGCTCCCGACGCCCGGAGCGTCTCCCGCGGCGGCTGGGACGGGAGACTCTCTCCCTGTTGCATTGAGCACTTGTATTAACTTGCTTAGAATGATCCAGTGGTGCTTCGGTCCTATTAGAAACTGCGAATGATCTTAGGTTAGGAAAATAGAACCTATCCAGTTATTCAGAGTGCAAGTTTATAGATTTCAAGCTTACCGCTAATCTACATTTCAACAACCACATCCATTTAATTTCTATAGCCACTTATTTACCTAACGTAATAGGTACGTACCTAGAGGTAATAAATAGGTGTTAAGGCTGGTATGTAACAAACAAGAATTAACTTACCTGTAAGTAAGCTTTTATTTGATCTAAGCATGGTCCACAATTTCTGTCATCCTCATTTTTCAATCCTTGTCTACTTCGTAAAAGAACCTGCTGATGTATTCTGCGAAAATCGTGAAAACTAAAGTGAATGAGCTTGAAGTGGACTGTCGTTCCACCTGATTTAAGAGATTGTCACTATAGGCAGCTCACTTCAAGCTCACTCACCTTAGTTTTCACGGTGACATTTTTTGCAGAATAGACAGGTGTACCTACTGCAGTGCGATTCTGTAACCATCTCACCGTGAAAACTTAGGTGAAGTGAGCGTGGAGTGAGTTGTCAATAGTGTCGATTCCTAGCAAAAACAAACTCACATCATCTAATTTTTCACGGTGAGATTTTTACAGAATCGACCGGCTGAAGATAGAAATAACGTTTTATTTTGATACCTACAAAACGACAATTGAACTAAGTAATTCATTTACTACAACGAGGGAAGTATACCTACTAAAAATAGACAAGAAGAAAAGCTACACGTTTTCCGTTCAGCAATTGCTGCTGCGCCTGAGCAATGTTTCAGTGCTGATTTTCACTGTAGGTTTCACTGGAGGCTGCGGGCACCCAAGTTTATTAGTTATTAACTACTTAGTTAAGTACTAACTTAACTAAGTAGTTAATAACTAATAAACAAATGATACGCGCATGATCATCTTTGATCTTTGTAAAATAAAAGGATTCATAAGTGGAGATTACGGTTTTTTCCACTGTTTTTAAAACTTTCATGGTTTTGAATAAAACACTCATAATTATATAGAATACCATACCATACTGCGATCGCCAACCCGCCTGCCAAGCGTGGCGATTATGGCAAACCCCCCCTCTTTTGGGGGAGGCCTATGTCCAGCAGTGGACGTCTTTCGGCTGAAATGATGATGATGATGATGAATTATATAGAATAGGAACACTCATAACTCAAATAGAACACTTATAAATATTGAGCTTCCGATATTACTACGCTATTGCAAGCGCCGTTTCAGTTCCGTGAACACATTTTCATGGCTTCATATAAAAACAGCTGCAATTATTGTCAACTATGGCTATGACAACTGGTACAGGGTACGGGTACTCAGAAAGTAGGTAGTTTCCATTGATACTTATCTGTGATGGGGAGATGGTGTTAAACTTAGTGATTAAAGCCTATTGCTGGCGATAGGTAGATACAAAGGAGTAGACAGTTCTCTTAGCTTCCAGTTTACATAACAGCCATTTTTTAGGTTTTCACTAGGTCTTGCTGAGTAATATTAAGCTACTAGCTGTGCCCGCGACTTCGTCCGCGTGGAATAGTGACTTTTCGGGCAGCATATTTTGAATTACATATAGGTACCGTCTACAGACCGGGCATTTGCTGTCCGAACCCTCTGAGAACTCAGGCGAATTTCAGTGAAAGTCTCAGACTCTAGTGCTTGAGCTTCACGATCGGCAGTGAGACGTATTTCTCGTTCTTCCTGTGTTTCCTGAGACCGAACATTTGCTGTCCGAACCCTCTGAGAACTCAGACGAATTTCCCTATCAGTGAAAGTCTCAGACTCACGCGATAGTGTATGAGCTTCACGATCGGCAGTGAGACGTATTTCCCGTTCGTCCTGTGTCTCCTGGAATCGAGCATTTGTTGTCCGTACTCTCTGGGAGCTCAGGCGGGATTCCCTGACAGCAAAAGTCTCAGACTCACGCGATAGCGCGTGAGCTTCGCGATCGACAGATAAACGTGCCTTTCGTTGTTCCCCGTTTTCCCTATTTCGAGTTGTCATCATTCGAGAACGATTTGAACTCAGTCGAGATTCTCGCTGAGTCGAAGTTTCTGCAGCACGAAACCTAGCCTGGTGCAGAGAGCCTTTTGCCTCACGACCTTCCTCAGATTCCTGTGATCGAACTAATCTCATCCTTTTAGCATTTCTGCTACATTGGGAGAGATTGGATCTTCTTCGAGGCATATCTACTTACAATAAAATAGTACTTACTACTTAACACACAGTTATTTAGTAAACACGTACTATCGTAAACAATTAAATTATAAATACTTACAGATTATTATACAGTCTAAAATTATCACAGTTTAAGTAATAAGTGTTAAGACGTGTAAACCAAACGTCATTATCACCATCATTTCAGCCGATAGATGTCCACTGCTGGACATAGGCCTCCCCCAATTTTGGGGGGGTTTGCCATAATCGCCACGCTTGGCAGGCGGGTTGGCGATCGCAGTATGGTATGGTGGTGGAATGCATAGAGAACGCTGCTGCCCATTCTCCGTTGAGACCCTTAGTCGCCTTTTACGACACCCACGGGAAGTAAGGGGTGGTGCTATTCTTCTACACAGACAAACGTACTAACTTTATAAAACAAAAGAATTGCTAGAAAAAATAATTACTAACCTAAGCTAATGAACTTATACTTAATAAAGAAAATCAAGAAAAGAAATGCCTAACCTATACCAAATACTTATAATATTTATATACAAACCCTAAATACAAATTAAGATAAGTATACCGAAAATCAGGGAAAGAAATGCTGAACCAATAATAAATTCTTACAATATTTATTTACAAAACCCTAAATAAAAATTAAGATAAATAAATACCCAATAATCAAGGAAAGAACCGCCTAACCTATACCAAATACTTACAAAATTTTAAAGAAAATTAAGAAAAAGAACCTAACCTACAAACCCTAAAATATAAATAAATGAAATATGCAAACAGTCAGTATTCAAGTGAATCGCAATAATCGAATCCAACTATTTGCCTATACTCTCCAGGATACGTGCGTTCGCTACGAATAACTGAATCCTTATGGCAGCGGCACGTTTTCTTTTGAAATGGTCATCTCGCAGTTCAACCTGAGGGGTTGTCGACTGCTTAACCTGGCTTTCCTGTGGATGCCTCAATAAATTAAGGCCTCCAGCCAGGGCATAATACACAACTTAACTACACAAAATAAACTTAAAAACTAAGCGACTACACGCTAAGGGCACCCCCTGTGGGGTACGGACCTCGGCTTAGGGCGTCGCAGGGAGAGGGCAGCAAGGGACAGGCTGGATCGGAATTATGGCAGCGGCGCGGCTCTCAGCGCGCTTTATACAAGGTGTAACGGAAAGGGGGTATCAACCCTGAAGGAGGTGAATGTGCTCATGAAACTGAACAAATTTCCCCAAAGAACATAGGTCGAAATATGAAAAAAAATTTGGACCTCCCATAGTAATAGTAAATCATTGATGTGCTATTACTATGGGAGGTCCAAATTTTTTTTTTCATCTTCATTCACCTCCTTCAGGGTTGATACCCCCTTTCCGTTGCACCTTGTATATATAGCCACGAACGCGCAGGCGCGAGGCGTTTACGTACTCTGATAGAATACCTTAACAAATGTTCGCCGTGATTCTTTAAATTGACATAACTTTTTTATTTATGAACCGATTGACATGCAATAAACACTAAATGTTAAGTGAAGCTTACTACAATATATTAGTGAAAACCGCATCTAAATCGAATAAGCCGTTTCTGATATTAGCGTGCACAAACACAGCAGACAAACAGACAAATAGACAAACAGACAAAAAAAAATTAATTACATTTTCGGGTTCGGCATCGATATAATAACAACCCCTGCTACTTTTTTTTAATATATTTCCATTGTACAGACACCACTTTTCTACAATTTTATTATATGTATAGATGTACCCACAAAAGAGATAAGTACGCAGGATCGTTGGATATGGTTGAAGTTTAGTAAGAAACCGACGGATGTTCTCGAATAAAATTTAATTTAATTTAAAGAAAACGAAGAGCTCATTTATCAAATTAAATTTCAGTCGAAAACATCCATCGGTTTCTTACTAAACTTCAACTATATCCGACGGTCCTGTATACTTATCTCTTTTGTTGACTGTACATACAAACGTAGACATTGAAACAATATCTCTATCTGGGGAGATGGAAGTTGGAAATGATTTTCATATAAACATCGGCAGCATCGCATACATGTAACATAATTGTGTAGTAGTTTACCTATGTTATATCAACATTGAGATACTTAACGACCAAATTATAGCTACCTAATTAAAATGTTTTGAATTCTTCAAGTACTAAGGCATCAGAACTCCAAAGGAGAGTCTCGAAATTCGCCTTAATTAGGCGCCGGTATCGAGAGGCGTTTACGTAACTGCGATAATGACGGGCAGATTCCTTTCTGCATTCCTGTGAAGCTCTTCGCAGAGAAAGGCTTTCTGCATATCTCGGTAAAATACGCAAAAACATGAACTAAGATGTATTATTTCGAAAAAAACCACATCTTAGCACGAATGAATGAATGATGATGTATTGTGATAAGTAGGTACTATCAGGAGCAGCCAAACCTTATCACCTTACAGGCAATGTTTGCTTGCACTGCCCGGCCGGTACAGTATCTCCTTCTTTCCTCATCCGCCAATAGTAATAACTTTCTCTTTTCTAGTCCTTTTGTTTCTATAGTAGGTAAAAGAAACCCAAAACGTCCAGATGTTCTTTGGGCTAATAGCACAAATGACCAGATGTCCGATCGCAAAACCAAATATTAAGTAAAAAATTGCCGTTATTTTTTTCGTATTTCTTTATTCCACTGTTATTGGTTGAAGCAAAAGGGGGCGGAAATCAGGCTTGGTCATCTGTGCAAGGGATTTTGTTTTGAAACTGGTAAGGTTTGGCTGCTCCTGATAGTACCTAAGCGAGAGTACCTATAGTTTTGGCGCCTGACGAGTATACTAAGGGGCAGCAAGATCCTGCCGTGCTAATAACAAAACACGTGCAAAAATGTCAAACTCATTCGCCAAATTTCTGATAAGCTATGGCGATTTCTCAAATAGATAGTTCCTTTCAGAATTGTATTCCACCTAAAGAATTGTAATTTGTAGATACCTACGATACTTGAGTCCAGCAATCTGACGCGTCCCTGTGCGTGGTAGCACTCACCCCTTTCGCTGAAATCGGGTGGTTAGCAATTTAGTTCCTAACCTCCTCGGCAATCTCGTTACAGTTTCAGAGAAGATTTGTCAGGACAATTTAGTTGTACCTAATTCTTCTTTTTTCGTATCTATTTCAGTGTTATATGCAACGACAGCATTGTTGCTGGTTCAAAATTTTTTTGAAACTGATGGAAAGAGAGATTATTATTGTTGATAACACTGGGCTTTACGTATAATAATAATAATAACCCCATCGCCGTATCTCTACGTTGACGTCGTGGTGGGGCTTGCGCACTCCGAACTCTAGGCCTGTGTCGGAAGAGTTTACTTTGCCGGAACAGGCCTAAGGTGAGGAGCCAGACCAAGAGAGATGCAGAAACCCGCAGGGCAGCATCTGGCGAGCTGTTGGGTAGTAGCGACCCCACGGACCCTATCTCCTGGGAGAAGTCATGTTCATCACCTCTGGCTTGCCTTTACTGGCCAGCTGGAGTGAACAATGACGAATAAAATCCTTCACGATCAACAATATGGTTTCACCAAAGGACGTTGTACGACCGACGCCGGTGTAACCTTATTAAAACACATTTTTAGCGCGTGGGAAGAGGCCCAAGACGCCATAGGAATCTTTTGTGACCTCTCTAAGGCATTTGATTGCGTCGATCACGAAACCTTGCTTTTGAAACTTGAGCATTATGGGCTTGGAAAACTTGCGCTCAGTTTAGTTAGTTCTTATTTAAATGACAGACAACAGCAAGTTCAAATAAATGGTGTCAACTCACATGGTTTAACAGTAAAAATGGGTGTGCCACAAGGCTCGATATTGGGTCCTTTCCTCTTTTTAGTGTATGTTAATGATCTACTCCATTTATTAAAAAATCAACCACAAATGGTGTTATTTGCTGATGACACTTCCTTAATTTTTAAGGTAAATAGACGTGCTACAAATTATGACGACGTAAATAACGCCTTACTGCAGGTCCAAAGTTGGTTCACTGCTAATAATTTAGTATTAAATGGGAAAAAAACTAAGTGCATAAGATTTTCTCTACCTAATGTAAAGAGTAGTGATTGTGAGATAGTATTGAATCAAGAGAAACTAGAATTCGTCGATGAAACGGTTTTCCTGGGGATCACGCTCGACTCAAGGCTACAATGGGGTCCTCATTTAACATCTCTTGCAGGACGGCTAAGTTCAGCAGCTTATGCTGTCAGAAAAATCCGCCAATTTACTGATATAGATACCGCGAGACTGGTCTATTTTAGTTACTTTCATAGTATCATGTCTTACGGTATTTTGCTTTGGGGACGGGCTGCAGACATCGATTCTATTTTTATTCTGCAGAAAAGAGCCATCAGAGCCATATATAACCTCTGCAGGCGTGATTCTCTAAGGGAACTGTTTAAGGAAATTAACATCATGACGGTACCTTGTCAATATATCTACGAAAACATCATGTATGTAAGAAAAAACTTACATCTTTTTGGTAAAAGAGGTGAAAGACATAATTATAGTACTAGGAATAGGGACCTATTAGTTCAACCAGGTTTCAGACTGGCTAAAGTAGACTCATCTTTTATGGGGTACTGTTTAAAATGTTATAATAAAATACCTCCCCACATTCTTCAACTGAATGAGACAAAATTCAAGTCTTGTATAAAACGCACACTATGCAGTCAGGCATATTATAAGTTAGGGGATTACATCGCTGATAAAAATGCCTGGCTCAATGCTGGTCCTGCTCCACAACCACAACTAATTGATTAACACTTGAAAATACTGTTGGAGCTGCTGAAGATTGTAAGATTATCTTTGCATTGTATAAACTCAATTTCCTTTGCATTGTATAACTGCATAGCACAGATGTGAGTTCTATGTAAGTATACCTTCTTTACCATTTACCGGGTAATATGTCTTTCATTGACTTGAATGTGCCATGGCGGCTGATAGTATGTCATGCTCACACAAATGTCTCGCTGACGGTGGCGTGTGTATTGGATCATTTAGCTCCCTTCAAAATGGTTGAGCTGAATGGTGCTGATCTATGCGTCATGTTCGTGAACGGGCGCCGTCAGTTGGGGCTGGTCATCACTCAGCTGCCTAGGCTTATTTTTAATTATTTTATTTTTGGATTGTTGTCTTCTTACTATTTGCTGTACTCTGGACGCTCTTAACGCGTACGTATTTTTTTACATCGTTCTCACATATAATTGTAAATTCAACATTAATGATGTAACTAATATTTTTGTAAAAATACAATTTAAAAGAGTGTCCATGGAGTTTCTTGCCCGTTCTTCTCCATAGGTACCTACGCTTTGGAATGGGCAACTAGCTTCATATTTTCTGACTGACCGACTTCTTGACAATTCAAAAGTGCCTGTAAATGGTTTAATTGAAATAAATGGTTTGAGTTTGAGTTTGACGAGAAATAGAGCTCCTACCTCATTCTTGCCTTTAATGGCCGGCTTGAGTGGAGATTGGCAAGAGCAAACGTGCTCGGAGGAAGGAAGTATTCCAGTAAGATGCTGGTAGCGATCTTGACCGTACTTCCGGGATTGTCCTAATAGCCGTGGAATACCTCTCCACTCCTCATAAGCACCTCAAGACATGTTGCCCCCTTGTCGCTACGTCACTATGTGCTAGCGACCGTTTCCGGGGGCCCATTATTGAGTGTGCAAGTCACCCCCTGCCATTTTATTTGTGTATAATTATATAAAACATTGATCAGGCAGGGGTCGTAGTTATTCCATAGTTCTTGGTAACCAGTCCACTTTAGCCACCCAAACCCATAGTCCAACTTTTAATTTTTCCATATCCTGCAATAGTCCTACACCAACCGGGGGTTATCCTTGGATGCACTTGCATAGCGCATACAGGGATAATCGTCGGTTGGTGCCGCATTTCATTAAAATTTCCTAAGGGGCCTCTGCGAGTTGGCTTCGGCCCCTCGTACGCCTTCCAAAGGACCGGGACCCAATGGTTCCGAGAAAAAAGAAAAAAAAAAGATAATAATAATTTAACTTGGCACAAATTGCGATAGATACCTACATGATGCAGTGTTTGATTTGTGTGTATTTTTTGTGTCGGTATATGAAATTTTGTAGTGTAGTCGCAGATACCTGTACGAGTATGTGCTCGGCTCAAGTAGTCAAAAATATGGCGAATAGTGTTGTAATGCGATTAATCACCACAGTATCGAGATGTGTAGGTAACAGTATCTAAGCGCCAGCGCAAACTGTGCGTCAAGACGCAGAGTTGTCGTTTGCATCTGCGTGTTGTCGCTGCGACTAGATGAAAGCTGTAGTTTGCGTCTGCGACCAGAAGTTACGAGAGACGTCGTGCATAAAGCGATCATTTTGTGAGCGACGGTCGTGTTGGTCGTCTTGAGTGAATATGGATCCTCTAGTTGCACTTGCCTTGCTGCCTCGGCGAAGGCCGAGTACAAATACACGTGCACCTTCCTCAACGCTCACAGCAAGAGTGACACTGATCTGTCGTATGCAACTGTTGTCGGGAATGCGCGTGAACTTTACGTCTAGTCACTGCGACAAGTAGTAAGAGCGTATGACCCCCTGTTGTTAAGACTCTGCTACTCAACGCCCAGTCTGCGTCAAGCTTTGAACAAAATATAAATTGTCGGCCGCAGCCTGTCGTTGCGTCTAATCGCTCGCTGAGCTGTAGCAGTCGGATGTCGTATAGTGTGCGCCATGTCTTATAGTGTCACAAGGATCTTTTGGCGCTTGAATGTCATTGACAGGGATAGTAAACAATTTTTTTTTTTTGCGAATTTGCATTTAAAAAACAAGATGGTGGCGTTAGTTCCAATTTTGAATACGTGTCTTAAGATCTTTGATCAACTATACCACGAAATTCTCCGTAACATCCACTTGGTGACATGTGACAGCAAACACAAGAGGAAGTGGTGTCGTTGGTACATATTTACGGCCAGGTTTATTACCGACCCGACCGGGCCCCGTTTATCGGTCCCGTTCCATTTAAATACACTCGATAAGGAAAACTTTTGTTGCGAGGTAAAATCACATTCCGTTCGTGGTACATGCTATGTTCGGATAGTAACGGAATTATTTTAAAAGTACTTTGAGAGTTTAAGATCTGTGTGTAAAATGTCGGTAGTGATTACATCTTAAGGAAAATGCTCAAAGGTGCTTAATTTATTAAACATGGAAGGAGGGTAGACTTCAAATAATACCACACATGACACTGCATTTTGTATAATATAAAAACAATAAAAGTGATCCTAAGTAACAATTTAATCGGAACTATAAATTGTGCTATTGTGACAAGGTAACTGAATAAAGGATGAATGAATAAATGCAAAACAAACACTTTGAATTCACATAATAACTATGTTCACTTTGGAACCACATAAAAATAAATTCATTTATTAAAATCTTTGATAAACATAATAAATTCATAATTTTTTTTTTTGATAATCTATGGCCAAATTGCAAGCAAACATCGAGTGATGTGAACTCCTCTGAACGTCTGAAAATAACTACTGTTATTTTAGATTAGAAATAGTTTTAAGACCATATTATTATACATCGATCAAGATTCATGTTTTTAAAGTAATAATAAGTTATAAGGCTAGCTATAAGTTTGTAGTATGAAAGTGTCTTATATAATTGGCTTAATTTTATATTTTATTATTCTAATATTAACATATAACTTGCTAAATCATTAGTTGAGCTATACCCTATTCAGTTTGGCTTGAGACAAAACGAAAACATATTTTTTTTTGTTTTGATATATTTTACAGAATATCTTTTTATTAAGAGTAGTCAAATGTTGTTTACGTTTTGTCTCAAGCCAAATTGAATAGGGTATAAGTACAGTCAGCGCAGAGGGGCCCATACCACTTTACAGTACCTACTTACATAATACTATATTTCATGAAATATGTAGATAAGTAATCAAATGTACATTTGAAATTCAGATTATTAGGCTATTTGATTTCTTATAAAACATTCATATTGTCTTTTAATTTTTATTCTAATTCAATATAAAATTAAATTTATGGCCTGTATTTGTCACAGTTTAAGCAAATCGACATACGAAATCATATCTGTGGCAATCATCTAGGTTTATTCATTAAACGAATGTAATTTTTGAAGAACCTGCCACAGACATAGTTCAAGGAATTGTTTAATACTTTGAAACAGTAGAAAGGTCTGTCACTGCTATTTTGAACAGTGAAATCATTGACTTAATTGACTTAACTGGGAACATGCATTTGTATGCCTTCGCGTTACTCCGCTTGCGACTAACTGACAAACACAGGCCTTAAAATGTTGGCATAATATCAATAAAATACTCCTGAATGTAGTCGTCGCAGTAAACTCTCACTAAACTAAAAAGAAACTAATAAATACTGCGACAACAACAGCCAGGGCGCAGGAACAGGTGGAATTCGTAACTAAGCAATAAATTTATCTACACTAACCAAAATAACCGGAATACCACAAATATCTTACAGATACTTATACACTACTCTGATATATAAAACGTTAATATCATTTTTGGAATTACATATTTGACCACTTCTTGTGGGATAAAGCTTTCATTTATTTTATTTTTTTTCAATTTAAAGTGATAAAGTAATATTAAACATCTGCGTCGTCATCGGTAAAGTGAATTCAAGTACTTTCAACAAACTATTCAGATTAGGATCGTAAATATCTTACTTTTGAATATCATTAATCGAGTATATACTAAATGACAAACTATAGGAGTGTATGAATCTGTATGCCATCTGCTTATCACACAAACTCTATTTGACATCACTTATGAAGTTATCATTTCCGGCAGCTCGGTTAGCAGCAGAGGTACCCATATTACCAAAGGGTTTTTACTGCACGTTGTATCAGAGTTGCCCTCGCGAAATCATTACTTTAAACTTAAAAACGCGTGTGTGAAATTTAATTTTGATCAGTAACTGCATCGAAACGAAACGCTCTGCATGCATCAAAACATATTATACACTTTACATATTTACAACGAATTCCACCTTTATGTAATAAAATCATTTGGCTGCGGCTTCAATAGATAACATAGCCACAAATATATTACACATCTTTTTTCCTATTTAGTAGATTAGTTAAAAGGAGTAAAGAGTTCTATTACAGGAGCAAGTGAATTCGACCGTGAGACCGAACACATATCGAAAGTATATGCAATGATCCACATCAACAAACATTACTCATTACCTAAACTTATCAACGTCTTACTAAGCTCTGGAGGGGCAGTAAGTATCTAGCTTAGAAATTCACTTATAATCTGTATAATGACGTATACAAATGATTTTGGATCCAATTGACATTCATATCAATAGAACATTTACACGACGACTTTCCTATTTATTAAGTATCATCAGCGTCTGTCCGCCACCGCTACCTGTAGCGGGCCAATTAGAGGACTGAATACAACCAATTATAGAAAACGTACAAAATTTGAGACACGTACACTCTCGTGTGCCGTGCAACTTTTTCAGCCAATGGATTCTTAACCTTTTAATGACCGGCTAAAAGACTTGAGATCGCTTCATTATGCAATTAAATTACTGATAAATTCAGTCTCCTAGCCAATGTTTGGTTTAAATGAATAGTTTTGAAATTTCAAGAACATTTTATGAATATAATGTTTTTTCAGTCAATTGGCAAATGTGACGAGAAAGCTATTCCTACTTATGTATCCAAAATCGAACGATGATGAGCACACTTGAGTTTTTACAAAAATCTCTACATCTAAGTTACAAGGGGGGTATCTAAGGGCGTTAATACTAGTTAGCATTAAATCGGCGGAGTGAAGGCACGGCGTGAAGAAGACGGGTGCACTTACCCGAGCCCCACGTCCAAGCACATCATCACCACGAAGCCGACGATGCAGCCCCATGTCGCCAGTTTGCCGTTACCACTGAGAACAAACGTTACCTTTAGAATTCTTACAGCAATTGGCTTCTACAGTTGCTTAGTAGTAGCAAAATTAACAGTAGCCATTAACCTAGAATAAGATCTCAACCTGTAATTTACAATAATAACCGTTAAAAGTTATATCTTAGCTTTAGTTAGACATTGACATCTGTTTGATTGTTCACAGTATCAGAAAAAAGGTTCGCCGGGGCCTATGTCCCGAGAATAAGCGAATATTACCGAAACTACTACCCTCGGCAAGCGAAGTGGGTATTCATTGAAAAGAGCAAGATGCAAGGCTTACTGGTACTCAAATGCGCTAAGAAAACCTTATGATGGAGCTATGAGTCATACTAAGGAAGGCTACGACTAACTGCAGCTCGTACTTGAAAGGGTATTTAACGTCACTAGTTAAATGCATATTATTATTCTCATTCTCACAAGTATTGCAAAACACCGGCTATTTCCATTTATAACCAGCTGAAATTAGTCATTGCTAATTAAAACTTCCATACACGAATCCCTATTTCTAAATTTCAGATGACCAAAACGTAAAGGATCGTAGATGTTGATTTTGACAGCCGGAAACTTCATATTACAAAGTAAAACGGACACATCATAAACACATTAATATGTATGTCTCGTGTTAAGGAGGCAGTAATACGTTTACTGACGCACTTTGACTGTGATATACATAATGGTATGTACATAATAACATATAGGGGTCCGTTATAAAATACTGTCGTCATACAATGCCGGCCATTGAGAAATAACGAGTAAACGATATTTGAATATCAAATAGGTAGCAAAATTACGATATCGGAAAGGCCGCCGGTGGCGCTTGCGTCTCACGCACTCGGATTTGCAGAACCGACCGGCCGGAATACGCTAACTGGAATTACGGGCCATTACATTAAAACGATGCAGGTACATACCGCGTTGTGTACATACACAATTTTATTGGAAAACTGAACATTCCTTATAAAATCTACAACACGCCTTATTAATAATCTAGGAGCGACTAATGTATGTCGATCTTTACTACTCGTATTCACAAGTTTCTTAAGTATCTCGGTATACAAATCGAAATATATTGATTTAGTAAGAAACAGAGGTAGGTACTTTATGCAAAACGTAAAAGTATGCATGATGTAACGTAATTCAATCATTTCTTTTATGTCTTTATCTTGTATATTCAACAAAACGTTGTTCTGTTTGATTTGCTTGCGCAGGATATTCATTTTAATTCATAATATTCTGGTAGCGTCTGTTTATCAATGTTTGTAGGTGACCTAATGCCAAGTAAGAATTTAAACAGCAGCTTAGGTAAGGTGGGTTTATCCACATTGAAACATGATTCCAATCGACTTCTTACCTAATCGGGAATATACGGTTTTTGGTTGCAAGAGAGTAATGCTCAATGTGTAGGTACAGTAAGTCTATTTAGCAGATAATAGTTTAGACATCCGGCTCGTGACAAGGTGTATGGTCGGAGTATGGCATGTCAAGTATGACAGCTCGGCGCACATTCTGCTCACGTGCCGTGGGGAACCCCGACTGGACACACGACACGCACCTAAATACCTCTGCTGACATCACGCCCAAAAACTGAGGAATTTTCAACACAAACTCGAAGCTGTCTTGAAAACTAATTCAGTTATTATCAAAGGAATGTTTCTAGTCATTTAATAATCAAGCATTGTACGCACGTCTGCATATGCAATTAACTTAATTGGTTGGTATGTAAATGTGGAGTTGAACATGCCTGAAATATGTCAATTTCCCGAATTTTCTTATGATCTCATATTAGGTTCATATTTCAGTAGGTACCTACGTCTGTAGCTGAAAGATATTAGTTAACGTTATCTGTTAATGTAATAATGTGGAAGACAACTAAGAAGATATTTCATCGAAACTATTATAAAGTTCGATTGAATTGTCTTTCAAACACGATTATATTTTCATCGGCAACTCAATTTTTCCGAAAACAGTTTTCTCTTGTTCAAACTATTATAACGAAAATTATTATTGCCGTGTGGCGGTTGCCATGCAAAATCCTGTATTGGGAGGGTGGTGATTTTGGTGGTGTAGTTGATACATTCGGGAGTCGGGGACCGGGGTACATGCGGCGCGATGTCTGGAGGTAGGTCAGGGAGTGTCGGTCGGCGGCGCACTGGATTCCCAGACAGTGACGTCAGCGCATAGACAAACTAGAGCGTCGTCACCGTCTTTATCCCAGCAACAAACGCGTTATTTCTTATATTTATTGTTATTGACAGTGGCGAGACGGTGACAAGCCCACGCACGGCGCGCACCAAATTTACTTCATAATGCGCGAGGCTGCGCCGCGCCGCCCTGCGCACGCGCCGCCCGCCCGCTGCAAATAGACGCGACGACCACCAAACCGCACCCGCAACCACGCAGAACCGTGTTCTCTATCCTCACATTATGTTACTCGTAGACCAACTATATTTCCATAACATTAAATATCTACATCGTTCAGATCTAGATTAGACGTTTGTGTAGGTATTTAAGTATTACCTAGTTTTTAGACATGAAAAGAATATGACATGTTATCGTGTATGAATAGATCTTCTTTGGAATTATGATTAAAACAGGCTTTCGCTAACGATAAGTGATTATGAACATGGTTGTTTTCTATGCGAAAATTATTTTTGCATTTCCGCCAATTTCCAAGTAGTGTGTGTGCACTTTGCCAGTCATAAGCCTAAAATTTTCCAAACTTTTTATTTTTAATCCCAAAATTTTCTTGAAATCAACTAGTTATCATCTAGTTGAATCCCATTATGTCACGTTTTAGTCTTAACGTAAAGCTTTATAACCACGGATCAAGTCATTTCAGTATGCACTTGTCGGGGCTCATTGTTCGTGTAAGTCCACAAAATTTGACCGAATTTCGGCCATGGCGATCAATCTCAGCGGAGATCAGCCTACGGCGCAGGAGACGTTATAGTGCATAAGTATGTGCGCAGACAGGTGCACTCCCTCTTCCTTCATTTCATTATCCGATGGGATGGCAAGCCGACACGACCGGACAGAAATCAGGCCCAGGACCAACGGCTTAACGTGCTCTCCGAGGCATGGGGTATCACACCGCCAACTTCCGAATTCCGGGCTGCTTTTGCACTTTGCGAGACCCGGGAATCGAACCCAGGACCCCATGTTTGCCAGTCATGCTTGCGACCAAGAGACCAACGGGACAAAATTTGAGTAGTAGTCAATCAACAAGAAGAAGAGTGTGCCTCGGAAAACGAGCATGCCAGCCACCTTTGTCTTGTCCCTTCGTTCACTGTGCTTAAACGGCCCGAAACTGTAATGAACCTGATCCTAAAATCAGTTTTTTTTTTGGGTGGAAAATTATCAACCCCACTCACCGCACAGACTTCATTCATTCTTTCTTCTTCGTTCAGTCTATCTCTCTGTGGAATGCGCTAACCCAGGAAATCAGGATGGCAACCAACCGATTATCCTTTAAAGTAAAGGTTCGCGAGCACATTCGCAAGAAGCTGGCAGTATCATCACAACGGTAATATTTTCTCATTGTTTTTCTTATTTCTTTTTAGTATATTCATGTATTTACGTATATATATTTGTGCTTATATTTATATGTAATTAGGTATATATTAAATTCATAGTTTTAATAGGTTTATGCGTATCTTTATATTTAAAATATTTATTCCTCGATGTTCATGATTCACCTACCACCGTTTGTCTCTGCATCACCCAAAGGTTGACTGGTAGAAAATGCCTATGGCATTAATTCCGCCTCTGTACATTTATGTACTTGAAGTAGGTATTAAATCAATAAATAAATATCAAATAACTTCTTCCGCTATTCGTAACAGACTTTTACTGACTAAAACCCACACGTGTTCCTTTCGACCCGGCCTGGTCCTTACCGGACGGCGAGCTGCCCATTGCTCGCCGTCCACTTGCCCACGCCTGCGGTGGCCGGGAATCGGCTAACGATTCTCGACGCCCAGGGCGTCTCCTGCGGCGACAAAGGACGTGAGGGCGCAAAGATTGCCTCTCCCTCACGCGCTCCGCCTCCTCCTTCGCGAGCATTACTGCTTCGCAGAAGGAGGCGACGGCTTCCCATGCACTCTCGCTCCGTACCATGGCCTGGACCAGGGCCGGACGCGAGAGATCGCCGCCGCCGATCGCCGCCGTGAGGACACGGCGGTGCTCTGCCAAAGCTGGGCAGACCTCCACCGCATGCTCCACCGTGTCCTCCGGGCGATCCACACAATGGTGACACCCGAGCGTTTCCTCCCGCCTTATCCGGAACGGGAACCTCCCGAAGCAGCTGTGACCGGTGAGGACCTGCGTTAGGCGGAAGGTGAGGACACCGTGGCGCCTCTCTAGCTGAGGGGGCTTATCGCCGCAATTGTGGCGTGCCCAGCACTGGGTTGCGACAGTCGCACTCTCCATGTCGCCATGAGATCCCGCCGGAGCTCTGTCCGCTATGTCGCGATTTCTCGCGGCAGCGGAGTTATGCCCCGGCGTTTTGCCTCCTCGCGCCACTCCCATATGTCCGCGAGGAGTTTTGCCTCCAGATTCCATGGCGGCAAGCCGGCAAGGAGGCTCGCCGCCTCCCCGGAGACCGTGCGGTATCCCAGAACTAGCCGGACGGTCATGACCCTCTGAGACGCGTTCAACCGCCGGGCTGAGGCATGTCTACCATAGTTGGCACTTCATTATCTCTCAATACTTACTTCTTTCTCCTACTAGATTGTAACAAGTCATGTTGTATTGGCGGCTCATTAGTACCTACCAACAGTTCTTTAGATAGACTGATTAGTTCTTCGCATGTTTCTGTTTTGCATAGGTTTTATCTTCTGCTTGGTTCAGGTATTTGCCATGAGAGAAACGAGATGGAATAAACTGAATGATATAACGACAACCAGAGACTTGTGCTTGTTACTCATGAAATGACGTTTGTTAGTCTCACTAAAACTCGAGAACGGCTGGACCAATTTGGCTAATTTTAGTTTTGAAATATTTGTAGAAGTCCAAGGAAGATTTAAAAGGCGAGAAAACATGAAGAAGTTATAGGGAAAATAGTAAAAGCAACAATTTTATTATCTAATACAAACTGTTCGTACCTGTCAAACAGAGTGCATTCAGAAATTAAATAAAACGGAGGTAATAAGTTTGTATAGTTAGATTTATTCAATCGTTTGGTCTGTACTCTTTTATTTCTATTTTAGTTTATTATCAAGGCAAACATTTTTTTTTATGTAGCTTGATAATATATCTTTCTTAGTTTAGTCACAAAATAAATTTCTGAACCATATTTGAAAACAAACAAATATGTCATTTCTTTCCTTTGTGACTTTGTGAAAGTACTGTCATTTACCATTTTTTTTTAGTTTAGTGTATTTACAATGCCAAGGAGAACGCGACCTGACTTAGGTCGTAGAAATCAATCAAATGTGCGATCACATTATTTAATTCTGAGGCGGAACGAAGTTCGCCGGGTCAGCTAGTGTATGAATGTCGTCGTCAACTCGCGTTGTGTGCAAAAGTAAAGAATACAACAAGATGTTTGATATACAGGGTGGCAGGGACATTGCTGCGCAAACTGAACCGCTAGGGGTTCTAGAATCTGAGCACATGGTTCTAGAACCCCTAGCGGAGAAATTAGCAAAAAATATCTGCTGAATCATAGAAAAGTTCAATTCAATTCATTTATTTGTGCAATACGAGGTCTAAATTTATGGAACTATATTTTTTTTTAAATAACCGACGAAGTGTTTCATCGCGGGGGTTCAGAATCATTTACTGAAACCATACTTATACTTAGTAACAGATTAAACGTCGATGTTCCTGCCACCCTGTATAGCATTAAGTAAGCGACCAATCGTCGTTTCAGCCGATAGACGTCCACTGCTGGACATAGGCCTCCCCCAATTTTGGGGGGGGTTTGCCATAATCGCCACGCTTGGCAGGCGGGTTGGCGATCGCAGTATGGTATGATGGTGGAATAAATAGAGAACGCTGCTGCCCATTCTCCGGTAAGACCCTTAGTCGCCTTTTACGACACCCACGGGAAGTAAGGGGTGGTGCAATTCTTTAAGTCCGGCACCACACAGACAAATAGCTTCAACTTAAAACCACCCCCTTGTCACTTAACTCCTTTTCTAATAACTGTAGAAAGCAAACTCAAACCCAACGCTCTACATTGAAATGCATATAACAAATTGGAATCACGGAAAAATTGGGTCGTCTGGCGATTTAGTCGTAATTTAATTTTATTACGTGAAGTAACAAATAGTGGGACATGTTGGTAGGTAATAAACGTCGGGCTGTGTTGTCGCGCGGCGGTTTCGCGCCGGGGTGTTAGACGGCGCGCCGCTATTTTGGGCAGGGTATTTGTGTCCCGACGCCCGACGCCGCGCGCCTACACTTCACGTGCCGCTTGCAATGCAAAACTATTGTCTCACTGTCTTGCTATTATTGCAAGCTAGTTGACTGCAGAGTGTATTAATAGAATCAGTTCTAAGGTTCATTTGAATCAAAGCTTCGCATAAAGAGTATTTTCTTTTCCCACTGCGTTTGAAGCTTCGGCGCGTGAAAATTTCCAAGCTTTCCGGGCTCAAAATGGTTGCTTTTAAGAGCATACATTTTGCCTTCAAGTCAGTTCAGTCTTTAAGTAAACAAGGACATAAACTAGGTAATAAATACATTTGAAACGCAACTAAAGATGTCAAACGTTCATGAGAAGTATGAAAATAATATAAATAGGAGTCTTTTAATGCCTACCACAATACATTTCTGAATAAGAGCTTTAAGGAAGCAAAGCAAAGCTGTAGGTAATAAAAGAGCGAATCAGATATTAATCAACCGAATAAAACATATTGGGCAAATACAGGAAATAACAGTAAAATCGTAGACGTGCTATAAATATATTGGTCAAAATATTCTCGGATGATAAGAGGCACGGAAGAGCACTCGTGGCGAGCAAACAGTTGTCTACTATGATAATGCTAATCAGGCTAAGAGATGCGCGCGCGTGTTTCACGAGGGAGTGTCAGGTGCTGCGCGCACGCACGCTCAGTACACACTTGTTTATTATTTATTTCCGTTATAAGTGATTTCGTCTGGTGCAGGCTTTGGTCCTACTTTTACTATAGTACCTAGATATGGAACTTCTTTACGGTAATTAAAACAGTGTTTTCAGAGATATCGTAGTAGGCAATATAATACTTAGTAGGGTGAAGGAAAACCTACGAGACGAAAGTTGCATGCCGGTGAATAAAAGTATCTTCATCGTTCTTCTGTCGCTTGCATATTAACTTCGTTCATGTATTAGACTCAAAGCGAATCGTGATTGCATACCGGAACTAGGTATCCTACCTACTCAAGAATATATAATATATTGATAACTGCAAAAAAGAGATGTACAACTTCAATCAACGGATTTCAACATAATCAGCGTTGCTTACAGCTGCCCCAAAACATTTGGGGTGGCAAATATTGTAACAATATAATAAACGTTCCCACATAAGTACATTGAACTAGAAAGTTTTGTCACAAGACGTGAGAACTGTTGAAAGCTTCAGCATGTCTGAATGTGATTCTCACCATTACATTGGTAAATTGTTAGTCTAGACGTCCCGACAGTCCAGACATCAGACCGCAGACATAATAAGTCGCCCGACAATAGCTTGCGTTCATTAAAATCACAAGAGTTTATCGAAAGTCCATTGATGTATCTGTCATTCCGATGTCGCGACAACTTTTCCTCACACAAGTATAGAACTTCTTCAACGGCTGGCAAACATTTGCCGTATTGTTACAAATATAACTATTATTAGCCGCTTCCGTCCAGCAAAAACTCGTTGGTACAAACTTGTAGTCAGAGGTAACGTCGTCAGCGGTTACCACGCTTTGAAAGCTGTTGTTGCTTGCTCCCAGGACACTGAACAATTAGTCAATAACGGGCTCGACAGACAGGCTACTCCGGAAGGGAGTCGCAACCGGTCTGCAACAATACTCCAGATGGACAACAATACTGTCGCTAAGGGGAAGCATGTCCTTCGCTCTTAAGTCTCACCCCAGCGAACCTCACATATTGACGGTTAACAATCTATATCGGCCGAAATACTGACGTGAATCAGAACAATCAAACACAAACGACCCTCGTCAGTCCAATTATGTCGAGAGCCCGGAGATTTTATAATGTAGCTTCATATCGATATGTAACGTTACCTAATGTAATTCTTCCTTATACGTTATGCACAAAGAATTGGGTGTAGCCAAGTTCAAGACGTGTTTGAGTTGTCTTTAGTACTCCGAATGTACAAGAACGCTACAAGAAATTGCACTCATAACGAAAGCTTCCTTTGGGAGCTTTAGCAAGGTACTTGACGCAGCCATGCTATAAATGAGACTTATAATGTTTGCAGAAGTTGACAATAAAATGTATCATTTGTATCTACAATCTACATACATAATGAAATCATCCATTAGGAGTATATCAGTGGTTTCGATCAGAATATGTGAGCATTATGAATAAGCAAGGAGATGCGCAATAAAAGGGCGACATTATCCTTTACCATCTAAGGTAGGGGGCAGTGTCTGTCTCACAGGGGTCCACAACAAAAACCTTTTCGTACTGAGGATCTTTTTGGGTCATTATCAAGGACAAGTCTTTTAATTCGGCATCTGTAGGGGAAACTCGCACATAGGTAACAGCGCATTATCTGTGCTAATCATTATGAGCGTCTAGTCTTGAGATTTTATCTTTTATTTTGATTTGAAAGATGTTGGTATTTTTGCAAGTTTTTGAAGACTGGTTTGCCCCCTTGTGTGGGGGGTTCTACAATGTAATGTATTGTGTTGGGTAGAGCATGTTGCTCTAAGACTGTGCGCCACCTTAATGACGCCATAAAAGTTCTTCATAATATGTATTACTTCGAAACAATATATCTTTCTAAACAGGATAAGGAGGATGTGGTCATTTAAGGGCGTTTGACGATGATGCTAGTATCAACGGAACCTCATCAGCACAGTCAATATTGCATCTTAGCTATTGCATCTTAGATTCTTAAATCGACAAATTGTTATTTGCTTTGCTTAATTGTCTGGATTGGAGACTGGTTTGTTTGATTTTGAAAAATCATTAACGCGCCGATCGCGGATAACTCATCATCATCATCACATATTCTAGAGGACATATTCATATCAGTACATATTCTAGATGATGATTATTAGGAGGAGACATACACAGAGGTAGCGGATACCTATTGTTGTCGCTAATGACGGTCCTTTGGAATCTCAGATGGGTGTTACAAAACGCGGTTACGAGATAATTACGGTGCGGGACCATCTATTCGCTTCTTCTTATACGCTAAAAACAACATTGATACTCGAAACAACTGAAGTGTTTTCAGCATATCAACATCTGGACATCTATATTATTCTACGTAGGATTGGCAACAGCGCTTGTGAATAGTACACGTGACACACTATCCGTTTTTCCTGTAGCCTATATTGTCGCGGCTTCCAGACACAGGTCTCACCCTTATTCTTCCACTTTGCTCTACCCATAAGAGTCCTCTAAGAAGTATTTCCACAGAAAAATTACCACCAAATAATCATAAGACAATGCTTAAAGTAGTACTCACGATGCATTTGCCTCTGGTATAATGTCGTCAGCCACGACATAGATCATGGCGCCGGCAGCAAAGGCCAGCGCATAGGGGAGCGCGGGCTGGGCCGCAGCCACTGCCACGGCGCCTAGGACGCCGAACACGGGCTCCACCATGCCAGACAGCTGACCGTACCTGGGTGACAAACACAGGATATTTAGAAAATAAGTCATTATTATCATCTGCCTAGCCTAATGTCGTTGGTTGATTGTGTGATTGGTTTAACTTCCAATCTTCATAAAGCGATTTCATAACCCAGTTACGGTAACGATGCCTCTTAGTAAGACTGGTTGTCAGTCTTTCGAGCTTCTGACAACCAGTAATGGCTGTCAAAAATCTACAAATAAGCTCTCGTTTGTTGGGCCTACAAGATTTAAGCTTAAATCTACTGGCCTAGTAGATTTAAGCTCAGTAAAGGAAGCCATACATTGTTTTCTATTATTACTTAAGGCTAGTATATCTTGTAAAGCTTAGTAGATAGTGGACAGAACAGGACACGACAGTAACCAGACACAGGAGGTCCAGACAGAAAGTGGACTGTAGGTACAGGAAAGGATAGGTATGTGGGTACATATAGCTGTGTATCCTAGTTAGTAACCAGAACAGAACTGAATCATTCACATAACAGGCCCTTCACTTTTTTCGTAACTCTTTAAGATTTTTCCGTGATTGCAATATGTTCATTTGAAAATCTATTTTCAACTTTCTTAACAAAAATAAATACTAATGTTCTTGAAATAAGTGACCGTTGCTTAAGTAGGCATTATATTTTTTTTTCTGCTTTTATAGGCTGTCTTCGCTCTAGTAAATGTCATGATAGGTTACGGCTCAAAGCCTAGTTCTAACTGTTCTAAAGTAGGCGTAGCCAACTAGAACCATCCCTAACATTAGGGCGGGTCCGACTCGGTTTGACATGACAACAGGAAATGAAAGCCCACGATGCGCGAAGCGTCACTGTCATCTACTCAAGTTTGAAAAACGAATTGCTATACAGTTTAGGACGCGTTCTAAGAATCAGGTTTTATTTGTAATATTGAATGATAAGAATAAGAATTATTTATTTGCAGAAAATACATGACGTGTTACCAGTTGTAAAAGTTGACGGTTTATGTAGTCTATATTTTGCCTGTTTGGGACATGCAATTTAATTTTACATTAATAATACTTAGGTACTTATTTTAGTAAAATATACAAATATGTTCTAATAAAAATGAAAAATAGAAAGAAAAGATGGATGGTGATTTGTTAAGGAAGAAACTAAAGCCTGAGATAACGGTTAATAGAGATTTATGGAAGGAACAACAGTGCTGCGCCGACCCAAATGAGTTGGGATAGGGCAGGGTCATGATGATATGCAATTAGAATTACCTACTGTTTGGAATTGGTCAGGGAATTTTGTTAAGTTATACTTTGACTTTGTTGTTGTTGTTGAATATCCCCAACTTATAAAAGAAAACTTTCACCCTATAGTTTTATATTTGTGCATTGCAGTCGAACTTGTGTTTCACAGTTTTTCCGCAAGAAAAGTTAGGGAAGTTAAGGTAGATAAATGCTTTTACAACCGGTATTTGCGCCAGCTTTGACTTTTCAACCTACATTTAATTGTATACCCCAAAAAATAACCATACAATTCAAAATCCTGACACTTTGGATTTTGAATTTAATGGTTACTAAGACGGTTTCAAGTAACATAGGCCATTCATACAAGATAATTATAAAATCAGGTTGGAATTTTTTATGCTTTGCTCTATCTTAAGCATTCTTTCGTCGCTTAGATTGTAAGGTCGCGTTTTAACTTTCACAACATCCTGTCGGCGCTTCTCACAACTTGCATTCTTTTATAATATCAATTAATTCGTTATTAAAAGAAACATGTTACGATGAATGCTCGTCTGAAATGTTTGTCTGAATAAATGTAATGTTATTCGTAGATCTTTGTAAATCTTCGTTTATCACCTTCGATGTTGAAAGCACAATAGTTTTATGGCAACTTTACAGTTTTCAAAAAAATCTTAATTCTATCGCGAGCTAGACAATGACAACTTCGAAGAAATTCCGCTCACTAAACGGTAAGCACTGCTGGTAGGTCGTGTCTCCCCTGGTGTATAGTTTTCAAAGGAATGCAGAACTTTTTATAGCTTCTATTAAAGTAATCATGTGATAAATACTTACATGGGTATTTAAATCACGAATAGAAAACCTAAATCTAATAAAATAGACCTGTTTTGAAAAAGTTAATTACGTACCTCCTGAAACAAGCTTTCAAGTATATGTACGGAATGATTCAGTAGCATCAAGCTTTCAATTTAAATTTCTAACTATGGCGAAGACTGTCGCTAATATCGATTGATCTAAATCTACGACTCAAGTTCCCCAAAAATATCTTTCTGCAACCAAAAGGCGTAAAGCCTAGACAAGTCAAACTTTCGTGCTTAAGCACACCAATTTCTGAGTATTCTACTTTCTGCTAGTAGAAACTAGCGAGTTAAAGTGAATAGTGACTCGCAAGATTTCAGTGGATATGTACTTGTTCATGCCTGCCTCTGTACTCACTATTAGTGAGTACATAGGCAGGCACATCCACTGAAATCTTTCAGGCTGAAAGCTTTATTAACCTTAGCAGCATTCACTTCGATTCTAATAGGTACTTAACAAACTACTCCATCTCAATGTATTGAAACATCTTATAATCTAGGGTGTCGGAACTTCAAAAGGGCCGTATTCAAAATGCTGATCACGACGTCATGTATCAGTCTGTTGTTAATTTTCACGTGTGCGGGTGGCGGGGTGGCGGGGTGGTGGGGTGGAGGGGTAGAGGCAAGCGCGCGGTGCGATGCCGAAAGAGGCCGCTAACGAATTGTTTTGGTGAAAGTGCGGGCCAGTGCCGCGACCACATTCCGACGAACTGGTCGAGGAGCCGCTGCTGTGGGAAACGCCGCCAGGGCCACCCCACACGACGACCAGCCTATATCTGCCTGCCAAGTGCCAACGGTGCCCACCAACCAACCGCCGACAGCCTGCTTCGATACCCGGATACGCTCTCCGTTTTCAGATCTACTCAACTACGCTTTTGCGTACTGCCTAGATATTCAGCGCTATCCGGCTATGTTTGGTCATGAATTTGGAACTTTAGCAGAAAACCGTTGGCAACTGAATAGAAAGTCGCTCAAAAAAGAAATGCTTGAACATTTGAAAGTTTGGCTGGTTGTGTAAGGATATGATAACACGCACATAGGGAACTTTAATTTGCATTAGATAACAAGTAGTGTAGCAGCAATGCTAGGCGGAATGCACAGGGAAACGAGTTTGATGAAATAGTGAGGTGCGGGGGGCGCCGGGCGGAGGGCGCGCTGCCGGCGCGGGCGGCGCGGCGGGTGCGCGACGTGATGTTATGTTATCGCATGCATTATTCAGCGGGTGGCGAAAGCGGCAATTTGCGACAATATCCACTGATTCGCAGAATCGCCGACTGTTGAGCCGCCGACGAGCCATAAAACAGGATACCCGTCACTCAATAACTACGTTGAATTTAAATAAAAGCTCACGAATAAAAGATATACATTGTACATTTTTTGGAAATTGTCCATTGTTTATAATGGTACTTGGCAGTGGATTTTCGGTGGCGTGCGTAAAATATTGCTTTTACATAATAACTTTTTGAGTATTAGGTATATGAATACTGGGTGAAGACAGAATGTTTAAGGAAATCGGTCCAGGAAGTCTTGGAGTCATTTATATTAGTAAAGTGGTGGGCTTTGAAGACAGGTATGTTATGTATGAACTGTGAACACCTACTTACCTAACCATGAATAAAAGATTTTACATTCATAAAAGCTATGCCAATGGGATGGAAACTATTAGTCACGTTACGAACTAATGTGAAGAATTTAGTGACCAGCTGTCGAGGCATAGCTACCGCATCAGTATCAAACTCTTTGCTACTTGATATTGCATGCCAGCAGCATTCTTTGCCATCAAAGACGTAAGCTACCTACTCATATGTTTCAGATGTGTGAGTGCGAGGGTTCGGCAGAGCTTTCAGTATCCGCAGAAGTAGGTATGTATATTCTATTACATGCTCGGAATGCAGTAGCTATAAAAGTAACCATAATCGCTTTGAACCGTGTTAAGGCAACATTAGTCATAGTTGTGGGTACGATGTCATCGTTAAAGTTAAAACAGTGGTGTTGGACGTATTCAGGAAGGTGTTCGAGAAGATTAGGCGCGGCAACAACGCAATATGCGGCCGATAAACCGGCCTCGATTGCGCAGGACAGCGCCACCAAGGCTGGCAGCGCCTTCCGCGACGACTTCTTCGGGGCCCGCGCGGCGGCGGTGGCGGCGGCGGCTGTATCAGCGTCGCTCTCTCGATTTAATTATTTAACTGTGAAGGCCGATCGCCCGAGGCGGGCAGCGGGCGGTGCGCTGCGACTGGTCCGACGGGTGCGCTCCGGAAGAACGCGCAGACAGCGCGCCGCCGTCCGCTTGCCGCGCAACGCACCAGACTCCACGGCACCGCAGCGACACATCGCACATCGAGCACACGCAACACTCAAATTTCGAAATAGACGACTTTCTCGGGTCCAGTTAGCAATGACCATCTGACCAAATAGCGTCGAGAGCGGCCCCCAGACACGCGGACGCGGCCCGCGCCGGCGACGGTCGGCCGGCCGCCGTCCACCGCGCTGGCCGCGCCGTCGCCATCGCACCACACTTACGAAAACTTTCGATATGTAATCGGTGTAACAATTTGAATATTTGTAATTCGATTTCATATTGATTGCAAACACTGACGTAGATAAAAGAATAACAGTCTCTCTCAATGCCTCAACTCTAACAAATGAGTCTAAATAAGAAAAAACTTAAGTAAGCCATTAAGAGTGACTTAATTGATTAGGTTTTCTAACGGATGAGGCACTTACATGGTGCGTAAGCATGATGTTTGCTACGTCACTGTGACTCATATGCGCATGCGGTGAGAAATGTTGACTAGACGCATTGTCTACAACAATGGATCACTACACTGGTTGGACTTATTATATCATGCCACAAAAAATTGCGTCAAGTTGCTTCGACAAAACGACAAGAATTTGTTTAATAATAGCCATAAAAACCTACCTATACCAAGTCACTTTGAGTTTCAGTATTAAGAGATTGTATTATATCTTTGTCAAGCATATAGCATAGTTATATAACTATGCTATATGCTTCCTAGACTCGTTAGATTTTCGCGAGGCCTCATGGCCAGGAATGAGCATTCTTGGTCTAATCTGATAATTTACCCACATTATCATGCTGAAGGATTTCTACAAGTGTTGAGCAACTGGCATCCTTTACCGAAAAGCCTCCTCTCATAGCATAAATGGGCAACTTATCACTGCATACATCATCGTTCTGGCGTTATTGTAAACAGTGTACTTCTGAAAAGCTAAGGGCGGTTTAGCAAAGTAAGTCAAACTAAACTCAATCGTCCCTCTTCGAAAACTTAACTGTAGGGTAAAAGTTTGACATCCCTGACCATCAATTTATTGACATCAAAAACGATACACCGATGCAAAAAGGCTACGGCGATAGTACAGTCGCGAAAACTTGAAGAGATACGGAAACTTCAGCTTCAGCAGCAAAAGATTTCAGACAAAACATAGCTTACAAGACATAAACAAAACATATTACTCAATTATCACAGTGATGCACTTCATACTGATCAATTTACACAACGTAGATCGTTCAAAATGTCAATACCGATTTCGAAAGGTGCCTAACATATACGAAACGGTGGCAAATGCGATTCCGTATCGGGCATGAGAGTTGGCCAGAGCACTTCTTGCTCAGGCCGCATTCCTCGCCCCTTGAATTCCGCACCGCAGACCCTATCGTACACGTCTTTACGTATGTTGTACTCACATCAATTTTAACATGAGACTTTCTTTGGAAATTGTTTTAGGCTTTATGTGGGATATATGTACATTGTACGTGTTTAAAGCCACGTAGTATTTCCTTAAGGGTTATTCGTAGTTATACATTATTCACATTTTACCGATTAACGGTATACATTCCTACGTTCTAGTGAGGCAAACTTGTTGCCTCTCATAATTTTCTCAACACTAAGCTTTTCATTAAAGCTCCTCGACTGAAAAGGGTTCCTCATGAAAACTCTTTGACAGAACACCTTTAAACTTTACGTCTAGCTGCGCTTACGCACAGTAGACCAGTTGTAGGGTGGCGGTTTCGGATACCTACAATAACAATAGTATCATTGTAATAAAATAAAGTAATAGCTAACAATATTTTAGCTCTCTTGAACTTTCAGCTTTATTTCTTTTCTCACACAAAATATTTAAAAAATGGCTCACGTAGTGGTTAAAATGTTGGCCAGTCAGCTAGTTGGAAGCCAGCGAGATGGACAGCCCAGGGTATATTGAAATACACACATATACACATAGAGGCTATTTTAATGCATTCCAGTTTTGTTCAGTCATTATAACTTCGTACGGAAACTTCACCAACTTGAACTTACAAAGTTTTTCTTAACAAGAAACCAAAGCTACTTAGATGTCCAAACTCCAGTTTCAGTGTTTCATACTAACAATTAATAGGTATGCTTAGCTGCTCAGATGTAATTAGCGCCCAAGAATCCTATAAATTGCGGTGTAATTGCGTTTCATCGAGTAAATGCCTAGTTGTAAAAACGTATGATCGTTTAATTTTCCGCGGTCGCATGCAACGTGTCTTAACGCTGCGCTTACACGAGCAACTTAAGTTGCTAGATTCGGGCTATATTGGCCAAATATGACGTTTCGACAACATTAATCAATTTATAGCGATGCCAACATGTTGCAATCAATTGTTGTTAGAGAATACGCATAACTAGGCAATGATTTCAGAAGCAATATTTGGGATATTTCCGAAAATATTGAAACAACTTTCAGGAAATAATATAGATTGCTCCTGTACCTATCGAAGGCAAACGTACCCGGACAATTGCTGAAAAAATGGCCCATGTAAGCGTAAGCTTCGCTTTAAGGTTGGGGTACACGGCACGAGCGGTCGGACGGGGTCGTCGCTCGGCGCACATTCCCGGCCTACTCCGCGGCCAGGATTCCCACTCGAGCACATTCTTACCGCCACTGCCAGTCAGGAGCTACGAAGTAGCCACACAGGAGCCCGACTTTCTCCTCACTTTGGATATGCCAGTTTTAGTAGCATGGACTTTGTGTCTTTCGATCTTAGTGAAGCGGATGGTGATTGGGATATTCAGCTTTATAGTTTTCAGGATGCATTCAGCTTTTTACCAGAACTAAATGAGTGACAGTTTTTTCATTCTAAGGCAAATCTCTCTGACGGTTTGAAAAGAAATTCCTGGGCTTAGTCACTAGGTGTTTCGAATAATGCTTTAAATTGGGATATGGATTGAGCAAAGTTGCATATCAGCCTATGTACCCACTGCTGGGACACAGGCCTCCCCTCGGTGAGGGAGCGGGCTGTAATCCATCACGGGGGTCTTGTGCGGGTAGATGTATGTCACATGTCTAATTGTCTATGAATTTTCGGTTTTAGGACATGCCGGCTTCCTACTAATGTTCTCCGTCACCGGTTTAAGAGCATTAGTGATGAAAAAATTACACAAAGTAAGGCGCATGCTTGGGTTCGAACCCTCGACCTATAACTGATGATTCGTGGCCGAAGCCACTGGGCCACCACTGTGCCTACATAGGTACATCAATATTATTAAAATAAAGATGTATATCTCTATAGCTGGCATGTAATAAGATAGTCAGAAAAATCATGTTCAAAAAGGCAGATCGTCATAAAAGTAACGTTGCTTTCTTGAGCATATAGCATACGGCGAATCCGTTTCCGCGTTCCTCAATAAAAGTTTTTTAGCATTCTTTAAAGGCATAACGATTATGTACCGCGTTAGTTCGTAAAAGTTTGTTAGCATTCTTTAAAGGCATATCCATTACCGTGTTTCGTAGCTCGTTAGTCGCGGGCTGTGCACCGGCGAAGCGGCGCCAGTGCAGCGGTTCCGAGAACACGACGGAATGCGACTATTTACAACTTTTACCTATTTGGTAACGTTTACAATGCGTGCACGTACCACAATGCCTAAGTAACCTTTTGCTCTGACAATTTAAACTTATTTAGAGTGTGCTCGTTCAAGACGGACGCATATTTTAACGAATCTCACAGCAATACATTTTCCACGGAATTGGAAAACTTTTTTGTGGATAATAACTTGGATCGACGTGTTTTCTATTCAGGAATGTGTAAAGCCACATCGAAGACCTCGACGAATTAGAGAAGATACCGTAGATCAAAAGAATGTGCATAAGTGTACAAGTAATACACGTTTCTAGTTGTCCGAGGGACATCACAAATCTCGGCGCGTAGTCGAGTTGGTCGGGCCGGCAACAGTCGCTAAATGAATTAGCCTGAACAGGAATGGGGTCGTCCAGTCTGGTTGCGTTGGCATCCGGCCTAACGACGAGCGGGCGCATTCTCTAACCGCGCGCCTTGCTCTAACTGCCGTCCGGCAAACTTGCTGCCACCATGTGAACCCTATTCTACCAACCAGTACGTGGAATGTTGTCAAACATTCACATATTATTACTTCGACAATTTGCTAAGTGACCTCTGGAAACACATGGAGGTTATAAAGAGAGCTATGCAACATGTCAGTGAATAAGAAAGCGTTATCAGAATTATGTTCTCTTTGTAAAACTGAAATGTTTTTGTTTAACATAAATATGCAAATCGCGTCTAGACAATTTGAAAGTATTCTCTTTGTTTAAATGCCGTATTCGTGGTACGTCGCTCGCCTAATATGCTAAACTTTTCTTTTTAAGGGATGGGGGCGTTGACCTGTGTAAATCAATATAGTTGGGACATTATTAGCTATTTTTACTTACCAGAACGCCCTCCATACGGAGAAGCCGGCGGCCTGCAGCGGCAAGCTGACAGCCAGACCCTCAGGGAAGTTCTGGATGCCGATGCCTAACGCCAGATTTCTGTGGGCAAACAAAAACAAGTAATATATTTAGTGTTTCAGGTATTTTGTTAAAACTTAAACAAAACACATATTCCTTTAACATGTTCGCTGACACTCCATCTTACGTTATATTGTTTTAAATTCGTGTTATTGCTAAAAAATAAAATAGTCTGATGACACCATTCAAAGGTATGATGTTAGACGTTTTCAAGGGAGAAATCGTCGACGATTGCGAAAATGTTTGAGTAATAAAGCGACGACCTTGTCTCAATGTGATTATTTTACTGTTTTTCTTTAGAATCAATGACACAAAATGTTTAGACACTGATCAATGATTGATATTACATTATGAATCAATTGTACCAACCTCATATGTGATTGATTTCTCAATAACTACGTAATTCATTGAATTCAATGGCCATTACGATTATTAGGTACAGACATATTCCAGAAACTGCATAAAAGTGCCGTGTGTTTTAGTAGCAAGCATACGCAGCATGAATACAGAATAAGATCATGATCATAAGAATATAAATTGTGTGGAACGTTAACATTAAGCTGCATGTATATCTTAACAAATAGAAGCAATAGCGGACATGTGCTGACACTGGCACATTCCTCGGCGCCCCCTTCCTCCCCCCCCTGCACCTGCCAGCTTGCCACCCTGGCCGCGAACCGCTCTAGGAATGCGACTAACTGTACTCCACAGCCTCGGTCACCGTTAAACTCAACTGTTCCCGCGATCCAGCTAAAACTTACCTCTCGTCATGTATTACGTAAATGACGTAATAATATGCTATTCGCTGATTTCGATCGACTTAGTTAAAGCGACCGTTAACTATGTCGGAGTACCAATCAAAGGTTCCTTTGTACTCGCTAACGTAACTGTATTAAAGTCAGTATTTCAGACTGCCTTGTCTCTTGAATGATAACATGAAGAAAATTGATTTCTGAGAATTGGTTTCAGCCGAAACGTTAAGTAGAACTCAGATTATAGAATTGACCAAATCAAAAAGACTGTTTCATGTACCGGATCTGTTTGGGATATCTGTTAGAGTTAGCGACGTAACCTACTTCTACTTCGCTTGCGTAAGAAAGAGAAGGCACAAAACTTTTCATTTAATATGACTTTAACGGGACACATTGAAGTACCATGACAACTAAAAGTACTAATAGCGACGTAAACGGAAGCCTCGGGAATTCCTGTTAAAATGGTTAAGTCAATAAACATGCATGGCGGCGCGAGCCTTTGAGCTCGGTGAAAGCTGTGGCGTGCGCGTGCGACACACCGCACACGGTACACCGCTCATCAATTGAGTTTAAACCTCCATTGGTACCAACCAGGATAGCTGTACTTCAACACAACGTGTTTGTTATAGACACTTTTAGAATTTGTTTGAGAAATCATAAATTTTATAATTTTCGTGCTTTTTTGGGCGAAGGAGAACAGATTGTAGGATTGTTGAATTGCGCACAAAAAATAATGAAATCCAAGGCAAACAAGGGAAATCGGAGGATTTAGGGAATTCCTACAATAGGAAATAGGACTTTAACAACTTTTTCACCTACCAAATCGTAACCAAATTATTCAAAGGCGATACCATCATCATCTGCCTAGCCTTTTCCCTGCTATTTTAGGGTCGTACTCCAGTTTAACCGGATGCAGCTGAATAGCCGAATGAATGAACCGTCGGCCTATCTACCAATTATGACGGGGTCTGTATTATGATCTAGAGAGCCAAACACATTCACCTATCAAATTCTTACACCAGGTTGAAGGTTGCATTTAAAATCACTCCCTTGCTATGTTTGCACATCGGCCGTTCGATAGAAATTGGAGATCATTGGACCAAGAAAAATGGTCCAAAAGTCGAAGATGGGGAGTCTAGTTGCATGTTCATCATCACCAACGTGATTATCAGTCTTTTGCGACCATGCACACGTTTCTTCCCTTGTCCCCAATCTCCAAGAACAACTTGTGTTGTGTGTTGTAACTTGGGACCACTAGATCAGGATTCAATTGCTTAGGAATATAAGACAGTCTATCTGATACTGTAAATATGAACTTTAAGGTAACAAGCACCATTACAAAATCCAACTTTAAGACAATATAGCAAAAGAATATTAATATTCTTTGAGTGTCTATTTATGTATGAATACTGGCACTGAAAGTATTTCAATAGTATTTTGAATTGCTTGAAACTTCCTGTACTTTAGCTTGAATCATTCCACAGTTGGGAAAAGGCCCAATAATATACTGTTATTTCTGTCTCTAGACCTATGTGATGTGAACCACTGTTTGTTGATTCTGTCAAACTCGTCCTATGCAGGGATCTATATTTCAGGACCCTTTGCAAAAGTAGAGGGTTGCTTAATAGTGGTTATCATTTCGCCGACTATTCATTGTTTGCTTACTTTGTTACTAAAAAAGGGATCGCTGTTCATTATGCCAAAGTTTTGTGGAACTCCTCGTAATCTCTTACCGAGAGGACGCCAGTGTCCCAGCAGTGGGAACATCGTAGGCTGATTATGCTTATGCTATGCTGTGCTCATAATCTAATGTATATGTCAAATTAGCAAGTTTCTTTTGGACTGATGAGAAGACGATAAGCGACTTTTGTAAAAAAAAAACAGCTGTTCTCCACTATGTTCGTATAACTCGTCAAAATGTAGGGAACAGCTGGTTTTTTTTTCGCGATTTCAGTTTTGGTCCCATAGTAAAAGTTGTTCATAATGATGAGTACAATGACCTCTTAAAAGGTTTTTGGTGTTTTTCCAATAACCCTGTACCTATATGCATATTTCCCAAACGAAAAAAAAAACTTGATTTACGCTACGACTACTTATGAGGCTTCGTCTATGATTTACCAACAACTAACTGATAGTAGTTAATTGTAAATTCAAATTGGCTTTGTACCGTCACACGGTTGTTGCGCTCGCCTGTAAGCCATTCAGAGAGGTATGTAAAATAAAAGTTATAACTTATGCGGTGGCGGCAGAAAAAAGTCATCTTACGCTTCATCGCTTCAACTGTTTACTGTGTCACGGAAACGGTTGCGGTGCGCGGCCTATTATGTCAACCAATACCTCTAGAATTTTATAAGTGAATGGAGTAACGCTGACTCCGGATACATCCGAATTCCAATTACATCACAGACGGGTCCATTTCACTTTCCGACCTACCCGGAAGTGAATTCCTAAGCACGAGCATACGGCGCGGCCGAATTTTCAGCGACACGAGCGAAACTGGACTCTATGCTTGCAATCATAGAGCTCCCACAGTGAGCCGACGCAGAAAGTCTTCGAGGCACGCACGAAACGACGAAGCGGATGTGAACGTTAGCAGACGTCGCTCCAAAAGTGACTCAGTTCTGTTGCACTAGAGTGCAAATTGTGATGACGGTGAGAGCGACAGTCGCGAAAGTAGTGGCAACTTTCACGGCACGATGGGGGCGCATGAGGCGGCTGCGCGGGGCCCTGCCGACGGCCCATTGACGACACCGTGACCTACATACCGCAGCTCCATTCATACCGTGGCCTCGCCAGCGCTGCGCACGCACAGGACTCTAGCCCGCACACTTGCCGCTGTTACGGTGACACCGGAATTTCCATCGGCTACTTACACAACTCGTGTCAGCCGTTGTCGCAATCGGACCTATGTACTGGGCCGAGGTCGCACCACCATCACCACACTTGTTCAATTAGAGCCTCCAATAATATGTTCAATCGACCAAAAAATATTCTCAACAAAATAAAACTAGTCGAACATGTAAATATAACATTAGGTAATAGCTATTAAGATACAAATTAGCTAGAACATATAATGATAATTACATAATGTTGGTTCAATGTGAAACTGAAACATCTGGCGAGAAGCGATCATCTAACGAGTAGGTAACGAGACGACAGTCTGTGTATTAGTAAAGGATTAACGTGAGAAGTCAATATCGTGACTCTCACGTCCTAATTATACCTATCCAAATTATGTATGAAATTCGCACGTTTTATAATACATGGCTCTTAATTATGCATCATTTACCTAGCAGCTAGCGGATACCTTTGCAAAAACCACAATAATCCTAGTAGCTAAACTGCAATAGTAGATTGTGCAATTGAAAGCATTAATCATATTCTTCTTCTATATTACCTATTTACTTAGGCATGCAATGATGCATGTCTTCCACTTTCGTAGGAAAGAGGCCGTTAGTTACAGCAATTACCAGCTTAGATTACATGGCATGACAGACAAAAACGAAACGAAAAAGTTGAGCTGTTTGCAAATCATCCATAACGACTGAATCTATTAACGTTGCCAGACACCTAATCTAGATTCTTAGATTTCTTGTAAAAAGCTCTCAAATAACAAAAGCATTCGCGTTAATGGATAATGTAAGCATGTAGGTTAGGTTGTAAGACACGAAATATTCTGATTTAATATAATATTATGATATATCTAGTCAACCTTGGGAAGTGGCAATGAGAGAATTGTCGACGAGTCTTTACTGTACACCTAGCGAATATAAGGTGGTAGATGAATTAGCAATACGAGGTGGTTGCGCTAGGTATCGCAGCGAGCGGGGGGCGCGGGGGGCGCGGGGGGCAGGCGGGGAGGCGCGTGGCTGCCAGACAGCGGGGCTCCGCATGGGAGGCTAGCACCAGCCTCTTGCATCGCTCGCTGCTCACCGTCGCGACAGCTTCACGCGAACACTGCTCCACTTTGATTAAAATTGCATATTAAGCCACGTTTACACGATATTTTAGCGTCGAACGTGTTAACTAGCTTGTGAAAACATTTCTGTTGATCTAGGAGAATTGAATACCCTTGCAGACTATTCATGGCATAGCAACGCGACAAAACTTTAATTCGAGTGCTTATGCAAACATGAAGTCAACTTCATATAAACATTGCAGGAATCAAAAAAACTAAGTCTACCATTACTGAGTTAACAAAGGCATGTTCCAAAGAACTAAAAGCAGCAACATTTAGGCTAAATATCTACAAAGTAAAGTCAGGTCTGTCTATGTATGCCTTTGTTACCGTATTACATGCTTTGAATATCAAACAAAGAAAATAAATATTGAAATTGGGTAATTAAGATTAATCACATGAAAAATTCTAAGTATAGCAAGTCTACACGACGAGGGCATTTAGTAAAAAGACGTTTACTATTTATATTATAGCTTGGCGCCATAGTCTGCTTGCATAAACATAATATAGTGTGCGATTGTAACCCAATGTAGATCACTGAAACGCGTTTTGAATACAATTGTTGGTCAAACAGTCAAGTCATCATCTGGTCGGCTTCCAGTCAAACCAGATGCAGCTGAATACGAGTATTTTAAATGGAGCGCCTGCCTGTCTGACCTCCACAACCCAGTTACTGGGTTATACGATGCCCATTGGTAAGACTAGTTATCAGACTTTCGGGTTTCTGCCTACCCTTAACGGCTGTCAAAGATCCACGAATGACAGCCGGGACCAACGGCTTAACGTGCTTTCCGAGGCACGGAGGGGTCTCGGTATGTAAAGATGGTCATTCATCCACAGACCAACCGCGGCAAGCGTAGCTTAACCTGATCGATCGACCTGTGCGGCTGTTATTATTTAGGAACGGGCCCCTTGTTGGTCAAACAAACCTAATAGAAAACATTCAGTGCATTTGAATGGTGAGGATAGTTCAATAGAAGATTATGATTATATCCATAAACGAATGCAAATTCAATTTCTAATCGCTCGAAGAAGAAATAAATGAATGGTCGGTGTACTTTATTTGTGAATGGCAACCATTAACTAGTTTTGAAAACTTGGTAGGTATGTTGAAGAGAGAGCATTCGCCACGATTGTATTATTCTTAGATAGAAATTATACATTATATAGTCAGAAGGATGTGGGGAGTGCAAGCCCACACTCCAACTGTCTCATGTAGACAGACAGTGGGCGAAGGCGGCCGGACTAGAGGCGTCGGAACAATCGATCTACTTAGTATCAACACTTGACTACAACCTTTTTAGTAACATAAACACAGAATATATAACATACAACCAGTGCCTCTACTAGAAGCAGATTCTCAAAACGATAACAAAGAGTATTAACCTGAATATTTAAGACTCAAACCGTACATGTGTTAAGGTACATGTATGCTGTGTAACAAACACTCGTGAACATTCCGAGTGATACCAAACTTGCCTACTTAAACATACTATTTCCATATGAAGATATGTATGGAATGATTGGAATGTAATATCTATTGAATGAGAGAGCAATTAATAATCAACATTGGAAAGCGTAAAAGATTACACGAGAGCCGACGAATTCCTTTGCAGCGCGCGTTCGGTTGCGGCGTTCATCAATAGCAGGACATTAACCAACTTCACCGCGGGACAGATGAGAAGCATCAATAACGACAAACCGATTGCCAAACAAAATTTACACCGCATTCAGATCACTAACTGTAAAAAGGCATCATTAAAATGACTAATCAAACGATCGACGCTCAGGAATCTAGTAAATGTTAATTATATGTCGGAATTTATTGAAATTATTCGAAATAAAATTAATTCTTGTTGTGATGTTTAGTAAAAGAGAGGTTTGGGTTGCTTTTGGAGAAGTGGAAGGCTCCCACGGACCGGTCGAGGTAAGTGGTCCATCAACCTCTGTGGTGCTTGGCGGTCGCCGATCGCTCTGCTGGCCGCTGCCGCCGCCGCCGGTGACTAGGCCCGCACCGTCAGCCCGTCAGACGCCCTTCACTACATGCGCACATTATACACTTCAAACCGCACAATCATTACGAAGTACGACAAACGTATATTTTTTTAATTGATGTACAAATGAGTATTTATTAATATTTAATTGCAAGGAATTATTGTCAACACACCTCTCAGGTCTTTTCAATGTTAGACATCCTAAAAACACGTAGGTACCTAAGTAGTAAAACAATAATTGAATGAACTGCTTGCTGAAATTACAGTCTCTCATCATACCAATACCACTGTATACTTTAATTTGAATATAAAGAGCCTTTCCAACATCTCCGAATTCACGCTAACCATCAGCTAATGATGGTTTGCTTCAGAGTGTGTCTGCAACTTTGCTAATTATAGTAAATTTTCATCGCAACTGTTCAGATGAGAGGTACAGAAATCAGCCCAAATCCAGTAAGGAGTGTTAAGAGTTAGATTATTATGATAAACTAAAACCGCCAAACTGCTCCCGAAAGAAAGACACGTTTAATGCAATGATCGCCAAAGATGATTTGATCAGAGGTTTTCAGGAACGCAGGGTACTTACCGACTCTCCATTTCAAGAAGCTTCAATTAAGCTCATCAATGTGATGTTACTTTATCTAAAGGGTTAATTTTTTCTACTCCTCATCAAGGTTTACAGAAAGCGACTCAGCAAAACTATACTATAGGATATGAATTAGAAATCTAAAAAGAATGATTGCTGCTGGCACTGTTTCATATCCTAGCCGACAATACACAAGAAATTACAACTCTAGAAATTTAAACTCGGCACTGTCATTGGACCATTATTAAATCCGAAGAAAAAAAAAACTTGGACAGACAAAGATCCACGATCCTAGGTGCCAAATACAAACACCAAGTAGAATCGCATTGCTTTTCACCAAGTTAACGGCAGAAAACGGACCACTTTCGAAGAGTTCCGTTTAAGTTATGGCTTCAAGCGAAATCGTTACTATGCATCAAACTTGAAGGCACACGCAGGAATGTGGCCGCAAAATGTTATGTTCTCTGACAATTGTACCGAACCAAGAGATAGTTTGATGTCGCTGATAACCAGTGAAGGTGAACCGGAAGTTGTTGTACTGCCGTCCTTTTTGATTAACAAAATTGCAGGCTCATCTAGGTACTAAACTAGTAACCTGTAATGGCTGTAACCTAAGTCTGAACGGTCTGGATGAAAAAGCGGCTACAGAGATGCTGCACGGGACCTGATATCAATATCCGGAAAAACATCATTAGATGGTGATGGTGGAGCTAGAAACGCCCAGAAAACTGTGTCGTTGCTTCTTGTCGAAGGAGCCAATAGAAGCTCAGATGCTGCCAAACGTGTGAAATGGACGACTACCACTAGTGCCTACTGGAAAGGTTTTCAAACAACGCACTGAAATTAAACATTTTTCCAACAAAAACGTTTGCATTTGTTTGAAAGAAGGTCGAACTGATCTCCGGCGACCATTACTTTCTAGAACACTTAGGGCTGATTTTTCCATCGCCAGATAACTTTAATTCGAGGAATAAAATTGACGTTTGACAGTTTTTGTATGAAACAACTGTCAAAATTTCAAAATTATTCCTCGAATAAAGTTAGGTATCAGATGATTGAAAAATCAGCCCTTTAGTACCTAATAACTTCGTTAAGTCGATACTTAGCATTACTTACCAAGTTTTCCTTGATTAACGATTAGATTTTTTACACGTTTTAGTGCAACTATAACGAAGTCAAGGTGCCTAATCGTAATACCTGGTAAAACAGTTTGTGTTAAACTAACCCTTTGGTGAAGTGCATCGAGATCGGCGTCGGCGCCGCTCGCGTCACGCGACCGCATTCCATGGCGCGGGCGCCTTCATTCATGTCGTGCTAGTAGGGCTGTCAGTAATCCAACTTGAATCCCGGGATTCCACCATGAACGGTTAAGTTTGATCTACTTAAAGGTATGCAGTTGCCTTGCGAGAAATTATCTTGTATAGTTAGCCATTGATTACATACCTAGAGCTTTTAGCAAACTTTAGTCAACATTGCTTGCAATTACTATGTTTGCCTTTTATTTACATTCAAGAACATTAATAACTTTACACTAGATTTCTATACGTGAAGCGGCCAAGAGATTAGAGAAAGTTGCACTTTTGGGTGAAAAAGCAGTTGTTTTGTAGTTACGATAAAAGCAATCAGGACCCGCAGTAAAAAAAGGTCGAAGTGTTAGTTTTGCACTTCGACCTTTTTTTACTGCCGGTCTTGATTGCCTAATAATATAATAAGAATAACTTGGAACTCAAAGGCTTCACAAATTAGCAGGGTTCAAAATACGACCACTGCAAATTCCGCGGGACTGGATTAGGCGCGGGACTGCAAGCCCTATGCACGAGCGAGAGGTCGCAACAAGACCTTTGGATGGAACGAGAAAGGCGACGTGCGCCATTACCCAGTATGGGAACGCAATTCGTAGACGCACGCGCACGTATTTGATGCCGGACTTGCTGCGTTCCATCTTGCGCCTGTTTCCCGGCATAGCCCTATCCCTGTCACTCACTAGGAGAATTTCCTTTCGGCGCAGTATCTACCGATGCGTCTGTTTGCATACTAGCGGTGTGATTTGATCGATCGCCGGTTTCCTGTGAGAAAAACAGGTTGTTTGTCAAGTCAGGTGGTGCGGTGCCTTACCGTTAATTCTTTGTGTGTGTCCGGACCGCACGCAATGCACCTAGTCTATATGGACTTGTCTACTAGTACGTTTTATAGGCAATGAAGTTTGTAACGTAAACAATAGTTGGCAGCCAAACAAAAGTTACCTTTATCTACATCATAGCTTACTTCTGTAATCGCGTTATTATTGTCTTAGTAAAGGACAATGAACAGAAAAGAGCAAATAAAATAGATTAGCATAACATGCAGGAATCATAGTCATAGCATCCAAAAAAGCACCAGTTGACATAAATCACCGCAACGAAAATAAATCTAGAGATTCATGGGAAATTGTAAGTGGCGTCAGGAATGTAGGTAAGTTGAAAGGTATACGTATACATAACACCGCCTGTTACAAAAAGGACCTGACGTGAAATTTTTTGCAGCTCCACGTATCTAGAAACATGAAACGTTTCACGAGCAATACAAGAATAGTATTGTCGCCCCGATACAGTTACGCTTAGTCACATCCGCCTATAAACATAGGTACACAATACAATAGCGAGAATTCTAAAAATAGGAGCAAAATGAACAATGAGACTTTCTTCTAAGAAGCTGTTTCGGTTTTGCGCCTCTCAAATCAATATTTTCAGATAAGTTAAAAAAGTCTTCAAAAGCTGCATGTTTAAAAACAAACAAACAGGTACCTTTTGTGCAGGAGTCGTGGCGTTTGAAACAAATCGAATATGATGATACTAAGCAAAAGTTAGTTTTAAAAAATCTCATAAAATCTGCTTGCACAATGGAGATGGGACTTCATAGCCGAGGATATTGAAAACTAATTGCAATCTCAAAGGAAGCATTAGACCCTGTTCGCTCTTTCGTGATTGTTTCAGCGCCTCTAAACAAATCCAGCCTTTGATTGATTTTCAATCTTGACAGTCGGTATTCAACCCCTCTTCTACAAGCACAGGGAAAGATAGATCTGAGAAAATCGAACTGAAGTGTCAACAGACCGATAGCCAGGTGGGACTTCAGGCAGACACTTGAAATACACAGCCACGGGCAATCCCCTGTCTCTCCTAATTTTGCTGTGCCAGACAGGGTCCATATTGATCATTTACTTTGTAATACCATATATGTATTACATATGGAATGCAATAAAGAATTGAGTATTGACAAATTAATAGCGAATATCAACAGTAACTGAATAAACTGAGGGTTTAACAAGCAGCTAGGCAGATCAGTAATAAAGGACCATGTGCGACAGTAATCATTACAGATTAGAACGAGTTAAATGCCGACCAAATTGTCTGTTGATTGCACTTTCAAGTATGCGACGGACAGTTTATTTTATATCTCAACCTGGATAGTTGCCAAAAATGTCACAATAAGGAGAAAAATGTAAACACAGCCGCATTCTAATTCAAAAATAAGGTCGTCTCGTCTCCCTGTCCGTGAACGAGACGACGATGTCTCGCCAAAACAAAACTCGAGTTACCTACGAGTGCAGGGATTATTTCTGTGCAGACTCATTTATAAATACTTTAATGCTCTCAGACGACAAGACTAATGCTCTACAATATATTGAAACCAGTGCATGCCGCGACACTATACTCACACATTTATTAAAAGCTTTCTTTCGTAAGTTTCAAAAAGTCGTAACGGAAATATATAGTAGTCTAGTCAGAGTGCTTATATAAAACGTCTGCTTTCGTGTTTACCTACATACAAAGCATGTGTGAGTCCTTTAGACAACCAAACATTAGCATTTAAACGATGACAATCGGATATGCACTATTTAGCTCTAGTCTTCAGTGATCCCAATATGCAAAACCTTTCATTCTTTTTGTAGTGTTTAGCATTAGCGTGAGGCTAAAACAATTCGGAACCTAATTTCGCAACATTCATGGGATGTTCGAGCCCTTTGTCGATCACATCACCTATGCAAACTAATATGATGTCATGACTGAGCAATATGCATAGGTATCTGAGAAGTAAGTAGTTACACAGATTATGTAGGTACGAGCGAAGGCGCCATGGCGGATTTCCTTCGGCGGTGCAGCATTCCTCGCGAGCCTCCGTCGTTAGTCAGCATCGCGTTTTACCGATAATCGCGCGAAGGTAATCGTTCGCATGTTGAACAGGTGAATTATGAATGGGACACGTCATTACACCCACGTGCGTGTCCGTGGGACCGCGGGCCCGCTGACAGGCGCCACCGACACCACTTGCCTACACCTTTGCCATCAATATTTGATAAACCTTAACAAATATTATTTAAATAGGGTAATAAATAGTTCTTTAAAAGGTCTTCAGTACCTACATGCAAGGTTAAATACCACAAGTTTAATAAATATGCAACCTTTAGTTCACGTCAGTAGTCTGAACTTTGAACTATCACAAGCTTACAATTGAACGCGACACAACTTTAATTTGTCATCGACTGCAATAACTTCTGTTTAAACTTTGACTATGAATTTTGTATAAAAGTTCAATGATGTAAATACATGTTACCGCAGTAAATTAGTAAAAGCAAAATATTTTCCTTTCACTCCTACTTAGTATTTAGGTCATCTACTGTTTAAGGCGAGACGCCGAACCAGTGCAGTTATAGCATATTGATGACAAGGTGTATATAATGTGCGAACTGAGTCATCCATTCATATCACCAAAGAAGGTGGCAACATCATTTCGGAATGTATAGGTAGATTTACTCACCAATAAGTCTTAATAATCGCACAACTTATTCATGCTATACTTGGAAAAATTGTGCATATGAAGAGAACCGGTCCGAGATGGTAAACAATCATGAGTCATGGATATCTGCAGTCAATAATTACTTATTCATATAATAAAAATAGTTACGGATTTTCCTGTTACAGTCGCTGTACTCGAGTGCAGCAGGAGAACATCGGTGCTGCATTTAGTTGCGTCGTGACTTATTGATTTGGTTCTGTTTGGCTTGCCCGGGAGGTGCAGCCTTTTTGTTTTTATTGTGAATGGTTGGATAACATAACAGGAGTGTAGATATAAAAATAAATGAGTTGTTTGCTAACGTCATGTCTGAAGTGCAACAGTATAAATTGTTTGTTACCGGTGTGTTTAATAGGCAATTAGACTGTGGTGTGACGCACATAACGCATGCGCGTGCGTGCCTGACGTGTGGCGCACCGCTCCGCGCACCCGCCAAACACTAATTGATTCAGTTAAACAATGCCGTGTAAGAAACTGCAATGAATTTATGTAACTCATGATCAAGTGCACATGCTCGCTTCAGCACCTAAGTAAATAACAGTTGGCAGAATAAAAATACATTTTGCACATCTGTACCTACCTATGCATGCAGCATAATATTGGTTTTACAAAAGGAAAGATCTTGTTCCGTAGGTTTTAGTTAAGTTCTGGAACATATGTTCAAAAATTAAACAAGACTTTTGGAAGGCTTGGTCAAGGGACTATCTAACACAGTTACAAAACAGGCCCAAGTGGCATCAAACACATCCCAATTTAAATATAGGGGATTTAGTCATTGTGAAACAAGATAATGTGCCTCCATTATCATGGCCTATGGCCAGAATTGTAAAAATTTACACCGGCCCTGATAATAAAGTCAGGGTAGCTGATTGTAAAATTGGTAATAAAATCTACACTCGCTCTTTAAGAAAAATTTGTCCATTGCCTTTATAAATAGAAGATAAATACTTAGTTTATTAATTAAGTTCACATTTCATTGCTTAGACTATAAGTAAAGTAACTTGCCGGCCCCAACTATGTTATAGTAAATTTAACATAAATATAAACTTATTTTATTTGTCATTTTAGTTTAATGGTACCTAATCAATAACAAAGTCGTTATTAACTTGTATTTATATTTGACATTTTTTAATGGCTAGCAACATTTTTTCTCTCTCTGCATCCATGCTCAACCGGCAAGTCCATTTTTTGTACCTTTGATAATTTAACTATTAATTCAACAATATTTTATACGCATGCGTTTTTCTTATACATGCGAAAGTGCTTTAAAGCTACTGCTAGTCAAGTTTAATTTCGTTTTCTCCTATCCTCCATTCCAAGATGTCCACAATAAGCACTAGTGCAACGACTAAACGTTTAAAACAAAAACAAAACTACCCGCGGTCGGTGATTGAGTGAGCAGTTTTAGTCGAGGAGCCGAATGTCCGGCGCGCGCGGCGGGCAGGAAATCGTAAAAGCTCATATAGAGCATCAGCGGCGCGGGCGCTTCTTCCGGTAAGGCGCTTTCCGACGTCTCGCGCGCACACTTCCGCCTTCTATCGTACACTTTACGATTGAGGCCAGCGTTTACTGAACTCCTCTATTTCGGGATAACATGAGAATAATGAGTAACTTTAGCATGAGTAGCTTCCACTGTTTAAGTTGTTGGCGTAAAATATTCATAATTCAGCTGAAGTAAGAAAAGAACAATAAGACAAGGACGATGACATAAAAAGGGAAATTAAGAGGTTTTTATTCGATAAAGTTGTACTTATTGACGTTGCATATCTACGACACTGTCTGTGTGATGCCGGACTTAAAGAATAGTACCACCCCATACTAAGGCCACTAAGGTTCGTACCGGAGAATGGGCAGCAGCGTTCTCTATGCATTCCACGACCATACTATACTGCGATCGCCAACCCGCCTGCCAAGCGTGGCGATTATGGCAAACCTCCCCTCGTGGGGGAGGCCTATGTCCAGCAATGGACGTCTTTCGGCTGAAATGATGATGATGATATCTACGATAAGTGCGTGCATTATCTACGACTACGACTGCTCCGTTGTTTCGGGACGTGTTACAGATCACAATTTCACGGTGAATTCTTGGCGCAGCCATAAAGAGCGCCAATTTAACAAGACGAAATATTTTTACTGCAAGTCGAAACTAACCGCGAGACCGATCAATATAATTCTAATAGCTGATGCCTGTGATTCTACGGTAGGTTACTTTAACTATCCGTTCAGGATCTAAATGATGCGAAAAGAATTTAAATCGATGGAATGTAGGTATTAAGTTTATACATATCCTAGATTTGCACGCTATCTTCATAGACGAAATAAATATTCAAAATGCACACTTTATTGTAACTCAGACTAACCGAAGTCACCTTTCTCGAAAGCACATTTCAAACAAAGCAAAAAAAAATGTCAATACGTACAGGCGAACAGTGTTTTAGAAAGTATCGCGTTAGTAAAGAATTCGTTATGAAATAGTATGAAAAGTTATTGTTTGTGGCGGCAAAGAAAAAATTAAAAAGCAAACAGTTGCGCATTCCATTGGCTAGTGCACGTGGTACATTCCAATGGGGTCATGCACCACACGGTGCGCGCGTGCGTAAAACAAGTGCAACGTTCTCAACGAGTCCGGCCCTGTCGCCCTCGTGCAACGGCCGACAAATCCGGCCCTGCCTTCGCACATTTTACCGAAACGAGCCGCGCCGAGCGACGAAAGCGACGTCTCTATATCAAATCACATCACTATTATCCCACTAAATACTAAATGCGAAAGTTTGAATAATACTACTATACCACGCCGCTGTGTCTCGCGTTCTCGACAGATTTGAATGGAATTTCAAACCGAGGTTTAATGCGTGTTGAATTATGAATGATAGAAGGTACCTTTGGACTTGCAGACTGAGTATTTTTTTATCACGAGAACAAAATCGCGGGCCATAGCAGCTAGTCTCATAATAAAATACTTATACGTCCGTCAATCTAGGTGTGCAGCTAACACTCAATAAATAGGTGTCATTCCGTAATCCGTTACATTTGCATATTGACTCCCACACGCAAAAGCTCAACTTTTTGCGGCTACAGTGCAGACGGTAATGACTAAGAATAACAAATAATTCAAACAATGCGATGATTTAAGAGTGCCAAAATGCTCCTTTTAATCAATATTATAAACTTAAAATAATTATATAATTTAATCGAATTTTTCACATATTTACTGTTTATACAACATTATTTTGAGTCTAAGCGAAACCCGAAACACGTGTCTAGTATTTTTATGTAAAGAATCTATGTACAAAATTTCAAAACTGTATCATGAAAAATCACAACGTTATAAGCTTGTTAAGTTACCTGTTTGTCCGTACAAAACATGCTCACCCGCGCCGCTCGCGCCGCGCCCTCTTGCGCTCATTGATAATAATACCTAGGTACCTAACCGTTCGGCGCGGAAATTGGATAACCTACTTAGTGTCGCTCGGTGTCCAACTTTTAACCTTTTTTAGGTGCCTACGTGCAGATAGCCTTACTCGCGCAGGATATAGCATGATCAACGTATAATGATCCTACTGCTGGGACGCAGGCCTCCTCTCGGTGAGAGGAAGTAGGCCGTAATACACCACGGGGGCCCAGTGCCTATGTCACATGTCTTGGTTCTAGGACAGGTATCCTTGCGAAACGAAAATCCATACTAGTTTATAAATGCGAAAGTATGTATGTCTGTATGTTACCGCTTCACGCTTAACCCGCTGAACGGATTCAGATGAAATTTCAGATGAAATTTGGTATAGAGATAATTTGAGTCCGGGAAAGAACATAGGATACATTTTATCCCGATATTCCCTCGGGATCGAAACTTATCCGGGTGTAACCGCGGGGCGCAGCTAGTATTACAAATGCGAAAGTGTGTCTATCTGTCTGTCTGTTACCTCTTCACGCTTAACCCGCTGAACCGATTTAGATGAAATTTGGTATAGACATAGTTTGAGTCCCGGGATAGGACAGGATAGTTTTTATCCCGATATTCCCACAGGATCGAAAATTACGCGGGTGAAACCGCGGGGCGCTACTAGTGTTTACATAAAGCAAAACGCCTGTCCGGGATCGAAACTACGACCTATAACTCGTACGTCGCGTCCGTTACCACTGGGCCAGCACTGCTCTCGGGCAGAATATATTCAGTTAATTGTAACAGGGGAAAGTTAAGGCGTAAGCGCCAGGGTAGCCCGCGAAATTCTTTTTTTTTTTAAGTTTTTTGCAGTTTGCTGGTCAGTATCAAGTTGTACGTTGATTAAAATATGATTCGCGGCCGTAACAAATATGTATTTACAGAATTATAATCATTAAAATCATCAACACAACTCTCTAAGACCAAGTACCTAATCCCCAAGAATGACTAATTCATGAAATCTTGACATTTGGGGATTATACTAACTTAACAAGTTGTATTACTGATTGTAATGATTATAATTCTGTAAATACATATTTGTTACGACCGCGAATCATATTTTAATCAACGTACAACTTAATACTGACCAGCAAATTGCAAAAAAACGTAAGAAAATTTGAATTTCGTGGGCTACATTAGCGCTTCCCCTTTAAACGAAGAATGGAAGGATCAAACTATCTCTGATCCATCCGTGATAAGAGAAGCAGACTAAAGCTGAGTCAAATCTAAATACTTGCACGGCTGAAATGTCGAATATAGTCCCATGGATCTTAAGAACTTATGTTAGCTACCTATATTCTTGCAAATAAATATATCATTTATTCATTCAATTATTTGAAAGCGTGTTTAGTTTTTTAGGGTTCCGTACCCATAGGGTAAAAACGCGACCCTATTACTAAGACTCCACTGTCCGTCTGTCTGTCACCAGGCTGTATCTCATAAACCGTGACAGTTGGCTGCCATACAACAAACGTGTTTTTTTCGGAACTTTTGCCTTATGGTGCGGAACCTTTCGTGTGCGAGTCCGACTCGCACTTGGCCAGTTTTTTAAGCTTTCGGGAGGTAATTTAAAATTTTAGCATATTTTTCAAACTTAAACTTTTCGCGGTTGAAGTAGGTACCTAAATGTTTTCTTTAGGAGTGTATTGACAAATAAGGATAACATGGCTAAATGAAACATCATTGCACTACCTCGGAAATATCCACTATTAAAGTTTCTGCGACAACTCATGCTAGTCCCATGCATAACGAGTATAAGGCTTGAAACTGCGTTAAGCGGGCGCCCGCGCGGTTTCATACAAAAGTGCTCCGTCGCGGGGACCCGCGCGGGCGTCCGTCACGGGGAGGCGCGCCCCGCACCCACGCAACGGGGCTAAAAAACGGGGTTAAAATTGAACTAGCGACACTGCGTAAATAAAATAATCCGGTCTCCGCGACGGGTACCCGCTACGAGGACCGTCGCGTTCCAACGGAGCCCACCCGCGTGTCCACGCGCACAGACACGCGACGGTTGCCCGTCGCGGGCGCCCGCTTAACGCAGTTTCAGGCCTAAGATAAAAGCTCTACTAAGACCACCCTAGTTTCGTAACACACTCTCAATCACGATCTGAACCATTTTGAAGGATTTATCATCCATTGCTTCAGATGTTCGAAAAATTTGTCTGCTCAATAACGTAAATATCGCAATGAATGTTGTTGAATTGTCAAAATGAAAGCCTGTTAGCGTGTTACCCAATTACCCCGCAGAGACCAGTAGAATTATAGTTAACTAGACAAATTGATAAGATGGCGTATTTGATGATGTTAATACATCTGAAAAGAAAGAATACATGAAATAGATCTCATCAACTGAGTAACTTAACAGTGAGAGCAATGGTGGCCAAGTGGTAACGGCCGCGACTTACGAGTTGTAGGTCGTAGGTTCGAACCCAGACAGGCGCTTTACTTTGTGTAAAATAATTCATCACCACTGCTCTCAAAACGGTGAAGGAAAACATCGTGAGGAAACGGCCGGCATGTCTTAGAACCAAAAATTCGAAGACATGTGACATCTGCCATCCCGCACTGGGCCCGCGTGGTGGATTACGGCCCACTCCCTCTCACCGAGAGGAGGCCTGTATCCCAGCAGTGGGAACGTTATAGGCTGATTATGGAGTAACTTAATGGGGAAGCGACAAGGCAGCCCACGAATTTAAAAGTATCTTACGTTTTTTGTAATTTGCAAGTCAGTGTCAGGTTGTATGTTGAACAAAATATGATTAAGACCGTATCAAGTATGTATTTACAGTATTATTATCATTAAATTCATCAATACAACCCTCAAGTTCATATAACCTATTGATTGATATTTCAATGAAATAGTCATTCAATAGGGTTCCCCCTTAAGTGTGTTGACTATCAGATCGAACTAGATTATCCACAGACAATTAAAGGCGGCGTCTTTAAGAGTGCGCGAACTTCAGGAAATGTAATCGGCCAGTAGGACGTGTCTGAAATGGTATTCACGATATGAAAGAACCAAGCTTTTTACACCAGCCGGTCGATTCTGTAAAAATCTCACCGTGAAAACTTAGGTGAAGTGAGTTTGTTTCAAATGTTTTTGCTAGGAAATGACACTACCGACAGCTCACTCCACGCTCACTTCACCTAAGTTTTCACGGCGAGATTTTTACAGAATAGCACCGCTGTACCCATTTCCTCCTTCTTCGATCGCATCACATCTAAATCTGAATGTACATACGCATCCACAACATGACTGATGCCGTTGATGCGACCGCTAATATCTTGTGAAGACCTGTCATAACAATATCTACATATACTAGTGGTACGTAATATACCGATCCTTTGAAAGATATTTATACTAATAATAAAGCTGAAGAGTCTGTTTGCGCTCTGGAACCCTCAAGCGGATTTGCAAAATTATTTTTGCATTTGTTAGCCCAGTTCTTGAGAAAGGCTATAGGCTATTAACATCACGCGTCCTAAAGGGTCCTACCCTTAGGTGCCGAGAAAAACGAAAGAAAAGGCAGAAAGAACGCTAAGCGACAATGATCTGATAGCGCGGGGTAACAAGAAATTTTACGCGAAGTCGCGTTCGGAAGATAGTGCCAAATAAGATTTCAAAAAGCTTGTAATATGAATGATTTAGAGTTCATTGAATAATGTAAAGTTATTCCCATAGGACCGCAGACTTGCTAAGAAGCGTTGCGATGTAACACAATCTGCAAAACCATCAAAGCTCATTGACATGTCAACAGTAGAATGCGGGTTGCTGTAGTTTAGAAAACCACATTTGTGATAACTGATTACCATAAACTCACTGAAATTCATAAAACCAGAGAGAAAAATTCGTGAAACAAATATCGAATACCTACTAGAGAACTTAAAGATCACTTGGGTATAACTTTTGGAGACGAGCCCTACTGCATCTTTCACGATTTTTCAAAGACGGACCTTGAAATCCAATTCAGGGTTCAATATTAGAGGTACCCACCTACTTTATGTGATATGTAAGTGCTTAGATAGCATTGGGTATAAGGAAAGCGGCACTCGGCAGAAGCTGGGACGTGAGCACAGGGCGGTAGGTCGGAGGCTTCGCAGGAATGCGGCCGCCCCCCCGCGCCACCCCCCTGCGCGCCCGCTGCGCCAAACATTATTTATGGACTTTGTAAACTTTAATCACAACTTTCAGATTCCTTTCAAAGTTATAGAAAAGCTCTCTTTTATGACACGCGATGGCAGGAGGCACGTACTGGTACCTAATTCTAATTTAATTTATTCGCAATTTCAGGACTATTTTTGGGTTTCTCTTCAGCCTGCAGACATAAATCGAGGCGTCAAAATTTCGTCAGGACCAGACAAAGGCTGACTTACCCTTTGTCTGGACCTGAAGAAATATTTCAGCTATTCAGTCGGATTATAAGATTGAAAATCTCCATTGATTTCCATCTACTGGCCAACACAAGTATGTCGTTTATTAAAACAAGAATGTTAATCGCCGAGAGGTAAAAATTAAAATAAACCATAATCAGATATGATGCGTGTTAAGGCGTTTTCTGGCAAGGAGGAGGTAATATAAAATCGACAAAACGGCTCTGCATCCATGGAAGGAGCGAACGCCGACACATTCCCGAGGCTTGAATCGTAAATTACGGCAGCGCGAGCGGCGCCGGCGCCGGGAGGAGAGCGCTTGTTACGATATTTGAACAAATTCCCGGCGGTGTTAATCTGCATAATAACAGCGGCGGATACAAAGCGGTTGCCGACTCCCATTATGCGCGGGCGCCACCCCCTCCCGCGCGCCGCGCCCTCCGCGCTCCTCCAGGCACACTGCGCCCGAATACCTATACGTGATTACCCACACCAACTACGGTGTTAAATCCACCGCCTTATCGCTTGCCATCGTAATGAACGACCGCTCCGAGTTTTCATACGGATTATTTATGAAAAATATGAAGTGATGGATAACGTATAATTTTTAAAATCGGAGCATGAGTAGTGTTTTAATATACGCGGACCGAATTGTTGTTCCGGTGGTTAATAATAATTATTATACTGACATTACCATTCACCTAGATCTAATTGGTTGGGTTAACTTTTTTCTGCTTTTGTCATACTTTAATGGAACATAATTATATTGATAATGTTTACTGTATAAGTTTATGACTGAGACTTGGCAAAAGCTAACTATTCAAGTCCTAGTCGAATGCAATTAAAGAAAAGAGAACAGAAGAAAGTTTATTGACGTTGCAAATTTATGCAGGGCTCTTTGAGCTACAAAAATAATTAAACAAACGTTAGCTCGTTAAAGAAGGTGCAATTATGAGTGTAATAAGCGGGAGGGCGATCTGCATAACAAGCGGGAACAAAGGAAACGCCGAGTGCTATCTCGTAGCCTCGTTACCTGCCATTACGCGGACGGCCCGGCTGCACCGAGCGAACCTACCCGCTGCGCCCGCTCTCACAAAACGCAATCGCGAAATCTACAGTTTAATATCAATGTTCATTCTTTTGCATTTTTGCGTGTTTTAATTAGGTCATGTTTTGACTTGTTTTCTAAGTTATATATTTTTTTTATGATGTTGAGTGACTACAGGTTTTTTCTACGAAGTCGAGATATAATTCAAATTCTGCATTGCAACATTATATAGTCGAGGTGTAAATCATGATAGCTAGATCCGTGTGACTGGGAGGTCTGTGATTCAACATTTTAATAGGTACCTAACTTGTAAATAGATATCTACTGAATCACATTATGTGGTTATAGTTTTATTGGTACTACGTGTTATTGTGATGATGAAGACGTCTCGCCAAGATAGTAACAGAGCTCGCAATAGACAAAACAACGGTGAATTTCGAAAACATTCTGGGAAACTGTAACAAATGAGAATAGTTGGAATCTTTCGAAAAGATCGGTAACGGCGTCGCGTACATTAGTGAGAGGTGCCAATATTTAACAGTTATGAATATGCTCGGGAGGCACCCACGCGTCAGTATAGACGACGCGACAAATCGCCAAGGTTGACTTCAATGATACGGCGCGCGCCGGCGGATTTTTCAGTGAAATAGTTTCATCGGGCGGTTTCGGCGGCGGTGACGGCAACGTCTGCGCCGGCGCGCCGGTCGATGCCCCCGCGGCCACGCGATTTGGCTCCACTCGACGCAACTACAAATGAAACGACGTTGCCAATACAGTCGCTTTGCGACTCTTTGCCGCACTCAAACTGCCTTCACCGATAAGCCACAGCCGCAACACCTTCTCGACACGTATCGCCGACTCCATCTCCTTGCTCTCCGGACTGTAGGCAGCTAGCCACCTCCAGACACCAGCCAGCTCACTCGTGAACAAAAACGAAAGTAAAAATCGCATTTCTAAACGGTCATCAAACATATTTCACAAAAAGCAGTCTCGACGTTAGACGAAACAAAAGCACTAAACGTTTCATAATGAATTGGCAAAATGAACTCTAATCTATATCGCAATCCCCTTGCCAAAAGGCAAGTAGGCGTGTGACGACTCATGCCAAACATTCGATGAGACGAGACGAGACAATAATTTCGTTTAAGAAAAGCAGCGTCGAGAATTATTCTCGACGCTGCTTTTCTTAAACGAAATTATACGTTTATTTATAGTTTGTGAAAACTAAAAACGGAACGGTGACAAACATGACTAATGTAAGCACCCATCGGACGGGATACTTAATATGTTATAAATATCGATATAAATGAGAGTCAAGTTGGCGCAAGCGGCTATTGTTAACCTCGGCTAGCGGGTCCGATGCAAAAGCCATAGTGCAGCCGTAGACGGCTAGCTGCATCCCGCTCGCGCCCGCAACTTATCAATGAAATGCCTGCGCAGCCGCCGCCGCAACGGTGCCTCGCGTTCCTTCTTCTGACGTAACAAAATGGCGGACAACAAATTTACGTAGGTAGGTACTTATCCTATTTAAGTATTTATAGAAAATTTGCTAGCAGAATTAACAATGCTCACAATATTATACGCCATTAAATAAACATAATTCCCGAGAAGAACTGAATTTGAAGTGTCATGACTACGAAATTACGTTCGAAAGAACAGTTACACAACACAATAGATTTTTAAGAAACGATGATGTACAAACATTGTGCACCTTTATACTGGATATAGGAATGATATAAAACTTCTGAGTATTTGTGTCAACTAGCCACAATCGAAATGAGGGATAAAATTTCTTAATTGTAACTTTCGACCTGTTATCGAAATTAGCGTAATCTCTGTTTAATATTATCAGTCTATGTTATTTGCTACTGGTGGCGCCATCTATGATCATTTCGTGAAAAGTGTTTAGTGATCTGCGACTATTGATCACACACACACTCATAAAAACGAAACAAGAGTTAGGAGTAACCATAGATCCCGCTAGAGGGCAGTAATCTAAGTCCGCGCTTGGTTGTGTAAGCTCTTTCGTTCGAAGATACCACTAAGCTTTGTAGCTAGATGGCGCTGTTAATAAGTACCGCAAATGACCTCGAATTTTAGAATACCTAAAATATGTCAAATTGAAAGGTATTGAATACTTTTTGCTCGTTGTGTCTAGTTTAATGAATTACATCATAGGAGGCGACTAACCTGGCAGAGTGGAAGGACGCCTCGGCGGATGAGCCAGCGGCGGCGAACGACACGCCAACGGCGAGCCCCTCAGGGATATTGTGCACGGTGATCGCGACCACGAGGAGCATTATACGCTTCCACTGTGACGCCCGCGCCTCCATCGACCTCGTCACGCTGTCACGGCGGTCACCTTCGCCATTCTCACCAACTTTCTGAAATTAACAATAATATTGTTATGATAACAAGACAAAACAAAAAACACCCTACATAAATATTCCATACAATTTTGTTTCGTACATTTTTATTTTATACTAGCTGTGCCCCGAGGTTTCACACGCATAGGTGTCGATTCCGTGGTAATATCGGGATAAAAAGTAGCCTATATGTTATTCCAGGGTGTCAGCTACCTCCATACAACATTTTATCAAAATTGGTCCAGCCGTTTGAACGTGAAAAAGTAACAAACATATAAACACCCTCACACACTCACAAACTTTCTCCTTTATAATATTAGTGTGATGATGCTCGACCATAGTAATTATGCAATTTTCCAACGTGATTCGGTTATCAATTATTATTATTTATATACACTTATTGTACCTACTTCTGATGAAAATAGTAAAGCACGAAAATTCAATTATTCAGTATTAATTGAATTTTTGTGCGGTAGGCGGTCTTATCACAAAAGATTATCGGCTTTCGACAACTTTTGGATGGATATTATTCATATTATATGACGCTTGTAGGACGAGGGACTTGTAGCTAAGTAATAACAGCCGCACGGTTTGATCGATGGGTGGGTGACCATCTTTACATACCAAGCCCGAAAGTCTGACAACCAGTCTTGTCAAGGGGTATCGTATTACCCAAGAAATGGGTTTTGGAGGTCAGATAGGCGGCCTCTCCATGTAAAATACTGGTATTCAGCTCCATCCGGTCAGACTGGAAGCCGACGCCAACATAGTTGGGAAAAGGCTAGGCAGATGATTATTATTCATGTATGACGAGATATTACTACCACACGGTTTGTTACAGCCTGACTACTTTCCTACTCTATTAATCATATATAACAAACTAACAAAAGATTTTAACACTTATTTTGATTGATACCAAAACAATACACACACACACATACGCTTATACACACAGTACTCACATAATATTTGACAAGAGATTTACATAATATTGAATATCACATACTTAAGGGGAGAGTGGATTTATTAAAAATGATGTACTTGTAGTAGTTGCCGATCACTAACGTGCATCAAGTGACTTTAAAGTCATTGACATAAGGTTTAAATTGCAATAACTGACGCGCTTTTCAAACGTAACCAACCACTATAGTTATTTATTGAAAACCATGCGGGCAACGACGACGGGCAACAATTGATTATGTATTGTGTCTGCTACCTACATGAAATGAAATGTTTACTTCGGTAAGTATAGGTAGATCTTCTAAGCCACTTCTACAAGTCCGGAAATTTTGACAATATTTCAAAACTAGATGGCGCTGTCGATCCGTAGCTGACTGACCCTGAGAAGAAATACCGAAACAAACTCAGAGGTCATCGTATCTTTTAAAGTCCACACATTGTAATCGAACAATGCAGGACCATGTCTGGAAGGACCTTTTAAGGACCAGTTATTGCAACTTTCAGTTGACCTGGCCCGACAATCAAGTGTAGCTCAACCATATTTTAGAGAGCTCAACGACCCCTCACTCGTCGTTACCAAATCTGCAGGACATTTGAGTAGGCCACATAATAAGAACTGAGAACCACCCGACAGTTATATTCTATATAGCCTACGTGGTACTCACATTCACAGCCAGTTTTTGCTTTCTTTAACTAAGTATCAATTTAAATACATTGCCAATTTTAATTATAAAACATTTAGTTTAAAAATGGTTTTTTGCTTTTATAACTAAACTAAATGTATTTGTATTTTAAGCACCAAGAATTTCAAATAATAAAACACCCTGAACAATTATTATGGTCCGTTAAATAGGTAGGTACTTAACCATTTTTTTCTAAATAAGTACACCAAAATACCATCATTTATCCAAAAGTAACATTTCAGTTTTGAGCAAAATATTTGTTCAAAACTGCAGCAGATAACATAACAATGCAGTACAATGTAATTTTGAACAAATATTTTGCTCAATAACTGAGATTAAAAAAACTGAAGTTTTAGTCGACTTTTGTTGCTGACTGTCCTAAACCGAGCAGGCAGCATTCTTTTAATATCTTTTAAAATCGATTGGGCATTCTGAAGGGCCAATTAATTGGCCAAACCAGTTTTAATAAATTTTGTTCGGATATTTATTATCATGTACGGTAATGACTTTTGAGTTTTTTATCTTCGTGCCTATTAAAAGAATAGATTAGACCTTGCCATCTGATGGTTTCCGTACTAATTGGTGAGATTAGCGCAACTACAAGGTGTAAAAGTAAGACAACATCATCTGCCTAGCCTTTCCCCAACTAGGTTGGGGTCGCCTTCCAGTCTAACCGGATGCAGCTGAATACCAGTATTTTACAAGGAGCGACTGCCTATCTGACCTCCACAACCCAGTTACTGGGTAATACGATACCCCTTAGTAAAACTGGTTGTCAAACTTTCGGGCTTCTGACTACCCATAACGACTGTCAAAGATCCACGAATGACAGCCGGGACGTTGCTTAACGTGCTTTCCGAGGCACCGAGAGGTCACGGTGTGTAAAGATGGTCACCCATCCACAGACCAACCGCGGCAAGCGTAGCTTAACCTGACCGATCGACCTGTGCGGCTGTTATTAATAAATTAAATTTAATTATGACGACACCAATAAGGAAAAAGCAACTAAATGGTAGAAAATTTCCGATTAACTTTTACTAAGACAAGGTCTTAAGCAGTGTCAACGCACTGCAAAATAAATACAATTTGGGGTTATTATGAGCCGATTAAGGAAAACGAATGTGTTTTTAACTTGTTTTGAACATACCTCCATAATTCATTAATCACGAAGTATTCGACTTTAGTAAACATATCGAACTGCTTTTTAAGTTTTTAGCATCAGTGGTCGTGGTTATTATTAATCCTTTTAATGAAAAAAAAAGATAAATAAACCGTGTCATACGTAAAAAGGTTAAGGTGAATGCAGTGATCTAAAACATAAAACCAGTTTGTTGCATAGTGGTTTAGGAAGAACACTGATCGCGTTTAATATTTTCTAACATTATTTTACTAATAATGCTGTGAACCTTTAACAAAAGGAAATTCGATTTCTAGGAATTTCTCCTGTATTGTGGATGCATTAACAAACATTTAAAGTGACATACACAAACAGCCATACCCGGAACAACTATTTGTAGGTCATACAAATATTTGTTCCGTGCGGGAATCGAACCCGCGACACGCAGCGCATCAGTCAACCACTTAACCACTGCGCCAACCGTGCCGTCAACAAGTGGCGGGCTATGTCCAGCAGCGGACATATTTCGGCTGAAATGATGATGGATGATGAGAGGAGATGAAATCGATTACCAATCGCTAATTGTCAATTAACCTTTTGACGAAATCAAAAACGTGCCCTCGGCGTCAAAGTCTGTCATGCAGATGAACCGTGGCGTGCTGGGCACATCTTGGTTTTTCATCTCATCTATACATAACTGTGGCGGTCAAATGGTTAAGGGCGTAAGAAAGGCATAGCCGGCGGTTGCACGGAATACATCTTGTCACCGCATCGTCCAGCCAAATCCATGCGAGTTTCACAGCGTGACACACATGCGTGACATAAAAAAGTTTCCCTGCGAATTCTTTTGATTCCGTATTCTAAGAGTCTCCATGTTTTGCATAATGCAAACTTGGAAAGCAGATGCTTAAATAATCATAAAAATTTTACTGCATTAAAATAAATTGCCTTTACGAGTGACGATATAGGTTATGGTACTTCCTTCTGGTGCAACCTGAGCAGACAGACACTAATCCTGTAAGTACTAATAAAAAAAGCGTTTTTTTTTTTGTTTATTTGAACGCACTATTCTCTAGAACGACCAGTCCGATTTAAAAAATCTATTGTATTTGATAGACCAATTCTTGAGGAAGGCGATACCTAGGCTATAACATCACGTTAGTAGTAGTTAGAGCAAAAAGAAAAAATAAGTCTGAAAGACCGCTTAGCGAAAACGGAGTAAAAGCGCGGGCAGGCGATGCGATGCAACGTAGCAAGAAATTTCACGCGGACGAAGTCGCGGGCAGAAGCTATTATTATACAGGGTTATTTGTAAAACACCAAAAACCTCATTGTACACATCATTATGAACAATTTTTACTATGGGACCAAATCTGAACACGCGAAAAAAAAATCAGCTGTTCCCTACATTTATGTTCGCATAACTCGTCAAAATGTAGGGAACAGCTGATTTTTTTTTCGCGATTTCTGTTTTATCCCATAGTAAATGTTGTTCATAATGATGAGTACAATGGCCTCTTAAGAGGTTTTTGGTGTTTTACAAATAACCCTGTATAAATGCGAAAGTAACTTTTTTTTTGTCTCTGTCTGTTACCTTTTCACGTCTCACCGGCAGAACGGATTAGTATGCAATACTTTTTATCCGCCTCGGTCTGTGTGGTGCCGGACTTAAAGAATACCACCACCCCTTACTTCCCGTGGGTGTCGTAAAAGGCGACTAAAGGGCGTACCGGAGAATGGGCAGCAGCGTTCTCCACCACCATACCATACTGCGATCGCCAACCCGCCTGCCAAGCGTGGCGACTATGGCAAACCCCCCCTTTTGGGGGAGGCCTATGTCCAGGAGTGGACGTCTTTCGGCTGAAGTGATGTGTGTGACTTTTTATCCCGGTAATACGTTCCGTGGTCGAAGACGTAAGCAAAAGCTAGTATTATTATGTTTAACACGTCTGTCGCAACACCTAGCGCCATGGCGTTACGTTTGCCGATTCACGTTACGATTTTCCCATGATGACTGGTAGAAGCTGGATGAGAGTAGTCGAGGATTGAGATTAATACCGTGGGAAGGAGAGGCACAACGCTCTCTATGTCCAGAAGACCATCTCCATGGCCTGCTTATAGGCTGATGACAATTATAATGTGGGTACTGGTGTAGGAAGTATAGAAGTCTTCTTACCCCATCGGGGAATGAAGGAACGTGTGATGTTGTGCTAATGTGTAGTATTATGCAAGTGGAACTAGGCTGGCCACATCTGTCGCATGTCGGAGGAGCAATGCGCGAAAGCCACCACTCAGTGGATCTCAAATAGCAGGAAACGACTACGCAGCAGGCCCAGAAAGAGACGGGCGAGCGAAGATGGCGGGTAGAGCTAGATTCCTTATTAAAAGAGCCCGCAATAGCACTAGTCCGAGAAAAGTAGAAACAGGCAAGGGAGGCCTTTGCCCTGCAGTGGGACGGCAAAGAATTATAATAATAACTAGCAGCGCCCCGCGGTTTCACCCGCATAAGTGTCGATCTTTTTTTATTTTATTTGAAATGGGTTTGCTCTTGACTAGTCTAGATCAGAGGTGACAGAGACAACGTCGACGATGGAGTGAGCTTACCCAGAAGAAGCCTGTTCACTCTTACTTTAAAGAGATTCGGGTTGTATGACTTGTATGCGCTCGGAAACACAGACGCAGGTAGAGAGTTCCACTCTTTCGATCCCGTGGGAATATCGTGATAAAAAGTATCCTGTGTTAATCCTGGTTATAAACTATCTGTGTGCCAAATTTCATCCAAATCCGTTTAGCCGTTTGTGCATCAAGAAGTAATACAAACAGTCACAAATTTTCGCCTTTATAATATTAGTGTGATAATTATGCAAGTAACGGACCAGTGAGTGGTGTGAATGATGATGTCCCCTGCGCCGCTGTGCCGTGTGCTGATTGCTGATGCAGTCGGCGAAGTCACCCGGCTGCTGCGGGTCCATGGTCACCACACTGGTGTTGTTGGAGGGCCGCCGGTTCAGCGCAGTCATCATCTCCAAGTCTTCTAGCTTCTCCTTTGAGTCTTTACTCTTTGTTATAGCTGTAATTTATAAAATGGTTCGTTAGATTTTTGGTTGTCGTAAGCGCGACTGCGAACGCCGCCGCCGGTGCGAACCCAGATTTTGGTAGAGTTTATTCAGTATTTCCAATGGGAATTTCTCGTTAACAGATTTCTTGTCCCCTATTTAGTTCTCAGACACACGACCAACACGCGTCGACCTGCCGCTCGACTATTTGATCACCGTACTCAAAATACACGAGCGGCACGTTGTCTACGGCAGCCGCCGCCGCGTCAACGGCGGGCGTCGTCGAGTTTCGACGACTGCCGTCGACGGTCGACGACTGCAATTGCCTCTACTGCAGACGCGTGCCGCTCGTGTATTTGAGTACGATGCTCAAATACACGAGCACAGTAAGACTTAAACGTAACTGGTGAAATGGGGGTGTATTATATTTCTCTACCAACCCTTTGGGAAATACAGGCGTTATCGTTTGTACGGTTCGTAACATTTTATATTTATGGCATCTAAGGTTAAGGTAATCAAAGTGTAATTAACGGTAAAGTTACATTATGAATTATTAGTGTGTAATAGCGATACGGTCTTCATTACATAGTAAACTTGCACAGTCGGTACAGAGATTTCATGGAGCATTTTCTGATGTCGCTAGTTGTAAATTATACCTTGGTTCACTGGATATTATCATACAAATGGGCAAATTTTTCAGAACATTAAATTACTTTCTTAAATTGCCAAGTGTCAATATAGGAATATACAGGAAAATCTAAATTTATACTCAACTAGCTGATACGGCGAACTTCTTACCGCCTCAGAATCAATAAGTATGAATGTATGCGAAAATGAATTATCTTCATTATTATTTTTTTCAATTGTTCCCATGTTTTAATAGTTATTCTGCTAATCAAAGATCATAAAATCAACCAAGCAGTTCTTGAGTTAAGTATAAATGGTGTGCCTAATCCGACTTTGTTTTATATATAGATAGATTTAAATTGAATTTAAAATACTGTTGACTCTTGTCATGTTTGAAAAGTATTCTCTTAAGGTACTTATGTATTTTATTGACTTTTCCTTTTTGAGCCTCAGAAGTTCAACGGCGTCGAGGGTCCGTAATACCCTTGACGCCGTTGATGCTAATGCTCGGTTTCTATAAAAACACCGGTCAAGTGCGAGTCGGACTCGCGCACCGAGGGTTCCGTGCAAATTTTTAGGTAGGTATGTAAATAGTTTCTCACGTTTTTTTTGTATGTAAGTACAAATTTACGGTTTTCGGATTTTTGCCTTTACTTGTGCTACATGACCTTGCTTCTTGCCAAATTTCATGATTCTAGGTCAACGGGAAGTACCCTATTTTTATTATTTATTTATTTATTCATAAAACAATTTGCATTGTGTTATTAATTTTGATTCCCTTGAGGGTGTCCAAAATATATGTTTTTTGCGGCATAAATGGCCGTACTTATCTTTTTTTTACTTTTAGAAGTTTGGTTGTTTCACAGCTTCAAGGGACTGTAGACCTGAGTATTAGGTTTTAATTTCAACTCGATACCTCCACGCGTTTCCGAGATAAAGGGTCTTGACCGACAGACAGATGGACAACAAAGTGATCCTATAAGGGTTCCGTTTTTTCCTTTTGAGGTACGGAACCCTAATAAAAACGAACCGATTTGCTTAGATACCAATGGTAGCATTTTTGATTGCCATACTGGGCATATAAATAGATTCGTAAGCTAATTTTATCTGTGACTAGCTTTTGCTCGCGGCTTCGCTCGCGTTAAGTATTATTTAAAAAAACTAATACTTTTACATCCTCCATCATCCCTTATTTTATCCCCATGGGGGTTGAATTTATCAAAATCCTTTCTTAGCGGATGCCTACGTCATAACATCTACCTGCATGCCAAATTTCAGCCCGATCCCTCCAGTGGTTTGGGCTGTGCGTTGATAGATCACTATGTCAGTCAGTCACCTTTGAGTTTTATATATTTAGATAGATACCGGTAATTTCTTTACAAAGAATAGAGTTGAATAAGAACGCTTGACGTTATATTATTAGTACTTCGGTGCGTTATCGCCTCTCAGTTTTATCTTCACGCGATCGTGGCTTTCAACACGTTTCTCCTAGTCATACAGTCATAAAATATCCAAGTCTCAAGGCATTATATTTGTTCATGTGCATAATCAGTAATTAAGTCAATTCGTTACAATTCCATTATGACTGCTGTTAATAACTAACTCCTGTAATATAATCTTATGTTGTTAAAATAAATAGAGACATGTTTGTCTATAGTGATAACAAACTACCATTGAGTTTAGATATAATAACTTAGTAGCTAAGTCCTGCAGATAACATAGAAATCCTTCGTATAAAGATTCTTAAGAGTTTAAAATCAAAAAGGTACACTACACTATAATATAAGATAAGAAATATAAGACTATAAACAAGGTAATCTTTGATTAAATACTCAATACTTCCGTGATCGCAAACTTTGTAAATAAAATACCAAATGTATGTAATTTGTGCCTTATATACATAAAAACGAGGAAAATCATTAACACCAGAACACGTTGGGACATTTTACGAGGGACGGTTAGTAAAAATTGAAGTACTTCAAAACAGGAAAATAAGATGGTTACGGAAAATGAAAGTTTATAAGGAAACCTTTCGAGTCTGGTCCGATAACATAAGGATAAATCTACTAAATTCTGTACCTACGAAGAAATACGGGTTTTGAACACAATCAACAAAATAATCCTTTAATGTTAAGGACTTATTAGCGATTGGAAGAACATTAATTATAACATAGATACCTTCACCTTTCTAACGCATAATGCACTCACAGTTTTATGAAAGCACTATTACCTACTAATGAAGCTAATTAATATTTCATTAATGCTAATAAAAGCTACCTACATGCATTTGTGCTCATACATTTCTCCGGAGCTCAATAATAGTCTCAGTGTATGAGTATGATGTTCAATATGAATGAATGAAATGACTGTATTCTTGGACTCAAGTTATTGATGTCATAATGCTAATTAAGTTTATTAAACAATTTTAATCGTAACATTTAAAAATTGATATCAGCTATAAAATGATGTCCATTACATGTTATTTTCATCATTGTTGAAGGCATAATGTATAGTAATACACTGCCGGAACTGGACAGTATTTTTACAAGCTTTTATTTAGTTTGCACTGTTCGTATGTAAGTATGTATGTAAGTTGTCCGTCAAAATTTGCAAACCATTTTTCGACCATTTGTTGGTATCCGATTGAGCTGAAATTTTGCATACTTACTTACTTTAGTTCTGGTAACAATACAATGTGCAATACTCAATATTGTAATAATTTCAATATGGCCGCCGCTCCAGGATGGCGGAAGACATATTTTTTCTCAACCCCCTTAATATGGGTATCAAATGAAAGGGCTTGAAGAGTAGAAAACGATAAAGTAAATAACATCACACTAAATTTAATATGGCCGCCGCTCTAAGATGGCGGTTCACATTTCTTTCAAACGCCTTAATATGGATATCAAATGAAAGGGCTTGAAGAGTAGAAAATGATAAAGTAAATAACATCACACTATATTCAATATGGCCGCCGCTCCAAGATGGCGGATAACATTTTTTTTTCAATCCCTTTAATATGGGTAGTATCAAATGAAAGGGCTTAAAGAGTAGAAAACGATAAATTTAGTAACACTACACTAAATTCAATATGACCGCCGCTCCAAGATGACGCATTAAAAAAGTTTTACAAAACAAGCTGACTACCGTTCATGGCTAAAAAAGTGAAAAAAAATGTTAATAATAAATCTTTAAGACTAAAAAGTAAAAAAAAAATGAACATAAAAAAATAAATTAAAAACAAGCTTTTATTTAAATAAAAACGTAACCTACAAAAGAAAGAAATAACGCGAACTAAAAAGAAAAAAATAAATTTAAGTGACACTGTCATTTTAAAATGGCACTGATGTACGGTATCCGTTATACAGGTGCACCTACTACACAATAACAGTGCCTCAAGCGTTTAAAATTTATATATTTTTATCTTTTGTAGGTTACGTTTTTATTTAAATAAAAGCTTGTTTTTAAAAACTTTTTTGTTTTCATTTTTTAACATTGCAACACCAAGCTTCCAAAGTAAAGCTGCAAATTCACTTTTCGTGAGCTGTCAAAGAGGTCAGACGTATACACACAAACGAATAACTTTTTCTTTTCCTGTTTGTGGGTTTTTCAGAATATCTCATTGACTAAATCAGGAGCCCGTACGTATTAGTAGGATCAAGACACGCAGTTGGTTTTTTGATAAATGTTAAGTACTTTTTTTTTTCAACAGTTATCGCTATTCAAGTATTCAGCAATATCCATAGACTTATACAGTCCGTTCACAGTTATTTTTCAAACTCAAAGCATTTATTTCAATTAAACTGAATTGTCAAAATTAAATACTTAGTCGGTCAGTTACTCAGAAAGTTGCAGCTAGTTGCCCATTCCAAAACGTAGATCTCTAGTGAGAAGAAACTCCATGGACACTCTTTTAAACCAAGATATGTATTACAAAATCCTGGGTACATTATTCTTGTTGCTTCTATATGTGAGAACAATGTAAAAAAAACAAAAATGAAGAAACAATTCAAAATAATTCTAAGATTTAAAATAAGCCTTGGCGGTTAAGAGATGACCAGTCTCAACCGACGGCGCCCGTTCACGGACATGACGCGTGGATCAGCACCATCCAGCTCAACCATTTTGTAGAGAACCGAATGATCCAACACACGCGCCACCGTCAATAAGACATTTAAGTGAGCATGACACCAACTGCCATGCTCTTTCAAGTCAACATAAAAAAAATCATAATAAAAGGATCCATGGTTCTTACATTTACAAAATTTATAAAAATGCTTCTAAGGGCTGATTTTTCAAACATTTGATAACACTAAAAAAAATGGGGACCTTTTTTACCTCTGACAGCAGCAACCCAATGTCAACCTTATGGTAACGAGAATAAGGACCACTGTGATTTTGACAGTTATGCAAAATCAGAGGTAAAATAACTTTAAAAGGACTCTACCAATAATTTCACACGGACAGGTTAAGAGAGAACTTTCCTACAAATACGAATTGGGAATACCCGTTGTCGGAAGAATAATCTTGAAATCTTATTGGCAAAATGATGTAATACCTTAGTACCTATTTTAAAGCCAACGGGGAAAAACCGAAAACAACAAATTGATATTCAATGGGCATAGACTCAAAGCGGCATGATCAATTACTCATAGAGGACATAATAAACAAACAAAAAATGTCCCGGGATATAGTACTATTATCCTAAAGTGTCACGTTGCTGAGATATTTGGAGGTAAAGAACTTTCGAATTCCATAATCCAGGATATTCTTTGTTTAAGTGTCCTCTACTCATATGATTTATGCCACTTTCATGGTGCGCTGCAACTTTAAAAGAAAATCAAAATTGCGATGGCTGATGGCTCACTATGCCAGCTTCCGTCTCACAAACGATTGGTAGAAACTGAGCTACGTTTTAAATACAGGTACAGGTAAACTTATGATTTGTGGTACATGTGGGCCTAAGTGCATATTATGTAAATCGTCATTTAAAAAAATAGGTCTTTAAAACATCGTGAAGCATTTTTTTGTTGATTTTACAACTTTCGCAAAATACATTCATAAATATGTTTATGGTTTTTTAGGGTTTCGGGAATGTCGAACAAATTTCGCAATCCAAAAGAAGTCGGGCAGTCCCTCCCTAATAATGAGATGATCACGTGTGGCGACTGTGGCGAGGTCGCGACCAAACTGTGTTTTTTAGTTTAGTACGTAGGTAAGTATTTAGTGCTGTTTATCAAACTTTATACTCGTTTTTGGAACCTTAAAACCTTCTCTGGACGTTTTTACTAACGCTGTTTATTGTCAACAAGCTTTGTTCCATAGCATTGTATCCACCGCATAGGCACATACAAAACAGCACTTATACAATTTATTTTACAAAAACATTGTAAACATTTTGTCCCAAAACATAATATTAGTAAAACCGTTTGTCTACTCATGTGGTAAAAGTGCGCAGTGCTGCACATCCCCACTCTATTTAAAGTTAAACAAATATCAACTTTATTTCAATGGCAATTAAGTTAATTTCAGAGTGAAGAGCACTATTGAAAAATGTATACTTAAAAAAAATAGAAGTTGTACTTAAACTGAACTTTATTTAGTAGGAATTAAAGTTATTTTTCCATTAATTCTTATTTGTTTATATTTTTGGCTAATAAATCGCGAACGCAGATTATACACCCTATGACCAGAACCATGTTCACAGTGATGGTTCCAGAACGAGGTTAACAAGACTGACAACGACATACGACTTTGAATGACACGTATTTAACATGACATGTATTTAACTTCGTTTAATATGAGAACAAGAATTTTATATAATATGTTCTCTTCATTTCATGCATGACGTCACTGACATGTCATTTGTTTTTAGATTTTTGTTTTCAAATGGGTTAATCATGATGTTCATAACGAATATTGCTTTGACTTTTAAGGTTTTCGCGTCTAATTAGCATTACATGATTTGATTTTGACCATTGCGTTACTTACAATACTGCGTCAGCTTGCTCACTGATTAAGGAACATTTGCTTTTGTAACTGCTCGAGCAGTGAGTATTTGTACATGTAACATCGATTCTACATATCTATCCTTGATCAGCTTCGCTTAAAAGACAGACTACCCACGGTCTGTTACCGAAGAATTCTCGGATACTTTGGTCACATTGCCCGTCGGGAACCAGATAATCTAGAAAAGTTGGTGGTGATGGGCAAGGTAGATGGGAAAAGACCTCGCGGACGGTCACCTAACCGCTGGTCAGACCAAGTAACCGCCTTCACTGGACTCTCTGGTACGACCGCCCTGAGAGAAGCTGAGAACCGAACGAAGTGGAAGAACATCGTGCATAAAGCCATGAAGGCCTTTCAGGGACACGACCTTCAGTAATGAAGTACGCGACCAAGAAGAGAACATCGATTCTGGTTCGGTTTTCCGCACTCACTGCTGCAATGTTACAAATTATATCATTACAGGTACGTACTGTAATGCTCGCCTGGACGCATTTATACTGAACGAATCTGAACTGTTACATTATACGAGCGAGTTGCATTTTCAACTAAATACTTATTTCTAACACCTCCTCTCGAAGTTGAACTTTTGAATTGAATAAACTTTTAGATTTGTTTACCTCGTTATTGAATGATTAATTGATTACTGCATACACATACATATTTGTGAGATTTATGTAGTTTTGTTCATAGGGTGTAGACTTTTATATTTTGGGACCAAATCTTAACTTTGTTTTGGTAAAGTAAATTATATACTATGTAGTATGTTTTGTATCTACGCGGTGGATACAAGGTTAAGGAAAAATTATTGTAGACAATAAAATGGTTCCTTCTCCTTGTATCCTTCCGGATGTTGCGGGCGTACTCGCGCGATTACGCCGCGTCTGATTAAAAGGACGATATCTCTGAAGTTACGATAGCTAGCTCTCTATGAATTATGTCATTGGAATCGTTATTAAATTAGCTATATGGATTAGTATACTTTTGCCTTGTAATGTATTAGTAATCGCAAGGTGTGTACAGTTCCACGCGCGCCTCAAAGAGATGTTAGCATCGAGCCCCTTAGGGCCGAAGCCTGCCAGGTCAGCGGGATTGTCCGATAGGGTTACCGCTGGCCCGGAACATAAAAGGTAAGGAACACGGGTGGGTTTTAGTCAGTTAGAGTCTGACACTCCCTTCCACTCCACCCAGAGCGGGAGGAGTCATTTGATGGTTTCCCATCCGAAAAAAAAAAAAGGTGTGTACAGTGTGAGGGTGTTTTTTTTTATGGGGCTGACTGTACCCAGTTTTTCGTAGGCTAAATCATGCAACGTGACGGTGAAGCAGATACAAAATATGGGTCTCTATAATTTGTGGCAGTCGGTGTAGCGATTTCGGACGGCTTACTTGTGAATTTTCTACATAATTATTATTATCCAAAAATATTAGGAATTCACCTTTAGCGCCGGGTACCCAGAAATTATTAAATCAATATCCTAAGAGTGTGGGCTGCCATGCTAATGCAAAATGTTCCAAGTAACTACATTTAATGTTGTTTCATTTATTTTAGATACTTTTTTATTGATTATAATTCAACCGTGAAATATTACAAAAACGTTTACTGGCCAACATTACTTTTCAAATTATTTGATGTATGTACTTATAGAGTAATATACACATACTAGCAAAGTAAAAAAGTTTTTAATACAGGGTTATTGGTAAAACATTAACAACCTCTTGAGAAGTCATTATACTCATCATTTTGAACAACTTTTACTAAGGGACCAAATCTGAAATCGCGAAAAAAAATCAGCTGTTCCCTATTCCTACATTTTGACGAGTTATACTGTTATACGAACATAAATGTAGGGAACAGCAGATTTTTTTTTCGCGATTTCAGGTTTCGTCCCATAGTAAAAGTTGTTCATAATGACGAGTACAATGACCTCTTAAGAGGTTGTTAATGTTTTACCAATAACCCTGTATATTCTTAGGTAGATTAATTCAAATCTTAATTAGCAATAAGAGATCTATAGACTAGATAAGCGTAATTAAATGAAAATAATGGTTTATGCAAACAATGTGAATGATTGTAGGATGGATGATGGTTTTGAGTAGTACAATATAATAACACAAAGTCGACCAAGGTTAACCTGTTAAGTGCATTGTTATCTCTATGCAAATTGCTTAGATATTGACTGTTATGTCTGTTATACTGTTATGTCTGGAAACGAGCAACAGTACGCTTACCCGTCGAAAAGGGCCAACGGCTTGGCTGTCGAGGCATGACTATCTAAGTATTTACTGGAAAACGATGACGTAGAGGTAGGTAGGTTTGGTGATAGCAAAGGTAGAGCGTTGAAGAGTTCAGCGAGTGCATACCGACCAGTATGTGGCTTCCTGGGCTCCATCAAACTGCCATCTGGATTATACATATATTTAGTTATGGCCAAATACAGAATTTTGGTGGCAAAAGTAGTACATAGGTATAATTTGATTTAATACGCTCTTAGCAATGTCTAAGGATATTGAGATTAAAGGTTATTGAGTGTCGTCCGAAAGCTGGTTTGACTGGTTTGCCGCTTTGTGAATTCTTCGAATGCTTTGCTTTTCTTGTTGTTTTGGTTTTGACCCAGAGGTGGAAATGTTAATCTCGAGTAAAAAAAAATCCATACTTACTAATATTATAAATTCGAAAGTAACTCTGTTTGTTTGTATGTTACCTCTTCACGCGTAAACCACTGAACGGATTTTAATAAAATTTGGCAGAGAGATAGTCTGCATCCCGGGGAAGGACATAGGACAGTTTTTATCCCGATATTCCCACGGGATTGACACTTATACGGGTGAAACCGCAGGGCGCTGCTAGTATGACATAAGCGACACGAAAGAGAGTGCTAACGAACATTTTCAAACAAAAAATTGCCAAATCGGTCCAGCCGTAGGTACTGAAGTGATGCGCTTAGCAACGAACGGCATTAATTTGATTTTTTTTATTGGATTATTTATTTAAATACTTCAAGCACACAAATGTACAAGATTTTTGTGCTATTAGAAAACTTTTGTAACTTCATTGTAAGCTTCCGAAAAGATTGGACGTAGGATCGGTGCCCATAGCCAGAAACTACCTCCATTTTGAACTGCAATTTTTTTAAACCTATGATGCTTATTATTAGGAATGGCCTTTAAACCCTCGGATTGTGTTTGTGGTTGAAAGTGTGTTTCGAAATTTGGGTGCAGGACTCAAGCAGGGAGCTCGGCCCGCGCATTGAACGTGTGTCTAAAACGTTTTGTGGTATGTATGAATGACCCAAATGAAATGGGAGCATAGATCGTATGAAGATTGTATTTTGGAATAGGATTTTATCATTTTATTGCACAAATACCTACTGTGCTGTGAGTCAACTCAGTCAACACGCTAACATTAAGAGGAAACGCCCGCCGTCCCGTGGTCGTTGACGTTCATTCTATTTTCGAATTACGTATTCCTGTTTCTTGTAATTGTATTAATTTTAGAAAAAAAAAACATTTTAGGTAAGCCAAAAAGCAATACAAGGACTTGGCAGTTGTACTGTACATATATGTATAGGTACCTACATTATATCATAAAAAATATTTGGACTAGTAGCATTAACCAGGGAAAAAACAGAAAAATATGTTAGTTTGGAATGAATGCCAACAATCATGTGACCCCGTTTCCTCTTAACAATATTTAAAGATTTTCCTAAATTCTAATTAATTATCAAAAAAGTTAAGTAGGTACTAATGTGACCATAAAAGTCCATCTGATTTGAATGAATTTTTTTTGTGAAATGTTAAAAATAAACAACCTCTGGAGATATACATAAGTATTCTTATAGCCATTTGATATTAGTTGGCTTAGGTATTCTTATAGCCATTTGATATTAGTTGAAATGAAAAACAAAAAACAAAAATAGAATAATATTTTTGTAAAGTTTCATGTGTAAGTATTAATTATTTGATAAACCTGCATAAATATCGTTATTTACGTGGCATTCATGAAAGATAACATAGAAAAGCATTCCAATCATACCTACTTATTTATTTGTATGAATCTGGAGTCCATAAACATGGAAAGTACAGCTTCAGTCAGAGAAGTCAAGTTATTGGCTACCTATCATGTTTTTTCTTGATAATAGGCACATTAAGTGAGTCAGGTGCTTCAGAATGATTTAAAAAACTTAATCTTGAAAGTACTTCAAACAATCTACCTAGCCTTTTCCCAACTATGTTATGAATACCAGTATTTTACATGGAGTGCCTATCTAAACTCCACAACCCAATTACTGGGCAACACAATACCTTTTTCAGACTTTCGGGCATCTGATATCCTGAAATGACTGTCAAAGATCCAAGAATGACAGCAAATCTTGAAAGTACTTATTCAAAAATAAATAAATATTAAATAATTGTTAATTGTTATTAAATAACATCAAGCTCTAACATAGCAACCCATGGTGGTGGTTCATTGTGTTTGTCCCATAATAAAATTAATTTGTGTTGTCTGCTTATTAACAATTTCAATTCAATTCAATTCATTTATTTAGTCAGACAAAAAAATATCTAAAAGTCACAAATACACATAAATATAATTATTGTGTTGTCCTTACAGGCTATTCAAACAGATCCAGTTATAATTAAACCGTACTTAAGGCAGTATAACCAATCAATCTCAGCGAATACACTTTGTTTCCTTCAACCTTGACATTGGCAGAATCATCGATAAAACGATGGAGCCATTATTATAAGAATTGGAACTGGATTGGAACCCTTTAATTATTTCCATATTAAACATATACTGAGTTTCAATATTTAACAATGAATATAAAGCAATGTACTGTATTCACCATGTATTTACATTTAAAAAATAACTATAATTTCAGCAATATTACAGAAAAACTGTTGTTATATTGCTATTATTTTTCTAATACTAAATGTGGTATATAGTTTTTAACCCTGTAAGTGTTTGGCTAAATATCAATTGCCGTGCCCCTAGCGCGCGGCTACAAATCCATAAAATAATCATCATCATCTGCCTAGCCATTTCCCAACCATGTTGGGGTGGGCTTCCAGTCAAACCGGATGCAGCTGAATACCTAAATCGATAAAATAATACCTACAACAAATAAGGAGGAGCAATCGTTGGATAGAACGAAAATGCATGTTCTCTGTCGCAGAAATACGACACGCGCGGTAGGGGCACGGAAATATGTGTCGCATAAATGCGACAAGCGGTTAAAATTGAAAATTATCTTTTCAAAGTCAAAAGCAAACAGCACTGCTGAAGTCAGCACTATTTATTTTTAATAAAGTTATTGTATATACCTTGCAAAAATAATTAAGTTTCTAAAATCATCACTTCTCTGTGTTATTTAGTTAACAAAATTACTGAATGTAGAACCATTAATACACAATGAATACAATCTGAGATCTTAATAATTCATTGCATTGTCTGTCTTTCTTGTTATTTTAAGACTAAATTATTTTTTAAACATGCATCAATTCATTAGTTTTCACATTTAATTTCACACTGTATTATTAGTAAATGAGTTATGTCAATAACTGTTTCAAAATAAACTGTATATCATTTATCAAGTAACATAATATTATTGAATATTTTATAACTCTGCATTCCCCTTTAATAACAGATTAGTGAAAGTATATGCTTGAGGGAAAAGATAAGAAATTGTATTAATAATTACGCTTGATAATGACAACATTTGATAAAAGTTATTTATGTATATTACTATTTTACCAATGGTCTGCATTTTAACTGATTATAAATGCAAACATGTTGATAATGGCTCAAGTACACTAGAAATTACAAACATTGATAATATTTATGTCTACTGATCTAAATGATTAATATTATGTAAGTAGTTCAGTTAAATTTTTATATGTCATACTAAAATGATATACTAAATAGTTTTCTTTCATTAATAAATAAAAATGAAATAAGTTCCCTATGACTTGTTAGTCGTATCATAATAATAAGTGGAAAATAAAGTTGGTTGCACAATTTGTAAGTATCTACTATTTATACCTACCATTTACTACATTTAAAGTTGTACTACTCATGATGTTAAATAAAATAAGTCAATGATTTTTATACTCATTCAATCACCTTACTTATTATAACAATACTACTTCATTGTTGTTAACATTTTATTTGAGAACTAATTGATAAGCAAACTATGATTTATAAAGTTAAGTTTATTATTTAGAAACTAAATAAACAATCACTTGAGTTTGAGACTATCCTTATTATGTAATCAACTATCCTTGATAAAGTTGTCAATTTAGTGGTGCAGCTTTGTAAGATTCCCTAGATAAAATAACTGAAATCCAGATACTTTAATTATTATAGACCAATGCCTATACATAAAAAAAAATCAACAAGGATCACAGGTTTGACCGTAAAAGTTAAGATGCAGTCATTGCTCAAACATGGAAAGTAAACAAATAGTAAATGGCTAGTACTTACTCATCATCATTCCAGCAGAGTTAATTCCTAAGTAATCCAGGAACTTGTCAGTTCCAAAAACAAACACAGCTCCAAACAAGAATCCAAATGCAACCGGTAGGAAGGCATACTGTCCCTCTGATCCATAGCTCTTCGATCTTTTACACATACTGATGGCTGGCTCCAACAGAGACCAGTATGACGCTGCGGTCATCACCCCCGCCGCAAAGCCCAATGACACGTCAAGCAATTTTCTCTAAAAAATAAAAACAAATCAATAAGTGTCTGACTTCATCAATTGATAAGCAACTTTTGTCAAATTACGTGTAATAACAATAACTTACATGTTTTCCTCTTATAAAAAATACACAACCGGCCCCCACAGCAGTTAATCCCCACGTCAGAAGCGTCCCCAAAAGGGCCTGGGTCACGGCACCGTATCCTTCTATCATTTTGTACAATTTATTTCTAAGTAAACAATTTTAAATTAAGTACTCCTTATCACATAAACATTTTATGTGCACGAATTTTTAAAGTAACGCGAACTTAACCATCGTATTATCGACAAGAGTCACGACTTAAATCTTTTTATACATTCCACATGTTTTTATCGTAGTTCTGACCTTGTGTTATGTCAGATTAAACGCACACAGTTAATTTGATTCATCGCTGTCAGTGTCAAGAGAGTTTGAATGTTGCCAGCTTTGATAAAGAATTGTTGTCATTGATAGTTTTACAACCAACAGAATTTACAGAATAACGAAATGACACACAATTTACGACGATTGATTTCATTTATGGCTATTTTAACACTGAATAAAGTTTTATCACAGAAAATTTAGTAAAATGATTTGCGAAATTGTTGTTTTTTGACAAAAGCCTGAGAACACTTTTGTCACATTCACTGAACGTTGTGGGTGACAATCAACAGACAGTTCGGAAACTTAAATAATGCAGATTAAAAATACATGTAAAAACTTTGAATACACTTGTTGGGCATTACAGTGCGGTGCGACATGGTGTGTACACACCAGTACACACTATAATAATAGCTAAGGATGTTGGGTGTGTGTATCCCAGTGGCGTGCGTTATGCATTTATGCAGTGTCTACCTCGATAAAACACCATAATTATGCCTGTCAATTACTTACATTTTAGTGTGTGTGCCCCACAGATAAGAAACTCACAAAATTATCATACCTAACAAAAAAAATCTCCGTCGCCAGACGACCTACTCGGCTCCAGTACTATTCGCATATTGTCATTGGTCATTAGTCGTTCAAGTTAATACTACGAAATTAAAAATACGTACGTCTCACGCGTTATACCATGACATTCGACCTTCGTAATTTATCACCCTAAAGTAGGCATGCATGCCTACTCAAATACCCAACCGAGTCATCATCTGCCTAGCCTTTTTGCCTAGCCAATGTTGGGGTCGGCTTCCAGTCTAACCGGATGCAACTGAATACCAGTATTTTACATGGAGCGACTGCCTATCTGACCTTCACAACCCAGTTATTGGGTAAGACGATACCCCTTGGTAAGACTGGTTGTTAGAAAGAAGACTTAGAAAGAAGACTAACGAAAGTCAAAGATCCACTAATAACAGCCAGGACCAACGGCTTATCGTGCTTTCCGAGACACGGAGGAGTCACGGTATGTAGGTAAAGATGGTCACCCATCCACAGACCAACCGCGGCAAGCGTATCTTAAACTGATTGATCGCCCAGTGCGGCTGTTATTATTTAGCCACGGGCCCCTCAAATAAGCAACCGAGTATCTATGTTAAAATCGTAATTTGTAATTCGTTCGTAATGTGGCCGTGCGAAGAAAGAAAAGGATGGATAATGAGGTCGCCGACAGAGAGGTAAAAATGAAAATCCAAGATGGCTGCTGTAAATTTTTTTTTATTTTTCGTCATGGGTGTCATTTTCGTGGTTTTTGAGGGTGCTGGAGCCAATAATAAAGTCAAAATGAAAATCCAAGATGGCAGCTGTATGATGGCATAGTATCATGTCGTACGGTATTTTACTATGGGGACGGGCTGCAGACATCGGGTCTATTTTTATTCTGCAGAAAAGAGCCATAAGAGCCTTATACAGCCTCCGCAGGCGTGACTCTCTAAGGGAACTGTTTAAAGATATTAAGATCATGACGGTACCTTGTCAATATTATATCTATGAAAATATCATGTACGCTAGGAAAAATCTAAGTACATCTTTTTAGTAAAAGAGGTGGAAGACGCAATTATATCATTAGAAATAGGGACCAATTAGTTCAACCAATTAGTTTTTCAGGCTGTTTAAAATGTTACAATAAAATACCTACCCACATACTTCAACTGAATGAAACAAAATTTAAGAGCGTTTTCGCCGTACCGCGTTTCATACAAACTTTCAAGTCCTTATTTTTCGAAATGAATGAACCGATTTTAATGAAACTTCATCCGCATAAGCAGGATACAAAGGTCTAAAGAGTTACTTAAGAACATTTTCGAAAAATAGTGTTACAGCCAAATTAGACCGATTTTAAATTTTCCATAGAAACAGAGATTTCCAGTTATCTTTTTTTAAATAAGACATTTTGAAAATGTTCTCTACTAACTTTTTAGACCTTTGTTTGTGACCTTTATATAGTGTTCTGCGTATGAAGTTTCATTAAAATCGGTTCATTAATTTCGAAAAATAAGGGCTTGAAAGTTTGTACATATGAAATGCCGTACGGCGTAAACGCTCTTAAATCTTGTATAAAACGCACACTATGCAGCCAGGCATATTATAAATTGGCGGATTACATCGCTGACAAAAATGCTTGGCTAAACGCTGGTCCTGCTCCATAAGGACGCACAAATAAATTGATTAGCATTGAAAAATTCTGTTGGAGCTGAAGATTTTAAAATACTATTTTTGCATTATATAAATTCAATCTCCTAGTATTGTATAATTGCATAGTACAACACACATGTGTGAGTACTATTTACAGACGCCAGCACATCAAGCTAGTACAATCTGTCAAATTTCTTTAATAGATTTTGAACTTAATCGCTAAAGCATAAGGTTCAAAGTTGATTGGGAAAATTTGACAGTTTCGGGTAGCTTGATGTGCTGGCGTCTGTACATACTATAAAGCTCCTATTTACTGGGTACGCCTTTCATTGACTTGAATGTGCCCTGGAGGCTGAGAGTATGTCATGCTCACTCAAATATCTCGCTGATGGTGGCGCGTCTGTTGGATCATTTAGCTCCCTTCAAAATGGTTGAGCTGAATGGTGCTAATACATGCGTCATTTTCGTGAACGGGCGCCATCAGTAGGGACTGGTTTTTTTTTGTCTTTTCCTTACGGACGCTTTTAACGTTCTGCATCGTTCTCACGTGCATAATTTTTAACATGAATGATGTAAACAAGACTTTGTAACCATATTATTTTGATTTAAAAGAGTGTCCATGGAGTTTCTTGCCCGTTCTTCTCCATAGGTAGGTAGGTATGATCTACGCTTTGGAATCGGCAACTAGCTTCTTATTTCTGACTGTCCGACCCCTTGACAATTCAAAAGTGCCTGTGATTGGTTTAATTGAAATAAATTCTTTCAGTTTGAGTTTGACCATGCGACCCTACACGAAACAACCTATTCATTACAAAACAAAAGTTATACCAAAAAAAAAAGTTCGACAGCCGCCATCTTGGATTTTCATTTTGCCTTTATTATTGGCTCCAGCCCTCGAAAAACCCTCGAAAACCATGAAGAAAAATTAAAAAAAAATTGCAGCTGCCATCTTGGATTTTCTAACTAAAATAGACCAGTCTCGCGGTATCAGCATCAGTAAATTGACGGATTTTTCTCATAGCATATATGCTGTTGAACTTAGCCGTCCTGCAAGGGATGTTAAATGAGGACCCCATTGAAGCCTTGAGTCGAGCGTGATCCCCAGGAAAACAGTTTTATCGACGAATTCTAGTTTCTCTTGATCCGATACTATCTCCCAATTACTACTTTTGACATTTGGTAATGAAAATCTTATGCACTTCGTTTTTTTCCCGTTTAATACTAAATTATTAGCAGTGAACCAATTTTGGATCTGCAGTAGGGCGCTATTTACGTCGTCAAGATTTGATGCACGTCTATTAATTTTAAAAATCAAGGACGTATCGTCAGCGAATAACACCATTTGTAGTTGGGTTTTTAACAAATGATGTAGATCATTAATATATACTAAAAAGAGGAAAGGACCTAATATCGAGCCTTGTGGTACACCCATTTTTACTTTCAACAATGGATCAGTGGTAAACAGATGACCACCCACACACCTGCGCCATATATTAATATAAGAGTAAACGTATTATGTAATCGTGTTTCGTTTGCGAACGCCCTCTCACTCCAGAGCCCGAGGTCGCCGCGCGGATGCGCTCCCTGGGGCGCGAGAGCGCGCCATTTTAGTTTTCGGGGGTAAAAACTACCGATAAAGTAAGAACCAAGTATTTTCCAGAGACCAAGAGCTAATATTGAAAAAACTGGCCAAGTGCGAGTCGCCGCCGAAAAAAACACGTTTGTTGTATGGGAGCCTTAAATATTTATTTTATTTTGTTTTTAGTATTTGTTGTTATAGCGGCAACAGAAATACATAATTTGTGGAAATTTCAACTATCTAGCTATCGCGGTTCTTGAGATACAGCCTGGTGACAGACAGATGGACGGACGAACAGACGGACGGACAGACAACAAAGTCTTAGTAATAGGGTCCCGTTTTTACACTTTGGGTACGGAATCCTAACAATATTACATAAAATGCGCAAGCTTTTGCTATGGGAGACAAGTGGCGTACGAAATGGCCAAAAATAATGGCATCAGAATGCCAAGGACGTGAACAGACAACCAATTGGCTCGAATAGATTGATTCCGTCAACGACATCGAGATTTGACGTTTAGTTAGTTAATTATTTTAAATTAATTAAGTAATTAGTTTTTTTTAGTTTCTAAGAAAATTAAGTTTTTGTTATGACTTATGTCAATAGTGGTTGCTAATCTTTGCGATGCTTAAAAATAAACATCCAGTTGGTTATTTGCATTGACTTTTATTACTTTCCTGTTCAGATTTTCTTTGATCCACTGTAAACCAGGGGGTGATCCACTGAGGACCAAGAGGTGTACACAGTGGATCAAAACCCACTGTAAAAAAAAATGCATCTTACTTATTGTACACCGTTTGTCAGAAAGGCCAATAATAATAACTATATGTGCCTCTAGCAAACATAATGCCTGTAGCTAATAATGTGTGTGTGTGTAATGTGTTATGTGTGTAATGTAGGTAATGAAAACTGTAAGTATTCAAATTTCAACAAAGACACCACATAGTCATCAGGCATACATGGGTTTCCTTTTTTTGTAGTCAATATCTGCGCAACGGGGCATATTATTAATTAATTATGCGTAAAAGAAGCTAGCTGTCAAATTCTGGGACTAGTGATAGTAGTGAAATTTGAAGTGAGCAATCTGCCTAGCCTTTTCCCAATTATGTTGGGGTCGGCTTCCAGTCAAACCGACTGCAGCTGAATACCAATATTTTACTTTTACATAGAGCGACAGGCTAATTAGCCTGTCGCTCTTTGTTGTTGTCGAGGTCAGTTAACTGACCTCCACAACCCAGTTACTGGGTAACACGATAGGTACCCCTTGGTAAGATTGGTCGTCAGACTTTTGGGCTTCTGACTACCCATAATGACTGTCATCATCCGAACTTTCGGTAGGGGTGGAATTTCAAAAATTCTGAAACATGTGTTAAGTAAGTACCTACATAGTTTTGAACCTAAAGCTCAAATTCCTACCAATTTATTTTCATGGATTTTGCAACGGAAGTGCGGCCGATTTCCATAGGAACCTTCATTACATAGATTTGTTTTTCATGTTGGATAAACCTACGTTAAATATGGAACCTAAGTACTTAGGCTCTGCGGTGGTGAAGCAGTCAGGAACTCAGGAGAACTATCTTTTCAACACACTTGCTCGTAAAGTGGCTCTTGTTGAACCGCTTTTAGGTCCATAATGCAGTGTATTAAAAACGCGTCCTTTTTGTTTATGTTATTCCACTAGTGCTATAACGCCTCAGACAGTGGCGTGCATTGCATAAAGGCTTAAAAGCAGTGCCTACCTCGATAGATCACCATTTACATTTTAGTGTGTGAACCCCAGAACTATCATACCTACTTTACAAAAAAACCATCTTCATACAAACACGCGCGGCAGTAGGCAGTCGCCAGACGGCGTACTCGGCTCCCGTATTATTCGCACATTGTCATTGGTCTTTACTCGTTCAAGTTACTACGTCTAAATTAAAAATACGTACATCTCACGCGTTATACCATGACGTTCGACCTTCGCAATTTATCACCCTAAGGTCCTATGCATAAGGCAGCAAGGGCAGCCAAACGAAAAGAGAGGCGGCAGCGGCGCAAGGAGAGAAACGTCGCGGCTAGGCTTCGTGCCCCTAAGACCGCAGCTGTAGTGATCACATTACAGCCGGAAGCCGAGAAGAAGGGCATGACCTACGGCGACGTGCTCACCAAAGCGAGGGCGGCGCTGAAGCTCGAGGAGCTCGGGGTCACCGGTGGCATCCGGGTAAAGGTCACTGCGACTGGTGCCCGGATGCTGGAGGCCCCCGGTGCGGCCAGCGGCCCGACCGCTGACGCTTTGGCCGAAATGCTTAGGGCGTCCCTAAACGCGGACGAGGCCCGAGTGTCCAGATCCACCAAATGCGCTGACGTGCGCATCTTGGGTTTGGACGACACCTCGACGGAGGAAGAGGTGGTGGCCGCCATCGTTAGGATCGGGGGGTGCCCTGCTGAGCAGATGAGGGCAGGCACCATCCGTCTTGACTACACGGGGATGCGAGCCGTTACGGTGAGCTGCCCCGTGTTGGCGGCCCGGAAGATAGCCGAGGAGGGCCGAAGGCTCCTGGTGGGCTGGGTTTCCGCTGAAACTGCTGGAACCTAGACCTCTGAGGTGCTTCCGCTGCCATGTGGGCAACCACGTGGGAGTGAAATGCAGCAGTTACTGCTTCCGCTGTGGTCAGCCCGGTCACAAGGCCGGCTCCTGTAAGGCCACGCCGCACTGCTTCGTATGTGCGGCAGCTGGCAAGCCGGCACCGGCACCGGGCACCGGGTACCGGCACCGGGTTGGGAGCAAGGCCTGCGGTCCACCCGCCAGAGTCAAAGACAAGGGCAAGCCCTCCGCCACCGCCGTCACCGCCGCCGCCGCAGCCACAGCCGCCGCCGCTGTCGCCTCCACCGTCGTTGCCGCTGGAACTGCCACGGCAGGGCCCTCACAGGGGGCTAGGGGCCCCCACCCTAGCCCCCTGTGAGGGGGGGGGGGGCTGACATGGAGTGCCAATAACGGCCCCATTACGCCTCCTCCAGGCGAACATCAACCACTGCGCCTATGCTCAGGATCTGTTCCTCCAGAGCATGGCGCTGTGGTCGATTAACATCGCCGTGGTCGCTGAGCCGTACTTTGTCCCGCCCATTATTACGGGATTACTGGGTGGAGGACCTGAGCGGCTCAGTGACCCTAATTTCGTCGGCCGCCGCCGGTACACCGTCCCTCGAGGCTGTCAAGAGGGGACGGGGTTGCGTGGCAGCACGGTTCGGGGAGATTGTCGTGGTAGGGGTATACTTCTCCCCGAGCCGAACTCGCGCCGAGTTCCACAACTCCCTTGCGGAGTTGAGAGTCGTCGTCGTCGGGTTTCGTTCCCTCCCCGTGCTCGTCCTCGGGGACTTCAATGCCAAGAACGTGGCTTGGGGTTCCCGGTATACCGACACACGGGGCAGGATGGTGGAGGACTGGGCTCTGGAGATAGGCCTGGTCGTCCTAAACCGGGCTTCTGTCCCAACGTGTGTGCGGTTGCGGGGTGAATCAGTGGTGGACATTTCGTTCGCCAGCCCCGCTCTGTTGCTGCACGTCGTCGACTGGCGCGTCATGGAGGGGGTGGAGTATCCGCCCTGCGGATACGGAAGCCATTAAGGCGGAGCTGTACGAGGGGTACAGAGCGGCAATAACCGCCCTCCGAGCGGAGATCCTGCGGGCCAGGGCACTGGCCCGCGAGGAGTCGCTGGAGACTCTGAACTGGGACCCGTGGGGATGCTCCTACAAAATGGTACGGGATAAACTCCGCGCATGGGCTCCCCCGCTGACGCAGAGTCTCCGGCCCCAGCTCGTGGAGGACGTGGTGGGCGCTCTATTCCCTTCGCGAGGGGAATATACACCCCCGCTCATGGCTCCGCCTCCTGCGGTGCCTGATGCGGACCACACTGCCGACGACGATGCTCCGGGGGTGACCGAGGTAGAGTTGGGAGTGGCGGTACGTAGGCTGAATGCCAAAAATACCGCCCCAGGACCCGACGGCTTACCTGGGAAAGCCTGGGTGCTGGCCTTGGAGGCTCTCGGGCCTCGACTAAAGGGCTCCTAAACGCATGTCTGGAGAGGGGCCAGTTTCCACTACGTTGGAAGACGGGGAAGCTGGTCCTCATTAAGAAGCCGGGGCGCCCTGCGGACTCTCCGTCCGAAACAGTCATTCAGTGGGATTACTTGGTCTTAGAGAGTTGTGTTGATTGCTCCTGAGAAATTCCTAATTTAAAAAGTCCAAATAAATGACCGACATGGGAATGGAACTCAGGACCCCACACAGTCGGGGTCGCAGTCGCGCTTGCGACAACGAGGCGAACGGGGTAGCTACCTAATAAGTAGGTATTAAGTAGGTACTTAGATATACAGGGTTATTGGTAAAACATTAACAACCTCCGAGGTCATTGTACTGATCACTATGAACAACTTTTAATAGGCGACCAAACCTAAAATCGCGAAATAAAAATCAGCTGTTCCCTACATTTTGACGATTTATAAATACGAACATAAATGTAGAGAACAGCTGATTTTATTTTTCACGATGTCACGTTTGGTCCCATAGGTAGTAAAAGTTGTTCATAATGATGAGTAGGTACAATGGCCTCTCTTAAGAGGTTGTTAATGTTTTACCAATAAACCTGTATACCTATTCGTAGGTCGTTTTTAACATACCTATTTTCAATAGTCATGGGTATCAAGTTCACTGAATGAGTTGGTACTGACTTAGTTATTCTTTGTGGGCATCTCATCATCTGCCTAGCCTTTTTCCAACCATGTTGGGGTCGGCTTCCAGTCTAACCGGATGCAGCTGAATACCAGTATTTTACATGGAGCGACTGCCTATCTGACCTCCACAACCCAGTTACTGGGTAATACGATACCCCTTGGTGAGACTGGTTGTCAGACTTTCGGGCTTCTGACTACCCGTAACAACTGTCAAAGATCCACGAATGACAGCCGGGACCAACGGCTTAACGTGCTTTCCGAGGCACGGAGGGGTCACGGTATGTAAAGATGGTCACCCATCCACAGACCAACCGCGGCAAGCGTAGCTTAACCTGATCGATCGACCTGTGCGGCTGTTATTATTTAGCTACGGGCCATTAGTAGGTGGGCACCTATTTTTTTTTTATGATCTTTATTGGATAGTTGGGGTTTTTATCCCAATGGACACGCCAACCCCATCATGCCTTGGGCACCTATTTTGCGCAAAGGCCTTTCCCCCTGCCGCGGCTCTGTCAAAGTTCCTCTTTGGCTGTATCTTCCTTGAGTGCCTTGATTGGATGCATAGATGATGTAAATTATTAATTACTAGCAGCGCCCCGCGTTTCACCCGCGTAAGTTTCGATCCCGTGGGAATATCGGAATAAAAGGTATTCTATGTATTAATCCAGGAAATGGTCTATCTATGTGCCAATTTTCATCCAAATCTGTTCAGCGGTTAACGCGTGATTGAGTAACAAACATCCAAACATCTTCACAAACTTTCACATTTATAATATTAGTAGGATACGATTAATTTAAAAGTTAATAAAAAACAAGTAATTAAAAAAACAAAAAAACCCGACTGCGGTAAAATAATTAAGTTAAAAAAACTGAAAAGCTAAAAACAAGGCCATTTTAAATTAAATAAAAGTTGGAAGCAGGCGGGACCCATACCATTTTTTTATTATATTTTCAAACTCAAATGGGGGACCCATTTGAGTTTGAAAAGCCTGCTTCCAACTTTTATTTAATTTAAAATGGCCTTGTTTTTAGCTTTTCAGTTTTTTTACCTTAATTTTTTACCGCAGTCGGGTTTTTAATTTTTTTAATTAAGTACTTGTTTTTTATTTCCAGCTTTTTAGTTTACAAATTTGAAAGATTTCGCAGACGATTTAGTTCTTGCAAGGAGTTTTGGTCGTGAGGGTTGTTTAAAAGCTTTGTTGGATCAAGTGCACAAATAGCCAAGCCTTCGAGCGTCTTAACTCTGCTCAAAGCAACATAGGCTTGACCTTTGGCGAATAAATGAGCACTTAAATCCACCACAGCTTTATCCAACGTCGTACCTTGTAGTTTATGAATTGTTACTGCCCAGCACAATATAAGCGGTAGCATCCGTCTTTCCACTTTTCCTTGACCTCTCAAAGCATCGAATTCCACGGTCGTGGGCTGTTGTATCCTTACACCAACACCTGGAATATTATTTTTCATTGTAGAATCGTCAAATTCAACAAATACTGCACTTGGCAACTCTCCAGCTTCCAGCTGATCTCTACGTAATGGAGGCCATTCTATTTTCCTTACGATACACATATATAGCACCGTTAACAAGACCTTGGTTAATATTAATATTTCTGCGCAACATCACCCGAGACCCTTCTCCAATGGCAATTGTTGATAAAATTCCTCCTGTCTTAATCGGATCATCTGGTAAGAAAATTTGTTTCGGCTTTTGACCGTAAGTTTTTGCTTCCATAGAAGTGTCGACAGCATTAATTTCATATATTTTGGTGTTTTTCTCTAACACTACGGTCATGCTTGCATTATATGAATGGACTTGTTTGGTGGTGGGAAAGATTCTAACGGCTTCGCCGTCTTTAAATTGTCCTACTAAAGGAACCTTGCGGGTATCAAGAACTTTCAGCTGCTGCATAGTGAGCTCTCCTACACGCAAACTATTTAGAATATCAACAAACGTTGTTTCCCCGGCTTGTCGCATGTTCTGTGGCAGTTCACAGAAATCAAATAAATGCCATAGATTAATTTCTGCAGACAGTGTTTGCGGTTGTTTAAAACAATGAGCACCACCACTCGTTTTAGAAAACGGGGGTAACTGCATAAGGTCTCCAAATAAAAGAACATTAATTTTTCCAAATGGTTCTTGGTTATTTTTAAGTTGCTGGAGTCGTAGGTGAATATTACGTAGGTATAAATATGGCACCATAGAGACCTCATCTATAATTAACCAATTTATATGATGCAATTTTTGTCGCTCTCTTTCCAATCTCTCACCTGTTAAGGGTCGAAGAGGCGCGGGTTTTCCCTTTTCTATTGGAAGAGCAAACGTATAATGGATTGTATTTCCTCCAATCAATCTTGCAGCTACTCCTGTTGGTGCTGTAACTGAAACAGCTTTGTGACATTCACGTTGAGTGAATCTAAGAATTTGTTCCACGATTAACTTCAATGTGAAAGTTTTTCCTGTACCTGCTCCTCCCGTAATAAAAACACGCAAAGGCTCGTTTTCCTGATAAGATAAAAGTTTATCGGATATTATCTTGAACAATTGTCGTTGTTGCAAGTTTAGAGATGATGCAGCCGATTCATACTGTTGATCTGTCATCCCAGCATGAGCATCCAAGTAATCTTCTGTTTCCTCCACTATGATGTGAGCTTCTTCTCCAAGGATACGATCAACAGGTTGTTCGTTCTCTTCATTATTATTCGGATTTATCAGTGAAGTTATATTTTCGGCAACAATACGACTGATGGCATGTTGGATTTCGTTTTCCCATCGACACATAGTTTCGGCATCATAGTTCTCCTGTATAGGTCTTAACAAATGTCTTTTATTAAAAAATGCTTCTTTCGCTGATTCAAAGGTTTGCATAAGATCTGTCTCATCTCGAAATAGAATATGTGTAACAAGCAAAGAGTAATAATATGATTCCGGGTCAGCTGTTGGAGTGAAGTAACGAGTACGTAAGATAGCTGGCCGAGTTCGTTTTTTCATTCGGCCCGTATTGTCCAGTAAAGTAATATATTGTGTTCGTATTACGGGAACTGTGCTGGACTCTCCATCGTTCCCATCATAGGCATCGAGATCCTGATCTTCGTCTGTTGTTTCTTTAAATCGCGCCGGTTCAAATCACACTGTAAATTCTCCAATGCTTAAATATTCAAGATTGAGGGGCCTGCTAACATATCGGTCGAATATATTTTTAAATGGCTCCGGTTGTTCCGATGATTCACACTGAAGCATACGATATCTAAGTTCTGGTTTGCAGGTATTAACGAAAACGCATTTTCACTTTAAGTGACATAGACGATACGCGCACTCACAAGCTGAGACTTGCCTGTGGGTTAGGGTGGCACTTTGCATGGCAAATATTTGCCTATTGAAGTTGCCTCCCTTTTCACGTACGCGACGAATAGCATCTCTTATAGCTTGAGATACTTCAGTTGGTTCTGATTTTGATATATATTTTGATATATAATAAGCGATACTCATTGCTGAACAACATGGTTGTATGTCAATATTTGCTTGCCACATTTTTAAAAGCCTCGCATTGTAATTATTTATGAAACATTCATTATCTTTGCGCTTTAACACATAAAACCTTCCACCGTTTCTCAACGCATGCTCATCATCCAAAATTTGTGTCACATCTGTGGCAGGTCTTGGGAAACTAAACCTGCATGAATTTCCATTTTTAAAGGAAGTGTGAGTGTGATTATGTATTTGAAGACGTTGTACTAAATCTTTCAAATCTAAGGCATCTTCAGGTAGCGCACAGGTCACTACCTGATCAAGTATTTCAATACCTTCTGGAGTATCAAACGAGGGCATATGTTCACACCACACGACCATATGAACATGAGGACTACCACGCAACTGAAATTCTATTCGCCACCATAAATCCACCACATGTTTACCTAAGATAGGGTCGAAACGAAGTTTTTCTTCGAATGTTAAATTTTCTACAGATGAGTTCGATTGGCCATCTGCAACTAACAGTGCTTTTAAAATATCAGTCCAATTTAGGTCATTACAAGATAGTGTGAGGTACCAATTCGGAGGCCCCAAATTTTTAACCATAGCCAACAAATCGGTATATGCCTTATGCCAATAAGATTGAGTACCTCTTATGTTCCTTATAACTAAGTGCACGTTTTGTACTAAATCTCTCACTTCAGCACCGTCCTTGTTCCTCATAACTAAGTGCACGTTTTGTACTAAATCTCTCACTTCAGCACCGTCCTTGTTCCTCATAACTAAGTGCACGTTTTGTACTAAATCTCCTTCAGCACCGTCCTTGTTCCTCATAACTAAATCATAAATCATTTATTAATTTGCAAACATGGGTAAAATATACATCGATGTTTTTTTTATATATAGAAGTAGTAAAGTTCTCCATGCTTAACCGTCATATGGGTATGGAGTATGTAAAGTACAATATAATATTTAAAATGTCAGTAAACTAAGTGCACGTTTTGTACTAAATCTCTCACTTCAGCGCCGTCCTGTCGAAGTCTCGCACAGACCGAAACGTTCTGTTGAGCTTTAAATATTTCCACGGTAGACAGGGCATAGAATAAATACTCATTAGACTGGAATCTGGAGCTTGATAGTAATCAAGTGGTGTAATCGATACTTGTCGAACTTCACGTAAACCGTTCCTGCCATCTGGAAATAATTTTATCCATGCAAGTTCTTCTGCCCTTAGCTCGTTGAAAACGCTTATAGGTGGGGCAGTTTTGCGTTTTAGTTGGTATATTGGAACAGGTTGGTTTTCGGGGAGTTGATTTTCTACAATATCATTAATATTTGGAACGAGCGTGTCGATGAGCATTAATCCTGTGGTTACAATTTCTCCTTCTCGTACACCTTCGAATCTATTCACACAATCATCAGCTGCATTGTCCCGTCTTATGTTATTATTCGGAGTAATATTGTCTAACAAAGACATTCTGCAAGCAGATTGTGGCTCAAATACAGTTGAAGTATTAGGCGTATTGTCTACAGTAGGCGTAAGATAGCTCTTGATGGCTGTTAAAGAATACTGCAAATCCCTTTGATTTCGCACACCCAACACAATGTGAAGGTGTCTACATAAAAATGCACATGTTGAGAACTTCATTAACATAGAAGTACCTTTATCTCTAGCGACAAAACCTTTCGGGCCTCTAGAATGTGAAGCAAACAGATAATAATGAGCATTAACCTTCATTATTGCTACTGAAATCTTAGTTTCACATGTTACTATTCCGCGTTCATGTTCCCTGAAAAAGAATTCAATGCCCGATTCCAAATCTTTGTAGTATCCTGGCAGTATTTCAGATGGTAGTAAAGGCTTTATTACTCCAACTACAGTATCTACAACTATTTCAAGATTAAACTGTACATTTGCTACAGAAACTAAATGAATCAGTTCTTCTGTGTTTAACATATCGGGCGTGTATTCGAGATGGGATAAGCATTCCAAAAAGTAATTATCACCCGCCAGTAATATACGATCCAAGTCACCTGGTGTCCATTCAGAGGGTGGCTTGTAAGCAGAATTAGCAATAGCAGTCGCCGCATTTGCTGCACATTGCCGTCAACCGTTCATTGGCTTGATGAAATGTTCCTCGCAAAATACTTCTATCATTGTCTAACTCTTTAAAAAAGCTCTGAAGATTTTGATTTTGTAAAACTTGTTCTTGAATAGGCAGCAGAGTGTCTTGTTGTGTTATTATGTGTTGAATTATTCCACTATTAATTTCAGTGCGAGTTCTATTAAAATCAATTCGAACATGACAATACAGGTGGTTATTCGCTATTAACCACTCCAAAGCCTTTTGAACTTTGTCTAAATCAACGCAATATCTTTTAGTGCTGGCCACGTTCTCTAAAGATTCGGATACAATTGTGAGGCCAGTGTTAGTCAGAGAAATAGGGATCTGTTCTGCAATTTCTTCTATTTGCTGGGCAAAAAGAATAGCTTGGCCTTTAAAGCCTTGCTGGCCAAATCGTCCACTCAAACGTACCAACTTAATGAATGGTTTCAAACGTGAAATAAGTCTTTTTTTTTTTAGTTTTTTTATTCTTTTTTTTTTGTGGAAGGGAAATCATCAAATGACTCGCTCTGGGTGGAGTGTCAGACTCTTACTGACTAAAACCCACCCGTGTTCCTTCCTTAGCCCTTTATGTTCCGGGCCAGCGGTAACCCTTTCGGACAATCCCGCTGACCCGGCAGGCTTCGGCCCTAAGGGGCCCCTCCTCGATGCTGACATCTCTTTGAGGCGCGTGGAACACGTACGCGCCGTCCGGCACGGGCCTGGTCCTGATCGGACGGTGAGCTACCCATTACTCTCCGCCCGCAGGCCCGCGCCTATGCGGTGGCCGGGAGTCGTCACGCGGCTCCCGACGCCTGGGGCGTCCCCCGCGGCGGCTGAGACGGGAGGCTCTCTCCCTGAACCGTCCCGCCACCTCCTTCGCTAGCATGACCGCTTCGCAGAAGGAGGTGACTGCCTCCTACTCCCTCTCGCCCCGGACCATGGCTTGCACCAGGGCCGGACGCGAGAGGTCGCCGTCACTGCCGATCGCCTCTACGAGGACACGGCGGTGCTCCGCCCAAGCGGGGCAGACCTCCACCGTGTGCTCCACCGTGTCCTCTGGGCGATCCTGGCAACGTGAAATAAGTCTTATTTCGATTTCATTCAAGTTAGCTAGCTCTTCTGGTATGGACAGAAAGCTGTTGGTGGTGTTTTGCTTTTTGAAATATAATTTGCACATCTATCGCAGCAATTTATGCGGTCTGGTTTGTCGTTAGGGATTATTGGTTTGTTATGCGTTTCCATTGTACGCGATTGCTTCTTAAATAATAATTTATTACAAACATAACAAACGACGTCTGCGAACTGATTTATTGTGACTTGAAATGTAGAATCTTCGGCGAATAGTCTGCGACGGCAAACGTAATTTCTCATCCTGGTTAAACGTTCTTCACGAGTAAAAGGGGATTCATTTTGACGACCTGATATAGCGTAGTCACGCAATTGATTCAATCTTAATTCTCGAGTCGAAGGCGACTCATTTTCACGCACCTCGGATGCATGAGCTCTCATTCTCTCGAGTCTCTCTTCTCGAGATGAAGGCGACTCGTTTTCACGCACCTCGGATGCATGAGCTCTCATTATCTCGAGTCTCTCTTCTCGAGAAGAACGCGACTCGTTTTCGCGCATCTCGGATGCATGAGCTCTCATTACCAGGTAGGCTACCGTGCCAAATTCTTATTCTTAAGACTCTTGTCTAGAGTCTCTAATAGGAGTGAGTAAGGACAATAATAACATAAGCCCGAAGGCATCTACTGCATTTAATAAAAAAATAATGGGAGTTTTAGCCAAAACAAATTGTTACCGTCTTCACCGCGTGGAGGTACTCCCAGCTTATGTATTAATTATTAGCTGACCCGTAAAGTCACTCAACAGGGAACAAGAAATAATTATTTTATTTAACGTGTGTTTTTACGATTTGTCACTTCGAATTACTTTTAACCATATAAGTTGTATATATTTTTGTAATCACCTTTAAAAACCCTTTATTTTGATACCCCACTCGATAGGCTTCGAGAAAAATACATTTTTTTGAAGACATAATATTGCGCCAAAAATCGGCCATTTTATATTTTTCAATTTTGATATACCCAGTGACACTCGCGCTACCAAGACAAATATAAAGACGTTTAATTTATCAAAATCGTTTAGAAGTTACGAGGGAACAAAGAAACGGACATACATACATACATACATACCTACACCCTCCTTTGGGCTCCGCCGCAGTCGGGTAAAAACAAACAGGTAGGCAGTCATGTTTTGTGTTATTGTAGTCAATGACCTTTTTCTCAGATAAGTCACACAGGTGACACTAAAAGGACCTTGGATTTTACTCCTTGACCTTCGTTCGTAATATATCTCGTTCCTGTTTCATATCTGCTTAATTGTTTCGGTTCCTTCCTACTCAATTCTTTGTATTAATTATTTTGAAGAGCGTCTGTGATGTGACGCTACCGTAGCTGCGTAGGCCTCTAAGTTAATCTCGCCAGAGGTCAAGATCATTTAATAATTTCTCACACAAATATTGTGTAAATATATTCTTTATATTGTGATTAGTGGCACGTACCTACCTACCAGCTCTACATAAATGTTAGAGTACCTATGGCAAATTGTGGTTAAATTAGTCACGTAAAATGCCTGTTTTACTTTAAATTGTGTACACGTTAATTTCGTTCATATCTGTTTAAGTGACTTAACAGTTAAGTTAAATGAGTCAGATGCAGCGAACGCCGTTATAATGAGATGGTATTAATTAAAAATACACGTGGTATCACTCATGTAAGTCCTTAGACAAACTATTTCTTTATCGCGAGAGATATCAGTCACGTCGCCGCTCCACTGACGAAAACTCGGTTTATAAGTAAACCGCTTTTATGGCCCTTCTAAATTGCGTTAAGAAACAATTAAATAAGTAAGTATTCTACAATTGCCGTGAATAATTACACGTTCGTTTGAGTCTAGAGTAGCAAGTAGATGTATAACTAAATTACAAGCAAATATTTTTCCTACCCGGTAGGCGCAGGAGGTAAATAATTATGTATGAAGTATTTTTATGTTTTTAGGCTGCTAAATCTCTATACGAACTGGATGCGATAATACGACAATAAATTCGAACCAAGGTATTTCCTAATGTCGTTCACAGTTTGCAATAAAAAAATTCAAGCAAAGGAGACTGGGCGAAAGTGGTCAATGGCTAGAGACCAATAAAGTGGCATCAAATTCTGACCAGGCAATTTTAAAAAAATGCATTTTTATAGTATTACAAAGTGGACAATAGGACTGTAGCTACAGGAAAACATTCGAAGAAAACTGTCCATAACATTATTAGGTAAACATTATGATTAGAATTATAAAATATTAGAAAAAAAAGTACAAAATAGTACAAAAAATGGACATTATACAAAAATCTTTTTTTGTATATCTTTTAATCCTTATACGAAACTTAATTGATTGGCACCATTGCAATAAAACATAAAAATTTACATTTTTTTAGCCGACTACTACTGACCACCATTTTTTCAAAATCTATAAGAGCAGTTAGCAATTACTCAAAAAGTTAAGGACTTTTGAAAATCGTGTAAATTCTAAAAGTATATTTTTCTCAAAATTGCCGGGTCAGATATTGATACCCCTTTGCACAAGGATATGACGAAGTATCCCTACACAAATATCAAAGCCCACTTGGTCCATAGACCACTTCCCATACAAATTCGTCCAGTTTCCTTTATCCAATAGTTTAGTCACTATATCTAGTCAAAGATTGGCATAAGCCATAGTCGGTTCAACACTGCTTAAATTTTGTTTGTTTGAAAAAAAAAATACTTTTTAAAGTAGTTAGAAGGTTTTAAGTATTTGACAGTCTCTAAATACTCAAATGCATAGATAGTTATTATACTCTTTGATTGGTATTGTCAGTGTTTTCATGTAAGTACTACCTACCTATTGTCGCATTGTCGTCTCCACATTGTATAGGTATTATATCGCAGTTTTAAAACTCACACTCAAACCATTTATTTCAATTAAACCATTTACAGGCACTTTTGAATTGTCAAGAAGTCGGTCAGTCAGAAAATATGAAGATAGTTGCCCATTCCAAAGTGTAGGTACCTACGGAGAAGAACGGGCAAGAAACTCCATGGACACTCTTTTAAATTATATTTTTACAAAAATATTAATTTCATCATTAATGTTGAATTTACAATTTTATGTGAGGACGATGTAGGCAGTCGCTCCATGTAAAATTCTGGTATTCAGCTGCATCCGGTTAGACTGGAAGCCGACCCCAACATAGTTGGGAAAAGGCTAGGCAGATGATGATGATGTGAGGACGATGTAAAAAGGAACGAGTAGGCGTTAAAAGCGTCCAGAGTACAGCAAATATTAAGAAAACAACAGTTTGTGTGAGCATGACATACTATCAGCCGCCAGGGCACATTCAAGTCAATGAAAGCCATATTGCCCGGTAAATGGTAAATAAGGTATAGTACGTACATAGAACTCACATCTGTGCTATGCAATTATAGGTACAATACAAGGGAAATTGAGTTTATACAATGCAAAGATAGTCTTACAATCTTCAGCAGCTCCTACAGTATTTTCAAGTGTTAATCAATTAGTTGAGGTTGTGGAGCAGGACCAGCATTGAGCCAGGCATTTTTATCCGCGATGTAATCGCATTTTGTATCTTTAATTATGCTTTTCATATCATAGCAGGAATATCATCAGCAATGACTTTTCTATTACCTAGATATATCGATACTTACAACACCCGTTACAATAAATACCTCCGTATTGTAATTTCCATGGACGTATTGTCCTCATTAGAGTACTCGCAAGAAACGTCCAAGCGACAGTTAGAACACATCGATGTAATTACCGGGCTTTTATTAGTGACAACCGCATACCGCAATCGTAATACAAAGCTCGTCTATATTTTCCTAAGGAAACAATGGCATGGCAGTAGTCTTCGGCAGCTGCATCTAATTACTTTACCGATACTGTAATTTTGTAATTACATCGTAATTTTACAGATTTTATTTGCGTATCATTGTGACCTCGTCTCATTCTGTAGTTCACCGTAAACGTGTCACTGGACCGTTACGTTTTTCACAGATACGTTGCCGAAGTTAAAAGAAAAGTTTCACTATGTACTATCTTGTACAAAGAGAGTATTTTATACAGTGGCCAACTCAACTAGGTACGACTGGTCGAATGGCCAGTTGGTGAATATGTGCTAGGTAGATAGACCCAGCAGCTATACCTACCCACTTGATTGATTGCGATTATTTAACGAAACAGGTAGTCGTTGAATTACTTACCATTTAATTATGCTACACGTCACAATCTTAGCCCGAGATCATGCAGGAAAAGCACTAATGACATCGGTGGGTGAACTTCAATCAGTTGATTGGCCTTATGAACAGTATTACTGCGCACATAGCTGTACTAACGTATGCACTTGACCAACATTTTCAACTTGCACTTGACTAGTTTTTTATGTCACCTACAACCTAATGATCAATAACAACATATAGTGCGTGCCGACTACATAAGGCTTCAATAGCGAAATGTGCACGCAAAGCCGTCGGGCACAGCCCCACAGGCATTACATTAACCACCGTGCGCCGGCGCAGCAATCGCAGGGCGGTTCTGTCGCGGTGTAGCATTATGTCCCGCATGCTCCACATTCGCCACAATTAGCGGGGAGGTACCTCGATACCTCATACAGCCTGCAACCTATATTGCCTCCTTACCTTTAAACGGCTCTTGATAGCGAGGCAGCTATCAAGTAAATAGACACTGTCAGGTAATTACATCTGAAACTGAAATGTTCAACAATACACTTTCCTGGGTAAAGACAGGGGCGCACTCATAAACACATTATTTCCAATTAAAACAAACAAGCCCCTCATTACGCGTCTTATTTCGGTGATTTCAATCACACAACAGAGCCATATAATTTGACGTTCGAAGCTACGCAACTGTTACAAATAAGTACTCATGAGCGAGTGACGTGGTCTGCGTAGACGCAGCCACCGTAGCGTTAAACGAACAAAACATTCCGCTAGATCGTCATTATTCAAATTTTCGCTGTACTAGTTGCCCGCTTGTTCCGGCCTCTGCTTCTTGCCCTATTTCGTACTAGTCTGAAATTACGATTAGTCCGGTCAAAACGAGATGCGGTCATCCGTGGTGGATGGCCGTGTGAACGGTCCGTTATCCAAACAGCTTGAGCGGTTTGTGGAGATGCTCATTGTCTTCAAGATTCGGATGAAACGGAAGTAAGCAGTTTGACAGTTTGTTTAAACTTAAAATCATTAAAGCAGAAAATTATTGGGCAGTTCTGGTCAAAACTGGACCAGCTTCCGACTTTCATAGTTGTTTTTGCCGGTACTCTCTTCTATTTAATTTGATTGACACTGTTTTTGCCTAAAACTTGATATCTTCAGAAAGCTTTGAGCGAACAAAAGTTTTCAGGCCAGATGTCAATCATAGCCTGCCCATAATGCCTCATGAACATTAAGTAGTAACAGTTTTCCAATTGCAATAGAATACTTGTAGAGCGCCTACTATGCCAGTTTATTGCCCCTTACCGGTAATCTCATTATAGTGTAGCTGAAAAGAAATAAATCTGCGACATAATAACTTTAAAAAAACCCTCAAAACTCTAACCATGAACATAAGAAACAAATCGGAACTACACCGTGACAATTAAAATTAGTAGTACGCTTTGCAGTACAGCAAAAAACGCCATTTGTTTTAAAAATCCAAGAAATCGATTTTTAGCTCAATAAACTAAAGAAGCATTTCTTTTTTTTTATCAGTTTAATGACGCCGCCGCCTGCCCTTTATGTTACCGTTATGAAAGATCAACCTGAAAGTAGCTACTTCGATAGAGTATGCGGTTTTACTGATTTCCATGTACACTACCGCACGCTGTTACATAACGGGCCACATACTGTTGGGATCAATTTCGGTGCGTCGGCGGATGATCTTTATTATCTTTATACAATAGTAAGTGTCACTATAGCATGCGGAAGATCGTGGATCATAAATCATAGAATTGGATTCGTAGCGCACGTCGGCAGGTAATGGAGGCAAAAACGCCATCAGCAAAAGCGCGTGCCATGCGTTTCCCGGCGGCAGGCGGTGTAGTGTTTGTCACATCATATTGTAACAATTTACTGTTTCAATGCACTTATATTAAGGCGACTGCATGACCTAAAGCGCGGTCTTTGTCGGACTGTATTGAAAATAAAGAGAAGCGCAATGACACAACGCTGGTAATTTATTGCAAAATATGAAGCAAATCTCTATTTACAAAAAATCTATTGTTTGGACTAAAAAATTAAAACACTAGTGCTTTAGTATGTTGCTTGTAGAATAATCTGAAAAAAAAACATAATGATTGTATGTATATTACTTAGTATGGTTTTTATTGTAAAAATAAAGTTTTTATAGGTATCTTCATGATTTTTTTCTATCGTATCAAATTAGTTGCATTATGTTTTCAACACACTATCTACCTAGCCTGCCTGAATGCCTATCCTGAAGAATATCATATATTTTTCTGATTTTGTTTACTGTAGTCGTTCATATACTTTTATTGTTTCTAAAACTAGCTTTTTTGCGTTTAAATAGGTCCTGTAAGCCCCTTAATGCTAAGACTTTAGTGCTGCATTGTTTGTTTTATAATTTTATTTTCTTAGACGTTTTCTTTTTATAAAAGTAATAGTAGAGCGATACTGCAATTTTACAATAGAGTTTTGGTTTTATAAAAAGCTTCTAAAGCTATTTACGATTTAAGAAAATTGTAAATAATCGCATAAAATTACTGAGTCCCCTGTTTTTTAAGCCCCCTGAAACTTTCTGTTGTAGGACGCCGCCCGTTGCGTTTTTAGCTTTTTGGTCCTGACGTCCAATGGCATGAGCCCCTTTTATGAGGTTATTGTGAATAAGCTTGACTGGAAAAGTATGCCACCCTGAAAATCCAATAATAAAAAAAAATATGTAAAATGATCTAAGTGTACCTACGACACCTAGTTGGAATCGTCAGTTTAAAATACAAGTAAATAAAAAACTTTTCGATTTAAGAACCATTAGTCACAACTCACGAACGCGGTGAACATCCTTTCAAGAAAATAGCAATTTTTAGGTATATTATGTCTGCTAATCAAAGAGATTGGTGAAGACTTATCATTTTCCGCTCGACTGCATTCTTTATAATTAGCACTTTTAATTCATTACGATTTACGAGTTACAGTGTTAGTTAGCAGTTACGAGCATTTGAGCAACTTTTATAACTTTTTAAGTTTATTTGAAATTTATTCTTAACGAGTGTTTCTGGCTTGTTAATCATCATGTTTTATTTATCAATTATATAACCTGGACATATTTACGTATTTTTATTTAGGGCTGGGTCTAAGTAGCATCGCTTTTTCCACCATATACTTATTTCAATGATTGGGTCAGTTATCAAAATACGAAGCGTAGTTAAGTATGGTACTTAAGTTGTTATTTATATTTTCAGTGCTTCCGCAACTTCTAGGCCTCACGGTCAATTTGCTTTGCAAAATCTCTTCGTATACAAATCTAATATCAAAACGTAATTCAAGTGTAAGAAAGCGCGTCAGTCAAGCGCGTACGGTTTATGTAAACACAATCGGTGGAGGTTGACAGCCTGCATGCGTACGCGCAGGCTGACTACTAAATTGACCCTCTGTCGCCGCGTCCGCGTCAGCGCGTCAACGCCAAGTTTCCGTGACGTTAGCATAAAGGACACAAACATGGCCAGTGACAGTTGTGCTGAGATGGAAAGCCTTTCAGTTGTTCGTCTTCTTCCTCGATTCTTAGTAAGATTTTCATCGTTATTATTGTGGGCTTAAATGATTTTCATGTTCGGTAGGTAGGTACGTATTTCCGACACTTTTTTTGTAAATTGCGTGCCTTAAGACCTAGTTAGTTAAATTTGCATTCGTCTAGAAAAGCCAAAACAAATAATATCAATAGAGTTTCAGCTTCAGTTTTTCTTATTATCTAATCTGCTGAAAACAAGTTGTGAAAGTGTTTTTAACAAGTTATTCCGTTCTGATCTCCTACGCAGGCTCTCTTCCTGTTTAAGAAAACTACGGTTTTGAAATAGATATTTCTATGCAGCAGAAAATCTTACTTCCTACTGATCAGATCGCAAATTAAGTATCTAGTTAATCAGAATAAAACTCTCCTATAACATAAAAATATCGTAAATTTTATTACAAGACACAGTTAATTTAAAACTTTCCATAGGGGATCTTATCTGTTAGTAATTACATACGTAGTAGCGAACACTTGTCAATTACTGAATAAAAGAGAAAACATTTATAATTTTATTTTATTTGTAAAGTTCTTGGTTCAATACGCTGATGCACTTCTTGTTAGGTACAAGCAAAAACACACCGCTCTGTGCGAAGGGAATTGACCCTTTAGACAAACTATCAATAGAGGACGTGCCACCATAGAGATTACTTAGATATAAAATAAGCATAAATTTTTTGAAGTAGGTAATACCTACCTATTTAATATATACTTTTGTTTATGTATAATTAGTTAAAATGGCCGATTCCTATAATTTACGGCCCTATATTGGTTAAAATGTAGACTCTTGTATCAAAGCCAATAATGAAGCAAAGACCTCATAGCTTTGTACAGTAGACCATCCCATAAGATGTAGCGAGCACAGGTGAAATTACAGTTTGGCAATAAAAATGCTGCAATGGGCAAACAAAACGATTCGTTTTTATTTATAAAAACCGAACATTAGTCATTTAATTTAGTACTTAGTGTAAATATAGATACTAGTTGTGTTAAATATTGTTAAAGTTAGAAAAATAAAATAATACTTGGAAAAAGGATTATATACTAAATCGCAGAGAATTAACATGAATGCTTCCTGAAAAAGAAATTTGATAGACGAGGTTCCTTTGAAAGCTTAAATCTGTTTTTCTTCAATAATTCAATAGTTTATTTATTATAACATTCAAATAGGTACCTGAGTAAGATCAATATCATCCGTTATCATCATATTAAATTTACGCTTAGCCAGTAAAGAAAAAAAAAATAATCAATCAACAGTGATAAAAAGTGTGTTAAATGATGCATTAGTAATGGACTTGGCTTGGAACCTAGCAGAAACGTATAGTGAAACGATGATAGCTGAGAACTTAAGTAAAATCTACCTAAGTCTCATAACAAAACATCACGCAAGTATTTCCCAATGCGTTAGGCAGAGGTGCATTTACGTTAACTTTTTAAACTCCCATATCCCCCCCCTCCCCCCCCCTCTCACACTCCAGTGCCGGATTAAGACTACTTGATGCCCTAAGCAATCCACGCCTGTCCTATCCACTAGTCGCCTCGTATTTTTCCAAAACATCGACGAGCGATTTGTAAAGATTGGCGCACATCTCTAGCTAGAGTGACTTTTGGGTCTTGTAATATCTTGCTGATAAACAGCCTTGCCTTTCATGTGCTAGCAAATACTGTTTCGGTGCTGTTCCTGCCTGATGGTGCCACCCGAGACGTGATGCCCTAAGCAATTGCTTAATTTACTTATGGGCTAATCCGGCACGGCTACTGCCTCCCTCCCTCTCTGTTGGTTTTGTTTTTTCCATGTAAAAGAGGGCGAGCCTATTGCTGGGCTGCTACTGAGTAATTCTTGTTTTTAAAGTCCAATAAAACTTTGCCCGACATGGTAAAAAATCCCAGGACCTCATGCGCCGCAGTAGCGCTTGCGACCACTAGACCAGCAAGGTAGTCATAGTAAGTACTCATTAAATTTAAAAAAAATTCACGCTTTTCTTTAAATCCTAAAAAGACCATTCTCCTCGAGCTTTTAGGTAGAGCTAGAGGCTATTGTATCCTATTTTTAAGCTTGTATGATATTTGTACCTATCACATAGACGAGTATTTTTTCTCTACAAATCTACTCGCTCACAGACATTATACACAATTAGAGTAATTAATTATAAGAATGTGCATGCGTCAAAATGTTATGACTAATTAGACTTAATCCTTCTTAATGATAGAAGGTAATTATTGAATTTCATTGTGTCGTTATAATTTAAATGTTTGCTAGTTAGCCCTCAAGTTTGCGATGCCTGGAAAAGGCCGCTAAGTTGTAAGTACCTGCATTTGTAAACAACACCAATTAATGTACACTTAGTATGCAAATAAATCTTTGACTTGACTTGACTTACTTTGATAAAGCAGGACAATTTTTGATTCCTCAGAGTTTGGATGCGAAGTGGAGCGTCATTTTTTTGCGGTTTAGTTGTCAATCATTGAACAAATCGAATAAAAAAAAAAATCCGTTCCGTGTGTTGCACCGTTTCTGTTGCTGATTGGAAACTATCCATCCGTTTGTTTACTTCAGTGTTACTTACAGAACATGCTGACTGCTTATATTCAAATGGTTCAAGTTATTGATCTAAATTATTCCTTTCTGACCATCAGCTAGTTGGCAAAGTTACCATAATTCACAAAGCAACACGTTTTGTTTTGTTCTCGGATCTCATCTATTAAAATAGATACTTACTTCTTATTGGCTATAAAAAAGGTGAATTAAAGATTTATCTGTGCTCATCTTCGACTTTGATTGACTTTCTCTAGCGGTTTAATTTAAATCGATAGCCCCAGTGCCCACTGGGCCACCGGGGCTCGCTCGGTCAGATATAAAGCTATTTAGTTATCTTATCTGGCGATCATCTTCAGCCGCCAGAGTCGTCCGCAGAGATGGCGACCCAAACATAACATCGATGACCCGATACCACCGCAACACCGAAATGCCACTCAATCATTAGGCAGGTACGCCGCAATTTCTCCACGCGAATGTCACGGTAATGAACGCGTCGCGGCGCTCGGTGGAGCCCAATTCGCCCAATAATCCGACGCCAATCATCTATATAGATCACGAGATTGTTCGCGGCGGTTCGGTGATCGTGTCGTGAGAACGATAAGACACAGGCGAGCAGGTGGTTCCCTCCCCGGCATGGCTAACTGTTCCACCATCATCAACGGAGCGAGCCGAGCGCGCCACCTCGCAGTCCCGAGACACCGGCGCAACACGCGCTACACTCCGCACCAGCAGCGCTTCCGAATTGTTTGCAACTTACGCGGTAAAGCTACCGGCGACGCTTGTGCTGCGCTTTCGGACTTACGCAGTGGCAGTGAAGATAAACTACAATATTGACGCATAAAAATAATAGTGATTTATTTGTTTAATCGGATAGCTAATCCGAATAGTTGGGCGTTTTTTTTTGTATTTGAACGAGTAAAGTAATCGGGGCAGATAGCATTAACGGTTGGCTCCGCGCTCGAGTGTGGCAGACCGCAGCATGACGAGCGCCGGCGACTGCGCTCTCGTGCTCCTCCTACTGGTATGTTAAAAAGCTTTAACCATTTGCTTATTATTCTCCCAATAAATCGATCAATAAAACTCACATTTTCTTTTAATTGAAAGAAAGAAAGTGAGTCATGAATTTGCAGTAGGTACTTATATAAACTCCGCACAGAAAAGCTTAGAAAGTTGAGATGGAACTAATGTAAGTAATGTTACTTCCTTGCTATTTCCATTTCGCTATAAATCGTATTGCTCGCTGGCGGTGTACTAAAATCTGAATGTTTCGTCCCCATTCTAGAGTATTGAAGACAAGTTTATATTTGAATCCGGTTTGCGTGTACGAGAGTATAATCATAAATACAGTGTTTGTAATAAGCTCTAAGCTATCTCTGGAACTGAACACTGCCAACTGACCTACATTACTATAGTTTACTTTGTCGCGCTAACTTACGCTGCAAAGTTGCTAACTCAATTTAAAAGTTTTTACGAAAATAGTAGGTAAACCTAGTTGCTTTCAAACAACAATATTTAATCTTGATTATTTCACAAGTTCAGCAGGTAAATTACTTCACGCAGGTACGTTTGACTACATTTAAAGCAAGACGAAAATCTTCTATAACGTACGTGGATACGGTATAGAAGATTTTCGTCTTGGTAATAAGTCATGAAAGCTAATCACGATGCCAGTATTTACTTACATTAAAACTGACATATTTGTTGTAAATAATGTAGTATAACTTTTTCAATATAACCTACAATACGAATCTATGTGTGATTTATCTGATATAGAGCCTCTGTCTGTGTGTTACTTTACGATCAACAAGAAGCTTAGTTATTGTTTACACGGACAGAATTAAAGGGACCACCCTTTAACCTATTCGTATATCAATGACGATAAAATAGGAGCAGTCGGTATGTTCAAAGGGCTTCTGTTAAGCCTATTTGTAGCACGAACAGAGGCATTGAAAAGCTTTAAGCTAGGCAGAGTCAATTCGACAAGGTCATATTTTCTTTATATAAGTGACTAGACTACACCTTCTTTTCAGCTGAGGGTCATTATTAGGTCCTTGCTTGTATTGTAAACATTTAATTTCAAAATTTTCGATTATTCGAAAGCTAATTCAACTTAGATACAGACCTACTTCTTCGGTTAATTATTTCCTGCTGGTTATCCATATCTAAATGCTCGTATTATTTCATTTTTTAACCATCCCTTTAGGCTATTTTCAATAAATATTTCATAACTTCCGCATTGTCAGTTAGCCAGCTAAGTTCCACTCCAGTCGCAAATTGTTTCTGATAGGCCATTCGCTGCAAATTCACTCGGTATGAGTTTCAGATAAAATACAGCATCAAGTCCATATAGAAATTGCACATAAATTCGGTGTTCACGGGTAGTAACTTTCACACGAACGATACAGAAATTGAGCTCCTGTTCTCAGAGCATAGCACATGCTCTACTTTTTTTTAAATTTAGATGCGTAGCAATTTCCTTACAATGTTATTCACAGTATATCATAAGTAACTGCTAGGTGTTCGTATATATAAAATGAATCTACTAATTACACCTGGGGGCCTAAAAAGGCCACTTTGGCAGAATCTTAAAAGGATAACATTATGAATCATAATATGGCGAAGACAGTCCGTGTTTTTCTTTTTTTCGCTGCACTACGTAGGTATAATCAAAGAGATTGGGATTGGATTGGGATTGAATTGATTGGTATTTTAGCACAGACAAAAAAACATAACTAAAAATCCTTCACCAATGGGATTTGATACTGTCCATTATGATTCATAATGTTATCCTTTTATGATCCTGCCAAAGTGGCCTTTTTAGGCCCCCTCGTTTCTGAAAGACTAATAGGTACAATTTACTAACAAACAGTGAAACCAGCTCAAGTCAGTAATTGTTTGATTGAAGTTTGTTATTCCAATCAGCCAATAATTAGAGTTTAACTTATCCCCTCGACCTCTCTCTTTCAGAAGCCTCCCAGATCGAATCGGTCTCATCTGTCATCTTCCAATTGCTGGTTATTGCACATCGATCTTTCGGAAGACATGGTTGAACAGTCACTTCAATCAAATTCCTAATCTTTCGGCCAACGATTGCTTATTTGATTACTTTGCCTTTTTATTTTATCTACGAAAGTAGATAGTTAAGATACTAATGACTTAAAAAAACCCCAGTGAATGAAGTTATCACTGTTCCATGATTTAATTAATGGCAGTCCAAAACGAACAGCGTTTGAGCTTGACCTGATAAAACAGTTGTATAATTCTAATCGTATAGAATTTGCATGAATGTAGGTAAACCACACACAATTTTTTTACGATGAATACCTATTGTTTAGTTGCAGGAGCAGCCGTAGCTCGCCTCACGATCTCTTTCCATCTGGTTCTGTTAGATGACTACTACATACATATATCTATGGGTTTACCTTATGGTGACCTCCCACGTGACGTATTACCTTCTATTTTGCCCTGCACCATTAGACACTATGGAGTCATTATTAGGTACTTATCATCAAATTTGTCACAAAATGATTAAGTACATTATAACTGTTTTTAGCTTTTCATATACTCGATCGTAGTTACCAACCTACTAGCTCTTAGACTTAATATTCTATCAATTTCACCTCTGTTCCGATTAAAAATAAATACTTATGTATTTTTTTTCTTAAATAATTAAGATTAAAAAGCTGAAGTTTCAGTTTCAATGGTCATTTGTTGCTGACCGTACCTACGTGCACGAATTCATCCAAAGTTAGTCAGCGCTCAAAACAATTAGAATAAAAAAAACTGGGACACTACGTGATATCCTAAAACCTTTCACTATCCTCTGAAAATGGTTTTAATTTGATTTCTTCAATGTTTTTCTTAGTTCATGTTGTTGAAAACCATTACAAATTGCTATCGTTTATTTATTATTACTTGATTTAGAATTAAGTATATCTATTAAAGTAAGTATTTATAAAAAGTAGTAGGTGGTCTTAAAATCGTTACACTTTAGTTTTTATTAAGTTAACAGCTATTTGGTTTTTTTTTATACTGCCTACGATAAATACAAATAAAGTAAAAAAAAACTCTCACTGACGCAGTCACTTGATAAATCTTAACTGCGTCAATGAGTGGTGTTCGCGCAGCCGAATTTTGGGCCAAAGATGTTTGAACTTTTTGCCATGGATACGCTAAGAAGAAGAAGTAAAAATATTAAAGTAACCAAGTTAAAGTTAACGGTAGGTGTTTATTTATTAAGGTCGCTTAAGATTAAATTTAAGTTATAAGTAATATTAACCTCTGCTTAACCATACATTTTTTGACGTTTAAACTTTAAAATAGATGTTTATAAATAAACCCATAATAACTTGAAGGACTCATGTCCTATCAGCTTCAGGATAAGAACAAATCTAAACTAGGTACTTAAATGTCTTTATACGTTTTACCAGGACGTCTCAAACGAAGTGATGTGGTCATGTGGTCCTGTCTTAGAATTAAATGAGAAAAGTAGGAAGCTACTGGATGACGTGATTCGTAGTAGAGTAGTAGCCTATATAGTAGTAGAGTAGTAGCCTATATAGCATTAGTTTTACGGCTACCAAACTAAGTTTTACTTCAGACGTAGATATCATCATGAAGTCTTTATTTTGTACCTAAGTAGTTACTTAAAACTAGTAAAAAAAAACAAAAGAACATCAATAAGTAGGCTATTCTCATGAATTCACATCAAGTCACCAATTTTGGTAAAAATAGAAAATAAACTCGCGAAAGCAAAAGTAATCGAAAAAGAAAAGCGAAATTAGAGCAGATTAGACATTATTAGATTGCAAAAAGTAGAGCAATTCCGCAATTTGTTTATTTTTCTGTAGATCAACGCTAAAATTTTAGTTTCAGCGGAAAATCGACAAGCTATTAGCCTAGTGACTTTTACACTACCTTACTCATAAAAAATGTAGCCAATACTTAATGCTATCTCATAGTGCATAAAATATAATAGCAAAATATTTCATCGATCAATAGTGATATTCAAAACGTTTAACCTTTGATAAAAGTCATTTAGAAAAATTAGATTTCACGCATATTAGATTTCCAAAACTCGCACAAAAAACAGATAGAAACATTCATAACAGACACAGCTTTCATGCCAAAAATTAACAACTAAAGTGTAAACTAGAGTTTAGAAAGTCTTCTAAATGTTATTACTCAATCTTTCACGTTCATTGGCAAATCTAATAAACGAAAAGAAGGCAATCTAATAATCATAGAAGACAAAGAGGTCACAAAGTCATGACTTATGACAATAACAAGGGGCTATTTATCATTAAACTTGCCGTTACCTTAAAAAACGTACCGTAGGTAACACACTACCGTACTCTACACTTTCATTGGTAGGTAGGTTTTTGTTTTCATTGCTCTTTGCCCTTGTTGCCTTAATAACTAAATCAAGCCAACAAATCACAAATCGAATTAGTATACAATTGTAATAACTTGCTCACAGCGGTTACTCACCTCACGATCGATCGATCGATGATGATAGGTGTAATGGCTGTTACAGATCTTGCGCATGCGTGCTTTGCTTGAATTAGAGTCTGCGCGCACGCTTTCAATGTCCGCCCCAACCAAACGTAACTGCATCGTACTTAATAGTGCACTAGCATTCGCATAAAAATGTCTTACTAATGATTTATGATACATTAAGCTGACTGCTTTGAAATTAAATTGATACAAACCGATCAACGGTGGATTTATGAGCTGTCTGGTAACAAAACTGTAAAATATAAAATGGCCGTGGTCATACAAAACATGAGCAATGGATGAGCGCAGTTTATGTAATGTTACTGGAACGGATAGCAGTTTTCTTCAAACTCAATTCAAAAGAAACTAGATAAATGAGTAACGTTGATTTGTAGATTAAAGTATGCACATAGAACTTTCAGTAGAAAACTGAGTAGGTACCTAACCTACTACTAACTAAATAGGTAATAAGTACTTACTATTGAAATCATCTTCGATTATTTTGCTCTCGTACTTATTGTACTTACTTGTTTTGTAGTGATAAATGATTTGATTTTTGTAAGTAGGTTTATACAAACACTTTTACACGTCAATCATGTTTTCTTTTAAAACTAGATGAGGTCGGCGTTTCCTATCTGACTACTCTGAGAAGAAAGGCCGAAACAAACTCAGAGGTCACAGTCTCTTTTAAAGTCCAGACATAATCTTGGTCAGGTTATATGAAGACCATGTCATGTAGATCGAGGTCTGAGATGGTCTTTTGAGGAAAGAACCACACAGATTGAGAGGACCTGTCCAGTCAGTGCACGCATTTGTCAGAAATCGTGCAGCTCAACTCAAAACTTAAGGATCTCAACGATTCGATGAACAATACCAAAGAAAGGACATCTGGGTAGGCCACATAAATTACTCAAACTGCCAGACCATGAAAAAAAAAAACTAACAGAACAAAAGAGAGAGTAATAATAAAAAAAAATACCCACATCGTCTTCACATTCACAATAAATAAAATAATATAATACTTTACAAAGTAAGCAAATGTCATTGTTTATAAAAAAGTCACTTAGTAGTAAGTACTGAAGTAGTGCTGATCCCTTGGTAAAAAATATGTTTTTTAGGGTTCCGTCCCTCAAAAGGGAAAAAGGAACCCTTATAGGATGACTTCTTTGCCCGTCTGTCTATCAGTCTTTAAATACCCTTTTCTCAGGAACACGAGGAGGAATCAATGAAATTAATATCAAATACGTAAGTCTACGGTCTCTTGGAGCTCCAAAAAAATCAAGCTTATTAGTCAACGCAATAAAAAAATACGGCCATTTAAGCGATATATTTTGATACTCAGAAATAAATCAACCATCTCGCTAATAAGGACTGATGGCCGTTGGAGCAGACGAGACCTGTAGTGGAGACCGCGTATCGGCAAGCGTAGTGTGGGACGGCTCCCAGCTAGATTGACGGACAATCTGGAAAAGGTAGCTGGGACAGACTGGATGCGAAAGGAGGAGGACAGGGTGATGTGGCGCAGCCTGGGAGAGGCCTATATCCAGCAGTGGACTGCGATAGGTTGAGTCGATCGATTGTTTGAATTAAATTCAAAACCTATACCTACTCAGAGAATACCTACTATGATTTTATTGACCTAGAATCATGAAATTTTTACAAGAAGCAAGGTATCACAGCACAAGTAAAGGAAAAATCCAAAAATAGCTTTATCACATAGCAAAATGCGATTACAAAAAACTTGCATTTGCAGTTGCAGAATTGACCACTACGTACACGTATATCGATGTATGGGAGAACATGATTTTCAACTATAATGTTAAGTGTCGTGTCGTGAGGAAAGTTTTGAGTACCTACCTATGAATGTCGATTGCTATAATAGTAGGGAAGACCTCCAACCTACCCACAGTAAACCTACCTACAGTAAATAAACACCCAGAAATTGAATGCGTGAAGAAAATTCTCAAGACATTCACATAACCGACTTCAAAAAAAAGGAGGTTATCAATTCGACACGTATGTATGTAATTTTATTGGAATTCCATATATATTCACATATGACAACCTATTAGGGTTTCCAAACAAATATACAAAATTTTATAGACGTATATATGTATGTATGTATGAATGTATTTTTGTCCACGCATTTCTCCGCAACTAATAATCGGATCGTGACTTGATCGTGACCATTTTTTTCTTATTGGCTTACAATTACTTCAACTTAGGGAACAGTGCAAGTTTCAGTAAAATCGATTCAGTAATTTTCAAAATATTGACTAATACGTGAAGTGTGACGGCCTGGCTTATTGATACCAGTTACGGGTGTAGTGTCAAAGGGAAAACATCTCAAAACCTTAAATTACAAAAAACAGAAATTCCAGTTTTTACTTAAAACTAAAAATTACGAAATAAAAACGTATTTAAAAAAAAAAAAACAACTTCAAAAAGAAATTACTTAACTCAAAATTATGAAAAACTTTAATTTCGGAAGTCGGTGGAAAAAACTAAAACTATAAAATACAGACCCAAGACACCGACTTCCGAAATTAAAGTTATTTCATAATTTTGAATTAATTTCCTTTTGAAGTCGGTTTAATTTTTTTTAAATTGTTTTTACCTCAACGAAGTATAAACAAGTAGTGCCGTGTGCGTTACCCCAGCCAGAAAATGTCGAAGATCGTCATCTAAGTGCAATAGATAATTAGATATACAGCTTCTGTAACTGGTAAGCAGATTTTTTTATTTGGTAAGCTGATAGTTTCCAAATTATTTGATAAAAACAGTTCCAGCTGGAGTAACGTTACCGCAACCGCAGCCAGATCTTTTGTTTTCTAACGGGTATGTTAAAATAAATGTTATCTAAATAATTTGATATCAATTTGAAATAAATGTTTCAATTTAATTTGTATTTGTATTTGCTATGGTTGCGAAGATATTTAAAATCCTGCTGCGGTAACGTTTGCACGATTGCTGCATCTCGGAATTGTATTTCGGGGCCGCTTTTTTTTAACATTCTAGATTTGGTCGGGTTACCACGCATACGTAATTTTTTTCGATTATCTCGATAATTAATTAGTGTGCAAGTCTGAAATTTCACAGGTATAAGATTCAGTTACCACTACTACAGGAAACTCGGTTAATCGGTCGTCAAATAACTCAGCTGCGCGCCGTGGCCGAAACAAATTGTAGTTTCATTATAACTTTTTAATTACGTATAGGATACTAATGAAACTTCAGTACCATGTATAGGCAGTAGGTTAATTACCTATATAATAACTTTTCAAGTTAGTCTTTGGAGAGCTTACCGGAAATGCTAGGACCTATTTCTCTTTCTATATATTAAAGCATATTTCCATTTACTAAAATAACTTCAAAAAGGTGCATTATTGTGGATTGTTTTATTGCGTAACAAATTATAACTAATTAGCCAGATGTCCTGTACAAAAAGTATAATCATCCGTTTAGTCAATTCCGAGATGCAGCAATCGTACAAACGTTACCGCAGCAGGATTTTAAATATCTTCGCAACCATAGCAAATACAAAATACAAATTAAGTTGTAACGTTTATTTCAAATTGATATCTAATTATTTAGATAACATTTATTTCAACATACCCGTTAGAAAATAAAAGATCTGGCTGCGGTAACGTTACTCCAGCTGGAACTGTTTTTATCAAATAATTAAAAAACTATCAGCTTACCAAATTAAAAAATCTGCTTACCAAATACAGAAGCTGTATATCTAATTATTTATTGCACTTAGATGACGATTTTCGACATTTTCTGGCTGGGGTAACGCACACAGTAATGCCAGATCATGAACTAAAACAGCAAATAATAAAAAAATAAATATAAATAAGTATCTCAAAGTAGTCATTACATCTAAACAGTTCACCACCCACGGCAATTAAGACTTACAATAATAACATTGCCCTGGGAATACGATAAGGTACCGTGGGAGACTGCGACCGACTCTAATCTCTAAATTAAGGAAGTGTTAATTTGTTGCAAGATACTACAAACGACTTGATGAGACATATTATGAGAAGAGAGTTCCGCACTCCCGTGTAATTACGACGCGAGAGTGTATTGAATTGAAATCTAATGGAGATGAATATGTGGACTTAATTGAACAAGCACGTAGAAACTTTGTATAATTACAGACCTTATGGGCGTCGTTTTGAGTTAGTGGCGGTTGGTCAAGGGTGTGTTTGGTCAAAGTGTACGTTTGGCCAATGACGTTCCATTGGCCAAACGTATCGTCAACATGTCTATTTGTCAATGTTGTCTGTTTGTCAAAAAAAAAAAATTGTACTTAGGTGTTTTTGTGGACTTTTATTGCTGAACATGGACGTCACTTAACTAGGTACCCACATCCACATTCTGTTGTGAACAGTCGAAAAATATGTAGAGCTAGCTTCTACCCGCGACTTCGTTCGCGTGAAATTTCACCCTCCCCCTATTCACCCTCTTCGGGGTGGAATTTCGAAAAACCCTTTCTTTGTGGATACCTAGGTCTTCACAAAGAACGCACCGTCCAAATTTCATGTCTCTAGGACCAGCAGTTTAGATATATCAGTCAGTCAGGATTTTGAATTTTATATACAATATATTTTTGGTCTAGGTATAAGCACCGAGTTTCGAGTTAATCGGACCGCGTGTTAAAATTCTTCCATACAAATTTTGACACCCCCCAATCACCCCTTAGGGGGTCCGATCAGGACCAGGCCCGTGCCGGACGGCGCGTACGTGTTCCACGCGCGCCTCAAAGAGATTTCAGCATCGAGGAGGGGCCCCCTTAGGGCCGAAGCCTGCCGCGTCAGCGGGATTGTCCGAAAGGGTTACCGCTGGCCCGGAACATAAAGAACAAAGGAAGGAAAACGGGTGGGTTTTAGTCAGTAAGAGTCTGACACTCCTGGAGTCATTTGATGATTTCCCATCCACAAAAAAAAAAAAAAAAAGGGGGTAGTTTAGAAAAACGAAAAATGCTAAACTTCAAGTTTCAAGTTTATTAACTCAAGGAATAAGATTGTTCATACAAATTTTCATCCCCTATTTAACTCCCGCAGGGCTTGAATTTCAAAAAATCTGTCCTTATTCCTTGTCTGCATTATAAAGGGAGCCTCTGAGCAAAATTTCAGCTTTCTAGATCCAAGAGTTTGGGCTGGGCGTTGATGGGTCAGTCAATCAGTCAGTCAGGACTTTTCTTTTTATTTATATAGATAGATAGATAGTCAAGTAAAGTAACTACTTATGTAGCTTCCAGGTATAATGGTGTAAGACCTAGCTGTTAGCTGTAGGTAATCACCTCTAGAATACAATAAAATGTTTAATGGGTAGATAGATTATCATATTCTCAGATCTTTTCCAAAGGTACTTGGAACATGCGAACTATCAGCATACTACAAACCCTACTTACATTATTTAAATAATCAAGATCATTCTGAAAAGAACCAGTATAATGAAATGCATTTATGAGATACATTCATATTCAAGCAGACAACAACGTAACGAAACCGTTTGAAACGCAGAATCAATTAGTTCTCCGAAACAACTCTTCACGCCCAATAATCAGAGTAAACCGTTTTAGAAAAAAAAAACCGTTTAACAGTCTGCACAAAAATTTACATACAAGCAAATAAGAGCGATTATCTTGGTCCGGACGTCGTTTCCGCACGAAGTTCTGTGCCAACGGTCAACTGAATGACCCTCGTACGTTACCGAAAACGATGATCAACCGAAACACTTTTAAAACACACCATCCATTACGAACCCATAAGGCAAAGAAGTACCCAACTTTGTATATTGACTCAGCAATGTATAATGCGCGATCCACAATATACCGCAGCAGTTAGAGCATGAACCGTGATAAAGTGTATAAAATCGACTTACTTTCAACGACGCCGCATCAGCCGACCTCACGTTCACGGACCAGATGATGTGGTATGGTTCGATTCATTTACAAAACCGCAACCACACTCATAATCCTCTTCAACTGCTCTATTCGGATTTATAGAATTTATATCATAATGCTTTGTAAATCAAACTAGAATGAAGACGCTATTTCCACAGCAGCTGTTATGCTAAACTGTTACGTAATGTGAAATGTATTACTTACCCCGAGCAAGCTATGAAGTTTATGAAGCACATGAATTCCCCATAACTTTTGTGGTATTTATATTCGCAATAAAGATTAAATTAGCTAGGTACCCAGAATACCATAGAAGACATCCATCCACCCGGTCAGGCAAATATACCAACGACTGTCAGTATCAAGAATATGTGCCAATATACCTACGTAGATACTTGTTGGCGGAATGCAGCAGACAAAGTACAAAGCATTGTGAAAAATGGGGATATCAAAAAGATATTCCCCTAGTTCGTGCTTTGCATAGTATTTTTTTTTTGGAAATAAATGAAAAACTTTTTCCAGTTTAAAGAGTTTTCCAAAATTAACGGAAGGTTTAACGGGTTTTCGGTGACGTACGTGTTTTAATAAAATAAGTTTATCATTGCATTAAGCAGTCTTCCAGGAGCACTTACTTACCAGATTTTCAGTACCTGGTCTATCACTAAAAACCTGATTGTCAGTCGCTAGTCAACGTAAAAACGTCTGATAGAGTTATAGAGTTTCCTATGAACAATAACAAGTTTTTTTTTTTGTAATGTGTACGGAATTACGGATAGAATGTAGGTAATCAAAATATTATGTAGGTAGGATATAAGTAAAGCCAAACGGACCCAAACAAAATTAAGTCTACATACCTACTAAAAATAGTTAGTGTCATCATCATGTAAAACATTAAAAATAAAATAATATCCCGACGTCCGATTAGCTTTTCCGTAACATAATCGCAAACATTTTCTTTGTGGTCAGCTTTGATCGCTCCTAAGCTATCATTACACTGATTTCTGGAATTATCTGCGCTTGAGCGATATCCACAATCCATATACTTAAGTCTCTCTAAGAATACATTGGCTTACAAAAAAATGTGGCCACTGGTAAAACCATGATTCGCTATATTGATTTACTTTCTTTTTAAATGTGTTTTTTATTAATTTATTCTCTTTAATTAACTTTCACGAGAGAATAAAAAACGTGCCCATAGCTTGAATGGGACATCGGTATTTAAGTATTTGCCACAATATTTGGAAGTAAGTACAGAGGTCTCACCACCTTCCTCTCCTAGTTCCATGTTACTTGGGTTCGGCGCAACACGTTTTCTTCTTCCATTCTCCCCTGTCTACCGTCACGTTATACTGTAGGTCCGTAGGAATGATTTTACCCAGCAGAGCACCTACGAAGTTAAAAATAAAAATTCTAATTACCAGTGTAGCATTGTGACATTTACACTGTAGTCAACACCAGAAGAATACGCATCTGTGTAGAACGGAAGGCTTACTCTACAAGAAGTTGATGATATATAATCAGTCAACACACATGATCTGCCAGCAAGGAGGTCGATTAACTTTTAACTCTTCTAAACACATCAGATAAACAAATAGATATTTATATTTAACAATGGCACAGGAAGATAACAATCCAATAAACGAAGATGCTTGTTCTACTGTAAGTCCCAAATAGATCTAGTCAGATAAGCCTCGGAGTGTTGGTGAACACAATGTGAAAGGAACTTATGTGTCTAACAATACTTACATTCAATTAACCTCCTAATTGTTTTGAGGCGTGTTGGTCTTCCTTCCTACAAATTGAATGCTCATTGTTACAGATCCGGGCTGCATTCGCACAAGACTACGATGGTACGTATTCACCGTTATTTGTTCTTTCTTTTACATATTGGTCAACTACCACATCGTGCTCAATATCAGTGTCAAGGCTTTCTTTTTAAGTTCAAAGTTTGAATTCTTAGTCATTCAAAAAATAGACACGGAAATCTTCCTTACCTGGGAAAACGTAGACAATTGGAGTAGGTTTCCGACCTTGAACTGTTAATCGACGTTTATTTAAATACTTACATTCATTAGGTAGCAATTACTCGTAAATACCTACTGAGTAGGTAACATAAACTATAAAATAATTAAGCATCTGAAGTACAGTGTGCCATAAGCCGTAATGACACGCGTTGGCAGTGCCACTTATGAAAACTCAATAGGCACTGACTCGGTCAAATCGAAGGGGAAATCTCTTTGCTTTCTACAATTTACAGTTATGAATAGATCCAGGTAAATTGTAGCTATTACCTATTTCAGTGACGGACATTCAGTGCACATTTGCGAGCGGCGGTACCGGTTTGCGAGACTCCGTAGCAGCTTTGCTAAGGAAACCGGAAGGGTTCCGAGGCGCGCCCCTCTTCGCTGATGACAGGGCCACCGACCCTGTGGCTGACCCTATCTGCCAAATCAGGTCTGAGCCTGAAGACCCCACAGGACTACTATACAGACTAAAGATCACAGATTTCACAAGATGCGGCGTGCTGAAACGAAATGTAAGTACTTATTTTTTGAGTTAAATGTCAATGTCGTCGATGTAAACTTGCAAGATTTGAAGAATGTACACGTATCTTGTCAGACAAATTTTTGAATTTTTAATTTCGAAGTTAATATCTATTTTGAGATCGTGATGAGAACCTCTTTATTTGGGCTTAAAAAGTACACACATTTTTAAAATATTATGCGTGCTCAATCGTAAAACTATAATTATATTAAAAATAATTATATTTTTATTCATTGCATAGTCGCCACGCCACGCGTCACCCAGGATCTTATGTTGGCGAGCGTTACCAAAACTGATTTTTCTTGTTCATTATCAATTTGCCTTTTCACCGACTCTATTTTTTGTCTTCCTATTCTCACATTAAATTAAAGTGTCGTTAGCAGTTAAATCACTAGATATTATATTCTGGACCACTTTATTTTGGTGCCGCACCGTGCGAAATAGTCCTATTGTTTGTCAAGTTAGCGTTAAGTTTCGTGCAGCGGGCGCAGGCGCATAATGATAACATAGCACCGGGTGTTGTGTCATCAGCAGATAATAACGTATTCCGTTACTAACAGTAGAGGTTTCCTAGTGGCCTACACACAACGAGCCCCTTAGCTGATATATTATTAACCGCTGTCACCGGTACACTATTGAGGTAAAGAGAAATCTAAAACACGTGTATCAATACGGGAACGTCGCATCGATTGAATACAATGCGCTTCACTTCTCTCGATGCCTACATTCCCGATAATTGTGCCAACCGATCTAGTTCTAGGTTAAAGAGATCTGAAATCTGTGTGTTGTCTATACCAATATGCTTGCTTATAAATTATTTTCTCTGCTCTACAGCTTCAGAACTGATGTCCGTTATGAAGTATTTTCGAATATCCGTCTGACCGTCCTAACTGTTCTTAAGTCTTGAAGGAAGGGTTCCATTTACAATTATATCCCAAGCCTAAGCAAATAAATGCACATCTTCGATAAATTATTTAAAATATTCTCCATTAAGTCTACTTAGGTACCTAATATGGTCACACTAATATCCCAGATTAGCCAAGTCGGCATTTCCTTCACACGTTTCAATAAATCCAACTCTCTCTTTGGTAAAGCTATGTAAATGAGGTAAACAGACCTTTAATAAGTACTTATTATACCCATTAGCGAAATGTTTTCCTGCACGTTTGACATACAAGAATTATGCGGGGCCGGGGAAGTACCTACATAAGCAGGTAGTACCGAACTGGTTAACCTGTTTGCCTATAAACACCAGCGATAGCTCATTCCTCTGTTGCCGTCAGCCACCCGGCAACTGGCTTAGAAAGACGATCAACTACACTTGTTTTAGCATTCTAAGTCTAATTTATCCTGTCTAGATAACTGAAAAGCTGTTAATTCATAAGTACTATGAGATAACCAACTGTCCGGAAATGAATGTTGATGAATAATGAATGTTGTTTTATTCAGTTATTCGTAGAAGTGCATAGACTGGTTCGCTCATCTAAAGTTTGTTCATGACGTCGCGTGGATCCAGAAGGCTTTTTCGAAAATAAACTCCTAAAACAGTCGGTACGGTTTCAAACAAAAAAAAAAGTATGTCGCGGGGAAAAGCTAGTAATAAATGTAGGTAATTACTAGTAATTATCACCACACAATCATTCTAAAGCTGAAAGTTATTGCCTCTTTATTAAGATAGTTATTTGCGAAAGCGTAAGCAGAACCAGTGCAACCAAGCTTTACCTAATTAAATAAAATACCTGCATCTTAACATAGATGTATCTGTGTCTCCAAAGGGGTTAGGGTAAGCAGGGGCATTTGATATACATACCTACATTTCGCCAGTTATATCTATGTCTCATATAACCAGGAGCATGACTTTTGATTCTAAACTGCTATTGAGAAATTGCTTGGAAAAGCACTTTATACAAAGTTATTTTTAGTATCTATATGCGAAACCTGAATATAGTTTGTTCATTGTAAGTAACAGAATCGATTCCAATAATTTTTACCTCATGGACATCGAGCGACACTAACTAGGTTATCCAACTTCCGCCGCGCCGAACGGTTAGGTACCTAGGTACTATTATCAATGAGCGCAAGACGGCGCGGCGCGAGCGGCGCGGAAGAGCATGTTTTTGTACGGACAAACAGGTAACTTAACAAGCTTATAACTTCGTGATTTTTCATGATAGAGTTTTGAAATGTACATAGATTCTTTACATAAAAATACTAGACACGTGTTTCGGGTTTCGCATAATACTAAAAATAATTTTGTATATTGTATCAATCTTAATTCTTGCTGACAACGAACGTTCTTGCTGACAACGAAACCTCTTATAGGGGCCCGTGGCTAAATAATAACAGCCGCACAGGTCGATCGATCAGGTTAAGCTACGCTTGCCGCGGTTGGTCTGTGGATGGGTGACCATCTTTACATACCGTGACCCCTCCGTGCCTCGAAAAGCACGTTAAGCCGTTGGTCCCGGCTGTCATTCGTGGATCTTTGACAGTCGTTACGGGTAGTCAGAAGCCCGAAAGTCTGACAACCAGTCTTACCAAGGGCTATCGTATTACCCAGTAACTGGGTTGTGGAGGTCAGATAGGCAGTCGCTCCATATAAAATACTGGTATTCAGCTGCATCCGGTTAGACTGGAAGCCGACCCCAACATAGTCGGGAAAAGGCTAGGCAGATGATGAGACAGCCTGAACTGCTCGGCATAGGCTTTTCTCTCATCATCAGCCTAGGGCAGACCACTACTGGACATAGGCCTCTCAAATTGCAAGCCATTTAGCTCGATTCTGAGCAACTCTCATCCAGGTGCTACCAGCCACCCTGCGAAGATCGTCGCTCCAGTCTCCACCTAGCTTAAGGGCGTCCTACCTTACGTTTGCCGATTCGCGGTCTCCACTCAAGAACACGTCCACACCAACGGTCATTGGTTCTACGTTTAATATGGCCGGCCCATTGCCACTTCAGCTTGCTTATTCTGTGAGCTATGTCGACCACTTTGGTTCTCTACCGGATCACCTCGGCTTTTTTCTGCAGGTGCCAAACTCTACGCTCCTGCGTCAGTCACGTCCAGTAATCAAAGCAGTCAAATAGCATAAAAAAAAAATGTTTTTGTATGCAGGGCTTCGTCCACGTGCGGATTTGGTTCCCGCAGTTCCCTGGAGTGGTGATGCAGTCGGACCAGGAGCTGATCATTATGTGCAAGCCGCCAGAACCCACCATCATCGAGAACAAGGCAGCGGGGTTCGCTGGGAGCTTGTGAGTACCTATGTAAAATTCATGGAAAACTGAACTTTTCCCGATGGGAATGGGGCTTGACTCTGAAGTGTTGACTACATAATAAGCCCAAAGGCTCTGATAATTAACTCTGCAGTAACTATGCAAGAACAAACATTCTAAACTCTTGACTTTTTATCGATTGACAAACGTAGTAGGTACAATCGAAATGGAACGCCCTTCACATGCCCTAGGTATCGGACTGAGAGAAGCTTGTAATTAACCTGTTTTAACTTCTATCATCAGCAACTGCTCTAATCACAATCCAAAAATTCTTATCCACAGTCCTCATGGCGCGAGGGTATCAGGAGTGGTAGAGGAGACGCCAGGCCGCCTAGAGTATGAAGTGGCGCTGTACAAGGAGGCGCCACCCGTGACCCGACACAACAACCACTCCGTTGACTTGCCTGTTGATCAGGTAACTGGTGTACGTTCCCATGATTTCTATCTTTTTCTTTGATGCCGCAGTCGCTTTAGTCATAAGGCTTCTTATAAAGTGAATAAGTAAGAGCAGAGCCTGGAGTCAGGTAGCGGAAATTCTATGAGGATAAGAGGTATCCGCTAGCTATCTATCAGTATGGTTTTAAGTGATTAAGTCATAAATGGCTTTATTTCCATCTACCTACTGGATTGGAGACGCCCCAGCGGTTGAGCTGCAGCTGCTTTTATTAAACCCCCGACAGAAACAGAGAGGTGTAAGTTTCACATGTGTATCTGTGTATTTTTGTATCTGTCTGTGCCATTGTAGCTCCCAAACGGCTGAATCGATTTTGTTTTTTTTTTTTGTTTCAAAGGTGACTTAATCGAGAGTGTTCTTAGCTATGATTCAAGAAAATCGGTTCAGCTGTTTGAAGATTATCAGCTCTTTTCTAGTTGAGTCTGATTGAGTCGAAATTTACCATTTCGTTACTTCAATGATAGTAGAAGAACATAGTAACCTTGAACTGCTGCTGCAGCATCACCTAGACTTTTCAGGATCCAACTTCCTTAACTTATAGCAAAGGTATCGTGTTTGGGCTCCTTGGAATGGTCTCAACGAATAGGTTATATATAGATCCAGGGGCTGATGATAGATTGGAAAGAAAAATAAAGGAGGACCGGACGAAATGGTCCCCACGGCCAATAACAACCAAACATATGTCATTAGATAGGCATTTTAATAAAGGGCAATAATTAGGGCTATGGCGGTTCTTATCAAATCGTTGTGTGAAAAAGTTATGGCGATGTTTCGTAGGACGGACCCGGGGTCTACTCCCTAAGCACGAAATCCATGGTAGATAACGGAATAAGTTGTTGTTGTTGTTAAGTTGTATTATTGTTTACCTTGATTTTGTTTTTACTACGATGTAGCATTACATGTAGCATTAACTACAAACTCGCCTGTGTGGAGGTCAAAAAGCCTATAAAAACTTTCTCCCATGAAAAATATATTTACCATGTGACAAGTTTCATGGTGATAGGTCGAATGGTTATGAAGTTTATCAATTTCATATATACATATAACAACATTCATTATATATGTTACTAGTAAACAGACCTTCGAATAAATAAAGAAAAGAAACTTATCATTGATATCCCTAGAACGGCCTTCTTTGGTGTGGATTAACTCTAACATAAACGGACGAAGTTTATAAGTAAGAAGAAATATCATGTTGACCCTTTTACAAATGATGTAGTGTCTTAGTGGTTTATAAAAGCTATTCTGCTGAAACAAATAAATTAATTTTTAAATGGTAAATAAATAAAATAAATAAATAAAAAATAAGTTCTTGAATACGACACACTTCCAGTGGTCTTATTTTTATTAATATTCGCAAATGTATGCATTCCGATGATAACAAAATAATATGGTACCATCGAGTTGGACAGATGATATATTATTATTTTAGTTTTTAAAGGTTTTTGTTTGAGTCGGGGGTTTTTTAACTATTTTTTTTTTTGTTAATGTCTGCAAACTGATACTATGAATTGTCGGCGTAGGGTAGGTACTGTCTCTAATATAATAAAACTTGAAAAACCTTAGACCTACAAAACACAGCAATTCCAATTTGAAATAAAAATATGTAGTAAATTTTCGATTAATCTCAGAAGATCAATTGGCCAGATCCATGATGGTTAGCTCAAAGTACCTAATAAATCATGGAAACTCATAGAAAAATCAGAGAAAATATTCCGTTGTTATAGGTATTTGCAAATGAATAATAAATGAACCGTTATCGTTTAGGCGGTGCCAATCGGCACGAAGCTCCAGTTGCGCGCGCGCATCAACCCAGACTCGGCGTGGCGGCACATCAAGCTTCTGGAGGTTGCCGTGTCGCCTGACCCTGATCGACCACACGCGCCGGGCGCCGTGCTGCTCGTCAAAGATGGGTAAATGTTACAAAAACTCACTTTTTGTCCCTCTTTTTGCTATAGGTAATACCTTCGAAGTTGGATAAGGAAATTACGGAGGCACGCTTATCAGGGGTTAGTTTCGGTTGATTTTAGCTATGAAAACTCACGTTAGTTATAGTCCACGCGGAACTAGTCGGCCGCGCCTTAGGTATGTGACCGGGGGGATGGAGGGGCGGGGCGCTTTGTCATTACTCAGTACGTGCGTTGCGAACCAACAACAAATAACGGCGGCAACCCCGCCGCCCTCATCCCCGTTACCACCAAAGGCGCGGCCAACTAGTTCCGAGCGGACTATAGTGATTGTAATATTGTATGCTATGAACTATGCCAAAGATCCAATAACAAATGCGCTTGCGCTCTTGCGCACTTCTGCTCACCAAGAGATACTCACGTAATTAGGCATATTGCTCAAAATAATACAATATTACCTATTGTGTTTGCTTTCTAAGTCAAGGATTACTGATTCGATTCCCAGAGAAAAATCTTATTAATAGATATTTGTTGCCAGGTGCCGAAACCGGGACTTTGCCTCAATCATCCCACACCAGCCGGCCCGCTACCGAGAGAGGCACAACGAGGTGTTCCTGGACTTCGAGGCTTTCCTGCTCGCTTCCATGAAGGAACGCTCCACGCTTTGGATCCACTCGCAAATCAAGGCTTGCATGGACGCCGCTGACTGCCAACCGGACTACTGCTTGGACTTGTTTGAGCCTTCAGGTAAAGCTTTCGTAAACTTTGAATCGTAAGTAGTGTTATTTAATTTGGGCCAAAAACGGGAAGCGAGTTCCCATTTGCTTTCCTATCTTCCAGTCTATCCGAGTGGATGTGTGAGTATTGGATAGATAAAACTTGCCATTGAACATTATATCATCAAAACCGATGAAGATTGTTTGCTGTTAAAGTTCATAGAAGGCACATAGTGGGTAAGAAAATAATTTTTGAACAAAATTATTTGAATTTTGTTATGTTTCTGATTAGTGACCGCATATGTCTGCCTAGACTAGACCAGGCGGCCTAGTGCCTACCTATTCTAAATAGCAATGCATGCCACTGATCATAAATATTATAATACCTTTAAAGCTCGCCCCCTATTAGATGGGTCTTCAATATTACTGGCTAAAGGTGGGTGTACTTACTGTTAGCTCTTTACGAGCTCTCAGGGTACCGGGAGGAATCAATTAAACCACGGTTTATCACGTATGTTCAATCATTATTCCTAGAAATCATTCTCCGTATTTTTTACATCTTTTTCCTTTGGCTAGTGAGCCAAATCATACATAGAGGTAAGTACATTTTATTATAGGGTAAATCCGTGGTAAACCTGACGCCTAATGTCTTCCAATCTTAAACAAGTTAATGTTTGTCTCGCTCTTTCTCTTGCCAATACCTAACTTTTAACTGATTCGTGGAGGTTACATGTAATAAGCACCAAATAGGCTATAATCTCTTCAATGATACGGCTTTTGCACTCAAGTAGGAATTCCCTATAGATACACCACTATCTTACCCTTCGGGAATTACAGCCTACAGGCGTGGTGTTAGACCTTTATTCTATGGGTATTTTTGTTCCATTCAGACTTAGGTATAAGCACCTAAGCAAATTCGATCCACTTTTGAATAGTTGGGCTTTTACCGTTTAAAACATTTAATTTTATTATGAGCCATGTCATATAAATTTCTATTATTGTATCTAATAGTTGGCGTATAAAATGTATTTATTTATATAGGACACGGTCGTCGACGAAGATCGCTGCCGGAGGGTTCCCACAGCCACAACGTCACGAGTTCGGCATTAGTGGCTGAGAACTCTACGACTCCATTCACACGGTTCAAAGAAAACTTGGAGTACTCCGTAGTGATGCCCGGCGAGCTGTTCCATAGAACTCCCATAGAAGCTACGTGTGCCACCTCTATGATGGTAGCAGTGGTTTTGGGAGCGCTCCTGTTCATGTCTGCTTTGCTAGTAAGTTATAGGTACCTACCTAATTATTTTTAATCATTTAGTTGATCAGATTGGACTAATCAATTACTTAAAAGTATGTTCAGGCTCAGAATGTTCCTTTCCCAAAATGTCCCTTGGTTTCAAATAGTCCCATTCCCGAAATGTCTAATGTTCATTTGATCATTTCAATTTTTTTTTGCATTTGGATTTGGAATCGAATAAAAATATAGGTAGGTAACTAATATAGTACCTACCAGTCATCTACGCTCTCTTACCAAATAAGACAGAAGAAACATATGATCGCCTGTTTACTCTCGTTATGGAGAAATTAAGGATCCAAATAAAAAAAAATATTTGTGTTTATGAGATCGCGATTATGAATGCCGTGTCATTGATTTTTCCGCAAGCTGAAGTAACTATATACCATCATTTTAATGATGCGATTTGGAGATATTCTAAAAAAATCAAGTTGACAACCAGCGGAGGCCGTAGTGTAAAAAGAGTGAGCGCGATTATTCCTCTAGTACCGGCAAATGATATACCAGAGGCATGGCATTATAATTTAGAAAAGGCCAACAACTCACCGGAAATGACTCGATTTCGTAGATATTTCAAAATTAGCTGGTATTCCAAAAAATCTTCAGTGTTATTGAGCTGCGCAGGTCAGTGCCATCGCACCACAAATGCCTTGGAAGGGTGGCATCGAGTGAATGCCTGTATACCCAACTTTACCCAAGAACCCCAATTTATATTATTTTATACTAGCTGCGCCCCGCATTTTCACCCGCGTAAGTATCGATCCTGTGAGAATATCGGGATAAAAAGTATCCTATGTGTTAGTCTATGAAATGGTCTATCTATGTGCCATTTTCATCCAAATCTGTTCAACGGTTTACGCGTAATTGAGTAACAAATATCCAAACATCTTCACAAACTTTCACATTTATACTTAATATTACTAGCAGCGCCCCGCGGTTCCACCCGCGTAAGTTTCGATCCCGTAGGAATATCGGGATAGAAAGGATCCTATGTGTTAATCCAGAAAATGGTCTATCTATGTGCCAATTTTCATCTAAATCTGTTCAACCCGTGATTGAGTAACAAACATCCAAACATCTTCACAAACTTTCACATTTATAATATTACTAGCAGCGCCCCGCGGTTCCACCCGCGTAAGTTTCGATCCCGTGGGAATATCGGGATTAAAAGTGTCCTATGTGTTAATCCAGGAAATGGTCTAGGTATCTATGTGCCAATTTTCGTTCAAATCTGTTCAACGGTTTACGCGTGATTGAGTAACAAACATCTAAACATCTTCACAAATTTTGCACATTTATAATATTAGGTATGTAGTAGAATAGGATATAAATTAAAAAAGGAAACTAAGTATTGGGATAAGTATTCGTATTCATTATTTAAAAATATGGCAGATCAAAGAAGGCCGAGAGACATCGAGTTCGATAATAAATACCTATAACAAATAATTACGAAAATTACAAACAAAACTTAACACAGTGGCACAGTTTTTAACAAAAATAATATTTTTGAGACTGCTTATTTAAATAAAAATACACTAACAATTCATTACTAAGACTTTCTTGTTTTCCATAATGTCAAAATCATCAATAAAACGCTCTAAGTTCATAAAGCTGTAGGAATTACTTTTTCTGTTTTTTTTTGTTCTTACACCTTTAAGAAGTTGGAGGGCTGTATTGGTGATTTTGATGATTATAATTCTGTAACTACATACGTCTTACAGCCGCGAATAATATTTTAATCAACATACAACCTAGCACTGGCCTGCAAATTGCAAAAAACGCAAGAAATTTTGAATTTCGCGGGCTGGTTGGAGCATTCCCCTTAATATGTCATTAAAAGTTGATTGAGTATTGAGTACCTACTTGGCTTATGTTATTTAGGTAGATATTCCCAGTTTAAACGCGTAGCAGTCGTTGGAAAGGGACATTTTGAGAAAGGGTAATTTCGGGAAGGGGACTTTTTTTCGCGAAAGGGAAATTCTGGGAAATAGACATTATGGGAAAGGGACATTTCGGAAAAGGGACTATTTGAAACCAGGGACATTTTGGGAGAGGGACATTCTGAGCTTGAACGCTTTAAATTGTCATGTGAAGAAACTTATTCGTTTAGCGCAGGCGGATTAACGATTGTCAATTTTGTAATTTACCTTGGTTCAATCCCAGTCTCCTTTTGCGGCACCCAATAAGGAGGAGGTTACGAGTGACCTTCTTATCGCACTTCTAACAAGTAGAGTGAAAATCTAGGAAATATTTATCTTTATAGATAGGTACTAGCTAAGTTGTAGGTAGCGTTAACAAATTATACACATAAACTGAACTGAGTTATTTTTTTCCAGATGTGCTACTTAGCAACGAAACTGAACTCTACGATGCTGAAGCACAGTAATCTGCAGTCACCATCAGGAAAGGGGTTTGAGCAGATTTTGCGAGAGCTGGCGCATCACTCACTTCCAGACACGGGATACACTGGTCGCCCAACCGTGCAGTGATGCTATTTCTTCATAGCATTAGGAAAATATGCTCATTGATGTAAAATATATCTGATCTATTTTCTCGAAGGTAAATCCATTATTTCTGATCGTAGGTAGGTAATCAAATTGAATATTTCTCATATTTCCATAAACAATAATTTGTGAAGTTTCTTGCGAATTTGATTTATTTGCAGCGGAAAGAATCTCAAAAAGTTGTAATTAGCTTTTTATTTTTTACACTCGAGTCCGTCCACGGCTTAACGCGCCGAAAATCCACTGCACTGAGCGGTGCATAAAGCTTAGCCAACTTTTGCCTAATGGCTACCTTGTAGCATTATCTACCATTCAGATTTAACTGACATTTCTAGAAATCCCAGTTTTCCAGGTACTTACTACTTTCAAGGTACACTTCTAAACAATAAAAAGGTTTTTAGACTAGGTTACCTTGATAAACCTTATACAAAATAAGTAATTTTATAATTAAGTTATGATACAAATAGTTCATTATACTTATGACTGAAAAATCGCGAGTTTAACTAAATGCGGATATAGCTTGGTAATTTTTTCAGTCATGACTGTCACAATAGTAATAAGATAATGATTTAATATTATTTAAGACTTAATTTATTACATCGTTTTAAGTAAATTGTAGAATAGAATAAACAAAAATAAACATAGACTTTGTTTTAATAGTTTTTTCCTTTGAGTTAAAAGTTCCAATAAACATTGTATAGGCTTTTCGTATAAGTCAGCTTAGGAAATGTATAGTTTGATGCCTATACACTGTGAGGTAGTAATTGAACCTAGAAGGATATGTGATGAAGAATTTCCTTCAATGAGTTTATTTGACATATGTCGTCGTACGTACCACAGGGCCCCAATTCTGTATGGTAAGTATTAGTAGGTACTAAGCAACGATGCAGCCGACGAGCTTGCCAGAAGAGGGTCGAGCATGGCACTAGTGGGATCTGAGCCCATCGCGCCACTCCCCTTCGGGTATATACAGACTCTGGTAAGGAAACACACAAGAGACCAACATAACAAACTATGGACGGACCAAGGCAAATGCAGGCAGGCTAGGGAAGCACTTCCCACATTGGATGGCCGACTCACGAAACAGGTTCTCCGTCTAACTAAACAAAAGCTGCTTATAGTTACTGCAGTTCTAACTGGCCACGGGTCATTCAATAAACACCTCTTTGTCAAAGGAGTTACAGACAGTCCGCATGTGCTTCTAAACTGCCCGGTGGTCGCCACGTACAGGGCATAGTACTTCGGTAACCCAGATACCCTACGTGAGACGGTCAGTAACATCAAGGCGTTGCTAGCCTTCCTTGAGGAGCTGGGGTGGATCGAATAATCGATTTACCCAACCGTACGCAAAATACGCGCATTGACGTGGAGTTGCCACACCAGCCCGTATTACCTATTACCTATGGTAAGTATTATTCCTCGCGTAATCTTTCCTCGTGCAAACCACGTACGGTTGTCAAGCGTGATGTTTTAACAGTTCAATTCACGCCAACTTCCCTTCGCGCAGTTTCGTTCATTGTGTGTAGAGATTCATGTTATTAGCAGATGTCGTTGCCAAAGTGTTCGAATCACTACTATATCCTTCTATAAATTGGCACATTAACAGACATCACAGGCCATCAACACGGTTTCTTTAAAAATCGATCCACAGCCAAAAACCTTACCAGCTTTGTCGACAGCCTAGGACTACTACTGACATAAGCAGAGGCAATGAGGTTGACGCTGTGTACAGTGACTTTAGCAAGGCTTTTGATAAAGTAAACCACAACATTCTTTTGCGAAAGCTAAGGGCTGTAGGTATACGGTGTCCAAGGACCCTTGCTAGACTGGTTTGAGTCATATTTGTCCTAGCGAAGGGCTACGGTAGTAGTAAAGAGTACGGTAGTAGTTAATAACCTCTGACATTTTTATCCCTACTTCCGGTGTGCCTCAGGGATCGCATGTTGGCCCACCAAGTGCTGTTTATAATGTTCGCTGATGATATTAAAAATTATATACCTACACAATTCTCATTTCGAAATGTAGGTATGCTGATAATTTTAAATTATCTAGAATTGTAAACACAGAAAGAGATTAGCAGCTTTTGCAAGACGATATTAATAACCTTTGTAATTGGTGTAAAAGTAATGAAATGCAGCTTAATAATAGCAGGTGCTTTCACATTGAAGTTCTCCCGTAAAAAATGCAGTTTCCCTACAACCTTTATGATTGTGCCAGTTATTGAATACCGTGATTAGGGGACTTGGGAGTCTTGATTGACTCTGAAATGCAATTCAATAAACAAGTAGACTATTTAAAAGCAATCGCAACACAAAGCAGTTTAGGCACAGATTACTAAATAGGTTTAGGTAGGCCTCTGCCCGCATTAAAGTCCCTTTTTTTGCATTAGTAAGTACGCAGCCACATTGAATAGCTCAATCAGTATTCTACCTACCATAAAAACTTTTTACAAAATAAAAATAACCGACTTCCAAAAAAAACACTACAAATTGAAAAATAACTTTAATTTAGGAAGTCGGTGTCTTTGGTTCCGCATTTTCGTTTATTGACACCGACTTCCGAAATTAAAGTTATTTTTCAATTTGTAGTGTTTTTTTTTGGAAGTCGGTTGTTATTTTTTTTGTAAAAAGTTTTTATTTTTCACTTTTTAGTGGGTCCGTTTGTAATTTATCTAAGTTACAATAGCCTAATGTCAACTGCTCATCACTTGTTACAAAATAATGCTTTTCCCGATCTTGGGACGTTAATTGTTGAGGAGTTCTCCTGGTAAGAACCAGGAGAACTCCTCAACAACCACTCACCATACGCTTTGTGACGAGCATAAGTTGCTTAGCAACCTTAATAAAGTAATCGAATCGCAACCCGTGAAATATTTGTCATTGAGTAGTTCCAATGGCCATCTGTGGTCTTCTTCATCAGCTCCACTTTACCAAATGATGATTTCCGAGAGCAAATGCTCAAGTTATTTCAAAAAATACCCAAATTTTTGCCTTTGCCAAAGCTTTGCCTATAAAATTTGAGGGTTTCCCTCGATTTCCATGGGATCCTCTCATCAGATTCCAACTTGATGATAATGGGACCAGCTCGAGAGTATACACTTTCAAACAAAAAAGAATTTTGTAAATCGGTCCACAATTGGCGGAGTAATCGCGTAACAAACACACAAAAAAAAATAACATACCGTCGAATTGAGAACCTCCTCCTTTTTTGAAGTCGGTTAAAAACAATATTCAACGCCTAGAAAGTATACAAAAGAGGTTTGTTAGGAGGCTCACGGCAATGTGTTCAAAGCACAATTAAAGTACTTATGATAATAGACTGAATCATGTCAAAATTAAATCGTTACAATGGTGTAGAGACTTCATAAGTTAGCTTTCTTATTTAAAGTTGTAAATCAAAAATCAAGGCAAAAAAATCAAGGCGTGGATTGCCTATATTTGGTAAGTCAGCTGAGCATGAATGTGCCTAGACCGTTCGCCAGAGTTCAAAATTAAAGACCTTTCTCGAACAAATCCAGTCGAAACAAGTACGGATACAATGCGCTCCTTTCCTTTAAGTGTAGAAGATGCAATGATTTGTTCCACCAGTTGCGATCTTGATGTTTTCGGTGGTAAATTGTGTATATTTAAGAAAAGTACTTTCAATAATATGTAAATCGTTAAATGAGGGGCCCGTGGCTAAATAATAACAGCCGCACATGTCGATCGATTAGGTTAAGCTACGCTTGCCGCGGTTGGTCTGTGGATGGGTGACCATCTTTACATACCGTGACCCCTCCGTGCCTCGGAAAGCACGTAAAGTCGTTGGTCCCGGCTGTCATTTGTGGATCTTTGACTGTCGTTACGGGTAGTCAGAAGCCCGAAAGTCTGACAACCAGTCTTACCAAGGGGTATCGTATTACCCACTAACTGGGTTGTGGAGGTCAGATAGGCAGTCGCTCCATGTAAGACACTGGTATTCAGCTGCATCCGGTTAGACTGGAAGCCGACCCCAACATAGTTGGGAAAAGGCTAGGCTGATGATGAAGATGTAAATCGTTAAATAGTTTAAAAAACAGCATTTTTAAGCTTTATCGTAGTATTCAATAAAGCTTTTTTTTTTTTTGCCTATGGGAAATCATCAAATAACTCCTCCCGCTCTGGGTGGAGCGGAAGGGAGTGTCAGACTCTTACTGACTAAAACCCACCCGTGTTCCTTCCTTAGCCCTTTATGTTCCGGGCCAGCGGTAACCCTTTCGGACAATCCCGCTGACCCGGCAGGCTTCGGCCCTAAGGCGCCGCTCCCCGATGCTGACATCTCTTTGAGGCACGCGTGGAACACGTACGCGCCGTCCGGCACGGGCCTGGTCCTGATCGGACGGTGAGCTACCCATTACTCTCCGCCCGCAGGCCCGCGCCTACGGTGGCCGGGAGTCGTCACGCGGCTCCCGACACCTGGGGCGTCCCCCGCGGCGGCTGAGACGGGAGGCTCTCTCCCTGAACCGTCCCGCCACCTCCTTCGCTAGCATGACTGCTTCGCAGAAGGAGGTGACTGCCTCCCACTCCCTCTCGCCCCGGACCATTGCTTGCACCAGGGCCGGACGCGAGAGGTCGCCGTCGCTGCCGATCGCCTCTACGAGGACACGGCGGTGCTCCGCCCAAGCGGGGCAGACCTCCACCGTGTGCTCCACCGTGTCCTCTGGGCGATCCTGGCAATGGTGACACCCGGGCGTTTCCTCCTGCCTGATGATGTGCAGGAACCTTCCGAAACTTCCGTGTCCGGTGAGGACCTGCGTCAGGCGGTAGGTGAGGGCGCCGTGGCGCCTCTCTAGCCACTCCTCAAAGAGGGGTCTTATCGCCGCTATCGCGGCGTGCCCTGCGCTGGGTTGCGACAGTCGCTCTTTCCATGCCGCCATGAGATCGCGCCGGAGATCCGTCCGCTCCGCAGCGATTTGCCGCGGAAGCGGATCCTCCCCCCGGCGTAGTGCCTCCGCGCGCCACTCATACAGGCGCGCGAGGACTATCGCCTCCAGATCCATGGCGGCAGTCCGGCAAGGAGGCTTGCCGCCTCGCCAGAGATCGTGCGGTAGCCCCGGATAACCCTTATGGCTACCACCTTCTGGGGCGCGTTCAGGTAGTGGGCGGCTCGCCGCCGCAGTGAACGCGCCCACACCGGGGCCCCGTATAGGGCCATGGACCGCACGACCCCCGCGTAAAGCCTCCGGCAGGAGGCGTTTGGCCCCCTCAGGTTGGGCAAGAGCCGCTTGAAGGCGGCCCCGGCCCGTTCCAGTTTGGGGGACAAACGTCGGAAATGCTCCACGAAGTTCCACCGGCTGTCGAGGACGAGACCCAGGTATTTCATCGTCATCCCGACGCCGATGTGAACCCCTCCTACCGTTAGTTGGGATCCGATGGCGGCGTTTTCCGGGGCCCATGAAACGCCACTTGTGCAACAAAACTTGTGCAATGCCACCTCGAGACCCAACTGCCGGATCCTCTCCACGACTATCGCAACCCCGCGTGTCATCGCGTCGGCCGCCGCCTGATGCGACCTCCCCTGCGCCAGCACCAGCGTGTCGTCAGCGTAGCAAACCACGCTGACGCCATCAGGGAGGTCGGCGCGCAGCACCCAGTCGTACCCGATGTTCTACAGAGGCGGCCCCAGGACCGATCCCTGTGGGACACCGTACGACATCTCTCGCCGGTTCCACTCCCCATCGCGACCGGGGTAGCTGACGGCTCTTTCCGTCAGATACGCCTCGACTATTCGACGGAGGTAGGGCGGCACCCGGTGATACCGGAGTGCCTCCACAATGGTGCTCCAGGGGAGGGTGTTGAACGCGTTGGCGATGTCGAGTGACACCGCCACGACGACCCCACCCTGGGACACCGCGTCCCCCGTCGTGAGGGCTCTCACGCGCATGATGGCGTCCACCGTCGAGCGCCCCTTGCGGAAACCAAACTGGCTGTCCGCAAGATCCGGCCCCGTCCTCACCAGGTGCCCGACGAGGCGGCCCGCAATCACTCTCTCAAAGAGCTTGCCGACCTCGTCGAGCAGCACGATGGGCCGGTATGCGGACGGAGAGTCCGCAGGGCGCCCTGGCTTCCGAATGAGGACCAGCTTCCCCGTCTTCCAACGGCGTGGAAACTGGCCTCTCTCCAAACATGCGCTTAAGAACGCCTCCAGTCGAGGCCCGAGAGCCCTCGAGGCCAGGACCCAGGCTTTACCTGGCAAGCCGTCGGGTCTTGGGGCGGTATTTTTGGCCTTCAGCCTTCCTACCGCCGCTCTCAGTTCTACCCCGGTCACTGCAAGGGATGTCGTCGTCGTCCGCGTGGTCCGCTTCGGGCACCGCAATTGGCGGAGCCATGGGCGGGGGAGTGTGCTCCCCCCGTGAAGGGAACAGAGCGCTCACCACCTCCTCCACCAGCTGGGGGCGGAGACTCTGCGTCAGCGGGGGGGCCCAGGTGCGGAGTTTATTCCGCACCATTTTATAAGGGCGCCCCCACGGATCTCTGTTCAGAGTCTCCACCATCTCCTCGCGGGCCACATCCTTGGCCCGCTGGACAGCCTCTTGGAGGGCGGTCTTCGCCGCTCTGTACCCCTCGTACAGCTCCGCCTCCGTGGCTTCCGCATCCGGAGGGCGAATGCGGAGCATTCAATAAAGCTTAACGAAGAGTTCAATAAGCTTTATTTGTAATTGATAGTGCCGTGCTTTCCTATAATTTAAATACATGCGGGATCAATACCTAATTATTATGTCAACGACTGGGTTAATGCCTGTGTCATGAGTTTAGTTGGTTTGGTAAGCCTTATTAAATAATTAAATTAGCTAAGGTTTCGAAGTAAGGAGTCATTAAGTGGTCATAGGTAATTAGGGCACAATCACAATTTATAAACATTGTGATTGTGATCACAACCGCCTTGATACAACCCTTCCGGTTTCATCTACATTCATTTCTGTTTTCAAACTTTTCACTTTACCCTTCAGCACTCCTGAGGGGCAATTCTCGGAATTATTATAAGACCGTTCACACTGATCTCAGTGTCATTCTGTCAAAAATACCTATAATTTCCCCACATCTTGACAAGTTTTTGACATTTGTTTGTCACCGAGATGAGATTGCGACTAGATTTTAAACGTTGCGAGAAATTGGCCTTCTGATAATTTCTGAACGTGTGTCCAACAGAACAAGAATTTAAGTACTGACCTATAATCATTAATCACTGACCTCTATTATACAAGAAACAAGTACTTTTTTGGAGGAGTAATAATGTTCTGTGGGCACTGACCTCTATCATACAAGTAGGTACGCTGGACTTCATAGGTACTATCGATGACAAAATGAAGACATTTGATTTTCGCCATTTTGGCGCTGATAGCAACGTGAAGGTACCGCGGTACTAATATTAGAGATGGGACATATCCTTCGATAAAAAAATACTTTTATGAACTTTATCGATCGTTATAACCATAGTAATTTATATTACATAGGGGGCTTACAGGACCTAAACACAAAAAACGCAAACTCAAACTCAAAGCATTTATTTCAATTAAACCAATAACAGGCACTTTTGAATTGTCAAGGGGTCGGTCAGTCAGAAAGATGAAGCTAGTTGCCCATTCCAAAGCGTAGGTACCTATGGAGAAGAACGGGCAAGAAACTCCATGGACACTCTTTTAAATCAAAATAATATGGTTACAAAGTCTTGTTTACATCATTCATGTTAAAAATTATACATGTGAGAACGATGCAGAATGTTAAAAGCGTCCGAAATGAAAATACGAAATAAAAAAAATAAAACAATTCAAATAGGTATTAAATTAAAATAAGCCATGGCAGCAAAGAGATGACCAGCCCCTACTGACGGCGCCCGTTCACGAACATGACGCATGTATTAGCACCATTCAGCTCAACCATTTTGAAGGGAGCTAATTGATCCAACACACGCGCCACCATCAGCGAGACATTTGAGTGAGCGTGAAATACTCTCAGCTGCCAGGGCACATTCAAGTCAATAAAAGGCGTACCCAGTAAATGGAAGCTTTATAGTATGTACATAGTACTCACACATGTGCTATGCAATTATACAATACTAGGTGATTGAATTTATATAATGCAAAAATAGTATTTTAAAATCTTCAGCAGATCCAACAGTGTTTTTCAATGCTAATCAATTTATTTGTGCGTCCTTATGGAGCAGGACCAGCGTTTAGCCAAGCATTTTTGTCAGTGATGTAATCCCCCAATTTATAATATGCCTGGCTGCATAGTGTGCGTTTTATACAAGATTTAAATTTCGTTTCATTCAGTTCAAGTATGTGGGTAGGTATTTTATTGTAACATTTTAAACAGTAGCCCATGAAAGACGAGTCTACTTTAGCCAACCTGAAACCTGGTTGAACTAATTGGTCCCTATTTCTAGTGATATAATTGTGTCTTTCACCTCTTTTACTAAAAAGATGTAGATTTTTCCTTACGTACATGATATTTTCATAGATATATTGACAAGGTACCGTCATGATGTTAATATCTTTAAACAGTTCCCTTATAGAGTCACGCCTGCGGAGGCTGTATATGGCTCTGACAGCCCTTTTCTGCAGAATAAAAATAGACTCGATGTCTGCAGCCCGTCCCCATAGTAAAATACCGTACGACATGATACTATGAAAGTAACTAAAATAGACCAGTCTCGCGGTATCAACATCAGTAAATTGACGGATTTTTCTCACAGCATATGCTGCTGAACTTAGCCGTCCTGCAAGGGACGTTAAATGGGGACCCCATTGAAGCCTTGAGTCGAGCGTGATCCCTAGGAAAACAGTACCATCGACGAATTCTAGTTTCTCTTGATTCAATACTATCTCACAATTACTACTTTTGACATTTGGTAAAGAAAATCTTATGCACTTCGTTTTTTTCCCATTTAATACTAAATTATTAGCAGTGAACCAATTTTGGATCTGCAGTAGGGCGTTATTTACGTCGTCAAGATTTGATGCACGTCTATTAATTTTAAAAATCAAGGACGTATCGTCAGCAAATAACACCATTTGTGGTTGAGTTTTTAACAAATGGGGTATATCATTAATATATACTAAAAAGAGGAAAGGACCTAATATCGAGCCCTGTGGTACACCCATTTTTACTTTTAAGCCAGGTGAATTGACACCATTTATTTGAACGTGCTGTTGTCTATCATTTAAATGCAAGTTTTAGAAACAAGAAAAGTAGGTACCTAAGTACCTATATGATCGACTAGGTAGGTGCAGTAAACAAAATCAGAAAAATATATGATATTCTTCAGGAAGTATGCTAGGTACTTATCTATAGTGTGTTGAAAACATAATACAACTAATTTGATACGATAGAAAAAAATCATGAAGATAACTCAAAAACTTTATTTTTACAATAAAAACCATACTATTTATACCAATGATATTATAAGGGAAAGATACGCTACGTTCATACTGAGCGACCTTCTGTATTGTTGCGTTGTTATTTATTACAAAGTACTTACTTAGAGGTGTATAGTAGTTTTCAACTACGACTGCGATAGATAATACGGTACGTATGACACAGAAAGAGACAGCTATCTGTCCGCTTATAGCAGCCAATTGTCTGAATTTGTCTGCAACAATTTGCGCGGGCTAGTGCGATATCTACCTCTTTAATAAAATATCATTGACTTATAATAGGTCACACAATCATTCTGATTTTTTGTCAGATTATTCTACAAAAGTATTTTAGTTTTTTAGTGCAAACAATAAATTCTTTGTACCTACCTAATTAAATAATATCTTTATAGTTTGCAATAAATTACTAGTGTTGTCATGGCGCTTCTCTTTCTTTTCTATGGAATCCGACAGTGACCGTGCTTTAGGTCATTGCCCCTTAAGAGAAAAATATCGAATCACTCCCAGTTATTTTTATGCTTCATTTTTAAGTAATAGAATAATTGCTCTGCAAAGGTTAACTGAAAATTCATTAGGGCGAGATCAGATCGCAAGCTATAAACTAGTGGATAGTGTCCTAGTAAAGCTATAGCGCATGACGGTCATATCAGTGAGGTTTAAATATGAGGATAGGCTTAAAACTTAGCCTAAAAACTACTATGGTTGAGCTAATATCTCTTGGCTCAACTGTAATTTTACGAGCTAGTGTGTGAACTAAAAACTATTGAGCTATTATGTTGCCATTTCGTGAGCTATAATGCATTACATTTATGTAGGTAATAGCCATTACTTTAATAATAGTCACTTTTGGTTTTGAGGATTTTCTTTTTCTTTTTTTTTAACGCTTCCCTAGTCGCTGGATAGATGGCGCTGAACTTGGTAAGTTACTGCAGGAACGGAACGTCACATAATTTTTTTATTAATTTACTTGGATGTAATTTTGAGATCGTAAAACGAAAACAAACGAATACTTTTCTTTGTCTAAGCTGTCACTCAACGAGCGTATATGACGTGACGCAATGTTTTTTTTCCAAGCGTTTTGACTTTGGCACCTAGTAACGTAGTCAGTTCAACGCCATCTTCAGGGTTCTTGGAAACAATTTTTTTTTTTTAATACTCAAAAGAAAAACCTCTTGTCTGTGGGTCAGAGATATCATAGAGCAGAAGCCATGGAGAATAGAAGGAATAGAAGTAAACACGTAAACACAAACGTCAAGTTTCTACCGGCTTCTGTCAAATCGGAAAAGTTGATGTCTGTAGCATTCCTTAACGATTATCTCTCTTTTACCCAGCAATAGCGTTATTATGCTATCCTGCTCATATTTTGACACTGACATTCCGGCAATCCTAAATTACATTTGCAATTTTGCACTAACTTTGTAAAAACTCAAACATTTAATTAGCTATTATTAATTTATTTCATCCTAGCAACTAACGAAAATGAGCAAAAGAGGTGCAACTATTGCAGCAACAAATATAAATACGAAGAAACCAAAACATTGGTCTTTAGGTTTACTGGAATCGATGAAGGATCCCGAAAGTGTTGTGAAAAAAACTAAACAAGCTGTTGTCATTACGGATAAATATCCCAAAGCTAAAATTCACTACTTAGTATTGCCTCAAGATGATATTAATAGTATTTACAAGTTAGATAAATCTCATATAGGACTTTTAGAAGAATTTGGAGATATATTCAAGGAGATACAAAATGAGACCGATCTTCCACTGAGAGCTGGTTTCCACGCTGTACCCAGCATGCAGAGGTTACACATGCACATAATAAGCACAGATATGGTGTCACCTTGCTTAAAAACAAAAGTTCATTGGAATAGTTTCACTACTCAATTTTTCAGACCTTATGCTGGTGAGTGCATAATACTTATAGCTTTTGTTTAAGTACTCAAAAAAACTTGATTTAGGTACATATGGACAAAATGGAAAAATAAATTGAAGTAAATATGTAGGTACAAAATTTATTTAATTTCATAGAGTAAGAAAATCTTATTGTTAACACTGATTTGTTACAGATGTACTAACGGAATTAAAAGAGAAGGGTTCTTTAGGTAAAATGTCACCTGAATTACACAAGAGTCTGATGTCTACAGAACTGCAATGTAACCAATGTACACACAAGCCCAAAAACATGCCACAACTCAAAGAACATTTACTAACACATATTAAAAAGTAGAATTTGATTCATTCTTTCATTCCTACAATTCATTTTTATTTAGGAAGACATAACACATAATATTAACAACAATTTGCCAATCCATACAAAATCATCTGTAGAAAAGCACATGATTTTAAAACAACACGAAGCAAGTCATGTCCATGGGCTTAAGTTTCCCAGTCATGGAAGTCAGTAATTCACAACATGGAATATATCTATGGTACTTTCATTTTTATATTACAATGTAAAATCTTATCTTGTACAGAATCTACTATTCTATTATAGGTACCTACTACCGTTAATAGGTGAATGGGGATGCAGGGGTGAATCGGGACTAAACTTTAAAAGGGATCATTGAAATAATTATAGTTTGTTGCCAAAAAGGACTTAATGTGTTACCTGTATTATAATTGACAACTAAGTTCCCTTGTTGACAACAAACTATATTATTTCAATGTAAAAAATCCATTTTAAAGTTTCTTCCCAATTCACAGCTGCATCTCTATTCACCCTTTTTGTGGGTATGTGGTTAATGTATGTTATGTAACTTTCGTTTTATTTTTTACTTATGATGCCTCTGTATAAAATCATGTAAATTCATTTGCAGTTCATTATTTACATGCAAAAACATTCAATAATAAATTTTGCTAAAAGATTGTAGTAAAGTTAAGATATTCTTGTAATGTTAAAGTAAATTTATTTAAACCTATTACCTAAAAACAATTTACTTACATTGCACTTTATTTATTGCCTAAATCCATAATTTAGTTTCCAACCTACTAGAAGAAAGACAATAATTTTTCAACAAAACTAAATTGAGCTAAAAGTTATCACCAGTGATCGGAATAGGCTGAGTATATTTACCTAAAGTTTAAAGAACGGAGACGGAAATCAGAGACTTCCATATGACAAAATTTTTTTTTACCATTTTTACCAGAACTTTAATTATTTAACTTTCAATATCTTATTTTATGAAAAATAAAATAACCAATAAGTATTATTTTTATTATTTTTTTATGTTGGATGAACATTTCAATATAACATGAATATATCGACTGTGAACTGGCAACCGGTCCTATCTCAATTTTTTGAAGATTTCACTTTTTAATGCCATTTTATACCATTTAATACTCCACATCGTTGCAAGAAATCCCAATTCAAATACATTTAAATTTGGCGCCAGAATTGGCTTCATTCAACTTGTACTAGAGTCCGTTTCAAGAAAGAAGTCCCGCGGCAATAAGTGGAACTAATAATTATTATATAGTTAGCAACACTCCTACACCACCCTCCTACCTCAGACACCTCTCTATTCTCTATTAAGATGGCGAGATACATAAATCAATCAATATTTAGGATTCCGTCGCACGACAGTGGCGCCGTTTCTACGAGACTTCTTTCGTGAAACAGACTTTAACTTCAACGCGCAGTGAATGCTTTTGTTTTTTCTTCATTCTGTAAAGTTGTCAAAATTGAGATAGTACCGGTTGCCAGTTACAGTCGATATTGATCTTTACTATGAAACAAAAACGACGGCACGGTTGGCGCAGTGGTTAAGCAATTGACTGCTGCGCCGCGTGTCGCGGGTTCGATTCCTGTTCCGGGTCTGGCTGTTTGTGTATGTGAGTTTAAATGTTTGTAAACGCACCCACGATACAGGAGAAATTCCTAGTGGGCCAAAGTTTAAAAAAAACAAAAAAATTTAAAAGAAACTTCAAAATCGTTACCTGAGAAATGATACAACAGTGTATTTTTAATTTAGTTGAAAATAAAAAACATATGTGCATACCGTTCTAAGGAAGAATGTTTAGCTAATAGAAGCTAAACATTTGTAAGAATTTGATGTAACAATTTACATAGTTATGGTTCCAGCAACCGGTAAAAAAATATTTTGTCATAAGGAAGTCTCTGATTTCCGTCTCTGCTCTTTAAACTTTAGATAAATGTACTCAGCCTATTCCGATCACTGGTTATCACCTATTCACAGTTATGGCACCAATCAGTTAAAACGTTGATGTCAACATATATTCATTTGATATGTAATTATAATGAACATGTTATCTGTCTCATACAGTCACAAGTATAAATATATTACTATGGACAGTTCGGAAATAATATTTGACTTCATGTTGCATTCATAAATATCTGTTCTCAAGAAGACCATATATTTACACTTACACAAAACACGATTAAACCTACCGACATCTCAATTAAAAATGCACTCATCTAGTCCACTGGTTAGGTTGATAAAAATGTATAACAAACTACCCGAGGTAGGTACTCAGAAATGAGAAAAAGATTGCTATTTATACAAATAAATTTAAAAAAATATTAAGTACTAAAGCATATTAAATGAATATTTAATTGAGAAATCCATAGAAAGACATAATAATATAAATTAAAGTAAGTGATAATTAATAAATTGTTACCTTAAATTTTACCTAGAGCCGTTCAGTACCTACTCTTTGTATGAAACTCCATAATGCAACGCACACTAATCGGAATCGTAACGTAATCGCCTCGCCTCGGGACAAGCTCGTGAAATGATGTCAGTTTGATGTACTTATAGGTAAACATGTCATCCTCCTTAAAAATTTTCTTTTGCTGTGCCCGACAGGGTCCACCGCTAGGAGTAATAGTGTTCTGTGGGGTCCACGATTGTTACAACAAATGTTTATTTACCACCTAAGCATGGACATTGTGGAATGCAATAAATGATTGAGTATTTATGCTCGTGAATGTACCTACATATTAGTGCCTAAAAGGCCTGTTTCAAAAGAATCTAATGAAAGTGTAAACAAACCTAAAGTTTATAAGTGTTCAGGTTTTGTCTATTTTATTAAGGTTTTAGCTTTGTATGACACCACTTTTTCCAACAAGTATTGTTTAGATAACATTATTAAACGGTACCTACCTACTTAATTAAAAATTGAAATCATAAAAAATGGGTTAAGTTTGGATAGAACTGTGACCAACAGCGCGCGAGCCGAGCGAGCTAATGATATTAAAGTAAAAATATCATTGGAGCGAGCGCGGCCGGTCCGGTGCCGCGGCAGCGGCCGGCGAGTGCTACTTCTAAGTTAGATTTCTTACCAACTAATTCCGATTTGTTAACTGCCCGTTCAGACATTTTACTGCTTAATTATTTATTTAATTAATAAAATGAGTCATAATAAATATTGAAATGGGTAGGTACCATTTCAATATTTATTATGACTCATTTTTATTTAATTTACTGCTCAGTTTTTACTGCCGAATTTGTTAATAAACATATGTTTTGTAATTTTTAATTTACCAAAACTACAATAAACAAGTGCCGCTTTAAATCAATGCCATTTGGCATATGGCACTATAAAACAAATTGGCATCCACACATTTTCATCAGATGCTTTTGGAAGATGGCTTGTTTCAAAGATTTACCTGCAGGTGTCTTCACCGAGAATTATATTATTCATATCAAATAGCTATGTCATCCTGCATCATGGTCAGCTTTTGAAAACTATCACATTTAATGAGTGATAAATGTGATTATGCTAAAACAAGTTATAATATTTTAGAATACAACATTGATAAAAAGAATATTGTGAAATCAGTCATGCAATGAATTTTCTCTACAAGTGTGTTTACTAGATTGAGGACTATCTGGATCCAATAAGGAACTTGAGTCTGCACTTCCATCAGCTTCTGGAGTATTATAGATTGACATATTACGTCTCTTGAATGTTTTTTTATGACCGGCTGATATTGGTGTCTTACATTCGTAAATTAAACTGTCAAAACTGTCTCCCACTGCAGAACTGTCTGGTGTAGACACAGGTGGGGATTTCTCATTCTCCCTAGGTGTGACAGGCGCAGGAAGAAGTAGTGACAGCTTTGATGTTTTAACTGGAGTTTGGTTACTTTGCGTTATGGTACTTTGCATAACTGGACTTTCTCTCATAGATGAACTTACAATCTCTATTGGCGAGTCGGGTTTAAAGTCTTCACTTTTTGGACTGGTATCAACATATGGTTGTTTCATTGTCTGACCTGACCGTGCCATTACTACTTGTACAGGGTCATCAATGCCCAATTTTTCACACAGTTGAACTGTTTGCGGGTTCATTATTGGCACCAATGGAATGGTTTTTGGGGTTTGTGGATTGTAAACTGGAGCAGTCCTTACAAAACAATCCTCTTTTATTATTAGACTTCCAAGTAATTTAATTACATTCTCTTTTTCTTCTTGTGTAGGTGTAAAATCATACCTGTAAATATTTATAAACACATTAAAATAAAGACACACATTTATAATAATTCCAAAGACCCTAAAATGAGACATTATAGAAGTACCAACCTCTCGTGTCCACCAGGTCCAGGCATGTGACAATTAACATTCTTCACACCCAATAAATGGTTAGTATTCTTCAATATTGCAAGCCATTCTACATCATGCCTCAGGCACAATTCACCATCATACTCTGAAGGTACATCCAAAATCTGCAGATGTCTGCGTTTGGGCAAACATTTGTCCAATGCCAAAAACTTTGTCTCAGTACCGGTATCGGTATCATGTTTGACAAGTGCTGCATATTGGCAGTGCAAATGTGCTGCAAACCAATAGTCTGGCTTCAGGGTTAGGAGTAGTTTCATGGCTGGGACACTGCCTAATTGATTTGACTCTATATCTTCCCTGAAATGTTTGAATTCTTACTAAGCATACATTTATCTATCTTTTTTGGAGCACCTACAGTAAATTGATATCACAGTCATATTTAACACATATATTTCACTTATTTATAATGCAGATATTTGTTGTATAATCTTAAAAGTTATTTTAGTAAAAGCAATTTTATTTCAAGTACATCCAAAAATCATTTTTACCTCAAAAAGGTTTTCCGTCTTAGTAAATTTTCTGTATTTCCATAATCTGTGATTCCCCTAGGCCAGTCATGAGATAACATAACATCAAGTTTCTCTTTAATTTGGCTCAATCTGAAGACCTCTAAACATCTGATATGATAAACGGTCCTAAGAGATTTTCCTGAGTAAGGCAGACACTCCCAGTGTCCTTGCAAGAAGTCCTGACCTTTATAAATTCCTGACATTCCTGAAAATGTTAAAACACAAAACATTTGTGAAATATGCATCAGTTATATCAATTATTTTCTTAATTTAATGTTAAAGTTAATTCAGATTAGTCCTTATTAAAAACAAGGTTATTACTAACCTCCAATTCTTAGGTTTCCATACTTAACAACACCAGCTCGGCCTAAATAATAAATGTTAGGGGCCACCCAACCACCATACGGGAGTTCTTGTAAGTAGTTCGACGCTTCATGGTTGCCGCCGATAAATATTGTCAATATTGGGGCTTTTTTCTCACCACTGTAGTACCTGTAACCATTTTAAATAATCATTATGTACTCAAATAATAATATTAGCAATCGGTGTTGATGATTTCTTGTTACATACCGAGGTCTACAAATTGGTCCATAACTCGGATAACTTACTTGTAAAATGAACACATATTCTGATATTTCTCTGGCACAGCCATTGCACTTAAGTCCTCATGGTTCCGGACAGATTGGAAATCGCCACAGCATATCAATAAATCAATTTTTATTCCTTCTCTTGTCTGTATTGTTTCAACACACTCGTATATTTTTTCGAGCTCGCCATGGGCGCATCCTTCTACAGCGATTTTCATTTTTATTTGCTAGATGGGGCAATAACGTAGTTGTCCAATAATATCTTACAGAAGTCCTTCTTATACTCAAAATGCTATTAATTTAAGAACAAACAATGCACAAACATGTCGGCAATCGGCATTTATTAAGAATAACAACAAAAAGCTAACCCCATTTACCCCAATCAATACCAAAGTGACAAAGTCACAAATGATATGACATTGACAGCAGAGAATAGTCAAGCGTGCGTGAGCCTAGATGCTTAAAATACGCCACAGAGTATGTAACCTTTCGAACGCCGTCTACACACGCACACGCTCGCTGTGCTAGGCTTGCAAGCACTTGCTGCCGTTGCCGATTGAGGGTCGGTTTTTTATGCTTAAGGCCTGAAACTGCGTTAAGCGGGCGCCCGCGCGGTTTCATACAAAAGTGCTCCGTCGCGGGGACCCGCGCGGGCGGCCGTCACGGGGAGGCGCGCCCCGCACCCACGCAACGGGGCTAAAAAACGGGGTTAAAATTGAACTAGCGACACTGCGTAAATAAAATAATCCGGTCTCCGCGACGGGTACCCGCTACGGGGACCGTCGCGTTCCAACGGAGCCCACCCGCGTGTCCACGCGCATAGACACGCGACGGTTGCCCGTCGCGGGCGCCCGCTTAACGCAGGAGATATTTTAGTGCACAAGTGTGTCAACAAATACAGGTGCAGTCTTTGTTCCTTTATTCTCATAGACCGGAGAGAGATGGCGCAAGACCAACGGTTTTACTTATACGTGCTTTCCGCGCATTAACCCGCCAACTTCCAAACTCCGGCCTGTTACTAAGAAATTCCTACTGTAAAACCAAATACACTTTGTCCGACCCGCGAATCGAACCCAAGACCGCACGCTCAGCAGATGCGCTTGCAACCACGAGACCAACGGGGCAGTCATGCTACGACCATGTCCAGCGCTTCTTCACTTTTACATAGACACCAGCAGTGCAGGTTTATCAGAACTTACAAGCCTTGTATTAGGTAGGTACAAGTATTTTTCTTGTAACAAATTTCAGTAAGTAAGTATTAATCACCTCGATCAATCGATCACCTGAGTGATCGATCGATCAGAGTGGTCATAGATGGCTGCTCATCGGAACATATGGCCATTGATGCCGGTGTTCCTCAGGGGCCTGTTCTTTCCGCGACTTTATTTCTACTGCACATCAAAGACCTATTACAGCTTGGTGCAATTGGGTACGCAGACGACAGCACAGTCTCGGAAAGATACCTGTCCAGTGCAAGAGCCAGCAGATAGGAAACAGCTACTCTTAGAGAGGCCATGGTGGAGCGAATGAATTTGACATTAAATCTCGTTTCCCAGTGGGGCGACGATAATCTGGTCAAATTCAATGCTCTGAAAACGCAGGTATGTCTTTTCACTGCGAAAAGGAGCCAGTTCCAGTTATGTCCTACTTTCCGAGGTGCATCTTTACCGGTTACCGACCGCTTACAGCTTTTGGGCATGGATTTGACATATGATCTCAACTTCGGCTCAACCATCTAATCAAAAGCTCGGACTGCAGCCATGAAGCTGGGCATCCTAAATAAGGTGAGGCGATAGTTCACATCAGGACAGTTTATAAGTCTGTACAAAGCACAGGTCCGTTCCTGTATGAAGTATTGCAGCCATTTGTGGGATGGCTCAGCAAAATACCAGCTTGCTGCACTTGACTCGGTGGAACGCAGAGCTAAAAGGCTTATAGGCGACGAGACGTTGGTAGCTACGCTTCACAGCCTAGCGTAATGTTTCTTGCCTGTCGGTCTTCTACAGACTGTACTTCGGAGAGTGTGCGCAGGAGCTCCACGACCTGATCCCACCATCGCCCTTTTACCACCGGACAACCAGAAAAAAAAATCAGCTGTTTCAGACATTTTGATCAAGTAGGTATTGAAGTTTTGTATGAAACAGCTGATTTTTTTTCGTGATTTCATAATTGGTCCCATAGTGAAAGTTGTTTATATTCATGGGTAAAACACCATGTAAAAATTTGGATGGTCTTTGAAAAGTAACCCTGTAGAGACCGGTGTACCATCCAGCCATGCGTTTAAGTAGTCGTCCCAGTCATGAAAGAAACGTTACGAGTTACGTTCAAGTTTCAATAAGGGTTTTATTTTTATAGTAGACTAGCTGCGCTCCGTGGTTTCATCCGTGTAAATTTCGATCCTTTAAGAATCTCGGGATAAAACGTAGCCTTTATAATGTTAATGCAGGGTGTCAGGTACTTCCATAAAAAAAATTATCAAAATTGGTCCAGCCGTTTGAGCGTGAAGAAGTAACAAACATATAAACACACACATAAACACTCACAAAACTTCGCCATTATAAATTAGTGCGATAAGTACCTACTACGATTACATCCTTATTGTAGGTACCTACCTAATCTATTCTGAAGTGCTCCTTTACGACGAGCATTTTCGTATTTACACTGCCCCGATACTTTAATTATTCGCAAAGCGTGCCGTTTTAGGTTCGATTTACTCGGGCCACAAAGGGTAATATTGCAAAAATGCAAATGTGGATAAATTGGTCTAAAAAAAAAAAAAAATAAATAAATAAATTAATTTTTGGTCTCGGCAATACCTACTGCTATTTATTCTAAAACTTCATGTGGCATACAAGCGTATTAGGTACCGTTGGAGATATATTTTTAATTATTTATTTGAACTTTAGGCGGGTACAGTCAACAAAAGAGATAAGTATGCAGGATCATTGGATATAGTTGAAGTTTAGTAAGAAACCGATGGATGTTCTCGAATAAAATTTTATTTTATTAAAAGAAAACAAACAGCTCATTTATCAAATTAATTTTCAGTCGACAACATTCATCGGTTTCTTACTAAACTTCAACTAAGTATATCGGACGATCCTGCATACTTATCTCTTTTGTTAACTGTACATATAGCAAAAGTGGACCGCATGGAATTAATATTGCACTATCTATAGAGTAAGTAATAGCTGTCATTATAGGTATTCATTGCAAGTCAATCATAGGGTGAAGAAGAGATAACAAAAACAATTTAAAAACGCAATAAAAGGATGAACACGGCTACATAAGTCATCATCATCTTCCTAGCCTTTTCACAATTATGTTGGCGTCGGCTTCCAGTCTAACTAGATGCAGCTGAATACCTGTAGTACCTATTTTACGTGGAGCGACTGCATAAGTACTTACTGACCGAAATACCTACAGCAAAAATGGTAATAAAATGTATGAATGGAGTGTGGAGAAGCTTTAAAATTTCACGAACATTTAAAGTAAATAAGTAGCTTATTTAAACAGATCGGTCGACATATTTACAAAAAAAAAAAAAAGACCCAAAGCCGTATGTCTACGTTGACGTCGTGACGGGGCTTACGCGCTCCTGAACTCTAGGTCGTTAGTAGGAGTTTACTTTGCCGAAACAGGTCTAGGGAGAGGAGCCAGACCAAGAGAGATACCTACATTAACCCGCAGGAGCGACCCAACGGACCCTAACTCCCGGGAGAAGTGTTGTTCTTCACCTCTAGCTTGCCTTTATTGGCCGGCTGGAGTGAACAATGACGAGGAACAGAGCTCCCACCTCTTTCTAGCCTTTATTGACCGGATTTTTTTTTTTTTTGGGTGGGAAATCATCAAATTAATGACTCCTCCCGCTCTGGGTGGAGCGGAAGGGAGTGTCAGACTCTTACTGACTAAAACCCACCCGTGTTCCTTCCTTAGCCCTTTATGTTCCGGGCCAGCGGTAAACCTTTCGGACAATCCCGCTGACCTGGCAGGCTTCGGCCCTAAGGGGGCCCCTCCTCCAGAAAGGAACCGCAGTCCCCGGGCACACGTGGAGGTTTTCTGCCCTGGCACCCCTTATTGACCGGCTTGAGTAGAGGTTCGCAAGAGCAAAACGTTCGGAGGAAGGAACTATTCCAGTAAGATGCTGGTAGGGATCTTGACAGTACTTCTGGGATTTTCCTGAGAGCCGTGGAATACCTCTCCACTCCTCATAAGCACCTCAGGACCTGTTGCCCCTTGTCGCTACTACACTATGTGCAAGCGATCGTTTTCAGGGGCTCATTATTGAGTGTGCAAGTCACCCCCTGCCATTTTATCTGTGTAATTTATATAAAACATTGGTCAGGCAGGGGTTAAAGTCTTTCCATAGTCCTAAATATAACCAGTTTACTTTGGCCACCCGAACCGATAACCCAAAAATCAAAATCAAAATGTTTTATTTCACATAAACCTACATGGGCACTTATGAAACGTCAGAAGCTAGGTGCGCTATCTGGTGGTCCCAATATCTGTTTCCATATCCTGCAATGGCCCTACACCAACTGGGGGTTATCCTTGGGTGCACTTGCATAGTGCGAACAGAGATAATAGGCCATTTCATTCGAAACGTCTAACGGGCCTCTGCGAGTTGGCTTCAGCCCCTCGTAGGTCCGGAACCCCGAGAAATGTCAAGAGACGTAAAAATAATAATAGAATAATATGTCTTTATGAAGGGTGGCGGGGAAGGCTCCAGGTAGGTACCTACTTATCTATACTAATATTCTAAAGAGGTAGGACTGGGACTACCAGTCGGATTTGAAAAAATCTTTTTGTATTTGATAGCCCAAGTCTTAAGGAAGGCTATAGGCTATTTAACATCACGCTATGACCCTTAGGAGCCGAGCAAAAAAAAAAAGTCAGAAAGAACGCTAAGCAAAAACTAAGTAATAGCGCGGGCAGGCGATGAGATGCGACGGGGTGGGTCGGGGGAACTAGAAATTTCACGCGGACGAAGTCGCGGGCAGAAGCTAGTTTATAATAAGTCACTTCAACTTAGGACCCAAAGACATTTTCTATCACACTAATATTATAAAGGCGAAAGTTTGTGAGTGTGTGTGTGAGTGTGTGTGGGGGTGTGTGTGTGTGTTTATGTTTGTTACTTCTTCACGCTCAAACGGCTGGACCAATTTGGATGAAATTTGGTATGGAGGTAGCTGACACCCTGGATTAACATATAGGCTATTTTTTATCCCGATATTCCCACGGGATCGACATTTACGCGGGTGAAACCGCGGGGCGCAGCTAGTAATACATAATTGTTGATTTTAGAATATCTGTAGCACTTCGTAGCGCTTCGTAGCAATCAATTAATGATTTAGATACTTCATGAGCTTTACAGTTTCAACGACATACTTATTCCATACTAAAAGAGCGTGGTTCGAATAGTGAGGTAGGTATATATCTACTGAAACTAAGTAGGTATATAGGTACCTACATATGTATACCTTTTACTAATGATGATTTTAGGTGCGCGGTCAGGCAGGCGCAGTCGTTTGCCTACAAGGAACATCTCTTGAACGCTGTCTACGGTCACCGCCCTAATAATAATAAATAATAGCCTCCCCGACCGTTTTCGGTCACGGTGGCCAATCTCAATGGAGATTAGCCAGGTACGCAGGAGATATTATAGTGCACAAGTGTGTGCGCAAACACAGGTGCACTCTCTGTTCCTTTACTCTCATAGTCCGATGGGACGGCAATCCGACACGACCGGGGAGAGTTCAGGCGCAGGACCAACGTCTTTACGTGCTTTCCGAGGCACGGGGGTATTAAACCACCAACTTCCAAACTCCGGACTGTTACTAAGAAATTCCTAATGGAAAACCCAATAACACTTTGTCCGACCCGGGAATCGAACCCAGGACCCCACGCTCAGCAGTCGCGCTTGCAACCACGAGACCAACGGGGCAGTCCCCGCCCCGTTGCTCTCCTAACCAGTCGGGGTGTCGGGACCCTAATAATAGTAGTTAAGTAAAGTTATGAGTTACCTGGTTATGACAGGTAGGTACCGGTCTACAGCCTAGCACACACTCATACATAGAGTTTTTCATAGCCGCAGTAGCAGTAGCAATGTGTTTGTAAATATCTCGTGCTTTCTACATTAATTCACTAGACTAGCATTTACGCCACACTTTCAATCTGGAACACAGACTCAGTAACCATTACTTACCTATTACTCTTGTAGCTTTACTAAACTAAGTTCCTAGGTGCTAAATACTTAGGTAGGAACCCACTACTTACCTACTACTAATTAGAATTTAAAAATGAAACATAGGTAAGCTATTTAAAATTACCTATAACTTCACCGGTGCTTACCATGTTTCGCTAACTCGCCAGCCGATAGTTTACCTACCTACCTACCGCACACCTTGACAACTCAATTAGCGGTTACCTACATTGCGCGAAGTGGGCACAAAATTAGATCGTGCTAATTGCTACGAAGTGGAAGGTTTAATAAAAAGCAACTAATTGCATGTGTTAGTGGACCGTCGATCATGTAACGTGGCCATAACACGTACCTGATGTTAACACTTGACCTACACACGTTTGGTTTGGTGCAGTCTTTTCTCCTGAAAACGTCTGTCTGAATAATTTAGGCGTGATTTACTTATACACAGACGGCGTAAGGTAAGGAATTACACTGAAGCGGCAGCGGGGCGGCGGACGGCGCCTTCGTGCATTTTGTATGAAAACGTTTTGAAGCGGCATCATGCCTGCACCGCGCCTTCATCTTACGCCGCCGCCGTGTCTGTATAATTCGCGCCTAAAATAAATACTGTATCACTTTCACTGTGGAACAGTTTATCTAGAAGTTTCCAATTAATTATGTACTTATTTTCAATTTTCTTCGTTTTTTTAAGAGATGTGTAAGTCAGTGATGCCTATACATACTGAACGTGAACCTCGCTATCAGGGGTCGGCCTAGCTTCTCCAGTAGTCACGTAGATAAAGGTCTGGGCGCTATGACGTCAGAGCGGCCGGCCGCACGAGCCAATGACAAAGCGAGGCGGCGCTACATGCGCGCGCGCACCGCCCACTTACACCGCTGAAGGGAAAACTTGGAAAACTTATAGCGCTCTCGCAAACAAAAAGATTTTTGAAATTTATATTCGCTGATGTAGATTTACTTTACGGTAGCGAAATATTGTAGGTTTGGAATACTATTTGGTTTATTAATAATTAAATATTTAATATCAAGATATAAAAAAAATCAGTTTGATGCCACATCTTAAATAATTATATTTAGGTTTTTAACATCAATTGCTGATACCTACCACATTCGAACGTCCTACGACTTCGTGCTGCAAGGATCATGTTTACGTACTTGTATTTTATAAGTTTATTTACTTTAAAAAGCAATATAATAATGAGTAATCGTTAAGTAAACAAATACGAGACCGGGCGACGTATCAGCGACCGGCGCGCGCGCCCCTTCTGTCAAACATTTTTATAGTTATGCGCAGAGCATAAGGAACTCTTTATAGTCTATGCGCGCGAGTCGGCCGCACGCGCGTTCATCTTGCGACTTAAAAAAAAAAAAACTCTTCGCGGTATTTGAATTTGTTCTTAAAAGTTTGTTGAATAAGTTTGTGGTGACAATGAGCTGGGATCAAGACCGCGACCGTTCCTGCGACAAACTGGAAATCAACGAGGCAGTCGGGAAACTTTTGGAAAGTTTCAATTATGACAGCCTTGCACCACAACCGACGAGGTACGTAGTTAATTGTTTACATTCAATTACTAAATCATTTTTCTTCGGTACTTACGCATCATATCTAAAAATAATGAAATGTTTTAGGACCATACTTAGACAATTAGGTACCTACTTACCTACTGAAGAAAAATTGCAAAATTAAGCATTGGTTTGTGCTCATACCTGCCAGATGACGTTCTTCCTTGAATTTTTCAGAAAACCCCACGTTAAAATTTCTTACTTATGAGGTACCTATGAAAACAGATTTTCTGTTTTCAATTTTCATTAGCAACCTGCATTTTAGGCACCTACGTGTGGTGTTTTGTTTATGGAGGGGCCCGTGGCTAAATAATAACAGCCGCACAGGTCGATCGATCAGGTTAAGCTACGCTTGCCGCGGTTGGTCTGTGGATGGGTGACCATCTTTACTTAACGTGACCCCTCCGTGCCTCGGAAAGCACGTTGAGCCTTTGGTCCCGGCTGTCATTCATGAATTTTTAACAGTCGTTACGGGTAGTCAGAAGCCCGAAAGCCTGACAAACAGTCTTACCAAGGGGTATCGTATTATTACCCAGTAACTGGGTTGTGGAGGTCAGATAGGCAGTCGCTCCATGTAAAATACTGGTATTCAGCTGCATCCGGTTAGACTGGAAGCCGACCCCGACATTGTTGGGAAAAGGCTAGGCAGATGATGTGTGGTGTTTATGTGCAACTTATTTCAATCGGTGGTTTATAGATTTACTCGTAGAAGTAAGTAATTAGTACCTATCTATAGGAGATGGAAATGCTTTATCTGGTGATGACCTTCTTTATGTTTACAGCCACGACATAAAAGCCCACATAAAAAATTAAAAGCAACTTTTTTCTTTGACTACCGGTAGTCTACATAACATAACGGTGACTTTATGTTTTGCTGAATCCTGCAACAGACCTAAATGAGATTTAGAAAGTATTTCTAGTTCTACAGTTACAAAGTACGGCCTAGGTAATTACTTAGGTAGAGCTAGGTAGGTTGGTTGGTTGGTTTACTTGACGTAGTGCAGAATTTGTGGTTTGAGTTCGATTCCGGGCGACGATGGGTAAAACGGAAATGTTGTAGATAAGTTTTTAGTAGCAAGGAGCACGTTATTTGGAATTTATTGTGTTAAATAGATATATTGATACATTAGGTATGTAGAGTCAACAAAAGAGATAGGTATGCAGGATCGTCGGATATACTTAGTTGAAGTTTATTAAGAAAACGATGGATGTTGTCTACTAAAATTTAATTTGATAAATGAGCTGTTTGTTTTCTTAAATTGTATTCGAGAAAATCCATCGGTTTTTAGGTTTCCGTTGCCAAATGGCAAAAAACGGAACCCTTATAGATTCGTCATGTCTGTCTGTCTGTCTGTCTGTCTGTCCGTCTGTCCGTCTGTCTGTCTGTCCGTCCGTATGTCACAGCCACCTTTTTCCGAAACTATAAGAACTATACTGTTGAAACTTGGTAAGTCTGTGAACCGAATTAAGATTTGATATTTTCACACAAAAAACTTTTTTACAAAAAAAAACAACCGACTTCCGAAAAACACTATAAAGTGAAAAATAACTTTAATTTCGGAAGTCGGTGTCTTTGGATTTGTATTTTAGTTTTTTGCCACCGACTTCCGAAATTAAAGTTATTTTTCACTTTATAGTGTTTTTCGGAAGTCGGTTGTTTTTTTTTGTAAAAAAGTTTTTATTTTTCACTTTTTAGTGAGTCAGTTTGTAATTTATCTAAGTTACAATAGCCTAATGTCAACTGCTTATCACCTTTTACAAAATATTGCTTTACCCGATGCAGGGACGTTGATTGTTGAGGAGTTCCCATAAGCCAGGAGAACTGGAGCTGTTTGAGAAGTCACCATCAGCTACATTTCACCATTGCATATGGTGGAATGGAGCTTGTAAAGAGCATAAATTGCTTAGCAACCATATTAAAGTAATCGAATCGCAACCCGTGAAATATTTGTCATTGAGTAGTTCCGATAGCCATCTGTGGTCTTTATCATCAGCTCCACTTTACCAAATGATGATTTTCGAGAGCAAATGCTCAAAAAAGTATTTTCCAAATCGGTTCGTAAATGACGGAGTTATGAAATATGAAAAGATCGTTAATGTAGATAAATTTTTAGGTTTTTGTTGATTTTTCAAAAACCGCTTGTCCGATTTCGATAAAATTTTCATGGGACCATTTGGGAAGCATACCCTTTCCAACAAAAAAAGGATTTTTCAAATCGGTTGGCAAGCGACGGAGTTATGCGCGAACAAACATAAAAAAAAAAAAAAATACAAACATCCGAATTGAGAACCTCCTCCTTTTTTAGAAGTCGGTTAAAAATAGAAAAAAACAAAAAAATTTGGGGGTACCCATACTTAGAACTGAAAGTCTAAAATTTTTTTCATCAAACCCATACGTGTCTATGGATAGGTCTTTAAAAATGATATTGAGGTTTCTAATATCATTTTTTTCTAAACTGAATAGTTTGCGCGAGAGACACTTCCAAAGTGGTAAAATGTGTGTCCGTCCCCCCCGTAACTTCTAAAATAAGAGAATGATAAAACTAAAAAAAATATATGATGTAGGTACATTACCATGTAAACTTCCACCGAAAATTGGTTTGAACGAGATCTAGTAAGTAGTTTTATTTTAATACGTCATAAATCGTAAACCACAATTTACCTTTCATTCAATCAAATCAATATACTTATAAAAAAAAATAAAAAAAATAATTTCATAAACATAAACCTTATGCATAAACCCGGATGTTACGGAACCCTCGGTGCGCGAGTCCGACTCGCTCTTGCCCGGTTTTATTTACTAAACTTCAACTACCTATATCCGACGATCATGCAAACTTATCTCTTTTGTTGACTACTTGAGTCTAAGACACGAGTCTCAGAAATGTCGTATCCAAGCGAAATGGAAACCTACACAACACTAAACCCTTTTTAGGAACACCTTTTATTTCATGTCATGTCTACTAACTGCGTCTGTGTGGTGCCGGACTTAAATAATACCACCACCCCTTACTTCCCGTGGGTGTCGTAAAAGGCGACTAAGGATCGTACCGGAGAATGGGCAGCAGCGTTCTCTATGTATTCCACCATCATACCATACTGCGATCGCCAACCCGCCTGCCAAGCGTGGCGATTATGGCAAACACTCCCAAAATTGGGGGAGGCCTATGTCCAGCAGTGGACGTCTATCGGCTGAAACGACTACTAACTGCGACGGACACGCGACGTTGGCATAATATTCCTTTGAAAACGGCTTGTGAGTTGAGTTAATACTTAACATGTTCTGCAGTGGTCCTTAGAAAGACTCCGCGTATCACTCGTCAGTTTCCCATTTAATTCACCAGTTTCGTCGATTAGTCAGTTTCACTGATAGAAAGTACGAGTTGTTGACAAAAGCTTTTTCTCCACATCCTTTTCACAACTTTCTTTCATTAGAACTGGACATCAATTCATAAGATTTAATACCAAAAGGTCAAAAAAATATAAAGAGCTAGCAAAAGCTCTACATTTTACTTTATTTAATTTAAGCTAACTGGTAGAGCTTTGAAGAACATCATCATTTTAAGGGGTAAGTAAGTAAAATTTACTGAAAACGTGACAGTCAGCAGGAAAATGACTGAAACTGAGTTTTAAGGTAAACCTGAAACTATCTCACTATATTTTACTAAAACTTTCACTATCTTTGTATACCGTCATTAGAAAAAAGCTACGTCCCGTGGTCCTCGTAGAATGTCTTACTACCAGAGTTCGTTGAACCTTGAAAAATTGAACTTTCTTGTAACCAAAAACAACCAGAAAATCCCCTAAAAGACACTATTTAATTTTATAAGTATACTAGACCCAGCGAACTTCGTACCGCCTCAGAATCAATAAGAAAGGATGTACGTATGAGAAAATGAATTACTTATCTTCATTTTTAGTTTTTCCTTAAATTTTCCCATGTTTTAATAGTTATTCTCTTCGGTGCCCACAAATCCAACAAATCAAAGATCATAAAAATCGATCCAGCCGTTCTTGAGTTACTACTACACCGACTATACTTCCCCGTACCGTACCCGGACCGTATACTTATAACCCGACTTTATCACATTAATATCTATTATAAAGGCGAAAGTTTGTGAGCGTGTGTGCTTATATGTTTGTTACTTCTTCACGGTCAAACGGCTGGACCAATTTTGATAAAATTTTGTATGGAGGTAGCCGACACCCTGGATTAACATATGTACAGGCTACTCTTTATCGCGATATTCCCACGGAATTGACACTTATGCGGATGAAACTGCGGGGCATAGCTATATAGTTTTATATAAATAGATTGCACCCTTAAATAACACAATTTTTTCAGCCCCTGAAGTCATGTGGGCCCTAGATCACAAAACCTTGATTAAATATGTACCTATTCGTTACGTTCTCTCTTCTCTTCTTTTTCTTCTAGGACGTATCTTTTATAGCCTACTAGCCGCGATTAGAGAGCAGTGGTGGCCCAGAGGTAGCGGCCCCGACTTGTGAGATGAAGGTCGTGGGTTTGAGCAGCGGTGTGACCGCTGCTCGTGAAGAAACCGGCCATAGAACCAAAAATTCGAAGACGTGACATCTATCAACCCGCACTGGGCCCGCGTGGTAGATTACAGCCCACTTCCTCTTGTAGAGAGGAGGCCAGTGTCCCAGCAGTGGGAACATTATAGGCTGAATATCCTAGCCGCGGTGGCCCAAGGACAATATTTACATCAATTCCCAGTTATTTTCCCAAGATAGAGGTCACCTTCGCACAAATAGGTACCTAGTGGTTACAGCGCATAAATAATTAAAGAACAATAAATTCGCTTTAAAAGCCCATTTGTTTATCGTAATATTATTTATTGCTGAAGTGACCCCGTATAGCATGAATTATTCCGTAATTAGTTATACTTAAATACCTAAATAGATAGAGTAATATCTAGCTAATGCCGACCCGGGGTCAGCGGGGCGGTGCACATGAAAACGACACGCGATTACCGCCTCTAATTGAATAGGCACTATGTTATCTGGTCCTTGTTTATTAATTTCCTATCAACCGCGTCGGCGCTTTACATCGGCCCCTTTTCGGGGCTTCAAGACCATGGTAATTGTTGGTACTATCTTCTTTCATTGAAGCGGCAGATACTTTTCTAGAGACCGCATAATGTTAGGGACTTCCATTATTGGTTAATCATCAAACTCAAACCATTTACTTATTTGAAATAAACCAATTATTTACAGGCACTTTTGATTGTCAAAGGGCCGGTCAGTCAGAAAGATGAAGAGCAGCTAGTTATGCCCATTAGGTTCCTATGGAGAAGAACGGGCATGAAACTCCACCGACACTGTAAATTAATCTGTTACAAAATAATAATATAAGTATGAGAACAACGTAGAAAGTGCACGTTAAAAGTGTCCGTAATAAAAAAAACCTGCCAAGTGCGAGTCGGACTCGCACACGAAGGGTTCCGTACCACAAGGCAAAAACGCCGAAAAAAACACGTTTGTTGTATGGGAGCCCCCCTTAAATATTTTTGTTTTTAGTATTTGTTGTTATAGCAGCAACAGAAATACATAATTTGTGAAAATTTCAACTGTCTAGCTATCGCGGTTCTTGAGATACAGCCTCGTGGCAGGCAGACGGACGGACAGAAGGACGGGCAGACGGACGGACAGACAGCGAACTCTTAGTAATAGGGTTCCGTTTTTACCCTTCGGGTAAGGAACCCTAATAAAAACGAAATAAAAAAACAATTAAAATATTAAAATAAATGAAAATAAGCCGTGGCAGCTAAGAGATGACCAGTCTCTTCTGGCAGCGCCCGTTCACGAACATGACGTATGATCAGCACCATTCAGCAACTATTTTGAAGGGAATATAATGATCGAACACACTGGCCACCTCCAACGAGACATTTGATTGAGCATGACATAGACATGTGGTAGACGCTACATACGAAAATAAGAAGCAATATTGAATTTTAGTAATTTATTTTAGGACGACGGTCTCACTTTACGCGCCTACATATCACATAACCTTTGATTTTTTGAAACAATCATATTCAATTTTGAAATTCTAAATTCACTTTAGTGATCGAAAGCAACCAGAGTCGTGTTTCTAACAGCTAAGCGCGGATCCACCTTTGTGGGCACGATGGGCATGCTCACAACCCCAATAGACTGTGACGTCACACTTTAAACTATCTATCTCTACCAACTAACTAACTGTCTATTGGGAACGATAGGCTAAAGAAAAAAACAATGACGCTTGCGTAAAATCTTGGTCAGGGCGTCTTACATTTTGTAAACATTTCCTTTGTAGGAATGCACAATATCGATCATGAGGAGTTCGTACTCCGACTCGCACTTGGCTGATTTTCGGGTGGCTGTGACCACAATATTTTTTGAGGGCTGAATCCGCGCCTGCTACCAGCCTGCATGATGTAAGGTTCCCTTTGTTACTTTTTACAATAGGTACCTATACCTACTAAAGGTAAGTAATTAGGTACCTAAGTACTGATCCTACATCCCGGAGCATCAAAATCATCACTGCCACTTATAACACCCCGCAACTAATAGGTACATATCTAGTTACCTTAAATCTAATTACCTAATAGGTAAAGAAGTTCATCTAACATCGAAAGGAGAGTGCTACGATACACTACGTCTGTAATTAATAACGTACAGATTAGGTAGGAAGCTACTCGCCTGTGCGGGTCCGTGGCTTAGGCCCCCAGTGGTCGATGCACCTGTGCATCTACCACTGGGGGCACTGTGCACATAGAAATGCTTTTATGTTAGAGGTATTAGAGGTATGTTTTGAAGTCTTTTTGATTTTTTGGATGTTTGTACATAATAAATATGCTTCTAATGGGAAAAAAGGTGTGTAAGGATAAGGTTAAGTGGCGATCTATTCTCTCTGCTATTTGATAGATAACTTTTGTGTAGCAAGGAAAATACTTTATTAATAGGGTGAGACACTTTTCTCATTTACTGTACTAAGTGAAAAAGTACAAAAAAAAAGATATTAAATTAACCGTATCGGGGGCGTCGGCCACAGGTGCGTCGACCACTGGGGGCCTAAGCCACGGACCCGCCTGTGCAATCTAATGAAATGCAATCAATAATTTCCAGAAAATCCGGCATTATCAATAATGTACGTGACAAGGATAAATTAAGTAGTTCACATCTTTTGGGATTGGCCCATCAATATGTTTATGTAAGTAATTGCGCTGAGCTTGCTTTATCGGGGTAACTAAATGATTAAAGGTTAGATAAATTAAAACTTTTTATTTAAGGGGAAGAATAACTAGCAAGGGACCTTCCCTGCTAGTTATTCTATAACTCCCATTTTGCCAGCAACGGTTAATAATAGTATTTTGTTGATTTTAAATTCAACAGTTCGAAAGTGAGTTTAAAAAGATAAGATAAAACTGGCAGTTACTTTAAAATCAGTGTAAATAAAAATATATCGATATCGATCAAAGATGATGTCATCCCATAGACAGTCTGCCTTCTCGTAAACCGCGACCAAGAACATACGAAGCGGAAAACTATAGGGTAACTGTGTAAAATTACCTACCTTCATTTGCCTACGTTTTGCGTTGTATTTCTGGCAAAGATTAGACTAAAATGATTAGCTGGTCACCTAGGTCCCTAACTGGGATCACGAACGTATGCCAGCAACCTAATTGCGTAATACACTACTAGGGTCCTAAAAAGGCCACTTTGGAGAATCATCAAAGGATAACTTAATGAATCGGCGAAGACTGTCCGTGTTTTTGCTTTTTTTCGCTTGACTACGTAGGTAGAATCAAAGAAATTGGGATTGGATTTGGATCGGATTGATTGATATTTTAGCACGGACAAAAAAAAAACTGAAAAATGCTTCACCAATGGGATTTGATACGGTTAACTTAACGGTTAACTGTCCATTATGTTATTCTTTTATGATTCTGCCAAAGTGGCCTTTTTAGGCCCCCTAGTCTCAGCTCAGTCTGAATCATTTTGAAGGATTTTATTGCTAATCCAATGCTTCATATACAGTTCGAAAAATGTATCTGCTCCACAACGTAAATCACGTAACGTAAGTAATGAATGTTGTTGAACTGTCAAAATGAAACCTATTGCTACTGATACTGTGTTACGCAATTACCCCACAGGTACGGGGTCTGCCGGTTATTCTTGTGGTTATAATATGTAACGTCCTCTTAGAATATAGGTAATCTACATAAATGCTGATACCGCAGTACTTTTGTCATTATACATCTATAGTTATGTCCTCTATGCAAGGATAGCTGTACCTAAGTAGTACGCTCCCCATTCTGCGTAAAAGCTTCGGCTACACTTAGTATGGTCTAGTTTAGCCGAAACTCCTCGTGTGACAATATTTGTCATGTTCCCTTCCTGCCTGGTACCAATTTATTTCCGCGAGGCGTAGCGATAAATACGCCTGCGCAAACATTCCCACTATAGGGCGCTTATCTCAGCCGACGGCAGGGAGTCCCCGGGGCTTCGAGCTGCGAGCTTGCCCGATTTCTGCCAAACATTGCCTCGGTTTAAATCATCGACTTGCATGAGAATCGGATACATTCGTATAAACTACAAATTAGACCACGCATGCGAAAGAGTCATTTTCGACAGCGTAATAACCACTTCCGTGTAACTATTATTAAAAGTTCACAGGTTTTCATATGGGTGTTTTAAATTAGGTGAGATCTACTTTACCTTATTTTTCTACTAGCTACTCCCCGCGGTTTCACCCGCGTAAGTGTCGATCCCGTGGGAATATCGGGATAAAAAGTAGCCTATATGTTAACCCAGGGTGTCACCTTCGATATCCGTGCCTACCTCCATACAAAAATTGGTCCAGCCGTTTGAGCGTGAAGATGTAACAAACATATAAACACACACACACTCACAAACTTTCGCCTTTATAATATTAATGTGATAGAATTGATACAATATCACATACTTATAAGCCAAAGTGTAGAACAATAATTGTTCTAAGTTCGTAGCACTTTGCTACAAAGTTACGAACTAAACCTTAATGTATTTTGGCTTGCTTCATATTGATTAATTTGATTATAGCAATAATACCTATTTGGACTGCGACTATTTCATCGAAGTACATTTCGATCATTGTCGCATCTTAGACATCAAATAGGGGAACCTACTATTTGATGTCTAAACCTTCAACTACAAATATTGCATCCATTGAGCTCTTGAATCAATTACTTGGTCCTTTCGTCTGCATTGAGTAAGTTCAAAGCTCCGCGTCAGATTAAGACTTCCTCGCCAGCGTTGATCTCACCGGTGCTAGCAAACATCCCGTTGGTTTGCGCAGTGATTGTGGCCCGGTGTGTAAGTGTGTGCGCAAACAGGCACACAGGTGCCGCCGGAACACAACCCCTGTTTGAACAGGCCACTTCGCGCCCTCCGACTCACTTGTTACATCTTGACATTTGAACTTATAATCAAAGTTTGGCCGCGGCTTCATTCATGCGTTTGGGATACCTAAGTGTTTATTGCTTTCGATCCCTTTTGGTATGGAGTGACAGAGTCGGTTGATAAGCACACAAGATTTTGATTTTTACTTATTGGTCTTGTATATTCAACGTCAGTAGGTATATCAGCTTTTAATCTGGATGAAGGATCTGTTATTATAGTAGCTTTTCGGGAGCTTTTTAATTTAGCATTTTTTTCTGCGTAAGTAAGTAAATCAAAAGCCCATTTCCAATTAGGCTGTAACGGTTTTGTTCAGTCTGAATATTCTATTTCAACTTCCATTGACCACCCTCGATTTGCCCAATCATAGCATCTCTATTTCGGCACTAATGTTAAAAGTTCGATCTTGGGGTCCGATCGAATCTAAACCCTGAGATCGACAATCGTTTTCCTAACTCCTTAGGTATGCAACTGGCACAGTTGAGACTTCAGAATGACTTCATCGCATCAAGTGTTCCGGGAGTGCGGGATAGTTTCAAATATTGACAGAGTGTAATCTGGCCGGCACCGTATGTTGGTTAGCGGAGGCCTGGTAATGTGCTCGGTTAACACCGCACCGCGCACCGCTCTGCGCCTGCGCACCGGCTCATTACCGCAGTCCTACTATCTGGTACAAGTACAACACTACACGCTAAACGTTATTCGCGATACCTTCTACGGACTACGTAACTTTGCCCATATACCTAATTGGATGCAGATATGTAGGTAGAGACGTTTGAAACGTAAAATGTAGCCTTTTAAACAAAAGGTAAGTTGATCAGTTTCAAAACAGACACTTAGACCGGTAAGAAAGTTCCTAGACTATTAAATTAATTGTGATGGATCTACCTTCCGATCCGCTGGACATTTCACTCATTCAGTTATTGAGCAAAATATTAACACTACAATTCTTATAATCTCAGTTATTGAGTAAAATATTATTATTGTTAATCGACTTTTGTTGCTGACCGTACTATTGCCATTGTTACCATTCGTAGTAAACAATTGAACATAATAAATAACAAGACTGTGTTTTCAGCGCAGACGTGTTTCAGCATGAATACCTAGATTATAATTATAAAATCATGGAAAATTCCTTTTCATAAAAGTGAACAAAATTATACTAAACCCTACGTTTGCACCTATAGGTATGTTTTGACGTATTTCACCAGTACTACGACGTAGTTAGGTGGGCCCTCATACCTATATGTACCTACTTATTGACAAAGATATCGGGCCGAGTGGTCGTTATCAGTGTTTTGTGGACACAGATGTGGTCTGCGGGTTCCCATGCATCGCCACCCTCCTTGAAGCCGGTAATTGATCGTCCTAATGTAAGTCAAGGACTTATTGGATAATATTTTGGTAGTTCATATGCTTGATTAATTTCATAGCTTGAACTTTCTGTTTACCTTGGTTTAGGAGGTGCCGAGCTGTCTACGCTGACTGATTTATCAGAAACTTTCTATTGAAAGACATACATTTATATCCATGGGGTAAGCAGAAACGACAGATCGCTAACGATACTATTGAAATCTGTAACAAAAATACCTTTTAATTGTTAAAATGAACCAAACTTTGGATTGAATTAGGAGATGGTTCAGAACGGATATTTACGTTCGATATTATAATTTACACAAAAAGCTCATATATTTATTTTGCAAACTTTCAAGCATGACCTAACCCAACCCATAAGTATTACAAACTTGATAGAATACCTACTTAACATATTTATTTATTTTATAGAGGCAAATTATAGAATTCCTCCACTTCCGGGATGTAGGGCCAATCAGATTGCATTCGCGGAACGGCGGCGGCTTATCATCCACAAACAGGGCGCATCTGTAGGTAGGCGCGCCCTGTCTCTACTCCGTTCAAACAAAGCCGACATCATTTTGTTTCAACAATCTTTTAATCTAAGATTGCAGTAGTGTGGTGGCCTTAGTGTTAGCAGCCGCGACTTACGAATTGTAGGCCGTAGATTCGAACCCAGACAGGTTTAGTTGTGTTAATTATTTCAACACCCACTGTTCTCAAAACGAATTATTCCGTTCTGATCCCCTGAACCCCCCCTCCACCTCCCCCGCCTCGAACCCCTCCTAGATCGTCTTCTGTTTTAATCTCTGTCTTATCCACTAAAAACTTTCTCATACCGGTTTGAACCGCTTTTTCTTTTGTTTTTGATCCTGAAGGATCGTCAGCAACAAAAATAAGTACAGGGTTTATTGAAATACAACGGTGAACGAAATCATCGTGAGGAAACCGGCATGTTCTAGAACCAAAAATTCGAAAGCATGGGACATCTACCCCGCACTGGGCCCGCGTGGTGGATTACAGCCTATTTCACCGAGAGGAGACCTGCATCCTAGCAGTGGAAACATGTCAAAGGCTGATTATGCTAAACGTTTTTAGAATTATTTTGTTAAACTTTTAATGCAGAATACGAAATAGTATACTGTAAAGGTTGACTACAAAAGGGAACCTTACAATACACCGGCTGGCAGAAAAATTATTCTGGTTGCATTCAAGCATTATTATTCTCAAATACCAAAAACCTGTATTGTATCGACGCCATCGACGGTAAAAGAAAGTTAATATTGAAATCTATTTGCACTGCCACTAAGATCTTTGAAGTGAATGCGGGTTCCAGTTTATAAGGTAGCTACACCATGCACTGGGGATTAAGTTGCAATTATCAGCTTAACTGGCCGAATCGGTTAAGCAAAGTAACAATTTATTATACGACAGCCAATTGTAGAATAGCTGTATCCTGTCTTATAAAGGACATAGGTATCTATATTTTAATTTTCCTATTTTAAAAGCTGATAATACTTCAACAGAGTTCCACAGGAACCCTCACCCTTCATCGGAATTCAATTTAGGGCACGATAATTCCACAAAACCACAGTGTTTACTCTGCAGGGAATTCTGTGAGAAAATTTTCCCCTTTTCAATCGAACGAATGGATTCCGATACACGGTATCGATCTCTAGCAGCACCCTTATTAATTGATACCGCTTTTCCCAGGGACACTTGAGGCAGGTGCTACTGATAATCTAATCACTCGGTAATTATTCGTTTGGGCGATGATAAAACGCGCTCGAGTGGTATATAAGTCATTTTTCAGCTACCGGGTAGTTGGGTTTTACAGCACCATTAATTGTTTTATAGCCGTTGTTACTGTAGAGATAACTGCGGTCGTGGGGATGTTTATAAGATTTCAAGACCAACCGAGTGAAGGGGAGACTTTTAGTGCCAGTTTGAATGTAAACATGTTGGTTGTTGTTTTGTCATTGATTTGCTAATACAGCATTCTGTAAACAAAATATAAGTAATATTTCGTTTACAGAATGCTGTATTGATGATGAATGAGCCTTTTATGTGGTCACAACTTTCTGTGTTTCTGTCGCAACTTTCTGTCGCATATAAAAGCACAGCAAATCGACACCAAAAACATGTTATCTTAAAATTCCAGAAGTCTCATTTTTGCCGTAGGCATTTCGTAGACAGTGCTACGAGCAATTTCATTTATAATTGAATAGCACTTAAAATATACAAAATGAAGCTGATTTAAATAATTACAGCTGTATTTGTAGGAACCAATTCAGTATCCAAATGTTTATCACTTTTCGGCGAAGGACATTTTAAAACGTAACCAGGATTTCCGTACCGTTTGCCTCGATTTCGTAGCAAGTGTCGTGGAGTTATGCAAGCAAGCTTTTTTCGAAAATAAACCGTTGTCCGATTAATATATTTGTAAATATTAACCGGATTCATTATTAACTCTCTCTGCCTCCCTGTCTGTCATTCTGTTACTTTTTCAAGCTTTACATAATGGATGAACAGATTTAGATGAAATTTGGCACTTGGATAGACCCATGATCTAGGTTAGGACATAGGATAATACCTATTTTTCATGTCGGTAGTACGACTCCGAGAGATTATTTCAGACCTCCAGGCGGGCGAAGTGTTACAAATCCAAGATAATAAACGTGGTCTCATGTCTGACGAGGGCTAAACTGATTTAATCTTGACTGAAATAATTTTTTGGCTTGCTAGATTACTGGCTTATTTCCATGGCGTTGGTGTACATTACAATTATTAAGGCCAAACATATTGAAATGCTTCTCACGTTCTACCAAGAGCAGATGTTTTTCATTTTCCACATCAATCTCTCCAGTTTTTATTGATCAAGATAACGACAGAATTCCTAAGAATTGATTGGCGTACAAGCCTTGTGCTCGTGGGGATTTCCATTGGTAAAAATGAGGTAAGTACTTCGCCACAAACTTTCAACCCCTGTGTTACCCCTTTAGGAGTTGAATTTTCAAAAATCTTTCCTAATAGTCCTCTCCTTGGTTATGTTAGGAACTGTAGTGCAAAATGTTATGCTTCTAAACCTTAGGCCGTGCGTTGTTAGTCACATAATTTCAGATTTTTATTTAGGAGATCGATTTAATGGGCTACTAAAATGAAATGAAATTCAGACATAATTTACCCAGCTAAAAATGTGTTTGGTGTGTGTAGGTATATACAATGTGCAGCCTATTGTACATTATGTCTCAATTTTTAATTATGGGAAGATTATGGGAAGTATTTACACAGTAAGAGTTAAAGAAACGTGTTCTAGTGATAGGTGAATATGGTACGTACCTATCTACTGTTTTTTTTTTTTTTGCTGATGGGAAATCATCAAATGACTCCTCCCGCTCTGGGTGGAGCGGAAGGGAGTGTCAGAATCTTACTGACTAAAACCCACCCGTGTTCCTACCTTAGCCCTTTATGTTCCGGGACAGCGGTAACCCTTTCGGACAATCCCGCTGAACCTATCTACTGTTGAGCTAAACAAAATAGTTGTGCTACCATTTTAGATCTGTTGTACTATTTTAAACCCTACGTCTCGTAGACCCGTAGCAATAAGTTATGGGTAAACATAAGTCAAAATCCGCAACAGGAATGTTGCAACAAATGCACTTTGGCGGCAACAAACTGTCCAATACACGTTCCCTTGGCAAATTTATGTGCAATAATAAACTAATACCTAAGTACGGTGGGCGGCTGCGTCGGCGCAACACTGAAAAGCAGAAATAGCGTGGGCGGGCTCTTCACAGATGACAGCTATCTGCTCTGTTTATGACTTCCTCAGCCAATGGCCTCTAAGCGTACGCAAGTGCACACCTAGCCTAGGCCAATTTTATATTTTGTGTATCTACTGCCTAAAGTATTTTGATGGACCTCTACGTGTCTATTTCTGAATTTTCGTTCACATCCGCGTCCATAAATTTGTTACCTTTTTAATATGATTATTATGTCATGTACAGTAAACAAAAGAGATAAGTATGCAGGATCGTCGGATATAGTTGAAGTTTAGGAAGAAATCGATGGTTGTTGAAGCCTGAAATCTTATTTGATAAATGAGTTGTTCGTTTTCTATTGATAAAATAAAATTTTATTCGAGAACAACCATCGGTTTCTTACTAAACATCAACTATATCCGACGATCCTGCATACTTATCTCTTTTGTTGACTGTACCTACCTATCATATTGTGTTTTAAATAAGTCTACGTTCTTGCCAGGGCTTTTTTTTTATGGGAAATCATCATATGACTCCTTCCGCTCTGGGTGGAGCGGAAGGGATTGTCAGACTCCTTAGCCCTTTATGTTCCGGGCCAGCGGTAACCCTTTCGGACAATCCCGCTGGCCCGGCAGGCTTCGGCCCTAAGGGGCCCCTCCTCGATGCTGACATCTTTTTGAGGCGCGCGTGGAAGACGTACGCGCCGTCCGGCACGGGCCTGGTCCTGATCGGACGGTGAGCTACCCATTACTCTCCGCCCGCAGGCCCGCGCCTACGGTGGCCGGGAGTCGTCACGCGGCTCCCGACGCCGGAGGCGTCCCCCGCGGCGGCTGAGACGGGAGGCTCTCTCCCTGAACAGTCCCGCCACCTCCTTCGCTAGCATGACTGCTTCGCAGAAGGAGGTGACTGCCTCCCACTCCCTCTCGCCCCGGACCATGGCTTGCACCAGGGCCGGACGCGAGAGGTCGCCGCCGCTGCCGATCGCCTCTACGAGGACACGGCAGTGCTCCGTCCAAGCGGGGTAGACCTCCACCGTGTGCTCCACCGTCTCCTCTGGGCGATCCTGGCAATGGTGACACCCGGGCGTTTCCTCCCGCCTGATGATGTACTGGAACCTCCCGAAACTTCCGTGTCTGGTGAGGAACTGTGTCAGGCGGTAGGTGAGGGCGCCGTGGCGCCTCTCTAGCCACTCCTCAAAGAGGGGTCTTATCGCCGCTATCGCGGCGTGCCCTGCGCTGGGTTGCGACAGTCGCTCTTTCCATGCCGCCATGAGATCGCGCCGGAGATCCGTCCGCTCCGCAGCGATTTGCCGCGGAAGCGGAGTTTCCCCCCGGCGTAGTGCCTCCGCGCGCCACTCATACAGGCGCGGGAGGACTATCGCCTCCAGATGGAAGAAGGAGGCTTGCCGCCTCGCCCGAGATCGTGCGGTAGCCCCGGATTAGCCTAACGGCTACCACCTTCTGGGGCGCGTTCAGGTAGTGGGCGGCTCGCCGCCGCAGTGAACGCACCCACACCGGGGCCCCGTATAGGGCCATGTAGCGCACTTCTTGCCAGGGCTTACGGCAGGTTGTAAGCTAGTATTTTAAGTAGTAAGTTATTTTAATACTATGGCAGAAAACAACAAAAGTTAAATTCAAAGTCAACTAATTCTTTCATGCGATAACGTTTAAATTGTAAACACACGAGCCTACGAACGTGTTTTAAAGTCAGCAAAGTATTTAACAATAGTTCAGAACTAGGTAGTTCTGCTTCTAATGTAACCGTATCTTTGTTTGGGCACATCAATCACTGTTACTGCTTACTGGCTCTACATTCGGGCTACTAAGCTTTTCTAAACAATAGCTAATAAAATTAATAACACCTAAGCAAAGCTACCTGTTGTTCCTTGCCTAAATTCGACACGTGTTAAGTCGTGTGTAGCCTTGAGTGAATGTTATTTTGCTCAATTGTTTCCAAAGTAAGTATGCCATCTTGGTGCTTGTTTTGAAAGGACTGTTTTGTCCACATAGGTTTTAAGCAAACTTTAGAAAAATACATTTTAAGTCATGGCTGCTTTTGCACGGCGATTTTGTTAATTGTATTTTATTTAAAAAAAAATCAAAATCGTTTATTTGCATATAATGTGGTAGGTACAAAAGATGATAATGTAAAATTGTAGTGCAAAGACACATTCCGCCATGTAATGATGGCATGCAAATATTTAATACATGAAGTAGGTATATATTAACAACATGCAGTAACATACTAATAACGTACAGTTAAATAAATTAACAAGGGAAGATAAATAGTTAAAAAAATATTACAATGCATTTCTGAAGTGGTAGGACTGACAAGATTTTTTTGTTCAGAAATTCGCCGACGTTATAGAGCCCGTACAGAGTCTAGCAAAACCGTGATGATACGCACAAAGGACTATATGTATGTAACTAAAAGGTGTAGGTACGCCTTCGTGCATATTACTTGAGGATTCATAAAGTTACAATCTCATACACCGCCGCCATTTTTCAGTAGCTCTCGTCCTGTAGGTACCAACTATGCGCTTAAGCGTTTCATACATATTCACCAACACCAACTTTCAAACTACCCCGACTGCAGTCCAAAACAAAAACATACTCAAACAAGATTGAGTAACGCGGATATAATGAACACGTGCCCTCTGTGCCTAAAACCGAAGCACTTGTAGATAAAATAGGTGCGTATAGTTAACTAATACTTATGGCACTTATAATCCTTCACAATATATCTACAGATGTATGGCAGACGGATGGCTGTGAAATCTGGCAGTAAATCATTGTGCGCGCGACTATAAAACTTTTTGTCATTGACATGTCGTCCTATTAAGATTTTTAAATTAAACTTTAACGGCGTAATAGTTGGTTTCTATTATTACGCAAAGGCTGAACGAATTGTAAAAGTTTTTTGAAGAATACAATAATATAGGTAGTACCTACGTGTCTGTGTTGTCTGTTTCATCATCAGTTAATACCTACGTACTCGTACATTCAAGGTAATACAGCTTTTAGTTCGTTGTTTGTCATTTATTTAATATGTAGGATAAATAAAAATAAGGAAGGAATTCTCAAAACAACGTAGGTAAAGCTAGTATCAGTGTAGACATATTTTTCATAAGAAATAGTCAAAATAATCATAGAATAGAATAGAATCATCACGACAATCTTATAATAATATAGTGCAGTACAATTTATTTTTAATAAGAACAAAAGGATTTCAGAACCTTTTTTAGGTGTACCTAAACTATAACACATTTTTGTGTATCTAAGTATCAAGCAGATTTGAAACCATAATTCATTACAACATACTTAAGTATCACATCGATGAAATTTCTAACATTTCTATAATGACAACGGAGCCACATAAATCACAGTGATCGCACCAAGTAGTTACCACTTTGAGAACATAATGTAGCTTGTAGCAATTAAAGCAGGAGCTGCTATCAGTGATTGTCAGGAGCCCGATGTTACTAGCCAGATGGCGGCGCGCGGAGGGTCTGTCGCAGCAAAAACTAGTGCTCAATCTGTAATACAAAAGGCAGCGCCCATGTGCTACTACCATGGGCTACAGCAGACAAACTACGCGCTATAATTTGTCATTCTTTGATGATTTTTGGTAAACACGTTTTTTCATGAAACAGTTTCAAACATGTTAAAAATTTATAGGTCCATGAAACTTTTAAGCTGTTTGATTTTCAATAAAACCCATAACAGTCTCACTACGCCATTCAGGATTCCGCCTATTTAACTATAGAATTATCTAAAAAAGGCATCTACAGTCTACTCATTCCTCAGTTTAGTATTAGTGTAATAAAAATGTTTTACATTATGAGAACTCGTTCTGAGTAATAAACAAGGAAACCGCTGAAGTTCGCCGAAGCGGGAGGTGATTATTTCTCCTCAGATTACTTCCCGAGAGTAATCCGTTAGAAATCGATCGACTTTTAGTGGCGTGTCAGTGTTTGAAGAAAAAAACATAATTTATTGTCAGCATTCAGATCGCAAGGAAACCCGAACGGGCATTAGAAAATAAAAAAGTAATAAAATAAGAGATGTTTACGAGCGTAAAATGACGTGAGTCGTGAGGCCGCGCTACTTGGGCTGTTTACAAGTGTTCGTGCGCAGGCGCACCACTGTTCACTGCGCCATACGTAAAAAGGGTAAATCGTAATTTATTTTCTTTATAGTCGTTGGTCGTCGACACTTGATGGGTTTGGTTACCTAGTAATTATCGGGCGCGCGCCGAAAGCTATACCAATTTGAGTAGTGTCGGGCTGCCGGGGCGCGCCCGCTCAAGTGCGCATTTCATATTGTTTATGTCAATACCAGCTTTTTGTTCGGATATGGGTCTAAACTTCAACTATTTACAGCTCTGTTACCAAACAAAACATCGCGCTGTTTGATATTAGTTAGTTTGTTTTTTTTCAATTTATGAATCAACTTAATTTAACTATGGCCCCAAAGTTTCAGCGCAGAACTGAAATGCATTGACGTAGATTTGCTTTTCACTAACTTGTCTCACTGTCTAAGTCTCTCGGCACCTTACCCTACTCAGATAGTGTAAATAAACTTTCTGAACCAGCTTTTACTCTCATCGTCGGGCACTGTACCTAGACTCTACTAACTCTACTCCAGGTACTGCAATGACCCAACTCGGCAGGATTTATTCAGGACGGGTCAAGTAATTTGAAATGATCGATCGTGTCTTGAGCTGATGACTCAATGCGTGTGTCAAACTACGCGACGGAAACCCGTATTCTAGAATGGATTATGGGATATTAGTTATTTTATTAGGTACTAGCTTTGCCCGCGAGTTCGCCCGCGTTGAGGTCGAAAATTATGCTACGGAAACTGAGATAAAAATACTCTGTATCTACCTGTATGCCAAACGTCAAAATCCGTTCAGCCGTAAAGGTGTGAAACGGTAACAGACAGACAGAGCTACTTTTGCATTTATAATAGTTACTAAGTAGATACCGAATGCCAAATGTTCAGCCAAAAACGGCATTACAACGCATGCCGATGCGTTCTCCGGCGCGCAAACAACAACTTACCAAAGTTTCATCACAATCGATGCAATCGGTCGAGCCTGGTCGAGCCATTTTTGAGTTTTTGCGAGACTTACGAACGGCAATTGATTTCTGTATATAGATAGACTTTATTCAGGTATCAGAGACAATAAACTATTACCTACATGCTAAAAAAAAAATCTAGAAATCCTTATTCCTTGGAATAGAGATCTATTCATGCTTGAGCCTTTTTCTGGAGAATACAGAGCAACTTAGGCCTACATCTATCTTCTACTTTAATATAAATGTTATGCAGATTTTTGCGAGAACGATTATTATTGCATCTTATTATAATCTGAACCTTAAAGAAAACTAATCTAGATAACAGTCAAAAGCAAAAGTTTATTTAATATTTCTATTGTCCTCCAACTGATCCTCTCCACTCTCACAGAGAGTAGACAAAAATCCCAGCAGTGGGAACATTCGGTACCTCTATAGGCCGATTATATTAAGTAATAGCAAATCATTGTTGTCCATACAGGGGTGGCGGCTGCATGCGACGTGCACATGTCAAGAGACCTATGAATGCTTTCATGGTGTTCGCACAGGCAATGCGCAGGCGTCTCTCTGAGCAGCGGCCCGCGCTGCACAACGCCGAGCTGAGCAAGTCGCTAGGATCAATGTGGAAGTGAGTAAAAATACTTATAAGCAAGTTGTAGCACTGTTCTGAAGGGCCCACGAGACTCCAGAGTCACAGCGGACAGCGCAGCTTGAAATTGAAAGCTCTGCGGCATTTCAGTTGAAGTGATTGAGGTTGTTCTTTTATTTGAAATTATACAAGCAACTTTATGTCCCATATTTATCAATGAATATGCGGTAGAACTATCTCGTTCTCAATAAATTATTCCATCGAAACTCATGTACTTAATATAATTATAATTAGGTACTTGCCTGAAACTTAAATCATCATCATCTGCCTAGCCTTTTCCCAACTATGTTGGGGTCGGCTTCCAGTCTAACCGGATGCAGCTGAATACCAGAATTTTACATGGAGCGACCGCCTATCTGACCTCCACAACCCAGTTACTGGGTAGTACGATACCCTGAATGAAACTTAAATATAAGCTACATTAATAAAGCTACTAAAAAAACCAACAAACTCTGTTTGTTTGAACCCGGTAATCTCTGGAACTACCAGTCGGTTTAAAAAAACACCTGTTTGCTTTTGATAGCCCAATTCTTGGAGAAGACTATCTATAGGCTATTTAACATCACGCTAGGACCCTAAGGAGCCGAGCAAAACGAAAGGCGAAAACGTAGTATTAGCGAGGGCAGGCGATGCGATGAACTTGAAACTTGACGCGGACGAAGTCGCGGGCAGAAGCTAGTTAAAGATAAACTTAATTAATCACCAGATTTTTAAAAGTAATAGGCACCTAACAAAAACTCATCACATTCCTCAAGTCATATCCGAATATCCAAGTGAAGTTGATAGTACGATAATATGAACCCGAATACCCGTTCCCCGGTACATTCGCCTGGCCGAGTGGTTGCCGGTCGCGGTGCGCGTGCGGCGCCCAACCGCGCGGCGTGCATCGATTGTTTACTCATTAAAATGCTATCGCCGCTAACCGACGCGATAACATCTCTAACTGTTTCCACTTCGGCTGAGTTCGGCTCGCTCAAATAGAAAATTGTGGAACAAATTCGCACCGAGATCAATCTGGGATCGAGTTTGTTGTAGGTTACTCTACTATGACTGTAGGTAGATAACTTACGTGTAGGTAGATGTATTCAACGCAGTATTGATATTAAATATACAACTTGATAATAAATGACAATAAGTTAATAATTAGATGCAGCTTCTGTGCATAAGACGGTACAAGGGTCGAACAGAATACCAAAAGCAATAGAGGTCGTAGCCATGAATAAGAACGGCCGCAGTATGAGGTACACAAATACTTACAGTAGTTTAGGTACTGCCAAGCCCTTCAAGAGATATCTAGGGAACTACGTTACAAAGAAATAATTACAAATACTACCCTAATAATAATTACTACCCTTACAAAGAAATAATTACAAATAATTATTGAAACAGAAGGCAGGCACCCAACAAAATATAATGACTACGGTCTACGAAATAATTTCGTAGCAAGTGCGTAGCAACCAACAAAAATCACATTTTTATTCAGATCCTCGCTAGCGTTGGGTGACTATGCGAATTCTTTGAAGCAAGTACTATTTCCGAACATTGGGATCAAATAAGCACTAAGTACTGCTCAACGATCGTAAAAGCAACTTGTCGTGGGCCACCCGCGCACTGTGCGCTCTCCGGTGCTACGATGACGAGAATAATGGGGCTATGAAAGTACTGATACTACAACTGTAGCAGGAATAATATGCATAGACATGAAGCAATATACAAAACTATTTGAACTACAAGAGACATGCAATGATATTTTGTGTCTGGTCCAGAATTCTTCATAAGAAATATAGGTTTTTATGAGTTCCGTCTTTTTAATTTCCTTTTAATTTTTATCACATAGTTTTTTTAGGCACCGTGACTTGGCATATTTCAACATTTGAAAGAGAGAGCGAATATCTATTACGCGCATTTGTTTGCCGGCCGGCCGGACCATGGCGCTCTATGTCTTTTTTATTTATACTCTTAGCTGTGGAGTAAACTCTCGAATCATCAAAGAAAACAGTCGGTGAAGTGAACCTGATTGCTGTGTTGTGATTGGTGGGCTCTCTTATACTGTCATCGCGCTCACCTCTCGAGATGCAGATCTCGATCAAGTAGACTAGCAAGGTCAGAGGTCGTAGAGATGTGCTCGATTATTACCTTAATATATTTCGTGAAATGGAATATTAAAGTAACAATAAAAACTTTAGGGATGAAAGACGCTCGCAGATAATCAAGTTTTTACGTAGTGGCATTTCTATTTTGGCATATAAGGTCTAGAATGTACTCGTCAATGTGCAACAAAATCTACGTAGGTAGATATCTAACTCTACTTGAGAACTGTACACTTATATAATTGACCGTTTTAATTAATTTTCAATTGGACTTAGTTTAAAACAAAACAACAAAGAATACAAGTTACCTATCGAAAACTCATAAATAACTATCGCACACTTTGTATGGAATGTATACTAGCAAGACAAGTGCCGAGCATTGGAACATGGCTCACGGCACAATAGTAGTGACGCGCTTCATCTGGAAATAGTCGCGAAGATACACCACACAAAAAACCGCACTGACTCAGCAGTTTCGATCTCACGTTTCACTCATCGTCAAAATCATCTTGATTTCAATTAACCGAAACCTTCCTTTACAGAAGTTTAAGCGAAGACGAGAAGTTGCCCTTCATCAAAGAAGCTGATAAGCTCCGGACGCAGCATAAGAAGGAGTACCCAGATTACAAGTACCAACCTCGACGTCGCAAGCCTCAGCCAACGTCAGCTGTCCGGCCGAAGAGAGAGCCTTCTCCGGAGAGAGATCAGATCGACTTCGCCGGCATGCCTGACATCTCCCCGGCACTGCTAGCCGACGGCCCGCCGGACAACGCCGAGCTAGAGCAATACTTGAAGCCGGGCACGATGCCGGACTACCACGAGCTACAACCGCGGTACACCACCCACAGCCTCCACCACGCACCCCCGCCTCTGTACGCGCCCGTACCACCCCACCTCCACCCTTCCTGTGCAGACTGGCAAAATTACACGACGGGACACCACTAAAACAAAAGTGAATCTATCTTTAAAACAGTGTCGTGATTGCGCGTTGGAGTCTCAAAGACTTTTAGTAATATAAATAAGCTTTATCAATAGATCGGAATATTTTATCGCCGCTCATGTTTTTTGTAACTTATAAAAATAGGTCACGTAGCTGTTGTAAATATAAATAATTGGGTAGACATGTAAGTGCTATGCGAAACGACGCGCACGTGCGTTTAATTTGTGTAAGCTGAACAAATATTTATTAGGTTAAAGTTTGCGTAAATTATTATTTTTTGTTAACTTTATCAGACCAAAATGCCATGCGGTCCACGTGGATAAATATCATAAGTTCTAAAGTAATATACCTACAGAGGATACTGGGAAATTGTAGGTATTATATTATCGATGCTGTAATGAAAACCCTGAAAAGAAAAGTAAAAAGATGTTTTATGAAAACAATTGAAATTCACTTATCAACTTCATTACGATTTTAATTCTTTTGGTTTTACTGGCACGTAAGTGTTCTGAGGGTTTTGAACAAAATTTTGTAAAAAAAATCATAACTTTCAGTCTTTTGCACCTATCTGTATGAAAAAGCAGACTTATTTTGGTTTACTACATTATTCAGCGTCTTACCTTAGCTTTGATGTTTGCAGTGAGAAGAATGAGTAGTAAACCATTTCAGATAATAATTAACAAAACCGATGAAAGGTTCATGACCCTTTATTTCAGCTTTATCATAATAGCCGTACCTAGTAGTGTGAAAGGCGTCAATGAATTATAAAAACAATTGAAAATATTTCACCAGGGCTATATAATTCCTATTTGTGTAAATTAAAATAATTATAAATATTGTTACATTAGTTTGGTACTTTACGAAATTCCTCAAGTTCCAAAGCTTATAAGGTAAGTAGGTAGTTAGGATAAGTTAAACATAATTAAGTATAATATACCTAGTGAATATGATAATATCTAATAAGTTATTGTTGTGATTTATTAGCTGTAGTTCATAACAATAATGTTGTTTAATAAATATATTTTTCTATGTTCTACAGACACTTAAGAGTTTTCTATGAAATCCTACTTCTTACCTGTACATACTTACATTGTTTAATTTAACAGATAACTTTTTCATGGTAACCTTAGTCTATTCAGTCTATACAGAGTGGCAGGGACTTGGACGCGTAAACTTTAACCATGAATTCAGCACATGATTCTAGCCCTCATGGCCCCAGGGCCCCAGCGTAGAAATTTTTCATCGGTTATGAGTAAAACAAATCTGTTGGCTCATAGAAAAGCGCAATAGGTACCTTCGCGATCAAAATGTACCTATTAAAAACCAGTTTTTTTTTTAACGGACGAAAAATTTTAATGACCCCTGAGTTGACATTTTTCGTCGGTGTTCAGAATCATGTAATGAATATATGATAATAGCACAGTATTACAAATATTGTAATACTGTGATAATAGGTTGTGCGTGGATGTCCCTGCGCCACCCTGTATCATCATCATCATCATTTCAGGCCACCCTGTATATTTACAATTTATCTTTGGAGAAAATATTGGTGATGAAACTATATGAAAACACTAGGTTTCAATGTAGAGCACAGTTACTTAAGTATAAAGCTTTGTTTGATCAAAGCTAGGTACCTATCTAAACTTTTCTTTGTTGCAGGCCCAAAAAAGTAGCTATCTCTCTGATATCAATTCGCTCGAATGGTTGACGCTTCTGAGAACTGCTTGGCCGTGCCTACAAGTCCTCCGACGATGTCGGGCGATGCGCACGATAGGCGGCGACCCCTACCCGCCCGCCGCTTCCGGCGCACGCGCAGGCCGCAGCCGGGTCGCGATCGCGCCCGCCCCGGCGCACAACGCCTCTCTTGTTCTCACCCCTATCTTATCACTCTCACATTTTTCGCGACCGACACTAATGAGGCCAATAAACATATCGGCAAATTATGCAATTATGATACTTTAAGAGAATTTATGAGAAATAAGGCTGATTTATCGCAGGCGCAGTTTATGATGTTACCGACTGCCGATAAGCTTGGAATCATCGATAGACTTGCATCCGTTTGCTATCGATACTGAATAATGATGCAAATTATAATAAAGGAATAGTGACATGTTTATTATTGTATTTTTAATTAAATAAACTCTAGCAACATGTCAACAGGCCCTTATCGATTAACATTCTTAATTTATCATCGCATGACTAATGTTACAGTTCCGAGATTTGAAGCTTCCAGAGAAACAAAAACATTGTACAAAAAGGTTGTTATGAATTTGTAATGGTGCATCGAGGCTGCAATATTAAGATTGAGTGCAAATAAAGCGCGAGGCGCGTGCGCAGGGCGGCGGCTCGCGTTACACATACGATACACATGGGCCGACTGACGGACGATGATACCCTATACTTTGACTAACACACTTTTTGTGCGCCAACACATAAGATATTAATTACAGAGGCGGAGAGCAGCATGCTCAATTTTACGCTTTAATCTTGTGTTTTTTGTTCTTATCCGTCGTGCGGATTACCACCACATTAACATAAAACAGTGATCTAAGAAACTTTTAACAAAAACTTTACGTTAAACCAAAACTCGTTGATCGTCAGAAAAAAGTGAGTATGATTCATCGGCTGCTCCAGACTGCAGTTCTAGCTCTACCGGTTTAGCGCTAACGGCATTCAACTGCACATAATCTATTTAAAAGTCTCATTTCTATGATCAATCAATTCAGCATATCGCAGTCCACTGCTGGACATAGACCTCTCCCAGGCTGAACCACTACACCCTGTCCTCCGCCTTCCGCATCCAGTCTGTCCCAACCACCTTCTTTAGGTCGTCGGTCCATATAGCTGGGGGCGACCCACGCATTTCTACGATATGATATTATCCATAATCCATATTAAGTATATGAAAGTCCAAAAGAAGAAGATGTGCAAGTTCAAACATAAAATATGTCTCCATATGCAGCTGACTGCTAAATGTACCTGATACGGTCTGACTCAAGTTGGAAAGTAGCAAAGCATTCCGCCACAGTATAAAACTAAACAGTCCAACTCAAGTGGATTCATCGAGCGACATTTCGTGTGAACATAGTCCATCTGTGGCACGCTCAGTGTAAGGCGATACCACGGCGTCTGGTGAACATCGAGGAATCAAATCCTACACTACAATGTAAGTACTCGCTGATACCAACACATGTGGAATCATTCCGATCAATTATTTACACTACTTAGAGACGATCTCTACGTATGGTTTTGATTGTTAAACATATTATTATAGCTAAGTAGGGACTGAGAGAGCAGTGGTGACCAAGTGGTTACCGTCGCTACTTACGAGTTGTAGGTCGTAGGTTCGTACCCAGACAGGCGGTTTACTTTGTGCAAATTATTTCATCACACACTGCTCTCAAAACGGTGAAAAAAAGCATCGTGAGGAAACCGGCTTGTCCTAGAACCAAAAATTCGAAGACATGTGAAATCTACCAATTAACCCGCACTGATACGGTCCACTCCCTCTCACAGAGAGGAGGCCCGTGTCCCAGCAGTAGGAACATTATAGGCTGATTATCTAAGTAGGGACTAGGGACTTGAACTCTATAGATCTTTTCATCAAATCTGCTCTTATTAAAAGTACCTACCTACCTACTGAGTTTTGTCCATCCCTAATTGTATAACATCACTTACAATCTGGTTCAATTTTTAATGTATATGCTAATCCATTGCTTCATCTGTTTGAAAAATTTGTCTGCTCATTAACGTAAATAACGCAATGAATGTTGTTGAACTGTCAATATGAAAGTCATTGCTTCTGTTAGCGAGTAAAGCCCCCTCTACATTTTCATCAGCAGATGGCCATCTGTGCAAGGTAATTTGCTAGTCTGTGGTAGGTATTTTACGTCGGCAGAGGCTAAATACCTACCACAGACTAGCAAATTACCCCGTCTACACGTCGGCGGAGGCATTCGCAGATGGCCGTCTGCTGATGAATCTGACGACACGTGTAGAGGAAGCTTTACGCAATTACGGTCGTAATTATTCGGTAAGTCAAAGTCAAAGCATTTATTTCAAATAGGCACATAAAAGGCACTTTTGAACGTCAAAAATAGGTCAAAAGCAGGGTTATGACCCTACTGCCCGATGCGTGGGCATGTTTTATGAAACATAAGATTAGCACGCATCGGGCACTTCGAAAAGAGAACTACATACTTAATTAAAATTTCAAATCAAGGCAGCAGGCCAGTTGAAGCGACGGTCTTCGCAAGGTGGCTAGTAGTAGGCAGATGAGAACTGGCTGAGGATCTAACTACAAATGGCATGCCTTTGGAGAAGCCTATGTCTAGCAGTGGACTGCTATAAGCTGATGATGAAAGAACAATAAACGTACCTAAGTCTCTCCCTGTACTTATTTAAATAAGGTAAGGTTTAGGTCTTTCAGATGTACACGACGATATTATATCCAACTATTATTTCCAGTTTTAGCTGACCTCGCATTGTAGATATAGGTTTTTCGTACAATGAGAAGTCAGCTTATACTGGAAATGTATAGCTTGATATGTTGTCGTGCGTACCTTATACAAAATTATTCACAGTTAAATCGATCGTATTTTTTATATGTAAGTATGTATATTTTAGTGTTAAATTGTAAAATAGTAGTTAACATTGTAATTGAAATTCTTAATAAGATACTATAATAAACTTTTTGATCAGCAGATGGGATTGGGAAAAGGCTAGGCAGACAGATGGGATTGGGAATTCTGGTATTGTATAAATCAGGCTAAAATAAATTATCGTGTACTTATCTAACAGTTCCTAGTCCGTGTTAGCCCTAAAGTGACCGCCTGTGTGGTCCTTCCCGTCCATCTGACTTGAGAACGCCTGAGTAGGCACTTATAGTTAAAACCAGAAGTTGGCAGCCTGCAAATAAGCATAGCATCTGAGAGACTAGAAGCTGAAGCTAAGCCCAATATAAAATAGCTAGTTATACTAGTCAGAGAAACAAAGCGAAGCATGTAACACTTTATAACAAGAGAAAAGTATTTTTAAACTTTGACCGCGCGGATACGCGCGGTGTTGAAAAATAAAAATGTTGCCATTTCAATAAAATATGTTGCTATTTGGTTGGTACTCTGATTTTGCTGCGTTTCAGGTTTCAGTTCCGTAAATATTAGCATATTTATCATAATTCTAGTTAATTCTCCAAGTCCATTATACGCCTAAGCATAACAAAATAATGAATTATGTTTTCATGATAAGAAAACATCTGTAATTGTATTAAAGTATAAAAAAATATTAATAATGATTAATCACAAAAAAATTCTAAAACAAAATATTGCAGAATGGAACTAACCTGTCAAGTCATTGGGTTGTCAAAGTTGTCAATTGACGATTTGACAAATCGAATTTATTTAGTCAAAAGGAAAATGATATCGGGTTTGTGATTAAAGTTCTCACGTATTGCAATAGTATGAAAGTTTTTGGAAGTGTTAACATGTTTACTCATGAAGATTATTGAGTGATAGTATTAATGGCCGATTTACCGAATGGCTGGGTTCAGCTGGTAAGTTCGATTGACCCTTCATATTTATTTATCGGGATTCAATTCATCGTGTTTCGCAGTTGTTTGTGTGCCTGTATTGTCTTCCTTGAACTCTATAATTGGATAAATTGTTCAATTGAGCGGGCAAGGTACTCTATATTTGTTTTAAGATTCAAATGCAATCGTGTACTGTTGCATTAGGGGTATTTATAATGTAGCTAACTGATATTTGAATCAGTGGGAAAGTAACATTTAGTTGATCCCAGGGTTTTTCTTACTATAAAAATGATTGTTGCTAAATTATTGCTTGTCTAGAGAAACCATACAAGTATTGATTCGAACTCTAAGAAATTCTGGACGCTCAAGTAATGTTTTTATTCCAGGTACCTTTCTGAAGGCTTCCAAGTAATAATTGAGAAGTCGTCGAAGGATGCAAAATGCTCTCTAAAAGATATTCAGTTGCGTTTCTTGTGCCCTGATGACCTAGAGGAGGTTAGTATTAATTAACACAACACCTAACATGACCAAAATAATGTTTGAACCTGTGAGTATGTACATGGAGACAAGCTAATTTAGATCATAGTACTTTTGATGTATCCTGCTTGTTAACACTGTTTTGCAGGAGTTTCATAACATATTTTAAACTATAAGTACAAACTTGTAAATACTTTTATTTAAAGTGTGTTCTATAGAGAAAAGTATTTTAATAATTGTGTGTACAGGTAGAATAATGTTATTCTATTGCAAATTTTGTTATTTCTCATGGGTTAATCCATATGAGTAATAAGCATATTCAATGATGAAAACAAACATGAATCATTTATTTGTGTCTTGCTAAATAATTGAAGTTTGGTAAAACTTCTTCGTTTACTGCAGTCAGGACTAAAAAACATTATTGCTTTTGTTTTTCTGTCTCTGTGAATTTAAATTTTAATTCAACAATGAAGGTCAAACAGTCATTCATGTTTAATACTCATTTGTCGTGGGATTTTATCATCACATTAGTTTTTAGTTACTGCACTTTGAGGTCACATTTTTCTAATGACATGATTGTACTCATAATTCAGCAGCTTGTAAAATTCTCACAAACTTGTACTAGGTTCGGACATACCTACTCACAATTTGTACATTTTAAATAAGTCTTTGCTGCCACATTATTAGATCAGACCTTCAATTTCTACTCTGACACTAATAAATCTTTAAAATATCATTTTTACCTAGGCAACAACTAGGAATCTAGGCATCATGGCAAACATGATAATTTACCAGTTGTGCCAACATGAAGCAATGTATTATTACAATTTTTCAGGTGAGATCTCTCTGCAGAGATTGGTTTCCAATAGAGTACCCTCAATCATGGTATGAGGACATAACTTCTTCAGAGAGGTTTTTTGCCCTAGCCGCACTGCACAAAAGTGAGATTATAGGCCTTATTGTGGCCGAAATAAAGCCTTACTTGAAACTGAATGCCGAGGACCGAGGAATACTGTCAAGATGGTTCGCCTCAAAGGACACACTTGTTGCTTACATACTGTCTTTAGGTATTTTTTTATGTTATTTTTTTGTAGCTCCTCATTTATTGCATAACACAATAGATCAGTAAACAACAATGACTCATAGTTCCAACTAATTATGTTACAGTAAATAGAATTAATTGCATTAACAAGCAGTAGTTTTGAAGTTACATCAATCTTACACTATCAGTATTCAATGTATATTTTTTTCACTTTTATTCACATTAACACTAAGTGGGATAATTATTACCTACATAAATATAAGGTATAACTGTTTATACACGAAATCTCTAAGCGGCTCATTGTATTCATCATTATGAACAATTTTTACTATGGGACCTAACCTAAATTCGAGAAAATAAAATCAGCTGTTCCCTACACTTATGCTCGAATAACTCGTCATAACTCGTCAAAATGTATGGAACAGCAGATTTTATTTTGCGATTTCACGTTTTGTCCTATGTGTTCGTGTATGAATAGATAGATCTTATATACAGGGTGTGATTGTGACCTGTACGGCTAATCTTAACCCACTTAATGTGATGTCATTACAAGACTTGTTGATCAATTGTCCTCATGTGACGGTATCGTGTCTCGCTCCAGGAGTGGCACGCTCGTTCCGGCGCTCCGGCGTGGCGACGATGCTGCTGGACGTGCTCATCAACCACTTGGCGGGGCCGGTTCCGCAGCCGCCTCATGAGCACCGCGTCAAGGCCATATTCTTGCACGTACTCACCACCAACACAGAAGCTATACTTTTTTATGAACACAGAAGGTGAGTAGTGTATCTATAATAGCTGTTTTATTTTTTTGAGCCTTTGATCAAATCATGTCTTTACGTTTGCTTGCTGTTTATACCATTATTTTAAGAATAAGCTATAAATATATCTAATTCTTCTCTCATGTCATGACCTATCGGGGTATTCTGTGAAAAGATTATTCAGCTCATTTAGTAAGCAACTAAGCACTGGCTGACTTAGCCTAGGTACGCCAAACGCACCTAGGTATTGTCAATCAGAGAGGCTTTTTTAATGCATCTAACCTTCCCCAAATATTGGTAACTCAAAAGACTACATAATGTACCTACAATCTTAGTAATCCTGAAGAAAAATCGCTTTTTATCTAATAGCCATTTCTGTTTTCATGAGTCATTACTCAGTTATCCATTGATAACTGTATTGTACCCAAAGTCTCCTCACAGTTGCTCAATGTCATGAGGACGCGTCGATTGAATTTCATGTCGGTTACATAAGGTCCACAATGAAACCACGCTCATGTGTAATACGACAATCTCTTATTTTTATCTTTACTGAGAATCTGAGATATGCGGTGTGCCCGTGTGCCCCATTTTGTATCGACTTGCAAATAGTTCGAAGATCGACAGACTGATATAGCATCATTCTGTTTATTCATCTTCACACTGTAAAAAAATCGGATAAAATATAGTTGAACAATCGATACCTAATTAAATTGAATACCTTGTGGCATTACCACTATTGTACAGACGCCAGCACATCAAGCTACCCGAAACTGTCAAATTTTCCCAATCAACTTTGAACCTTGTGCTTCAGCGATAAAGTTGAAAATCTATTAAAGAAATTTGACAGATTGTAGTAGCTTGATGTGCTGGAGCCAGTACATTAAGTTTAAATAAATATATTGTTTGAAGTTAGAAATTCATGGAGACACCCCAACAATCTGCGTTCGTCATATTTCAAACAATGAAAACAAAGAGATTAATGGATAGTGCGCAGCCGTTTAGGCAATTTACACTAGTATTAAAGAAAGATCATTCTGAATCATATATCGCTGTTCTTATAGTGTTCACTGAAGCAAATAAGAATAAATTATCCAACAACCTATTCAGCGGAAACATATCTTATCTATAATTACCAGATTGTAGTTAAAATCTATATACAATATAAAGGGTGTCCCAACAAGAGCGCCGGTTTTAATTTTAAAGAAAAACACATGTATTTTTTAATTAAGAGCCTATACTACCTCAAATGGCTTAGCATGATCCTCCGTTATGTCGAAAATACCGCAGCAATAATTTTGAAATAAATATATGCTAAAGTTAAGGATTAATGTTAAGTACTATTGTTTATTGTTAATTAAAACGGTAACACCGATTACATTAATTAACATAAAAAGAAAGAAAAAAAAATCAACTACTAACATATAATAGAGGACACCCTAGCATACTTCTTCTCACCAAACATCAAACATACCCGCATAATTCTACTCCATTCATCGGCAAACAGATCACATTCAGGATTGGTGGCCAGGAGGGCATTAAGCATCCTTAGAGTACGACACACAGGGGACTCAGCTCTGGCGACAGTTTTAGATGACGGCGGTGCAAACAGATTGTGTCGACGGCTTAGGCGATGTCCGATGTATTTGTCGGGAACAAATAGCCGACAGAAAAGATCGTGGAGTTTAGGACTGTCGATGCGTCCTCTGAGAGTTTTGCAGGCTACTGTGAGCTGTTGAAAGCCACGTCTAACCTCCAACGAGTTGAAGCCCAATAGTCTTAGGAGGTAATTAGTAGGGTACATGAAAGGGTTAGGTTAGTTACCTCCAAACCGAACAATAAACCTCTGGTATTCAAAAAATACTTCAAAATAGATTATGAAACTTTGCATACTAACTGAATTAACTATAAAGCAGGTCTTATGTTATTTAGTTTTTTTTAATTACCTTTATTTTCACTGTAAAAAGCAAATACCTAAACTATTGGCGCTGCCTTCCGCCCAGCACCGCACTCTGTCTCGCTCTCACACAGTCCGCAAGCAGTATCGTGCGAGCGAAATAAAGAGTGAATTTTAGCTGAGGTAGTACGGCTCTTAAGCTAACATTTTTATTTCAACACAAAATAAGTGAAATACAACATTAGGCAAATGTCCACCACGAAACCTCTGGCACAGGGTTATCTTTTGTCGAAATTTTGAATCATAACGTTTTCGCATAAATCTGGCTGTATTTCACCAATAACGCGCCGTATTTCCTCTTTAAGATGTTCAATTGTTTGTGTCGATTCATTTGGTGCATTATTGCGACCGAAAACTTGACGTAATTGGCGAACTGTTTTCGCAAAACTTTCACCATTTTTGTTATGTGTTTTTACAATAAACGTTGTTGGTTTGAATACTTCTCCATATTCTTAAATCGCTTGGGCTGTACGTAATAACTGTTAAAAAATAAAACAGTGGCACTCCGGGAGTGCCGACAGAATTGAAAACAAAACACAATCACAATACTTTGCCATCACTCACTGACATATCGGATATACATTAAAACCGAGTACATCCCGAGGACAGCTGAACACATCCGAAGCGTGTATTTTTTTAATCGTCTTATTAACAAATCACGCACGGTGTCGCTTACGGTAACACTGGCGCGAGTGCCCAACCCACCTAAAGAAGTTTTCACTTCAAAAATCAACGTACAACTCGTATTAACAAAATAGCGGCAAATTATATTAATTAATAAATTTTTTTATTTATTTGTTGGGACACCCTATATAAAATTCAAAGTCTGACTGACTGATATATCAACACACAGCTTAAACCGCTGGCCCTAGAGACATGCAATTTGGAGGGTGTGTTTGTAAGGATTTTTCGAAATTCCACCCCTAAGAGGGTGAATGGGGGGAGGGTGAAATTTCTCGCGGACGAAATCGCGGGCAGAAGTTAGTAACATATATAATGGAGTAGCCATGGAATTATCCGAATAATTCAGCATTTTTTTACACCAACATAAAAAATAATGTTGGTTAATATGGTATGGTATAAAAAATAATTATAATTATTTATTTTGTTGGATATTTTTACTATGAATTATTACTATTACTATTTTTCCAAATGTCATACCGACTACAGTTTGCTTCTCCTTTCCAAATAATTCTTTAGTTAGAGCATAGAGGTTTTTTTAGCTTTAAACTCTTCTTGTTAAGTATCAACATAATACATAGTAAAGTATAGTAAAGTGTTGCAAAGGAAAGTATGGTCTACTTTTGTAACTGTTACCTACTGCATATTTTCAATCTAATTAACCCTATTTAACCAGTAACTTTATTGAAGGATCGCACGCAACCAACCATTTAAGGTTTCTCCTATACCATTAGGATACCTACACCGTCTAGGGAAGGAAATACCGTCCGTTAATTTATTTTCGGAAACAGCCATTTATAATGCTTCCTTTATTGGTAAACAGGTTAATACCTTCATAGACATGACTACAGTAAAGTCAATTTTTATTATTTTACAAAAATCCATAATTGAACAAGCACATATGAACGTTAACAAGTGACACAATAGGTGATTACTGATAATTGTACAATGTCTAAACAGTTTCTTAAACGACTTTTCATTTTCAAATATTGCGAACGTTGATAAATGAAAAAAAAAAGCTCCCATATGATAATTTCGAAATAAATACTTACGCAGCAAATTGTACTTTCTCAGTTGAACTCACTTGTATCCGTCGGTAGGTACCTATCTACTGCATTCATGCATTCTTTGGCGGAGATGTACACAAGATTTCGCAAAGATAAATAAACACTTTGTACGTAGTAAACGGTTATTTCGTTGTTGCGAGACCTACGTTATCTCAAGTATAATATTATCCTCATCATATAAACAAGTATAATCTACACTTTTTAAACGTTTCCGTTTTATCTATAAGCATGTTCGTATATTTATTTATCTTATCTGATATATCTTTAGGTTATTTTTCCATTGACCTGTAAAGTAATGAAAATTACTTGCGAATGTTAAATGATGTAACTTTTCAATAAATGTACTTGTAGCGGTATCTACAACGCCACATGCGAACAACGCGTCATACTGACGTCACGCAAATCCTGCATCGCGCAAGCAGAGTTTACCGCGCAACTAGCATAGATACAACGGCCCGACATGAATCATCGGGCAGTTGCCCGCCAGACACAACACCCGTCTGGTCGGAGGATCCTCCCTTTTCTATGGAGGTTGAGTGAACTTTACATCCTGTTCCTCATACCTCTATACTGGTGACCCCGAACATGAACGTCAGCGCAGCCTTCGTGCACCTACTCCAGTGTGACGTCATCATCATCACTCCCGCAAGCTTTAGAGCGGCGAGTCACCCAGCCAGCCAGCACCCACGGCTTCAACGGGTATCCTGACCACCAGCATGCAGCGACCGCGCATACCTGGTCATCACCCTCAGCCTCATCAGCAACCTCGGCACAGCATACTGCACTTTCGGCCGGTCCTCAAGCAGAGCCATAGAAACCCTCTCCTGGTCGACGCCAGCAGTCAGCCTCAACCCGGCGCTGTACCACATCCGACGCACTGGAGCATAATGCAGCGCCACCCCGACTCACTGGGGACATCTTCGCAGACAGTTCCGACTCACCGTGAACTATGCGGCAACCGGTTCCGACTCACTGGAACCTCAGCTGGCCTGGCAAGCATCGCAATATACAAGACTCAGCCCACTATCGACCTCCGGTCTCCGGGGGGGAGTGATGTAGCGGTATCTACAACGCCACATGCGAACAACGCGTCATACTGACGTCACGCAAATCCTGCATCGCGCAAGCAGAGTTTACCGCGCAACTAGCATAGATACAACGGCCCGACATGAATCATCGGGCAGTTGCCCGCCAGACACAACACCCGTCTGGTCGGAGGATCCTCCCTTTTCTATGGAGGTTGAGTGAACTTTACATCCTGTTCCTCATACCTCTATATACTTTACAAAATATTAAGTTATAGAGGGTGGCATAGATATCGATCAATAAATGTACTTTACAAAATATTAAGTTATAGAGGGTGGCATAGATATCGATCAATTAATGTACTTTACAAAATATTAAGTTATAGAGGGTGGCATAGATATCGATCAATTAATGTACTTTACAAAATATTAAGTTATAGAGGGTGGCATAGATATCGATCAATTAATGTACTTTACAAAATATTAAGTTATAGAGGGTGGCATAGATATCGACGCACAACTTGTTACCGTGGATTCAGTACATGATTCTGAACGGGCGTTGAAACTTTTCGTCGGTATTTAAAAAAAAAATTGCTGTGCCATACATTTTGACCGCGTAGGTATTGCACTTTTTCTGTTTTTTTAGGGTTCCGTACCTCAAAAGGAAAAAACGGAACCCTTATAGCATCACTTTGTTGTCCGTCTGTCTGCCTGTCTGTCAAGACCCTTTATCTCGGGTACGCGTGGATGTATCGAGTTGAAATTAAAACCATATAACTACTCAAGTCTACAGTCCCTTGAAAAAAAATCAATCTTCTAATTTAACGTGAAAAAAAAAGATACGGCCGTTTAGCCGCAAAAAACTTATATTTCGACACTCTCAATTGAATCAAAATTTATAGGGTACTTCCCGTTGACTTTGATGCATGAAATGCAAATCATGAAGACAAGAAGCAAGGTCATGTCTGTGTTGTGCCGGAATTAAAGAATAGCACCACCCCATACTTCCCGTGTATGTCGTAAAAGGCGTCTAAGGGTCGTTCGTACCGGAGAATGGGCAGCAGCGTTCTCTATGCATTCCACCGCCATACCATACTGCGATCGCCAACCTGCCTGCCAAGCGTGGCGATTATGGCAAACCTCCCCCCCAAGAATGACAAGCACAAAAAACACTTGGCCCCTAGTACCCGGCGGCCCGCCTACCCTTGGCTACGGTAGAGAAGGAGAGGCGCGAGATGATCCTGCAGTCTTCAGATTATGCGCTAAATTATCGGCAATTGAATAGACGGATCTCTAAGCTTGAAAAGCGATCTTCGCTGCTTTAATACAGACCGTATTAAGGACGCGATAGAGCGAAATAAAGGCTCCAAGGTCTTTGCTAGAGATCTGTCTATTGGGCAGAGCCAGTTTTCGAAACTGAAGACCGATGATGGCAGGATCGTATTCGCCAAACCTGAGTTGTTGAGAAAGATTGAGAGATTCTATGGACAGTTATACACGTCAACAAGTAACCCCGTTACGAATCTGGCAAACGACCCAAGAGCTAGATTGACCCGACACTAAACCGAAGACATCCCGGACGTGCCTGGACGAGCCAGTGGACGAGCCTGAATGAGATTCGGATAGCTCTGACGCAGCTCAAAAATAACAAGGCGCCGGATGATGACGGAATTACGGCCGAGCTCCTAAAGGCTGGCAGAAAACCCGTTCTTAAGGCCCTTCAGAAGCTGTTTGGTTCCGTCATACTCGAGGATGAAACACCACAGGCATGGAACAGAGGTGTGGTGATACTTTAAGAAGGGCGACGGTGCCCTTCTTAAGAATTATAGGCCCATCTCACTTCTGAGCCATGTCTACAAGCTGTTTTCGAGAGTCATCACAAACCGTCTTGTGCGCAGGTTTGACGACTTCCAGCCTCCCGAACAAGCCGGATTCCGTAAAGGCTTTAGCACCGTAGACCACATATATACGCTGCGACAGGTTAAACAGAAGACCGAAGAGTATAACCTGCCTCTCTGCTTAGCATTTGTGGACTACGAGAAAGCCTTTGATTCGATCGAGACATAGGGTGTACTGCAATCTCTTCAACGGTGCCAGATCGACTATCGGTACATCGAGGTGCTGAAGCGTCTGCACGAAAACGCCACTATGTCAGTCCGACTCCAGGATCAGACCTCGAAACCTATCCCTCTGCATCGAGGTGTGAGACAGGGAGACGTTATCTCTCCGAAACTGTTCACCGCTGCACTGGAGGACGTCTTCAAGGTTCTGGACTAGAAAGGGGCTGGCATTAACATCAATGGCGAGTACATAGCTCATCTTCGGTTTGCCGACGATATCTTAATCATGGCTGAGACTATGGAGGACCTCAGTACAATGCTCGATGACCTCAGTAGAGCCTCCGAAGGAGTGGGTCTTAAAATGAACATGGAGAAAACGAAGGTCATGTCAAATGTCTCTGTAACACCCGCTCTCATAAAGATCGGAAACGCTACATTTGAAGTCGTGGACGAGTATGTTTACCTAGGACAAACTGTCCAGTTAGGCAGGTCTAACTTCGAGAAAGAGGTCAATCGTCGAATCCGACTCGGCTGGGCAGCGTTCGGGAAGCTACGCAATATCTTCTCGGCACACATACCGCAGTGTCTTTAGACGAACGTATTTGACCAGTGCATGTTGCCAGTGATGACTTAATTATGGCACTGAAACGTGGGCCTTATAAAAAGGCTAAAAGTCCACCAAAGGGCAATGGAGAGAGCTATGCTTGGAGTTTCCCTGCGTGATCGAATCAGGAATGAGGAGATCCGCAGGAGAACCAAGGTAACCGACATAGCCCGAAGAATTGCCAAACTTAAGTGGCAGTGGGCAGGGCACATTGCTCGCAGAACAGATGGCCGACGGGGCCGAAAGGTTCTGAAGTGGCGACCGCGTACCGGAAGGCGTAGCGTTGGAAGGCCTCCCACAAGGTAGTCCGACGACCTTGTGAAGGCCGCAGGAACCCGTTGGATGCGAGAAGCACAGAACCGGTCGAAGTGGAGGTGCTTGGGGGAGACCTATGTCCAGCAGTGGACGTCTTTCGGCTGAAATGATGATGATGATGATGATGAAGGTCATGTAGTACAAGTAAAGAAAAAATCCGAAAACATTAACAAAAAACCCGTGATAAACTATTTACGTACCTACAAAGGACAATACCAGACACCCTATAGAGCTTTAACCCACCAAATAAAAGTTGGTTTACAAGCATGCTAAATGTAGCATTCTATTGCTGCTTTATTAGTGATAACTAAAAACATGTTTAAATGCCTTTAGAACTTGCGGTTTCTGTTTGAATCTAAGGACAATTCGACACCTCCTAAGTACAACTAAGTAACTGAAAAATGCAAATTTTATAGGAGAGCGAAATATACTCTTAATTATAGATTTCACTTAAGTTTAAACCCGCTCACCAAATAAATATTATACTTTAATTCCAAGTAGGGGCTTAGCTATGGCAATTTAAAAAAATTGATATCTTCAATTCGCTCTCCTATAAAATTTGCATTTTTCAGTTACTTAGTTGTACTTAGGAGGTGTCGAATTATTTCATTTAGGTTAACTGCAATTAATCTAAACTTAAGGTACCTACCTTAAGTTTAGATTAATTGCAGTTACAATTGTAGAAATTATTAAACAAGTGCTGTATATTGAGATGCGCGAGATCACCGCCGCCGATCGCCGCCGTGATTATGCGGCGGTGCTCTGCCCAAGCCGCGCAGACCTCCACCGTGTCCTCCGGTCGATCCACAAGATCAGTAGCAAGTAGCACAAAGTCGGCGAGATCGAGTCCGTGTACAAAAGCAAAAATCTTCGTGGTAATATAAAAGTAATATGATCACAGATAGATTAGGGAGCGTAAACAACAAACAGCAATGCAAACAGAACAGAGCGAATGTCAATGAATTACTTTTTGACATAACTATCAGCGCGTCAATGACGTTTCGTTACCCCTAATCACTAACGCTGAAATGCGAAATAGTGATTAGAATATACATTCATAATAATATAATATATTAAAAAAAAAACATTATTTTCATTAACTGTGTGTATTTAAACTAAATACATATTAAAATCTGTACATAATACTTTAATAGATGTCATTTTTTCTTAATAAATGACTCGTTTTGTTCCGCGTGTGTGCGTACTAAGTAACGCAGATGGTCGCGATAAAACAGGAAGTGGGACTTGGGTTTTTAAATTCCTTTTATCAGTAACTTTTTATCCGCAACTTTAACAGAATAACAGTTAAGTAACTAAGGGTCCTATTTTCATTGCATAATTTTGATTAATTTACATTTCTTGTAAATTAATGAAAGGTGGGGCAGGATCTGGCATTGTCAGCGGGATTGTCCGAAAGGGTTACCGCTGGCCCGGAACATAAAGGGCTAAGGAAGGAACACGGGTGGGTTTTAGTCAGTAAGAGTCTGACACTCCCTTCCGCTCCACCCAGAGCGGAAGGAGTCATTTGATGATTTCCCATCTTCAAAAAAAAAAAAAAAAGGATCTGGCATTGTCCTTTGTACGGAACCCTCGGCGCGCGAGTCCGAGTCGCACTTGACCAGTTTTTTATATCTAGCTTCACGACTCTTCATTCCGAAGGAGACGACTGTAAGACAGGGTGTGACAGTTTATTTCCATGTCTAATCACCTGATTGCTACTTTAATGCGGAATTTAATATATATTATACTTTTATTTTGTACGTTTTATTTTGTAGATTCCGTCTCCACTCGTTTTTGCCGTACTACTACTCGATCAAGGGGCGGTGTAAAGACGGCTTCACATACGTGTACTACGTGAACGGCGGGCACGCGCCCTGGGGGCTCGTGGACTACGTGAAGTACGTGGCGCGCGCAGCCTGGCGCGGCGGCGGCCTGTACCCGTGGTTGTGGGGCAAGCTGCGCACCGCGCTCACCATAGCCTGGCACAGGTAGTGGTCCCCCCGGCCCCGCGCCCCACAGATACTAACGTGTTCACGTGCACTGTATATACCGTGTGTGATAGCTCACCGTGGAGCTCGTGCTTCAGTTCAGTGGTTTCGCCAGTGTTCGGATTAATTCCTATGTAAATACCTAGTCCAGAAAATAATATGTGCGATTACGTGTACGACTGGCTGGTCTGGCATGTGTCTGTCACGTGGTCGTATGTGATGTGTATACATCCACAGATTCAATGTTCAGCATTACAGTAACTTCTAACAAGCTAATAATACGCAATAATTTCGGTAGTTTTTAATCTAGATTTACTTTGTCATTTTTCAAAGCATGTCTAATTGTGGTTGAAAACGTCTGTCGAACAAATATAACTCATCCGATGATTTTAATTTCCTTAGATGTAACAGGAAAAGAACTGGCACTTTGTAAAAGGAATTGTTATAATTTTTACTATTTTAGTTGTTAAGTTAAAATATTTTGCAATTGTGTTTCTAACTCTACGCATTCCGTGAGATATGTCTCATCATGAGATTGGAAAACTTTATTGATTTGGTTTACAATTTTGCTACGTTTTCAGAAACTTCCACAAACGTAGAAGTGCAGTGTAAGCCGTGATTGAACAAGAGAATTTATGAAATACTACTAAGTTATGGATTATTTATAGAGAGCACTGTTTATTGTTTGTATACATTGACGTGAAGCCAAATTTGATAAAAGTATTTTAGCACAACAATAATTAATAACACGATCGCTGTGCATATTTTTATATTATACGTACTAGAATAAAAGGAGAAACATGAACAAACTCGAACAAACATTGTATCCCAAGGGAGCGTCAATTTGGCTTCATAAATATATTAAACTGACAAAGTTATTTGTGATATTTTTATTACTCAAAGCTTTAAATTTAATAATTCATTGTATTTTCATATTATACGAACAAAGAATTGACACATTTTTACACGAGAATATAATTTGGTTTAAAATAGTTGCGTTTGTTTGAGTATTAAGGAAGGCATCGAATGCTACAGAAATACAACAAAGTGTCACGTGCCATGATATACTGCCAAGATTACTAAAGTAAGGTGCCTGTGTGTTCAATGTAAGACATAATGTACGGTTAAACAATAATATTGTAACAATAACATTATTATTTATGAGCAATACCTGTATCGGCTATACGAGAGCAATGCGACCATAACGGAGAGATAGCCAATGAGGGCGAAACAGTTATCAGTGTCCATTCGTATTTGGTGGATTCAGATCTCAGTAGCAATCTGAGGATAAAGTAGGTATATCTACATACTACTTGGGTATAAAAGCATGTTATTATGACATAGTGTAGGTAAGTGCCTACTCGGTGCACTCATGGTTAATTGCTTTTGATATTGTGAGACCTTTGACATTTTCGCGGTGTCACATGATACTGTAGTAGCAAGGTTAAAACAGTCTGGAATGTCAATCAGTCAATAATTATAATAAACAGTTTTTCTTGCCCAATTGTTACGTCCCCAGCTGTTTTACGGGAAGGAACCATTATTAGTGCAAATATCTAAATAATAATTATGATGTGCCTTCAATTTATTTTTATTATGGAATAAAGCAGTGGTCTGAATACATATTAATGCTGATATCTGTTTGTGACCCGGAGAGTACGTCCATTGTTAACGCTTCTCTGGTGTATAATATAATACTCTAATACTACACAATACCATAGAAACTTCTTTAGGTTACTGTAAATTAAAAGGACTAGTAATTTATGTAAATAGTTTTTTATCGAATTATTATAAATAGGCATTGTACAGACTACGAATAAGACGAATTTACAATTAATATTATCAAAAGAAGGCTGTCGTATTCTTTATTTAACGTCTCCCAGTGTTGTGAAGTATTACAGTAACATATTTACAAGTGTGTTCAGATTATAAACTTTCTTTTGGTACAAGTTATGAACGTTTGGAACTATAAACCCGAACAGTCTCTCCGATACATGCCATTGATTACAATAATTGATGTGTAAGCCTTAGAGAGGCCTTTTCTCTCAAAGCTTTTAATTAAATTTACACTATCTAGCCGATAAATGGTTTTACTAAATTAGATGTCTGTCAGTCGTGTATATTTTGGGCACTTCAGAACAATTTATTTCTGCATTCAGTCAAACCAGTGTACGTAGTTTTATTAATGTACTCACATGAACCAAAGTATTTTGATACCTTAGTTTTGTTATCACTCATGTACACTCGATGTTTTATTCTTTTTAATTAAGTATTAATACAATTAATGTTTATCGTTAATGTGAAAATTGAGTATTATTATTTGGACCACTTTTAAATTATTTGTATAAATTCCAAAAGCAGTCCTGATAGTTGATTACGTTTTGTAATTTGTGATATTATCATCAGTTAGATGATTAATTCGAATTATTTTCAAAAAATTTGCAAAATTGTAATATATGGTCGACATTGTGTGTTAAATTGTCCTTTTTCTATAATATAGCACGTTCCTAATGTTAAATGGAAATTTTACGTTATAACTCTATCTTTAATACTCTAAAATAGGAAAAGATTTTAGCTTCCAAATAAATATCATTGTTGACTAAATTGTATTTTTCTTTGTATACCTACTAAGTTAATAATGGTTTGAGAAATCCTTACTGGTTCAAAATGAAAGACTCCAGAACAATTTCAGAAAATGTTTAATTTTAATAATTGCTTCATTTTTCATCAACTATGCTGTACAAACTATATCGCTTACATTAGAATTAGCAATTAATAATTGCACGTAAAAAAACTTAACAAATAGGTTTCTTCAACTTTTCGATTGGAATGAACGATTATTACAATAAGTAATATTTTTTTACAATATTTATAACTCTACGAAATGAAAATCTATTCAACAAGCAGTCACAATCGCCCAATGATATGTTAAAATTATTTGTATATAATTTTAATGTTATTGCATTCTAAGTATTAAGTTCGCGTCGTGTGTGGGGCGGGGCGAGTGCCGTGTCGCGTGTCTAGGCTTGGGGGTCGGACGTGTCGTGCTCTGTCGCATCTGTCGCGGCGCCCGTCTGTCGCGTCAAGCAAGAAGCGCCCTCTACACACTACGTGACTAGGTTGTCTCTCTCAGTGGCGCCGCCCTTGTGGTTCTGGCCCTTGAAGTCTTTCAATCTAATTGGCGATGACTCGCTGCCGGAATCACCCTGAAACATTATTATTGTGATCATCATTAACATTTCAGTCTTAAGGTAAACGTCAACGGACATATCGACGGCCCTCTCAATGATCAATTCAGTAAACTACTTCCTACACTACTCTTCGCATTTTTCAACAGTCACGTTTAGGGAAGTAGGTATATGGCCATATTCGCCTGGTATTCGCCAGAAATTACGTATTTTATGGCACTGTAACTAAATCAGAAACGAGCAGTTAATTTTAATTAGCAGAGGTCATCGCTTTGACGATTTTAAGGCCTGGAACAGTGCGAAAAATGAATGGCACGTCCTGAATAGCTCCATCTCTTTCTCGTTTTGCGTTAGATGTTACGGTATGTGCTACACTTACGTTAGCACCGAGCGAGGTGGTCTCCTGGAGTAGCATCTCGCTGTCGGTTCCTCGGGAGTCCTTGTTCTTGAGGATAGAGCGCGAGCGAGAGTCGCCCTCAAGCGGCCAGCCGCCGCCGCGTTTGTTGCCATTCTTACCTATTTACAAAAAGTACCGTCATTAGTGTAAGTGACCTCTGGTTTCTCTAGAGCCTATTGCTGATAGTTGGTTGGGTCGGAAACCGCGGACGTCTTAGACAAGACATTGAGACAAGGTCTTGCGTTTAAAAGATATTGTAAGTTGGGTAGGCCTAGGCATCCTATAAATAGTGTGAGGCGTGTTTTGATTATCAAGTAGGTAGGAACATAATTATCTTATATACCTCTCTTACTGTCCTCAAATGAAGTTTATTAAAACTAGTTTTATTTCTTTATCGCTCCACTTTATGTGTTGAGTTTGTCATTAGGTCATGACTTGATGAGCATGACACACTCAGTTGCACTAGCTCCATAAGACATCGCCAACCATATTTTTACAATCTTGTATTAAAATGAAACCAATTAGATTGTTTTTTTTAGTTATCAAACCACACTTCAAAAGTTTCGTTATTCAATCGGTAAAACGGCACAAATGATGGGTACCTACCTATAGTGGTATAAGCTTCGCACCTACCTACCTATTTATGATTTGATTACCTATTCCTAAAGGTCCTATAAAGTAGCAGGTAGGTAAAACAGTTATAACATGTGTGATCCGACCGCACAAGCAAAGCCAGCACGAAGTTTACGTTTGTCACAAGCGCAGATCCAGCGTTGTGGGCACGATGGGCATGCTCACAACCCTATACTCCATTTGAAATAAGATTAGACATTTAAATAAACCTTCTTTACAGTCCGTTCAACCGATTTTGACTTCTATACCGTAGGCATATAGATGGTAATAAAAGCAAAAAAGTGGTTACAATACCAACTGTTTACTGCAGCTGCCATAATGCCATGCCACCAACGCAATAGAATTCAAAATCGGTTGAACGGCCTGTAAAAAAGGTTTATTTAAATGTCTAATCTTATTTTAAATGGAGTCTAGTAGACTTGTGACGTCACACTTTCACGGGCTATTGAGATCGATAGGCTGATGATATTATATCCTATAATATGCCTTAATAAAATAGGAGTACCTACAATTAATAGTGCGTAAAATCTTGGTTAGGGGCCCTGACCTAGATTTTACACACTATTAATTGTGGGCGTCATATATTTTGTATACATCTCCTTTGTAGGAATGCACTATATCGATCATGAGCGAGTTCATATTCCGACTCGCACTTGGCCGATTTTCGGGTGGCTGTGACCACAACCCTTTTTGAGGGCTGGATCCGCGCCTGGTTTGTCATGGAATGTTTCCTCTATTCGGAGTCGTAAAAAAAATTATTTCGGTATGGATTTTATAGAGAAGTCCTAATCAATGACTCGAGAGGACAAGATCCACTGAGTTGCGCTATCTATCCATATGATAGGTACACTATTGGGAATCACAGTTGATAGCGCTCCTCAGTGGTTGCATTCTATCAAAAGGTTTTCAGTACGACTTATTGTCATTTCCACTGGAGTGTAAACTAGTTCATATTTAAAATGAGACGAACCAAAAAGGATGTGATGATTAATGATCCTCGTAGCTATCCCTCTCGGCGGCTTCCTCTCTTCCTCCGTCCAGTCCTGTGGGACAAACGATCATGTTCGCGTTACCCACATGACCCTTGAAATAAGCATCGTTAAAACATGACGGCAGTCAAACAACTCATGCAGTTAGAACACATTGAAGTATCAATCAAACTGTGTCTACATCATGCAAACATGACGACGGACAAGGTTGGGAAGACGAGGACATTCGGACACACTACCGAACCAAATTTGTCAAAAGCTGTGTGTAGTCGGTGAGCGGCGCTGCGGGTCGCCATCGCTCACCTGTTGGAAGCGGGCCTTTCTGTGTTTGGGCTTGGCGTCGTCGGCGGGGGGCTCGTCGAGCGGCTGCGGCAGGCTGGTTCGTGACGCGTCCAGCGGCCGCACACCCGCCACGGGCGCCGCGCTCGCCGCTGCCGGTACGCCCGCACCCCCCAGGCTGGCCAGCGAGCCTCGCGGCGAATCTTCGCCCTGTGAACCTTTGGCACACAACACGCTTCCATCCCCTGATGCACTCCTCCGCACTCCATTAAACTCAGCATTCACCCCGCCCCCGCCCCCACCCCCACCCGCGCCGCCACTGCCGCTACCATCCAGAGGATTCACATACAAGTTTGATGAGTCGTTCTCGCATGCGATGTCGCCCTCTGAAGGAAAAGGGTGCGTAAGGCATGATGCAAATGTATCTGTAACGTAAGACATAATACGTACATGGAGCCGCACACTACCGCATACGGTGTATGCTGCTCATATACACATATCATACAATACGCATGGTCAGAGTATAGTGGGTACATGTGTGCCGAAAGGACATCGACGTTACAACAGTGAACGAATAAGGACGAGATAGTGACAAATAATTGATCTGATTCTACGTCTACGGGGTGATTGCACATATAAAAATACATTTAAACAAAACTACTTAATTATTTTTAATTAAAAAAGACAGTATGAACAAGTCTTGTAAACAACAGTGAACTTAAAATCTTTGAGGTTAAGCTTTATAAAATGAGTTTTTTTTAATGTCCTGTTGTTTACAATATATGGAGGTTATGTAGAGTTTCGTATGTGTTTGTACCTGGGCTGTCGAGGCTATTGGGGGTGGCCTCGGGCAGTGCCTTAGGCGCGGGGTGCCGCGCTAGGCATGCCAGCTCCACACACACCGGCTGACGCAGGTCCGACGTCGACATCGGCATCAGCTGCTCCGCGTCAATAAACTCCTTATACCCCTATACGAAAGTGTTATACGCACTATTAACTCCGTTATGAAGAAACCAGAATTTGTGTCATATTCATATCATTCCAATCTCACGCTTCTGAACGTTTACACTTCATTAACAATAGGTATTGCAAACTTTCTAGGACCAAGATTTTATACTTATTCTATTTTTGGACGCCACCAAATGGAATTACCTACCAAGTTGAAACGATTGTATGTTTTACAAAATTTACCTTCAGGGGTCCTATGTTAATAAAATGATTAGCTGCAAACATTTAAACCGAAAGAAAGAAATCATAAACCAGCGGATGGGTTAATAAATTATTACACTTATCTAAAATAATATGTCCTAAGTAAATACTTACAGGTTAATGCTAAATGGAAATATTGTTATTAGTAAAGTATTACATACATCAAATAATGATAAAAAAATCGCATAATTAGGTAATTAATAATGAGGCGTCTACAAAATCATGAAGGCGTTAGTATCTTAGTACCTTGAACGTGCAAAAACAACATTCAAACTCAGAAGGCAGCTGATCCAAGTCAAGCTGTTTGTCAGCCATCTTCTTTTCCTAGAAAAAGAGAAATCATTAGTAACTAGTTATTCTAGTTCCTAGCCTAATGTTAGAGAATAATAGAAGTGTCAGTCCAAACCGTCGACGAAGTATCGCTTCGAAGAGATGAAGTCGGATAATGATTCGGAAATGCAATCGGTGATCGCCGACGGTTCAAGGAAGCTCAAATCAGTGATGCGTTTTAAATTTGGCTTTGACAAACAGGCAACTATGAGAGCTCTACAATGATTAATTGTCCGGCAACGAGTGTTAGCAAAGATGTAAACAGGTGATATCTTACTGGTGTAGGTTCAGGATTTATGAGCAAGCGTTTCTCCGGCGAGCCGAGCCCCTCGTTCGAGTAACGACGCTCTTTCTGAGGGCTGCTCTGAAACTGTTACCTACAGTGTTAGCGGAAAGCTTATTGCTGCGATGTGACTACAGCTTCAAAAGGGTCCGTCCAAAGCTTAAAGCGAAAATTATTAAGAATATTGAGTCTCCCCCTCCATTAGCGCTCTGCTGATATCTGCTGAAGCAAAAACAGATTGTGTCGTGAAATTGCAAAACTCAATGACTAAGTAGTATTATTATTTGGCAGAAAAAAATACTCCTAAATAAAGGCATGTTGGAACTCACCCTGCGATAGGCAAGATGATTGTTGGACGTACCCATACGGTTGTGAGCAAGTGTTATTACCTGGCTGGGGTCAGTACTCTGAGGCAGCGTATTGGTGATGGAGTGTTCATACTGTTTGTAGCAGCCCGTGGTGGCCGGGTCCTCGCCCTCCAGGCTAGTGGCATCCGCCTGCGACAAGTTGTGTCCTGAAGACACATACCACTGTGAGTAGCGACGTATTCCATATGGTTCACTATTGTCCCCGTATATATTTATTTATTTATTAATAGTATGAAGGAACATTTAAAACATGACAAAAAGAACGGCGTGAACTACACAACACACATTCCACACGAACAGTACAGTACACAGAATCCAGCGTCCTCCGGATACACATCAGACAATCCACAGAAGAGGAATGTTAGTTCTAAGAAGCGTTAGGCTTACGCTGACAATTTAATCGACCTTAGATTATAGTCTTCGTCGCACATCGCTAGCTACACGCGACGCGACTCGACCCCGAGTAACAGACAAATATAAAGGGGTCGAGCGTGACCACTGTGAGAGTGGCAAGATGCTCATCGGGCGTCGTCTCTCGCCTCAATGAGGACGCACTTGTCACCTGAAGACAAGGAATAAAACACTCTGAGTGCACCTCGCCGCAACCAACGAGTGAAAATAGCTGTAGCTGCGATGTATCGTGAACTGTTTGGTTTGATTTCAAGATGTCTGCGAGTCCGGAGAGCCATATCGATGCGACGTGCACACATTCAACATTCATTGCATCCAATAAACACAGACACTGTTTGAGCACGAAAGGCATGCGTGCACAGTGAAAGATAGAGTTAACGTGCATTCCGAGCGAGAGACATATGACATGGACAAGCGGCAAAGCGAGTGGCCTACGCGATACTGACCTGTGTCCACGATGACGTCGATGAGGTCCATGCTCTTGGCGAAGGCGTCGCGCAAGTTAATATGGTGGAAGGATACGATGGAGCCCTCGCGCTTGGCGCGTTCGAGCGCCTCTCGTCGCTTGAGCGCCTTTTCGCGCCGCATCTGGTTCTTGTAAAACTCGGCGAAATTGTTGACGATAATGGGGATGGGTAACGCAATTACCAACACGCCGCAAATACAGCAAACTGAGCCGATGACCTTGCCCAACGGGGTCGTGGGGTAAATGTCACCGTATCCGACTGTGGTCATGGTGATGCCGGCCCACCAAAACGTTTCCGGAATTGAAATAAATTTAGTTCCCGGCTCTTCTTTCTCAGCGAAGTATGCCAATGAGGAGAATATGAGTACTCCCATCGCAAGGAACAACATGAGCAATCCGAGCTCCTTATAGGAGTTTCTGAGCGTGAACCCGAGCGACTGTAGCCCGGTCGAGTGTCGGGCGAGTTTGAGGATGCGCAATATTCGCATGATACGGAAAATTTGCACAACACGCCGCACGTCTTGAAACTGATCTGTGGCGTTCTTATTTGTTTCGAGCAGGAAGAGAGATACAAAATAAGGCAATATAGCCAGTAAGTCTATCACGTTCAGTCCACCCTTGAAGAACTTCCATTTATCCGGCGAAGCACTGAACCGCAGCACGTACTCGAGCGTGAACCACGTGATGCACACCGCCTCGACCATGGCCAGCTGCGGGTTATCCATGGGCGCGCCCTTGTCGTCGTACACTTGCATCTGGGGTATCGTGTTGAGAGTGAGCCCTATCGTGGACAGCACGATGAAGAGGATCGAGATGACCGCAATGACCTGCAAGCACGCATCAGTGAGCGGCGAGCAGCGGGCCTCGGGGACCCACGCTCGCCGCCACCGCGCTGCCACACTGTGCAACTAAGCCTCGGTACCTAGTGATATGCCACATGTGTCAGATCGGTCAGTTATATGCCCGTGTTTATACAGAACTACTCTTCCTACATGTTTGTACATCAGTAGTATACTACTTAAATATTTGTAAGATATGTAATTAGGTATGTATTTACAGACAAACGGTAAAAGCCAATATCGTATGTAACAAATGTCTTAATAGTAATCGTAAATTTTGGTGTAGAAATAACATCTATTCGTGTGACTATGTTAGTAGTGTTGTGTGGTTTAGGTGTAGATAAGTAGGTAATTTATAATAAAAAGTGTGGGTGAACGGACGCGCGTCCGATTTCAAACTATGTAGGTATATGCGCCTAGAGCAGGAGGCGGAACGAAGCAGACGCTCGTCCGTCCATCGCCCGCATCGCTCGGTTAGTCGGATCAGTATCACGAAGCGGAAGCGCTGGTGGAAAAGGAGTAGAGCGGGAGGCGAGCGGGAGTCGGGAGCGGACAGGCGAGGGAGGGGGACGCCGGCGGGCGGCGCCACGCCGTGGTGAGAGGCGGCGCGGGCGCAGCGCGGCGCGTGCCGGACCCCCGGAGGGCCGTGTCCGGCGCGCGCCGGTGCCGTCCCGTGCCACCCCGCACGCCGGCCACTGTGCGCCGCCTCAGCGGCGGCTGGTCACATCGCGTAAGCCCATCCCATCTTTGCAACTTTGCGACAACAATTAAGCTTTGTTTTTATTAAGTTCCCTATTGAGAACTTTCGACGTGGCTGTGAACATTTATAAAATTTACTGTAATAAAATATTATTTACAATCCTGAAGATAGCCGTGAATTGAAACTTTTGACTTGATAGAAAGCATAACATACTTTTTGTAGCGTTGAAAAGAAGTTAACAGTATTGAAACAATAGCAAATCGAAAAAGTAGTTTTTAGATAACCTCAACTTTACACCAACTAACCAATAGGTACATAGAGTAGTCGAGAAAACTCCTTTTCAAATCGTTAATTAATTATGACCGTCACTGCGAAGCCGGCCCTCTGTACACCACAACACAACAAATGACTGCACGACCAGTGTTATCACAAAATAATGTTAGCACAAAACAATAAATAATTCTGCAGAAACTTTAAATTCCGAGTCTTGTGTTGTAGAATACTGTGTCATATATCTTACAACAAAAAACCGGTTTCCACATCTTGTTTAAAACTTAATGGAGTATAGCTATCGTTATACAATAATTAATAAATACATATTATGTAGAGTCAAAAATACTTAATAATAGATACATAAATAAGTAGGTATGCAATGCATTTATGCACTTAAGCAGTGTTTGCTGAACTTTCGTGTGGAATAAAGTAGATAGAAAGAACAAAGAAATTAAAATTTAATAATTTGCAAGTACGAGTATAATATAAAAAAATAAAAGGGAAGGAATATTTATACTATATTAATTTTGTACTTACATACGCAAAGTTGCACCGCTATTGTCGAAATTTAAATAGAAAGTAAAAAGTAACGCTACGAAGTAAGCTGAAAGGTGCTCAAACAAAACAATAATACACAACACAATATCGATTCGACAAAAGCGATCAAAGGTTACGATCACAAACACAATACAACATTCACGTGGAACACAACACCACATCCCAGGAAACGACAACGGACAAACTGACTTGCGACACTGAAGGAGGAGCCAGCGATAGATGTTATTCATGCACCACAACACAACACATATAAATATAAACTCTTATACCAAGCTTGTTTCCTAAATGCATTTATTCATGAAACCTCAGTATTGAAAGTGTCACATCCTTGAAACAAAGTGTAGGAAAGTGAAATGTGTACGGATTACGAAACAAGCCTTTTATGTACATTTAGGAAGTAGGTGTTTGTATACCAGTATATATACGTTAAGTATTTCATATTTGTATGTGTAAACAGGATGTTTTACAGTGGTGAAATGAAAGTGGACATTAGATTACAGAATGTTTTAAGTTCATGGATGTACAGTAGACAGTACTTAGTGAGTGTGCTTACAGTGCTTAGTGTACCTAAACTTAGGTGAGAATATCATTTCAAAGGTGCCCTTAATGTTTTGTTTAATTGTACAAAAAAAAAACTACTTCTGCAAATATCTACCAGTAACAGTACAAATCTTGCGCACATGGACATTTCAAGAGCCTTAATCAAAACTCACAATTCACAAAAGCATCTATCTAAAGTTTAACTAGATTTAGAAAAAAATACTATTATTCTATAACCCTCAAGTAACCTTACACTACACTATCCTCGGCAGCTTTGCTAGAGTGGCAGGGTTAATAATATCGGTAACTTGTTATTATTTTTTTGAATACGTCGCGATACATTACCCTGGCTGCGATACTGGTGGTCGGTTTCTCGAGGAGGTCCCAGAGCCATTTCTGGTACTGAGCGCATGTGCCCTGACCGAACTCCTCCTCCTCCCGCTGTCGCAAACTCTCGGCTTCCTTCCTCATCTCCTCGTGCACGTGCTCCTTGCGCTGGTGGTATTTGTGCTGGCAACACGACTCCAGGTACAGTTCGTCCACGCCCCAATACTCGAGATCGTCGCTAAACGCCAACACACACATTTCATCAACTAAATGTAACTTTCCAGTCCTATAAAAATTGAGTATTGAACTGAAGCTCTTCGGGTGCCTGGAAAAATTAAAGAGCTTTGTTGAAATCCAGTTCTGGGTAAAGTGTATAAGGTATACTCGCCTTATATGAGAATTAACAAAAAAACTAGATAAAAAAAAAAATACGTTAAAAGAGAAAACAGATTAAGTAATTATCTACTTAATAGGTACGGACTCAGGAGGGACTACAGTACCTAGTCATGTCTGCTCTTGCAGTGAAGTATTGAAACACATGTCCTTTAAAGAGGAATCCTTTCTCCATGAAGGAACTGCATTTTTTTTAAACCCAGTAAAAGCCCTTATGACGGGACAAACACGTTATAAAGACCAAAAACAGCGTACCTATCGAAAAAATACTCGTTGTCTTGTAACGAGTAGTCGTCGCATAGTTCCGTGATGGCCTCGTGCGTGTTGCAGTCTCTCAGGCGGCCGAGCCTTGTGTGCGGCAGGCGCTCGAGCGTGCGCCAGAGCACCTCGTGGCGGACACCACCCACGTTGATGATCACTCGCTTGCTCAGCGCCTTCGCGCGGAGCATCATAAACGGCTCCGGCGGTAGCGACGACATCGACCTGCAAGTGGCAGTTGTTGGTTGCAGTAAGTAAATGATGCTACTTTCTTTCTTTCTTTAATGAAGTGGCCCGGCTGATACCTCATGATAGCCATGTGAATTCATTTTAAACAAAGACCATTTTGTTCGAAGTAAATGCATAGTGACGAAAGTACGAGTATAAGGATGCAGTGTAAGTCTGTACTTTCGTCCTATCCTCTGAAGAAGGCATGGGGTTACTTGTTAGGAGAATCTAAACAATTTAATTCAAAAGAAATGTCGAACAAATGAATAGACCACTCTAACTATAATAGGGTTGGCATTCAGACGGAATTCCCCGAACGCGCGCGGAAAATCAATGCGAAGCGAGAGAACTGCAACGGGTCGGTATTTTGCATGGCTGGAATATAACGTTACGCCGCCGCCGCCCGCCCGCTACGAGCATTTTCACAGAAATTTTATAAAATATCTATATTTTCGGGCGAATACCGGGAATTTTGATCTCATCCAATTTAAATGTAGTTATAAATATAGCCTAGCCTTGACACATTTCCACGAACGTGTAGTGGGGGAGGTTTCACGAGGGAAACGCGCTATACAGCCTCCCTAAGCGAACGCTTTGAATTGGAATCTGTGCTGAGGTATTCAGGGTATAATCGTCCCACAGACTTTCGACTTATATAGCGAACCCAAAGGTACTCTAGTTACGAGCATAAGCTTCCCTTGTTCCCTTGTAGCTTCCCTTGTCTTCCCTTGAAATAAAAATAAATAAATCTAAAAATACCCTTCACTTAGAAGTCCAAAGAATTCTAAATTTCAAACTAAGTAACATTGCACGAAAGTAACGGCTGGAAAATTACTTTTATTTTTGGTGTGAAAAAGTGGAAGTAATTCGTGAATTTAAATACTCTATTTAAAAAAAAAAAACGTCAGATGTAGTTGGATCTTTGACCTTATATAGCTCCGACACCAGAATCGTATGGTCCAGTACAATACATACCCACAATGACGGGAAGAACAAGTGACTCTGGCTTCGTTGAGCGTCTTTTTACACCCGGTATAATCTTGCAGGTGGAAACACATGTACCTGCTTCCTTGGGGTACTTCCCAAGCGCTCCCAAATGTTTATGGTGAGAAAAGTAAAACTATCAAAGCTAAACATTTCTAAATTATGAATCCTTTCTTCACTTGTTTTACAAAATTTTGGAGTGCTTTGGAAATACCACTTCAGGCATCGTCCTTATAACCAAAAACGATCTACGCGCGAATACGCATGTGGTCGTTCAAGGCCCTGTCGGCGCGACCCCGCGTTTCGGTGCACCGAACAAACAGTGACAATTGTTTACCGATCGCAGAGTCCAGCTTTGTAACGTTTATCAAATAAAAGTACCTGGAGTGCGTCCGCTGTAGATCGGGCGCGGGCGCGGGCGCCGGCGCCAGTCCGCGGTCGAGCGGCGCATCCTGCGCGGGCGCCGCGAAGCCCATGGGCGCGCGCGGGGGCGAGTCGCCCACGTTCCAGCGCGCGGCGCCGCGGCCCGCCCCCTCGCCCCCCATTCCCGCTAGCTCATGGTGGCTAGCGCCGTCGCCTCATCGGCTCCGTACAGTGCACATGTGCCCCAGGAATCTGAAAATCATAACATTTTCCAGTTAATAAACTGCGACAATCAATCAATCTGCCTAGCTTTTTCCTAAATGTGTTAGGATCAGCTTCCAGTCTAACCAGATGCTGCTGCATACACGTATTTTACATGGAGCGAATGTCTATCTGATCTTCACAACCCAGTACCCCTGAACTGCGACAAAATGCTAGAAAATTATCGATTCATAGTTTATTTATTTAGGATCTCCAACAAAAGATATACACACAAATCTGGTGTACTATTTCACTTATAGGAGCCCACCGCATGCACAATAAAGTCGACAACAAAGCCAACAAAGTTGAAATATTAGTATAGGTAATCAGTCAAAATGAAGGCTGGCTATGGTCACCACGTAACCCGTAGAAATCTACTGCGGACCTACCGAATACACCAATAACCTATCTTTGGCCCCTATGATCATCCACACCAACTTATTGCAGCAACAAAGAAAAAAACAGAACGTTAAGTTACCCATCACCTCGATCCGCCCCAGAGCCTCTACGCCGTAGGCCTCGGCGTAGCTACGGCGTAGCACAGTCGACCACGCTATCGCAGTCGCTACGAGAGCCTCGCTACGGGAATAAAGTCATTTTATTCCCGTAGCGAGGCTCTCGTAGCGAGGCTCTCTTCTATTATATATCCAGTCTATAACACTTTGTGGACTCCTTCATTTAAATATTAACATCTAAGCTAATACTGTGTATTATTATAAAGTGGTTAAGTTTGTTAGTTTGTATGTAAGTAATCTTCGGAACTACTGATCCGATTCCGATTTTTTTTCACCTTTCTAAATCTATTTTATGTTAAAACAAGAAATTTCACAGGGAAAACCGATTAGCCACACCAGAGCCGTAGCCGTAGACATCAGCGTAGCAGTCTACAAATGACTTTTAACGTAGCGAAGCCCTCTTCTATTGATGATAGCCCAGTCTTTATGTACCATTCTGGGCTGCTTCATTTAATTATTAACATAACGAAACATGAAACAAGATTAACATGAAAGCCGATCTTGTTATAACTACAACTGAAAAAAATTACCAACATTCGATAAAATGAACATTCAATTCTTAGTCCATAATATCTATGAAAAAACAGTTTTAATCGTCATACATCCGGAGTATCTGTAAGGGCGGCTAAGCTGACACAAACTACATTGTACCTATACATCATTTGTGTCGAGCCGTCGAACGGTGAACAACATCCCTTTCAAACTCTCTACCCTTGACCTCCCTAATTCATTTTTAGTAGATCCTGTCCCGACCGGCATCCTTTCACGTTCTCGATACGTATTAGAACGATTGGTATTCAAAACGCTTAATACCAACAATTTAAAGTTTTAATGCAAAGCACTTTAATTGTGATCTGCTTTGTCTGTCAGGATTGTGGAATATTATTTGAATTTCAATAATGAGTTTTTGGAGGGTGGAAGTTCTCCATTTGACGTAGTACGTACCTAACATTTGTCGCTCGAACAGTCAGGCTCAAATAAGTGGCACGCAGTGTTCCATGCGCGTAATTATGGGAGGACGTGCGGTCGTGGGAACGGCCGCACTTGGTGATGAGGCCCGCTAAACATAGTGGGCTGATACCAGTCGGGGGTGCGGCGAATGTACATGTATCTCCCGAGCCCCCAACTTATATTAGTAGAAGAAACAGTGGGTTTTAGTCGGTAAGAGTCTGACATAACCCGCCGTTCTCCCCAGACGGAGGATATTCTTGAGGATTTCCCCACAGAACAAAAAAGGTACCTAACAATATCGTAGTACCTATTAATACTACTGTAATTTCCAAGCAAAATAATGGATAAACATTTTCATGCAAGCAGCGAATACACTATAAGTACCGGACTGTAGAATGTAATTGATGTAGGTACTCGTAGACCCACAGTATTTCAACTAAACCTTCGTGGCAAGCCTCGTCACTTCGGTGTAGTATCGTTATGAAACCCACTCACTCACAAACATTGATGGATTACTTCCGTAGACCCAACGGTCAATGTTTTGAGGTTTAGTAAACGAAAGTGGCTTCCATTCGAGATTTCAGACCATATTGATATTAGTTCATCTAATGCTGATGGGTAAGCTTCTTTTTTATTGAACAATAAATTGTTAAATCGAAGTTGTTTTTAATCACTTTCGTAGACCTTAACTGCTTCGTTGGTTTAATTGTCGCAAGCGTTACAGCTGAGCATGAGGTCCTGGGTTCGATTCCCAGGTCGGGTAAAATGTTATTGGGGTTTTTCTATCTGGAATTTCTCAATAGCAGCCCGGAATCTGGAATTGTGTCCGGCTGATGGAAATAGGCTCCCTAATTCATGGGACAATTAAACTTCTCTGCCCAACCCATCCAGGAAAAAAGGCGTGATGATGATATGTAATGTCGTAGACCTTTTTTAAGCTGAGTGTTTCCCTGTTTTTTTTCTGGTAATCGGATGGGAAACAGAATTGACGTGTTTAAATCGACGTTGTACTCGTAAGTTGTCACAATGTTGAATAGTATCGACCAAATAGGTATAACTTTTAGCTTTAAACAGAAGCCAATATACCTTTATAACAAAACCAATATCGCCGAGATTGTCGACCAAAAGGACCATTATAAAAGCTCGTAAGAAGGTCTCACGAAAAATAAAAGGTTATTAACCCCGAAAACGGTAGGTATTACAAGTTCAGCCAACCTAGTATAATTATGATATCTTTTGCTAGAGGTTCGCCGTCGTTCAAAATGTATTTTTATACATCATTCCAAATACTCAACTAAAATTATTTCAATTTAAGTTCGGTGCTCTTTACTTAAACTATGTAAAGGTTCGTGTTAACGATTTGATTACGAAAAAAGCCATATCGCTTGTATGAAAAATCATACAAAACAAAATGAAACGACGCTATAAAACTGTCAAGCCACAGAACGGCATGAACCACTTGTAAAGCACTTCAACAAAGGCGATGCTAATAAATAATAAATTCGTGGCAGTCCAGCCGCATCGATCGCCTGTAATTTTACTGTAGCTATTCCTTGAAATATCACGTTTGTGGCCGAACAGAATACATCAATACGTACTGAAAGAAATACCCAGCAAGCACTTAAAACTCGTTCTCTACAAAATAGAAAATTTCTAACAAACAGATTGAAGTGAAAAACATAAATAGTTGCTTTCATTTTGTTATCTACGTAAATACATTCTCTTGGCAAATTTACAGCAATTATGAATGTTTGCGTTAGTATTTCAATAAATACTATATACCTACCTATCTACCTACCTATCTAATTGCAGATACACCTACGATATGTGGATGCTCGTAATAGAACACAGAAATAATATTTCATTTCATTCAGTTGATATGGGACCGTGTGACGAAACTATATGCTCAACAAGTTTTTTACAACACCTATATTACCGCGTAACATTGGTACTATTGGTAGGTATATTCATTATCATACACGATGCCAACGTTAAACAATATAAAACAATATCGCAGAAATAAAAACAATCCGTAAACAAAAAATCTCATTCAAAAATATCTCAAATTAAAAGCTCGTTCGACTCTGACCCCGATGTGTGAAAAACAAAAATCATTAGGGGTCACATAACGGCAAGCGTAGGATAAACAAGTTCAGATCCTAATTTACTATTCAATCGGAGCCGTCATAAAACTACTGGAGTAAAACAAATAAAAGTCGGGTAGGTATATATTTGCTGGAGACTCCGAGAGCATTGAGAGCATTGAGGTGGGTGGTCAGCAATCGATTACTGGCTCGCGTGGCGCGCCCCGCGACCCGAGCTTATCAAGCCTTCTGACCGACCCTAATCTAATAATAGACATCATCGTAACGTCCTCGACACAAACGTTATTTGTCTACCCTTTGTTTGCATTCCAGTTTACAAAACATTGATACAAATTACTGTAATCGATATCGTAAGCCTGTTGGTGTCGGCATCGATGTAAGGCTAACGCTTTTCAGTTTAAAACATGTATAAAATTATCTTTTAAAATCCATCTGCGCTCACTTTGAAAGTTTGAAGTTGCAATAAAGTCTGGAACTATAAACCTGGTAATAAAACTCAAACAGTACGCCAACTACGAAACATTTATACAAAAAAATGCTATTTGAAGAAATGTTTCCGTTTCCGCTATTTCCGTACAAACTGAGAGGAAAATAGGTAACCTAGTTTAAGGTTCACGTAATAACGTTACTTGGCATTATTGCCGCTTTTTAACACATTTAGTGGATCGTTCACAACGACTGCGAGGTGAAACTGCACTTTTCTTATGTATTTGGAACCTCTTTTCCCTCATTTTTCCAACCATCGTTTGTATTTTAAGGTGATTTTTATAAACGATGATTAAAGTTAAGTGACGTTCAAACGTCAAAAATGTATGGCTAAAAAACAGTCGCTAATCACTACTTAACTTTAAGCAACGTTTATGAATAAAGGGGTTACTCATTAGCAAATAAACGTTCTGTTCTATTCTTGGAACGAACAATTTTTCCACTGGGTTCCACGTGGAGCCATATTTTATAATGTACTATAACGTTGACGTAAATAACCTGAAACCCATCGAATAAAAAAGTAAACCGAGGCCAATGGCACCTAATCAAATAGACGAGCTACTTAAATTCAAGATCATGCATGCCCAGTATTATAGGTATTTTAGTTAGAGAAAAGAGTTTTGAAAAAACATGCCCCACGCTTGCAACATGTTTTCCCCAGACAAACACTCAAAGCTAAAAAAAAGAAGAGCAAAACAACGAACGTCTTTCTTCATACGGTCGGACATACTGAATCGACCCGACACCGACGCTGACAACCGACAAATGGGGTATGCATTCAATTTGCCAAGTAAAACGGGTTGCTTAAAGTTACGGACCGATTTTAGGAACATTTTATCTCACATCGAACTATGTTAAGCTGTGTACTGATACGTTGCTAGCAATGGAATATTATAGCTACATACTTATTGTAGGTAAACGGTAGCGGGTTTTTGTTTTATTATTATTATTACATAGCAATATTATTTATGTAACCATATTATCAGTCGCTGCTGCTTTCCGCCTACACTACACCACTGCTGCGGAGGACATCGTGGAGTACGTGCGCCACAAGACGAGGTACACGCCGAAGGTGCAGTTACTGGAGTCGTCAACTTCTTCAAGGCGTTCGTGGTGCGGATACCAACATGCTACCTGCACCTGGTGATGGAAGAAAGCTTTTGGCCGCAGGATGTGGTATTCCGCCGCTTTCGCGGACAAGTGCCACCAGAACGCACAGTCTTAGTGCAACTAAGTGATACTAATATAGTTATTAAATTTTATTTACTAACAAAATTGTTAAATAACTATTGTACGTTGTAAAATAACAGGCCAGGTCGGTCCGTGGATGGGTGACCATTTATTACATTTCGGGACCCTTCTGTGACTCGGGTCCCGGCTGTCATTTCTAAATCTTTGGTAGACGTTACGGGTAGTCAGAAGCCCGAAAGTCTGACAACCAGTCTTACTGATGGTTATTGTATTATCCAATAACTAGGTTTGGAGGTCAAATAGGCAGGCGCTCCACTTAAAATACATGTATTCAGCTGCATCCGGTTAAACTGGAAGCCGAACCCAACATAGTGGGGAAAAGGATAGGCAGATGATGATGTGCTTTCCCACTTGCTATTCACAATATTCGTCACTAAATTACTTAAAGTTACCACTTTTATTCGAACGTAAGCATAAAATTCCATAAAAAGATTACTGGAATATTGCTGCAGGACCCGATGCGGGAATCGTAAACTCGATTTTATGTGATACTTAAGACGTGTGCTCTAGTTATGTAACTACGAAGACAGCTGAAAGGAATAAAAGGTATTCCAAAACTGTAAACTGTTAATAAAGGCGAAAGTTTGTGAGTGTGTGTGTGTTTATATGTTTGTTACTTCTTCACGCTCAAACGGCTGCACCAATTTTGATGAAATTTGGTATGGAGGTAGCTGATATCCCGATATTTTCACGGGATCGAAACTTATGCGGGTGAAACCGCGGAGCGCGGCTAGTTTATAATATAAGCTAGTAACATGTGGAAACGTACTAGATTATAAATTTACTTATAGGGTACGGTATTTCTAGATATAATAATAGCCTTCCGACCGATTTTGGTCGCGGTGGCTAATCTCAATGGAGATTAGCCAGGTACGCAGACGATAGTATAGTGTGAGCGTAAACACAGGTTCTCTGTTCCTTTACTCTCATAGTCCGATGGGACGGCAATCCAACACGACCGGGGAGAGATCAGGCGCAGGACCAACTGCATCACGTGCTTTCCGAGGCACGGGGGTATTAAACCGCCAACTTCCATACTCCGGACTGTTAGACTGTTACTAAGAAATTCCTAATGGAAAACCCAATAACACTGTCCAATCCGGGAATCGAACCCAGGACCAGTCGCGTTTGCAACCACGAGACCAACGGGGCAGTCAAAAGTTTTCCCAAATAAAATTCCGAATACGGCCCCTTTTTATCTCAGTCAATCCCGGAAAACGAAATGTCGATATGTGTCACTCAACAGACGATAAAACTCCATTGTGGAATAAAGGTCTGCCCGTTCAATGAACTCAGCCCGACACTGTCCTCTGCTGAATAAAGGCCTGTCATAAGTTGGGCCCAACTTTTCCCTTACAGGTGCTAGCTGTGCACTACAAAGAACTTGCGACATTGCTCTAATCATAACATTTACGAGTAGAAAGGGTTTGTAATCGCGATCGCACTACCAAAGCTCATGTTGCAGCTCACCCCAATATAACCCCTAATAGCTTTTATGGGGCTCATAGGAACAGATGTCACAACCTATCCAAACTGGCGATGTTCTCCTTGTAAAGTAATGTATGACATATAATATGTTAGTCACCATAATAAACACAATAACCAAGATAAAAGATATCCTCGGACCTCTTCGCGAGCGACCACAAAAGCGTTCACCCAATAAGAACAAAGTAGTGTCTTGTACTGGTAATGGGTCGGTTGCGACGAAAGTTCTGATTGGCCTATATACCTACAGCTAGAATATAGGTCACGTGACGTTTATATCCGGAGCCAGCCATTATCTCGACGCCACTCCGTCTGCGAGGCCTACCGTCGCACAGACCTACTTACAATTACACCTACCGCAAGTATACATACCTGATGTACAAATAAACTGTTCGGAATATATTATGAGGTGAGTAATTCTGTTACTTTCTGTATTTTATGTTGGTAAGAGCGGGACGGAACTATGCAACTGCTTAATAGGCTTGCTTGGGACGAGGGTGGAGACTGCTCCGTATTGATCTCAAGTCGTGACCGTCGGGACAGCCGCCGCCACTAGTAAACAAGCCAAATCTTCGCAAACTTTTATCATCGCCTTACCAGTTTTATTTGCACGCGTCAACAGCGCCGTATACACCCATCAGCATACACGCCTCACTAACTCGCGCTCTTTATGTGAAAACGCGACTATTGTGCGCGATAAGATTGTAAGACGTTATAGAGAATGGCATACAACCCTCTGCCAAGTTTGCGGAGGGCGAGAGTGGTTATTTATTTACGCTCTTCCCTTCTTTCTATAAAAATATGTCCCACTGGACCACAGCTTCTCATGGACTTTTTAGCAAACCGGATACTTATGTAATAAAAAAATACCAGCCACAACAACAAAACGAGTACAATGCACTATGTTACGAATGTGTTGTTTAATCACATCGGTTACAATCGTACTGACCTACGTTGTGCAATATATAATCAAGCTTCCATAAGCGCAATGATTGGTCTGTAGTATGCTCGTTACACGGCTGCTACGAGGCGTAGAGCGCAACCGATTCGTAGCAGGGTGCTACGCGCTCCCGTAACCTCTGACCTTTATCGACGCGCCCGCGCCGCCCACCGGCCCGTTCCGGTTAATGTAGCCCCCACAACCCCTCTACACTGAGCTTCCAGTAATTGAATCCAGAGCACGTGTGCATGAATAAACCATTTTAATACCAGCCTTTGAACGACACCCGCATAATACCTGGCTACAACGGCTAATAACCATTTACCACGTACTATAACATCGAAAGATCACCCAATAAATGTTTCTCCACCAATGATTTACCATTCGCAACACATCAGTAGAACCATCGCGTAAAATGTAGCGGGCTATTAAATTCTCCAACGGGTAATGTGAATATAATGAATACCGATCGAGAGCCAATTACGGGCCAATGTATCATGTTTTAAATTGGTACTCATTTTGCCTCTATCCTGCTCGGGTACTATTATTATGTCGTTACGCCCATGTCATTGCTGGCTCCAATATAAAAATGATGTGTTCACTATCAAATGCAGTAGTTTTATGGGTTCACCTAAATGATTTCGTATCTATAACGGCGCAATAAATATTATATGAGCTTTGTATTTAACATTACAATAATGATTATTTAAGATAAGCGCAGGAATACAAAGGATAGCTTTCAGAATTATTCAGAATTATCAGTTCAATCTAAACTTACACAGCACACACTATCACGCCACGTTAACGTGGGTAGCTATACCAACAGCAACATTACGCTTATTTTATTCTGTGTGTTCACTCGAAAGTTCCGAGGGCAATAGAATAAATTTTCTGGCCCATTAAATTGATTTGAATTACAGCGAGTGGCTGAAGAACTAATGACGCCAATTACCACATTGTTTATCTGGCCCCTTACAGCGCCATTCACATATACTTAGTAAGTAGTCAATAAATTATTATAAGTACGGACATATTAGGCGCAGTTTCCACTGGAGCGAAATATTACAGTCGCATACAATACTCGTTTATATTCATAATATTATGCAGTATTGCCAATGAATTTATTCATTGTTTTCTTTCAAATAAGTACTACAAACATTACTAAATTGTATAAATATACGAGTATTATTTGTTATTGTTTCCAAAACCCTTATATTGGTATACTTTAGGTTTGTTCTATCCTTTCATCAATGTTTATATTTGTATCATACCGTAGACACGGTATTAAAAACATTTTGGTCCTAAAATAACACTTACTGTAAGCATAGTAAAAATTAAAGTCATGCTTACTATACAAAAGGAAACCACTTTTATTACAAGTAATTAAAGGAGAGGTAGCAAGAACATACTTAAGTAGCATAATCACTCTAGTAGATGAAACAACAAATAGAAGGAAACGGTATCGGAAACAGAGGGCCTAGCGCGAATTTTCATACGTATTCGATCGCGTTCACTTTTACTGACATCAATTTGTATGAAATAATAATGTTTCCCATTATTGTCACTAGAGCTTCATCACTTCCAGTTCAAATTGAAGATTACGAATGGGTGTAAAACTCGCACTAAGGATGTACTTTGAAATAATGTATTACCGATCGCTAACCAATTCACGACTCTGTCGCAGAAATCGATTAACTCCGCAACTTATTTGGCGACATAACTTCCTTCTAAATGAAGGAGGTATAGAGTAAAATTTAAAAAAAGAGCGCTAACACCAGTATAATATTAAATTACCTTATTATTTACTTTTTTTAAGTTAAACATAGTAAGTGTTAGTGTGGACAAAACGTGCTGTTTAAACGCCATTGCTGCATCAGTGCGATTCTCTGCTAATTCGGATTTCTGTAGTTTGTAGAGCAAACAGAAACCGAACTGCACGGATGTTGAATGGATGTCAAATGTTTGTAGTAAAGCGCTAGCTAGGATAAAACAAGTTAAAATACGGGAAATATTTCTCGCAAAGTCGGGGCGAAAACTATTTTATAAACCTTACACTTCGGCGTAGATAAAAGATAAATCGTTACATTTTCAATTAAAGTTAATTATACTAAAGTTTAGTTTACAGAATATAATTTAAATAAAAAATCTGGAGCCTCAATTCAAATATGGATTGTATAGTTGTCATCTAGTGCCCAATTCGGCCCATTTTAAATAGGGCTAATGTATCAGAAATACTCTATTCTAACACCGAAAAATCGACGTTTTTATGTGTTTATAAAAAATGTGGAAGTACAATTTTCAGTCCATTTCGGGGTGTCACGCATGTAAGGTGGCAGTGGCTGTCACATAGCCGTGTTATTGACACGCGCACGCACGTCGAAAGCATTTTAAAAATGTATGTGAGGTGGACACGTTCCAAAAGATTTCATGATAAGGCACACTGCGCGTCATCAAAAATGTATCACAAATTTTGGCATTCTACTAATGTTGTTGTTTAAATTAACTAAATATCTTTGCCATGAAATATATTAAAAACACTATCTTGAGAAAAGTTGGGTCCAGGAAGTAACAGAGAATCCATTAGTTTCTCAAGGCGAACAATCATGTTTAGTTTGAATTCGACGCTAAATAAACACATGTCACACAGAAGACAAGGATGAACACGCAAGTAATTATGAAATTAAGAGAAAGAAGTGCGCGGCGTGAGCGCGGTGGCGACGCGTGACAGTTCGCGCGGGACTCTCGCGTGACGTGGCCCGCCACATTTAGCACGACCAGTGTTTTTGGCACGACGCACGATGTTCTTCCCGTTTGTCTCCCGCTTCCCAGTCCACCACGCTCCAAAACGTTTACTACACAAGATGACAGCGAAAACAATCATAACATCAATACAGGATCTTCAACCGGGTGACTAAGCCTGACCGACCGTCTTCTGCGAGTTTTGTCGTAAACAATACTTAGCTTATTTTATGATTCTTTGTTCCGCCCCAATGCCACTTAAATGTCCGTGTATCTGCTTTTATAATATTGTTGTTGCGAACATTCATAAAATACTGTTGTAGTGTACATTAATTTTCTAAAAACAAGTAGGTACTGTGTACAAAATGTCAACCCTTACAACGATCCAAGCGGAGATCGTGACCGTCCCGGGGGTGGAATTTACGATTGCATGAAGCCACGTTGCGTGCTCGAATTCAGAGAAGGGGAACTTTTTACAGTCCAACAGAACGGTCACAAAAGAAACAGACAAATAGTCGATTATACATGGGCAGCCGGGCCCGGCAGTCGTTAGTCTCAACAGGTTACTGTCTTTGATCACACGCTAATGAGCCAGCCTGCCTACTTATTAAATAGCTCAGAAACAAACTGTTGATTCACGTTTGAATCAGGTTAATTTTCAACCGCATTGAATTTAGGTTAAGAAGTGTTATTAGGCTTTTCTTGCAATGTAGACTGTACACGTGTGGGTTACAGATGTCAATTAGCTTGATAAAATTATAGTTTTTATCTCTATATCTATGTACTATAAAGACGTGATTTTAAGAACTGCCAGTAGATCTATAATCGGGAAAGTTATTGCTTATCATGAATATGTCTTACACGCGTACGACCAATTAACCAAGTTATGTTAAAGTCCATCGACACCGTCAGTTACGACATGTTGGTCTCCAAATAACATGGATACATGTGGCGCCGGCGACGTAGGTCAAGACGAGTATTTTCGTCCTCGCCTTGATACAGGGCTACCGCATATCATACGCGGCAGTTTAATATTAACTATACCGTCATTCGCGGAGCATGCCGATATTCCGATTCCCATTCGAACTCCATTCCCACTGACAACTTCCAGACAAGTAATGCCCACTTATTAAAAGCAGCGAGTCACGTTGAACGCGGCGCCGATGTTTTATGTCTTATTCATTTTCCGAATAGATGTTCGCTTGCTTCGTAGGTCATTTCAAAACTTTCCAAGATTACACCACGAGATTAAACGATTAAGCTTTGTCATAGATAACAGCAAGGGTGAGCGGTATGCGCTCGATCCGGCTCGAGACATTGACCTATCTATTTGTCCGACTATCGGCATTAGGAACGCGTACAGTGCTATACATACGTAGTGAGCTATTACGAATATATGCCGAGTGGAGATATTTTTGCCGAGCAGCTGTAGCATGCGACCGCGGCTCATCTGGCACATCCACACATCGATCGACAAGCTCCCGAGTACAACAGCAGTGAACTCGCAAACTTTCCACGTAAACAATACACATCTGCTTTAATGTCCCACTGAGTATAAATAATACTTCACTAGTTATCCCGGAAAGCACTACTTCCACTCCTGTGTCTACAGAACTATAAGGTTGTTATTCTGAATGTTATTGAAGAAGCTTTAATAGCAGGTTTTACAAAGCCTATTCTCTGAACCTTGTCTGTCACGGTTCTAATTAAAAGTGCATTGCGATTCAATAAACAATTGCTTGTCTCTGTAACATTACTCTCACATTCTCTGCGAACTTACAGCTTTAGAACATTTTTATTCTGATTACCAAAATGTTTATTAATGAATGCGAATTAGAGTGCAAATGAACGCTTTTAATGTAAATATTGTGTAGTTATGGTATAAACGCATTCAAATACTTGTCGACACATCAATGCAAGCCTGATATACCTACTGGTTTCTTGCACTAATTTTGTTCCGGAGGTCAGAAGTCAGGTGCTCTGTGCAAAATAGTGTTATTCATCTGCCTTTGGTTGAACTAACGTAGTCAAAGCACTCTTTGGAAAATAGCCTAAACTTTTTGGGAAAGTTCTATACACAACTAAAAAAATCATTGGTATACCTAAGTATAGAGAACTTTTTTCTAAACATGAATATATTCATGAAAATCCAAAATATTAAGTAGAGATTGCTTATGGCTCAATAAACCTTAATAAATATTCTGTCTTGTGTACCTACTGGGAGATTTCCGTACAATTGCGCAGGCGGCGATGATGCTGGGGAATACACTCCCTCATATTTACTTAGGTAGGTACTTAATCTTTGTGTATATCAACCATACAAATACTCACCAAATTGTTCATTCTTTAACGCTTGGCATTTTATTTGTAAACATGGTCATTATTAATCCATCAATGGATACTAAAGCATGACCAACAAGGACCAATATGTACGTACATGACCCTCAAGCGATTGCCGAGTAACCCATCATTATTTATGCCCCAACTGTATACGTATCTATACGTCATACGATGAAGGCAGAAAGGCGTATCGTAAAAGTAATGCCGAGCGAGGGACCGCTTTGTGCTGTATTTCAAAGAAATGAACACAAACTGTAACTCGTTCTGGCTTTTATCTCCGAGGAATGCGTTAATACGAGCTATACAGTACTAACTTTAACAACTCAATCTCATAATCGGGTTGGCTTTTAAATTCTTTACTACCTTTATTACCCAGAAGCATGTTATTCTATTTTAAGCACACAACATTATGTTCACAATGTTAATAATTTAGTTATAAACATTTCGTGGTTGTCGAATATGATTTTCCAATAAATTACTACTGTATTTATAACACTATAAAATAGATTTTACGCCGTCCGGTCGTAAACAATTGTATGACCGTAATTGAATTTATTTGTAGCAAAACATACTAAAATTAAATCGATTTGGTACCTACATACGCTGATGCATCCGTACTTTAGCTAGAAAATAATGAAAGAATTCCTTGTTATATTTTGGGCACAACCACTTAGACATGTTTAAATAAGCAATTCGACTCCGACGCAACGTAACCCATAGCAGATGTGTATGTTTTGGATACATTTGTTTCCCCTTCGCGAACTGTTTGAAAACAGCAACAAACATAGTGACGTACTACCACTGAGTGCATTCGTTTGTTTCTTGTATTTTATGCCGGTGAGTGTCTCCAGACGGTTTGGCGGGGTCCTCCACACAACACTGACCTAACAATAAATAATATTTACAATTCGAAAGTCCACAATACACGCACGTACTAACATAAAGTAGATTATCGGAAATGTTGTACAGTAATCATAATCACCTCAGGCCTTGTGAAGACCGCAGGAACCCGTCGGATGCGAGAAACAGAACCGGTCGAAGTGGAGGCCTATGTCCAGCAGTGGACGTCTTTGGGTTGAAATGATGTATCATAATCATGGTTAATTTTTCATCCACTGGTACCATTTTCAAATGAAGACAAGGATAATAACATGTTTTTCATTATGTCAGTAGGAAAATGGAATTAAGGTAAACGAAAATGGTACCTCACCCTTAACTACGTAGGTATGTACTACCTACGTAGTTAAGGGTGCTTGCTGGTTTGTTATAGATTTATATCATGAACCTTCAGAAAATACTTAACTCGAAATAATCGGTAAAAATAGCACTTTGTAAAAAAGCTTCCGCCAGTTTTTATCGCGTTAAGTGTTCGTGCAATTTCAAGTTATAGTTTTCGTGTATTTTTCACATTCGTTATTATGGTAGTTATTACTATAGATTGACATCTCTCGAACCGATTAAAGAATTGAATATACTTACTTGTGCCCAAGGAAAAGCCTGCGTGGAAGATTCTTAGCTACTTACGATAACTGACTTAAATATTGTTATTGCCAGGAACTGTTTTCTAAGCTTCCTAACCTGACAAGTACCAAATATGACTCTTTCGTTTGTATTGTACGTTATGAGCTAATCTTCGACATCCTTGGCTGAAGGTAAAACATCTTGGGCAAACGTAGACTAAACTGTCTGAAATAACCAACAGGCAGTGGGAAATAACGTGAAGATTGATCAATGCATGTTCCGTCTCTGTAAGCGCCTTGTAGTACGAAGGGATCTTTAGGATGGAATTATTATCAAAGTGCATGTTAACTCATGCCCTTTAGATAATTCTGCTGAAACACAGGCCTCCTCTCTTCAAGAGGGAGTGGGCTATAATCTACCACGCGGACCCAGTGTGGGTTGGTAGACGTCACATGTCTCCAAATTTTTGGTTTTAGGCAAAGACATTAAATTAAATCTCTTTGGTTTTAAGACATGCCGGTTACCTCACGATGTTTTCCTTCACCGTTTTGAGAGCGGTGGTTATGAAATAATTTACACAAAGTAAAGTGCCTGTCTGGGTTCAAACCCACGACCACGCTACATCTTGTAAGTCGGGGCCGTTACCACTGGGCCACCACTGCGCTTATCACACTAATATTATAAAGGCGAAAGTTTGTGAGTGTGTGTGTGTGTGTTTATATATTTGTTACTTCTTCACACTCAAACGGCTGGACCAATTTTGATAAAATTTTGTATGGAGGTAGCTGACACCATGGATTAACATATAGGCTACTTTTTATTCCGATATTCCCACGGGATCGACAATTACGCGGGTGAAACCGCGGGGCGCAGCTAGTTGTAACATAAATAGCTTCTTTCAAGAGCACATCCAGAGGGCAACATTGAAAAAGACTTAATTTGTGTCCCTGCCGCGACACGGGCCTTGGGCTGCCGTCACCGCGCGTCTCATAAAGACTCCAATTTAAACGCTGTCAATAATGGCCAAGTTTACGAGCCATCCTACCAATTTACGGCATATTGGCAAGCAGCCGCTATAGTACGTGTTCATTGTCTCACGACAATCGATGGTTTCAATATTTTGTAAGTAGCAACAACAACAAATTGAAAGCATCGTTATGCTCTCGATTAAATTTATTAAACAGGAAACGTAATTGCCAATTGCATTCACTAAGTGATGAAATTTAAAATAGGTGTTTAGTGTTTATGCATTACAACGATAAATAGCCAATGCTCAGACATAACACCTACTTTAAATTTCATCACTTCCAATTTTCCGAATCACTAAACATCTACAGAATTCCCCATTAAAATCCAGTTAATAAACGTCTTAACTTCAGCGATCGAGTTACGTAACAGTTTACTGATTAAATTATACACAAGCGTCGTATAAATCGAGTTTGTTAATGTAAGTGAACGAGACAATTACCAGCATCTAAATATGTGTAGACAATCGCTGGTAGTGAGCGAGGGTCTGAAGGGTGAAGGTCATTAACCCTTCGAACACCTGGCTGCGCTACCTTAGCTAAAACGACACTCACAGCCGTTTATATACAGTAAACAGACATTCAGACAGTGTCCTCTTAGATCTCCGAACATTTTTAGTTTATACCGAACCGAGACTATGAATGACTACTTATACCCCCAGAATACCTACCAACTCAAGCTTTCAAAAAGCCTGACTTGCACAAAAGCAGTCATTAACGGGGCTCCGAGAAAGAGCTACGAAAATATGTAAAAATTCGTAGCAGTCGCTCGTAGCCGTAGCGTCGTAGCCACGTAGCCTTCGTAGGCCTTCGTAGATGGACAGTTTTAATTTCCACAAGTAGGATACTGCGTTTACAAAAGAGAGACCAGTCGCCACACGTCGTACTAGACACGTGATTTATGTTCTACTCCTAACACTTCTAATCTCGCTAAACATCTTTATGGCTATTCGTTTGTCAGACTTGTGTATTACCAAAGTAAACTAGTAAATTATATAGATGATGAATTTTTGAGGATGACTTGCACATTGTGCCAGATTAAAGTAAGTCATAAATTATATGCAGTTAAATGATACGGCACGACTCGTATCTTTTATTGACGGGTGTTCGAAGCTTCGAGCAGTTCGAGCACATAATTGATGAATGACCGGCCTGGACGAATGGGCGTCTAACGCAACGTTCAAGGTGTTACTACTATATTGTTACTTCGTAGTCCATTACGGCGTTTCTATTTCACTGTCTATTTAAAGGCTACATAAAAACTGCAATGGATTCGATATAAATCGAATTATACAATTTGAGTTACGTTTGATAGTGCCGGCCGACGACAGCGTACATCAGTAGGTACCTATGTATCGAACAAAACGTATCACGCGCACACTCTAGTGTGTTTGCTTACGTTCACGTCGAATGATCTGCATCTAATGTACCGAAGCTCTCAACTCTATAAAATACAACATCACAAAATTTGTTAAAATTTTTACGACCACCACGTGGCAACTTTTGCGTCCAGCACAGGTTGGGAAGGAAATTCTATCAGACAATAATACCCAGAAAAATTTGAGGATTTTCATCCACGGAATAATGGTTTATTTTGTATGTTTGCCAACAATTACACCCTAATTGACAGCTATAAAGCCAGCGTAAAAAACAAAATGCTTTTGTACATTCCATTTAACTGTTTTTTACACTTTTCACAAACTAAACTTTGGCTTCGGTTTCGATTCATTCACTTCACTGTCACTGACGTTGCTCCGGAATAATTTATGTGCAAATGATGTTGATATTCTAATATACGGATATTCGAAACTACTGCTTAAAGAAATAAAACTTTGTGAAACTTGTTGTCAAAAAACGAAAGGTCGTCGGACCCAACCTTGTCACAGCGAACATAACAAAATGAATCTTGAAACTAATACATACTAACTCTGAAGGCCAGGTTAAATTTGCTGTAAGTTTATCTTGATTTACTAAGATCATAGATCCTAAATGCCTGATATAACCATCTGCAGTACTTATAGTTTAGTTATAATGCATCCTGTATTATAAAGTGCGCTATATTCGCCCCTTTAACATCAAAGAAACTCGATCACTCCGACATTGTAAACACAACATCGGCATCCCACTGCGAGTGCGACGCGGAGCACATTTTCTTAGAATATGAACCGACTGGTTCCCTGTTCCGTTCTCTACAAAATTAACCTTCTCACTGTTAATCTGACGCTAATAGAGCCGACCTTGACAGTCGTAAATATTTATATCAGGGTTTACGATGGTCAGTGTGAATGTCTTCTAATTTTAAGATGAGACGAGATTGGAAGGTATGTAAATAGTGGGGACAGATGCGCGCCCAATAATATAAGGGTTCCGGATCTGTGTCGCCGTCACATCCTTTTTACAGGCGAGTCACGCTGGCGTTAGTAAGGATGATGCAGTGTGACAGTGTGTCAAATATCGCCTTGAGTTTATCTTTATACGTTATCCTACCACATATCTTACTACAGCGCGTATGACAAAAAATGTTTTTACTGTCTTTATCCTTTCATTAAAGATACATGTTTTCAACTCAATGTCAGCTTAGTGTCTGTTCCAATAACACTGTAAAAACTATTTAACTGTCCCGCTATTAAAAGAAAAACAAATATAGACAATTTGTATGCAAACATGTAGATACATTAATACAGAAACGAACACAAATTACATAGCCATTTGCCATCGTTAATCGTTCCCATACACATGTCAGTGTTGAATAGACCATCCCATTTCTTCCGGTCGAAGCGATTAAGGGATAATAATAAAATATGGGGATAGGTTGGCAGTATCCAACTGAATATTTATTTAGATTGGACTGCGATCAGCAATGCTTTAACAAAGCTTGGTTAGAGCGTTATTCTTTTGGATCATTCATCATTGCAATGATTTATAGGGATTAAAATATGGGGATAGGTTGGCAGTATCCAACTGAATATTTATTTAGATTGGACTGCGATCATCAATGCTTTAACAAAGCTTGGTGGTTAGAGCACAATCCTTTTGGATCATTCATCATTGCAATGATTTATAGGGATGTCGATGTGTTCAACCTGATGAGATTGTGAAAAATTACCATGCTGCTCATGGTACGGAATTTAATCTAAATGAGGCCGCGCTTCAGCCAATCAATCGTTAATTAAGTGTCATGGTGTTTGATGGGTTTCGAATAGGTCGTTAGTCAAATGAGAATGAAACTTTGCTATCAATTTGGGCTTCAGAAATTAGATGCAATCTATAAATTATGAATGTGTTAATGAGTCTCATACAAACAGACCTCTAGCATTCAAAGTGTCACCGTATAATAATATGAACATCGTTAGTTTATAATCTATCTCGCGAGATTATAAACTACCGAAAAATTGTGAATCGCAACAAACCATTCATTTACAAATTAACGCATTATTTTCGATAGTTTATAATCTGTCCATGGCAAACCGACAAATTGTGAACTAGTATCAAATTTGCAAGCGACGTATTGCACCTTGCGCTAATAATAAATGGCCAAGTACTTAACTGCGACCAACTTGGAAGTAGCGCTCGCCGGCCGCTGACGATGCACGAATAGATTATAAACTAACGGTGTTCACAATCATAAGGTGACAGATATACAGGGTTATTGGAAAAACACCAAATCCCATAAATAGAAGATTATTGGAAAAACACCAACAACCTCTTCAGAGGTCATTGGAGTCATCATTATGAACAACTTTTACTATGGGACCAAACATGAAATCGCGAAAAATAAATCAGGTGTTCCCTACATTTTGACGAGTTATACGAACATAAATTTAGGGAACAGCTGATTTTTTTTCGCGTATTCAGGTATGGTCCCATAGTAAAAGTTGTTCATAATGATCAGTACAATGACCTCTTAAGAGGTTGTTGGTGTTTTTCCAATAATCTTGTATTTATGGAATTTGGCAGAAAGATAGAAGACCAGATTGTGTATTACACAAATTAAAAAAAAAACTGGTGCCATTTTTTCTTTTCTTTTCATTCAGGAATTTTCCAACGTCCGCACCGGCTTCTAAAGGAAATAGTTAATGTAAGCATGAGGCCGGAACTGTGAATAGGGCGGCACCTTAATTGCGTTGCTCATGTAGTTTCGATTAGTGCCGTAAAGTTTGTACCTGGCCTCGTTACTGCAGCCACACTTATGTAGTTATGTGTAGGACTGTATATAAACAAATGAAAAATTAAGATAATTATTAGTAACTTGTAGCGTGTTCATTAGTCTGATTAAATACTTCGTACTGTAAAGACGTTACGTTTTATTTACTTTAGACCCCTTCTGTCATCTGTAGTGGTCTAGTCGCAGAATGAATGAATACTGTATTTAGCTTCTCGTGCCTGAAAGCTCCCTGCTATATATAGGTGGGTTCAGAAACGTAGGAATAATGTTGTAGATATACCGAAGGTATGAGTTTGACTGGTAGATAATGCCTTGTGGTATTAAACTGACCTATGTAAGTAGGTACAGTTGTGGTAGACAACTGTACCTACTTACATAAAGTACACACATCAAAAGTGTCTAGGGATCAACATATATTTTTGCAATAACTTTTCTCCTGATTGATATTAATTAAAATTTTCTTTAAGGATTCATCAAATAAAGTGTTTTCGTTTGTCACAGTAACGATAAACCAAGTCACCTTTGCATTAATAAAGAAATTTGCCATTTTCCTAATAAAGGGATTTTTGACATTTGAACCACTAACACAAAAGTTCGAAAAAAAGACTGAAATAACAGTTTTCTTTAAAATTTTATTGGGTAACTTAAACAATTAATAATCCGTGTTTCTACCGCGAACACTAACAACACAAGAACATCGGTTTGGCATACTCAAAATGAGTTCATCCAAATCACGCTGTGGAATGGCCGCCCATGTTCGTTGCAACAACAAAAAAAGGTCTTCTTGCGACTGGATACCCTCCATATTCGGCAGAGCTCTTCTCTGTAGCATATCCCATGCATGCTCAATCGGGTTCAAGTCTGGCGACTGAGCAGGCCAGGGCAGGACATTGATGTTAGCTGCGGCGAGAGTCTGTCTTACAACTCTTGCGGTGTGCGGTCGTGCATTATCATGCATTAACTGAAATAAGGGACCGATTTGCACTTGTAGAGGAACGATGACGTCTGATACAATCGTCTCAGCATAAATTTGAGCGTTGAGGTTGCCTCTGATCCAAATCAACTCAGTTCTTCCGCCGATCCAAATACCCGCCCATACCATGATGGTTCCACCACTATAAGGATGGACTTCCTGGCAGGATTTTAATCGCTGTTGGCGTCCAGGGGTTCTCCAGTGTCGTATACGTCTTGTATCCGGTCTCATACCAAAACGAGACTCATCAGAAAAGCACACGAAACGCCATTGTTCTTCTGCCCAATTTCTGTGTTCAAGAGCCCATTGATATCGAATCCTACGATTGTGCATTGCTATAGGTGGTACCCGTAGCGGTCTTCGGGAATGAAGGTTCACTTTATGCAAGCGGTTTCTGACTGTTTGGTCGCTAATTAAGTTCCCTGAAGAGTGATGAAGCCTCACGGCTAACATCATGGCGGTTATTGTTGGAGCTCTTCGAGTTAAGATTTGAATGTATCGGTCTTGTCTCCGTGTGGTGCAGCGATACCGTCCTCCATGGCGCTCAGCCACGGTACCAGTGCTTCGGTAACGTGTCCAAAGTCGACTGATAACACTCTGACTTGTATTCAGAGCTAAAGCCACAGTACGTTGCCGGGAACCAGCTTCTAATATCATTCCCACGGCTCTGAGCATTTCTTCCCTGCTTAAATGACGTCGCCGCTCCATAATAACGTTGGTTTTAATCAGTAGTAGGGAAACAGTAGCACTAATAATGTCTTCAATGCGTTGTATGTTTTTATAGGGAAAATATTGACAGCTGATTTTCATCTTTTACTCGAATTTGATTCACAGTTCCTGATTCAAATTATGAAATGCACCAAAAAGGATCCATATAAATTTATAAAATCATAAATTTATTACAAAGCCACATCTCAATCTCAAGAAATCCGCATAAAAATGCTTGATCCCTAGACACTTTTGATGTGTGTATAAATAGATAAATGTACTAGAGTGACTCTGAAAACTGGCCACGTTGCTAGTTTTCTACCAATTCTTGAAGTCAATCTTAGACTAAAGACTTAGGTACTTATAATAAGATTAGGTACTTATTACTCTCGCAATGAAAAAACTACGTGAGCCGGGAAAATAAGTGACCCATAATATTAATTAATTCTGGATAAAAGAGCGATACCTAAATGTTTGATAAGTCAATAAGAAATGACTGCGCAATACGGACAATGTGTTTGTAGCTCACAGGACAAGTTTTTCCACAAGTTCTGTCCAAATTGGTCGATACAGCAGAACAGTCAGTCAGATTCAGTCGTCTGGTTTTTCAGACACGTGATGCATCAACGTCATTGGCTGAGTGTTATGGTGACGTAACATAGTAGAGCCTATTTCCAGCAGGCATAGGATAGACTGCATTGATGCCTGTCAATATAACACAATGTAGGCATTAAGAAAAACCAACAAAGTTTCAAATCATCGCACTCATTTAGACTTTTCAAACATTGAACATGACTCCAAAAATGCATTTCTTTCTTCGTTCCAAGTGTTGGTATTCCACACGATTTGTAAGTATTTTTACAATACGAACTCGGTATACAGAAAATGTTAAGTGGACTCAATTCTTGGCATTACACAACAAACAACAAACAACGAAACATTTTTTGTTTTTATAAAAACATGTGTTGTTCCACTCTGTGTTATTATTATCACATGCAGTAACCTTCGTTGTTTTTGACCTACTTCAAATAAAGTCCTGTCAGTATTTGGTGAGGATGTAGTAGCAAGTGCACAGTTCATGTGTCTGCGATGATATTTAAGTTCTGGGACTTGCACAATCTATATTTCCAAAGTGCTTTTTTGCTGATTCTCTCAAATCGATTTTATGCGGACTTTTTGTTTAACTTGTAATGCCTCAACTGGCTGTAAGGATTCAACTGATCTTAAAACAAATTTAAACGAAATCAACCCAATACATAGTTTATTGCTAAAACATAATCGGTATATTTTCTAATTATACAAAGTGAATATATGACGTAGATAAAGGATCTAGAAAGTGTCTATTGTATGTCAAGGGAGCTTGAACCGTGTTACGTCCAACCAATTGCTCTATGTTACTTAAATGAACATTTATCGTTGAAACCACGACACGACGATTACGTACTAAAATTAGAAACATTTACTGGTATTAAACATTACAATTATCCCGAACGCTACGTAAATGAGTTAGTGCTCTTACGCGTCAGCTGTGTTTGCGTACAAATGCTTTATAGTTTCTTCATTTTCACGGCGTTTTGTCGAGTCTGTACCAGGCTTTTTAAGCTTATACAAAGATGTTTTTATTTTCATGTGACTGAACCGGATGCTTCAAGATATACAATCAATAAGCATAGAACTAACATTTCTACACCTAAATAATAATTTACATCAATACACTTTCACGCAGAAGGATAGCAGTTTCAGTCGCTCACTGTTCGTCAATGGCCTGATAAGAGAGCGGCCGTCGCCATTTATCAGGCCGCTCCAATCCCGGGCTATAACCGAATACCTAATGTCCTATGAGAAAGCTCCAATTATACTTTGTCCGCCCCCGCCAGAACCGAGCCAAGACCTTTAAAGCGGTAGCGATCCGAAACTAGGCTTACGATAGAACCGGTATTATGTAACAGACGGTATTCGCACCCTCGATCCTTCTTATAAATACATATCTTTCAACGTATCCTTTCCCTAAACAATAAATTATTATTTTAGGCGCAAACGATTTCTCAACATTATGTTCGATGTTTTCAATTCAGTTCCCCGGATACTCCTTAAATAAATATATGCATAAAATACACATCAATACGTATAGCATCAGTTTCTGCAATCTAAATATAATTTTATCGCGAATGAATCACTATTTATATTCCCGCGGTGTAAAACGAAGAGTTCAGAATATAATATCCATATGGATAAATATTTTTGAATGTCTTACCTAAATCAAACATGCAATGCCTAAGAAGTTAAAGAATGAAAGAAAAAGAAAGAATTGTCTAAGAAGTTAAATTGTTTCGAACCACTGCAGGCAATAAAGATAATATGGATATAACCCTGAACAATGAAAGGATAGAATTAGTGAGAGATGTCTTTCTAGGTATCCATTTGGATGATTATGCTAAACTGGAAAAAGAACTAGCACATATAGACCCCACTATATCATCTCCATGTTAAGGGTTGAGGACATTGAGAGATGAAATAAATACGGAACAGTTAAAGATGGTATATTATGCTCTTGTCGAATCCAAACTTCGATACAGCATACAGTTCTGGGGGAAAAGCTATGGTTATAATTCTCAGCGAGCCTTCATTCTCCAAAAAAGAGCAATACGTACGTATTGCTATACGTATTTTTATTTAAAAAAATAAAAAAAAACCCGACTGCGGTAAAAAACTGAAAAGCTAAAAACAAGCCCATTTTAAATTAAATAAAAGTTGGAAGCAGGCGGGACCCATATAATCCTTTTTATTATATTTTCAAATTCAAATGGGTCCCGCCTGCTTCCAACTTTTATTTAATTTAAAATGGGCTTATTTTTAGCTTTTCAGTTTTTTACCGCAGTCGGGTTTTTTTATTTACAATTTATATTAATGTTATTAATTATTATGATGTATGTAATCTATCAAACACAATATAAATTGTTCCTGATAAACAAATAAAAATAAAATAAATAAGTAAAAAAAGACATGACTACCGTTGCATTCAAGTTATAGTCATATGACATGAGCACATGATACGTTTAGTAGTTTATTGTTCGCACAATACCAAACAATCTATTGCTAGGCTATTTGATAGAAAAACTTGCTACAGGATAGCATAGTTTCAAACAACGCGAACGTGCTGTTTTCAATTAATATAACGACGTAATAATGCCACAAGTTTTAATAACAGCAGGAAATTGAAGTGGCATGCAATTAAAAGGTACGACGACGAACAAAACAACAGCTACAAACTAGTGCCAACAAAAAGACTTTTAGTCTTTTTGTTAGCAAGTAAAAGTACGGCTACTTATATTTTTCAATAAAGTAGAAATAGATGATGGGAATGTAATTCTTATATGAGCCAAAGTTCAATAAAGCTTAAGATTATTTTCACAAATCACTGGGGCGTTAGAGACTCCGTTTTGAAATAAATATAGGGAAGTATCGTCGGAAGTGAGCTGGCTCCGCCTGGCACTCGGCCAAGTCTACCACTGTTCCTGTCACAAACTTCAAAACTACACTTTCACACAGCTTTACGTTTCATACAACTTCAGATAGTTGCCGGAACCTTAACTAAATTAGCGTAAGCATACTCGAAAAAATGACGTCTTTTCTGAATGTTTTACAACTTGTAAAGTACGGTCAAGTTTCTTGAGGAAAATCGTACCCTCAGGAATAAAGTGACGTGTAGATGTTGAATATAAAATCAAAAACTTTGTCACATGACCTCCCGAGCTGCCGCTAAAACAAACCGACTCCCAAAGATCTGCAGAATTAAAGCAGGACTTCGTTCTTTGCTGTGTTACTACTAACATTGCGATAACGTTATGCTCCTTATAATAAGTCTCCTGTCGTATAACGTGCTATTCTTTATCTATCTAAGTACATCATCTAGTACTTCAAATTTAAATACTCCACCAATTAAATGCTGCTCTCAAAAGCTGCATAGTTTTCTTTGTTCTCTGCCCCGTCTCGCCAGCGAGGCAAGCCGTAGGACGCTTTCCGCTCGAGTTAACGTGGCTTTCCATTTGTGACGGACCGCGCCCGGAAAAAGGAATTCCCTTTCATGAAGCCGCAGCTCAAAGGGGTATTTGAAAGTTAAATTAAGTGGCGGCCGCTTTTCAGTGTCACGATATAACTCTGTTTTACGAGTTTCGTCTTTACGTACTCTTCGAAAAGAAAAAGTCACGGCGCAATTAAAGTCGTTGTATGTACTCATATTGATCGATTTATCGACACCTCCCGTAGAGTTATAACCACCGACAGTCATAAGTATTTAAGTGTAAACACATCGAATTTATTAGTGGCTTAACATAATCTTCTCAAAAAGACTGGCTAAGCTGATTGGTAATAGAGTAAGTAGTTAATTCTTTTAGTTCATATTTTCATGGCTTGTAAAAGAAAGATCATTATTATATATATTTATGTTTCAACGAGAATACGATAGTTATAGAGCACGATTTATTTATAATGTATCAATCTTCGGTGTACGCGTGCAGTTATATCGTCACTTCATCAGCAAATGATTAATATTGTAGAACGTTAATCTCCTCAGATAGTTCGCCGTCGACAGTTGAAGCAATACGTGACGATACGTAACTGACATAATATTGAATATGATCATATACATGTATATTCGTGCCGCCTCACTTGGCTCAACACAGCTTTTGTATCGTATAAATTCGGGTTCAGTGACTCATGTACTTGTTATGAACCTAGCAACTCAACATCGGCTAATTTGATATTAATGCTTTTAAATCTACCTACATTTCTCGGCTTTGATCTGTCCCACGATACATATTAGATTAGTAATGAACTGCTCAATTAGCATTTATTATTACCCTTTAATCTACTGTTAGTCACGTAACATTTTAAATGAAAGATTATTTTGCTAACATTGTTACTTAGGTAGGTATGTGCCTAACATATAAATGCCATCAACCAACCTACTGATTATGCTACCTCCCTTAAGGTAGCACAATCAGCATATAATGTTCCCATTGCTGGGACACAGGCCTCCTCTCTTCGAGAAGGAGTGGGCTGTAATCTACCACGCGGGCCCATTGCTGGTTTGGTAGATGTCACGTGTCCTTGAATTTTTGGTTCTAAGACATGCCAGTTTCCCCGCGATGTTTTCCTTCACAGTTTTGAGTGAGAGCCTACGACCTACGATCTGAACTCGTAAATCGGACCCGTTACCACTGGGCTACCGCTGCTCTACTCTACTAACGTAGGTACATCTTTCTTATCATCATCATCATCATTTCAGCCGAAAGACGTCCACTGCTGGACATAGGCCTCCCCCAAAAGGGGGGGGTTTGCCATAATCGCCACTTTTGGCAGGCGGGTTGGCGATCGCAGTATGGTATGGTGATGGAATGCATAGAGAACGCTGCTGCCCATTCTCCGGTACGCCCCTTAGTCACCTTTTACGACACCCACGGGAAGTATGGGGTGGTGCTATTCTTTAAGTCCGGCACCACACAGACTATCTTTCTTCTCAAATAAATTAAAACCAATCCAGCCAATAGTACACTGTGCACGTTGCTCAACAACGATCGAATAAGCCTGCTATACATAGCCATGCGGATAATTTTGAGCTAGATAATACAGCTACGTCACCTACTTACTATGCTAGTCATGACTCTAATTAGTGCTCTGACAGCCGCGTATGACGCAACCAACGCATCAGCGCGGCGGCCAAATGTGAGGCCGTAATGCAACGCGTGCCGCAGTGCAACCGCAGAGTGTTTAGCGGTGACGTGTCCCACAGAAATACACCGTCAGCAAAGTGAACCCACCCCGGGCGGCCGGCCCAGCAAGCTGGTGACCTGCCAGCCTGGCCTGCCAACTGGGTGAACAGGCGCAGCCGACTCCACAATCGCTCATAGCATAACGATGCAACAATAATGTACCTACTTCAAACATACGAGTATATAACACAACAGTTTCAGCGAATAAAACTAAATTCATAAATCTTCTTTCGGAAGCTCGCTTGACGTTTAATATTATTTAAATACCTACGATGTTTACACACATAAAACTTGTTTAAGCTTACTGTGTGTATTCAATTTTTATTTATTTTTATAGATCTGCGTATAAAATACTAGAGCAGCTTAAAATTGACGAGATGTCGGCAACCGGCCACGCCATGCCACCCCTTCCGCGGCGAGCGCAAAATGTCAACACCGTGTTGACGTGTTCCGACATTTCAGTATAAATTGAATAGAAAATGTAAACTATATTTAAATTTACTTTGCAACTTTGAGATAACATTGGTACCTAGTACCGGTCTACCTACATCAGTTTCCTACAAATAAAGGTACACTATAGAAGATTATTTAAAGATGACGTGTGATAGGTGTCGAGAATGCGTTCCACCCATAGATATCCGTGGTTCCATTAATTGGTACTTTGCATGAGTAACGTGAAAGATCATCGTTTAGCGATGGCAAACTCGAGCGGTAGCGGAAAAGGGTAATAAATTGTCTGGCTCGACTCGTATCTGAAGTGAAACATCACCGAAGGCTTTCTGAAATAGGTCACGGACTCGGGGGCTGGCGCCAGCGAATAACAAATATCTTACCTTACCAACTATAGGTACGAAGAAATAACACCTTGGCTTGTAGAGCGAGGCCTTCCTTTAATAAAACTAATTAAGTGGAAGTTCTGTCCCTTTGTGACTTCCCTGTTGTGCCACTTGCACTGCGCATGTGTGTACTCCAACTTATCATCACCACAGATCTCCTACGTCATATTATTAAATCCTCGCTGGGGGATATTTATTAGATTGCTGACGTCTGCTCTCTAAAGGGATTAAACCATCGCATCGAAACTTTTCCTCCGTGTTTGCTAACCAAGGGACATATAGCCAGAGCCGTAACTAGGGTGGGGCAAGTAGGGCACGAGCCGGGCGCCTGTCGAAGGGGGGCGCAAAATAGCCAATTATTCAATTTAAAAAACAAAATAAACTACAATAAATCATCTTATATCTACTTCGTGATCCCGATCAGCCACAAATTCTGCTAACAATTGCAGTATCCATCGGAAGTTGTAAGCGATCTTTTAATAAGTTGATATTAATAATATTTGAAGGTTACAATGGGTCAAGAAAGGTAAATATGCGACTTAGCTTTGCTCAGTGTAGAGTGAAAAGTGACGGATAAAATTAATATCGAAAACATCATCGATATATTTGCGTTGATGAAGGCCAGGAAGGTGCAGTCAGCGGCGGCCTTAGGGGGTGGCGAACAGGGCAATCGCCCGGGGCCTCGCTCTTGCAGGGGCCTCGCGCAACAGCCGAAGCAAATTTAAAAAATATTAGAATATCGTTTGTTGGCTAATGGCATCTATCACATTTACGAAGCTTGAGACCAACGTAGAAGTACCTAATTTGACTAGATACTGTGTTTACAAAAAATAATAGTCATAACTTGTCAAAATCACTTAAATGTTGTTGTTACTATAAAATAAGGATTAAGTAATATTTGATTATACTTGTAGTATATCTTAGATTTTATATTGCTAATTTAATTTAATAGGCTGTTTCAAACGATTGGCACAACACTCTCAGTTGATGTTGATATTCTTTTTATTTTAGTGATGTCTAAGAAATACGAATCAACTCTTATTAAATTGCTTAATTACCTTATAATGTTTTAAAACGGTTTCACTAAATAATGAATTAATTAATTAACTAACTTTATTTTAATTTAATTTACCGTTATTTTATAACCTTATTAAATAATTAAGGAACAAAATCAAAAGTTTTAAATAAACAACATATAGTTAAAATATCTATATTATAATTATATCAAAATGAATTATCTAACACGAGCAAGCTGCCATCCTAGGTTTGAGGCACTTAAACATCATGAGTTTTCCGCGGCTTAAAATTATTAAAACATATTTGAGGAATTCGATGACAAAAGATTGGCTTTCAGCCCTTGCTATTCTTTCAATCGAAAATGACGTAGCTCATTCGTTAGATTATTTTGCTTTAATTAATGATTTTAGTCTTAGGAAAAGTCGCAACATCAATTTTAAAATTTATCATCTCTTTATTCGTTAATTTTGTAAATCTTTCAATGTAAAATATTTTAAAACTCAAATTTTATTTATTTGTATAACTTTAGCATTTCTCGTCAAACATGACAAATACCTAAACCAAAACTACTTTCGCATCACATACTTTTCACGAAGGACAAAGGGCCTCGCAAAGACCTGCCGCCCGGAGCCTCGCAATGGGTAAGGCCGCCGCTGGGTGCAGTTGTAAGTAAAGGTTTTACGGACTTACTTTTGTTATAAAAAAGAAAATAAATATTTAATGTTTTGTTAGTAAAATTTTTGATTGTGATATTTACTGTAAATATCTGATGTTCATATCGAAGGGGCGCAACTATGATGTGTGCCCTAGGCGCCACTTTCTATTGGTACGCCCCTGCGAAAAAATTATCAGCCGTCCTATATACATTTGGGTGAGTATTAAAGTATTGGAGTTTTGTATGAGTCAGTTGATATTTATTTCGCGATTACGCTGTTGGTATACATGTTGTGTTTATGCCACAAATGTTGGTAGATACCTCTAATACAAATTGGCTACTTTCATCCTTATGAATCTACCAATTGAAGATACACGTGTATGTACCTAAAACATGATTCGTTGAAGCAATAAAAATATCATTATTGGCAAACTGATAATATTTACTGTCTATAACCATTAATCAATCATGGCGACATGGACAAATAACACTTGTGCGGAATAATCCCATCGATTAATTAGATGTGTAGATACCAACATTACTGTGTTATCAGTTGTTAATGGTGTGATAACAAAACGCTTGGCTGTTCACAGACAGGCAATCCTGTGTTATCAACTGCTCTATATCTGAATCAAATGGAGGTATATTAAGTACCTACATATAGTTACGACACAGCACTGAATTTCTAAAGTGGCATTATGGCCACGCATCTGCTTTGCCATGGTGGCTGATTTGATGCAAACAATTTATTTCTGTAAGTTGATTTATTCAGACGCCAGCACATCAAGCTATCCGAAACTGTACAAACACTTTTACATGTCAAAAATAAGTTATGTTTTAAAACTAAATGAGTTCGGTGCTTCCCATCCGTCTGCTCTGAGAAGAAAGACCGAAACAAACTCAAAGGTCACAGTCTCTCTTAAAGTTCAGACGTAATCTTGATCAGATCATGTGAGAACCGTTTTGAGGAAAGAACCACACATATTTTAGTGGATCAATGGATTTCAGTTGTCAAGTAAGTGCACGCATTTGTCAGTAATGGTGTAGCTTACCTAATATAATATTATATCTAGGGGTTTATTCATGAACGTTGCTAAAAGTTAAGTAATGATAACGTCTGCTTGCAACGTTTATAAATAAACCCTACAATGTTAAAGTACTTCGAAATCCAAATTTCCAAAGAGATCACACATGATCCACGCGAAGCGTGGAAAATGTGGTATTTTCTAAATGCATGGTATAGAAATGATTTTCTGATATGCATATCGAAATAAACTATAACGGGAACGTTAAATGCGCTCCAGTTTGTGATGTTTGCAACACGTAACTAGTTATGTGCAGTGTTTGAACAAGGTTATCATGGAACTGAAATTCATATAAGAGCATAACTGAAGTTATTGAATCGTTAATCACGTGACAGATTATAATATACAGGGTCAGGTTGGTACGGCCTACGACGCGCAAACTGAAACCAGGAATGCAGCACATGATTCTAGGAGAATTTTTACGCTAGGGGCCAGCGTAAAAATTTATCGGCGGTTGTTATTCCATAAATTTTTACCACGTAGTTAGGTATTCATTGCACTTTCCTGTTTTTTTTTATATAAGGTCCCATTAAAATAGGTGGACAAACTTTTACGAATCATTAAGACCACCAAAATAAGGACGGATGGTAAAAAATATAAAAGAAAAACGCATAGATACAAGAAAAATAAAATCAGCTAACGAAAATACACTAATGTGCCGGCAATTTATTATTTTAGGTCAAAATAAAATCACTTTAATCGGTGTTTTTTTTGCTTGGATATGTTTAGCGCTCAGTACGTCTAAGCGTACTGAGCGCTGTGTTAAAATTTGTCCATCTATTTTAATGGGACCCTGTATATTCTGAAAAATGTCTACGCTAGAATCGCGCCGCGTCTCTAATTATGTCATTGCGCTGAATTCATGGTTTCAGTTTGCGCGTCCATGTCCCTGCCAGCCCTGTATATTATAGTCTGTCACGTGATTAACGATTCAATAACTTCGGTTTTTACCACCCTGTATAATTCGGAACTCTAGGAAACACTTTGTCCTCCTTCGGATCAGCTTAGAAGTTGACTGTTTGTTTATATTTACTAACTTGCTGCGCCCCGCGGTTTCACCCGCATAAGTTTCGATCCCGTGGGAATATCGCGATAAAAAGTAGCCTATATGTTAATCCAGGGTGTCAGCTACCTCCATAACAAATTTTATCAAAATTGGTCTAGCCGTTTGAGTGTGAAGAAGTAACAAACATATAAATACACACACTCACAAACTTTAGCCTTTATAATATTAGTGTGATTTCATGATTTTGTCTTTCCATATTGTTCCCACTTAGGAAACTAAAAGCTCAGAGCACGTCAATTACCAAACAACTTTTTAGGGCTCTAATTTAAAGCTATGCATAAATATAAATATACGAGCATACCTACATACTTTGAAATCGTTTGAATAGAAGAAACGCCTTTTAGGCATTTATTCTGTTCTTAAAAGGGGTTTTTAATAATATGACCAGCCCTTTGTTCCTTTCGGTTTTTACGGTCGTTACCCTTAGCAAGGGGCTTGTGTGGAATTTTGCGGACCAGGCCTAAGACATCAACGAAAAGAGCATTCTACAACAACAAACAACAACAAACCCCCCCAACATCCGTATTTGTTTAAACCACAACTGCAATGAGTTATGCAAACAGTGCTACCTCACCGCACTCGTAGCAAATTGAAGTCGGTAATCGAAAACTCTCATGACGCTAACTTTATTTACGGAGATTTTGTTTCTTGTTTTCATCGAAGATATTGATAAATGTATGTAAATGCCACAACATGTACCTACCAATGATCATTTTCTCACGAATGAAGGAGAAACAGTAGTAGTTCTGAGAGGATTTTAATTAAGTAGTTGACAGAAATGGGTCTCATTTAAATTCGGTCACACTGAATAAACATAATGTACCTCAATCGAAAAATCCTTGATGATAACGTATAAACAGCTATTTGGCACTCGTCCCCGTGTGGAATATTAACGAGAATACCCTCACTCAGCGCTCATCGGCAATTAACGGCATTAAAGCTTGTTTGATGAACTCATTAACAGACTAGACACAAACAAAATAGATTATTATATCTAATTTTTTTTTTCCTACCTACATTTACAATGTTAGCCAAAAAGTTTCAATCGCTTAATAAGAAATATTGTAAATAAAAATGTCATCTGCCTTGTTTTTTGTTAACATTACCTACTTTCCTATCTTTAAATCGTTTTAGGTCAGGAAAATGGAATGAAAACCGTTAATAAGACGGAGAGGTGTTACAAAAATTGGTATGCAGGACTGCGCCCCCATTATGTACGAAGCGTGCTGTGCACAAAGATAACTCAAGTCCTCTCTCTGAAGTGCTTTCAGTAAAATTTTTGAAGACGACAAGCAGATATTTACTTTTAAACTAGCTTCGAATGCATTGTGGCAACGGACAGTCTCAACCATAAAAAAGTTTTTTAAATACTTGTATTGAGAATAATAGTTTTCAGACAATAAGAAGTTTATAGATCTGCAAAAGCACGTAATAACTTGCGCAACGTTTATATTATAGTCCTTCCAGAGGAACCGTTGAGCATCGACTCAACTTTATACTTGCAGTAAAACGTTACGTTCATGTAAATTACTGTTCCACGTACCTGAATATTAGTCACATAAAACGATTAATCGTAGCAGAATTAATCGTTACGGTTAACCGTAACAGGTTTAATGGTAACGGTTAAAATGGCTGTCCTTTACAAACAAACAACGGTTTATGACAAACTAGTGGTGCGCATGCGAGGGTGGCGTCGACAACTTCATACAACGGTTCGGTGTGAGTGGCATCCTGGGCTTGTAATGTTACATAGGGGCAAATCTCGTAATTTTAAGAAAGTTCACAGTCTGAAGGCCAATTCTCGTAATTTAAAACGTTCAAAATCTAGTCTCATCTCAGCGACAAACAAATGTCAAAAACTTGTCAAAATTTAAGGAAATTAGAGGTGTATTTTTGACAGATTGAGACTGAGATCAGACTGTGAATGTTCTTAAAATTACGAGAATTGCCCCTCTGATCTCAGTCTCAATCTGTCAGAAATACCTTTAATTTCCCTACACTTTGACAAGTTTTTTTGTTGACATTTGCTTGTCGCTGAGATGAGACTGCGATTCACTGACCTCTATAATACAGTACTTACGTTTTGAACGTTTTAAATTACGAGAATTGGCCTTCTGTGTCATGGCGCATGTTACGACCTTTGTAGATCGTACCAGATAATAATATTATCTGGTACGATCTACAAAGAATTAGAATATTATTCTGTGGTAAATCACCGCATTATATTGTAGTCTTTGGTGTAAAGACCGTGTTCTTCGTTTTTAAAGCAGTAACGATTTTTTATTTAAGAACTGTGGCGGTTTACATGTTAAGTACTGTACTGTGTTAGATGTCTTGTGTTGTCGGGCTTGTGGCTAAGTAATAATAGCCGCAAGGGTCGATCGATCAGGTTAAACTACTCTTGCCTCGGTGGGACCGTGGATGGGTCTCTTCTTCATCTTCTCTTTCATCTTTAAATATCAAGACCATGCCTCGGAGACCTCGCTAAGCAGTTGATCCCGGTTGTCATTCGTGGATGTTTTGCAGTCGTTACGAGTCATCAAAAGTCCGAATGTCTGACAACCAGTCTTACCAACAAACGGTTGTGGAGGTCAGATATTACATATAGACAGTCGTTTCATGTAAAATATTGGTATGCATCCAGATAGAATAGACGTCGACCCCAACATAGTTGGGAAAGGCTAGGCAGATAGGTGACGATGGCTGTGTTTACATATTATAAATTAGGTACCTTTCTAAGATATATAGGGCTATTTCCGTGAGTCTGTCCCATAATATTGACATTTGTAGCACCTCTACGATATCATTCTGTCTATAGAATGATATAATGAGCTTAGAATGTAGATACAGTCCGTTCAGTTTTTACCTCTGACAAGCAGCAACCTAACAGTAACCTTATTGTGACGAGAATAAAGATTATTGTGATTTTGAAATACTTGTCAGTAGCAGTAATCTAACAGCAACCTTATTACAAAGAGTATAAAGGCCACTATGATTTTGACTGTGATAAAAATCAGGACTAAATTAACGGTAAATGGTCTATAACGCGCTTAATATGTAATTATGTTAGTAGTTATGTACTGAAATTGCAATAAGTGTAATGCGTTATCTATTAGTGTCATACTATTATCATTTGATGATCTCTATGAGGCATACCTACTTTAAAAATTATAATAAATTCCTGTGGCAGTCTGCAACAACGCAGAGCCTTCGATCAGTCAGCGGAGAAAAGTCCAGTAACTTGTTCTGTTTTCACAACAATCTGTATAATATAATATAACATCACGTACGAAAGTACCTACTACAGGTGAGTTTGTAATTTGCCAATGACCATTTCATGTGTGTATGTATATTATAATGTGAGTAATCATATTATGAAATCATGTTTTCATTCACCACATAGATACTTATATAGTGGCCGGTAAGCAATTCAGTTCGCAGACATCAATAGGGAAGTGATAACACTCATTATCAAACCTCTAATCTTTATAAGTGACGTGCCTATGTATGAGTTCGTAGCACAAACAAACACTTTGTGTACGTCCAATGAGTTCCTTATGAAACAGTTTGACTGTTGCACCGGCTGGCCGTCTGTTCTATCTCTACAGATCTACTCGTAAATTATTGGCAATCCATTTTACGGCTTTACATTGTCTTAGAACACTCCATTTCGTACGAATTCCCCACTTTACGATCATAAAATTTTATTGCGATTTTTAATGTTTACAAATATTTTTAGATTGGCATAACTACTTACCAATTTGTAAACATTTGTAAAGTTACCTCAGATTCATTAGAACATAGAATTGAGAAGTGCGAAGCTTCCAAATCGATGATGTGCTGCTAACATGTTTGATGTACCTAAGGCAATTACTAAACGCTAGGATAAGCGGCGTGTTTGGGCTAGGCAGGCAGTCGTTGGCCACTGGGTGACGAGCGCAAGCGAGCGTGGGCTGCACAAAGCCGCCCGCCCTTTGTTCTCGCCGCTCGCGACCGGCACGCGATCAATATAGTTAGTCGCTCTAAGTCCAAGATATACACTTTTGTCCGGTGTAAGCTCACTAATTTACCTGTCCGGCTGTCGCACTGAGTAGCCCCACTAATTAACTAATTATATCCATTATTTTTACGCTGTAGGTTTTAAAAGAAAATTGTGTTACCTTCAGTGCTCAAAGACCCATTCAAGCTGCAAAACTCGCTTTGTTTCAAGTTTGGGAAATCTCATTTAGGAGGTCAATTAGTGAGAGTGATTTTCATTGAAGGAAACTCAGCCCTCCGCCTTATATATACAAAGCACTAATTTAAGCTCCTAATTAGTGAAAGTTGTTTATTGACCTGAATATAACTTTATTTGGAGTAGAGGTGTCAAAGTTCTGTGTATTGAACATGGCTTGGCTAGTGTAGCGGCGTAATTTTCCGATTTAAATCAGTGTATTCGTATAAATCATAAGTTTATTTATCGTTACGGGAACGCGGATGGATCACATGAAATCTATTCATAACAAATCAGTCCAAACATTAAGTATGTTTACGTTACACGTTAAAAAACAACGTTCAAATAAATATTACTGAACGTGAAACAGTGGCTTTCTAAATGTTACATCGACACGATGTAATTGTGTATTCATATGTACGTCTTTCACATTTCACCATCACTGCACACACGAACACTCTTGCTTCACTTCCACTCTAGATTATTACAAACTTAGTGATTTTTTTTTATATTATATTTATTTATTTATTTATTTAATACTTCAAGCACATAAATGTATAGAGGCGGACTTAATGCCATAGGCATTTTCTACCAAAGATTTCTACCAGAGACAAACAGTGTTTTATCTTATTCTTAATGTAATAAAAGACTTCCTAAAGCTGTGAAAGTCTGGAACAAATGTCTTACATGTAGATATGTATATATTTTGTGTTGGGCATTGATAGTCGCGCCACAGTATTTTACTTTTGCAGCTACCTTCGTGTTATTTAAATTGTTCCTAATAAACTCTTATTATTTATTATACCCCGCAAATTCTCGAAATCACTCTGCTTTGTACAGTTTGTACTACATATTCCGGTTAATATATTTTGGTCCTATTCATATTTCTCTCTAGGTAAACATATTATAAGGTAAATAAACAAAACAATATACTAATATAATAGAGTGCTTTTCTACATAAACATACACCGCAGAGAAGGTCTTACCTAGATAGATAGACGAGACGCTGAAACACTCAACATAAGTAAGTTTCAATTTAAAATAGACACCGTCGTCTACGATAGGTACTAAACATTCAACGATTTTCTTTCGATTTAGAGGTATAAATGGTAAACCTCGCCCACGGATCCACTCGTGTGGTAGCTAATAGCAATCTCTCACAAATGCTGCACCTGCTCCCTAGAACCCTCCCCGCCTTGTCTCCCCTCCCATACTCTTACACAACTTCTATGCATTCGTTGACTAGAGCCGAAATTTCTAGACAGGGTGTCGTGAAATAAGGAGAAGTATCAGAGTTATAACCGGTATGATGTTCCAATAAAATAATATGTCACCATGAATAATATCAGCCTTTCACAAAATACAAACGATTTTATTTGTACATACAAATAAAATCAAAAAATAATATCGCAAAGCATTTCGCAAGCAAAGCAAGAGCTGCACATTATGTTTGAAATGAGAAAAATCACTAGTACGAGTAACTCAAACCACCGATTAAATTACCTAACAGTGAGTTCCGTGGGTTTGTCATTAAATCCAGGACCGGCGCCGGATCGGTCACGTCACCGCTACATAGACGGCTGGAAAATAGCCAAATGTGGCACAGGCCACGTTATATACTGGCTACGGACTAGATACATACTACCTTGACATTTAGGCCAATTTGGACACGTTTCAGTTTTGAACTTTTGACATACGTACTTAATATTTAATATTATACCAGTTTAATCTTGGACAATAAAGATATGAAAGATATGCATGCTGGCAAGCTTACTAAAAGGAAATTCAAACACATGTTCCTCCCTTCCGTTCTTAGTTATTTATATGGACTTGGCGGACTTCAAATTAAGAAGTATGTCATTCATAGCTGAATGTCATAATTTCTATGTTTTTCTATTTCACTGGTCTAGCCTGAATGCAGTACAATATAAAACCATCCCCAGTCAGTAAATCCGATTATAGTCTATAGAACAAAGCAACAACAATAAAGCCTACCTACAATCCTACAATACAAAGCCTACAATCCAACAAGCCAGTATGTAAACCAAGTTAACACATCCCAGTTAGGTATTTGCATGCTGGCAGCAGTATAAAAAGATTTATACGGTAATTATCCTCCATAATCATTTGTCATTCTAAATATATATATTCCCATTCATTCAGATTCATTGAGATAGAAAAGCCTGGAACCATTATGTTGCCTGTTACGAATGACCTTTTTCGAAAATCTTTATAAGTACTTATGCTGTGTTTCTCAACTCTACAGCTAACGTGGTCCCTTGGAACACTTGGACTGTTAATTCTGGCCCAACTCAATGAATCATCCATACGACTATGTGTCAGGTTTCGTACAAACTTCTCCTCAGGTCAGGAAAGGCGAATCAAGAACGCTAGAGTATTACCAGATGTATTACTCCAAATCCGTGGAAATACGGTCGGATCTAGCTGCAGTAAACAGAGTGCTCTCACTTGTGAGAAAGCTTCTGCAGGTTTGATTTCACCATCACCTTCCCAACTTTGTAGGCTTGTTTATTGGTCACGTGAATTAAGAAAGTATTAAGAATCAGCTTTTGCCTGCGGTTTCGCCCAAATTATCCCACCGCAGAAACGTACTACCGGAACTAAAAGTCCTATGTCCTAACTCAGGTCATGATCTACCTGTGTGCAGGAGACGGACATAAGATACTTTTTTTTTACTTATAAGATTAGGGTAGGAGTAGTGTAGGAGTAGGGTAGGAGTAGGTTAGGAGTAGGGTAGAAGTAGGGTAGGAGTAGGGTAGGGTAACGGGTAGGACACCACGCGAACGAAGTAGCGCCGGGCAGCTAGAAATAATTTATATGGCAAAACAACGTTTGGCGGGTCAGCTAGTATAATATTATAAATTATGGATATGAATGGATTTATAAAGTAGGTAGTTAATGAAAACAAAAGCTTTCGGAAGTCTTTCCTGATTACATGCGAGCCGATTACCATCCAATCTAAACGTTATTCGTTTAAAAACTTGTTTGACATACGGCAGTCAGGACTCTTTATCCAACTGCATACATACATATCGTCGCTCACATGACTAAAAGTCCTATCTCATTATTCTCATTTTTTAGCGTATTGAGTTACATAAGACCCCTTCGTGTCTCAGAAAGCACGACAAGCCGTTGGTCCCGGCTCTCACTCGTGGATCTTTGGCAGAGTCGTTGCGGGTCGTCAGAAGCCCGGAAGTCTGACAAACAATCTTACCAAGGGGTATCGTATTACCCACTAATTGGGTTGTGGAGTTCAGATAGGTAGTCGCTTTGACTGAAAGCCGCTAAATGCATCTAACTAAATACTTCGATGGCAGAATCTAAATATGGTCTAAATGCATCTAACTAAATAAGACATCTACGTCACTTACGACGTAAGCTGTGTATTTTCATTATGACAGCTAAACACTGATGCGCTACAAGTAACAAATCCCTCTATAAAAGCAAACAGTATAAAGGAAGTACGCGTTTCTTTTAGTTTTATAATGATTTATGGGTATTTCTTCAATCTGATACAGTTTATTATCATCTATTCAAACATTTTAGAATATATTGCTAATCCTTCGCATCATATGTTCGGAAAATGTGTCTGCTCAACAATGTAAATTATGCAAAGAATGTACTTAGTTGAACTGTCAAAATGTAAGAAATTGCTACTGTTAGTGTGTTCAGATTTTTAAATGAATCTAATACTTAAGTACCTACATGGGAGAGTTAGATAAAAAGTAATTCATATTGAAACAGTAATTTAGAGGAGCTAAACACAAAGTTAATTAGTTGACTAAACATGTCTATACAGTGAGGATTAGCTATAGTGTTATGTAGTCGTAAAACGTAGTGGATGTAGCACGTGACATACAACTATAAACATCGCTGTGGGAGGTTATGTGGTTATTACAATGAAGTGTGAACTGATGTATTTATTACTTTACTTACTATTGGACAGACTATTTCGCGATATTTTCGTACACTATTTCAACGAATGATGAATGTGAAGTGAATCATAGGACATCACGCAACCTCGTAGGCACTTCAGTCACACCGTTTGTCTATTCATGTGCTTGAGTCGATCTATTTTGTCAAAACTTACCGTGAGAACTTAGGTGAAGTGAACTGTCATTAATGTTTTTTTTTCCATTCCGTCTGATGCTAAGGATTGACACTAATGACAACTCACTTCACCCAAGTTATCACGGTGAGATTCTTCTAGCCGGTCGATTCTGTAAAAATCTCACCATGAAAACTTAGGTGAAGTGAGTTTGTTTTTGCTAGGAATTGACACTATTGACAGCTCACTCCACGCTCACTTCACCTAAGTTTTCACGGTGAAGTTTTTACAGAATAGCGCCACTGAATAGCACTACAGCCGGCAGGGTTATGATTGAGTATGACCGCTCACTGCTCAGCGCATATAACCCCTGCATATTTATTTTTAATGGAATGGTACCTATGTTGATATGGGTTTCTCACAAGTAATAGATTGCAATTAGGACCTTTATGCCGAATATATGTGGTAATTGAAACATTGAATTTATTGCTGCCATTAGCTTGAGGTTTGTTATATTAAACTCCGCAAATGTGGTGGATATTTATCACGATATTTAAAGATATATATTTGAAACATCAAATCTTTAAATATCGTGTACTTGTAGTATGAGTTGACAAAAACTGTTTTCTAATCTGTTATCGTGTTTAGATATCGATACATATCACGTATGTGAAGTTTCCAAAATTTAAAACTCACATTAAACGTACAATTTGTAAACAAGCATACTATAAATTAGAAGATTATTCCAAAATAAGAACGCTTGGAAACATGCTGGTCCTGCTCCATAGGACAATCTAGAGTCTAGACAAAATCAAACTGGTTGCTAATTTAATTGTAAAATATAACTAATTTTTATAAGCATACATACATTTTTTTTTTTTAACTTCAGTAAGGTTTATTTAGACAGGTAAAATTGATTCTTTCTTCTTTTTTTTTGACGTTGATTTATATTCTGTAATTACTTAAACTCACACCCTGACTTATTACTTGTAATTTTTATTTAAATGAAAATCGTTTATTTTTACTATGTTTGTAAATATGTGAGCACCATGTATCAATTAGATAATTAATTTATGTCATGTTTTCATTTTTCATTCTTTTACCTATTTTGGTATAGTAATTTTATTTTATTTTAGGTGCATCGTCTTCACATATTATTATATAATTAATGTATACAAAATATTGTAAAACATTTTAAAAGAGTAACGGTGGATTTTCTTGCCCATTCTTCTCCATACGAAAACTACCTTTTGGAATGGGTGACTAGAATCAATTCTATTTTTTCGTAATTTTTGACGTTCAAAAGTGCCTTTTACGTGCCTATTTGAAATAAATGTTTTGACTTTGACTTTGACTTTCCACAACAAAAAACAGATTTTTAAACTGATATTTCAAATGACTACAATAATTGCGACCGATGACCTCACAAAAAAAACCATATCAATTTACTTTCTGTTTTATCATGTTTAAATATCAATACCAATCGTGTATTTCACACCTTACAATATGCAGTTTTTTTTTTTGTAAAGTTATTGATGACACATACATTTTCAAGGGGAAAAAGAAAATGTAGAGCAGAAAATGTATTTATTTAAATATTTATACTAACTTAATTGTTTAATCGATTCACGATGTTATCGATTAAACAATTAAGGACAAACGTTTCGATTAATTAGCATAATAAATCTCCGTTTCCATACCCTGCAATAGTCCTACACTAACCAGGGGTTGTCCTTGGGTGCACTTGCATAATGCGAACAGGGGTAATCGTCGGTTGGTGCCTCATTTAATGAAATGAGGCACCAACCGACGATTACCCGATTACGTTGTTAATGAACAACGTCGAACGAGCCTCTGCGAATTAGCTTCGGCTCCTCGTACGCCTTCCAGAGTGTTCAGAGAAATCTCAAGAGACGTAAAAAAAATATTTGAATAATAGCATTTTCTAACACACATTCTTTGTAAAGAACAGCGAATGATAACATACGAAAGAGAATTGTGAGCCAAGGCGGGTGACGCTTCCACATACTTAGGCGCAAAAACTCAACTTAGAAAGGAAATCAACGAAATGTCAGTCGTCGCTCCCTAGACTAGACGACAAGTCAAGAAAATAGAGATAATATATTTTAGCATTGATGCTTTCTTTATTCCACATAGAAGACCCACTAACACAAATAAACAAGAACCTATTTCATATAGACTCCGAAAATAAAGCCTTTTGGCAAACAAGATATTATGTCATGGCTGACTTGCTGGATATTTGCCAGCCGAAGCCTTCCCGGGAACTTTAGCAAGTCGGCTAACAGAAATTACAAATGATATACTTACATAGGTACATATGGCAGGTAGGTACAGCTATTGAAATTTCCCATAATTTCAGAGACCGTCAAATATGCAATATGCTCTGAAAACGATGAAGGAAAACATTGTGAGGAAACCCGCACTGGCCCCGCGTGGTAGATTACGGCCCACTACTTCCTGTCTGTGTCTCAGCAGGAGGACGTTATAGGCTTGATTATGTATTGTATTTAAGTAGTGTAAGTACAGATAAATAATAATTCCACCTTATAAACAGAAATTATGAGATTATAGAGCTGTATTAGTATCGAATTTCATCCACATAAATGTACATATTATATCATCTCAGGCAGATCAGTGAAATTTGTAGAACCTCCTTCGTATAAAAAATAAGTCAATCGTTCTCTTTATACTTCCTCGTTCTTGTGAGTTACTGATTTTCTTTGGTCTCACATATCATATTTTCGCGGAAGCTTAACGACTGGAAAGCAGATTAATTACGCTTTAAGGTCATAGCACACGTATCAAATCGAAAAGGGATCGGCACCGTATCGCCTTTTGCCTCGCCGTCAAACAGGCGTCAACCTAACGTAAGCACGTTACCAAAGCGGATCAGAAGCACCGATACGTCGACTCGGCTACGGCTCGCCGACCGCTGGTTGATGGTGCAGCAGGCATGCCGGAGGGGTGATCAGAGGGGCAATGAGCCGTAAGCGCGGGGACGACGAGCCGTAACGCACCGCTGTGCGGTTCGTAAGCTTGTCCCGAGGCGAGGCGATTACGTTACGATTCCGATTAGTATGCGTTGCAGTAGGGAGTTTCATACAAAGAATACTGAACGGCTCGAGTTGATACGGCGCCGATCCCTTTCCGGTTTGATACGTGTGCCATGACCTTTATACTTGAAATATTGACGTTTTCCTTATTTACACGCCTACACACGCAACCAAAAACCCGTGAGGTAATTGCGTAACACACGTAAAATGACAATTTTTCGCAATGTCTTTCATTTTGACAGTTCAGCGACGTTCATTGCGTTGTTTACGTTGTTGAGCAGATGAATTTTTCAAACCTATGGAGCAATAGATTAGGAATTTCCTTTAAAATCCTCGGATTGTGATTGAAAGTAGGTATGTTATAATTACCCCGCTAGACCCTATACGACTGGGTTAAGCAACAGTTTATGTTAGCTACGATCGTCGCTCTTTCCGTCAACAAGAGGTCTATTGACGTAGTTAGTAATAGATAATGGACATTCAAGTGTACTGAACACACATTATCATGTACGTACAGAGTAGGTATATAGGTACAGTACATGTTTATGTGCACCATCCACCTCACCATACAGCAGGAAATATGTCGCGATTCCTACTCTGAGATGTGATCATACCGATATGGTATTTGATTTACGTCAGAGCCTTCTGCCAAAACGATTGGGCTTAGCATTTTACGGTTGCAATAAAAATATGCCACGAAAATCATTTGGCTGAACAGATTTTTCCTTGATCATTCTAAGAAAATATTTTCCTAAGAAATACCAAAAGCTATTGCGGTAAAATTCCCAGTCAATAATTTGCAAATGAATGAGGTATACCTACCGTTTGCGGAATTCCGATATGCCAATAATATCACGCATCCGTGTGGGAAGCATGCAGTATAAATGTCAAACACAGCGCCTCCATCTTGCACGATTAATTCAGTGCAGAGTTACCCTAACCCCCGTAAGCGGAACTTTGCAGAGCAGTGTGTAATTACCATTGTATGTACGAATGGTTATGTAGGTAGACATCTCTACGTTCACTTCAAAGACGAGGGACCTATTTTTAGTCTAAAGTACACTATAATAATAACAAATGAAACTGAAGTCTACTAAAATTCTCTTGACTTTTCTTAATTAAGAATTGCCAGTGGAGAGAGTCGGTGGAGAGAGTCTGTGGAGGAGCTTACCTTTTTCTTGTTGTAACGTTTATGTAATACTTTGGTAGGTATTCAGTGAAACAATTCAAGTAGATAAATATAGTAAGTTAGAGGGAGACCAAAGAAAAGATGGATCGATTGTGAGAGGGATGAAATGAATGAAACGATAGTGAATGATTACGTGACGGCTAAAGGTAATGGGGAGAATAAGAGAAAACCTTTGAGCCGACCTCAAGTAAATAACATGAGACAAGGACGGGTAGAAAGAAAAGTTTAATGGGTGCAAGTTTTACTTTCAAAAACACCTACTTACTTTTGTGCCTGAAAAACTTGCCTGTAAAGAAAGTTGACGCAACCCTGAATGTCATTTATATCGGTTATTCGGTAAACATTCATTATAACCAGTCATTTATATCGGTTACCGAATAACCGATATAAATGACACAAAACCTTAAAACATGTTTGCTTGCAAAACTTTCAGCTTTACGAGTATTAGTATAAAATTATATATATATAATATTATATATTCCGTGCAGGTAGTATTGTAGCTGAATAGCTGTACCGTGTACTCTGCTAAGTGTTTACTAATGAAACTAATCAATAATAGATAGCACGCCGGCAGCGACGTAAGACGTTGGATCAATATTGGTTTATATTGGTATTCATGTAAGTTGCACGCCGTGTGTCACGGGATCCGGAGCTTTTTCACGTAGGCAAATGATTGTATTTGGATGATAAGCCTGTTTTGTTATTTTCACTAAAGAGATTTTATTCGTAGGCAAGATCAAGTTTCCCGATAGCGTTTAAAAGCGAATATTGACGGGAAAAAAACTGTTTGTCCGCAACCAAAATTAAATACATTCTAACGTAGTTAGAAAAGAAATTTTTAATTAACGTATTCATAGTGCTAACTTACATAAATACATTTTCTTATACATTATAGATATACATATGCGATCCTTTGGAAAGAGGGTCGAAATAAAAGACTAATGAATTCCTCTCAGTTTCCGAGCGTGCTTCCCCGACCGGCTGGCATATAGGATTCCTGTTCTATCACGGCCGGCGTAGCTTCCATTACTACTAAATGCACAAGAACATCATAATTTCAGATAGCTACCGCTGCGATATCGTAAACGATTCTAGCGTTTAACATTTATTTATAACCAGAGTCTTGACAACTGAATACTTTTTGCAATTCCGACATAAGAATGTTCTGATGATATGAGTTTGTTTGTGACCTTTCTCATATTTTCTCCGTTCGTTACGAGTGTGCGTTTATTTCCTAAGATGGACTTTCAGCAAGGTTATAAGCGCTTATAGCCCAAAAACTGGCCTCTGATTGTCGATCAAGTCCTATCAACCTAAAGTTTACTCAGGCCTGAATTTCGTATAGCCGGCGCCATGGCACCTCTCTCATTATATTTTTGTAAAGCCTTTAATTGGTTTTTCACTTTGCAGCCAGGTATCGAAAGTTAATTCAATAGCGGTTTAATTATTCTACTTCCTTTAAAGCGTATCCAAGAGCCAGCAATAGACGTTAAATCCATTATAAGTAAGTATAGGTAAAGCCCACTAAAAACACACCCTTAAAAACTTATTCATGTATAATGTATGCGGAAACAGGCTTTAGCTGGCTGGAAAATTGGTAGAAATTGCAACATACAGTTACAATTCAAACAATTTGCAAACCGGGTAAAAACTGCCCGCACTGTGGCGAATGGTTTCCTTCTTATGCTAATTATCTTCAGTACTATTTGCCCTACCATTGCAAAACCGTAGCTCGGTTTAACTTATGACAAAATTATACAAAAACCGTTTATACAGTCTATTACCTAATACTCGTACAAGTTATATTCATACAAATAGTTTTTACCTTCAATGTGGTTCTCACATCTGGTGACATATTGGACACTATCATAATTATAGGATGTTAACATCATAAAACGTATCGTCACGTATAAATTATATGAATCGCTCTTGGCAATACTCCACCTGGGCGCATATTTCTACATAGATTTACAAAATTGTTTCTTTTGGTCCTTTGATCCATAAGTCGAAGATTAAGTCCGGTAAACAGTGTAAAAATATCATCGATAGATAGATTTTTAATCTTACACTTACTGTATCTAACATTTATAAACTTTTTAAGAACTGTTGAAACAAAGGAGTTTCAGACAACATAGATGAGAGTTTTAAGAAAATTAGTATCAGATTAATTAAATTCAAATCTTCCACCTATACGTGCAGTCTCATTACATTAAGTTACACGCAACCGCCTCCGTGCAAACAATAGGAACCAAACCTTCGGTGAACCGAAGGTATTGTATTCAAAGGAATTTGTTGATCAAGCAAACACTTATTAACTAATCGTGGCTGTTACTCGTTCGACGATAAATAATAGTTCCGAGTACCGAATAACGAGATACAAGACAGAAAAATTAAGTACAAACAACAAATCTATACGAATCTCTACGCAATATTTATAAAATGTGGATAAGGAGCGAATACAACCGCTCTTTTCACACTTTTTCTTGTCTAATAAGACTTTTTTAAACTATGTAAACAGAGCTTATTCGTTTAGTATGCCTAATATAAATGTATTAACGACAACGACATCCTAATAGGCTTCGAAGGAGTATCTATATATCTAGCAATAAAAGCTCTGCAGCTCACAATGAAAACTCACATACCTACTTCTCGCATATTATTTTATACTAGCAGCACCCCGCGGTTTTACCCGCGTAAAGTGTCGATCCCGTGGGAATATCGGGATAAAAAGTATCCTATGTATTAATCCAGGAAATGGTCTATCTATGTGCCAATTTTCATCCAAGTCTGTTCAACTGTTTACGCGTGATGGAATAACAAACATCTAAACATCTTCACAAACTTTCACATTTATAATATTAGTAATATTAGTTTCACCCGCGTAAGGTTCGATCCCGTGGCAATATCGGGGATAAAGTATACTATGTATTAATCCAAGAAATGGTCTATCTATGTGCCAATTTTCATCTAAATCTATTCTAAGGTTTACGCGTGATTGAGTAACAAACATCCAAACATCTTCACAAACCTTCACATTAGTAGGATTAGTAGGATAATTTCATAATTCATATTTCCTCGTAACGTATAAAAAGATATATATATATATATATATTTAAACTCTCGATTTTGCTTTATTACACTGCAAGATTAAATTAAACAAAATGCCAGCTCTCGACTTATGTCATATAAAATGCCGAGCTTCACAAAAGCTTTCAATTTGGCAAACTTTGGAAAACTGTTTTAAAAGTCCTCATATACAAAAAGCTGTACGCAAAAAACTGAAACATTAAATATCTAATACTTATTAGTATATAATACCAGATTGGTTACTAGCCAAATATAATAACAACTATGTACAGCCTATTAACTTTCGATTAGTCTACAAAACATCATCGGAAATCGTCTTTCTTTTCAGTCTGGTGGCACCGTGGCATTATAAACATACACCTTACTTTCTCAAAATATCTTTAGAAAATAGCAGAAAATAAAATTGTCCCATCTACCTATTGCCAACCGTTGTTGCCGAATGTCAAAGTTGCGAAAATGGGTCACCGGATGGCATAGATGCCATGCAATGTACAACAATCGATGCAATTTCAACTTTATATTCCTTATAATATACGTCGCCAGAATCTGCCAACGGGATTTATGGATCGGATGCGATTATTTTTGTTTCAGTATCATTCGTAATTCGTGCTCACATTCTTATCTACGAAATTGTTCAATAACAAACATTCAGCAGCGTTTAAACAGTTCTGAAACATTACATATCCATTACCGAATAACAGTAAATTCCCATTCATTACGATCACTGGAAATATTAATGATGAATGAAAGTGAAATGTTTACCTGCCGTTGTGACCTTGAGGGGTAAGAGACAATGAGGAGCGTAGTGTCCGCTATCGATTCTGGAGCCACGTGCTTGAGGAGTTGAATCACCAGCGCTGATGAGGCCAGGATTACGTGAAGGTGTCACAGTTGCACAACAAGGGTTTAACACACTAGTAGTTGGGACGTAGAGCCGGGGTGCGAGCACGAGTGGTTTGACGTGATAGGGATGTTCACAGGGGTGTCAGGGTTCGCGCGCGAGTGATGATGTCGGTGCGGCAGGTCGCGGGTTCGGGAGCGCGTGGCGCTGATCGTGCGGGGGCGCGCGGGCGTCGGGCGTCGGGCGCGGACTGGCCGAGCGTCGAGCCGAGTGTTCGGCCGACTCGGCGACGCGCGCTGCCGCTATTTGCGCCCACTGCGCCCGCTTGCCGCCCGCCCCGCCCGCACAGAGCTTTCGCTGCGCAGCGCAACAACAACATTTCTTTATTCCACCTGTAACTGTTTTCGATTGCTTGCATAAAAACATAATGACAGAGGGTTCATTTACGTAACCTGTGCTGTGTGTGACATAATATGTGCGTGCTTTACTATATCTTGCATTTTTTCTAGGGGGCAATTTACGTTGCTAAAGTATGAACGTAAGAGGAACTTCCGCGGCTCTAAATATCTGAGTATGATGAGCAAAACTGTGGACGTTGATTATTATATATAATCTTATATATATTATATAATCTTATATATAAAATACGTAACAATTAAACTAAAATTAAAATCAAATAAAATCAAATCAAAATAAAAATCAAATAAATCAAATCAAATCAATTAAAATCAAATCAAAAATCAAATCAATTAAAATCAAATATAATCTAATTATAATCTTAAATATTATATAATCTTATATACAGGGTGATTGGAAGATGGGTGCAAAGCTTCAAGGCGAAGATATTACAGACAATTTAGAACCATTTAAGCCATGGTTGTCTTAGACGAAGTCTTATCATCTTTTTTTAATCATTTTTTTAAGATTTTTTTCGAAAATTCCCAAAATTTTAACTAAACTGCTTATTTATGGCCAAATTGAATGATAAACGAATTCATTTTTATTTAATTTAATTAAAGTAATGTGTAAGCAATCTAGCAAAACATGTCTTAGGCCTCTGTATCGTTAGACATTTTTTTTACAGACATTTAAAGTTCATAAAAAAAATTAAAATTCTTAAATACTTTTTGTAAACATTATTTAAAAAAAAGCGGAGGGTGCTTTTTTTGTTCATACCTTTTTGAAAACATGCTTGATAATCTCTCTTTCTTTTGAGGTAACATTTACGCGGATATCTTACAAATTATTAAAATTAGGACCTACAAACCAATTTGAGGGAGAAATTACAAAAACACGACGCAACGAAACATTTGAATTTAATTTATTTATTTTTCATGTTCAAAATGTTGTCCGTGATTCCTAATACACGCACGGCTCCGTCTTCTCACTTCTGTTGTTGTTATTTTCAACATCATCTCCAACTTCATCGTTTCAAACGCTGAATTAATTCTCTCTATCAATTCTTCTCTCGTGTTTTTCAACATTCGTATACACCAGTTCCTTGGCCCGGCCCCACACGAAAAAGTCCAGCGGGGTCAGATCTGGTGAGCGAGCGGGCCAAGGGATGGGTCCATCTCTGCCAATCCAGCTGTCAGGAAAGCAATTATTTAAGTGTTCCCTTACATGTAAAACCCAATGCGCTGGACAGCCGTCTTGCTGAAAGATGACTGTACGGTCTCTTTCGAATATCGGGACACCGGTTTCCTCTATCAGCACTGGTAAATCGACTTGTAGAAATTGCAAATAATTTTCACCATTTAAAGTATCCGGTAAAAAGTGGGGCCCAATCAACGTCCTGCCAATTACTCCAGCCCAAACAATGACGAGAGAATTTCCTCTGAAACGACACCTGCTTCTTAAAATGTGGATTGTTGTCTTTGGCGGCCCATTCATGGAGGTTATGGAAGTTTGTAATGCCCTCCCTAGAATATTTGCTTTCATCCGTCCACAAGATTGATTTCAGGAACCACGCATCTTCGATGTCTCTGTTGAGCAGGAAACGGCAGAACTGTATTCTTCTTTGGGGATCTTGCTCTTCCAGACCTTGCACACCCCTGCCATGGAACGGATACTTGTCGTTTTGGTGCATTGTATGCCACACTTTCCATTGTGAATGTTTAGATTTCGAGCTACTGCTCTGGTACTGGTAGTAGGATCCGCTTGAAATGCTGCCAAAATGTCTTCTTCGACGTCAGGTTCGTGTCTGCCCTGGTTGACTCCAGGTTCTACGTGGTGAAACCCATCTTGGGCAAGTCGACGAAGTGTTGTAAAACACTCGCACATTCGGTACTCTGCGATTCGGATAGCGCTCTTGATACATCCGTCGCGCCAAGGATCCATTGCCGTCTGCTCTGCCATACATAAATACGATATCCGCATATTCCTGATTGGAAAAAGTAGCCATAGCCACTTAACAATTAAGAAAAACGGCGTAGGAGCGCACTAAATGTCAACTCAACACAATTAACTTAAAAATCAACACGTGCAGGAGCTTGAGGCTACGACTGGACACAGTGAAACAAAAATGTCCAAAACGAACGCAAACAACACGTGCAGGAACGCAAAGGCCTACAACTGAACACGATAAATTGTGAATCAAAACTTCACAAGGGCAGCTGTAGTTTGACTAATAGTAATAACTAATAAGTAAAAGATGTAGGCTTCAAAGAAAAAACTAAATGGGCCCATAACCTATTAAAAAACACGTAGTTATAAATCAAATGACAGCAATTTATTTTTATAAATTCATGTTAGCATTGATCATAACTGCCAGTTAGTACATAAGCAATGGCAGTAGTATTTACTAAAGTATTATTTTGACATTAATTCTAACACAAACACGACTTTGTTACCTAAGTAACTAAGACCATTTTGCTGTAAAAACCAACGTACTATCGCTATTTTCTATTCACTGAACGTTCTACCTGGAAATGCCGTCGCATCGCGCGCTGCGGCCATTGTTTAGATAATCCCCTCAATTTGTATGTGCAAAAAAATCATACAATTTATCATTTCCAACACATAAAGTAATTTATTAAGCAAACATTTTGTTTATAATATTGTGCCTAAAAGTAGTTTGTAGGTCCTAATTTCAATAATTTGTAAGATATCCGCGTAAATGTTACCTCAAAAGAAAGAGCGATTATCAAGCATGTTTTCAAAAAGGTATGAACAAAAAAAGCACCCTCCGCTTTTTTTTAAATAAGGTTTACAAAAAGTATTTATGAATTTTAAATTTTTTTATGAACTTTAAATGTCTGTAAAAAAAATGTCTAACGATACAGAGGCCTAAGACATGTTTTGCTAGATTGCTTACACATTACTTTAATTAAATTAAATAAAAATGAATTCGTTTATCATTCAATTTGGCCATAAATAAGCAGTTTAGTTAAAATTTTGGGAATTTTCGAAAAAAATCTTAAAAAAATGATTAAAAAAAGATGATAAGACTTCGTCTAAGACAACCATGGCTTAAATGGTTCTAAATTGTCTGTAATATCTTCGCCTTGAAGCTTTGCACCCATCTTCCAATCACCCTGTATATTAAATAAGATTATTTTTCAACAACGCCGTGCTATAGGAACGGTCAGCATCAAAATTCGATTAAAAGTATTAAAACTTCGGGGGGCCTAAAAAGGCCACTTTGGAGAATCATAAAAGGAAAACACTATGCATCGTAATATATCGAAGACAGTCCGTGTTTTTCTTTTTTTCGCTGCACTACGAAGGTATAATCAAAGAGATTGGGATTGAATTTGGATCGGATTGATTGGTATTTTAGCACAGACAAAAAAAATAACTGAAAAATGCTTCACCAATGGGATTTGATACGATTAACTTAACGGTTAACTGTCCATTATGTTATCCTTTTATGATTCTGCCAAAGTGGCCTTTTTAGGTCCCCTGATATCTTAATATTTTTTAATAATTAAAATTAAAAAAAAACCTTTATCTTTGACATGAAATATGTAGGTACTGAAACACTGATCAATTATAATTGTTCATCAATGAAAATCAGATCAAATATAAAAGGTAAAGGTAGGTACCTAATCGTGACACTGTTTTTCAGCTAAAAGAGCAGAAAGTCACAAACTCATAGAAAATAATATGAAAATATAATCGCTATTGAATTTGTACACTTTTTGTGTTCCCATTTTTAGGCGACTTCAAAAAAGGGAGGAGGTTCTCAATTCGGTTGTTTTTTTTATGTTTGTTACCTCAGAACTACGTTATTTATAAGCCGATTTGCAAAATTATTTCTTATTTGAAAGGATAAACTTTCAGCCTATAGAAATTTTATCAAAATCGTTTCAGTAGTTTGGTTTTTAAACCAAAATTACTTGTAAAAATTAATGTAAATGAAATTGTTTATTGGTTTTGTATGTACAGACGCCAGCACATCAAGCTACCCGAAACTGTCAAATTTTCCCAATGAACTTTAAACCTTATGCTTTAGCGATAAAGTTGAAAATCTATTAAAGAAATTTGGCAAATTGTAGTAGCTTGATGTGCTGGCGTCTGTACGTTATGCGATATAAATCGGCAATTGTAAATCAATTTCAAAATTTCTTTTTTTAATACACAATACTCAATATATTTATTGCTTCCACATTTGAACTTAGGTGGTAGGTTTAGCAGAATATGATCGTTGTGGACCCTGTCGGGCACAGCAAAAGTAGAAGAGAGTAAGAGGGCTTTTATTTGACTAGGTACTTAAGTTGTTTTAATATATATTATAATTCATACTAATATAGATGATAATGGAACCGCTGAACCGATTTAGAAGGAATTTAGTATAGAGATAGTTTTCATCCCGATGTTCCCACGGGATCGAAACTTGTGAAACCGCGGAGCGCAGCTAGTGTTTTTAAAAAATAACTAGCAGCGCCACGCGGTTTTACCGACTTATGTGTCAATCCCGTGGGAATATCGGGGTAAAAACTATCTCTATACCAAATTCCATCTAAATCGGTTCAGCGGTTAAGCGTGAAAAGGTATAAACAGACAGACACACATACTTTCGCATTTATAATATTAGTAGATCATCATCTGCCTAGCCTTTTCCCAACTATGTTGGGGTCGGCTTCCAGTCTAACCTGTTGCAGCTGAATACCAGTATTTTACATGGAGCGACTGCCTATCTGACCTCCACAACCCAGTTACTGGGTAATACGATACCCCTTGGTAAGACTGGTTGTCAGGCTTTGGGGCTTCTGACTACCCGTAACGACTGTCAAAGATCCACGAATGACAGCCGGGACCAACGGCTTAACGTGCTTTCCGAGGCACGGACGGGTCAAGATGGTCACCAACCACGGCAAGCGTAGCTTAACCTGATCGATCGACCTGTGCGGCTGTTATTATTTAGCCACGGGCCCCTTATAATATTAGTAGATATGGATGTAATTTAAAATTTGATAGAATGAAATGAAGAATAAATAAATTTAATGGATAGGGTTTTTCCTCAGGGGTGGTCCCGTATAAATTTTAGTACCTAACTTTGCTTGGGTAGTTTTTGATTTAGCTTCAATAGTACTTACGTACCTATTTTTGCCACTTAGTTTATATTGATGATGATTTTATAACTTCCTGTCACTAATATTTACATAGCAATTAGTGTTATACAAATTTTTGTGGCGTAAGTACAACTTAAAAGTGAAAAATAAAAACTTATAAAAAAACCACCTACTTCCAAAAATACACTACAAAGTGAAAAATAACTTTAATTTCGGTGGCAAACAACGAAAATGCGAACCCAACGACACCGAATTCCAAAATGAAAGTTATTTTACACTTGTTTGTCTTTTTTGGAAGTCGGTAGTTTTTTTTTAATGTTTTTTATTCAAATATGCTCTTTATTTATTATGTATTGCCAACTGTTACAGAAAACTGTAACAGAATAACCTCTTACAAAGAGTTTCTAATCATACTTTATTGATCTATAAAGTAAGTAAGTCCAAGAATAGACCATCAAGTTATCGACCTTAACATAAATTGCACCTTTGACTACATCGCCGGCCCTTCATGGCGGCCCTTTATTGCGTTTAAGTTAGTTATTTATTAAAGCAGTTGTGGCCCAGTGAGCGCCAGCCACCACTGCCAGCCACCACTGTGGCGAGCAGTGGTGAGTTTGTTTTTACTAGGAATTGACACTATTGACAGCTCACTCCACGCTCACTTCACCTAAGTTTTCACGGTGAGATTTTTACAGAATAGCACCGCTGGTTTGGCTTGTTTTGTTTGTATATAATTTAAATACAAGCAGATCAACAGGACATGTGTCTTGATGTTCAGGATAAAATTATTCTGAAAAATTTAATTTTATTTTGCAATCTTCTTCTTCTTTTTGTGTCGATTGAATACTCGGTACTCGTGCATGAAAGGGGGGCCTCCCTTAGGCGTTAAAAATATCGTAAGTAGATTCTACGACACTTAACGCCCTGTGCACCCTGGACAGCTAGCAATCGCTAGCTGTCCAGGGTGAAAGGATGAGTCTTAGTCCATAGTCATGATGAACATTTCATCACGGAATAGACTATTTTTTTTAGGGTTCCGTAGTTCCTACAAGGAACCCTTATAGTTTCATGTCCGTCCGTCTGTCTGTCCGAGGTTTTGCTAAGAGACCGTTAGTACTAGAAAATTGTAATTTTGTAGGAGTGCGTATATCAATTACCTACGCCGACAAAGTTAAAAATAAAATTTTGGAAAATTTTTTTTTTAGGGTAGCTCCCCTACATGTGAAGTGGGATGAATATTTTTTTTCGTCGTCTACCACATAATAATAAACTTTAAAGTGCAAATTTTTGTTCCAGTAGGGCGTGTGTCCCCCCCCCCCCCCCGCCCTCTAAAACCAGAACTGCTGGCTTGAAAAATCTGGAAAAATTCACGATGATAGTGCATTTCATGAACTTTAAAGGAAAATTATAGCGGTTAAGATAACTTTATTAGTTTAGTAGTCGTTGAACTTGGGAGTTGGATAATTTTGTACCAAATACAAAATCCTTAGCATTAATCCTTTAAAGTGATTAAAATGAAGTGGTTGCTTGTTTATAAAGGGTTAAAGACTAGCATTGAAAAACAAAATATGTTTTTTTTTTATATTCAGAATAAAGAACAACAGTACCTCTACCATGAGTTGCTATCGAAAACTTACTCGCTAGCGTCAAACTCGCTAGCGTATTAACGTGGATCGAATAGATTTCGATAATGCTTGCACCATGAGTTTTACGGAGTTTTACGCAGGCGCTAAGGTAAACTCGATAGATCGTGTCGTATGTAACGTCACTTCCTTAAGTTTTGTTTCTTTCTTTCTCAGTAATAAGGAGAGAGAACGGCATATATTATGCTCAAAATGTAGTGCTATCGCCTATGCTTAAAATGTTATGATAGGCAATAATTCGACTAAATAGAATGGTTGGCGGTTAGTGAACTTCTTAAGGCATTTAGTGGTTGTTGAATTTTTATTCCTTATATGTCACCGTTGTGTCATCGAGTGTCGTTTTTAATTTGTAATTTTGTATTTGTTGACATTGTGTTCACGGCGTTTTTTAATAAAATTCAGTTAAATAAGTTTACAAAATGACAATAATACAATGAGGACCAGTATGGCACAATTTTTAGAAACTGCCTGTCGCTTCTCCGCTCAGAATCATCCGCCGGTTCATTTATCGCATGGAGCAAAAAGTTGTGTGATCCAATCTTCCAAAGAAAGATACCTAATTGTTCCGGGTCTGGATGTTTGTGCATGTGATATTTGTGTTTGTGAATGCACCCACGATACAGGGGAAAACCTAGTGTCCAATGTTTAAAGAAAAAAATGTGTAGTTAGTAGGTAATAAGTATGTGTTTTTATGTCAATTTTTGTGTTCCTTATTTTGTTAAATATACTGTATGTTTCCCATATAATAATAAAATAAATGAAAAGGTTGTTGTAAAATGTCTTTTATTTAAATTTAAGTTAATATTCATCACAGAAAGCCTCCTAGAAAACTGCGAAATGTCCCTGGTAAGCTAGAATTTCATTTTCTTGTAATTTTGACTTGAAATTCACGTTCTTTACGTCGTTGGTCTTCAAATTCAGCGGCCGCCAACATATTCCATGCTAAATAAGCTCTTCCAGACATTATTTTGACTCAAAAAACTCAAAAACGTATATAATTTCAATGTAAACATTATGTTTCACGCGTCAAAATGCTAGTGAGTGACGTAACTACTATCGTAAGCGTATTTTTCGATAGCGTCTGTCAAATTATTAACTCAAGGTGCCGTTTTGTATGGCGACAACTGAAAAACGTTAGTGACGATAGTCACTAACGTTTTTCAGTTGTTGCTTCCAACTTTTATTTAATTTAAAATGGGCTTGTTTGTAGCTTTTCAGTTTCGCAGTCGGGTTTTTTTATTTTTTAAATTACTTTTTTTTATTTCCAGCTTTTTAGTTCACAAAAGTGAAAGATTTCGCAAACGATTTAGTTTCTGGTACTTGTTTTTTACGTTTTGTCACTTCGAATTACTTTTAACCATATAAGTTAAATATATTTTTGTAATCACCTTTTAAAACCCTTTATTTTGATACCCCACTCGATAGGTTTCGAGAAAATAATTTTTTTTTTTTTGTAGGCTTATTGCGCCAAAAATCGGCCATTTTAATTTTTTTTTTCAGTTTGATACACCCAGTGTCACTCTCACAATTAAGACGAATCTAACGGCACCTCTCAAGCTGAAATCGATCAAGCCGTTTAGGCTACAGAGCGTGCCAAAGAAATATACATACATACATACATACATACATACATACATACATACATACACTCGAAAAACATAACCCTCCTTCTGACGCAGTCGGGTAAAAACAACAAAATCGCGTCGAAGTATCACACAACCGTCACAAAACTACAGGAGTTACGACTGGAAACTCTCCGTCACCCACCATACTCACCAGTCCTTGGTCCAACTTATGCCCATTTTTATTCGGAATTTGAATAAATTTCTAATCCAACAAGGCGGTGAAAAACGCCTCTAAACATTGACTTATACAGGGTGAATTTTCCAAGTAGGCGTGGATGGCCAAATCCGAGACTATGAGGAATAGCGAAAAGTACTCAAAGGAGTCGCGGGCTCGATTTTGATGAAAACTAAAACTGCATCATTGGATTTGTGAAACATCAATATTTCTAGCCAGAAATCGAACCCGTTGATTTTGAAAAAAATAACACACACTGTGTATTATTTCACCATTCGATAGTGCCGCTGAAAAGGATCGGATTCTGGGAAGTAATGACATACGGGAAACTAAAGAAAAGAGCTCATTTTTAATAAAATACTTTTTTATTTTTCTTATGTTACCTACCTATTAAACCTTAACTGATTAATTGTTCAAAATGATGACCATTGTTTTCAATACATACCTGGATTCGACGTCTCAAGGTTTGTAGGTACCTACTGCATTCAAAATTTGATTTTATAACATAATGTTGTGAAGGTGACTGCGCTGCGGGTGTATTGAGCATCATTTCGAACAAGGTACAGGTAATGTCGGTATGAATTCTTTAAAATAAGAAGCAAATCCAACATTTTCCTTAAGTTTGCCGAATGTCATTACTTCCCAGGATTTGATCCTTATCAGGGACACTATCTAGTGGTGTAATAATACACTGTGTTTTTTTTATCAAAATCAACGGGTTAGATTCCTGGCTAGAAATATCGCACTGTGAGATACATTGTGTTTTCATGCGATGGCCAAGTCAATCTATGTATTTTAAACTTATAAGATTTTTAATATTGATATAGTCACTACAAGATGTCGTTAGGTTAGCTAATTACGTAATAACTTAAGACAGAAGGTCCCTTAAGTAGGGACTGAATAAATTAACCGACTTGGTATTACATGGATCTCACAACTTTTTATGGTAGAAGAACTGAGTTGCGAGACTTGGTTTTTTTACAAGTTTTGTTTTTGATGGCATCTCACTTCTTTTTGTAGATTGTCCTACTTTTTTTCCTTTCCGGTACCCTTTTAACTTTTTTTTTAACCTAATCCGTTGACCATTTTACAAGTTACCTTTGAACATCAAGGTACATTCAATTATACACTATAGCTTCCGCTCGCGGCTTCGCCCGCGAGGTATGTCGATAAAAACTATCCCTAGTCCTTTCCCGGGATGCAATCTATCTCTCTGCCAAATTTTATCGAAATTCGTTCAATGGTTTAGGCGTGAAAAGGTGACAGACAAAGTTACTTTCGAATTTATAATATTAGTATGGATAATTGTTATTTTCCTCGCTAGAGAGCTCCGATAAACGCGTGCGATCGCTGCTAATCATAAAGTGCTGTAGACATTTTCACTCCAAGGCGGAGTCGTCTATGAATCTCCACCTGAACAGGTTTTCCTTGCTTCGGCCAACCTGGGTGCGGAGTCTATTTAAAGACTTCCAGGTTACCCAAAGGAAACTCATGTCCAGGTGGGAGGTCAGCAAGTGGGACGAACGGTTTGGGTAAGGAAGCACTGTCTCGCCACAACTTCAGTCTCTCTTGTGATGGTTCGCCAGTGAGTGGAACGACACACTTTAAAAAACTGTCTCGACTTTTCAGCCTTTGTGGCACAAGGATGTTGTCGTGCAAAGGGTTTTGTGTGTCGGAGACCATTTTGGCTCTTTCGCTGGAGCTTGCCACCGCTCTGCGAGGCACTGGTGGCCCGGTACAAATGCTGTATCCACTAGCAGGAATACCTGCTAGTAGATACAGTATTTGTACCGGGGTTGGTTTTAGCCAGCCAGTGATGATCATTTTATCATCATCATTTGATCATCATTCACGTTTCATTCAAAGCTGTATCCACCAGCTTTGCATGAGCAGAACGGCTCCACATGGGGCACGCGAATTCTCCCGCAGAAAAAGATAGCGCCAGTCCAGTAGTCCGCTTGATATTCTTGCAGTTTTTGCTATAATTATGTTAAAGACATGTCCAGGGTAACATTAAGATATTTAGGGGAGTTGCTGTGCTCGATGGACACCCCACCCCAAACGATGAGAGGTCGTGACTACTTAACCGGACTATCCTGTGGTTGCCTTAAGTAAACTCACCAGCGCTACCGCTATGTCCCTACATTTGAAATCTGTAATATCTTCGAAAATATTAATTTAAATTACTTGCTGTAAGGGCCAAATTGATCTATATTAAATGCACAATGTATTTAAGGTACTTAATTGGATAAGGATTAATGCTGTATTGCTTAAAATCGCTTCGTAAATAAGCCATTATTTCTCGTAAAATGTAAAGGATAAAAAATGGTTATTGTGGGTTATCCCTAAGAGATAGACATATACCATCGCGGACTTTTTTGTAGACCTTTTTAAGGTGTACAATACTGTAGTACATTATTTTGACCTATCTCGTAGGGTTCAGCTAGCTTTTGCAATATAAGCGCAAAAAATGTGTTTATTTACGACATCACATTAGAAACCTCTAAAATTATCAGTGTTTCTCTACCATATTATGCATGTATTATACATATAAAATCGCATCAAAATCCGTTGCGCAGTTTTAAAGATCTAAGCATACATGCGGACAGACAGACAGCGGGAAGCTACTTTGTTTTATACTATGCAGTGATAAACAGATACACTGATTCATTAACTGCAAATATAACTTTGTAATACTATATATTTATATAGGATTACAAAGTTATGCAGTTGGTGTATCTAGAGAAGTGGAACGAAATTGTAAAATATTTTAGTTTTTCCTTGGTTTATACACTAAACACTAATTGTATTCTAAATTTGAAGCTTCTATATCTGCTAAAAGTGCCTTAGAGTTTTGATGATCGGTCAGTCAGTCAGTCAGTGAGTGAGAAAATTAAGAAACTTTGACTAGTTATAATTCTTAAACTACTGGTTCAAATTGAATGAAATTTGAAATATATCGTGTTTATATAATGCCTGCTTGATTACTGAATTATTACTGAAAAATTCAGGTCTCCAGTTTTATCCACAACGCAGTTATAGGGTGTCGAAAATGGCCTGAACTGCTTTGAGAAAAGGATGGTACGGCTGTGCCCCTTTTTGCTCGACTTGGTGGATAAGACAAAGATTAAAACAGATGACGATCCAAGAGGGGATCGAGGTGGGGGGGTGGATGGGGGGTTCAGGGGATCAGAACGGAATAACTCCTCTAAAGAGTTCATCGATTCCCGTCGCCAGGATTTTTGTAGCAGAGCCATCAAGGAACTTCCACTAAAATGGCAAAAGTACATATTCACTAATGATCAAATACCTCGGTTAGGGAAACACACAATTTTCTTTTTTTTTTTTAATCTTTTTTTCTATGTAAAACGGCAATTCCATAGCTAAAGACCTTATATAATAGTAGGCACCATAAATGCCTAGTAATAATTATACTATTAGATAGGCTTACCTCCTAAAATAACCCCTCCGTGCCTCGGAAAGCACGTTAAGCCGTTGGTCCCGGCTGTCATTCGTGGATCTTTGACAGTCGTTACGGGTAGTCAGAAGCCCGAAAATCTGACAACCAGTCTTACCAAGGGGTATCGTATTACCCAGTAACTGGGTTGTGGAGGTCAGTTAGGCAGTCGCTCCATGTAAAGTACTGGTATTCAGCTGCATCCGGTTAGACTGGAAGCCGACCCCAACATAGTTGGGAAAAGGCTAGGCAGATGATGATGACCTCCTAAAATAATGTGCAGATATCGCCATGCGCTACGGACCGCCAGCTACGCGGTCGCGAAGCTCGCACAATATAGGTACCTACTACGGCTACGCCGTAGCCGTAGCAAAGTCTCCGCGCAATGCGCGAGCGCGAGTCACATTACTACGTTCTACTATAATATTGTATTCATTTCTATCACATAGACGACCTAAATATCGATGAACGCAACGCCTAAAACGTAATGCCTACGCTGGACCCGCTGGACCCACACCCTAATCGAATAAGTACCCACAGAGCATGTAACCTTTTATAGCTACCCGTACACCTTAAACTGTAAAATAAAGAATTCGGACGTGTTCCCACACGAACGCTGAGCAAATCATTGGGTTGATTTCCACATAGCACGGTTTATTAATGATTAACGTTGAATGTATTCACGGCCTTTCGCTGGAAAGTACAGATTTTCCAAGAAAGTATTAGCTTCGTCAAACATAGTCTATCTTCGGAAATATAAACACCTGATGGCGAGATATAGAAGTACTAACAAGCTAACCTATTTTGTATAACCAACTAACTAGCTGTCCCGGCAAACGTTGTTTTGCCATATAAATTTTTTCTAGCTGCCCGGCGCTACTTCGTTCGCGTGGTGTCCTACCCCTTACCCTAACTACCCTACCCCTACCCTACTCCTACCCTACTCCTTCCCTACTCTTACCCTACTCCTACGGTCCTACCCTACTCCTAACCTACTCCTACACTACTCCTACCCTACTCCTATAAGTAAAAAAATAGGATTATTTTATTATATTATATTATTATTATTATTAAAAAGTATTCTATGTCCGTCTCCTGGTTCTAAGCTACCTCTCCACCAGTTTTCAGCCAAATCGGTTCAGCCGTTCTTGAGTTATAAGTAGTGTCATTGTACTTATCATTATGAACAACTTTTACTATGGGACCAAATCTGAAATCGCGAAAAAAATATCTGCTGTTCCCTACATTTCGACGAGTTATACGAACATAAATGTAGGGAACAGCTGATTTTTTTTTTCGCGATTTCAGATTTGGTCCCATAGTAAAAGTTGTTCATAATGATAAGTACAATGACCTCTTACGAGTTGTTAATGTTTTACCAATAACCCTAAGCTGTAGATTTAATTTACCATCATCATCATCATCATTTCAGCCAAAAGACGTCCACTGCTGGACATAGGCCTCCCCCAAAAGGGGGGATTTGCCATAATCGCCACGCTTGGCAGGCGGGTTGGCGATCGCAGTATGGTAAGGTGGTGGAATGCATAGAGAACGCTGCTGCCCATTCTCTGGTATGCCCCTTAGTCGCCTTGTACGACACCCCCGGGAAGTATGGGGTGGTGCTATTCTTCAAGTCCGGCACCACAAAGACATTAATTTTAACACAGATTTAATTTACCATGGTTAGAAAATTATAGATTAAAACTTCCAATTTCAAAACTTTTGAGTGAGTGACAGATGGCGAGAAGTGACCGGAGTAGGTAACTCGAAGTGACCCAACGGAGAAAAAACTTCATGCAAACGCGCAATGATGGGTGCACTACTATTAAGCGCGGCAGTACAAAACGTAGTAGTTGAATAGATTCTCACATACCTATTAGCGTATTTTGTGTGGGTGGACCACACCATTAGTCCTAAAGTCAAATCAAACTATGTCAAGCTACTAAAATAGTAGAAGTCTACTAAAATTGGTCACACAGTGCTACCGAATGAAGGTTATTTCTACATTTTTCCTCAGTTAAGGGGAATGCTCCAACCAGCCCGCGAAATTCAAAATTTCTTGCGTTTTTTGCAATTTGCAGGCCAGTGCCAGGTTGTATGTTGATTAAAATATTATTCGCGGCTGTAAGACGTATGTAGTTACAGAATTATAATAATCAAAATCACCAAGACAACCCTCCAACTTCATAAAGGTGTAAGAACAAAAAAAAAACAGAAAAAGTAATTCTAACAGCTTTATGAACTTAGAGCGTTTTATTGATGATTTTCATGATTATAATTCTGTACCTATATATGTCTTACAACCGCGAATAATATTTTAATCAATGACGTAAGAGAATTTGAATTTCGCGGGCTGGTTGGAGCATTCACCTTAAGGTGAATGCTCCAACCAGCCCGCGAAATTCAAATTTTCTTACGTTTTTTGCAATTTGCAGGCCAGTGCTAGGTTGTATGTTGATTAAAATATTATTCGCGGCTGTAAGACATAATTAGTTACAGAATTATAATCATCAAAATCATCAATAAAACGCTCTAAGTTCATAAAGCTGAAGGAATTACTTTTTCTGTTTTTTTTTTTTGTTCTTACACCTTTATGAAGTTGGAGGATTGTATTGGTGATTTTGATGATTATAATTCTGTAACTACATACGTCTTACAGCCGCGAATAATATTTTAATCAACATACAACCTAGCACTGGCCTGCAAATTCCAAATAACGCAAGTAATTTTGAATTTCGCGGGCTGGTTGGAGCATTCCTCTTAAAATGCAGTCATGTCACAGAGGAAAAATTGCTTGAAAGGATATAATATGGGACTGGGACCTATTTTAGGTTTCTTCCACAGAGTACACTATAATATTGGTTTCTTCGTTACTTATTCTAATCTTGTAGCGTAGCACCCGTAGACAGAGAAACTAATAGACGAAGAGAGTCCCTTCGTCTATTAGTTTCTCTGTCTACGGGTGATGAAATATCTTCTGAAAAAAGTAAAATTATAATAAATTCTTACCGCATTTAGTACTTACTGCGTCAGAATGCAGAACTGTTTTCTTTTTTTTTAGTAAATTTTCTGGGAAATGATTGCTACATATTTTGCAATATTTTGTGGGAGTCCAATCTTTTCTTCCAGTTGCTTGGATCCATTAATCCATTTTATACGAAGGTCTGGATCGTCTGGAAAACTAACGATAAACTTAGCTATATTATTAATACTCACAGGTAGTTCAGTTATTCTGTAACGACATATGTGTCATTCTTATTCGATCACAAATAGGAGAAAGAATAAATTAAAATAATATAATATATTTATAGATTAAGAAGCTTCCCCTTAAAGATACTATGCTATTATTGGATTTCATATTTTTTTGTTTACATTAAATTGTCGAGTCAATACTTTTTATCGAGACTCGGGGCATTTTTTAGCAGACGCTGGCAACACTTACAATGCGTTTCAAATAAGAATAGGATCGACTTAGCGCCATGTTGTGACGTCATAGCTGTCAAATCGAACAAATTGGGTAGGGTGAGCAAAACAAGATATTTTTTTAATAACATTATATATTTACGAAAACGTTTTTTTTTTTTCAATTTCGCTCATGTCTGTATCACTGTTTGAGTGGTCATCGTCAACAAATAACAACAATAACAAATTTAACAGGAAACAACCACGTAACATACAGAATTAACGAAAGAAACAGTAACACTCCACAAGCACTCAGTCTCACGAAGAAGAACACCAACAACCACAGAGCATGGAACACCCAACAACGACAACATGGTGACTGGCATCTTCTTTACTTTCTGGTGAATTGTTGTCAACAATGAAAATAAGAAAGAAAGAAGCATAATTAAAAAAAAAAAACTAATTATGACTCATTTTTTGATGTTTTTATCACTTTGATTTATCTAAGATTCGGTTAAACAAAAAAAAAGTTATTGATACGGAAATAAGTTTTCTTTGCAAACCGTACTTTTCCATCAACATTTGACAGATAGAGGTCATTGACGTTCCTATTCTTATTTGAATCGCATTGTACATGATATTAATTATAGGTTATGAATGATAAAAACTCGACAAAATCCTATTAAGTTTAGAGTTTTAATGAAACATATCGTTCCGTCATGCTATGGAATAAATAATGATTACTAAGAAACTACATTTAGGGACAAAACAGTCGTACTTACGCGTGAAAAGATACACCGGCAATTTTCTTCTCACTATCGCTTTTACATGAAATAAAACAAGACAACGCACCATTGTAGAATCGTCGATGTGATATACGGATAATTTCTTTGTCTTCTCACTGGATTATAATCGTCATATAACATAAAAATAAGCAAAACTTGAACATCAAACACAATGAGGGCATGAAGTGTCAAAGTTAGTTTCGCAATTTGAGTTGCTGACCTTGAATAAACCGGTTAAACGGTAAGGGACAAAAAATTGGATAATTGTATCTCTGTCTAAAACATTCGTAGTGTAATTTTCGCTCTCTTTCTTGTGTAAGCGAGAAAGGAATTGTCACTGCGTCTCTTAGACAAAGAAAAGCATAGACGGCGGGTAGCTCCATTTCATTTCCACAAGAAAGGGATGAAGTATTGAGTTATTATAAATAGCAGAAAAGGATAAAGCTATACTATTTCCGTCTCTCAGTGCGTGCCAGTTTTTTCAAGGCAGCTACTCATGTAGCCTATGTTAGTCATGTTAGTTTTTTGTCTCATGTGCGGCCACGCTACCCGATGCTCTATAGCTTTCTTACTCTAAGCTGCGTCTATTAGTTTCTCTGTCTACGGTAGCACCACAAAATACAGATAGTAAAATACTTACTCCAAATAACTGTTCCGAGTACGTATAAAGTATTTACTCAATTTCAGATTGCCTCGCGTACGGTGAGATGTAATAGTATAGTATGGCTGTATGGTCCTTTGTTCCGTACATGGGCACGGAGCTGGGTGCAAGACGGTGCACTTATACCTCCCTAACTTCAAAATAAAATATAGGTATAAAAAAATTCAAAACTAAAAAATATCCAAATACGCCTAAGGCGATTATCACACTGCCACGCATCACGCTGCATGTTGCGTGACTGCGTGTTTTAACGTTACTTGTAAGTATCTCCGTTTGTATAGAAAACACGCACAGTCCAACACACTGAAAACGCAACCACGCGCGTTCATGCGGATCACGCGCATACACGCGGAGAAACATGCACCCCCGCGCGTAGGTGCGGGGCGAGACGCAAGGTATGGCACACCGAATCCCGCAGTGCCGTGCGTGATTTTGAATGAGCGTGACGTGTGTGACAGAGAACGGCGAATAAATGAGAGCCGCCGTGCGTGAATCTACAAAACGCACCTACGCGCGTGAGTGCGCAAAAAACCCGCACGATGATGCAGATCTGCACTCCCGCAGGAACGCGCGTAGGTGCGTCGACACGCAATATGCAGCATGATGCGGGGCAGTGTGAAAACCGCCTAATACAATAAAATAGAATACTTTTATGTTCAGACAAAGAACAAAAAATAAAACCAACAAAATAACAACAACAATAATAGAAAACTTAACCTATTCGAGGAGAGATCCTAAAATTTCGCAATCTCAGTAGGTACCGAAACCCTATTTCCGAAAATCTAATCGTCCCTAGGCAGAGTGATAACTTTATCAAGCTTGCTTCGCTCGCTCTGGTAGCCTGCTCTATCTTAATCTTTAAGCTTATTTTTATTAATGAACACAGTTATTCCTTTTTCTGTATGAATGGACAAATAAAACCTATCACATTAGAGATGCAAAAATTATCGAGCTCGCTTCGTTCGCTCTTACATCGCACATTCTCTTAATTGTTAAGCTTTTATGCAAAGTCGACAAAGTTACTCATTGTACGAATGGACAAACGGTAACGAGGTGAAGTGCAAAAATTATCGAGCTCGCTTCGTAGTGCTGAAGATGCACCCCTTGAAAATAAACTTGCCGGCACCCATGCTGCCGCAATCGTTAGGCGGTGGGGAGGATCATACGTAAAAGGTACCTTTTACGTATGATCCTCCCCACCGCCTAACGATTGCGACTTGCGAGGCATAAAGTCTCTCTCATGCATACAAATTATTATTTAGGGATAAATTAAAGATAAATTAAATTTCTGAAAATAAATATAAATTATAATTTTTGTACTACACGCAACTAATATTTTGTGAACTAAACATCTCAGCAACTGAGCAGGTGGCCAGGATCAGCCGTCAAGAAGTATTCTTTCATTTAAAATTTAATTTTACTTGCTTATTGTAATTAAGCTTATTTTGAATGATAGACAGGAATAAGCAGAGACCCGATAGCCTTACCCAAACGTACAGACGCCAGCACATCAAGCTACTACAATCTGTTAAATTCCTTTACTCAATTTTCAACTCTATCGCTAAAATATTAGGTTCAAGGTTGATTGGAAAAATTTGACAGTTTCGGGTAGCTTGACGTGGTGGCGTCTGTACTTCACCAAATACTTCAATACTAACTCAATAGATCGCATCCCGTATCGGACAAATATTAAATCAAGATAGTTTTTATGTAATACATACTTCGTACTTTACTCGTCGTAATAATTTGCGGCCTATCCAGAAAATTACCTAGTGCGCATACCTGTTCAAGTAAATACGTCTGACTCATGTCTACTTCAAACTGTGAAAACTGTCAATGCCAGAGTCCAGTCCAGTGTTACCAACTTATTGGATTTTCCAATAAAACTGGTGGTTTCGACCCCCACTATCAATGGTGATGGTTTTTCTAGTGGTTCCGTAGAATTCAGTTTCAATTTTTGAAAATACTATCACTCAACCACTAAGCCACTATAACGTTACGAAATATATTATTTTTACTTGATTTAATTTTCAGGAGTAAGTATTTACTTTTACTGTGTAGGTAAATTCCAATAAAAGTTATAAAACAAGTCGGTACAAAATCCATAAATGTGAAACCGACGATGGTGCAGACAAAAATTCGCCTGAAAATGACGAATTTTAGAATATCACTTTTTTTATAGTTGTTGTTCTTATTGAATAATTTTTATATTCCTCATCTTGACTTGTTGATTTAGGTACTAATAATATTGTATGTAGATTTACACATTTTTAATATTTTATTACGTAATAATAAAGAACATTTTTTACTAATATAACTACTTTAATTACTGTTTCTTTCGTAAATATTAAAAAATTTGTTTATTGGAAATTTTAGCGATTATTGGAGTAGGGCCGATTTTTATTAATGGTTTTCTGGTTGAATCTGGTGGAGAGCTAGTTTATCTGTTGGCAACATTGGTCCAGTCAATCATTGTTATTCTTCTATTCGAGTTCGCTCGCGAATGTAGATTTGTATTTTTTGTAACAGATTTAAAAAATAAAATGTGATGTAGTGTCCTCCTGATTAGTTTCAGTTATACTTTTATCGTTACTTATTAAAAGTATCAAAATGGCTAAATGGAAATTAACTCGCCAAACTTTTGGGACCGAAGAATACACGCTTTCGGAGGGCGATAAAGTAACCGTCGGCAGAGGAGTAAAAAACGTTATAACGCTTTCAAGCGTAGTTATATCCAGAAATCACTGTTTAATACAAGTTCTTAGCAATAAAGCACTCATCACAGACTTACAGGTACATACTTTTCTGTTAACTAAAATATTGCCTCTATTACTGGAGGTACCTACCTAGTAAGTTAGAGATGTTTTGTAATAAATGTTCGATTTACAGCCCGGTATAAAATATATATTTTAGGTGATTACTGATAAGCTAAGAGTTTAAAGAAGCCTCTACACTGCAGTGTCTCTCACTTTAACCTCTTAACAACAACCTTGAAAATATACATAATATGTCAAGTAAACATATAAACAGGAAGGAGGAATATCATCAAATATGAGTAAAATATTTATGTACATGATTAATATCTGTGTCCTTACATTACTTAAACTAAAATGTCTAGTTCCGTGCCTGCTGCATCCACATTATATTTACACTATCTGATACAGGTATGATGATTCCTGGTGTTATAAGATACAGCTTTATGATTATGAGGAGAGTGTGGGCAGGTCCTGTCATCTAAAAAGTATATTACTGTGCTGTTCAATCAAATCTGATGTTATCACATCAATGAGTTGGTGTCATCAGATATGGATGATTATGGTCAGCCATGAGAAAATAATCATGATCATAAATCTTTATTTGGTCAGTGGGTCGTCTTAGGCTCAACTTCATATTACAGGCACTGATTAATAGAATGCACAATTTTTAATATAGAAAAGGGTCTGAGTTAGGAAGGTCCTGAGTTACAGATCACTTTAGTAGACAATTTTTATTAACATATCAGTCAATGACTCGAAACCCATACTTAAATACATTGTTCATAATAAAATATTCCTTTAAGTAAAATACAAACTTAATTTTCTAGAGTTCTAATGGAGTATATGTTGGCTCCACCAAGATACCACCAAATGTCCCTTATGTGATACAAGATTCAGATGTCATTGGATTAGGTTGGACAATGGGAGCACAACTTGTTGACATACAAGACAGTGAAAAATATGTTTTCAAATTCCTCAAAGAAAAATGTGGAATATCAAGTCAACTAAGATTTCAAGATGAAAATGAACTTGATGAAATTGAATCAAGAATTGCTGAATTGGACTGCATTGTGAAGGAAGAAAAAAACACAGATATAAAGGAAACTAACAAATCACCTGTTAATAATAAAATGCCACTAAAGCGAAAAATAGACAATAACTACATTAAAAATCTTATAAAACAAGAACCCAAAAGTAATAATAATGATATTGTAAATATATCTGACAGTGATAGTGAACCTTATGTCAAACCACTTAAAAATGGTGCAAAAAAACCAAAACAAGAACCAATATCTGAAGACAAACCAAAACAAATTCTTAGAGATACAGAAATTAAGATTGAAAATGATTTGTTAGAGTTTGAGGCGTTTAATGTAAAACAAGAGTATCTAGGATATGATGAACCAATACAAATTGATAGTGAAAGTGATAGTGAATCTGAGCAATGGCTAATGCGACTATCTCAAAGTTCGCCTGGGAAACCTTTTATGAAAATTGCAAAAGCCCCAAAATCAGAAGCCTTACAAGAAGACTCCTACAGTCAGCTGGATGATTTTGTTTCTCTAAGTGATGCAGAAGATGATGATGAAGATTTTGTTGATGATCTAATATCCTTCCCTATTCAACATCCAGATGATGACATTCAAGAAGTACCTAATAAAAGTTCAGTAACTACACTTCAAGAAAAACATCAACTACAATCAGTTGAGGATATTGATTCTGATGAATTCTTTGAAGACATCATTTCGCTCAAGCAGCCTATAACTGAAAAAGACACAAGAACCGATGAAGTTGATGGGTACAATATTGAAGAAATATTAAAAGAAGCGGATAGTCTTATAAAGTCACCTATAAATGAATCAGTAAAGAAGACAGAATTAGAAGAACCTATTTCATTGAAGAAGGCACAAGTAATAGAAACAGATTTACAAAAAAAACCACAATTAACTGAACCTGATCCACTGAAGAAGGCACAAATGATAAACCCTATTGCTCTTTTACCAAAGACTAAATTACCAAATCGTGCTGTTATGGAAAGTAAGTTGTTCCATTGTGTTTAGTTACGCGTTTATATTAGAATTAAAGACTTATAAATGTTGCATGTTATGTATAGAATTTTTATATATTTGCGTTTTTTTTTTTTCAGTTAAACCAAGAAGCTCTTCAAATAAGCATAGTAAAGATAAATCTTCATCAAAACGACCCATTTCTAGCTCTCTAAAGGAAGAGCGTAAAAAAAAACTTAAGGAAATAGCCATCAAGGAAAAGGAAGAATTACAACAAATAAGAGATGCTTTAGGAGGCAACAAACCAGTATCAACAAATGTGAAGGTTCCTACTTTGAACCATGGAGGTTTTTTAACTGATATTGCACATGCAGTAGTCAGTCCAGTGAAAAGAATAGAACACACACGTAAAAGTAAGGATAAAAGTGGAGAGACCTCACAAAAATCAAAAGATACAAGAAATAAAGAGGTTTCTGAAGACCTTGAAAATAAAAGAAATGAACCAGAAAAAACAAACAAGGATAAAAGTAAAGACTCTAAGCAGAACAGAACTAAGGATCATAGAACAGAACACAAATCAATCAAAACTTCAACAAAGCCCCTCGGGAAAGAATCAAGGGTCCCTCTCAAAAGTTTAAAACCATTACCAGATGGTGAAGATACTTATTCTGGAAAGCCAGTTTCTAAAGTGGGTCCTATGCAAACTGGTAAACCCAAAAAGAAGGTGCATTTTTCTGAAAATGCACCCCAGGTATTAGAGTTTGAAATTGAACCTGGCAATAAAATGAAGAAGACCAGTTTGGTGAGAACAACATTAGTTGATGTACGTCAAGCACCTGTGTTTTCATTAGAAAAAATAACTCTAATGAAAGTTCTTCGCTGGAATCCTCAGTGGTTGGATGAGCAGTTGAATTTCAGTGAGCCCCCTCCCATTTTGGGTCACAATAACCCACCTATGACTGTTTTCCACTCATTTGTTAATCACAATCAATATGTGCAGTAAGTAGCTTTTTAATATGAAAACTATAAGTTGTGCATTTTTCTAATTACATCCTGAATAGAAATCCTGTGGTAACTATACCTACTACTTTTCTTTTTAAAAACATTTAATTTCTGGTTTGCCTAATTTAACAGCTTTTGTGGCTCCATAATGATGAATCATATAGCAAAATTATGTTATCCCTAAGTAGTAGGTATGCAATATCAATTTGGGTGATAAAACTAGAAGTCTTAGAAACTGATAATACAATATATATATTTCGGACAACCCTATTTAGTGACGAAACTTGACCTTTATTGCCCAATACGATGAAAGATTAACATCATTTTATGTATGCCTCATGTACTACAATCTCCTTTTTTTATGAAATATGTAGTTTTATTATTATTATAACATCACATTTTGCATCTTTCAGGTTAGTCGGTGATTTACTTCTAATGGAGATTTGGGAATGTTTAACAATAGCATACATGAAGATGCGCAATCAAAACAATGGAATAGAAATGAGAGTAGAGTCATTGCCGCCTATACCTCCACAGGAACGATGCCTGGAGCTATTCAGCCTTAGTGTTAATAGTAAGTTTTTTTTTTTAAATTACATACAATTAAGCCAGCAATGCTGGTAAAGTTCATAGAATTTATTTTATACATTTTTAGCCTTTGTTAAGATTTAAAGGGAACCAAGGGCAGAGCGTGTAAGGCTTTTCGCACATGGGTCGTAGGCGTAGTTGTCTATCGTTGTCTGTTGTATCGTTATTACGCTACGCGCACGAGACGCGGAGTGTTCTACAAACGAATCGACGCGTAGACGTATCGTTTTGTAATATCTCAGTTGAAATCATGGCGTCAAGCGTACCAGATGTGTTTGGGGAATTTATTGATGACCTTACCTTCTCTTCAGACGAAGAGGATTTCCTGTTATTTGATTTCGTTAGAAGTAGAAAGCGACGTGCTCATTGGATCCATCCATACATCGCAAATAATTACAAGAAAATATTGTTTGTTGCTGCACGTGAACTGTCTTACGTTTTACGCCAGTACGCTACGACTATCGTAATGACAATGAACACCTCATACGATACGCTGCAACACCGCCTCGTGTGCGGACTTGTTTGAACATGTTCCTGCTCGTATTGCTCTCGTATTACGCGCGTTCTACGATACTCTTACGATACGACGCCATGTGCGAAGGGGCTAAAGTCCATCACAACCAAAGAGGTTGGGTTTTCAGTCGAAATTGAATTGGCGCTGTGTCACCCCCGTGCCGGAAAGCGTAAAGCCGTAAGTACTGCGCCTGATCTCTCACCCGACGAGCAATCCTACACTGACCGTTGCCGACCCATCGGCCTAAGAGTGAGCAGGGGAGTGCACTATAATACACAAGGAATTGTTGTATTAAAAATTCTTTAAATTATTGTCTCATTTATGATAATACTAGCTTCTGCCCGCGACTTCTTCCGCGTGAAATTTCGAAAAACCATTTCTTAGTGGATACCTACTCTTCACAAAGAACACTCCCTCTAAATTTCATGTATCTAGGACCAGCGGTTTAGACTGTGCGTTGATATATCAGTCAGTCAGAACTTTAAATTTTATATACAGGGTTATTGGTAAAACATTAACAACCTCTTAAGAGGTCATTGTACTTATCATTATGAACAACTTTTATTGTAACTTTTATAGCTGATTTTTTTTTCGCGATTTCCGGTTTGGTCCCATAGTAAAAGTTGTTCATAATGATGAGTACAATGACCTCTTAAGAGGTTGTTAATGTTTTACCAATAACCCTGTATATACAAGCTGTTGATTTGCATCCTCGTCAAATTTCAGGAGGTTGTCATAAAAGACATAAATAATCATTTGAAGTACGGTAGGGGGCAATATCAATAGTAAGCGCTGCTTTTTTTTTGTTGTAGAAATTTAACAGTATTTCAGAATTAAACCCTTAATTCAATACAAATAAAACAGAATCACCCGACTATGCACACAGCGACAATGCATGCAGCTGCCATGTAATTCCCCGCGCCCGGCCGTCGCGTCGCCGAGGTACCTATGACCGGTAGCAATAATTTTACCTAATTTTATTTCGAAAATCACCTACATTATTGTCATAAATTTCGCTTGATAATTAACTCATTTTTGAGCATCATTGGAATACGGAAATCTTACTAATGACAGTAATACTAGTGCGCCAAAGAAAAGTTCACTGACCTGTTATCAGATGATTAATAATATCCTTCAAGCTAAAGTTTTCGTAGTGATTTTGTTTTTATTTGAGGATTAAATTGGTTGATTTGAAACTTTCCTTCCTACTTAACGGGCTTAGGACCGGCAATAATTCTGCCTTTGTTGGTGTGCCGATCTACTAAGTCTAAAAATGTTTTCTACGTTTGATGGAAATGGAAAGACGTTCTAGTAAAGTGTAAGTACGTGGTATACTTTCGACTCTTAGGTATTATTGGCGTAGGTAGTTAAAAATTTGAAATAACTTATTTACACTAATGAAATTGATTAAGCTAACAACGTATTTACAAAATGTACAAAAAATAAATTACCTACCTATGTTACCGGAGGTAAAGTTGCCACGTACTTAGGTAGTACGTACTGGTTTTCCTTCAGCTTAACAACACTAACACATTCGTTTTTAAAGTGTCGAAAACGACAAAATGTAATCCGCACGGCATTATCACCTAGGTGAATGTCTTGTGCCTTGGGGTAGTGGAACGGGTGTTGCAGTTCACGCTTCAGTATGCTCAACACTGGTGTGGTGCATAGCAGCCAGCATGACGTGATGAGGGTTCCCGATCGGGAAACATCCGGATGACTCCACGTAGGCTGTCTCCACTGATGGCATACCCACCTGACCATCGCCACCAGGAAACATTTGAATTGAACACTTTGTACCTACGTCTCAACGATGTACCGAGAAGCGGAATTCGCAAAACGCACGAACGCTGCGGCGATTTCAATTACACTGTTAGTTCCGGGGCCGCGGGGGCGTGGCTTAGGGTGCGCGGGAGACTAAGTACCCGCTTCACCGCATCGTGATTGGGGGATGGGATTGATTATCTACGAATTTATCGAATGATAGATTTTCATGCTCATTTGAATGTGTGTGCAATTGTGCATGAAAGCTCGGTTATAGGGCTAGTAACAGACGGGCCGCGTTTAAATATGGCTGGTTCACACTAACGGATTTCCGTAAAAAGAAAAAAAAAAAAAAATACCTACCCATTTTATTGTTGATTTGGGTCGAGAATCATTAGCATAATTACGTCCTTGAATTTGACTAGGATGCAAATCAACAGCCTGTAGATCTCTTACATAGTTTTCTAGTCTCCACACCTAAAGATCCGCGTTGCCCAAAATTCGATCAGGATAATATTTATGTTTTTGATGTGTCATTTGTGTATTCGATACGGATAAAATAATAGCCTACCGCCTCACGTGTCTTACAAAAAGAGATAAAGAGTTACAATGGCGCATGTTATCCGGGTACGCACTTACTAACCTACTAAGTTGGTCTTAATGGGTAGACTTTTGCGCCGATCCGAATCCGAGTAATGTCCATCCGAAGTAGCCGCGGGTATACGGGGTTGTGCACTATGCCGAATTTACAACATTTTCTAATTCGGATCGAACTCTGCGGAGCTATTCACCACCATTCCTTGGAACTTGCTAGCAAGTTTATTCGAAATTACAAAAGCATATTATTATACTCTTACTTTATAGAATTACTACTGATATCCTTTTTTAATTAAGCACTCATTGTATATTTTATAGTAGCACTTACACAAGTACCGATGATCTATCTCACGAAGTCCGCTCAGCCTCGGTTGTAGTAGTGACGTGTCCCGATATGCGTATTTGTGTTCGTGAACCTAGGTAGCGTTAGCGATAAAAACCTAAAGTGGATTTTATTAATTACTTATTTGTATTTGAAGAACGAAAATAATTGATTAAAATATATTTCAAAGAGAAAAATATAAAAGTAAGGCAGTAAACAACGGAACAGGCCACCATCGGGATCCCCACTAACGGTTGGAGCGGTTCACATCAGCGTCGAGACAACGATGATATACCTGGGTCTCGTCCTCGAAAGCCGGTGGAACTTCGTCGAGCATTTCCGACGTTTGACCCCCAAACTGGAACGGGCCGGGGCCGCCTTCAAGCGGCTCTTGCCCAACCTGAGGGGGCCAAACGCCTCCTGCTGGAGGCATTACAGGGGGGTCGTGCGGTCCACGGCCCTATACTGGGCCCTGGTGTGGGCGCGTTCACTGCGGCGACGAGCCACCCACTATCTGAACGTGCCCCAGAAGGTGGTAGCCGTAAGGCTGATCCGGGGGTTCCGCACGATCTCGGGCGAGGCGACAAGCCTCCTTCCTGGACTGCCGCCATGGGATCTGGAGGCGATAGTCCTCGCGCGCCTGTATGAGTGGCGCGCGGAGGCACTACGCGGGGGCAATACGCGGGGGAAACTCCGGAGCGGACGGACCTCCGGCGCGATCTCATGGCGGCATGGAAAGAGCGACTGTCGCAACCCAGCGCAAAGCACGCCCCGATAGAGGCGATAAGACCCCTCTTTGAGGAGTAAGTAGCTAGAGAGGCGTCACGGCGCCCTCACCTACCGCCTGACGCAGTTCCTCACCGGACACGGATCTTTCGGGAGGTTCCTGCACATCATCAGGCGGGAGGAAACGCCAAGGTGTCATCATTGCCAGGATCGCTCAGAGGACATGGTGGAGCATACGGTGGAGGTCTGCCCTGCTTGGGCGGAGCGTCGCCGTGTCCTCGTAGAGGCGATCGGCACCGGCGGCGACCTCTCGCGTCGGCCCTGGTGCAAGCCATGGTCAGGCAGTCACCTCCTTCTGCGGAGCAGTCATGCTAGCGAAAGAAGTGGCGGGATGGCTCAGGGTCCCAGCCGCCGCGGGAGACGCTCCGGGCCGCGTCGGGAGCCGCGCGACGACTGCCGGCCACTGTAGGCGCGGGCCTGCGGTCGGAGTGTAATGGCTAGCTCACCGTCCGATCAGGACCAGGCCCGTGCCGGACGGCGCGTACGTGTTCCACGCGCGCCTCGAAGAGATGTCAGCATCAACGAAGGGGCCCGTTAGGGCCGAAGCCTGCCGGGACAGCGGGATTGTCCGAAAGGGTTACCGCTGGCCCGGAACATAAAGGGCTAAGGAAGGAACACGGGTGGGTTTTAGTCAGTAAGAGTCTGACACTCCCTTCCGCTCCACCCAGAGCGGGAGTGGTCATTTGATGATTTCCCATCCTCAAAAAAAAAAGTCAATAAAAACAAGATAAATTAAACACAGAGTCGCTGTTGCTGCAGTCGGAATCAAGTTTTATTTTTATTTATTTTTTTTAACCTATACCTGTCCCACTGCCGGGCAAAGGCCAAATCCTTCCAGTAACTCTTTTCCCGGGCCATCTCGAACAAGCCCTCGCGGTACGCATGAACGTCATCTCGCCATCTCTCTCTGGGCCGGCCTCGGCGGCGATGTGCATCTGGATTGAGGGCCCATTTTTTAAATTCTTTCGAAACGAAATAAGACAGGGAAATTCGTTAAAAATAGTAAAAACTTAAAGCTAAGAGCCATGAATTTCTTAAACTTGAATTAAAACTATTATGATTAAATAACTTGGGCCCTCAATCCAGACGCGTGCATAAAGTGGCATAGCCTAAATCTCAGTAAGTACTATCTGTGGCTCAATAATTTTTATTTAAGAATTTAGTTTAGAATTTCTTAAATATTTTAAGAATTTCCCAAATATGACTTTACAGGTGAAGGTTTATAGCCCTCACTTCATTATTGTCTGTACTGAGGAATCTGCAATACATGAATTTATCAGAAGAAATACATAAATCCGACTTTAATATATTTTACTTAGATACCTATGTGAATTAGTTAAAAAGAATTATTGACAAAAAGTTAATTGTTAAGAAGTAAAAGAAAGTCGAATTTGACTAAAACGTCTGAACTGAGAGCCCAATATTTTAGGCTATATTGATATTGACTAGGCTCAACCTCATAGATTAACGCAAATTAGAATAAGATTTTTAACTATTTCTTAATTAACTTGTAACATATCGTCCGTTCTCCTAAATGTCATATACTTTAAGTAAAAATCGATTTTCAACTTTTTCTAGGAGAAAATTTTGTAGGGTAAATACGATTTGTTACTTTTATGGACTGATCAGGGTGCTTACTCTTGAATTTAATTCCGATAGATCGACATTGGAATTGTGACGTTTCGTACTCTTGAGTTCGATGCTAGCGCCAATTGATTTTTAGATTGGGTGTCAATTTTGGGGAACTAAGTGGAATTGGGAACGGGCTTGGCGTGGGGTAAACGGTACTCTTGAGTGTATTTTGACAGCTGTGTATTGCGTCAATATTGCGTTGGGATAGTTTGTTGATAGTGATTTTTTCAATAACAAAAGTGTAACTTTTAAGAAATTGTTTTGCGTTTAAGGTGGTTTTTGTGGGATAAAAGAGAATAATATGGCATGATAAGCAGTAATATACCGGGTGTTATTGACAGCCCTCCACAAAAACACAGGATTGATTCAGCTCCTTATTCTGAATCATATCCCACTGGAAATTTTCTCAGGAAAAAAAAAAATATTATGCCGTTTTTTCTGCTGATATTCCTTTATTTCAATGTAAAATTACATTCTCTGTATGCAACACTCCATTTATGTAAATAAAACAGCTGAATTTAAAAAAACAGCAATGGATGTTGAAATACTCTAAAACGAACGACGCTTGAAATCAGCTGTTCACTTTATGCCTAGCTACAGTACATCGAACTCGCCGCATGCTACTCTTCCCTCCTAACCAATAGAGACAGAGTAGATTTGCACGATTGTGCAATGCCACGATTGCAGAGTTGCCAAGTTATTAGACCTTAATTTGTGAACAAAAATGTTAGAAAAAATTTGGTTCACCTTAAACCTAAGAACCTATTTTATAACCACTTACGCATACATTGCCCAAAATTGACACCGACCGAAAATCCTAGACTGACCGAATGGACAAAATGGCTGTTGAACGAAAGCCACAGAATGTCCAGGCGCACTTTCGGACGTTTTTATTTTTAGTAAAGATTGTCTAGGGCAGTATTGCTTGCGTTCCAGGTTCTTTAGTCAAGTGGGTAGATGTAGTACATTTGTGCCAAAGACCGTGTGGTTGTATCGGCATTACGAAATAAGTTATCTGTAGTTGAAAATCACAAAAAAAAAAATGGCCGCGATGACGCATGCGTAATTCGATATCTGAGTGATCTAGATGACGTCACCGCGGGGTGCGGGCGTTTGAGTGGCTATGTTAAGATTACAGATTTGCATTTATCAATTATGCAAATCTTTTTATGCACCTAATTTTGAACGAAAACTGCACTTAATGTGCCCTTGAGTATTTGTGGCACGTATCTTATTAATTAATTAATTCTTTATTCAAGTGATCTTTGGAACCAGTATCTAAGCCACCCAAGGGGCTTTTACATGGCTTTGCAACAGCTACCTATTGATAGTAGAGTCGGGAATCGAACCTATGCCCTCTGCAATGGCAGCCTAACCTTACACGGGACTTGCACTACTCATACTTTACTTAACATAACATTTAAATTAGATTGACAAATTAATCGTTTCAGTCCGCCACGAAAAATGACAGCTAACTTATAATTAAATGATTAAAAGTAGCGCAGAAACAAAAATTTTGCACAATATTTCGTGCACAATTTTCGTGTAGTTGGCAACATTTGTCGTCGCATCGCGAGCAGGGTGCAACTTGCTGGCACTGGCAGTATCGCTCGCTATTGTGCGTAAGCGCATGTCGATTCGGTTCGCCCGTGCAGTCGCGTTGTGACACGTTCGGTTCGTGTGTGTTACGTTCGTAATTTTTTTGTTATTTTGTTGTGAAAAATGGCTACATTTAGTGCGCGTGAGTATGGAGAAATGATGATGTGCTACGGGGAAGCTCGGGGAAATCCTAGGGAAGCCCTTCGAATTTACATTGATAGGTATCCCGACCGTCGGCATCCATAAAGCCCGCGTCTCACACTTCTTCGTGCATAAAACGCTGCGAAGGGATCGGCAACGGCCTTATTAAATACATAGGGTCCAAACCCTATTGCCTCGTGATCGTGATCATCGAGTAGCGTATTGCCGGTGGTTGCGAGCTGAACACGATCGAAATCCTAATTTTATCGCCCATGTGATATGGTCCGACGAGTCGACTTTTACGCGCAACGGTATGTGGAATCGTCGAAATGCGCATACCTTACCTTTACACTTCTTTTTGTGGGGCTACGTAAAGGAAAAAGTGTTTGTGAGTGCATGTGCAAGTGAGGAGGAAATGCGAGAACGCATCACGAACGTGTTCCAGCAGCTACGCTACAGCTGCAATGAGGGTCCCACCTTGCTGCCCCGCTTTCACGCGGAGACCCTGCGCCGTGCCAATGTGTGTGAACACCTCGGTGGAGGTCACTTCGAGCCGTATCTCATACGACCGGAGCGATTCTAAGGTTGAATTATTTTCTTTAACTTATTCTTTTTATCTGTGTACGTGTTTTACTGTGTACGTGTGTGTACTCGTTGTCACTCGTTTCAATGTAACGTAACGTAACGAAATAAAAGACGCGGCCCAGGTGCGACGGGGAGCGCTCGGGGGGCGGGGGCAGCCTCGCTCAAGCTCGCTGCGCTGCCGTCCGCTACGTGCGTTTTGCCACGGTAACGATACATTGCGTGTGAGGTAATAAAACAAATCTGGTTTTTTGGATTCCCTTAATGTTCCTGTAAGAATTCCATGTACCGGTCATCTTAATATGATGTACTGAAGCCACCCTATCAGTTTGCGGAGGGCTGTCAAAAACACCCTGTATAGTGTTTTACGTAATTCCCATAAAAAACAACTGAAACAAAGACGAGATGAGCGTCGGAGGATGCGTTATACGGACAAAGCGTTTTCTATGAATGAATACGAATTTAAAGCGAATTACGGAGTGAGCAAGGATTTTACTCCTCTTTCGTATTACATAACAACATTTTTATCCTATTTCTATACAATAAAAACTTTCTAGAACATTAACTTACTAAAATCGGACTTCGGCATGTTTTCATTATACAAAATTATTTCTATCTCTAAAACCCGTAGACCGATTTACAAAATTCAAACTAGAATATCAGTTTTAAACATAATCCTCTCATTTGACACTAAAACCTCGCAAATATTCCTATAAACAAAAGACCTCGTTTTCAAGTTACGTAATTATTCTATCATTTTTCTTCGTAAATTAAAATTATCAAAAATTCTACGTTAAATATTAATATCAGATTCTAATACGAAAACTAATAATAAAAACCAGTTAGAAAGCTAATTAGAACAATACAAACACTTAAAATTTAATTAGAAAATCAAAATCTTACTCAGTAAAACAGTAGTAGCACATATCGACTCCCACGCTAGGTACTTTAGTTTAGGATCATAACTATCCTATTCTAACTATTATTTATCACTTCACTAGTATTTATCTCAGTCATGTTCACTATTCACATTTATAAACACGTTCGGCGTTCGTTACAAAAACATTACTTTATAAAGCAGTTGTAAATATCTATTCACTTGTTATCATTTGTATAAAACTGTAATACTAATTAGTTATGTAACTTAGCGGACAGTAATTATTTCTTACTAAAAAGAACCAAACGCGAACTATATTGTCATACATAAATAAACAAACTTGCAGTTCGAATTCACTTCTACACTTGAATTTGTTTGAAATTGGAGAACTTACACGCAGTCTTTTTTTTTTTAGAAGTGTAGGCAACGATCCTACCGCATGATGAGTCATGGTTAATTTTATGATTTTAGTCAATTTCTTACACCCAAATGAGTTTAATACTTTATAATTAATCAATTAAGAAACCATTTATATCATTTTTATTTTTTAGCCTTGTTATTTAGAGGATAAAGCATTTTAAAGCTCTATTACCGGTTTATCGTAATGAGTTGAACCACACTATTGCAGCCCGTAACATAGCTAACTTCACGTGTAACAAAATAATGGCGGAGCAATGTCAATTTCATTTCAATGGTGACAATATTGTTTTCAAGAGTACCGAATCACGTGACTGTAAAATGAACATTGGAATCGTATTGGCCTTTCATTTGAATTAAAATTAGTTTGGAGAGTAAGCCCCCAGTACGTACCCTCATACAAGCTATTTTAACCAAATAAGTATAAGTATAAATAGTTATAAATATTTCTTGCTTGAACTATCGGAAGCGAATGTGTTTTGTATGGTGCAATAATTAAATACTACTATTAAATACATTCTGCACAGTAAATATTAATATAGTGCAGTTAATATCAATAATATCAGTGTTTCCGTTTTGTGATATCGAAGTAAGTACCTAGATCACTTTAATATTGCCTATTTCATTTGAAGATTATCATGTCATGTTTTTTTTCTATGTTAATTATGTTGCTGATTCATCGCTATCGAGAATGGCTGATTATTGGGTTTAAACTTAAGCGTATATTATTATATTTTTAATTGAAATAATTATTGACATAAAAACGAAAGAAAACAAAATTGTAAATAGTAAGTATTAATACTTTTAGTTGCAAATATTATGACTTTCCGACTTCGCTTTACAAAATGTACCCTACAAATTTTCTCTTGTAAAAAGTTGAAAATCAATTTTCTCTTAAAGTATGACATTTAGAAGAACGGACGATATGTTACAATTTAATTAAGAAATAGTTAAAAATCTTATTCTAATTTGCGTTAATCTATGAGGTTGAGTCTAGTCAATAAAGCCGAAAATATTGGGCTCTCAGTTCAGACGTTTTAGTCAAATTCGACTTTCTTTTACTTCTTAACAATTAACTTTTGTGTCATTATATATTTTTAACTGATTCACATAGGTGTCTAAGTAAAATATCTTTAAAGTCGTATTTATGTATTTCTTCAGATAAATTCATGTTTTGCAGATTCCTCAGTACAGACAATAATGAAGTGAGGGCCCTAGATATACCGCCATAAATCTGTAATGACATATTCTACAGATTTTGGAATTTCTTATGATAAAAGAAATTCTTAACTAAATTCTTAAATAAAAATTATAAACCCAGAGATAGTACTTACTGAGATTTAGGCTATGCCACTTTATGCACGCGTCTGGATTGAGGGCCCAAGTTATTTAATCATATACGTTTTAATTCACGTTTAAGAAATTCATGGCCCTTTGCTATAAGTTTTGACTATTTTTAACAAATTTCCCTACAAGTCTTATTTAGTTTCGCAAGGGTTCAAAAAATGGGCCCTTAATACCAGATGCACATTCGGCGGTGCCGTCCATTTTCAGGCACCCATTGTGTGGAGACTTTTGCCCAGTCATCGTGCATGCGCCTGAAGTGACTCCCTCAATCCCATTAGAGTCTGGCAGCTTTCTTTCCTACGGGCATTACTGGTAAACCCGTTTTGGACCGCAGAGCGGTGTTCCGAATCCTGTGCTGTTTTTGTACACCCAGAATTACGCGTTCCATCGCTCTTTGGCAAACTCCAAAGCTGAACTTTTGCGACCCGGTGAGCGACCAAAAAGCCCATTTCTCGTAATTTAAAACGTTAAAAATCCAGTCACAGTCTCATCTCGGCGCCAAACAATTATTGTCAAAAATGTAGGGAAATTAGAGGTATTTTTTGACAAATTGAGCCTGAAATAAGACTGTATGGTCTTAAAATTACGAGAATTGTCTTTCAGGTACCACCGCAGGTAATTCGAAATCTAAGTCCAAATATTTTAAATGTTCTTTTTCGGTTTTTTTGGCCCGTTGCACAGTTTTTGTTGTTCAGTTGCTGCGCTGTGCGCTGCGAAATATTTCTTAAATGAGTCAAATCACAGTTAGGCTCTGCATGTGATACGGTGAATTCATATTCGTTATGAATGCTAGCTATCATGCTTCGACCCTGTAGCAAATCTAATTTTTAATCTTCTATACATAATTATAATAAAATTGTAGAAAAGTGGTGTCTGTACAATGGAAATATATTAAAAAAAAGTAGCAGGGGTTGTTATTATATCGATGCCGAACCAGAAAATGTAATTAAATTTTTTTTTTTGTCTGTTTATCTGTTTGTCTGCTGTGTTTGTGCACGCTAATATCAGAAACGGCTTATTCGATTTAGATGCGGTTTTCACTAATATATTGTAGTAAGCTTCACTTAACATTTAGTGTTTATTTCATGTCAATCGGTTCATAAATAAAAAAGTTATGTCAATTTAAAGAATCACGGCGAACATTTGTTAAGGTATTCTAACAGAGTACGTAAACGCCTCGCGCCTGCGCGTCCGTGGCTATATATACAAGGTGTAACGGAAAGGGGGTATCAACCCTGAAGGAGGTGAATGAAGATGAAAAAAAAAATTTGGACCTCCCATAGTAATAGCACATCAATGATTTACTATTACTATGGGAGGTCCAAATTTTTTTTCATATTTCGACCTATGTTCTTTGGGGAGTTCAGTTTCATGAGCACATTCACCTCCTTCAGGGTTGATACCCCCTTTCCGTTACACCTTGTATAAAGCGCGCTGAGAGCCGCGCCGCTGCCATAATTCCGATCCAGCCTGTCCCTTGCTGCCCTCTCCCAGCGACGCCCTAAGCTGAGGTCCGTACCCCACAGGGGGTGCCCTTAGCGTGTAGTCGCTTAGTTTTTAAGTTTATATTGTGTAGTTAAGTTGTGTATTATGCCCTGGCTGGAGGCCTTAATTTATTGAGGCATCCACAGGAAATCCCGGTTAAGCAGTCGATAACCCCTCAGGTTGAACTATGAGACGACCATTTCAAAAAAAAAAAAACGTGCCGCTGCCATAAGGATTCAGTTATGGAGAGTATAGGCGGATTCGATTATTGAGATTCACTTGAATACTGACTGTTTGCATATTTCATTTATTAATATTTTAAGGTTTGTAAGTTAGGTTCTTTTTCTTAATTTTCTTTAAAATTTTGTAAATAAATATTGTAAGTATTTGGTATAGGTTAGGCGGTTCTTTCCTTGATTTTTGGGTATTTACTTATCTTAATTTGTATTTAGGGTTTGTATATAAATATTATAAGTATTTGGTATAGGTTAGGCATTTCTTTTCTTGATTTTCTTTATTAAGTATAAGTTCATTAGCTTAGGTTAGTAATTATCGGGCGGAGAGTAATGGGGAGCTCACCGCCCGATCAGGACCAGGCCCGTGCCGGACGGCGCGTACGTGTTCCACGCGCGCCTCAAAGAGATGTCAGCATCGAGGAGGGGCCCCTTAGGGCCGAAGCCTGCCGGGTCAGCGGGATTGTCCGAAAGGGTTACCGCTGGCCCGGAACATAAAGGGCTAAGGAAGGAACACGGGTGGGTTTTAGTCAGTAAGAGTCTGACACTCCCTTCCGCTCCACCCAGAGCGGGAGGAGTCATTTGATGATTTCCCATCCACAAAAAAAAAAAAAAAAGGTTAGTAATTATTTTTTCTAGCAATTCTTTTGTTTTATAAAGTTAGTACGTTTGTCTGTGTAGAAGAATAGCACCACCCCTTACTTCCCGTGGGTGTCGTAAAAGGCGACTGAGGGTCTCACCGGAGAATGGACAGCAGCGTTCTCTATGCATTCCACCACCATACCATACTGCGATCGCCAACCCGCCTGCCAAGCGTGGCGATTATGGCAAACCCCCCCAAAATTGGGGGAGGCCTATGTCCAGCAGTGGACGTCTATCGGCTGAAACTTATTACTTAAACTGTGATAATTTTAGACTGTATAATAATCTGTAAGTATTTATAATTTAATTGTTTACGATAGTACGTGTTTACTAAATAACTGTGTGTTAAGTATTAAGTACTATTTTATTGTAAGAATGCCTCGAAGAAGATCCAACCTCTCCCAATGTAGCAGAAATGCTAAAAGGATGAGATTAGTTCGATCACAGGAATCTGAGGAAGGTCGTGAGGCAAAAGGCTCTCTGCACCAGGCTAGGTTTCGTGCTGCAGAAACTTCGACTCAGCAAGAATCTCGACTGAGTTCAAATCGTTCTCGAATGATGACAACTTGAAATAGGGAAAACGGGGAACAACGAAAGGCACGTTTATCTGTCGATCGCGAAGCTCACGCGCTATCGCGTGAGTCTGAGACTTTTGCTGTCAGGGAAATCCGCCTGAGCTCCCAGAGAGTACGGACAACAAATGCTCGATTCCAGGAGACACAGGACGAACGGGAAATACGTCTCACGCCGATCGTGAAGCTCATACACTATCGCGTGAGTCTGAGACTTTCACTGATAGGGAAATTCGTCTGAGTTCTCAGAGGGTTCGGACAGCAAATGTTCGGTCTCAGGAAACACAGGAAGAACGAGAAATACGTCTCACTGCCGATCGTGAAGCTCAAGCACTAGAGTCTGAGACTTTCACTGTAATTCGCCTGAGTTCTCAGAGGGTTCGGACAGCAAATGCCCGGTCTGTAGACGGTATATGTAATTCAAAATATGCTGCCCGAAAAGTCACTATTCCACGCGGACGAAGTCGCGGGCACAGCTAGTTGTTAATAAAATGATACAGGGCGTCCCACGGCTTCTGCCACACGGACGAAAAGTACCTTGAATATTGTAGATGGAACATTTTACTGAAAGAAGACATTATTAATTTAAAAATCAATTTTAACTGCATTCATAGATTTTTAAATAATTACACGGTTGAACCGGGAATCGAACTCGCTATACGAGAAAAAAATTACCCTGTGGCTTTATCATACCGATCGAAAGGCTTCATCATAAGGATTATTTTTTGCTAAATAACATAGTGTCAGAAATAAAAGGAAGACCATGAATTTTAACATGTTTAATACAAAATTAATCAATTTATCAAATGCTCAAAATGAGTCACGACTGAGCGCTCCTGAGCTTACGCACACTAAAACAATGTGCATGTGCAGGCACAACAAACATAGTCAAACGGACTTCGTAAAATAGAATATCTATACAGGGTGTCCCAAAACTCAACGTCAAGCCGGAATTGGGTGATAGGATAAATCATAATAGTTACCAGAAAAATTTAAAAAAAAATCTTAGTCATGTATTTTTTAAATTACAGTAATTTCTTTTTTTTGCGAAAAATGTACACCCTGTGATGGTTTTTTAGCTCCTATAGCTACAAATCTTTAGTCTTTTCCGATTTTTTTTTGTGTAACTTGTTGTTTTAAATTCTTAGCTAACTGCTCCAACTTAGAAGAAAATGTTACATTTATCCGAACCAAGAATGAAAAATTAATACTTTGCCCAACTTTAACTGACTGTACTGAAAAAAAAAATGTACTACGCCAGTTTGGCAAGTAATCTTAAAAGTTGATGCATTTAATAAGGATTCTAAAATGGTATAGCACTTGCTACATTATTTCTTAGATTACAGGAAAAAAAAATTTTTCTTCAAGAATCCCAGATTTGAAAAAAATCTTTGTCTACCAAAACTGATTTTAGTGTAACCAAAGCTTGCCTTGAGCGTAACTAAGATTCTAGTTTTAGCGAGAGGAAGAATCATTCCATGAAGTGTGAGTGAGACAGATAGTGAAGCTTGTGTAAGCAAAGCTTGCCTTGAGCGTAACTAAGATTCTAGTTTTAGCGAGAGGAAGAATCATTCCATGAAGTGTGAGTGAGACAGATAGTGAAGCATTCGAGCATATTTTTTTCAAAACTGGGATTCTTGAAGAAATTTATTTTTTTCCTGTAATCTAAGAAATAATGTAGCAAGTGCTATACCATTTTAGAATCCTTATTAAATGCGTCAACTTTAAAGGTTACTTGCCAAACTGGCGTAGTACATTTTTTTTTCAGTACAGTCAGTTAAAGTTGGGCAAAGTACCAATTTTTCATTCTTGGTTCGGATAAATGTGACATTTTCTTCTAAGTTGGAGCAGTTAGCTAAGAATTTAAAACAACAGGTTACACAAGCACTACTCAAGATTACACAAAAAAAAAATCGGAAAAAACTAAAGATTTGTAGCTATAGGAGCTAAAAAAACCATCACAGGGTGTACATTTTTCGCAAAAAAAAAGAAATTACTGTAATTTAAAAAATACATGACTAAGATTTTTTTTTTTTTTTTTTCTGGTAACTATTATGATTTATCCTATCACCCGATTCCGGCTCGACGTTGAGTTTCGGGACACCCTGTATATAAATACAATATACGATCCCTTATCTTGTTCTTTATTTTATTTCATCTAATTATTTTTCAGTTTCTGTTCCTGCCTCAGCATCAAAAACTGTTCCAAGAGTAGGAGAAGTACTTCTTGTCTCTTTTGGACCAGAACAAGCCAGAAATCAAAGATTTTTCTTTGTACACAATGTGAGATCTCTTCCGTCGCCTTCAAGTGAGTTTCTTTTCTATATTTTATTCAGATACCAGACCATAAATAATTAGGACTCACTCCTTTTAAATGTACTGCAAAATACGAATGTAATTGATTAAGCACTTAGAATAAAAATTACAATATTTATTATGTAACGAAACAATGGCGTAACGTTGACCTGACATTGCCAATGACGTTCGCCCGATCCTTAAATGTTTCGCTACAAATAAATATTATGTTTGTTGATATGATTCACCTGAATTATGGCTTTTGGTCACGTAATTACTATCTACCACTGGCGCACAAAGGTGGATCCAGGTTTTATTTCTGGGGTGGGCAGTGGAGTGGGATTAGGCTGTCCATGTCTCCCAGACACTCTTATAATCTGGACAAAAATCACCAAACCATAGTCAAACCAGAAGAGGTATGCGCTTCGGTAATCTTCGTGTTTCCGAATTAGCACGAATGTCACCAAGGGTGGATATAGAATTTATTTCTGGGAGGAGCACGTGGGCCCGACAGATAGGATAGATTTTCTTTTGACCATACATACACAAATAAGAGTTACAGTTGCAGTGTAGGCTTAGGTAGGCTTAGCCGAACTCCATTTCCGACTACGAACTGACCTTGACACTGCACCTTAGTAGTTACCCCACTGCTGCTAAAGATATCCAGAAAAAAATAAACCTGTTCGATGGAGTTCTGGATCCACCCTTGCTGGTGCATACGTGACTAAGTTTGTCTGGCTGAAGTGGCTGATTGCGATAAGACCGACCACTGTATTATATTACACTAGTTGTAGATTTGTATGTCCATAATAAGGTAATAAACTGTGTGCTCTATCTATTATATTCATAAATGGTTATCATTTTGCAGGTAACAGACATGCATTCTACAGTGTATCTCTTCATGCTACATTTGCGGACAAATTGAAGTCGTTAAAGATAGGGGAATTAATTATAGGCAGGAACTTAGCTTACATCAATAAAGAATTACAGCTGTTTGAAGCAATGGAATATTTGGCGGGGTCCCCCCTTAGTGATGCCATACTGAGACCTGAACCACATCACTTTATCAAGAGTCAACAAAATCAGGCAATGAATATAAATTCTCAGGTTTGTATGTTAGAATTTATTATATTTAAGCTTGAGTGATAAAGGGTGTACAATGTAAATCATTTGCAAATGAATAAATGATTTTATTTCTGTGAGTAGGTTTTGACAGTCAGCATCAGATAGATTGGAGCTTTCAAAGTAGTCAAAATCATGTGAAAAACATAATTTCAATTATATATTTGCAGATACTGCATTCAAATTGTTGTAAGTATCCAAAGTAGTCAAAATATCTTAGCTATCAGTTTTCAATATCGTGTAAGCTGTCAGTGTGTTTATATTAATATTTGCGAATAGTTCGTTCAATGGTATCTAAGCATTCATAGTAGTCAAAAGTCATTGTCATTAAGGCTGGCTATAATCTTGGTTCGAGTCATATCCAAAAAAACTAAGGCTGACCACACATTACCCGTACTTACACAACATAAACAACAGGGTATAGGCAGTACGTCGAGGTTGACCAAATGGTCAAATTACTGAATCTGATACTAGTGAAATATTTTCAATGCCTTGATGTGTTTAAATTGTACTGACTATATCAAGAAATATCAAAAAACACATAACCCTCCTTTTGGGCTTCGCCGCAGTCGGGTAATAAAACAATGAGTTGTAATAGAGGTTCGTTTAATTTGTTATTTAGAATCGAGTGTAAGCACCACCGTTGGCATTAATTACGTCAAGAAGGCGTTGCCTCATTGACCTGACTGTATTATAACAAAACAAACTTCCCCTCAAAAATTCCCAAATTGCATTTACATGTCGTAAATTACATTTACATTCCGTAAATTTTCTCTACTGCGAGCCTGTTCATGACCCCACATTTGGACCATTCTACCCCAGACGTTCTCGATAGGATTTAGTTCTGGGCTCTTTGGAGGCAGGGTTATTAAATTTAACTTTCTGTTTTCAGAAAAATAATCTTGAACCTCTCTTGAATTGTGAATAGAGCTTCCATCTTGTAAGAAAGTTATTGCCTCTTCAAAGGGGTAAAAGATTCGAGCTGTGGGTAATAGCACCTCTTCAAGAATTTCTTTATATGTCAATTTGTTTAGACGTCCACCAACTTCGATTAACTCACCGGATCCACTTTGCGACATCCATCCCCAAAAGCCAAGTGATATGCGTCCACTTTTGTTATGGGGCAAGATATTTTCATCGCCTTATCTTGTATTATTATATCTCCACAGAGAGAGTCGACCATGCACGTGTCGAGTTACAAAACACTTTTTCGTCAATAAAATGACTTTGCTAAAATCGTAATCAAAATAGTATAGTGCAAATTGCAGTCTTAAAGATTTATGTCTGGGTTTTAAGCGAGGCTTTTTTGCTGGCACGCGATTATGAAGGCCCGCATCCTTAAGCCTTCGATGAATCGTACTCTGGGACATGTTATGAGTGGTCGCCAATTGGGAAGTGTTTACAAAACGATCCTCTCGCACATTTTCTAGCAGTGCGCGGTCTTGGGATAATACATACGCGGAAAACCAGCGATCTGTTGTAACATGACGTATAATCCCTCCTTATTCACGCCAGTGCATTATCCAAAGAGATACAATGTTTATCTAAAAGGTATCTAATAAATCATTCATTATTAATACTTAGACGCAATCATATAAACGACAATGCTAATCCCATATCTATAATTTTCACAAAAAAAAAAATACACTCACGCTTATAAATGCCAAGTTCATCGGCTATCTCAGTAACGGATACATTTTCTCGGTATTTTGCTATACGATGGTTTGTTTGTCATCTAAATTATTCTATATTATACGGAGGCATAATGAATTTATTTCAATTACCTAAGTAAATTCCAAGAAAATTTAAATTGCTCTATCTCATTCATCCATACATCCTTTCTCTCATTATGATATTTTATTAAAATATTATGACTCGAACTATGTAAGTTTCTTATACCTCCTCTATACGTCGGCAGACGCTTGCGCGGACGTCGACAGATGCATCAGCAGATGGATCATCACGAGCCGACCACACGTCTGTTGGTCGTTCAGTCTGTGTTAATTTTCGACAGATGCAACTCGTACGCAAGCAATATTAAAAAAATGGATGTTGAGACCGTAGCTGCCGCAGCTATTTATTTATTTAGTACTTTTAACTACTTTTGAGTGTGCATCGTATGTCGTGTAGGTATTTAAGTTGTTTTAATTCCAACCGAAATAAAAATTACCTACTTAGACTGTTAGATGTCCAATTTGCAATTACTGTATCCAATTTACATAGCCTCAACATCAATTAATTTAAACAATTAATTTTTTTTAAATAATTGTAAGTATAGGTTTAAAGTTACAACATTTTTATTTTTAGAGTACTTTTTTTTGCGGATTCCACAGCCAGTTTTCTCCTTGATACAACTCAAGGAATTGAAATGTTTTGTCTGTGCTCATATTAGCCATTTCAGCGAACGAGATTAATAGGTAAACAAGAAAAAAAACTGCAAGAAGCACGCGTGCACTCTCATTCACGACTACGATAATAGGGATGCATCGTCAGACGTGTGGACCCTTTGATCCGTGCCACAAAAACCGACAACAAACGGATTGGTGGCAGATGCATCTGCGAACGTCAAATACCTACCACAGACTAGCAAATTACCCCGTCTACACGACGGCGGACGCATTCGCAGATGACCATCTGTTGATGAATCTGACGATGTGTAGAGGGGGCTTTACAATATGAATCCGAAACAAAAGACATATCAGTTATAGTTGCCGGCACGTAACTTGGCAAGAGTTTTTGTAGCGGGGGAAGTTTGCGCACGCACAATTTCATACATTTTTATATGCGCGAACTTCCCCCACTACGAAAATCTCTGCCAAGTTACGTGCCGGTAATTGTACGTCATACAAGAAATGAACGGGATGGATATTCAAGGAAAAACGGGAAGCAATATATTTTATTATTAACAACTTTACTCCAAAATATACTCTACTTACGGGTATTAACGTTGACTTTTCTTATTGTGAAGATATTTTTACCACTTTGGATGCTTACGACAATTTCAATGCAATGTCTGCGAATATATATATAATTGAAATTATGTTCTACACATGATTTTGACCGATGCTGACTATACAAACACTTAATAACATCAAAAATAAATTATGTTTTAAAAACTTTATAAGTTCGGTGTTTCATACTTAACTGACTACTCTGAGAAGAAAGACTGAAACAAACTCAGAGGTCAAAGTCTGTTTAAAAGCCCGGATAGTCAGATCAGATTGGATCGGATTGGCACTTCCATATTTTTTTTTAACTGAGTCTCTGGTTTCCAAAATGTCATAATTGTTTTTTTTTTACTGCAAAACAAATGAGATGGGCATGGGATAAAAATAATAGAATGTGCAAGCCCCTGTAACACCCTGTATAATAACAAAAACAACAAATAATTTAAAATTGTATAACTGATTTACGTGTTAAGGACAATTAATCAGAATATTACCAATAAAATATACTTATATTGAAAAAGATATAACGCTGGCTGATAAATAAATACCCCTGTATAATGTGTACGATTGGTCCATCGTATGTTGCAGTGGACAACGACTCTGAATGCGAGTCAGCTGACGGCGGTTAGTTCTTCAGTATCCGCCGCATTGAGCGACAAGCCTTCCATACAGATGGTTCAGGGACCTCCAGGTAGTGGTGGGTATTACCAAAATACATATATCATACTACTTAAAGCTTCAACTACTATAAAGTTGATCAATGACATCGACCATTCAAACCGATCCAGAGTGGTGCAGGAAGTTATGGTATAGTTTGACCGAAACTGCTGTCTGTGCAAACGATGGACGAAAACTAAAGAAATCACACTAATAAAAAAAAAATAAAAGCGAATGTTTTTGAGAGTGTGTGTGTGTTTATATGTTTTTTACTTCTTCACGCTCAAACGGCTGGACCAATTTTGACAAAATTTTGTACGGAGGTAGCTGACATTGACCTGGATTAACATATAGGCTACCTTTTATCCAGATATTCCCACGGGATCGACACTTATGCGGGTGAAACCGCGGGGCGCAGCTAGTTATAATAAATATTCGACTACCCTCATTGTAGAAAAAAAGAACGCTAATCGCGAACACCAGTCAAAACAGAGCAAATCGTTAGCATTGTGTTTGTTGCTTGATTACAATGTGAGTGGACGGTACTTTAGAATAAATTTAGTAATTTTAATCAACATGAGACGCACTTTCTGTAGCTATAACTTGGATAGTTGACTTTTATACTTTTTGAGAAAATCTAATCAGACTTCCAAGGCCCGGTTTATTTGCTGTCCAGTATATTAATCGCTTTCTTATGACAGCCCACTTGGACATGGCCTATTGGTTTGGCATTTACCAAGTGTCTTAACTAGCCTAAACTATCATTCTATCAAGTCCGCAACCTATGGCGTCCAAAACTGACTGCCCCTGACTTAATACATCAGTCTCCTCAATTCCTAAAAACACCACGCTTAACCCATCTCCCACACTTTCGCAGCATAGGTTTTTGGCTCTTTTTTGTACAATTTCTCCTTGGTTTTAAGGGTTCGTTTGGGCCCATCTTATAGTCGCCAAATGTGTGATTAAGATTAAAAATCGGATATTTTACAAGCTTCTTTGAAATTCGTTGAATTATTACATTCGAACTGTCCGCCGGTAACTTACTCTAGATTTTTTCCCATTTAAGAGCGTTCACGCCGTACGGCATTTCATACAAACTTTCAAGCCTTTGTTTTTCGAAATGAATAAACCAATTTTAATGAAACAGGATACAAAAGTTACTTAATTTGTCTGTAAGTCCAGTGTTATTTTTCGAAAATGTTCTTACGTAACTTTTTAGACCTTTGTATACTGCGTATGCTTATGAAGTTTCATTCAAATCTGTTCATTCGTTTCGAAAAACAAGGGCTTGAATTTGTATGAAATGCCGTACGGCGTAACGCTCTCAATAGAGAATTAATTTGTTTCTAAGTGGCCCGAATCATGTTACAGTTTCAAAATAAATATAATAAATATTTTGTTATTAAATAGGATTATAGGAGTAAGTGACAGACAGTCACATAGGTATACCGAACGATCATTAATCGATGGTTGGTCGTTCATCGGTGTCATCGACCATCAATGGATATCGATCGATGGCAACACTAATCATGTATAATAGTAATCATGACCAATGATTCTGTTTCACAGGAAAGTCCAGTGTTATTTGCGCGATCGTCATGACATACTTTTACAACGAGCATGAAAAAAAGCAACAGAACAGGGGTAAAATACTAATCTGTGCCACAAGCAACGCCGCGGTCGATGGATTAGTCGTTAGATTACTGAAGCTGAGGCAAAGCTTACCCAAACGTAAGTAACAAAACTAATAAACAAGTTGAGCAATGAAAAAAATAATACTAGTTTTTTTCTGAAGTTGGTAAACGAAAGAAATTTCGTGAGACTTATTTTTGTTTACCGTTTACAGTTTTTGAAGGAAATGTATGTGTGTGAATTATAGAAACTTAAAGTTGAGTGAAATAAATATTACGATAAGACATACACACTTTTGTAATAGTCGCGTACGTCAACATGACTGAAGGTTGCGTTCATATTTCTTCAGTTTTACTCGCATGTATTATTTGGGGTCTTCTCGAAAAGATTCGAGTTCGAACGGAGCTATACGATTAAGTTCGATGCTAGACTAAAAAAAACGGTCAAGTGCGAGTCGAACCCTTGCACCGAGGGTTCCGTACAAATATGTAGGTATGTAAATAGTTTATCACGATTATGTTCTAAATTTCCCGCCAAAATCAGTCTCCAAAACATATAATTACAATATTAATCTCTGAAAGTAAAATTGGAAATCAAAGTTATTTTATTACTTATGTATTAAATTTTAACCATATTCGTAAGTTCCGTTCCGTTTTTCCTTTTGAGGTAAATTAAAAATGACAATATTCTTCTACTTATTCATTGATTTAGAGACAAATCTATGTACTTACATAATAATAAGTACGTTTAACCACCTAGGGGTACTTACCAAAGTGATAATTTTTGGCAAAAAAGCAGCACATAGGCCCAGCATAAACAACACATAACAATAGTTTCTAAGTTTTTGTACACTAACCGTTGGATCTAGTTGTCCCAAAATAAATAATTTTGAATTTGAAATAAACCTATCAGCTATAGATTTATTTTTACAATAGATTCGTCAAAAAAAAATTAAAACAATTTTTGTCCTCGGTTGTACAAACCCGGTGGTTTTTTGAGATAAAATGTTTTGTTAGAGTAATTGTCGGTTTTAAGCAATAAGTTGACATGCATTAGAACTTTATTGGTCATCAGGCCAGGCTCCATACAAAAATGCCCATCATTCTTTACGGTTTTCGGATTTTTTTCTTTACTTGTGCTACACGACATTGCTTCTTGCCAAATTTCATGACTCTAAATCAACGGGAAGTACCCTATAGGTATTGATACCCTTGCCAGTGTCAAAATATGCGGCATAAACGGAACATAAACGTGCGCATATTTTGATTGCGTTGACTTAGAAGTTTGCTTGTTTCACAGCTTCAAGGGACTGTAGACCTGAGTATTTGATATTAATTTCAACTTGATAACTCCACGAGTTCTTGAGGAAAATGGTCTTGACAGACGGACAACGAAGTGATCTTATAAAGGTTCCGTTTTTCCTTTTGAGGCACGGAACCCTAATTATCAATTTCAGGGAGTTTATTAAAATCCGCATCATCATCATCTGCCTAGCCTTTTCCCAACTATGTTGGGGTCGGCTTCCATACTAACCGGATGCAGCTGAATACCAGTATTTTACATGGAGCGACTGCCTATTTAAAATCCGCATTAAATGTTGGCAGCGGAACGGTTTCGCATGGTGCGCGTGGGCCGCGAAGAAGCCATGCACCCCGAGGCGGCCAACATCAGCTCGCAACAACTGGCGCAGCGCGACCTGGCCAGGATGCACTCCGAGCAGCCCGCAGCGCCCGCCGGACTTAACGAAGAGGTACCTTTGGTACCCGTCACGGGTGCTTTATTGATTAAAGCTCGCCCAAGTTGAAGACACATTTATCCCCAAGGAGAACACTCTACTTTTCACACTTTCTGCGAGATTCGTTTTTTTTATTTTTTTATTAAAGTTTTCATACGACTATTTAGTTGAGGTTCTAAAATCACATTATTTAGCAGTGGGTTAAAATGAAAATCAATACTATATTATAGCCCGGCTAGACAATAGGGCTTTAATGACTTACTTTAGGTTAGGGTTGCAAGTTGCACATATAATTTGACATTTGGTGTGAAAAGATTAATCTATTTATCTGTCTAGCGACCCACTACTCTTAAACAGGCGGGCAAGCGGATTACACCACCTGTACATCGTTCAAATGATTTTTTTTTTTTTCGTAAAACCCGGTTTTTGGGAACAAAAGCTGCGCAATATTGTTGCAGCAACATCATTTTGTGTTGCTGGCATAATATTTAACACTCAAACTATAAGAAATGTATAACTTCACCAACTTTATAGTAGTTCAAATAAAATGAAGAGTCCCTTATTGCAGCTTCTGCATATAGAGGCAAAAATCAATATGTGGAAGACCCAAGAAAGAGATGCGAAGGACCCAGCACGAGTGGCATACTGTCAGGGACGAGTCGCTGACCTAGAAAGAAGAATTGCCATGGTAAGTTATTTTCTTTTATTACTAGTGCCCCGCCCCTGCTTCGCTCTGGTGCAATCTACCACGCACACACATTACAAAAATAAAACTACAAAATATACACACAAAGTAGCCAAACGCTTCGTATTCAACCAATAAAAGGTTATAGTTTGACAATTTTGTCCATTGCAAGCATGTAATTTTTTATACACATAGAACTTTCAGAATAAATGCTCGAAATGATAGTGGAAATCGCAGCAAATTCCTTGTGTAGTTTAGAAGAACTAACCGATCGCACAGACAGATACGAAAAGAGACTTTTTTATACTATGTAAAGATACTACTAGGTACAGTCGGTGACCAACATTGTCTGACCCACCCAACATTGCCTGACCCACTAGAAGTGGGTTAGATAATGTTGGCCACCGACTGTACTAGACACTGCACAGTCACATGATTCAACGATAGTGATTCAGTGATGCTGTATCTATGCCCCCGAATTCAGAAAATTAATTAGGTAAATTAATATACCCTTAATAAATCTATCCGTTGTAAAAAGATGAGTCCAGTATTGACTATTTGTTTTCTTTTTCTTCTTTCCCTCAGAAGTAGTACCACAGATTACTAAATAGTTACTACGTAGTACCTTGTACCGAATCCATGGTGAGACTGAGCAATTATCAACGTGTTTTTTATCGCAGTGCGTGCGCTGTACTTTCTGCGATATTGTAAAGCGCTATTCTAAAATCGTGTCGCAAAAAGTAAAATCGTGGTGCGCGCTTGGCCTATTTCTCACAAAAAGGTTCATAAGTGTCAAACTCATAAGTAACATCAAGGTAACCTTTGTGAGAGCTGTAGTCTACACTGGGTCCGGGGCCTGTATGAAAGATCTCCAAGCTCACACACACATACTAAGAAACAGGACAAGAGGTCTAACTAAGAGGAACTAATTTAATTTTTAGGATACAAAACAAATAAGAAAAGGTGTTTAGCGTGTCTGTGAGTGCAATATAATTCCTCACGCCCATGTCCATTTGTGACTTAGAGGTTCTAAAAAACTTATGGTAACAATGGAATTTGAACTCAGTAGTATAACATTGAGTTTTTGGTTCCAAAAAATAATAATATTATCAGATTTAATATTATTATATGTGATAAGATTTGCAAGGCCAACGTGGCCAGATATCGCACCTAACAGGGAGGATTGGATGGAAAAGGGGAGGCCTGTGCCCAGCAGTGGGACACAATTAGAGCTAACAAAAAAAAACTGATTTTGAACTCCAGTTTAGCTTTGGTTCTCTTTCGCTCACAGCTGCGGTCAGGTTCCGGTCGGGGCTGCGGAGACGGGATGCGTCCCGAACAAGTTGCGCAAGTCGAGCGACGCATCATAGAGGGCGCCGACATTGTCGTCACCACCCTCGCCAGCGCACAGAACTACAAAATGAAAGGGTTGGTGTTACCATTCTAAATAAAAAGAAAATCAGCGAGATAAATGTAGCTAAATTATATTTAATGTCATTGTTTTGATCAAACTTTTCAATACATAAGGTCAGAAAAATCTATTGTTTACCAAATTGACTAGCACCTTAAGGTTTTTAGTTTTTGTTTAGTTTTTTATCACAATTGTCATTATTTGACGAAATTTTAATGGCACGGTAAATTGACGTAGTGTACCAATTTAATAAACCATTAATCTCCCTGACCGTACATCTAGCCATTTTTTTAATTTTCCCCTTAAATTGTAATGTAGGCACAATTATTATGACAATACCGCGCGTAATTTCTAATCCTTAGCAGGACATCCTGGATTTAAATAATAATATTTTATTTGCTCATAATTAAGGTATACAGATAAGATGAAATTTTATAAATAGTCCCGATACATTTTACCTTACAGCATGCAAAAATGGCAAATAATTAAAAAATTAAGAATTTACGCATGAACATCCAAATTGATCCTTGTATGTAATGTATATGTTGTAGGCTAAAGCGTCGCATAGCGCTATGTATCATAGACGAGGCGGGACAGGTGATCGAGCCCGAGACGCTGATACCGCTCACGCTTGACGTCACGCGACTCACGCTCATCGGCGACCCGCAGCAGCTCCCCGGGTTCATCTGTTCTCAGGTTTGTACAGTCATAGCCAACAAATGTTAAGACACCTTAAAGGCTACTTTTGTCTGCTCATTGCACGATAGAATTTGCTTTACCGACCGACAGCAGTACTTAAATTGCCTCGTCTCGTCATCTTCTTTATATGTCAGACCGAATAAAAAACGTGACAATGCTCGACGGTCAATTAAATGAAACAAATAAGTAACCTCATTTTTTTTAAGTCGGAAAAAAGTATTACATAATTAGCCAGACCATTAAAAAGATTTAAGGTTGATTTCAACTCGACATTGGCCAAAGGTGTATGCTATTGTGATCTTTGTTATCAAGTGATTAAGGGCTGATTTTTCCAACGCTAGATAATTTTATCAGAGGAATAATTTTGATTTTTTTTTCTTCCATACAAAATCTGTCAGACGTCAATTTTATTCCACGAATAAAAATAATCTGTCGATTGAAAAATCAGCCCTTAATATAGTTATCTATGCAAAAGTCTACTCAGTGCTGCAGCTTCAAAAGGTCAAAAGGTTATGTGTCCTGACAAAGACATAAAATAAATCACTGTATACTCTGTCAACTTTGGTACATTGAGGTTCGGAAACAGATTTTAACACATGTATGAGTGACAGAGACGACGCTCTACTCTATATGCTAGCTACTCTACTAACTCCATGTGCTACATGACGGTCGCGTTTTACGAATTGACATGAATTTAATTAGCTAAAGTACATTACACAAGTGTATTCGTTTATTAGTTTTCTTAATGCTTCTTTTTCAGAGGGCGAAAAAGCATGGCCTTAACGAGAGCCTGTTTTCTCGTCTAAGCTCATGTTCGGAGCACTGGCCGGGCAGCAGTCCCGTAGTGCTGCTCAACCAACAGTATCGCATGCATCCGGACATCGCTGACTATCCCAGCAAAGCTTTCTACGACGGCAAAATATTGAGCTTCCCGCCCAAAAGACCGGATATGGATATCCCACCGTACAATATTATTAGTATTTCCAGTGGAGATAAAGGACAAGGTAAGCTTATTATTATGTAATGAGGATGACGTATTGTGGATGACGTAATGTTTCTTCTGTATGTATGTAGTCGTCGCTTCTAATCCGTAGAAGCTATTGTGGAGATATACAGAACAAAACCGACTAAGTATGAATCGCACTCGCACACAAGGAGCTCCGCGTATGCGCTGGTCTGTAAAATAAAATGTTAAAATACATACTGACGTTGTACAGTAGTTGACTGTCATGTGATGGGTTTTTTACACCCTGAATGTTTTTTGTTGTGTGCGCAGGAGTGTCGGGCGCCAACGAGATGGAAGCGTGGGGCGTGTCGCGCCTGGTGCTAGCGCTTCACTCGGCGTTACGGTCCGCCGGACTCAAGCTGGCCGTCATCACACCGTACAACGCGCACAAGGACCTCATCAAGAGACACCTCAGGACTTTACAACTGTTAGTCTTTACTAATATTCTGGACATTTTACCTGTTTTATGATGGGGTGGCTCACTGCGAAATTAGTTCCGTTTAGATGGGGCTAACAGCCGGTTCCTTGAACGAAAATGATTCCAAAATCAATGTGACAAATTGTCAAGAGAGAGCAAACTGCTGTGATTGGTTGAATGATTAATCAACAGCCAATCGCATCAATTGACTTGCGTTACTATATAAAAAACTTTAAAATCCAAGTCGCAATCATCTCAAAGGCAATGTGAAGAATTTTGGTAAATTGTAGGTATTTTTGACAGATTGAGACTGATGGCACAATCACACTTGGCCGTTCTCCCGCATTCGATTGCCTGTGGAATTCGGGCAAATGAGCAAGTGTAAATGAAAGAGGTCGATTACGCCTGTGTTCGGACAATCTAGTCCAGCTTCATTGTTTCAGTTACCCGAATTCGGATACCCGACGCCAGTTTTCCTTTCATCTTTATGAGTGCTTTGCACGTCGTCGCAATGAGCCGTCTGGACTTCATTCTAACTACTTGTAGTCGTTAGCCCGTATCCCAGTGCGACGCCCAGCGTAATAAACGCATCGGGTGCCCGATTTCGAGTAGTCTTATGTGCAGTCGAATACGGACTAACGATCATTTAGGTTAGAATGTGAACATTCTTAAAAATAAGGGAATTACCCTTCTGGTGGCGAAAGTGAAGTGTCAAGCGCTTTTGAATCGTGTGCGCACCTTTTTCTGTCTATACCGTAATGCTGTCCCACAGGAGCGAGGGTCAGGTGGAGGTGAACACCGTGGACAGCTTCCAAGGCCAGGAGCGCGACGTGGTGGTGGTGTCGCTGGCGCGCTCGCACGGCGTGGGCTTCCTCACGGACGCCGGCCGCATGAACGTCATGCTCACGCGCGCAAGACACGCGCTGCTCGTCTGCCTCAACCATAACGCGCTGCTGGTGACTATGCCTTATTGTTACACCTTCACTAATATTTAGAATATCTTTGAAACATCAAAAATCTATGAAAAATCTGATAACTAATTAACTAACTAATGTTCCATTAAATGGAAGGAATTATCTCCAAAAACCCAGTAATCGATACGAACGAACTATATACCAATAGATTTATTTGAAACGACACTATCTTTCCAAATAACAAAATATGTAGAACTTACTGTGTTTCAATTTCTTCCAGAAAAATCCTCAGTGGAAAACGCTTTTTGAAGATGCGCAACGAAGAAACATGTTTAAAGTACTTCCACACAAAATGTGCCAACCAATAACGCCAGCACAGGTGCCCAGTGATAACATTTTGGATACCCTATTTAAAAAACATAACAATCACCATCATCATTAATTTGGTCATAAAATATCTTCATTGTCAGATTGATAATATGTATTTTCAATTTTGCACTATTTTTTATGCATTTCGAGAAAAAACTTTCCGTCTAGTCCTTGATTGTTAGTCCAGCAACTTACGGTTGCAGCGTCCAGCTATGATCGGTTCATGAACTGGGTGTACAGTTGTACACTAAACAATTGTAAGATAATTAAAATAATCGCGGTACCTATGTCATGTCTTTGAATTAATATGAGCAAGAACTGCGCCGTGTGCTGCAGGATTGAATCAATTACTAGAAGTAGGCCATTGCAGACCTGAATGACGCAACTCAAAGTAAAGCATTGAAATGTAAGCTTTATATCGTGTCACATACAGTAGGATTTTCAGAAGGATGTGATAGTAGTTTATAATTCCATCCCCCTGATGGTTTAGTCAATGCAGGCGTAACTAGCAGGACAAAAATGCCAAAAACAACTTTCAGATTTGAAATATAAGTCGTGCATAAAATAACACAAAATGAGAGATTTACACTATAGTCGGACTTTTAATTAGCTGCAGTAAAATGACAGCTTATGTGTTACTTAAATGACTGAAATTGGCGTCTTTTTGTTTTTTCGCGGCCATCAACCAAATCTTGTTTGTCTAGTACAGAATAGTGTAACAAACGAAACTTATTTGACATGCATATCTCTAAACTCAGTCCGAAATGAGTTATTAAGAAGTGTCATTTTACTGCAGCTAATTAAAATTCGGACTATAAGTTAACTTTCGTCGTGCGGCTGGTCGCTTACCAAATCACCTCACAAGCGAAATCGCCACCTCATTTACACAGGTCGATAAATATCGCAGGTGACTAGTTCATTTGGCATCAAAATTTCGACCTTCAGGCGGCGGGCAGTCGCATGCGACAGCATTTTCACGGTTGATTTTGGTCACCTGCGGGTTAGCCGAATTGACACTTAGACAGTCGAGGAACTTCCGTGCGCCTATAATCCCCTGTGTAAAGCCCGCATAACCCTTCTTTGCAGTGGAGTTAATATAAGCTGTCCTTGTTCACTGGTTCAAAGCATTGAATGACATTAGGTACTAGTTTTGTATTAATTTTATTATGTGTATAGTTTAGGTAGCTATTCTATTTTTTTTTTTTGAAGTGAAAACTTCTTTAGGCGCGTTGGGCATTTTTTGAGATGGGAAAAAACTATTGAACTCGCGCCACTGTTACCGTAACCGACACCGCTTCGGATGTGTTCGGCTGTAATTGGGATGTACTCGGTTTTAATAATTCTGTTTGTGTTTTGTTGTCACTTCTCTCGGCACTCCTGGAGTGCCACTTTTTCTTTCATTTAATTTGTTTATAAGTTTTCTGCCAATACCTATATCGTATCTACATAATACATGCTGTTGATTTGCATCCTCGTCAAATTTCAGGAGGTTGTCATAAATGACATAAATAATCATTTGAAGTACGGTAGGGGGCAATAACTAGTAAGCGCTGCTTTTTTTTTGTTGTAGAAATTTAACAGTATTTCAGAATTAAACCCTTAATTCAATACAAATAAAACAGAATCACCCGACTATGCACACAGGGACAATGCATACAGCTGCCATGTAATTCCCCGAAATGGTAGCTCCGGCCGTCTCGCGCCGCAGTGCAATGACCGGTAGCAATAATTTTACCTAATTTTATTTCGAAAATCACCTACATTATTGTCATAAATTTCGCTTGATAATTAACTAATTTTTGAGCATCATTGGAATACGGAAATCTTACTAATGACAGTAATACTAGTGCGCCAAAGAAAAGTTCACTGACCTGTTATCAGATGATTAATAATATCCTTCAAGCTAAAGTTTTCGTAGTTATTTTGTTTTTATTTGTGGATTAAATTGGTTGATTTGAAACTTTCCTTCCTACTTAACGGGCTTAGGACCGGCAATAATTCTACCTTTGTTGGTGTACCGATTTACTAAGTCTAAAAATGTTTTCTACGTTTGATGGAAATGGAAAGACGTTCTAGTTAAGTGTAAGTACGTGGTATACTTTCGACTCTTAGGTATTATTGGCGTAGGTAGTTAAAAATTTGAAATAACTTATTTACACTAATGAAATTGATTAAGCTAACAACGTATTTACAAAATGTACAAATAAATAAATTACCTACCTATGTTACCGGAGGTAAAGTTGCCACGTACTGGTTTTCCTTCAGCTTAACAACACTAACACATTCGTTTTTAAAGTGTCGAAAACGACAAAATGTAATCCGCACGGCATTATCACCTGGGTGAATGTCTTGTGCCTTGGGGTAGTGGAACGGGTGTTGCAGTTCACGCTTCAGTATGCGCAACACTGGTGTGGTGCATAGCAACCAGCATGACGCTCTGTGTCAAGGGTTCTCGATCGGGAAACATCCGGATGACTCCACGTAGGCTGTCTCCACTGATGGCATACCCACCTGACCATCTCCACAAGCATGACATTTGAATTGAACACTTTGTACCTACGTCTCAACGATGTACCGAGAAGCGGAATTCGCAAAGCGCACGAACGCTGCGGCGATTTCAATTACACTGTTAGTTCGGGGGCCGCGGGGGCGTGGCTTAGGGTGCGCGGGAGACTAAGTTCCCGCTTTGCCGCCTCGTGATTGGGGGATGGGATTGATTACCTACGAATTTATCGAATGATAGATTCTCCTGCGCATTTGAATGTGTGTGTAAATGAAAGCGCGGTTATAGGGCTAGTAACAGACGGGCCGCGTTTAAATACGGCTGGTTCACACTTACGGATTTCCGCAAATAAGAAAAAAAAAAAAACAAATACCTACCCATTTTATTGTTGATTTGGGTCGAGAATCATTAGCATAATTACGTCCTTGAATTTGACTAGGATGCAAATCAACACATTGTAGAATGCCTGACACTACTGCATACAAGTTTAGACGTGATTAAAAACTTGCCTACTAAAATTACGTCAATTTACGTCAGGCGCTGATTAATTTGACAGGACTAAACTAAAATTTATATTCTATCCTTTTCTTAATGAAATAGAAAGAAAGAGATGCACTGAACTTAAATTTAGTTTAGTTTGTGAACAACAGAATTGGCACCAGTGCCATGATTGAATAATGTAGAACTGACAAAATGAAATTTATTGCAATTTGGTGTTTAATGGCAGCCATACACAATCAAGTTAATTTATTTTCCAATTTGCATGAGTTTCCAAGGTTGATCCAATTCCCAGTTCGGCCTTAAGGCGCCATCAACGACAAGGTTACAACGGTACAAGGATCTTTTGGTGCGTGGGCAAAATTGGAACTAACGCCGCCATCTTGTGTTTTCAGTACAGTTTCTGTGAAAATTTCACAGATGTTTACTTACAACAGTTACAACGCCCCCTGTCAATATCATTAACCCTTAGTCTGCCGGAACGTAGATCTACGCGAGACACAATAGCTTTTTAATTGTGTCTGTAATTACGGCACACAAGCGGTTAAGCAGCCAAAAGATCCTTGTAGCACTGACTCTACACCATATGTTATGGTACAATGTACACCATATGTTATGGTAGAATGTATAGAACTTAAAAAATATTAACACCATACTATGTAAAACTACATTCTTACAAATAAATAAATTCTAATTCTAAAAACAATCCAATTTGTATAACATGATACGTCACTTGAAAACCACCACGGTTTATATCGCGCACACACTCAGGTATGTGTGAAGCTGGATGAATGATCATCTCGACAGAATCGAAATTTGATTCGCTTTAAGTGCACTTGTTATGCAAATTGACATTGATACAAGGCCATTCAGATAAACCTCAAGTCTTGTGCAAATTGGACGATAAACTTAACCCTTAGTCTGCCGGAACGTAGATCTACGCGAGACACAATGGCTTTTTAATTGTGTCTGTAATTACGGCACACAAGCGGTTAATCGTGAATAGCCACCTACAGGAGTAGGTTGAGTGCCGCTTTTTCCATTTCATTTCGTAAGACTGATAGCTTATAGGCCGACAACTTCGTTCGTAACAGTCCCATGGTTCTTGCGGGGTAAGGGGGACGCGGGTAAAAACAATACGCACACACGACCGCGCAAGGTATTGCGTTGTCAAAGATGAGTCTGCAGATTTCTGTATAAAATATTTCGTTATTCCCTTCCGCTGAACGAAATTCAGGCATAAAACGATTTTAAATATAATTATGCAATGTGTGTTGTGCGCTTGTGCGTACGGTACTGTTGTTTTTTTTTCAAAAATGTTTATGCAAAACGATCTGCGCCGACGACTCTGTCCATGTATAAAGCATAAATATTGAATAGTATTTTTTTAGATCAGGTTAAGCTACGCTTGCCGCGGTTGGTCCGTGGATGGGTGAACATATTCACGTACCAAGACCCCTCCGTGGCTCGGAAAACACGTTAAGCCGTTAGTCCCGGCTGTCATTTGTGGATCTTTGACAGTCGTTACGGGTCGTCAGTAGCTCGAAAGCCTGACAACCAGTCTTACCAAGGGTATCGTATTATCCAGTGACTGGGTTGTGGAGGTTAGATAGGCAGTCGCTCCATGTAAAATACCTACTGGTATGCACTGCATCCGATTAGACTGGAAGCCGACCCCAACAAAGTTGGGAAAAGGCTAGGCAGATGATGATGATAAAATGTATTTTGCAGGTTACACAAGAGCACGCACCATACAATTTCATCCTGCATCAATGGGGCATTTTCTTTTTATGTTGCACTTTTTTCATAACGCTGTAGGTTATTCTTATGTTCAGATGAGTATGGATTTTTATAATCCACGTTGTAATTTGTTTGTTTTGACCTCGTCTTTTTATCTTTGGATTGTAATATCATGTGCGTTTTGAGATGCGAAGCCCTATCAAAGTGCTGTCGCTCCCGCCGCCCGCAACCCTTGTCACCACCCCCACAGTAGGTACGTCCCCTGTCGCTCGAGTGAATCATGGGACTGTCGCCCAGTGTATGGCTTGTATGATGCTTTTAAGTTTGTCTAGACCTGTTAGGTCTAGCTTTGTTTGATGTGGAATCACTTATTGATCTGTGATTATGTCAGTAGGATTAGGTGCTTTAACTACGTATGCATTTATTAAGGATATATAATCATATAGTTACATGTGACGTACGCTTCTCGTACGACGTTCTAGCACGAGACGCATGCTCTGCTGAGATCGCATTGTTTCTAAGGCAAGTTCAGATTGTAATTTATGGTAGGATTTACACCGACAGCGGCGCGGAAGAACACACATTTTACAATGAAGTAAAGGAAATTGAAATCTTGTTCCATTAATTAAAGTTCTCTAAATTTCCGTTCTGTTTCTGCTAAGTTATAAAAGTGGCCGCCACGCGACACAAATCGACTACTTCTTAGTAAAACGAATCTGTCTTAAAAGTGTAAAAAATTGTAAAGTGCTCCCAGGTGAAGACTTAGTCTCACTCTACACCGATGACTCTACACTCTAGACTGATGATAATGGAGGTTAAAGTCAGTGTCTCGTCCTGTAGGAACAAGGAACGGCCCCCGCCCAAAAGCAGATGGCGTATGATAGAAAAATAAGAAAGTGGCAGTATGTTTAAGAGTGAAGTGTTAGATAAAATGATTGAAATGAAGGATATTCAATGAAAGGAAAATCTGTGAATGAATGTTGGAAAGACATGGCGAATTGTATAAAGATAGTAGCAAAAGATGTGTTTGGAGAATCGAAAGGGAAATTTGAATTTGAAAATATAATAAAAATGGTATGGGTCCCGCCTGCTTCCAATTTTTATTTAATTTAAAATGGGCTTGTTTGTAGCTTTTCAGTTTCGCAGTCGGGTTTTTTTATTTTTTAAATTACTTTTTTTATTTCCAGCTATTTAGTTTACAAAATAAATGTGATAGATTTCGCAGACGATTTATTTCTTGGTACGTGTTTTTTACGATTTGCCACTTCGAATTACTTTTAACCGTATAAGTTGTATATATTTTTGTAATCACCTTTTAAAACCCTTTATTTTGATACCCCACTCGATAGGTATTGAGAAAAAAAAATCAATTTTTTTTTCAATTTTGATATACTCAGTGTCACTCTCACAATTAAGACGAATCTAACGGCACCTCTCAAGCTGAAATCGATCAAGCCGTTTAGGCTACAGAGCGTGCCAAAGAAATATACATACATACATACATACACACGAAAGACATAACCCTCCTAATGCAGCCGGGTAAAAATGGAAAGGCCCTGATGAAATGCCAGTAGAAGTATGAAAGTGTTTAAAAGAAGATGGATGTATGTGGCTGACTTTATTCTTCAATAAGTTGTTGCATGAAGGAGGGATCCCACAAGAATGGTGCAATAGATCGCTAGTGCCCATCTTCAAGATTAAAGGTGATGTATACAGGACTGCAACAACTATCGAGGGATAAAGCGCATGTCACATAGTATGAAGGTATGGGAGAAAATATTGCGAGGGAAGAGAGGTTACCTCAAACCAGTTTGGGTTTATGCCAGGTCGAGGAAAAATGGACGTCACTTTTGCACTCCGTCAATTGTGCGAGAAGTACAGACGTGCACACAAGTACTTGCACATGGTGTTCATTGATCTGGAGAAAGCGTATAATATATGAGCATGGTATGGAAGCGTATGACCTCGGGATGTGCTGTGGTGGGCCTTAAAGGAGAAAGGTTTGCCCGGGAAGTATGTAGAGTTAATTCGTGCTATGTACAATCAATCAATCTCGTACCTATATCCGGTCGGCTGCTGGCAATACCGACGAGTTCAGTGTGGCTGTAGGCTTGCACCAGGGATCGGCTTTAAGTCCTTACCTCTACTTGTTGTTTATGGACGCTCTTTCGTCGGACACACAGGAGGAGGCACCTTGGTGCATGTTGTTTGGCGATGACATTATTCTTGCCGGTGAAGATTTAGAGCAGATTGGAAAAATGGCAACAGAAGCTGGAGAATGTTGGCATGAAAATCAGCAGAACCAAAACTGCATATATGTTCTGCGATTTCGGCGGTCTCTCCAGTTCTGAAGCCATAGCGCTTGATGGCGCACTTCTCCCAGTCTGCTCCGACTTTCGGTATCTCGGTTCACTCGTGCAAAGCGATGCCGAAGTAGATCGGACGGTTAAGCACAGAATTAACACAGGATGCATGAAATGGCGGCAGATCACGGAAACAATCTGCGACTCCCGCATTCCCCTTAAACTTAAGGGGAAGATACATAAAACCGTTATTAGACCTGCAGTCTTGTATGGATCAGAATGTTGGGACACAAAAGGGATGAATGAAAGGGAATTGCATGCAGCTGAGATGAGAATGCTAAGAATGATGTGTGGTGTTACACGAATGGATAGAATAAGAAATGAGTACATAAGAGTAAGTCTGACAGTGGCACCAGTAACTGAAAAGTTGTGTGGAAATCGGTTGTCATAGTATGGGTATGTGTTACGGAGAAATGAGGAAAATGTCGTGAGGAGTTTTGAGTATAAATTTAGATGGCTATAAGAGTAGGGGAAGATCAAAGAAACGATGGATGGAATGTGTGAATGATGATATGGTTAGAAAGGGGGTGACTACCGAGATGACGACTAATAGAGAAGTATGGAAGAAAAATACATGTTGCGCCGACCCCAAATAAATTGGGGTAAGGGCAAGAGAATGATGATTCTCTGAATTTCTGTATGTACCTACAGCTACACTTCAATTTCATTTACCGCATTGTAAGAAACTCTTCGAAGGTTTGTGTAAATCGTACCTAAAGGCTATCGTATATAAATCACCTGTATATTAGCTATTAATTTTCATAATCATTTGTATACAATATTTCTAATTAACGATCAAACATTTTGTTAATTACTGCTTTAATATACTAAAATTAGTCCTAATGTTTTAATTTGTCTTTGTGTTCAAATGTGTGTTAATTCTAATTATTCTTCTAGTTTATGCATTTGGTCTTTACTACACACAGTAAAGACCAAATGCATTTGGTCTTTACAGTATATTTGTAATACACTCACGAACTTTCGCCTTTATAATATTAGTGTGATTAACATTGCAAATTCTTTACAGTTGTCTTTATGTCGAAATCGTTGACTTATATACCTTTTATTAAGCCTGTTCAAAAAATAACCGTAAATGTGTTATTATTCAGAAATATAAATTGTTATTATTATAATATTAATTTGAGCAAATAGGTTAAGATCATTACTTACAATGTTAAATGAATGAGTTGTAGTTTTTATGTACATATACCTATCATACACTAGGCTTAGATGTACTACATTTACATAGTCAATAAAATGATTTTATTTTGTTATATGATGGCGTTTCAAATTATAAGTCTGTAACCACTATGACTCACCATGCCACGAGTTACAAAAGTCAGGAGTCTCGCAAATGATCGCAAGACTTAGTCGGTAAGGGATGTAGGTCAATTGATGGCTTAGCGATGATTTGAGTAGTGTTGGGACCTTACTTATGTATATCTTTATATACACAGATCATCATTGTCTAGGGATATTTCAGGTAAGATTTAAACGTCAATTTGATAAATTTTTGTCTGTTTCACTGAATGTATGTTCCAGCACCACGTACTACCGAATCGATTTTGTTCATGCATAGATATTTTCTATAAGACTGGTCGTGGTCAGTCTGTAAGGTTTATATGATCAGTTGATCACGCTATTTAATATATTGCAATTTGTTTGTATTCTTCTATTATGCGGGATTTCATCAGGTCTTTCAGCGGGAGATGTAAAAAAAAACGACTTAACTCTTCAGTAAAAAACTGTCGGTAGAAGGTGATTACGAGGGCGGCACTGAAAATTTCGGGAATCAAGGAAGTGACACAACATTACTATTTAAAAAAATGTATTTATTGCTTTTCGAAGTATTCTCCGCGAAATTTGACACATTTTTCCATACGATGGAACCAATCATTGAAGCAACCATTCCATTCAGAAATTGGGGTCTCCAAAATGGCCGTTTTTTAGGCGTCCACAGCTTCTTCAGGTGATGAAAATCTCTGTCCACGCAATTTATTCTTTATTTTAGGGAAAGTATAGAAATCATTAGGGCTTAGGTCGGGGCTGTACGGCGGATGGTCTAATAATTCTATGTTTTCTTGCTCTAAAAACTCTTTTGTTCTGTGCGCGGTGTGAGAACTCGCATTGTCGTGATGGAGGATGATGCGGCGGTTGCAGTTCTCTTTACGGAGTTCAGAAACGACCTGTGGCAAACAAATGCTAGCATACCATTCTGCATTAACCGTTCTTTGTCCCTTAAGAGGAATAGTCGTAACATGGCCGGTTTTGGAGACAAACGTGGCCACCTTTTTTTTTGCAACACTCCGTGAACGAACAATTTTTGTTGGCTTTAACTCATTTTCGAACAACCAAACTCGTGACTGGTTTTTTGTTTCGGGTTCGTACGCGTATATCCAGGATTCGTCACCTGATACGATGTTGTATAGAGCATATGAGGATTCTGCGTGGAATCTTTCGAGAGTTCTGACGCACCAAGTAACGCGAGCCGCTTTTTGCTCTTCACAGAGCGAATGCGGTATCCATCGGTAAACAACTTTTTTACACCTAATTGTTCATGCAAGATTATTTGTATTTGACTCATGCCAATCTCTAAAGTTGCCTGAATTTCGCGATATGTCACATGTCGATCTTCCTCAATCAGCTTACGCACAGCATCAACGTTTTCTTGGGTGACTGCAGTTTTTGGACGACCTTGACGGGGATCATCACTCAGCTTGACACGTCCACGTTGAAATTCAGCAAACCAGCGATAAATTGTGGTTTTGGATGGGGCTTCATCACCAAATGCAGAAATCATCCGGTCAACCCACTGTTTTTGTGTTAAACCACTTCGAAAGTCATAATAAATCATCGCTCTTGAATTTTCTCGAGTCAATTCCATTTTCTCAACGACTAAACAAGTTTGACAAAACCTTGTGACAAGACCAAAGAGTACTTTTTGATAGACTGACTACAATATCGTCGTTTCAGCCGATAGACGTCCACTGCTGGACATAGGCCTCCCCCAATCTTGGGGGGGGGTTTGCCATAATCGCCACGCTTGGCAGGCGGGTTGGCGATCGCAGTATGGTATGATGGTGGAATAAATAGAGAACGCTGCTGCCCATTCTCCGGTAAGACCCTTAGTCGCCTTTTACGACACCCACGGGAAGTAAGGGGTAGTGCAATTCTTTAAGTCCGGCACCACTTTCAGTCTATCAAAAAGTACTCTGTGGGCACCACACAGACAGACTACAATATAATGCGGTGTAATAGACGGGAAGCTCTCTTCATTTTGTGTTGACAGCACAATTCGCCATCTAGTTCGAAAGTATCCAAAACTATTAATTACGGCTGAAGATGGTAGATGGAGCTCTATTAATAGTCACGGATATAGATGGTAGATAGAGCTCTACTATATTATTATTGTGTTGGAATTTTTACATTGTCGTATTAATTATTGTTTACTACCTATTAATGTTTTTTTTTAACAATTACATAATTATTAAAACGAGTGTACATCTCATAAACAGCTCAATACCATTGACAACTTAATTTGGTCGGGTTGTACGCGAAGATTTAGTATGGAAAAGTAATGAAAGCTCATTTCTCTTAAAATACAACACTTGGGGATCTGAATTTTTGGTCGCTTTAACTTCTTTAAGAGTACTAATTTTTGTACAAATTTGGGAAGAAATCACAGAGTTTTTAATAGGGAAATCTTGAAATGAAAACTACTGGAGTACTAGTGTCGAATTTTGGGTACCGTAAAATGCTGTAACTTTGCCTGGATTTTGACGTTTTTTGTTCGTATCTCTGAAACTATTTATTATTACGGCTTCTAAAGACTTGCAGATGGAAAACAGACCTTATGCCTTGCCAGGTAGAACCCAAATATATTTAAATCATGCCGTCATTCAGAATTACAAGCACTCAAAGTCGTAGGCAAAGTTGTAGGTAAAAGACACAACTTTGCCTAGAAGGATATCTCAATAAATATATTGTTGATGTTTTTTGTATTTTTTTTCCGTGTACATGAGACACCGTGCTTGACCCCAGCAGTTAGATTATTGCCATGACGGTAATATATATTTTTTTTACGGCTAATAGGCAATGTTGTAGCAGGTACCAGAAACTTTTCATACAAAAATGTCGTTGACTCTAGGGTTGTCCCAAAAAAATACGGATTATTTTCTTAAACTTTTATTTATTTATTTATTAAAACTTTATGCACAAGTAAAAGAAATACTGTACAAAGGCGGACTTAATGCCTGAGGCATTTTCTACCAGTCAACCTTAGGGTGATGCAGAGACAAAACATGGTAGGTGCAACATATGAAATGTCAAATGATTATAAAATACAAGACTACATACTAATACATAGATACATACATACATATAAACAAAAAGAACTGTGAGGAGAAAAAAAAAAATATCGGTAGAGGAGAAAAACGAATCCAGTAAATCAGCGCTGGACAGTTCACTTTGTAAAAAAATAAAACAAATTTTATTCACTTTGTAAAAAAATAAAACAAATTGCTACTTATGAGTAAAAATCACAAATGTATTGCTTTTTAGCAATGCTGGCTTTTACGATGTGGGCTTCTTCCTCAGTTGTCAACTCTGTAGGTCGACCAAATGGTTCGTTATGCATGTTTTTTGATTTATTAAAAATGGTCTGACGCGGGATCCCAAATTTCTTTTCCGCTTCGTATGACGAAATGACTTTTTTTTCGTACGAGATCTGCAGCAACTTCTAATATTTCTACGGAGTAATCGGCATAACTACGAGCTCCTGGTTTTCTCCTGCTTCGTTGTGTATTATTTGGCATTTTTGCATATAACTGCAACAAAGTTAAGACTTACTTAAATACAAAATCATGCCTGTAATCACTGAAGGGTCAGGCAGAGATACACCTCTGCCTCACCCTTATAGGCGATTGAAAACATAACTGTCGAAATAAAAATAAGAATGTTCTATTGACATAAAAAAATTAACATTTTCAATTGAAGCTCTAACTCCTAGGTGATACCTGTGTCTCACCCGATTTCGGAACATTAACAATGTATGCAATAAAATTAAAATATCGTAAAACGAAGGGAGTTTAGTGCATGGAAGCTCTTGAGTTTCGATTCGGGTTCCAAGCTGTGAAAATTTCATGCAAATATGACATTTATATGTATAGTAAAAATATATCAATATTAAAATCAGACTAGTGACAACCCTAGACCCAGGCAAAGTTGTGTCACTCAAGTTTCCGAAACAGTGCACAACATTGCCTACTAAGTTATTTTAATGAAATCGTGTCCTTTTAATAAAAATATCAAGCAATATGGAAAGTAGATAGTATGTTCTTACCCTGGGATGTTATAGCTGCACGAAAACACCTTTACTTTAGCTAAAACTTCAAAAGTTACACGACACTAAAAATTTTCAACTTCGCGCACCGGTGTTTGTCGCACAACTGACAGAGTAACAATGAAGCTACCATTACAAAAAATGAAAAATCTGTTGCCCTAATAATGTAAAATCTCTACCAAATGGTAGAAAATAAGAAAAAACTAAGCAAACGTGAAATATCGCAATTGAAACAAAATAGGCAAACTTGGGCGTGGTTGGCAAAGTTGCAGCGTTTTACGGTACTAATTTTATCTTGCAGGGTACTAATTTTCTATGTAGGCTTGAGGAAAGCGACAAGCTTCTCTAACTTGGAATCAACATTCAAAATCGTGGTCCTGCTGAACAATTGCGAGAAAGTTATCATCGATGATTTCTCGGTAAATACAAATGTTACAGTTGTTACAGTTCTGTTTTTTTTTTTTACGTAATAAATCACATTTATGGATACTATTTATTTGTATACTTAGAATACCTGTAGCGTGCCCGCTTTTTCGGCGCTCATGGTGGTCCTGCTGAAAGGAAGCGTGACTACCGCCGGACCACCTTCAAAGTAGATTTTCTCGAAAACTACTAAGGTACCAATTTTGTGGTTCGAGTACTAATTAGTACCAATTGATAAGGTACTAATTATTTACCAAATATGAAAGCGATTGGCGTTGGTGGTCCGGCGGTAGTCACGGACATATTGGACCCGCATAATCCAAGCCAATATTTTCAAAAGGGAAACCTCCAGCTAGAAGTCGCTGCCGTGGTAAATTACCCATGATCGGTGTGACGGTTTGACCTTTAACCTTTTCACCACCAACGTACACAGAACGCGATGTCTCGCCAGCGCCAAGCTATAAAGTATAACGAATATACAGTAAACAGTAGTGATGAGGGTATCGTTATAATTATGGGAGAATAGGTGCCCTAGTTTTTGAGATATAAATGTGGCCCTGCTGGGGAGACCCTCCAGATCGGCCACCTATAAACTCTTATATCTTTTGAACCAGTGACCGATAAATTCTGATATTTGCGACAAATTTCGACTAATTTTTTGTGTTATCAAAATAAAATCCCTGATGGTGGCCCTCCCAGTCAGTGATACACATTAGTGCCATGGGGTCAGAGTGCCCACTTGGTTTTCCGAGTCGACTCTTCACGTGACCAGAGGGCTGGCCCACTTCTTGGCCAAAGAATTAGCATCGCCATACAACGTGGCAATGCTACCAGTCTTTTGGGCACTGTTCCTGTTGACAGCGATGCGGACGAATTTTTTGATGCCCGATGAATATTTTGCTTATTTTTTCATATACCTACATGTACACAATCGCCAGCACATCAAGTTACTACAATCTGTCAAATTTCTTTAATAGATTTTAAACTTTATCGCTAAAGCATAAGGTTCAAAGTTTATTGTGAAAATTTGACAGTTTCGGGTAGCTGGATGTGCTAGCGTCGCGTCTGTACATATTATTAGTTTAAATGTTAGCTTATAATATGTAAATTTTACGAAGTACCTAACAACTAAAGTATTCACTAAGACTCGATTTGACATAGGTACCGGTCATCTGTGGCATCTTTACTCTCCGTTGGCATCTTTACCTAAGCATACCCTATACTAGTTCCTATTAAATATTTTTTTGTCTGTGGCAATTGACGCAATTTTAGACATATTGGTAGATTTTATAATAAATTGTGGTATCCCAAAAAGTTTTTCAAGCTAGCAAGCAAGATGGTAGCATCAAAAATGAATAGATCGCTTTTTTAACGCCAGGACCATTGGTAACTTGACGTCGCGTGCACTCTGGGGGGGACATTCAATGCAAACTGTAAGCTAGGTAAAGTTGCCAAAAATGTGTCATTTTTACCCAGCTCATACTCTTGGCTATTACAGTGATTCTATGTGAGATTTAGTAGAATTAAATGGTTCAATCAAAAGAGGCATACCTTAGGCGTACCTTTTTGACAAAATAAATCAATAAAAACTTAAACAACTAACTCCATGTTGGAGTAGATTGTATAAAAGTCAAAAATTATGGTAATGTTGTCACAGTTGACGGTATTCGAATAGATAATCAAAATTAAAGAATTTTGTAGTTCATCATTACTTAGGGGACCATAACCAGATAGTTTTTATATGCAGCAATAAAACTTCAAAGGTATATGCTACCTTCGGAATCCAAAGGAGACAATTTTTTTGACCTTGACTATGACCAATGGCGTTCTCAAAATTGATTTTCATGAAGTTTTTAAAGGTGAGGATTGTGTGGAGAAGGACACAAAACCCGCTGGATGTCTTTCATTGGTACAATTATTTACCAAAAAATGTCATCGCGGTCTAACGTAACAATAGCGAAATATTGAAAGTCGCCCACTGCAGCCCTTATCAAACTAAAAAGTAATTACTAGTAGGTATGTTTAAAATACTTCATTCTTATAAAAATAAATACCTACCCATCATCAGTTTACCGGGTAGGAATGGTAGAATCTTATTTCTAGTCTCGACACTGCCATCTACAATTAGCTTTGACCGGCCTTCCCCATTCCTCGCGACTCGTGTTGTATCACTGCGAATCGGGAACACCCAAATATTCCGAAATATTTTATTCCGAATTTCGATGTTCCGATTTTCAAAAGTCCGAATTTCATAATACCTAAGAATTATAATCTCTATTATTAAAAATCACGAAATTTATGTTTCCGAAAGTCATAAATGCGATTTGCTTGTTTTCCGATTTTCATTATGTTCGAAGAATCAAATGCTCGATGGGTTCTTGGTCCGAAAAACGTCATTCCGATTTTCAATTTTCCGAATAACCTGTTAAAATAGGTACTCCCTTTCTTCTCCTAAAAGTTTGTCCGAAAGTCATTATCCATAACACTTTTGCTATAAACGTCAGTAACCATAATGTTCAAAAATTCGAAATTTTGTTTTACATAATTATCTTTACTTCTAAATCTATTCTGTCATAATCTCGAGTACTATAATAATTGAATCTCCTAATTTTGCATGAAATAAAGTCATATGTCCTAAGTATTGTATTATATGATGTGTATTATTCCGAATGTTCATTTATAATAAAATTGTTAGCTCTAAAACGTTTGCTAAAAATTAGGTTTTAGTGACAGAAACGAATCGCTGTAAACCTGACTCCACGCAGTCTTGTCTGCCCTACCCCTAGTGTAATTTAAAATCGCGTAGGCGCGTAGGGGCGAGGCGGCCCGCACGCTGAGGAGCAGGAGGCTGTGTGGTGGTGAGCGAAAGCCATCTGCGACAATTAGCACGCGTGAGGCCGCCGGAGAACCGCAGCGCCGGAGCCGTGACAGAAACCATGCCTGCTGCATGTTGCATTCTCGCTTGCATGCTGCATGCTTGTTGCATGCTTGCTTGCATGCTGCATGCTGCGTGTTTGCTTCCATGCTGCATGCTTGCTGCATGCTGCGTGTTTGCTTCCATGCTTGCTTGCATGCTGCATGCTGCGTGTTTGATGTCCGTTTCAACCGCGCGGCCACCTCATAATATTTGATGAAACTTTGCCAGGAATTAGTGCTAATTTGTTACTTTACGCACCTCTTTTCCTGAATTTGTTACAAAAAAAACTAAGACGCTATGACAAAGAATAGTTGGCCGCTAGAACCGCCACTTGCCGTTAGTCATCGCTCGTGATTACACAGAAACTATATAATGCAGATAGACGAATGATGCATCAAAAGAAAGGTCTTAATTTGTTACATTTGTTACAAAAATAAAAAACTTCAAAACGTAAATAAACAAAAAGTTATGCAATATTTAGTTTTCAGGTTACGAGTAGGTAGGTATATCACCATAAATATCAAATTAATAGAGGCTAATGTGTATGGACAATTAGTTACTAATTTGTTACAGCGAATAAACAGAAAAAAATACTAGAAAGTAGGTTCAATAATTTGTTAGAGTCGATTTTAGTTGGCCGCTCGGACGGCAATATGCCTAAAATACAATGGCGTTTATCTCGTTATTAAAAGTAGGTGTAAGCTTATTTAAAGGACTAATCGACGGGTAACGTGACCTAGTTTGGATAAATATGGCGAATATAACTGCAGCATTCATATTTTATAAGATATTTACAAAAACACAGTAGTATGAAACCGTATGAGAGTAGGGTGACCATGAATTTTTACAATGAAGTGTGACTGAATAGTGATTATTGGAAAGTTCGATATTCATATCTTATTTTTTTAGGGCGAGTGGTTATACAGGGTTAGTTTTCAAAGACCAGCCAAAGGACTTTGTTCACTTTCGGCTTCGCGTGAACATGATGCTCGAAAAGAAACAAATTAATCAAAAATCATGTTTAGTTTTTAAACGCTTATTTATCTATACTTTTGTATCAACTTGCTCCCACGAATAGTGTATTTAATAAGTACTGAAATTGTTTTATTCTTCCCCATATTGACAGTACTCGGTCTTCATTAGTTCATAGTGATGCCTACAATTAATCGTTTATTTTAAAATAATTATTTACAAATCGATTCTAATTGTTATTTTTGAAGTTCCTCATTCATTTAAGAGGCAAGAGTTTACAGTCAATTAGAGCTGTTATTTGTAATCACTTACATTATTTCGAACATATTTTGTCCTTAGTTTTTATTTGGAAAGCAAAAGTATTTACAAGTATCGAAGTTAGTCAATTAAATTCGATTTTAATCAATTAATAAATCGATTATTAAAAAAAAAAAAAGATTTATTTCAATGTCAGTTGTCTTGTCACTTCAAGTCACTTGTCATTCACTGTGTCTTGGCAACATGAATATTGTTTTTTTCGTTTTGCTGTGATAATTTTTCAAGTATTGTTTTGGTTTTGTAAATGGACACTGATACCCCCTTCGAATTCGCCGAACTGAATCGTACGGATACGAACGAGGCAGTTTCGCTTCAACTCCTGCCTGTGGTGGAAACTGTGATACAGCTCTGATGTGCGAATTGTGGTACTGATATCACGCAAAGGAGAAGGCATACCCTCGATCTTGTGGAAGTGGAATCTGTTATAAGGCAGTAGGTCGCTCCACAAGTGGTACATTTGCATCCATCGTCATAATTTCTTTAAATAATCCAAATAACTGTGCAAACACTAAACCAAACACAAATGATTTTTGATTAATTTGTTTCTTTTCGAGCGTCGTGTTCAAGCGAAGCCGAAAGTGAACAAAGTCCTTTGGCTGGTCTTTGAAAACCAACCCTGTATAAGCACTCGCCCTAAAAAAATAAGATATGAATATCGAACATTCCATTAATCACTATTCAGTCACACTTCATTGTAAAAATTCATGGTCACCCTACTCTCATACGGTTTCATACTACTGTGTTTTTGTAAATATCTTATAAAATATGAATGCTGCAGTTATATTCGCCATATTTATCCAAACTAGGTCACGTTACCCGTCGATTAGTCCTTTAAATAAGCTTACACCTACTTTTAATAACGAGATAAACGCCATTGTATTTTAGGCATATTGCCGTCCGAGCGGCCAACTAAAATCGACTCTAACAAATTATTGAACCTACTTTCTAGTATTTTTTTCTGTTTATTCGCTGTAACAAATTAGTAACTAATTGTCCATACACATTAGCCTCTATTAATTTGATATTTATGGTGATATACCTACCTACTCGTAACCTGAAAACTAAATATTGCATAACTTTTTGTTTATTTACGTTTTGAAGTTTTTTATTTTTGTAACAAATGTAACAAATTAAGACCTTTCTTTTGATGCATCATTCGTCTATCTGCATTATATAGTTTCTGTGTAATCACGAATTCACGAGCGATGACTACGGCAAGTGGCGGTTCTAGCGGCCAACTATTCTTTGTCATAGCGTCTTAGTTTTTTTTGTAACAAATTCAGGAAAAGAGGTGCGTAAAGTAACAAATTAGCACTAATTCCTGGCAAAGTTTCATCAAATATTATGAGGTGGCCGCGCGGTTGAAACGGATATCGTGTTTGCTTCCATGCTGCATGTTTGCTGGCATGCAGCATGCTGCGTGTTTGCTTCCATGCTGCATGCTTGTTACTTTAAACCCTTTACACAGAAATAGGGGCCCCGCGAAGCGGGGCTCCGTCGATACTAGGATGCAAGAGCGAGCGAATGACAATATAAATACCGTGCATCGAAGTCTAGTAGTGTCGCAGTGAGCATGGAAGTGTAGTGGCGTCGCAGAGACGGGTCTTTCACAGTTACGCGCATCGCAATATTGTAGCATCGTATTAGCATTTATCGATATTTTGTGCTTCGATATTCCGTATTCTACTCGTATATTTGTCTTGCTATTCAGTTTTACAAGGCGTTTTTATTTCGGAATTATAATTAATCGGAATTCGTATTTTTGATGTTTCGAATTTTCATTAATTCGGACTTCTTGTTATTCGATCTATTGGAACTCGGTATTTTGAGAATAGTACTTATAAACGTTAGGAATATTGAAATTTCGGAATTATAAAAATAGGATGAATCATAAATCGGAGTTGTTATATTAGGAATTTTGAACCATTCGGAATTATGAAAATCGGTATTTTGAAATTCGTATTTGTGGCTGTCGGAATAAAGTTTTTCGTATTTATGTAGTGTACCCCTGCGAATCGCGTTGGTTCAGTAACCTCAAAATGAAAGGCTCCTCTAAGTTGTTCTTCTAACGTAGGTATTTACATGTATAAGGTAGATAAATAAAACATAAGTCTTTCTGTGATAATGTTTTGTTTGTTCACTTAAAAATTGCGCCATAGTAAAATTTCACTAGTAAATTTTAAACGGAAGTATTGTAAGTACCCAAATAATTTCTACCATTTTCTTTCTAGTCTCGAGTTCCAATCTCTTCCACGTTTTAAATTATTTTCTATAATATTAGTAGTAAGTGAACCAGAATCTTCACAACCACGACGTTATTCTAAGAAACAATACCTTCTACAGATTTAAGTTACAAAAATTGGTTGTTTTTGTTTTATTCTGGACACAAAAACGTATTGTTTCACAGAATCGTCACTATTTTAGTTAATCATGTACACTAAACATATTCAAACTGGAGAAAGAAGTCTTGTCCAGGATTTTTGTCTTCAACTTTTAACAATGTGTGAATATATATTATAATTTACTGCTTATATACTTAACTATTTCTCAAACGTAATCCTTTTTAGAGATAATTTTCTCTAAATCCTTAAAAAAGTTTGATACCTCGTCGAATTAAAGTTTCGGTGACATTGTACTAAAACCTTACTGGCAGTATTTTCAAGATTATTGTAACAGAATTTGTATAATTTTGAAAAATTATATAGTACAATTAATGTCAAATAATTGCTGTCGATTTAATGGAACAATCAAGCATTATTTTGTAAAAATAAAACTAAATATGTAATTACAATTACCCTCCGAACAAAGCTATGCCCTCCATTAACAATATTAGTTCAGAACAAGATACACATCAAAAATCTTTAGTTTTAGTACAGAACAATGAGCATACAATAAGTACTTACTCTTGTATGGACATACATATTCTTTTTTTTCTATAATAATTATATAACGAATAAAGAGGGTAGGTAACTAATTAAAAGATAATAATAAAGTTAATATGAAAAATAATGAGTACCTGTTCATATACCATGGGAAGATATAACTACATATTAAAAAGGTAACAGTAACTAAACTAAAACATAATTACTCTCAGTCATATTTCCGTTACATATCCTATTATGGGTGTCAACAAAAGAAATCTGTAATAACAATTTGAGCAGTGTAAAATAAACTCATTTTATAACAGCTGCCCTAAATAGATTCCAATGAAAAAATAAAAACCAAATTTCACATTGAAATGTAAATAAAATTACACATATTTTTTTATATGTATACGTAGGAATAAGATCACGCTATCAATGGCTAATGGGTTTAGCAGTTACAATAGGGCTGTAGAACTACTCAGAACCATGTTGGGCATGAATGTAGTGAAATAAAAGATAATAAATAATAAAAATGCACTATATCGTAACAGGTTCCGTACCCATTACTTATCTCCTAATACAACAATAACCGCTTGGTAGCTCTCACCACTCTCGCGAGATAAGCGGCTCAAGCTATTCTTTTATTTACCTTCTAGATGAGCGTGTTGAAGTAAACAATCGCATGGAAAATTCTATACTTTATAAGGCTTGTTGTTATAAATAAGTTTAAGTCCTTATTTCTATTACTTGTTTGCGCTAATACCAATCAATTATCCTTAATACAATAGAACTTAACATTTCATTATCTACTTGCAGAAAAAAATTTCGACTGCAGTAGAAAACATGCAAACTAATGTTGGTATTGCTTAGATCACAATGTTTATAATTTAGCTATAACTATTAGATATTAACATCTTATGAGGTCACTATTTGCGGTTACGGGTAAAGGCTGAAACTGGCAGTAATTACTCATCTTTATACTTAATTTTTAAATATCCGTCTACTACAAATAATAATAATACTAACTTCCATAAATTGCTCAGTTTGGACTGTATGGCGGTAGCAAACCAATGTGACTTCAAGAAAGTCGTAACTGTAACTATGTTCCGTATTCATGAAGGTTTATTAAACTATGAATTTAAGTCCATATGCTAACTATTTACACAAATAAGTGGGACCAAGCCGGCCGCGGGTCAATGATGCCTAGGGTAGTGGTGACCGTTATTACTGTACCTGAAATAATATAAAAGTTTCCTTTAGGTAATTCAAGAATACATTTATAAACATTACTTCATGAGCGTATACGCCGTACGGCATTTCATACAAACTTTCAAACCCTTGTTTTTCGAAATGCATGGACCGATTTTAATGAAACATTACTTAAAAACATTTTCGAAAAAAAGTGTTACAGCCAAATTAGACTGATTTTTAATTTTCCATAGAAACAGAGATTTCCAATTGTCTTTTTTAAATAAGACATTTCGAAAATGTTCTTGAGTAACTTGTTAGACCTTTGTATCCTGCCTATGCGTATGAAGTTTCATTAAAATCGGTTCATTCATTTCGAAAAACAAGGGCTTGAAAGTTTGTATGAAATGCAGTCGGCGTAAACGCTCTTAAGGGGATTACAGGACCTAAACGCAAAAAACGCAAGTTTTAGAAGCAATAAAAGTATATTGTGATCGACTACAGCAAAAAAAAAAGTGACAGCTCGTCTACATTGGCCATTTGCATTGACTTCCTTCAAACTTGCCGAACGTCTAGACAGTAGCGCTTGCCTTGTGTCCATTTGTCTAGGCTCGCGTTGGTCTAAGCTTGGCCTACATGTATTGCAGGCTTTACAGAGTTTTAACGAAAAGTCTATTTTATTTAAAAGTTACCTGTTAAATCGTTTGTACTTGTTGTTGTGATGTTTATTGAAGTGGTGAGAAGGGTGTCGCTCGTTGCGATATTTATTAAAGTTTCCGCCCCAATGTGGTTTATTCTGTTTCTCCTGGAAAATGTTGTGCTTTTAATTTATACGGTTTAAATCTAGATATACGCCTGCAATATAGCTACTACATCGTGTATCGGTGTACATAAAATGGAACAGTTTAGCCTTGTATACTGTTTCCTCGAAACAGCGTCTGGCTTACGATGGCGCCTTGCGGTAAACTAACGCTAAGAAAAAAGTTAGACAATAATAAAAATTTGATTATCGTATTCAGACCAAAATGACCGTCTCCTGTTTTTTTAATCATAGGATTTGAAATAGGTGTACCTTGTAAATACCTTTGTGAGATAAATGAATTTGTATTTTTTAATTTAAGTATCAATCAAATAAATATTTCGCTCTATTTACCTGGAAGGGATTGTAACCATTTCTACTGTTGTTGAAGCGATTATTATAGTGATGGAATTTTTTAACTTTCTTGTTGCGCCCTCGATCCATTTCATCCGAGGCGTCGAGAGCTCGCTTGCGTTCATCTCGTCGTTCTTCGAACACCTATAGTAGAAGAAAACTTGTTATTCATGTACAAGAACGACCCTACCACAAGGCAAAGAAACAAAAATAGAAACGACGTAAATAAAAACTACTGTTTAAATACGCAAAACAAATAGCTCACCTGTCGCGAGAGAGCGCTGTGGGTCCCGTTCCAAGAGGAAACGGGCGCGCCGTAGCCACGGTGCGAGACGGTCTGCAGATGGCGCATGGTTTCCAGCGGCGCGACCACACCATTAGCCGCAGTGCTGGTCGTGCCGCCGCCCGCACCGCTCGCACCGCCCGCACCGCCGGGCGCGGCCGCGGTTCCGTTAGCCGCGCCGCCGCCCGTCGCTCCCGCGCCGCTCCGGTCACTCAGCGGTGACATGCTACTGACGCTTGTGTTAGGACTTTGATCGTTTTCTACTCGTCGCTCGTCCTTTTCTTTTACCCTGGAAACGTAATTTTAAACAATATTAAATGTGATAGTTTCTCAAATTCAAAACTTTGATCTTGTCGACTGTCTTTAAAGTGATGTGGCACAAAAAGATTGAAAGGCATTTGATCGGTAATTGCGTAGGTGTACCCCCCCACGTACTTTTTGTTGGTGACGCCGTTGAGACTGGGGCTGAGCAGCGGGCCGCTGTTCTCGCTGGAGACGGTCCAGGCGTGGTGCATGCTCTTGGTGGTGACGACGAGCGCGCGAGGCGACTCGCAGCGACTGGGCTTGGGCCGGCGCCCGTCGTCCCTCCTCGCTCCGTCCTCGTTCAATCTATCGTTTCGCTCATCTCCACTTGATTCAGAATCATACGGGACCAACCTCGATCCCGTGCAGCCGTTCCTCGGCGAGAGTCCCGATGCATCACTCCTGTTCATTTGCTCCTCCAATTTTTCTAAAGGGGATTTAGGCGTCTTGACTAGTTTGCTAGTTGATGCAGATTTTTCTACTCCTTTTGCGTTTACAATGGGTCTCAGATCAGACTCACTTTTGGACAACTTGGGTTTTACTTGGCTCTCATCACCATTTTGCCGTTTGATTATGAAACTTATCTTCTTATCTTCATCTACTTTATTGCCATTTTTTTCTATGCCATTCAGAATCTTGGGTGGATGGACAATTCTCTCTACTTCGCCGTTTTGTTTTACCACCCATGGTTCGGAATTGGAATTGTTAGACTCTGTTGACTTTCCAAGTGTGCTATTTAGAATTATAGGTTTTATATCAGGTTTAGGAACTTCTACTGAAGTGCTATTTAGTAGAATTGGCTTTCTCTCGTCACTTCTATAGAAAGTTAGTTTTAAAGGACTTTTATCCCTATTTAGTATATTATCTGGCAATTGTGGGCCATATACAACACTCGAGGAAGACGCTGCGGAGGTGGACGCCTCTTCAGTATTGTCTTTTTCAAAGAACATAATATAGGCATTTGTGCCCAGCACAGCAGACAGAGGTAAAGGTCGGACACAACTATCGTCAAATTGGTAATAATTGCTATTTGGAGCTTGCCCTATAGCAGTGTAATGACCACAGTTCTGCGATGGTCCGAGATGAGTGACTAAACTTACTAGTTTATATGACTGAAACAAAAAATGCTCTTTAAATCATATACAGAGGTTACATTAATTCCCACATAACTAGTCAAAAAAGTCATGTGAAAAATAGTAATAGTAGTAGTGATAGTGAGAAAAATATTTATAAACTTACCAACTGTTGGTGACTTTTGTTGTACATATATTTGTTAAGGGTGATCTTCTTTCTAAATTGCACGTGTTTGGAGAGCTTGCCTCCAGCTAATGAGAACCGTTTCAGTGCTATGCAGAGAACCATAGGGGCACGCTCGACGAAAAATTGCTTGGTGGCAGATACCTATTAAAAAAGTTAAGATTAGATGTTGGAAGCGCTTATGAGGATTTTTGGATTATTCAACAAAGGTTCTCAATTTAGCAACCAGTCATGGTGTTATCAATCGCACTCTGTCATCTTACTTGTCTGTATTCATGAATTTATCAACTATAAAAAGTATATCATACCTTTTTATTGCATGCCTCACATTTGTAACCTAAATCTTCTAATCTTTCACGAGAAAAAAAAGAATCTAATGCTTCATCTAGTGTTGAGTGTTTTCTTATGTCTAACAGTAAGTCCTGGAAAAAGAACAACATTTTTAATATACAATTTTATTAAAAAATCAATGAACTACAAATTCGTTTTGAACAGTAACAAGTTACCTGAAAATGCTGATAGGTGGTGGATAGATGATGGCAAGCAAGACACCGGACTGTGGAGCGTAGGTACCCACCAAGAATCTGATTCAACGGTGTTGTCTCTTTACTGTACTGTTCGAATTTGTCATGATTGACAAACCGGTTTAAATAGCATTTTTCCATTGCCTCTACCAGATATCTGAAACAGAATTTGGATATAAATGGATACGAACAACAGTTCCAACAAACTAACCATATTTAAAATTTCATTTGTTACCTTAAAAACTCATGTGCATCCTCTTGTCTGCCTGGGGTGAGGTGTCTGCATATGAGACGTAGCTTGGAATACACCTGCCAGGGTTTGATGGGTGCTCCACCACTTTTCTGTGTAGCCATTAATGTCGCACGCATCCCACATATTACACATGCTTCTGGAACATTCATTCAAATACTGTTAACACATTATAGTTGCTCTTTATTATAAATATCAGCCTATATTATCATTACAAACATTTTCTTTTAACTATAAATTATATTAAAGTCAATTAAATTATTATAATCAGAAACAGGATGAAAGCTTTTAATTCTGTTAATAATAATTTAATTGACTTTAATAATTATAACATAATTGACCAACATGATAGTTTTTACCAATTAAATAATGCTAAAAAAATATGGCATGTTAGGGAAGGCAAGTTAGAGTAACAGTTGAGGATTAGATTACAGTTGTTTTACTCAAACAGATTAACCACAAAACACATCACAACCACAAATTAAATTAATATTACATAATATAAGTATGTGAGGTGGAAAGAGAGTAGGAGAGGCCATTGCCCAGTAGTGAGGCATTAATGGCTAGTAATAAAATTATAAGTGTGTTCAAATAAAAAGAGAAATCAGTGTATAAGCTCACCTTGTTGATTACATTTCTCAGCATGGGTCACTTCCATGACCAGCCAGTTAGCCAAGGCAGGCACGTGGAACAGAGCCTGCAGGGTAGAATTCAAATAGCATGTGTTACCCACATTTTGCATGCCCGCACCAGCAGCCCATGCATTTTGCCATCCCAAGTGAACTTTTTCAATGGGAAATAAAACCCTTTTAGGTTTAGGCAAGCCATCTTCCAGGTTTTTGTTGTTTTCTGAAAAATTAATAAAAAATGATTTTACTATCATTTAAAACATCTTGAATATTAATTTTGATAAAATATGACCATAAAATATATCCAGAATGCTAAACAAAATACTTCTAGGGCAATTTATTACAGCTTTTCACTATTTCTTATTATTATATAATATTAGACTTAGAATTTGTTAATTAACATAATTATTCTCTAGTCATTCCTATAATGTAAGAAATATTGAAATAATTTGTGCTAATGTGGTTGACCAGTTCTGCCCACAACTCCCTATTTTATTTATATATATTTTAGTTTCAATAATAAAAGTATACCATTTGTTATTCTAGTAACTAGTAAGACTCTGTTGACTGCCCAGTATATTATTTAACTGTGGACATAACACCATAATAAACTCACAAGCATTCATCACTGTATAATAATATAATCTACTCATTGTAAACAAGGATAAAGTAATACAACCATTAACCATGAATGTTTTACTCATCCTCATTCACAGACTACTATACATTTACAATACCTGGTCTTCAATGTAAATTATAAGAAAAAAACTACATTCAGTAAATAAATTAGTAAGTAAATATTTAACAAATACAAATGATAAATATGTACTGTATGAACCTGATAAAATACAAGTAAATTGTAAGTTACACACAAAGAATTGCGTCCTAAATAGGTGCGTAATATAGCTTTCTTTCATTGGAATTATATTATTTTACCATATCGGAAGTATTATCGGAATTCGTTCAATGATTCCATGACGTTTATTGACAAGTGACCATAAGATATAACCTCTAAATTGATCTTATCGCGCATGTAGATAACAAACAAACCTACATTATTTTCAGTATCATTATCATGTAACTAGGTACCTGATGCTTGGCCGGCAGAATTACACTCTTTTTTCAGCAGTTTACTATCGTGCACTGGTTTTTTAGGTCGGATCACCACGTACTTAGATTTCAGTCCGTCGAGAACATTGCTTTGATAATCACCAGACTCTTCAAACTCAATCTTGGACAGAAGCACACTTTTAGCGGATGAGTATAGTCTGCTATCCAATAATGAGGAACTTTGAGATTCGTCTGGGGTAAGAGATAAACGCAATGCGCTAGTTACGGGGTCGCAAATGGAAGCGGGCATTTTACCTCCAAAATTGCACTATCACGTTATCAAAGCACAAAGCACTTCATAATTCAATGTACGAGTTCATATGTAGCACAAACAGACAATTAACAGAACGTCTTAAAATAACCCCGTAAACATGTGTATTTTAAAATATTGGGCTGTAAAAAGGAAAACGAAACGAATCAACCTCGACTGGTCCACGCACGACAACCTAAAATTGTTGCCATACTTAAAATAAAAGGATTTTAATGGAACATCAAGCAGAGTAATGTTTATAACCCAACCGTGAACCAACCAACCATGGTAAATGCTAACGATAATAATATTGTCGAAATTGGTGGATCTTCCAGTTTTCTACAAGTGCTACAAACTTTCTATTTGTTCATTTGGTTTTACTGCCATTTTTTTAAACCCTGTCATTTGCCTCTTTTACGCACCTTTTTGTCGCAAGGCCGAGAACTCGCCACAAGTTTCTTTCGATTTGTGCAAAGGTAGGATCGGCCGATCGGCAGCTAGTTCTTGCAAGCCAGTCAACAAACTAAATGTCCTTTCCACGCGTATCTAATAAAATTATGGTTTGTCAAGGATTGAGGGTTTGGAGCCGGCGTTAAGCGATCGGGTAGCCGCCGCGCCGTGTACGCAGCGATGCGCCGCCGGCCTAGAGCTGCAATGTAACAGACCACAGACACACAGACTAAGTAGTACTCAGGTACCCATTAGTCGATGGGGAATAGAACTAGCCCTTATAAGCGTATGCGTGGTCAAAACCATGCCAGCGCTGACGTCTGGCGTGACTGACAGTGAGCCGCAACTGTATGGCCCCGGGGTTTTGGCACCTGCCAATACTCGGACTCGCTTACTATTGTTGGCAACACTGATACCGGCCCCGCTCCTCCTCTCGTGTGTAGCGTTGCCAATGTGTGGGGAATTCCCAAAACTGCGGGGAATATCAATTTGATCGGGAATTCATTTTAGATTCACATTATAGAGAACATTACGAGGAAAATGTGGCGATTTTGACATCAGCTGATAGTTCATGCTTCGCTAATTTCATGGCTAATTAATTATTTAAGGCGAAAGCGCCAGGGTAGCCCGCAAAATTTCATTTTTTTTAGGTTTTTTGCAATTTGCTGGTCAGTATTAAGTTGTACGTTGATTAAAATATGATTCGCGGCCATAACAAATATGTATTTACAGAATTATAATCATTAAAGTCATCAACACAACTCTCTAAGACCAAGTAATCCCCAAGAATGACTATTTCATGAAATCTTGACATTTGGGGATTATACTAACTTAACAAGTTGTGTTACTGATTGTAATGATTATAATTCTGTAAATTCATAGTTGCTACGACCGTGAATCATATTTTAATCAACGTACAACTTAATACTGACCAGCAAATTGCAAAAAACCTAAGAAAATTTGAGTTTCGCGGGCTACCTTAGCGCTTCCCCCTTAAATTATATGAGCTACATTATTTCATTCTGCAATAACTTGAATATGGGTATGTAATGCAGTGCATGTTTTTACCAAATAAATAAAAAACCGAACATAAAAAAAAAATCAAAATTGAAATAAAGGTACTGTATTGTAGCATCTTTATGAAAGTTAAAAAACAAATATTATTTAAATACTTAGTTGAATACTATTTCTTTCTTTCTTTAAACTTGTTTCATTTCATAAAATTTTGTTGGGAATCAGCAGATTTGAGACTTTTACAATTTTTTTTGAATTAGGGACTTTGACGACTTAGATTATTGGGAATTTGATAAATTGGCATTGGCAATGCTGTTCGTGTCCTTCGTGTGTGGCTGGCTGTCAAAATGTCAGGATTGTCAGGCGTCGCCGTCGCTTTCATTTAATTTGTCAAAATGTGTATTTATCGATTTGGTTTTTGAAATAAAAATTCGGCGTTTTTATTATGACATGATAGTAGTTATTATATTCTGCTAAATTAAATTAATTACAGTAATAATGAATTTTTTGGCCGGACAGTGTTTTATGATTTTAGCAGGTCAGAATGTTTACGTTACAAATTTAACGAAGTCATTTCTGATTACTATTAATTTAAAACTTAATTTGCATGCCAATTAAGTATTCAATTATGTATTTTGACTCAAGTAACTTGAAATTTTAAATATTTTTTTTATTTAAACAGTGTTCACTATTATCCCATGGTGTTATCAAACTATTTTATGTTTCAGTACTCTGCGTGGTTTCGTCGTCCAGAGTTTTAGAATTAAGTGACAAATTCGTGGATATAAGTCATGAGGGTATGTGGTTTGTTAAGTTTTACGCGCCATGGTGCGCCCACTGCCGAAGGATAGAACCTATTTGGGCCCATGTCGCTCAATCGCTCTTCAACAGCCCTATAAAAGTGGCGAAAGTCGATTGCACTAGGTTCATGGCTGTGGCGACGCATTTCAAAGTCAGAGCATACCCAACAATAATGTTGTAAGTAATAATTTTGAGGGATTAAGTACTCATGTACAAAAGCATATTTTTAAACTCATTTCATATTTATTACTTATCTACAGTATTAAAGGTCCCTATCACCATGAGTATGTTGGAGAAAGAGTCAAAGATGAGATGGTCAATTATGCCCTGCGCATGTCACAGCCTGCTGTTCAAAGATTGTCACAAGCTGATAGTCTTGGGTACCTAAAGGAAACTCACCCAGTCTTCTTTGGATATGTGGGCAAACAACAAGGACCATTATGGGTAATTTCAAATTCATTTTAAGTTACTAGACTAGATCTATACTAATATTATAAAGATGTAAAATTTGTTTGTTTGTAAGTTTGTATGTAAGGGGTAATCTCTGGAACTACCAGTCCGATTTGAAAAATGATTTTTGCTATTGATAGCCCAATTCTTGATGATGGATATAGGCTATTTAACATTACGCTATGGCCTTAAGAGTCAAGCTAAAACAAAAAAAAAAGGCAGAAAGAAAACGAAGTGATAGAGCGGGCAGATGATGCGATAGGATGGGGTGGATCAGGGTAATAAGATTTTCACGCGGACAACGTCGCGGGAAGAAGCCAGTCTTACAATATAGTTAGTAAAAAAACAAGCCAATATGCACAAAGAAATCAAATCAAGCTCAAGCAATACATTTCCAGTATACGCTGACTTCTCATTGTACGAAAAGCAATGGAAGGTCAGCTAAAACTGGAAATGTATAGTTTGATATGTTGTTAAACTAACAAAAACAGACATGAATTAATAACTTAAAGTGACTTAAACAAACAATTTACATTATTGTTACAGGAAATGTTTACACTACATGCAGAGAAGTATCAGCCACACACATGGTTCTATGCTATGTCACATGATCTGTTGAAGAATGATGTTAAAATACCTAATGAAACTGCTGTATTTGTTTACAAAGAGGATGAAGCCTACTTTTTTGAAGGTAGTTAAGACTGAAATAACTTTTTATTTTTTTGCAAAATATTTGATTGATAATTATTTCACTTCAAGCTTACCTTGATTTACAGCAAATCCATCATTAATTGAAGACAGAGAAACCTTAAATGTAACACTGGACAAATGGATTAACTCGGAGAGATTTGGGTCATTCCCAAAGGTCACTCGATCAAATATGCATGAACTAATGGATATAAAAAAATACATTGTAATTGCTATTGTCTCTGAAAATAAGTTGAATGAAATTACTCAAACAGAGAAAGACTTCAAAGATATGATTGAGAGCATTGTCAAGTAAGTATTAAATAAATAATCATAAAAATTTGTAAATTTGCTTTGATAGTGATGGTATTTTTCATTCAGAATAATTTTCTATTACCTATAAGCAAAATTAATTAAAGGACAATGGGCACAAGTTCTCCAAATGTCAACCACTAATGACACCAATGTAACTGAACCAGGCTATTAAATAAGGAATAACTTTTGTTAAGATGCCCATAAAAATGCTGTCACTAAGCCCCACCCAGTTTTATCCAATGTCTTACCATTTGATAGCTTGCAATTCTTCTTTATAAAGGACAAGAAAACGGGACCTTCATGACAGATTCCAATTTGGTTGGATGGGAACTCCTGATATCGCAAACTCAATAGCTATGTCTGAACTGACGACGCCGCACTTACTGGTCCTCAACTCCACTACAGGCCACCACCACATGCCTGATGACGATCCAGTGCTCATGACACCTGAAGCAGTTTCGATCTTCCTTGACCAGATACATAACCAAGTAGCACCGGTAACTTACAATTTTATAGTTCCCTTAATACGAACCTTACTCCCGTTTGTGTATTATGCGTATTCGAACGCGCTCTAAAATCAATAAGGTATGTTGGGGTAAGATCGTTGCTGGGGTAAGACCGTAGGAATCAAATTATTTGCCTGCAAAATTAAATTTTGCTCTGATCTTCGTCGTAGCAGAATAAAAATTATGATGGAGAACACCAATGTTTATTACAGCATTAAAAAACATTGCCACATTAGGTGGGAATTTGATTCATTCGGTCTTATACCATTGGCGATCTTACCCCAACATACTTTTTATAAATACACGTCGTTCTTGAATATCCACATTATTTAAATTTAAATAAATAAATTATCGTTTTTATAGCTACGAAATTCATCAATTTTCGTGATAGTATACATATTTTAACTTTCATCTTATGACTGAATATGTCTGTTTCTCCCACAGACATATGGAGGCAACAGTTTGCCAGTACGTTTCTACAGAGGCTTTTACGAAGCAAAGACTACGTTGACGAATATGTGGCGTGGGAATCCAGTATTAACGGCGCTTGTGTTCGGGCTACCTCTCGGCTTCTTATCTCTTATATGCTACTCAGTATGCTGCGCTGATATACTCGATGCAGAAGAGGACGAAACCGCAGGTAAATTATTTACTTCTTTTGTGATTTTGAAGAAAAAGTTTCGAGAGGTAGTTGTAACATGTCATTAGTGCGAACTTTGGTTTGTGCTGCAATCAGTGTCAATCAGTAAGATCCTCTTTTATGTGGGGTAATAAATTTGCGCTATGTGATCATTACTGTAGTTGGTTATTATATTTATTTAAGTAAAAAACAAACATACATAAACCGTGCCGGGAACAGAGTCCTGCCTATCCGACGGCGGTCAGTGCTCCAGAGGCAGAAACCTCGTAAAAATAAGTGTCGTGTCAAGAAATTCCCTACTGCTATATGAAGACAGTGGTAACATCCTTTTTAGGTGTTAGGCCCTTTGTTCACAGTACACACACGTTTTCTTGCCGTGAAAAACTACGGTTTCTTCGCCGTGTATGGCAACGCTTATCAGTGTTGTATAAATCATTATGGAAGCTTGTTACACGTTTTTTGTACGGCGCGGTTTATACGCCGTAGCGTAAAAAAACAGTGCCGTGTACAAAGGGCCTAAGGCCGCTTTCACATTTAGGCGACTTTAGCAGCGCGACAGTCGCGCGACCGTCACCCATTCAGAATTTCATAATAAAAACAGAAGCGCAGCGGACGCGCGGCCGGTGCGCTTCTGTTTTTATTATGAAATTCTGAATGGGTGACGGTCGCGCGACTGTCGCGCTGCTAAAGTCGCCTAAATGTGAAAGCGGCCTTACACTGTTTCTCCACCGGCACCGTCAACGGGACGTCAGACTTGACGAGTAGCAAGATTTTTGAACCGAAGGTGACGTCCGGTGGTGTGCGGTTGACACGCGGCCATAGTAAGGGGCAGCGTCCACGAGCTAGAGAATCGCGACGTTGTCTCGCCGTGCCATCAAATTTTCGCGGAGATGATATCGCCGTGTGGAGACACGTTCTAAGAGAGTGTATAGAAATACGTGGCACGACGATAATATCGCCGCGATTCTCTACCACGTGGAGGCGGCCCCTTAATGTATTGTTACGAGCTTCGGGTTCGTGACAATAAAAACTGCCGAATTAATAACCAAAAAAATGACACTTTAATAATCAACACTAATTACAACTCAAACACACTAATTACAAAACACAATGGCACTACTGATCGCCTTAAGTCGCACTTGAATATCGCTTCGATGCTTTCACTTCGATCGCTTTATCCAAACTGTGTCGGTCGTGGCGCGTCTCGGCCTTATATAGCGCCAAAGAGAGTTCTAGAACCTTCCATTGTAGAAACATCTAGAATGTTCGAGTACATACAGGCCCCGATCGACCAGATGTCGAAAGTTCGGGAATGTTCTAGAAAGTTCTCGCATCGAAATTTCTAGAAGGGTCTTGACGACTAGTTCCGCTACTCGATACTAGATGGCGCTAGTTGTAACTACTGTCGCCATGTACTAGGCATTAATTGTGGCGCGCAACACTGCCCCCTCCTAAGACATGCTCGTCCCGAGCATTATCGGGCCCATAATAACGCGCCAGTCGATCCACGTGGACGATCTTAGGCGTACCTCTTGCACCTTTCTGTATCCGATAGGTTACGTCATTGATCTTTGTCACAATCCGGTACGGTCCGTCCCATTTAGCTTGAAGCTTAGGAGATTTCCCTTTACTGCGGACTGGATTATGCAACCACACTAGTGAACCTTCGTCGAACCCTTTATTGTTCATTTTACGGTCATAACGGGTTTTCATCTTTTCAGACATTTGCTGGCCCGATTGTCTGACGTGCTCATAAATGTCATTCATTTTGTTCCGCAAGTCACTCGCATAATCGGTTATATTGCGTGGGGCATCAGGTGGTATTCCGGTGATCAGGTCTGCAGGCAGCCGTAATTCTCTTCCAAAGTTTGCGAAAGCTGGTGTCACCGATGTACTTTCGTGAACAGCGCTTCGATATGACAACAAAAACGGTTGTATGTGCTTGTCCCAATCTCGTTGCCGATTTTCCACAACTTTGGCTAGGTACCTCTCTAGTGTCTGATTAAATCGTTCCACCATTCCATCCGATTGTGGGTGGTAAGAAGTTGTTCTTGTTTTATGTGTACCCATAACTCGACAAGTTTCCTGGAATATTTGGGACTCAAAATTTCTTCCTTGGTCGCTGTGAATCTCCAAAGGTACTCCAAAACGGCAGAAGACTTCATGAACCAGTTTATCTGCAACTGTTGAAGCTTCTTGGTTTGGAATGGCGAAGACTTCCGGCCACTTAGTGAAGTAATCCATCACAACCATGAAATACTTGTTACCACTTTCACTTACCGGAAACGGCCCCGCAACGTCAAGGGCTATCCTCTCCCATGGTGCGCCAACATTGTACAATTTCAATGCACCTCTACTACGAGTCTGAGGTCCCTTTACAGCTGCACAACTTGTACATTTGCGACACCAGTCCTCGACATCGTCCCGACAGTGGACCCAGTAAAACCGTTCTCGTATCTTCAGTAGAGTCCGTTTTACTCCCAGATGACCTCCTGAACAACCATTATGGTACAGCTCTAGAACATCCGGTACTTGAGCTTTAGGGACAACCATTTGCAAATGACAGCTGTCTCCCCGAGCGTTTTCCCATTTACGGCACAGGACTCCATCCTGAATCACCAAGCTGTCCCATTGGGCCCAATAGCTTTTTGTGGTCGAACTCATTGCTGAGACGTCGCTCCACCTGGGCTTAGGAGCCCTGGCCTTCATCCACTCCAGAATCGGCTTGATGTCCGAATCTTCCTGCTGTGCACGTTGTAGGCTTTCCTTCCACTCGTTGCTGAGGTCTGTCTTGAGCATCCTCACAGGTACGACTTCTTTACTTTGTTGCCTAGTACAATGCTTGCAGTTTTCAGGACAAGGTCTTCTTGACAATGCATCTGCGTTGCCATGAGATTTCCCGCTGCGATGTTCGACCTCGAAGTCGTATTCCTGCAGTAGTTCAATCCATCTCGCAACTTGTCCTTCTGGATTTTTGAACTGCAATAGCCATTTCAGTGCAGCATGGTCAGTTCGTAGGTGGAATTTCCGCCCCAGAAGATATTTGCTAAAGTGCTGCAATGACTTTACCACAGCAAGCAGTTCCCGTCTCGTAACACAATAGTTCCTTTCAGGTTTCGACAATGACTTGCTGAAGTATGCTACCACAACCTCTTGATCACCATTACGTTGAGACAACACACCGCCAAGTCCTATGTCACTTGCGTCTGTGTCAACTATAAATTCTTTGCCCGCATCAGGGTACCCCAAAATAGGTGTTTTGCACAGACGGTCCTTTAGCTCCTGGAATGCGATGTCGCAACTTTCATCCCAGCAGAAATGTCGCTTCTCTTCGGTTAGCTTATGCAGGGGTTTAGCTATATCTGCAAAGTTCTTGACAAATCGCCGATAATAGGAGCACAAACCCAGAAATGCTCTGACCTGCGTCTTGTCTTTTGGAATTGGCCAATCCTTGACAGCGGCGATTTTCTCTGGATCCGTGCGGATACCTTCTTCAGACACTACATATCCCAAAAAGCTAACATGTCGTTTGAATAGTGAACACTTCTTCGGACTTAACTTGAGGTTGGCACTCTGGATCTTCATGAGCACGCGTTCCAGGTTTTGAAGGTGTTCTTCAAACGTGCGGCCTACGATGATGATGTCATCCAAGTAGACCAGGCAGGCATCGCCAATTAGTCCGGTAAGTACAAGTTCCATCAACCTCTCAAATGTTGCCGGAGCATTGCACAATCCAAACGGCATAACTTTAAATTGCCACAGACCCTTTCCTGTCGAGAATGCAGTTTTCTCCTTGTCGTTAGGATCAATTTCAACTTGCCAGTAGCCACTTTTCAGGTCCAGCGTGCTAAACCACTTCACTCCAGTAAGCATGTCCAGCGTGTCATCAATTCTTGGCAAAGGATAGCTGTCCTTCTTTGTAACGTCGTTCAGACGACGATAGTCAACACAAAACCGCATGCTGCCGTCCTTCTTTCTTACCAGCACTACAGGTGAACACCATGGACTAGATGAAGGTTCAATAACACCATCCTTCACCATTCCCTCAATCATGGTTTCCACTTCTTTTTCACGTGCTACCGGCAATCTCCTTGGCCGCTGACGGATAGGCAATTCTTCTCCTGTATTTATTTTGTGTTGAACTATGCCAGTCTTCCCGATGTCAGCCTCGTTTGACGAGAAAACATCGGCGAACTTGAATAACATCTTCTTCGCCTTGACCATTTCATTTTGGGACAAAGCGCTGCGGCAGTCTTCTAAAAGTGTGGTCACTTTTGTTTGTGCATCCTTGCTGAGGGTCCCAGTCGATAGATGTTGGCATCGACGCAACCAATCCACTTCCTCGCAAGTACCAACAAGTGTGCCTTTTGCTATTATCTGTTCCTGATCACAAAGGTTCAGCACACGTACCCCTGAGATGTCAGTGGCTCTGACCAAAGTCCGTGCCACTTTCCATGGAAGGTCATTGTCTACCCTTTCCACGAGTACACAACGATGAGTTTGCCCAGGATTCCGAGGGAGACTAACCGGCACAATCGTTTCCGATCTCGGCGGAAGAACAATCTTCTTAAGGCTGTACACATTCCCAGGTAACGCCCCTTCCATGAAAAGTTCCTCTTCTCCACATTTCAAAACACCTTGCTTGACGTCAATCTCGCAATAATTCTTCCTCATAAAGTCAAGGCCCAGGATGCAATCATCCATTATATCAGCCACGATGACATTATGCAGGTAGATTCTGTTGCCTAGCGTCAATTCCATTTTCTTCTCTCCATGGACGGGTATGCGCTGACCGGTGGCTGTTACCAAATTAATGCGTTCCCGGTTGTATGCGGAGTCCCCAAGGGACCGACTAGCAAGTTGGGAACTGACAACCGTGCGAGAAGCTCCAGTGTCTATGGTCAGCTTACACGGCGTTCCGTTGACCTCGCCCTTGATGATAAGGCTGTTCCCGTCCTGGGTTTGTGTGATCGAAACCCTTGGGGCTCTTTGAACATCAGCCAGCACCCGCCCCGCAGTCCTGGCTATTACTCGTTTCCCTGCTGCTGGTGCTGCGCGGTGTTGTTAGCCGCACTGCCCTCTGGAGATCGGTCGACTTCTCTTTCTGCAGTTCGCTTAGGGCAACTGGATCGAAGGTGGCCCTTTTCCCCACAGCCGTAGCACCTAGGGCTGTATCCTTTATTGCGGTCGCGAACTGTAGCCGCTGCAACCTCCCTGACGCGATGGGAACGATGATCCTGTCGCACAGCTTCCACCTCCAGTGCATGGGCCAAGGCGTCCTTAAGCGTCCCGTGGTGCCCGAGCCTCACAGCAGCTCTCACTTCAAGGTCGCGGATGCCGTCGATGAATGCCTGCACCAGGTTTCCATCAATAAGCGCAGGTACGGACTGGTAAGCTTTACGAACCAGCTTCTCCACTTCAAGGGCCCACTGCTGCAGGTTTTCGTCACTGCGTTGCACGCGATCCTTGAGCTGCGCACGAAATACGTGTTCCAGGTGAGCGTCGCCATACCGAGCCTCCAATGCCTCGAGGAGCTGCTCGTAAGTCACTTCCTTACCGAGAGCTTCCAGGACAGTTAAGGCCTGGTCGCGCAGGCCTAGGGTGAGAGCAGTCATGGCCTGGCTTTTATTCCACCCGTTAGCCTTCATGACAGCCTCAAATTGGATTTTGTAGGCCGACCAGGAAGAAGTCCCGTCGAACGGTGGCACTTTGAATCCACGTAGCGAAGGTGTTGTAGCTACGGGAGCTGCGATTCTATCCTCAAGTTTAAGGTAATCCAGCGTTTTCTTCACGTCAGCCATCACGGTTAGCTTCACGTCAGCCATCACGTTGTCAACCCGATTATTTACTTGGTCGATTCGGGTTTCAGCTTCCGACAGGCGGTTGTCATGTTGAGCAACCTTATCCTTCACCTCCTTCATGTCTTTCCCGAAGGTAGCGTGAAGGTCCTTCATAAGGAGCATCTGCTCTTCCTGACGGCGCGCCTGCTCCTCCTTATCACGTTGGAGCTGTTCTTCCAGCCGACGAGCCTGTTCCTCCTGTCGATGGGCCTGTTCCTCCTGTCGACGGGCCTGTTCCTCCTTGTCCCGCTGGAGCTGTTCCTCCAACCGACGAGCCTGTTCCTCCTGTCGGCGAGCCTGTTCCTCCTGTCGGCGGGCCTGCTCCTCCTGTCGGCGGGCCTGCTCCTCCTGTCGGCGGGCCTGTTCCTCCTTATCACGCTGGAGCTGTTCTTCCAGCCGACGAGCCTGTTCCTCCTGTCGGCGGGACTGCTCCTGCAGCATCATCATCAGGGCAGCCAAATCTGGTGCTGCTGATGCTGGAGCTGCTGCGGACGGGCCGGCCTCCATGGTCGGTAGCTGGCCCTCCGACCTCTGTGGCGTAGCTCCACCAAATCGCCTCTGGTCCGTCTCCTGCTGGCGTTGACTCCGGGTACGGATACCCTCCGTGTCGTCTTTGGGTAAAACCGGCATGATTTTTAATCCCCTTTTCTGACACCAATTGTTACGAGCTTCGGGTTCGTGACAATAAAAACTGCCGAATTAATAACCAAAAAAATGACACTTTAATAATCAACACTAATTACAACTCAAACACACTAATTACAAAACACAATGGCACTACTGATCGCCTTAAGTCGCACTTGAATATCGCTTCGATGCTTTCACTTCGATCGCTTTATCCAAACTGTGTCGGTCGTGGCGCGTCTCGGCCTTATATAGCGCCAAAGAGAGTTCTAGAACCTTCCATTGTAGAAACATCTAGAATGTTCGAGTACATACAGGCCCCGATCGACCAGATGTCGAAAGTTCGGGAATGTTCTAGAAAGTTCTCGCATCGAAATTTCTAGAAGGGTCTTGACGACTAGTTCCGCTACTCGATACTAGATGGCGCTAGTTGTAACTACTGTCGCCATGTACTAGGCATTAATTGTGGCGCGCAACAGTATGTATCGTTACTCCGGCGTCGTCATCTCTTTCTCGTTGACGGTGCCGGTGGACAAACGGCCTTAGTCGAGGCTTTTGGGAGTTCGTTTAGTAGACCATTGCGGCCTTCACGAGTATCGGCCGAGTATAGCCGAGTAGAGTCCCATTATCATTACATAATTATACGTATCTAAATGTTAAAAATATTTTTGTTTTCAGAAACACACGAAAAGAAAGACTAGACACCAAAATGATCAAGATCGTAAATCGCCAGTTTTAGTATTTTTACAACATTGGAAAGAAAAAACGAAAGCCGTTTTTTTTTGCTATCATGGTAACTTTCGCTTTTCATAAATATTGCTTAGGTCTGTGATGTGGCAAATTTGTTCAATGGTTTTAGTTAATTACCTCGCAATTACCGCTACTTTGTAACGGATTATTTATTCATTATAAGGTTTGGTTTATACACGTAAAATTTGTTGGTTACACGTAACCATCATTTATAGTACAAGATTTAATTAAATAATTACTAGTCTGCGGCCCAGCTACTAGCGGGCGGGGGCGACGAGCTTATTAGTCGACAACTGTGCGTGTTGTTCATCGCTCACTAGATGAGCATCTAAATGGTGAGCGGTCTGCGGTAGCAGGCAACGGATCGCTGCAAGCTTTTCTATCGCTCACGCATTTATTATTCAAGCCGACCGTCCGCCCTGGCGCACCCCACTCTCACCAAGACCAGGCTTTTAGATAAGATACCGGAGGCAAGTTTTTAACCTGACAATATATGTTGAGTTTGTTGACCGACTAACACCTCTTGATACCAGGTACTTACTTGCGATTTTTATAAAATGTACTTAAGTCGCCCAATGTGTAGGTAAGTATGATCTGAGAAATTAATTTCAAGTTTAAAAGATTTTATTTTGCTTAATATTTGTCATGGAAGAAATTCCATATGTGAATCATGAATCATGTTTATCTCGCTTTCTAGGTATTGTTTTGAGATGTTAAGTATTTTTCATCTTTTTTTACTAAGTATTATAAGTACATTACGTTTAAACATGATGTCTTAATATAAATAAACGTTGTTTTGTAATCGCTAGTCTATTTATTATGAATTAGAAAGTAAGTCCTAGTCAAGCACTAACCTCTAATAAACAAACTAGTACGCTGGACTAAGTATAAGTACTAGGTAAGCAATGATATTTTAGTAAACAGATATGTTATGAGCGCGCAAATCGTGAAGACTAGAAAACGTCCTAATTGGGACGTATTGCCTTCAGTCTGTGTCACGCACGTCTACGAGTGAGACGGTGCGCGCAGCTACGTAATTACCATCCAAAATGCCATTTTGTGTATTTAGCGTACCAATTATGATACCAAAGTTAATAAAACACAAGGAATCTCATACCACACGAAAGTACACATTATACTTCGATTTATTAATCTATTTCAATTATTTTCCTAATATTCTGATATTTGGAGGTTAGGAAAAAGAAAGAGATGGAAAATACATTTTTTGTCGTAAGAACGACAAGGATGCGAGCACTCCGGACATAGAATAAAAGTACAGATGCGAATATTAGGCAGTAAAGTCATCTTTACAGCAGAGTTCTAGTTTACCTTTTAATAACTTTTCTTTATAATTTTGTTTGATATATTTAATTATAAATTAAACATGTCATAATATGTAGGAAAAGAAAATATTAATAGCTTATCGTTACCATAGTATGTCACAGATAGTGTTAAAATAAACCTACCATTGAGATTCTCGAAATCTTTTCGAAGGTGTTTGATTATTTTTACAATTGTATTTCTTTCTTTTTAAAACGTGTTTTATTTTTGACCTACCTACCTTTTAATAGTGTTTATTCGTTGCATATAGGCACAAATCCCGACTACAAATTCTGTACACGCGGTTTGTACTTTCTGCCTAGTTAATTTGTTAGTCTATGATGCCAACGTGCGATGATTGGTAGCCCGAATAATGTTTGTTTACATTCACGCGCAATTGACAACATCTAGCTGTCACTTTTTTTCTTATTGGTTTTATCAAGCTATCCTTTTTCTATCTTGAATTGGTCCATGGAGCACCGACGCCATTTTACTTGTAGTGAAATGTAAATGAATGAAAAGTGTGTATGTGTGCTGCCTCTCGGCGCGGAACACTTTTTTCTGTTGTTTTGTAAGTGTATAACATATAGATCTGTTTATTAGAATATCATTGTAGGTAAGTATACGAAATGACAGTTGTTTTTTGTCTCGATAATTTTCTTCAGACAGTGAGTAATTTTAAATTTACGTCTTTCAAATAGAAAATTAATGTCGCCAGAAATATCTGCAATTTGATTAGTTAAAAAAACAACCGACTTCCAAAAACACTAAGTGAAAAATATCTTTAATTTCGGAAGTCGGTGTCTTTGGATCTGAATTTTTGTTTTTTGCCACCGACTTCCGAAATTAAAGTTATTTTTCACTTTGTAGTGTTTGGATATGTACTTATTTTAGTTTTTTGCCACCGACTTCCAAAATTAAAGTTATTTTTCACTTTGTAGTGTTTTTGGAAGTCGGTTGTTTATTTTTTCTTAAAAAAAAAAATATTTTTCACTTTTTAGTGGGTGCTTGTAATTTATCTAAGTTACAATAGACTAATGTCAACTACTCATCACCATTTACAAAATATTGCTTTTCCCGATGCAGGGACGTTAATTGTTGAGGAGTTATTCTAGTATGAACCAGGAGAACTGGAGCTGATTGAGAAGTCACTAGCTCGTCATAATGCGTATGGTGAAGTGGGGCTGCCACTTCACCATATGCGTATGGTGAAGTGGCAGCCCCACTTCACCCTTCAGCCTTCTCAATCAGCTCCAGGTCGGTTGTTTAATTATGACGAGCATAAATTGCTTAGCAACCACATTAAAGTACCTAATCGAAACACAACCCGTGAAATACTTATTATTGAGTAGTTTTGATGGCCATCTGTGGTCTTCATCATCAGTTCCACTTTACCAAATGGTGCTTTCCGAGAGCAAATGCACGAGTTACTATGAAAAATAAGTACCCAAATCGCTATAGGTGTGCCTATAAAATTTGAGGGTTTCCCTCGATTTCCATGGGATTCCCTCATCAGATTCCGACTTGGTGACATAGGGACCACCTCGAGACCCTTTCAAACAATAAAAAGATAAAAAATAGGTCCACAATTGACGGAGAAAACGGTAAACATAAATTTAAAAAAATATATATACATAAAGTCGAACATACAACCTCCTCCTTTTTGGAAGTCGGTTAAAAACAAATTAGCAAATACTAGTTTCTAATTTCAAAAGATAAAATGTACTTAATGTTTACTTATTTCCGAAGTAAACACCTAACATCGAAATGAAACTTGCAACCTACAATGTAGGTACTATATATATATATACTTTAGCATTTTTACTTTAATTAAATACTTAATTTCAGATTTCCCACCGACTCAACTAAGCAGTTATGGCTCAAACATTGTAGTTTTTAGGCAAAATTTTAAGCCTATCCTCATAAGCTCACTGATCTGACCGTCAAGCGCTATAACTTTACTAGGACACTATCCACTACTTTATAGCTTGCGATCTGACCGCGCCGTAATGAATTTTCAGTTAACCTTTGCAGCAACTATTCTATTACTTTTAAAAAACCGGCCAAATGCGTGTCGGACCACACACAGTGTAGGGTCCCGTAGTAGCCCGTTATCAAAATAAAGTACGATTCTGTTGTTCTTTATTCTGAATTTAAGTAATGGTATTATGGTGAAGATATTAGGAGTTAATGGTTATAATAACAAAAATCGACTTTAAATTTGAATTATCATTTCGGAGGTCATATACCTTGCAAGAAAATCTTAACACCGCGATCTACAAAAGTGACTTCACGGCACAACGCCATCTGTTATAGAATAGCGATACTAAATTAATGACAAAATATTGATTTTAGAAGTTAATTATTTAAACAGATTAGACATAACCACTTTCTTCCTGCTTAAGTTAAAAAATAGGAGTACGATTGCTGCCAAGTTATTATTTCAATTCACAAAATTGTAATTCAAAAATTAAACAAAAGTTCGTTTGTGACTTCTACAGGTACTCGAATGAAAACGTAACCCTGCCTCTATAGGTAGTTACTTTACTCTTTGCGTAACCCGTTGGTACAGCGGCATCTAGCGGCAGTATTGTGAATCTTATGATAATTTATTATGGTTTTTTTTGGCAGTTTTTTTAATGCAAGTCTTGCAGTTATTTTGTTTTTCAATGCAAGTCTTTACCCGTTATAAACAAGCAACTACTTCATCTTAGTCACTTTAAAGGATTAATGCTAAGGATTTTGTATTTGGTACAAAATTCGCCCACACCCAAGTTCAACGACTATTACTGCTAAACTAATAAAGTTATTTTAACCGCTATAATTTTCCTTTTAAAGTTCATGAAATGCACTATCATCGTGAATTTTTCCAGATTTTTGAAGCCCGCAGTTTAGCTTTTAGAGGTCCGGACGCCCTACCTACTGGAACAAAAATTTGCTCTTTCAAGTTTAATATTTCGTAAGGGGAGCATTAAATCGAAAAATAATTTTAGCAACCCTAAGTAATTTTAGAAGACCTGTTCAACGATACCCCATACGATGGGGTACATGACGAAAAAATATTCATCCACACTTCACATTCGCCACCCTAAAATAAAATATTTTCCAAAATTTTATTTTACCACTTTGTCGGCGTAATTGTTATACACACTCCTACAAAATTATAACTTTCTAGTACTAACGGTCTCTTAGCAAAACCTCGGAAAGACAGACAGAAGGACATGTCGAAACTATAAGGTTTCCTTGTCAGAACTACGGAACCCTAAAAATTAAGCATAAAAATAACTGGGAGTGATTCGATTTTTCTCTTACGTAATAAATTACTCTCAGTGGTTATGACGATCGGTAAACTTCATAAAAGTATTTTTTTTATCGAAGGATATGTCCCATCTCTAATAATTAGTTCCACGGACCAAACGGCTGGGAGTATCGACTTGCATTCAATTCCAAAAAATAGTCAAGAAATAGTCGTAAAGCTATGCCAAAGATTCCAGAGATATAAAGGTGCCTTGGTGAGGATTACTTTGTGAGCCTTTCTCGCCACAATCCTCACCTGATTACCGCGGAACGCTTACGTTTTTGAATTTGGTGTCGAAAAATAGTCATCTCTAACCGTGTTAATTTCATTGAGATAGGAAAAACATGGAGAGGCCGCGTTATTCTATACATACATTTGCTTATACAAATATGAGTGAAATATGATTCAGAATACGAAATATCGTTTTGTCTCGTTCTTTCTAATAAGATAATCGTATTTGATAAAAGAGACAACAATATTTTAAGTTGTTGCTCATTTTGGCAACATTTTGACGTGACGTAGTACAATTGTAGGTAAGGTGCCGTATCAGCCATCTTTTGCGACAAGTTTCGTGGTAGTTTTGCTGTCTGGTTGTTTACTTTTTGTATTATTGAGATTTGCGAGAAATATACAAGGATTTTACCTTTTAAAACTGCATGCAAATGTTTTAAAACAACAATTCAACATGTCTGTGTGTTGTATTGTGAAGTGTGGTGCAAGAAAGAATGAAAATCAACCTCTAATGTCTTTGCAGAGGTTAATAGCCGGTTTTCATGCAAAAATACATTTAATAATACACATTCGATGATACAGTTGTGACACGATCATGAATTTATGGCTAAAGTATTGATATTTGGGTTCATTTCCGTATAACAGACCTTTTTAGTATATTTTGTTAATTCATTTGTTTGTTTACAATAATATGTCAAATGGAATAGGGTTGTACCGTTGCCGTAATAGTTTTCTCCGCTGAAACGTCATCGACATATTCTGCGATGTGAACATAAATAATTCTGTGTCTTATTCGGTCCGAGTGACCTTGCCAGGTCCGTCCTCTGGTTCACAGCACCGAAATTAAAATATTTTATTTCACATAAACCTACATGGCCACTTAGGAAACGTCAGTAGCTAGGTCATCATCATCATTTCAGCCGAAAGACATCTACTGCTGGACATAGGCCTCTCCAAAAGGGAGGGGGGGGGGGGGGGCGGGGTTGCCTTGATCGCCACGCTTGGCAGGCGGTTTGGTGATTGCAGTATAGTTTGGTGGTGAAATGCATAGAGAACGCTGCTGCCCATTCTCCGGTACGACCCTTAGTCGCCTTTTACGACACTCGACACGGAAGTATGGGGTAGTGCTATTCTTCAAGTCCGGCACCACACAGACTGTGGAGCTTCTTGCCAGTGCAGTAGCTAGGTGCACGGTTCCAATTGGTTGCTCCCTATGGGGAAGAACTGGCAAGAAACTCCACAATTTTTACAATGTTTTCTAATTTGTTAAGTATCTGGTACTGATTTTAATAAATAAATAACTCGTTTTTTATTAAATTTATGGACTATCTGTTTCTCTCTTCTCGCCACTGCAGATTTATTACCGAAAAAACTCAGTGAAAGCTGAAGTGACGGTAACAGAGAGTTTTTACATTTGGTACTTACGCTATCAGATGCATTTATAAGTAGGTATCTTATTATATTGCCATTTGTCTTCACAACTGGTTTGTACATAATACACATTGTTTGTACATAATACAGGTTTGTACATAACTATAATATTTTCTCTGAAAATTCTAACTCTAATAAAAGATTTTCTTTTTTGACATGTATACCTACCGATAAATAGTTCAGTAATTAACCATGAGTCTTTCGTTTCACGCATCACAAAAGATTATAAATAAAGTATTTTTGCACACTTTATTTTTATGCAAAACTATAAAGTTACCGAAAATAAAGTAACAAACGTTATTATAAAGTATGGTTGGCAACCGTAATTACAACCGACTTTAATTTAGTAAGTTATTATGATCCAAACGTAATAACTAGTAAGACTCGTATTTAGTATCGATACTCGATAATAGTAACACCTATGTTCCTTGATTGACACAACCCTAGCAGTGGCAGCCATTTTATGCGACAAAACGAGTTGTAGGTATGCACCCTTTTTTTGTAGGTATTTCCAGTCCATACTTTTTTATGTCAATGGTTAATTTCGACCTGGTTTACTATGTAGAATTATGTTAAACTTCCATGTAAACGTCTACATACATTTTGTTTTGGTACAGTCGCGAACACTAAAATTACAAAAGTCTATTACTAATATATTTGTACCTTTATAAAATATTGAAGTTAAGTATTTATTTTTTTCTGCCAAAGTTTAATTAAATACCTAGCAGGAAACATAGGTGTTTAAGTATTTCTTAAATACATATGTTTATACTAGAGGTGAGGATTGTGTGGAGACGTTCACCACACTATCCTCACCAACTTATAGCTATAACTTCGGAATCACAATGCGGCTATGTAATCATCATCAAGGCATTTTTATATCTCTGGAATCACTTTCGAGATTTGGCATAGCGTTACGAGTATTTCTTGACAATTTTTTGGAATTGAATCCAAGTCGATACTCCCTCAGCGGGATTGTCCGAAAGGGTTACCGCTGGCCCGGAACATAAAGGGCTAAGGAAGGAACACGGGTGGGTTTTAGTCAGTAAGAGTCTGACACTCCCTTCCGCTCCACCCAGAGCGGGAGGAGTCATTTGATGATTTCCCATCCGCAAAAAAAAAAAAAAAAGTCGATTCTCCCAGCCGTTTGGATGCACTAGAGGTGAGGATTGTGTGGAGACGTTCACCACACTATCCTCACCAACTTATAGCTATAATTTCGGAATCACAATGCGACTATTTTATTGATCTTGGTGACTATTTTTTGACGTTCTCAAAATTGATTTTCATGAAGTTTTCAAAGGTGAGGATTGTGTGGTGAAGGACACAATTTTTCTGCTCATAGTAGTACGTGTATCCTCGCAATCGTCCTACCGTGGCTACACTGACCTGTATTATACAAGTACACTGGACTTCACACTATCGATGACAAAATGAAGACATTTGATTTTCGCCATTTTGGCGCTGATAGCAACGTGAGGGTCCGTGGAACTAATATTATGGGGAACTAATATCCTTCGATAAAAACATAGTTTTATGAACTTTACCGATCGTTATAACCACTGAGAGTAATTTATTACTTAAGAAAAAAAAATCGAATCACTCCCAGTTATTTTTATGCTTCATTTTTAAGTAATAGAATATTTGCTGCAAAGGTTAACTGAAAATTCATTACGGCGCGGTCCTTTTAGTTATTTAACCTCTGACAGCAGAAACCCAACAGCAACCATATAGTAGCAGTAACAGCAATCTTATTACATGGAGAATAAAGGTCACTTTGATTTTGACAGTGATGTATGAAAGGACAGTACGTAGGTACCTACATACAGTGTAAACTCCATGTAACGTCACTCGATTTAACGACAAACTCGCTAAAACGTCGAAATCACTCATCTTTGGTTGGTTCAGCTTGTTTTCCATACAATGATACACTCCATATAGCATTACACCCACTCTCAATAACGACAAAAATTAAGTAATAAAAAGTACTTTTTTAAGTTGCCAAAATTAATGAAAACTGCGCATTAAGTATCCTAGCCCGTAATAAACTCGACATAATCAGCCTATAACGTTCCCACTGCTGGGACACAGGCCTCCTCTCGATGAGAGGGAATGGGCCATAATCCACCACGCGGGCCCAGTGCGGGTTGGCAGATGTCACATGTCTTCGAATTTTTGGTTCTAGGACATGCCGGTTTCCTCACGATGTTTTCCTTCACCGTTTTGAGAGCAGTGGTGATGAAATAATTTACACAAAGTAAAGCGCCTGTCGGGGTTCGAACCTACGACCTACAACTCGTAAGTCGCGTCCGTTACCACTTGGCCACCACTGCTCCACTGCTTATGTTATGTAATAAACTCGACTGTTGGCATCATGCAAACCAAACTTTCTAAGAAATTCGTTCTTTTGTTTACAAATTGGGATTGCATGTGTAGACTGTTGCTGACCATGACTAATAAGTAGGAGTCATGGACTTAATACGTTATCATATTCTTAGTTGCTCACAAACTTTCAAACTGTAAACATGGCTAGTAAAAGAAAATCACTGTGTATTGACGAAAAAGTTTTACTGATACGTGCAATAGAAACGATTGATTTTTGACGATGATTTTGCTTCTTTCCATTTAACGACAACTCTCTATAACGCCATAAAATGTACAGTCCCTCTAGTGTCGTTATATAGAGTTTACACTTTATTTATGGAGGCACGTTGTTCACGGTATTCCAAACAAAAAAGTTGAACTTGATTGCTAAGCAAATTAACCAAGATATCTACTAACTTCTTTAGACCATTAAAAACCACAACTACCATTCTTTATCAGTGAAATGGGAATGGCACACGTATCAATCTGCTCAACAATCAAGTTCCCCGAACGTATGTACTTTAAAATTCTGGCATAAGTATCTTATGTTGATGACAAATTAAACTTACCTCAATCAAATTAAATGGTGGTATTATGGATTTAAATAAAATTATCTGATTTTTTTATAAAACTTTTATTTATTCTTACCAAAATAACTATGTTACTCCTCAGACTTATATTGGCTAGACGACGCAAGTGTATATACCTCGCGTGTAAAAAGGGAGTAAAATGACTTCCTTCGGGCGTTTGTGCACTATAAGGAATTTTACTGTCCGGCAGTCCGATTTTTTACGGTCCCATATGGCACGACATAATAAAAAAATAAAATCGGACTGCCGGACAGTAAAATTCCTTGTAGTGCACAAACGCCCTTAGGCGCCACTTCCATTCAGTCCGCGCTCTCGGTGCCAAACGTCAATGGAAATATGTAATGTAACAGAGTGTGTTTCGGATAGTTCATAATACATTGCCATTTTTAGTTACAAGGCTGTATTGTAGGGCTTGTCTCGTCTGTTAAATTAAAACACGCAATGAAAATTGAAATTATCGATATTTTGACTTGTCGCGCTCAGCCTCGTGGTATGGTCGCTATTCTCATTTTTCTGTCAAATAAAACAAATAGTGTTGTACACACAGGTTGTAAAGTAATTCTCGATTCTAATCGATTTTGGAAACGGAGGAATGATAATGTTTGCGTTGGGTATTTTGTGACATATATATTTTTTTTTTATTGTATTTTCAAGTTAGTGATTTTGTTTAGAATATTATTAATTATATTTACAGATTTCCAAGTGATCCCAAAATTGAAGAGAAATGGATTGAAGCGACGCGCGACGGGGCATGAAAATTGGTTCTCAACTCAATATATTATAGTCTAATTTGCTCTGTTCATTTTAATGAAGGCAGCTTTACGGAAACCAAAAAGTTTCCACGGCTGACTACAAACGCAATAAGTACCTATTGATGTATTGCAAGGCGTTAACTAATGCTGAAGTCAGTGGATTGATTTTAGGCTCGAATTTACTGGCATCATTCTCTAATATTTTATAGAAATCAGTAGATGTTGTCGATGTCGGAACTCTTAATCGTATTATAATTGTTTAGGGCGGGAGATTCGATTTAAAAAATGTTCATCTAATCGAATCTGTTCCTGGTTTTTTGTTAGAATTTTAGGATACCCATCACTAAATCGCTCATGTGACGTCACAGTAGGTAGAAAAATAATGGCACGCTTGGTTTCTACACAGACAATGAGACTTGGCGTAATCTAGCCAATATAAGTCTGTGTTACACAATGATAATTTCAAATTCTACATCTTAGACAGTTCCTCAATATACAGAGCCATTTGGATTTGTTCTATGTGGGTTTTCAGCTGGTTGTACCAGACCGCATACTTAGTATGACTATCCCAAGTACTTCCTACTTCATGATCATTTATTTGAGGGTATCTTTCTTGATAATTGTAATTATTATTTATTTTACTCCTGTTATTTGTTAATTTGTTAGTATTAGCTTTTTTTATTGATTCACTGGAATCAATTTCACTACTAGATGATTCTGTTTCACTTGAACTTTTTTCACTTTCTTGCTTATTGTACACTTTTCTTTCCCTTGGTGGAGGCTTATTCTTATTACCAGCTTCCTTGTATCTAATATTGTTTGATTTTTGATAAGTGTAATGTGTTTTCTTTGGTTTAATATTATTACTACATTTTGTTGACTGAAAAGATGTTGGAAGGCCTGCATCTAACAATGCTTTGTTTAATACAGATTCATCAAATTCATCATCACACAATCCATTGTCTATATTAGTTTCTTGTTTCTTTTTAGATGCCCTCTTCATTATAGTTTTATCAAGTGTTTCATAATTTGGCTCACATGCTTTATCAGGTTTACCAAGTTTCTTCTCATTTTTCTTAAGATTCTGATTGTTATTTAATACTTTGATTTCCTCTCTTAGTTTTTTCAAAGTGCCTTCTATTTCAGTGTTTATATTTAGTTTTAGAGGAACATTGTTAACCATGTTCAAGGTTGGTTCACACTCAGTATTGGATTCTGCATTTAAATTATTGTAAGAAGGATCAGAGTTATTTTCTTTATGTGATTTAAAACAAGTTAACAAATCATTGAAAGATTCTATTTCACTTTCTTTAGTCTTCTCAAATGAGTTGCATAATGCTTCAAAACTTTCAGCTTCGTCTGCACACTTCTTCACATCACCATCTCCATTTGTTAATTTATTGATTAACTCATGGTAGTCTTCATTATTTTCAACGTGTTGGTATATTAATGGGGATTCGGAGGAATCACATTCATTAAGATCAAAATTTTCTTCATCCCAAAAGTTTTTCAGGACTAATAATTCATTCATTGATTTAATAATTCTTTTAAATTTTGTCTCCTCTTGTCCTTCACTTAGTATAGTAACAGCAATACCATAAGAGCCAAATCTACCAGCCCTCCCAATTCGATGTAAATATGTTTGCCATTCATATGGCGGCTCAAAATTTATGACTAAATCAACATTAGAGGCATCTATACCTCTTGCTGCTAAGTCTGTAGATATTAATATTCTACATTTGTAATCTTGCAACATTTTCAATGCATCCAAACGATCAGTTTGTTCCTGTTGACCATGTAATTTTTCTGCAGGCCATTTTTCACGTAGAAGCATCTTGTACAAATCCCTAACCCTAACTTGATAATTACAGAAAATCAAACATTGCTTAAAGTTCTTTTTAGATAATATTTTGAGTAGTTCATCAAATCTGTTCTGTGTTTGCCTCACAATATTAGAATTGCTCTTTACAATACTAACTAATTGTTTGATTCCTAAGAGAACAGTTGTACTGTCAGGGCAAATATGTTGAGCATTTTGGACATATTTACTCATAACAGACTTCAACAATTCTGGATATGTGGCACTACTCATAATGACTTGCTTTTCTTTAGGCAATACTGAAAAAATATAGTTAATATCAGCCTGGAAACTCTTATCCATTAATTTATCTGCTTCATCAAGAACCAATAATCGCACAGCTGTTACATCAATGTGATTTGCTTGAAATAAATGCCTTAGCCGCCCAGGACTGCCAACAAGTATATGCACTTTATTTTTTAATTTTGTTATATCTTCATGGAAAGACAATCCACCTATTACAACTTCAACATTTAAACCTGCAACAAAACTTTTATTGTGATTTGTGTTTGCATAGCATTTTGATTAAACAAAAACAGAAAGATTGTAGTTTGTTTTGGAAAACAGTTTCTTGGCTGGACAAATATTTAATCCATCTGAATAAGGCCCATAGGTGATGTGACATTGATAGTCATGTGCAGGGCAAGTCTAGGTGGAAATTAATAGCTGCAATGCACGGTGCACATGGTACTAAAACACATTACAGTCCCAGTACTTACTTTTCAAATTGGAACCAATTTGAGAAATTACATCACATATTTGGGCTGCAATTTCTCTTGTAGGTGCTACAATAACAGTTTGCAAGCCTTTCTCCAAATCCAATTTCTCCAGTGCAATAACTGTAAAAACAGCTGTTTTACCAGTCCCAGACTTAGCTTCGAGTAAAAGGTCTAAAATATAAAACATGCATAAATTAATGAAATTAAATGATGTAAGTTGAGATTATTATTAACGTAACTCTAACATAGACTATTCTATATTCCTTTGAAATGAGTTGCAGTGTTTAGTTGTTGTAGAAGACCACACACACATACTACATTAGCTACCTTTATCAAGAAGAGTCAGAGTAACCTATTTTGTTCTAAGCTAAAATCATATCAGCCTATTTAAAACTATGAATGAATCTAAAGACTTATGAGCAGTTCAACTAAAAATTGCTAGTTTATGAATATCAAAATAAAACTGGCAAATCTTACCAAATCCACATTTCCCTAGAGGTATACCATGTAACTGAATTGGAGAAGGTTTGTAAAACCCGCAATTAGTCAATCCTTCTAAAGTACTGGGTGAAAGCAGCATCGTGTCGAAGGTAATATCTTCCGAAATTTGGACATCTTGAGTTCTTAACCCTTCATTAATATTGTGGGCAAGAACCATGGTTAAAATACGCAAGTAACTACTTGTGTTAGAAACTACGAGACGTATTCAAAGAGCTTGTTACTTTTCAAACATAAATTCAGAAATATCCAGGACCCTGATGTTTTTAAATAAAATTCCGTATTTCACTATTTCAGTTCAGTAGAACACAGAGTACATTATACTTCAACACAGAAGACTACTCTCTATCTGCCTGCTAAAACATGCTAAAAATAATTGCTACACAGGCTACTACATCAAAAAGTAGTCTGCTGTGCTGTAAACTGCTAAAAGTGTCAAAGTTGTCAAACTGAAAATTGACATGTGTGGAAATAGCAACTGTCATACAAAGGCTGCGTTCCGAGCTGAGAAATAATCGATTTGAGTGTATATAGTGCTTAGACAAAGAAAAGTATAGACGGCGCTTAGAGTAAGAAAGCTATAGAGCATCGGGTAGCGTGGCCGCACATGAGACAAAAAACTAACTTAACTAACATAGGCTACATGAGTAGCTGCCTTGAAAAAACTGGCACGCACTGAGAGACGGAAATAGTATAGCTTTATCCTTTTCTGTTACTTATAATAACTCAATACTTTATCCCTTTCTTGTGGAAATGAAATGGAGATACCCGCCGTCTATACTTTTCTTTGTCTAAGAGACGGCGGGTATCTCCATTTCATTTCCACAAGAAAGGGATAAAGTATTGAGTTATTATAAGTAACAGAAAAGGATAAAGCTAAACTATTTCCGTCTCTCAGTGCGTGCCAGTTTTTTCAAGGCAGCTACTCATGTAGCCTGTGTTAGTTAAGTTAGTTTTTTGTCTCATGTGTGGCCACGCTACCCGATGCTCTATAGCTTTCTTACTCTAAGATAAAGTGCGATATCGATGTCCCGTGAATCGTCATAGATGACGTCATGACATGCGCTTTCTTGCGATAAAACCGACCATGCCATATAAAAATATCACCGTGAGCGCTGTCAAAAATGTCAGTGCGTGTGTGAGGAAGTGTCAGTGTGTGTTTTGTTTTGAGTTGCATCTTATCTCTAAACTAACGTGGCATTTTCGAAATTGTGCTTCTGGCTGACAGTCGCCACCTAACCAAAGAAGAAGAAATGTGGAGTTTATGCAAAGAATTAGTACTGTACTAATATTGTTTTGAAACTGAGAAAGCACTGTGAACGCGTTCACGAGCGATCCGAATTGTTGACAGCTCTCAGCTCTCATAATCGTAATAACTAAATCGGAACGCATCGAATGTGAGATGATGTGAGTGCTGTAAGCGATTATAACTAATTCGAAATGCGGCCAAAAATTCTATCAATAATAATAATTATACTTTAAAAGCACAGTCAATCATTATATGTTATTTGGTTTTACTAATTCCATGATTTTTTTATTTTTGTCAGCGACTCACCAAAGGGAAGCGATGCCGAAATCTGTGTGTGGAATGATATGATATTATAAGTGTAAAAAGGTGAGTGTGGTGTGGGCGTGAGATTTTGAAATACAATGCAGTATTACAAACGATCGCGTCGATCGCCTTTAATACTTCGCACGATGCATGATTGCTTTTGGTTAGGACCCGTGGTCAAGAGGAATATTTCTTACCAGCTGTGCCCCGCGGTTTCACCCGCGTTAATTTGAGGAGAAAACCTAATAAAATATATTCCATTACTTGAGTATTACCTAAGGAGGATGCTTCGATGGGCCGTCCATACTTTTTTAAATTGATTGTATGTACGCTAAACATAGACACCTTTTGTTATATTATAATGCAATGTCCCCGCGATCGACCTCTTTAGGAAATAACTTTCATTATTTACTTAGGAAAACGATCGTGAAACCAGACCAAATTTGATACTAAACTTGCGTACTAGTGTGAGTGAGTTTTAAAGAGCAAACTAAAGCGACCTTTATTCAATGGCAGATTTTATTTACGGATTATGTGTCGAATTGGGTGGATTTTGAGGCAATGTTATGACCAAATTCAATAAAGTTTAATGTCCGATAACCGCGTCAACTACTTCTTCGACTTACTAAACAAAATAAACTAAAAATGTTGTCTTCAGCGCCATTTAGCAGGGAAATGGCCAAGAGCAGACCGTGTGATCCGCCTTAAGGCGAAAGCGCCAGGATAGCCCGCGAAATTCATTTTTTTTTACATTTTTTGCAATTTGCTGGTTAGTATTAAGTTGTATGTACATACGTTGATTAAAATATAATTCGCGACCGTAACAAATATGTATTTACAGAATAGCCCGCAAAATTCAACTTTAAACCTCAAACGTTTCAGAGGTCGGTGTGCCAAAGTCATTATCTCCGAACAGATTACCAATCACCAAAACTCAAGTTAGTAAAAAAGGTTTTACTTGAAAAGCTCTTTTCATTGGTATATATCTTATGGCCATTGGGCTTCAGGGCCGTTAGAACACAGATTTTTACACATAGTTCACTGCGTATTCTCCTTTTTAAAATTAGTTACACGTAGGATGGATCCATCTTGTGTATCTCCCGACCATAGATAAAAATACTAAATGCTCCCGACCAACCACGACCAACCAACCTATCTGCCGTATCAGGCCGTATCGAAAAGATTTTTGTCTATCTGTGACTGTCAGTGTTATGTTGTCTATAGCCGGCCATAAACTAGATCAAGTTTCTGAACGGATTTTTGTGAAATGGCGAATTTGTGATTCTTGTGGATCAATTTATTTTATTTGAATAAATATTTTATATGGAAAATATGCAGTATTGTGAAATATTTGATTGTGTGTATCGTATTTAAAAAATGCTTATCGGCTACTGACTCTGTTCTTATTATGATATACGAAACTAGTTGATTGCATTTTTGTCAAGTGTTAGGTTTCCTCGCGAAACAAATTCTACCTAGGTAAGCACAGTTTTCAATTTTACTAAGCATTGAGCTGTATTCTTATAATCTGCTAGAAAAGTTTGCTAAAGGAATTCTTTTGGTTTGCCTGTATTACAGACAGATAGGTTCATTCTAATTCATAAGTAGGTCATGAAAATAATACACAAATAAAGTATATACCTACTGTGTGCTCTGAGTTGTATTTACTATTGTGATACTAGGCAAAATAGTATTAAAACCAGCTCCTGCCATTCACAAAGTTATGGAAATCCTATGAGTCCCGTGCAAATCTTTCAGTAGCTACATGACAAGTAGTAATACAAAATTTTAATAGCTCGAACTTTTTTCACCTATTTTTATCCTGATCTTAAAGTTAGTCCCATCTGCAATATTTAATAAGAATATTATTTTAGGATATAACTATGAATAACAACTGTGCTGGAGTTGGAGCAGGTGCTGTAGGTGGAGGAGGAGGTGCATATGATGCTAAAATAGCTGGGTTGTATGATCTACTGGACACCCTAGGTTCAGGTCACTTTGCTGTTGTCAAACTAGCTCGCCATGTCTTCACTGGAGAAAAAGTAGCAGTTAAAGTTATAGACAAAAGTAAACTGGATGATGTCTCTAAATCACATTTATTCCAAGAGGTGAGTTTCCAAAATATTCATATAATTTTAAATAAATCTTGTTTATTCAATCAGTGGGACACATTACATGGTTAATCAATCAGAGAAATTCAGGGAAGATTCAATAAATCCTGTTAATAGGATTGTCTAAATTAAAAATGACAGCAATAGCATTTGATAACCATTACATAGTTAACCAATGTCGGTTTTTGCTGTTTCCTGTTGCTAAACTTTTTCATACTATTATACCTAATCAATATGATTGATTACCTACTCCATACTTCTGTTGTTTAGTGCACTTTTGTGATTAATCTAATATGGACAATAAAAGTGATGTACATACATATATGAGGCCGTCAGCGCAAAAGTTGCCTAACCCACAATTTTTCATATTCGTACTTATCTATTGCAATTTATTTAAAATATAATAAATTTTCATGCAAAACCGGGGCCATCCCTAGTTTCACAGGGATAGGCTGTATTATTATTTTTTAAATAAATTGCAATAGATAAGTATGAATATGAAAAATTGTGGGTTAGGCCACTTTTGCGCTGACGGCCTCATATATAGATGAATAATTGACTAAATTCTGTTGTCCCCAAACACTGACTGTCTTCCCCTTCAAACTTTCATAATCTTACTTTGTTTTATTTTGTGGTGCTACTCATTGCTTTAAGACTGTGCTTTATTTTTCAGGTTCGCTGTATGAAGTTGGTCCAGCATCCTAATGTGGTGCGTCTGTATGAAGTAATAGACACTCAAACTAAACTATATTTAATACTGGAATTAGGAGATGGTGGCGACTTGTATGATTACATTATGAGACATGAATCTGGGTTATCTGAATCTCTTGCTCGTGATTATTTCCGTCAAATTGTTCGTGCAATTTCATATTGTCATAGGTAATATTAATGTTTTAATATTTTTTGTTAATATTTATTACTTATGTGCAATTTTCTAAAAAAAAGTTTTTCTTCTGTGCAGGTTACATGTTGTGCATCGTGATTTAAAACCTGAAAATGTAGTATTTTTTGAAAAACTAGGTGTAGTGAAATTGACTGACTTTGGATTTAGTAATAAGTTTTGTCCTGGTCAGAAATTGGAAACTTCATGTGGTTCACTAGCATATTCGGCCCCAGAAATTCTTCTTGGTGACTCATATGATGCTCCTGCAGTTGATGTGTGGTCTCTAGGAGTGATACTCTACATGCTTGTTTGTGGCCAAGCTCCCTTTCAAGAAGCTAATGATAGTGAAACATTGACAATGATCATGGATTGTAAATATACTATTCCTCAACATATATCAAATTCTTGTAAAAGGTATGCACAGTCTATTATTAATTACTTGAACCATTTTGTTTAAACATACTTTTGCTTGCTTTGAAAAGAAACTGGTTTTCTTTCTGCATTTCTTTTATAGAAGTTTAAGCAATGGTCCACTAGACCTAGACCGAAACAACAGGAGTTCATGGGAAGAGGCCTTTGCCCAACATGACGATGATGCTGGCTAACATTAACTAGTAATGTAAGCATGTTTACATTGATGACATTACTAATCTTGAAGGTCAACCTACACATGGACAAGTTTATGTTCATAGTTAATCTAATTCAAGACATGTTCAAAGGTTTTATTTCCAAATTACAGGCTTATAGGAAGAATGCTAGTAAGGGAACCCGAAAAACGCGCCTCCCTCTCAGAAATAGCTACTGACCCATGGGTTACAGCCGGTGAAGGGGTGACTGTGGAAGACTTTGACACACCTTTAGTGGCAAAAGAGCAGCTTTCAGAAGAAGATCGCTCAGCTATAGTTCAAAAAATGGTTAATGGCCCCATCGCTTCTAAAGAGGAGATATTGGAGGCTCTAGAGAAAAATGAATATAATCACTTAACTGCCACTTATTACCTTTTGGCCGAAAGGAAACTTAGATCCAAAAGGTAAATCTTTGACCAAATCTTTCAAAATTTTTCTGATTTACTAGGGCAATGTACGATGCTGCGATGTTAAACAAAACCATTGTAGTACGAGATATTTTGAATGTTGATCGATTTCCGCAGGCAGGAGGCAACACTTCGCGCGCGGAGGCCTGAGGCGCTGAGCGTGGCGCGCGGCGCGCCGGCCACGCCCGCACCACAACCGCGCTCGCTTTTGGCGCCGCCCACGCTGTCGGCCGCGCCGCGCACTCCGCAGGACGTGCCGCCGGTGAGTCACACCACACCCCTCTTTATCGCCACCATTTTATATATTTTTTAAATACTACATTTTTGGTATAGTTTTGGCCGCCATTATGGATTTTGATTTTAACCTCATTTTCGGGATCTGTAGCCTCAAAGCCACGAAAATGATACTCATACCGAAAATTTGTATTTAGAAAGTTTTTTGATCTCCACCCACTTTCCCCCTCCCCGACGCTCCGCACGACTACTCTAGGAAAATGCTCGCGTTGACCGACTGCTAGGTAAGTAGCTGCAGATTGTGCCGAAACCGTTGACGTGGCCGATCGCCGAATATGTTTGGATTCAATTTTTTTATGATACATCGTAATTTGGAACTGCGAGATACTCAAGGATGTCGAGGATATTTTTGGGCACCTTTACTTAACGCGGACTGTGAAACCAGCGGGCTACATACATCATTAAGCCACATTAAGGCGTCACTACACTGAGGACATCCCAGATAACGACCAGTGCGAGATTAGGGCGGCTCTCGATCAGCTAAAGAACAACAAGCATACTGTTCAGCAAATTGTACAGAAGACCGAGGAGTTCCACCAACCAGCTGCTCTGTATAGCATTTTTGGACTACGAGAAAGCTTTCACCTCCATCAAAATATGGCCTCTCTGCAACAATGTGGAATGTATGGCGCTACATCGAAGTGTTGAGATGTATGAATGACTCTGCCACGATGACTGTCCAAATCCAGGATCAGAAAACCAGCCCCGTCCAACTGCTCAGTGAGTCAGGGGGATGTATTATCCTCGAAATTGTTGGAGAACAACAATGCGTTGGAGAACGTCTTCGAGTCGCTGGACTGGACTGGACTGGCGAATAAATATGACATCTTCGCTTTGCCGATGACGTCGTAATGGCAGAGACGCTGAAACAGTTAGACCGGATGCTGCACAGCCTAAATGGAGTAATGGAGCCTCTCGGCGGGTTGGCTTCGGCATAAATTTGGACAAGACAAAAGTCATGTACAATCCGTCTTGCCAATTCCAATCCACATCGACGGGTCGCTTCTCGAAGTTGTGAAGGATTGTGACTACCATTTTGTTTTTCGGGGTGAAAATCCTCTTGGATGTCCTCCGCCCTGGGATGGGCACAGGGATCTGTCAAACTTTTAATGACCAAAACCTCCCCGGTATTTCCTCGTACACCTGCGTCGGGGGCTGCGGGTGCGAATGCGACTTCCGCTGCCGAACTGGTGACTGTCCGCCGTCGCCAGCTCGGGTCCTGGAATGGGGGGTGACAGATGTCCCCGAGTCTGTCGCTCCTGGATCCATTAAGAAGGGCTGGAAGAGGGCGTTGTCCGCCCTCCGCCGACGCCCAGTGCGCCTGCTGCGAGACGGGAGATCACTCGTGATCTCCCTTTACCTTTCTGCAGCTTCCTTCTGCGAGATAACTGTTTCGCAGAAGGATACTATCGTGTCCCAGAACTCTGCACTGCCGACCATTGCACGAACTACGGTCGCCAGAGACACAGAACGCGTATCGGAAAGCGTAGTGTGGGACGCCTCCCAGCTAGACGGACCGACGACCTAATGAAGGTGGCTGGGACTAGGGCTTTCAGTCTCGATCCATTACTGAGTCCCGGGAAAATAAAGACGAGACACGATGTGGTCTCCAAATTCCCGGGAAAAACGAGACTTTTGAGACTATGTCAAAACTAGGTTTCTTACTTATAGACTATGCGATTAGGCAGTCAAAACAAGATATTTTAATGAAGTATTTTATTAAACAAACATCATCATCATCATTTCAGCCGAAAGACGTCCACTGCTGGACATAGGCCTCCTCCAAGCACCTCCACTTCGACCGGTTTTGTGCTTCTCGCATCCAATGGGTTCCTGCGGCCTTCCCAAGGTCGTCGGACCACCTTGTGCGCGGTCGCCACTCCAGAACCTTTCGGCCCCATCGGCCATCTGTTCTGCGAGCAATGTGCCCTGCCCACTGCCACTTAAGTTTGGCAATTCTTCGGGCTATGTCGGTTACCTTGATTCTTCTGCGGATCTCCTCATTCCTGATTCGATCACGCAGGGAAACTCCAAGCATAGCCCTCTCCATTGCCCTTTGGGTGACTTTTAGCCTTCTTATAAGGCCCATTGTGAGCGACCACGTTTCATGGGCATTTGACATGACCTTCGTTTTGTCCATGTTCATTTTAAGACCCACTCTTTCGGAGGCTCTACTGAGGTCATCGAGCATTGTACTGAGGTCCTCCCTAGTCTCAGCCATGACTACGATATCGTCGGCAATCCGAAGATGAGTTATGTACTCGCCATTGATGTTAATGCCAGCCCCTTTCCAGTCCAGAACCTTGAAGACATCCTTCAGTGCAGCGGTGAACAGTTTCGGAGAGATAACGTCTCCCTGTCTCACACCTCGCTGCAGAAGGACAGGTTTCGAGGTCTGGTCCTGGAGTCGGACTGACATAGTGGCGTTTTCATACAGACACTTCAGCACCTCGATGTACCGATAGTCGATCGAATCAAAGGCTTTCTCGTAGTCCACAAACGCTAAGCAGAGAGGCAGGTTATACTCTTCGTTCTTCTGTATAACCTGTCGCAGCGTATGTATGTGGTCTACGGTGCTAAAGCCTTTACGGAATCCAGCTTGTTCGGGAGGCTGGAAGTCGTCAAACCTGCGCGCGAGACGGTTCGTGATGACTCTCGAAAACAGCTTGTAGACATGGCTCAGAAGTGAGATGGGCCTATAATTCATAAGAAGGGCATTGTCGCCCTTCTTAAAGAAAAGTATCACCACACCTCTGTTCCGTGCCGGTGGTGTTTTACAACAGCTTCTGAAGAGCCTTAAGAACGGGTTTTCCGCCGGCCTGTAGGAGCTCGGCCGTAATTCTGTCATCAACCGGCGCCTTGTTGTTTTTGACCTGCTTCAGAGCCATCCTAATCTCGTATAGGCTGACGTCCGGGATCTCTTGGGTCGTTTGTCAGATTCATAACGGGGTAACTTGTTGACGGTATGTCCATAGAACCTCTCGATCTCTCTCAACAGCTCAGGTTTGGCGGATACGATCCTACCATCATCGGTCTTCAGTTTCGTAAGCTGGCTTTGCCCAATAGACAGATCTCTAACCTTGGAGTCTTTATTTCGCTCTATCGCATCCTTAGTACGGTCTGTATTAAAGCGGCGAAGATCGCTTTACAAGGACTTAGAGATCCGTCTATTGAGTTGCCCGTAATTTAGCGCATCATCTGAAGACTGCAGGATCATCTCGCGCCTCTCCTTCATGAGCCGTAAAGTAAGATTAGAGAGCTTATTTTTTGAATATTAAACAAACGCAAATTAAAAAATTATTTGTTGAAGTTTTTTTCATTTTTGTAGTGGGCACGGAAGAAACAAAAGGCGTTTGATGTGGTTTCAGACTGAGCACCTAATTTTATTACAAAAGTAACCCGCGTCTCAAGTCTCAAAAGTCTCGTTATTCCCGTGACCGAAAATATTATTCTCGAGTCTCGAAAATACCAAAAAATCATCGAGACTCGAAATTTTCGAGACCGAGACTCCCGGGATGAAAGCCTTAGCTGGGACAGACTGGCCCAGAAGGTGGAAGTCGTGGCGCAGCCTGGGAGAGGCTTATGTCCAGCAGTAGACTGCGATAGGCTGACTTGATTGATTATGATACATATGGCGTTTTATTTGCCTATTTATTTATAACTAGCTTTTGCCCGCGGCTTCGCCCACGTGGAACCCAAGTTATTTGAGTGCCAAAGGACATCATTAAATTCTCACACATTTTGTACCCAAAACCTAAAGCCAGAAAAAAACAATACGGTTTTCCTATAGAAAATAACACCCTCAAGTTTTTTTTCTATTACAACAAGAGTATACAATAAATTAACCCTTTCGGTACTAGTTGAAGTTAAATAATACTAAAAGTCATAGTTTGACTTAAAACGTTTTCATTTGTAACTGTTTTAATCTTAAATCTTATTGTGCACATACAAGATGAAGAGTTCAATCCCAAAGATACTAAAGTGTTGTTAGGCATAGCTTCAGTGGGTCCCCCCATAAAGACAAATTGACAAAAAGCGTGATTTAACTGATTTATAGACAATCCGTTTAGTATACTTTAGTTTTTTCATGTGTGTCTTACGGTATTTTGTTGCGGGCTAATGCTGCCGATATTCAAATTTGTATTACAAAAAAAAACCGACTTCCAAAAAAGGCACTGCAAAGTGAAAAATAACTTTTTCGGAAGTCGGTGTCGTTGGGTTCGTATTTTCGTTGTTTACCACCACCTTCCGAAATTAAGTTATTTTTCACTTTGTAGTGTCTAGTGTTTTTCACCTTGTGATATATTGCAATTAAATGAAAGGAAATTTAAAACTCACATTAAAAGTACACTTTGTAATCAAGCTTACTATAAATTAGGGGATTATATCCAAGATAAGAAAGCTTGGAAACATGCTGGTCCCGCTCCATAGGACAATCTTGAGTCTAGAAAAATTCAAACTGGTTGCTAATTTAATTGTAAAATTTATTCTTTTTTGACATTAATTGACATTTGTAATTATTTTAACTCACACCCTGACTTATTACTTTTTTTTTAACAAAATAGTCTACTGTTATATTTGTGAGCACCATAGATCTATCACATAATTAATTAAATATGTCATGGTTTCATTAATCCATTTTAATTCTTTTACCTAATGTGGTATAGTAATATTATATTAGGTGCATCGTCTTCTCATATTATTATATAATTAACCTCTTAATTACCGCTAATGAGACACAATTGATTTTCTATTGTAATGGGCCGATATCGTACCACGCCGGGATTGAATGGTTAATGTATGCAAAAGATTGTAAAAAAATTTAAAAGAAATTCCACCGTTACGGTGGAGTTTCTTTTAAACCTTTTGGAATGGGCGACTAGAATCAATTCTATTTTATTGTAATTTTTGACGTTCAAAAGTGCCTTTTATGTGCCTATCCATACTTCCATACTAATATTATAAAGTCGAAAGTAACTTTATCTGTATATTACCTTTTCACGCCTAAACCACTGAACGGATTTCGATAAAATTTGGCAGAGAGATAGATTGTATCCCGGGGTAGGACACAGGATAGTTTTTATCTCGATATTCCCACGGGATCGACACTTATGCAGGTGAAACCGCGGGGCGCTGCTAGTTTGAAATAAATGCCTAGACTTTGATCATCAATATAAATTAAGTGGCAAAAATACGTATTATTGAAGCTAACTCAAAAACTACCCAAGCAAAGTTAATAAAATGTATATGGGATCACACCTGAAGCAAACCAAACCCATAAAAAAAAATTTATATCGATTTACTATTTGCCGGGGATGTCGCGTACCTTTTATAACATAAGAGGGGCGTTCAATGTATTCTCGGTATTCGGCATGAAAAAAGACGTAAATTCAATTAATATAATTTTTATTTTTCAATGTAATCCGTCATTACAGGTCGCGTTATGTAAAATGAACGCTGGCTGTCAAGCTGTGCCTTAGGCGATTTATCGCTCTATTTGGTGGTATGAGGTGTGGCGCGGGGCGGGCGGGTCACGCGCCGCATGCTTGCCGGTGCGCTATTGGTTTGTCAGTCGACCTTTGCTTTCCGCGCTGAGTCCACGTTACGTTCGTTCTCAAAGTACCATCACGCACAAAAGTTTTTAATTACGAAATGGTTTTACATAGAAAAGAGAGAAAAATGATTAATATGACGTATTATGAAGAGAGAGGCTGTTAATAATGCAGTTGATAATTTAAAAAAAAATGGAACGGACCCCAGAGGCAACAAAATGTTCCGAGTCTACAGTGAGACGAATTGTAAAAGGATCAAAAGATTCGGAATTTTTTACTGTCTTCCGATCTCCCGACAAAAATAAAATAATTAAAAAAAAACAATAACAGATATTGACAGCTTTGACCAGGGTCAAGGGTTGCGGAATCATCCACACTTTCCACGTCACTGAAAAAGAATTGCCTACCATAGGCAAGTTGCGAAGGAAGTTACAGGATGACCTACATTTCCAAGGATCTGTAACAAGTCTTAGGCGATTATTAAAACAATTGGGTTTTAAGTGGAAAAAAACAGAAACCAATAGAAAAATTTTAATTGAGCAGACACAAATTGGATTTCAAAGATTTGAATACCTATCTGAGAAAGATAAAAAATATAGAGAGGAAGGAAGACCTATCATTTAGACTGACGAATTAAATTAATCGTCGATAGTTCCCATGCGTCCCAACATTCTTGGACAGACGGTCCCACCAAAGGTATTAAAAAACCTCTATCTAAAGGTAGCCGCTTGGTCATAGTGCACGCCGGTGGTGAATCAGGTTTTGTGCCGAATGCTTTGCTGACGTTAAAAGCCGGTACAAAAAGCAGTGACTACCACGACAACACGAATTCAGAGAATTACGAGCGGTGGCTGCGTACTAAACTGATGCCAAATTTACCGCCTAATTCAGTCGTGGTAGTCGACAATGCATCGTACCACAAGAAACAACTCGATGCTGCACCAACGTTCAATACAAAGAAAGCAGACATGCAAACCTGGCTCCGTCAAAAAGGAATTGAATTTGAAGAATCCATGCTAACGCCGGAGTTGTACAACTTAATAAAAAAAAATATAAAGAGCAAAGAAATTTAATATTGATGCCATATTAAACGAAGCAGGCCATTCTGTACTTCGTTTGCCTTCATATCACCCGGACCTAAATCCTATAGAAACGGCCTGGTCCCAAATAAAGAGATATGTCGCCAGTAAAAATGTATAATTTAATGGCAGCAACAGAATGGAGGAAATTATGCACCAAGGTAAAGGAAATAGAGGCCGATTATTGTAAAAGCGATCATGTGGCCGACATGATGACAGAAAAATTTATTATTCGCGTAGGAGATGAAGATTCAGACTCAAATGATGATGAAAGCTCAAGTGACGACAGCGACGGCGATGAAATGGCATCCACTAGCATCAACACCACGTCCTCATCAGGTTTTCACGTCAACCACGACGACGTAATGGAAAATGATATTCTAAGTAATATATTTTTCAATATACGTACCAAAACTAAAACAATAGGCCTAGTACTTTCGTGCGCAACTGTACCCATGCGCAAACATCCCCTCCCCCCCACTTTCTTCCAGCAGTTGTACCCCAATGCATTTATTACATCTCGAAATTAACTTTTCAAAACCCTGTTTAGTTATAAGTGTGGTGTGCGGTGTAAATAAGTATTCAAACTCACGTTCAAAAGGATTTAATGTCCACAGGTCCTTACACAGTTAGCAAGGTTCAGAAGGCACAATAGGGAAGTGTTCACAAGCACAAGCACGAGCGTAGAATATGACAGCGGAAGGACGAAAGCAGAAGGATGATAGACTGACGAAGTACAGTGGAAATTAAGATGAAAGAACAGCAAAATCGCGAGACAGAATGTTTATAAAATCGAGGCGACAAGCGTGCGCTCCGCGTCGAGGTGTGATCCTGACTGGCTTGACCTTGTGCGGTGAAAGGTATGCGCCCGCGGCTCCGTAGCCGGTCGTCTATATCTATTGATAGTTGTACGAATATTGGTATTTAGTGACGACGGTTCGGTCGATATTTGATGACCTTCGACTATCGATGGTAAATTTATCGACCACCTGGTGAGGAAGTATGTATGTTAGTGTTCAGTGATTGTGTTCGTTTGTGATTAGTTTTAAGTATAAGATATAAATAAATAAATATATAAAAGGAGTTTAAATAAATTGTAAAGTTGCCTACACCACCCCCCTCCAGAGACCGTCAAGGGCGATAGAAGTCAGTAAATTTAACTCGCCTCCCAGAACGTGTTGTGTAACTTGGCGGCACTACCGGTGGGGGTTCTTCCACTTGGTCAGATAGAATGAAGGCAGGCTTCAGTCAGTCAATGGACACTGTCACTTCTTTGTTTTTAACAAGTATTTTAAATATCTTGTCTCCTCGTGAGGTAACTTTATATGGCCCAGAGTAAGCAGGCTGGAGAGCACCTCGCAATGCGTCTTCATGGAGGAAAACGTGATCGCAAGTTTCTAGCTCTTTATGAGCGAACACTTTGGGTTTGCAGTGGCGGGAAGCTGGTACCGGTCGCAGTTTCTCGGCGAAGTTTCTCAGCCTTGCAGTAAATTCAGCTGTGTCTACTGTACCGTTGACCGTTGGCTCAAAAAAATCTCCGGGCAACCTTAACGGCTCCCCGTACACCAGTTCTGCAGAAGAGGCTTGGAGGTCTTTCTTAAAGGCAGAACTTACGCCTAATAAGACCCACGGCAAAGATTCCGTCCACCTATCGCTTGCATGACAGACGATTGCGGCCTTCAGCTGACGGTGAAATCGTTCAACCAAGCCATTGCATGGTAGGCTGTCGTCCGCTTATGTTCGAATCCGGCTATCTTCGATAGACTTTGAAACAAAGCCGATTCGAATTGACGACCACGGTCGGTTACAATGTCTGTCGGGCAACCGAATCGAGATATCCAAATGGACAGCAAAGCCTTGGCCACCGTTTCCGCTGTAATATCTTGTATCGGTGCTGCCTCTGGCCATCGTGTAAATCTATCCACGGCCGTTAAGCAGTACCTATAATGTTTCCTTACCAGAAATGTGGCGGATATCTGTCGTGAATTGGGAAATAAATTCTAAGTGCCTATACTGCCTAGGCGAACAGTTGTTCTTCCTTTCGTTTAAGGCAAAACTTATAGGCTTATGGTCAGTACAGACTATGAAATGGCGAGCTTCTAGCATATGCCTAAAATATTTTATGGTCTCATAAATTGCTAGAAGCACCCTATCATATGGTGAGTGTTTCACCTGTGAAGGGCTCAATTTCCTAGAGAAAAAAGCTAAGGGCTGCCACGCATCATCTTTAAATTGCTGCAGGACCGCTCCGATAGCCTTGTCGGAGGCGTCTGTAACAACTGCAAGTTTAGCGGTGCAGTCGGGATGAGCTAGTAGGGCAGCGTTGGTCAGGCTTTCTTTGCAAGCCTCGAAAGCAGCTAGTGTGTCGCCTGTCAAGGTAATTGGCTGCGAACCTTTGACGGAACCTGTTAGTAAGGCGTGAAGTGGGGCTTGAATTTCGGCTGCGTGAGGAAGAAATCTCCTATAAAAATTAACCATGCCTAGGAAACCTCTTAGCTGGCGAACGTTGGTTGGTGGAGGAAAATCCTTGATCGCCTGAACATTGGCATCAAGTGGCTTAGTACCGTTCTCGGTAATCCGGTAGCCTAGAAACGTTACTTCCTCCATACCGCAAACGCATTTTGAAGTGTTCCCCAACATGCCATATTCCTTCAGCCTGTTGAAGACCTGACGTAGGTGATCCTCGTGCTCCTCTGGACTTCTAGAAAACAATATAGTCTAGGTAACAATATACGAAGTCTAGTCCTCTCGTCATTTCGTCCACGAACGGCTGAAAGGTTTGGCCCGCGTTCCTAAGACCGAATGTCATGAAGGGAAATTCAAATAATCCAAATGGTGTTGTGATGGCGGTCTTAGGAATGTCCTCCGGGCTGACAGGTATCTGATTATATGATTTCTCTAAATCGAGCGTGCTGAAGACTTTACATCCAGCTATACTATGGGTAAAGTCATGGATATGCTTGATCGGGTACCTGTCAGGCACGGTACGGGCATTCAATTTACGGTAATCGCCACAAGGACGCCAGCCGTTGTTTTTCTTTGGCGCTAGATGTAGAGGTGACGCCCACGGGCTCTCGGAAGGTCTAGCTGTACCAAGGGCCAGCATAGACTGGAACTCTTTTTGGGCGATCTTAAGCTTATCCGGTGCTAAACGACGTGGTGAAGAGCAAACTGGAGGGCCTGGTGTCGTGCGTATGTGGTGTACTGTTTTGTGTGGTGTGCAGTGTGGCTTACCAGCTGGTCGAGTAATTTCCGGAAACTCGCTGAGAATTTTATGATACTGAGTCTCACCAGGCACGACCTTAACAGAAGAAATGTTATTACAATTAGCTACAGCAGCAATAGTAGAAATAGAAGTCAAATTATCAATTAGGCGTTTGTTACGACAATCAACTATAAGATTATAAAAGTTTAAAAAATCTACACCTATTATAGGCTTCGTTACATCGGCTAAAATGAAACGCCATTGATAGGTTCTGCGTAAACCTAAATCTAAATTGATACAGCCATATGTAGCTATGGTGGAACCATTTGCTGCACACAATCTATAGTCCGTACGAGCACGACGATCATGAAGCGCTGACCGTGGGGATACGCAGAGGTCGCTTCCGGTGTCGACCAGGAACTGCGTCTTCGAAGATCGGTCAGTAACAAACAGGCGACCAGAAGCAGGCAAAGGGCAATCGTCGGTCGCCATTACCGACTGCCCTTGGAGTTTTCCGCCTTGTAGTCGCAGGGGCGGATACACTTGTTGGCTTTTTCTCCAAACTTGTTGTGGTACCAACAATTGGGGAACTTTTTGTAGCTCGATAGAGAGCGCTGCCTCGAACTGCTGCGAGTGTTTCTGGTGGAACGTTTGCGCGAACGGCTGTCCCGAGTTGACATCTGCTGGAACTGTCGTCGAAGCTCAGCTATCTCCCTAGTTAGTTCGTTCAGACCCGAACTATTGACAGCGTCGCTCACAACGGTGACCTTCGGAGTTGTCGTAGCTAGGTCGTTTACTCTATCGGCTAAGTCAGCTAGATCCTCGAGAGAAGCTGCGCCTGGTTGACCTGCGAGCACTGTCTGGATGCCATGCGGTAGGCAACTAACCCACATCGTCCTCAGGAAGTCGTCAAGAACGTTTGCGCCTGCCAGGCTTTTCAAGTGCCGAAGAAATTGTGATGGCTTGCGGTTGCCAAGCTCCTCATGCATCAGTAGCTGTTTGATTTTCTTATGTTTAGACGCGGTGAGTCGCTTAAATAGCGTACTTGAGGCCACAACACTGCGTTGCGGCGTCGTATCGCAAAAACGACGTCACAGCACAATGCGTCGTAAATACAATGCGTCGTAGATTTTTACGATGCGACGCCGCAACGCAGTGTTGTGGCCTCGCCCTTAGTGAGAGGCGGGCTAATAATTATATCTTTTATCTTTCTAGAGTATTGATTGTCCAGATGTCCAATGACATAATTAAATTTAGTGACATCACTAGTTATTCCAGCTATACTAAATTGACCTTCGACCTGAGCAAACCAAATCTCCGGCTCTTCAGCCCAGAACGGGGGCACTCGTACGCCGACTTTGAAAACATTGCTGGGGTCTATCGACATCCCCCCATCACTAGTGCTAGGTGGTGGTGACGTTGCGGCACCTCGTGCGTCTTTAAACATATCCCCTTCCATTGTTCTTCACGGGGTCACCAGTTTAGTTATAAGTGTGGTGTGCGGTGTAAATAAGTATTCAAACTCACGTTCAAAAGGATTTAATGTCCACAGGTCCTTACACAGTTAGCAAGGTTCAGAAGGCACAATAGGGAAGTGTTCACAAGCACAAGCACGAGCGTAGAATATGACAGCGGAAGGACGAAAGCAGAAGGATGATAGACTGACGAAGTACAGTGGACATTAAGATGAAAGAACAACAAAATCGCGAGACAGAATGTTTATAAAATCGAGGCGACAAGCGTGCGCTCCGCGTCGAGGTGTGATCCTGACTGGCTTGACCTTTTGCGGTGAAAGGTATGCGCCCGCGGCTCCGTAGCCGGTCGTCTATATCTATTGATAGTTGTACGAATATTGCTATTTAGTGACGACGGTTCGGTCGATAGTTTGATGACCATCGACTATCGATGGTAAATTTATCGACCAACTGGTGAGGAAGTATGTATGTTAGTGTTCAGTGATTGTGTTCGTTTGTGATTAGTTTTAAGTATAAGATATAAATAAATAAATATATAAAAGGAGTTTAAATAAATTGTAAAGTTGCCTACACCCTGTATAAATAAAATTTCCTCACTCTCTCTGAAAAATGCGCATTTATTGCCGCCTTGAGCTCTTCATCGTAGGAAAATCGTTTACCACGAAGGTCTTTTTTCAAATTATGGAACAAATAATAATCACTCGGGTGTAGGTCCGAGCTATAGGGTGGGTGGTTAATTTCTTCGAAACCACTGATTCGCACAGCAGCCTTGGAAACACGCGCCGTGTGGACAAGGGCATTCTCGTGAAGAATCAACACACCAGTGCAGCGGTGGTCAGTTTGCTGGATGTAGGATGCTGCGTTTATGGTTTCACCTTTTTATGTTTAATCAATCACCAAAATTCCTTTTGAGTCCCAAAACCATTTTTAAAATCCCCACCCGCATAGGCATTCGTATCAGCCCAATTGCGCCTTGACGAACTACTTAGCAAGCCAGACTAGTTGTGACAGCGCGAATATTCGTTGAATTGCGCTTTTGTGTTCGTTGGGCTTTACAGTTCAATTTTCCAACCTTTCTTTTCTCTATTTATTTTTTTTCTCGATGATTGGTGTATGCACAGCGTTCCCGGAAGTGCAGTATCGTTCGCGAAGAGGAGGACGACGAGGAGGGAGCCGTCGCCGGTGGCTGCGGAGCACGCGCCGTGGACGCGCGGCGTGGCTCGCGCTCCGAGGGTCGCCTACACCTCGCCGCGCGCGCCGCGCACCCCGCGCCCCCTCCGCAGCGCCCCGCGCACCTCGCCGACAACCTCACCAAGGTCAGAACCCCGTCGCGCGCCCCGGCCTCGTCGCCCGACGACCGGAAGATGCGACCCACCGAATTGTACCTTGTCGCAGGTGAACTTGGATGACGAAGGGAGCGCGGAACCGACGGCGCGCGGCGCCCCGCCCCCGGCGCCCCCGCCCGCGCGGCGGCAGCGCCTCGAGTGTCGGCGGCGACGCGCTCGCGCCGGCTCATGTTCATCTTCGGATCTGTCCGACGACGACTCCGAAAAGAAGAAGCGGGCCGCGGAGCACGCCGACGGACCGCCGGAGCGCGCGCGACGTGACTCGCACGACGACTCCAGCGACAGCCAGGAGCGCGGGGGCGGCGCCGGCGCGCTGGGCGGGGGCCGCGGGGCCGCGCGCGCCCCCGCGCCGGCGCCCCCGGCCGCCGAGAGGGGCGCGGGCGGCGCGGCCGGCGACGGGCGATCGGGGGGCGCGGGCGCGGCGGGCGGGCGGCGGCGGCGCGCGGCGCGCAAGGAGAGCCGGCTGCGCGAGTCGCGCTCGCTGAACCGCATCGCGGAGGTGGAGGAGGCGAGCGGGCCGCGCTGGGCGGGCGGCGGGCTGGTGGCGCTGTGCGGGCGGCCGCTGCTGCGCCTGCTGGCGGCGGCGCGGCCCCCGCCCGCGGCGCGGCGCCTGCACGGGCTGTGCTAGCCGTGCCCCGCTCCGCGCCTCTCATCCCGCCGACCGTCGTCGTCCCGCGCCTGGCCGAGAAACCCGCTGTGGGTAGTTTTGGAGATTATTTATTACGCTGACGGTCCCTGCAACGGCGCCTCCGTGTGATCGACGATGTTGGATTTCCGGCTTTTTAGTAGAAAGTACCGCCGATGGATACTTGTGCCCCGGACGTCGAGTCTTGAATCGCGTCCAGAAAAAAAAAAGAATTGTCGTCCGAGTTATCATCGAGTAAATAAGCAAAAGCTGAAAGGAATTACAATATTATCTGAACGCGTGAGACCGCTGTCAATTTTATGCTGTCTGGTATTTGAAATGTTTCTACTCATTGTATATTTTTATAGAAAATCCCAACAGGTAAACAGGGTTTCTAATGGTTCAGTTTAAGCGTAAAATTCAAATTCATGAGTGGTAATGGCAACGCAATGACGGAGGGTAACAAATTGTTTTACTTCTTGTTGTACATTATCTATTGACTGATTCACATTCATTATCTCGTCTTCTTGGCCATCCGTTAGGTTAAACAGGGTTTTAAACAATTCTGTTAGAAAAAAATTGACCAATCGAAAACACTCCAATATTGTTTTGTAACTTAATGATGACTTGAGCTACGACTATTGACGCAAATTCCAAAATATCAACTCAACTGTCAACTATCACACAGTGAAAATATTATATTGTTTTTCATTTTTCCCATTGAAACTCACGTCTGAAGTCTCTTGTAGCATTCAAAAGCGAGCTAGATATTACAACTATCTGCCTCTCTCTCACTGCAATTCGTCATTTGAAACTGAAAATTGAGATTATTTTCTTTTCGAACGTTAGATAAAATATGTAAAACAATCAATGATGATGTTTCTTATAAATCTGCTTATGTACCTACCTATGGGCGCTTATTATTGCCGATAAATCTAAGGATTGAATTAACAAACAAACAGACTTGGGTAGTTTATTTGTGACTGCAGTGTACAATACGGCTGATGAATCATGGCCAGTCTGAACATAGGCGCTCCTTCGGAGCGCCTATGTTCGCGCATGTACACTCACTTACACTCGCCTTATGCCAATTTTTCTGCGCAAAGTTCGGAACGGCCATGATTCATTGTCCGTATTGGCATGTGTCTGTAGCAGAGTCGCTGCTGTATCTTGATTTTCAGGAAAGTTTTTTGTACTCCAAATAATATTTTTATCTCTCTCTTAATTCTAAGAATTAGTCTGTCCCATTTCTAATTCTCAGTTTTTAAATATTGTCTATTTAATATAGCAGTGATGGTTTTGAACTCGACTTTTAAATGTTTTAATGTTATTTTCGTAAGATTTTCCAGTAATTTATTGTACTTACTTTCTCATATATATCTATTTCGAATTTTAGTACTACATACTTTTATAACAATTCAGAATTTAGTGTTATTTACAGGACAGCTAAATCATACAAATGTTACTTTTTAGATATTTTACTTTTATTTTGCTTCAAGATGGCCCGTCCGCATTAGAAAAAAGAACAATTTAGTGTATTTAAAAGAATAGTAATTAGTCCTCGCTGTACCTCTGATATTGTTATAATGAACTTTTTAACGCTGTGGTTTGCCCTTGAACTGGAGTGAAGCAAATGCGTCGCCGCGGCTAGCTCAAAACATTCAATCGCCTGAAGCGTGGACTCACCGCACTAGAAGCGACATCGCAAGCCGCAGCCTTTTAAAAAGTTAAAGAACTAGACCTGTTGCTTCCATCGTTGTAAAATTGTAAAGGATTAAGTGCTACATAATATGGAAACCTCGAAGATTGTCTAGAAATTGATAGTTCTCGTACGTGTTGTATCATCTTTTACGAATGCATGTTAAGTCGGGTGTCAGATCCCATTTATATCAGACTGGTAATTAGGTACATGTTTGTAGCATATTTTCTACCTCTATTATGACTGCATTATCAATACTATCATTGCAAATGATTAAAAATTGTTTTAAATATCTGTAAAATATACATACATACATAAGTTTGTACTGAGTGTTTATGATTGTTATAAACATATATGGTAGAGTATAACTCTTAAAGCTAGACAAGCTCACTAGCGCTCAATCTGTGCAAAACATTATTATTATTGAAATCATTCACGAATTCAACACATAGATTTGAGCGTGCCAGTGTTTGAAAAAGCTTGTATACTTGTGGTGAGACACCTGCACTCATTGGTTAGCCCTTTTTCGAAGGTATTTCCACGCGGGCGGGGTACCCAAGCAGTGCTGGCGTCTGGACTTCGCTATCTCATCTGTGACTTTCAAGAAGTTTGACGCATTTCATAAATCTTAGTTACATTAGATTGTGAAAATAAAACTTGTTTATTGATTTGTAGATTGTATGCATCATTAGAATGGTTACATTTTTTTTTAAGTAAGTTAATGTTGTGTATTTAAAAATCTATGTACATATTTAAATTGTTGTAAATAAATAGTCTATCTCAAATATTACATAACTAAGTAACTTTTAGTTAATATAAATAAAGCAATGTCGCATACAATATTTTACTAGGTTGACGTTGTAAAAATAACGATTGTGTATTGCACTTAAAAAAGTTGGATCATTTGGCACTCTAGTGGTGCTCATGTTTGCAATAATTATACCCAGACCAAAGATTTAAAGAAATTGTGTGTTAATGCATTTCCTATTCTTGTGCTGTTCGGTGCCAACTTAAATATAAATTGTATAATTATGGTAAAATTCAGATACGTGTGTGAACCACTGTTTCCCTAGTACATTTTGTGTCGGTGCTTGTTATTTAAATAATGGTCGAGATTAATATTTGGAGATATTATTAAAAGTATAAAAGTAAAATCTAATACAACATTTATTTATATTGAGTACCTATTATGGTATGGTAGGTACCTACGAATGTCATATCATAACTTTTAGAATACAAAGATTCAATAATACATGATATACAAGTGGTCGGAACATAAGGGGTTCGAATGTAAAAACTTTCATTGCAATACAAGATAATTTAATGAGTGGATGAACTAAAGAATTCTTTAAATGGGCAGACCTCGGAGTACTTACATTTTGAACACAATCAATCACACTCAATTAACATATTTATTGTGACTACTACTTTGATACTTAGAAAGAAATAGCAATTTCATAGGCAGATCTCACACTACAACGCAGCACGGCGCGCGGGAAACGCGCCACCGCTCTTGGTTTTCTACATACATTAATTAAAATCGCGTTTCCGTGCGAGGTATTTGGCTCCGTTTCCCGCGCCCCGTCGCGTGGCGCGTTAAAGTGTGAGATCCGCCTAATTGCGTAACACACTTTCAATCACAATCCGAATCATTCTGAAGGATACTGCAAATCCATAGCTCCATAGGTTCGAAAAATGTATCTGCTCAACAACGTAAATAGCGCAATGAATGTTGTTGAACTGTCAAAATGAAAGTCATGACATATTTCAGATGGGTACTTACCTAAATATTATTTCAGCAATAAGTTGTTGTTGTTTTTGATGTCACGTGCAGCTTTCATAAGTAACCGTCTACTCTCTACGGTCTACCAAAACAAATTAAATCACCACACCAAGTTCTTCAAATCAGGGCGAACACGATAATGAAAAGCGATTGATCCGACACAGGCACAGCCTCTTGTTGACTCGCCAGTAAAACTATGTATCAACGCAAGACCGCGCCTTTATTTCATCATAGCCTTAAGGGTGAATTTCGTAGTTGCCCACGCCACAGTAGAGCTAATAGGTTCACTTTGCAATACACAAAGGTTTGTATGTGTTATGTAAGAGATGTAGAGGCTGAGTTGATTGATTGAAGTAAGAGATACAAATTGTTTTCCGATTTACGTCTGGGCTTTGTGGGTCATGGAAATGCGATCGCACAATTTGTGATGCAGCCGGTCTATGATGATTGATGAAACAAAACGCAGCCAACTGGGCAGCAGAAGACCTAATCCCGAATGAGCGCATATTCTACGATCGGACTGCGAGCTGCGACACATGTACCACACAATTATCTACCCCACACTATAATTTGGTGCAAAAAAATAATACCTAAGGGGCCGCCTCCACGAGCGAGAGAATCGCGGCGATGCACATATTACCGTGTGGAGACACGTTCTTAGAGTGTATAGAAATACGTGGCACGACAATAATATCGCCGCGATTCTCTCGCTCGTGGAGGCGGCCACTAAGAACTAGTGTTTGGTGATCAATAAAAAATGGTTGCAATTTTTGTTTTGTTTTTTTTTTGCTTTTAATTTTAGAGGATTCCTATAATCATTGGTACTGCAAGAACAATATAAGGACATTTTTTAAACGATAAGTCGATAATTACGAAATCGACTGTGTGTAAATAGTTATAGGTATATTTTGTGTCAAATGAGATTTAAGGATTAGGCATACATAACCCGACTACACCTGCCCCATTCCATACAACCACCGACTTCGGAAACTAGTTAGTTTTAATTATTTTGTCTAATTTTATCAAACTTGTCTGCTGAGTGGAGTCCTGGGTTCGATTCCCAGGTCGGGCAGTTTTATTGGAGTTTCCTGTTACCAATTTCGATACTGGAAATATGAAATAACGTAAGGGACAAAACTAAGGTTTTCAGGAGAGCAAAAATAAGATATTTTTCTTACAAAACGGGCTATAATTTTTTAACTATAATATGTTTTATGTAAAAAGTGTCTAGGACAAAGTTTCTTAGATTTCTTCATTCTTTGCAGCTAAGCTAGTTAAAAATCAATAAAGCCTACAGTTTCAAAGATAGCATGTCCCTTACGTTAAATAATAATGAACACGAGTGATATACGTTTACAAAATTTTTGATGTAAATAAACGGCATTGATGTATGGGACACTTAAGGAAATAAACATTTAGAGTTTTTCAAAGTAAAGGTCTCTTAATGGTACACTCTATATTGTTAATGCTGTTAACAAATATAAAAAATAGAATTTTATACATTCGTGACCTACTATGCCTATGTAATACAGTTTAAAACTACTTGCTGACTCATAGGGATACAAAATAAACGAATAAAATAGATCAAAACTTTTATTTGTGCTCACTAATCCTCTTTTATAAACGCAATATAAGTACTCTCAAAAATTATGTTAAGTATAACATTATTAAATTCTGTTTTAAATCACAATAAAAAAAATAGCTATTTTGGCAGCTTACTAAAATTAGACTCATTGTCCCAAAAGAAAAATAAATTTTACTTAAAAATTAAACAAAATCAACAAATCAGTCTTCTTATGTAAATAGTAATCATTAAAAATAAAAAAAATCAAATTAACTTCTTCCTTAATAGAAAGCCTACAGTTAAATTGAAAAAGTCTCAAAAATTAGTCATTATCTTTATCAGTCTCATCATCGTCGGTGTCATTGAGCCTATCTTTAATTATACTCTTATTAGGAAGATTCAAATATTAATTGTGAAACCTATTTGGAATTATAACATTGTCACATATTTTTTTGAAATCTTTAAACTTTGGAACTGTAATTGGCAGTCTTTCCTTATACAGAAATGGTAAGCTGTCTATGCTACTGGGCACAGCTAGATTTCTGGTACTTTTTAATTCAGATTGATCATTCTTTGCAAGCCCCTTGCCCTTTCCTTAAACCCTTCACTGTCCTTCTTCCAGTTTGCATTTCTTTGCAGAGTTCTATTTTGTGAGTAGTGCCATCCTCTAACATCGTATATTTTACTTCCACTATCTTTAAGCTCGATTTTTGAAATGTACATATTCGAATTTTCTTGAAATGCAGGTCTTTGTTTTTGAGATTAGCAGGAGTAAAAACTGATTCAGCAAAATCATTGAAATCCTGATGTCCTAACACATTCACTCGATAAGCATGAGGTCTTTTTCTGGCTGATTCCATCAATGATGGCCACTGGGAAGGTCCCCAAACAATCAGATTTTTAACCTCCCTTTCAATGATAGCATGCATGCTATCTACTGGCATGTATGTATGTCCAGCTAATAAGTAATTTATTTGAATCGTTTTTATATTCGCAAAACGTTCCAAAAAATATGTTCACATTGAGAAAATCACTTTGTTTTTATTCTGCCCCGTACAGTATCACAATAGAATAACACAGTTGTAACCCCCTTGGAATCAAGTTCCTTTTAAATTTTCTCAATGTTAACATATTTTTGGAACGTTCTGCGAATATACAAACGATTCGATTTCGAAGGACAGTGAAGGGTAAAGGAAAGGGCAAGGGCCTTGCAAAGAATGATCAATCCGAATTACAAAGTACCAGAAATCTAGCTGTGCCCAGTAGCATAGACAGCTTACCATTTCTGTATAAGGAAAGACTGCCAATTTCAGTTCCAAAGTTTAAAGATCTCAAAAAAATATGTGACAATGGCATAATTCCAAATAGGTTTCACAATGAATATTTGAATCTTCCTATTAAGAGTATAATTAAAGATAGGCTCAATGACACCGACGATGATGAGACTGATAAAGATAATGACAAATTTTTGAGACTTTTTCAATTTAACTGTAGGCTTTCTATTGAGGAAGAAGTATTTTTTTTCATGTTTAATGATTACTATTTACATAAGAAGACTGATTTGTTGATTTTGTTTAATTTTTAAGTAAAATTTATTTTTCTTTTGGGACAATGAGTCTAATTGTAGTAAGCTGCCAAAATAGCTATTTTTTTATTGTGATTTAAAACAGAATTTAATAATGTTATACTTAACATAATTTTTGAGAGTACCTAAATTGCGTTTATAAAAGAGGATTAGTGAGCACAAATAAAAGTTTTGATCTATTTTATTCGTTTATTTTGTATCCCTATGAGTCAGCAAGTAGTTTTAAACTGTATTACATAGGCATAGTAGGTCACGAATGTATAAAATTCTATTTTGTATCTTTGTTAACAGCATTAACAATATAGAATGTACCATTAAGAGACCTTTACTTTGAAAAACTCTAAATGTTTATTTCCATCAATGCCGTTTATTTACATCTAAAATTTTGTAAACGTATATCACTCGTATTCATTATTATTTAACGTAAGAGACATGCTATCTTTGAAACTGCAGGCTTTATTGATTTTTAACTAGTTTAGCTGCAAAGAATGAAGAAATCTAAGAAACTTTGTCCTAGACACTTTCTACATAAAACATGTAGTTAAAAAATTATAGCCCGTTTTGTAAGAAAAATATCTTATTTTTGCTCTCCTGAAAACCTTAGTTTTGTCCCTTACGTTATTTCATACACATCGATAAATGTCATATACAGCCAGTTTCTAGAAAAAAAATGGTCTAGGCCTACGGAAAATATGTGATGTAAAGGACATTTTTTTTAAGATATCGAGATTTTAAATATACCAATCGATAGAGCAAAAAATTCCGAATCCAACGATATATATAACTCATTTTCGACAAAATGTCCCTTACGTTATTTCATATTTCCAGTATCGATTTCTCAGTAGCAAAAAATTTCATTGCTGTTAAGACAACCGAATGCAGTAATCACGGCGTCATGGGTGATTTGCCTGTAATTGGATCTTCACATGGATGAGACCATCTCGAAAATAGTTCCAAACAAAAAAACATCCAAATAGAACAGTACCGATGAATTGAGAATTTCCTCTGCATATAAAACAAACGGGCAAGAGCGAGTCGGACTCGCGCACTGAGGGTTCCGTATCATCAGTAAAATAATACAAATGAGTAGGATATCTTCGTGTCACTGACTCTGGCAGGGTCACCATCAGGGATTTTAATTTTGATAACAAAAATTGTCGCTAATTAGTCGAAATTTGTCGCCAAATATCAGAAATTGGTCCATGGAGCACCGACGGAATTTGTCGGTTCACTGGTTCAAAAGATATCAAGGGTTTATAGGTGGCCGATCTGTGGCCTTAGTGTGAGTTTTTTCGACTCACTTTCGATTGCGCGCGCGTTAGAATTTTGTATGGGAAATTAGGTTTCTCCTAGTGACCACCAGGTGGCGCTAAAGCTTTTCCCTGGTGAAGTCCGAACACGGTTTGTACGCCGCGCTCGTACCTCAGACTAAGGAAAAAAGAAGCTCGTACGTATGCGTCGTCCCACGCACACACTGACAAAATGTATCGCTGGTGACAGGGGCCAGCATGTATTTTTAGGGTTCCGTATCAAAATGGTAAAAAGGAACCCATATGGTGAGACTCAGTCTGTCAGTCCGCAATGCTATCAATTTGAAATTAAGAATAGTCTTAGATGACGTTTGCCCAACTATTAACATTTTTTTTTGCAACGGACTGAAAGTTGTTCCAACTTCTAAGTGATTACTACGGCATGTGGGGTATCATTATGAAAGAGAGCTGTTTTGCACATTCTCAAACATCGTATCTTTTTTTTAGGCCGCCTATTTTTCGACTTTTGATGAAAAATGTAAAAAAAAAATACCGTTCCACCTTAGCTCCGAAGTTCGCTTATACAGGGTGTTTTTTTAAACATGGGCAATACTTTAAGGGGGTGTTGTACTCGTGAAAATGAACAACTTTTACTAAACCAACCATTAAATTTCGAAACTAAGCTGCTCCATACATTTATGGCCTGATAACTCGAAAAGATGTATGGAACAGCTGATTTTAATTTTGAAATTTCATGATTGGTCCCATAATAAAAATTGATCATTTTCACGAGTACTACACGCCCTTAAACTATTGCCCACGTTTTAAAAAACACCCTGTAGAAAAATCTAAAATTATTCTACAAGATAGTTTATGTAAAGATTACAGGAAAAATAAAACGATGTCTCAAAATAGCACACTTTTAGAAATCAACAAAAATTACATTCGCTCCGAGATGACGCTGACCTTACACCGCATTATATTGTAGTCTTTGCGCTGACCTAAAACTACAAAATTCAATCAAACCCAGCATTTATTTAAATTAACCTTTTACAGACACTTTTGATATACCATAGTGATAAAATTCTCTGACGAATACCTATAGGCCGTTGAAAATTTATAAACAAAAGGGAACCCTCGGTGCGCGAGTCCGCATTATATTGTAGTCTTTGGATTCGCTTTTGACCGGTTTTTTAATTATTGTAGTACTAGCGATCCAGCCCTGTAACGATAGTCAGACGAAACGCTTAGGCATTAGTAGTCAGTAGCGGCGTTAGGGTAGGACGCGGTTGGGCGATCGCCCAAGGCGCCAGATTTGAAGGGGCGCCTGTGGCGCCCCTTTATATCCCTTGTTCATAGAGCGAGTCCGACGTAGGTACAGTTACCGGCACGTAACTTGGCAAGAGATTTTCATAGTGGGGAAGTTCGCGCATCATATAAAAATGTATGAAATTGTGCGTGCGCAAACTTCCCCCACTACAAAAACTCTTGCCAAGTTACGTGCCGGCAACTATACTAGTAAATTCCCTAAATCTAGCTACAAGCTGTAACTTCTTCAGAAAAGAAATTTGAAGTTGAATTTTTTAACTGTCTTTTGACACTACAATAAATTCACTTCAATAAATTAAAGATTTGAATAGGTAGTTACCCGGAATCTTGGTCTGTTTTGTATTGTACAATATAAAAAGATTCTGCATCTACCAGACCTTCTCAAACTCTGTACCTAGTGATCTCCAATTGAAATTAACTGTAGACTCTAAATCAGATAATATAGATGATTGTATGTTGTACGATGAACTCACTGATCAGAATGTGGTTACTCAGTCTTTATTTTAAAATTGACGGCACGGTTGGCGCAGTGGTTAAGCGATTGACTGCTGCGCTGCGTGTCGCGGGTTCGATTCCCGCACGGAACAAATATTTGTACGACCTACAAGTAGTTGTTCCGGGTCTGGCTGTTTGTGTATGTGACTTTAAATGTTTGTAAACGCACCCACAATACCGGAGAAATTCCTAGTGGGGCAACGTTTTAAAAAAAAAAAAAAAAAAATTTAGCAAGAGCTGTACTGTACCTATCCAAATGTATGTATAGCATTGCGAATATTGATTTCTATAAGTACCTACCTGTAACTGTGGCTACTGGGGAAAGGAGTTTTTTTAAGCTTAAGCTGATAAAAACCTATCTGCGATCAACAATCAAATATCTAGATTGATAAACTTAGCAAATTTGTCAATCGAAAATGAAATTGCGGAAAACAGACTTTGATGTCTTACTTCAGCCGATATTAGTGTCATGCTCTGCAGTAGAGCCACCATCCTAGAAACCGATAAATTCTAGTAAAGTAAAATTTTATTAGTTTTTTTAAATAAATGGTTATATCATTAAATCCCTTGCTTATTTTTCCGTATGGGTTTCAATGGCAGATAGGGGGCGCCGTAGAAATCTCGCCCAGAGCGCTGGTAGTGCTACTAAAATCGGCGCTGTTAGTAGCAGTAGGAAGAAGGTAATTCTCTTCTTAGTCTGAGGTAGTAAGTTTAGGAACACGATTTTAACTACGGAACAGCTATTGAAGGGGTGGTGGATTATACAACATGTCCCAAAATTCAACGATAAGCCAGCACCGGAGGATAGACCTGCCCATGACTACTCGGGGAAAAAAAGAAAAAAAATATATATCTCTTTTTTTTTGAAGTTATAAAAAAAAAGAAGAAATTCTTAAAAAAGTGAGACCTTTTATGATATTTTTCACTACCATGACCACACTTTTTTAAATATTTCTGTTATTTTTTTTTATAGGCAACCTGAATAGCACTGCTATCTACCACAATTCTTAAAAAATCCAGAATACCTCTAGTTTTTTCACGTAAATTAATGAAACTTAATTTATTCCCTAAATTTTTTGAAGATTTTTACTTTTAATCAACTTTAACTCATCGTGGTGTAAAAAAAAAGTATGAACACTACTATGGCAAGTTTTTTTATAAATTGACGCAACTAATCAAGATTCCAAAATGGTATAATACTCTAGGAAAATCAACCACAAAAAAATTATATCCATACTAGTTCAAAACAAGAACCAAATTCCTTAAATTATAGTTGACAGTAATCACTTTCACTGCGTGCCCAAAATGGGTTCTTGTTACAATTTCTAGGAATTTGAGTGGGGCATACATACCTTAGAAGTTAGAGAGAGATAGATAGATAGAGATATTTACGTTAAAAAGAGACAACAACAGGGCAGGTAGTGGGTTCTTGTTACAATTTCTAGGAATTTGAATGGGGCATACATACCTTAGAAGTTAGAGAGAGATAGATAGACAGAGATATTTACGTTAAAAAGAGACAACAACAGGGCAGGTAGAGAAGCTGTTATTATTCTCAGAGCAAGTCAGTTCAGTACGCTCTGCTCCTTTGTTTACTGCGCACCGTTCCGTATTCAACTGACGTGGCTCTCGTACGTACTAACGACTTTTGGCTTGGCTTTTTGGACTGGAATCGATCTGCAAACTGAACTGACCTGGCATTATCTTGGACTACGATTGTGTGTTTTGTGACTACGATTGTGAGTTTTGTGATTTGGAGTTCTGGCGCATTTTGGACTGTTTAACGATCAACATGCCGCAACCATACACACCACAGGAATACGCAAATATGCACCTCATCTATGGAGAAACCCGATGCAATGCTAACGCTGCTAGCAGACTGTATCGAGAAAGGTACCCAAATGCTCAAAGATATCCTGATTATCGAGTGTTTATTAATGTGCATCAAGCGTTTTCGGAGGGTCGTATGCCATCCAGTAGGAGAAACGCTGGAAGACCTAGTTCGGATCGTGATGAAGAAGTTCTCAATGAGATAGAAAATGATTCGACTACTTCGGTACGCGCCATAGAAGAAGCTACAGGAATCCCGAAAAGTTCTGCACATCGAATTTTACAACGTCACAAGCTTCACCCATATCATTACAGGCGTGTGCAGACGTTGTTACCGCGGGACTATCCATTAAGAGTCACATTTTGCCGTGTGATGCTGCAAAGGCACAGGGAAGATCCCCAATTCCTGGACAAAATTCTATGGTCGGATGAAACAACATGCAAGAAAGATGGATATTTAAATCTACACAACCTACATAGTTGGAGCAATGAAAATCCGCACTTGATGAGACAAGACAGATCCCAATATCAATTCAAGGTTAACTTATGGACCGGCATATTAAATGGAAAAGTAATTGGGCCCTTTGAGTTACAAGGAAACTTAGATGGCAATAGTTATTTAAACTTTTTACAAAATGACTTGCAAGAATTGCTAGACGACGTGCCCTTAAATGATCTCCAAAACATGTGGCTCCAAAATGATGGTTGCCCAGCACACTATGCCCGCCCTGTGCGAGAATATTTAAATCAAGAGTATCCAGGGCGTTGGATCGGGCGACTTGGTCCTATCTTATGGCCACCTCGTTCACCCGATTTGAACCCCCTGGACTTCTTCTATTGGGGTTGTCTTAAAGACAGGGTCTACTCAAAACCCATTGCGTCATTGGACGAGCTTCGTCGAAATATCAGTCAGGCTGCGGATCATATTAATCGCAGAAGATATGCAAGACAAATAAAACGGTCATTTTTAAGGCGATGTCGTGCATGTATTATTGCTGGTGGCAAACAATTTGAACATTGGTTATAATGTTAATAAATTACATGAGAAATTGTTTGACCATTTATTTAAATATTAAACATTTTCCAAGAACTAATACTTTTTATTACCAGACCGTCATTTGGCCCCTGTTTAGAAATAATAGGAACATTTTTTTTTTTAACTTGTTTGCCTAGAGTATTATACCATTTTGGAATCTTGATTAGTTGCGTCAATTTATAAAAAAACTTGCCATAGTAGTGTTCATACTTTTTTTTTACACCACGATGAGTTAAAGTTGATTAAAAGTAAAAATCTTCAAAAAATTTAGGGAATAAATTAAGTTTCATTAATTTACGTGAAAAAACTAGAGGTATTCTGGATTTTTTAAGAATTGTGGTAGATAGCAGTGCTATTCAGGTTGCCTATAAAAAAAAATAACAGAAATATTTAAAAAAGTGTGGTCATGGTAGTGAAAAATATCATAAAAGGTCTCACTTTTTTAAGAATTTCTTCTTTTTTTTTATAACTTCAAAAAAAAAGAGATATATATTTTTTTTCTTTTTTTCCCCGAGTAGTCATGGGCAGGTCTATCCTCCGGTGCTGGCTTATCGTTGAATTTTGGGACATGTTGTATATTGAAGATTGACAACATGGTGAGGGTGCGCCTCATCAAGATATCAAAGAAATTATTTCTGAATTTCTATTCCTATTTTATGTAGAAGAAATCGCAGAAAGCGATAAGGCCGCCCATTGTATTTATTATAGTAGGTACTTACTTATTTAATTTATTTTCTTTGTACTTAATGTATTTTTATGTTTAAGAGCGTTTACGCCTTACGACATTTCATACACTTTCAAGCCCTTATTTTTCGAAATGAATGAACCGATTTTAATGAAACTTCATACACATAAGCAGGATACAAAGGTCTAAAAAGTTAGTAGAGAACATTTTCGAAATGTCTTATTTAAAAAAAGATAACTGAAAATATTTGTTTCTATGGAAAATTTAAAATCGGTCTAATTTGGCTGTAACACAATTTTTCGAAAATGTTCTCTACTAACTTTTTAGACCTTTGTATCCTGCTTATGCGTATGGAGTTTCATTAAAATCGGTTCATACATTTCGAAAAATAACGGCTTGAAAGTTTGTATGAAATGCCGTACGGCGCGGCGTAAACGCTCTTAATGTCTATAAAATGACTGGAAGTTAGTAGTCTTTTTATGAAGAGAGAGGATATTTCAAATGTTCTGCACTACACACTGCACTCGATATGTTAGGTACCTACTGAATTCAGACCGTGATCCAGACCCAGATTAAAGTGCAATAGAGACGAATCGCGACCTTTCATCTTTCTAATAACCTATGTTACTTTTTAGGAGCCTAACTTGCTGAATGCGATTACACATCTGAATCCAAGCTTAGCCATTTAGACAACTAAATTTAACAGTTTAAAAAAAGACTATGTATGACAGTGTTATTTGATTTATTTATTTTTGCTAGTTATACATTGGTAAAAATATTATTTTAATGCTATGAAACAATTTGACTTAGCATTTGGTTTGTAACATTAAATTCATGCATAACAGATGCATGGGAACTAATGTGATATAATTATGTAGTTCCCAAATTGACAAGCTACTTGATAGGTTGTAGCTATTAAGAGATTGCATTACATGCATTAGTTACGTGTTTGAGAGAAACATTTAACCTGATGCAAAGCTTGGAAATGAACCAGTAGTACTTTATCTTATGTTCCTAAGAAATAAAAATTTCCTACAATATTTTACACTTGATCAAGTTAAACTATTAAAAAATTAAGCAATTTTCTGTCACATGAAATCAGTTATGACTAATTAATTACAAAATAAAAACTTGAACCTTTACATTTCAGACACAGAATACAGGTTTAAAAATACATTATGCCCAGAAATATAAACAACAAAAATGCAGATAGAGTTTCACAAGACGTCAGAATAAAATGATTAGTTGTATTATAGCTTGGGCATAAGACCACTTACCTAAACCAAGACATCAGTAAAACTAGCCTTAATAATACCAAAAGCAAGTTTAACTTTTTTAAAGGCCACAATAATTTAGGTAATATGATAAATAAATGGGTGTTACCCTCTATAAGGGTAATTGAAGAGCTATGTAAAATGAATTCTTACTTATTCACCCAATCTACAATAATTAAACCAAAGTAATCTTGCACAAAAGACTGACTCAGAGCACAATAAATGCAATTATACAAATCTAAGATACACACTAGCATAGTATTACTTAAATTGAAGTCAAAATTAATTTTGATGCACATCATCATTGCCTATTAAGAAAATCAAGTGAAACACATAATATTATAGTATAGTGTGGATTCAAGGTGAGAAATAGGTAGATTGGGTCTATTGAGAAAAGTTTTCTGATGAGAAACTAGAAAGTGCTTCCCTCTGGTGGCTGTGACAGCTTCATGTTTTCCTTCAGTGTCATGAGACGTCTCAGTTCCTGCAGAACTGTCTTGATAGTGTAATCACGTTGCCATCTAGCAAGAATTGGAACTTGTCTGTTATCCACCTGTACCAAAAAAACAACAAAATGTGTAACAAGTGTAATGAGTTTAAATTAAAACTTATTATCATTAGTACTTACAAGCCCAGTCTGACTGTTTACACAGTTCATGTTGATTCTAGAAATAAAGCGAGCTGTTGGAGGTTCATCGGGGTATCTGGTACCACACTCAATTTTAAGTGAATACATCCTATTTTCATAAGGCGTCTGTAAAGGAATTTTCAATTAGATTGAATAGATACCTAATACAAATTTCATAACTTGTGTTAAAAATAACAACAGATTTTTTACCCTAGGGGGTCCAATTATCATGCCAGTCCAATGAGTGAGGGTCATATCATCATCACTCTCGAGTCCCCAAGATATGGTGCCATCGCCCACTCCCTTTTGGCCTTGTTCAAGTTCTTCTAGAAGACGAAAGTTTCGAGGAACCACTGCCCAGAAAAGAAATATGATTACAATAATGTAAGAACAAAGCAGTCGAAAAGCAAAAAGTACTTATACACAGCTCGCCACAAAATAAATCCTTTTAACAAATAAAACAAAAACTTACCAACGCCTGATGACGGATTCGCCATGATCACAATTTCACCGGCGCGCACTACCAAGCGAAAAAAGTGTATAGTTTTTAAGATTTAGTAAACAGGAATTTACCATGCAAATCGTTTACTCGCTTTTTGCAGCTGAGCATACAATAACTAATAATTATAGTAAATGATGAAATTTATTCCCATTTATTCCTTGATTTTTTCACTCAAAGAGAAAAAAAGGAAGGTTAGCAGTTTTTTTGTTGACTTTGACAAATGTCATTACTCTCTACCAAAGACTACAATATAATGCGGTGTAATAGACAGGAAGCTCTCTTCATTTTGTGTTGACAGCACAATTCGCCATCTAGGACTCAAGTATTTAAAACTATTAGTTACAGCGGAAAATGGTAGATGGAGCTCTATTAATAGTCACCGATATAGATGGTAGATGGAGCTCTATGATATTATTATTGTGTTGGAATTTTTACATTGTCGTATAAATTATTGTTTACTACCTATTAATGTTTTTTTAACAATTACATAATTATTAAAAACACACTTAATGTAGTAGTAAACAATAATTTATACGACAATGTAAAAATTCCAGATTTTTAACTGCATTAGGAATAGGAGTATGAATGAATGTACTCGGAATATTAAAGACAAGAACAAACTGTTTATTCTTATAAAAAACACACAAATACATACAAATTAAACATTTACTAACATATTAAAATCAAAATCATGTAGGCTGAGAATCAGCACTTTTCTTTCCTAGTCACTAGACATCCAGGTACACAACAAGAGTTTTGAGACATGATGGAACTGCACCAGGGGGAGTCAACTCTGTTAGGATTGGATGGCTCAGTAGGTGGGTTTGATATAGGGATTCCAGTATCAAAAAACAAATGTTAAAAATTCGATGTTAAATGGCAACATCAACGTTTTCAGCAAGGAGTACGTCGGTTCCGAATTGCGTCAAAAGCGATTATTTCGCGAATCCGACCAACGTGCAACGTCACAAATAGTACCCAATAGTCCTTATATTTTGTGACTATTAAATTTGGTCGGATTCGCGATTTAATCGCTTTTGACGCAATTCGGAACGCGGGGATGTGTTCTGTGGTTTTCAGTCAAACGTCAAAGTTTAAAAAATTCAAAATGGTTTTTCAAACGGTTCAAAACAAATAATCGTTAATTAATTGCGTGTGTGATTGGTTTTTGCTGTCGTTTTTCCTGTATTTCGTGTGATTTTCCGTTCAAATTGTCGAGTTGAGTATTCTGCTCGAGACTCCGAATACGGGATACCATACCGCAGCATTTAAGATTCGGAACTGATCTTACATCGTTTTCCGAAACCAGGACCTTCCAACTTACAGCGGTATGTATATTAAATAATCCAAAGTATAGTACCAATTTCAATTTCAATCAGTAATAACATTCTGTTGTTGATAAAAAAATTCAACCCTAAAATCATGTTTTCAGGTCGGTAGCATGGGCAAAGTTTTGTTACCCAGAGGAGAACTGGAATTCTGTGAAATTTCAGAAACGCCTCTTTGTAAGCCATAAAATGCTTTGTTCTAAACATCCGCCCCTAAGACGACCCACTGACCATTTTCCCGAAAGTACAATTGTCCAAGACCGTTTGCAAAGGAAAAAGCTGCATAGATATTCCATTCCATCTGAACTCTCCACCACATCACAGCTCTCAAGTTGAGATGTCCATTGCTGACATTGGATCCAATCAACAGCCTGGAACTGGCTTCGCCCGCATGGTATGATGATAAAATTCCTGTCCTATGTCCTTCTCTAAGGTTTAATCTATTTCTGTACTATTTATTTGTCAGAAAATTGTTACAAAGATGTTACATACTTTTAAAAGTTCATACAATTCTGCCGTTTCCGGCGTAAAAATACATTTTCAGGGTTTTGGTTATCTTGTTAGATATAACATTGAATTAAATAAATTAGAATAACATTCAAATTGCAAATTAGTCAAATATTAGGAATGGAAATATCAAAAAGATTAAAATTAAGTCAAAGAGATAATAAGAATAGAATATAATTATTCTAATATTTAAGTCAAATTTCATTTCATTCATAAAATCATTAGTTGAGTAATAGCATTTACATGAGATAATTGAATAATTTAGATTTAAATGTCCTAAAGTTAAGAGTTTTAAAACAGTCTGGTAGTTTATTATAAACTTTGGTCGCCATACAAAATACATTATTAGAAAATAGTTTAGTATTTCATGTACGTTCACGAAGCATGTGGACTTTGTGGCTAGGTCTAGATACAAGATCATTATGCAGATTAAATTCATGCTTATTTGGGCACACAAAAATACAAATTTCAAAAAAATATAGTGCTGGGAGTGGTAAAATTTTTAATTTTTTAAATAATGGTATTTTGTATCTGTTTTAGTCTTCACATTTGGAACAGCCTGGAACTTCAAAAGCAACAATTTCAACTACTGATATTATGCAGACTCCAAACTCATCTGGTGTAAGTAAAATGTTTTTTATTCATGGTTTTTTTAAATGTTCCATACTAAAATAGCCAACCTTCACTTTATACCACTCACACTTACTTTATACTACTACTACATTTTTTTTTTTTTTTTTTGGATGGAAAATCATCAAATGACTCCTTCCGCTCTGAGTGAGAGAGGAGCGGAAGGGAGTGTCAGACTCTTACTGACTAAAACCCACCCGTGTTCCTACCTTAGCCCTTTATGTTCCGGGCCAGACCGTTGAAATTTTCACAAATTATGTATTTCTGTTGCCGCTATAACATCAAATACTAAAAATAAAATAAATATTTCATGGGAGCTCCCATACAACAAACGCGATTTTTTTGCCCTTTTTGCTCGATATCAAAAATGGCAACAGGTAGGCACTTGAAATATTCAGAAAATACTCAGTTGTATTTTAACTTTAATAATAAATAATAAAACAAAATAAAATAAATATTTAAGGGGGGCTCCCATACAACAAACATGTTTTATACATAGGTATACCAACTGAAAGTAGACCAATGAAATTGTGAAATGAGTGGCAGGTTCTATTGTTCCTAAAATTGTGAATAATAAATTTATGTTCACACTTAATTTACATTCCTCTATTTTTGGTTTTAGGCTAAATCCACTAAAAAAACTGATAAAGGAAAGCGACTAATTAAGGGGCTTACTTGACCTAAAGTGCGGTCACTGTCGAACTTCATAGAAAAGAAAGAGAAGCGCGATGACACAACGCTGGTAATTTGAAGAAAAAATTTGAATTACAATTCAAAATCTGATCAGATAGACGGATTTCAAGACCATGGAGGAGAGTATGGACGAGATCCACAAATAGCAAGTTATGCTCTAGTCTTCATGATTTTATGTATAAGGAAAAGAATTAAACAGCCTGTGGCATATTATTTGTCAGGAGATCATGTCACTGCAGACAGATTAATGATTTTGATCAAAAAGGTACATTATTGTATTGGAATTATTTACACTTATTTACTGTTTAGTTAACTGAAAATCATTTTCTATTTGTGACCCTATAGTATGTTATTTTTATTTTATTTTCTTACTAAACATTATTAATTAACTTAATTTTCTAATTACAGGTTCTCCATGCTTGTTTTGAGGCATGTATCATAATTGCTGCAACTATTTGCGATATGGATGGGGTAAATAGAAGAACACTTTCACAACTAGGGGCATCTGTTGAACAACCACATTTTAGATTTCAGGAACATGAAATTGTTGCTCTACACGATACGTCCCATCTTCTCAAATGTTTTAGAAATTTATTTCTAAAATACAACTTAAAATGCAACACTAATGTTGAGTGCAATGAAAAACAAATTGCAGGTAATAATATCTTTCAATTTTATACTTTTACGGGGAGTAGTACCAGCAGTAATTTCTCATATGTATCATATCATATCTCATATTTTTTCTAAAATAACAGTAGCCTAAGTTACTCCTTATTACATCAGCTTTCTGCCAGTGAAAGTCCCGTCAAAATCGGTCCAGCCGTTTCAGAGATTAGCCGTAGCATTTATACATTGAGTAAAAAGCGGTTATTTTAATATTACAAACAGACACTCCAATTTTATTTATTTGTGTAGATTAGTGTTTAGTGTATAAATCAAGGAAAAACTAAAATATTTTGCAATCTCGGTCCACTTTTCTAGATACACCAACTGTATAAATGACTTCGTAATCCCATATAAATATATAGGATTACAAAGTTACATTTGCAGTGAATGAACCAGTGTACCTGTATATGTATAATATAATGGAATAATAGGTGTAGATAGGTACCTAGATATAATTATTTATTGACTTGACAATCGCACTAAAAAACCTAATTTAATATAATATGTATTACTTGTGAGATACATTGTGTTTTCATGCGATGGCCAAGCAATCTATTTATTTAAAACATAAAATATTTTTAATCTTGATATGGTCACTATAAGATGTTGTTAGGATAGCTAATTACGTAATAACTTAAGACAGATGGACCCTTAAGTAGGGACTGAATAAATTAAACGACTTGGTATTACATGGGTCTCACAACTTTTTACGGTAGAAGAACTGAGTTGCGAGACTTGTTTTTTTTTACAAGTTATGGTTTTAATGGCATTATTTTGACTTGTAACAATGTAAAAGAAAAATTGTAAATCGATTTTGACCCACTGCTAATTATCGTATCTGCTGTATTATGATGATCAATATATACGTCTTTTTCAGATATCGCGACGTGGAATCACATTGCAGATTTTTTTGAATTGGATAACAACAACCCATTTTTCGTGTTTGCCTGCCCCTAACAAAGAGCCACTTAAATCCGAATAATAGACAAGAAATGAAAGTACAATATTAGCCGTGCAAGTTTTGAGCCATTCCAGTGTCTGCTGGAATGTATGCAAAAATTATCGAAGGTGTGTTGATATCATAATAATGATGTTAAAAAAACATCCATGAACTTAAGAATCAGCGTGATTATGCGAGTATGTGTCTAATTACTCATTGAAAGAAGGTCGTAAGTCAAACTAAACGTCAAGCCTATGACCTTTCGGTCGGTACTGTACTACCATCTGGACCCATTTTCTTTTTTCAAAAGTCAATCTTTTATTGCAATTAAAATGTTCATTGTTCTTAAAAACTGTTTTACGTTATTTTTAAATAACTAAAATAGTATTTATTTTTACAGGAGAGCTGCCAACAGAAGCACTTGCTACAGTCAACCTGCTAAACAAAATCGACCGATTGTTTGATAGCCTAAATGCGGACTCTCCAATTTAAAAAAAGGCAAAAATGATTTGAGAAATATTTCAGACTGGAGCCCTCAGTTTGTCCATGGATCAAATGGATGAAAATACTAGGGAGATGCAAGCATGTGCCTATGTTTGTGGTTACATAGTTAGGAGAATGGAATCAAATTGTGAATCGTATCCAATCTTTAACATCCTCTATGGATACTGTGTGCCATTTGTTTACTATATTTAAAGAATATGATTGAATGTGTAAACAAAAGTGCATCAATCATGTGTGATTATTTAAATAAAAATGCACACATGAGGGATGTTAAAGATTGCATTAAAAAATAGTTGCAAAAAAATATTAATTTTGATTTTCTAGATACATGTAGTGAACTTATAGGGCAAAATGTAACAATTAAAATAGATTCTATATTTTACATAAGCATTAACAGATTCTGTAATTTATTTTCTTTTGTAGGCGAGCCTACAAAAGAAAATAAATATATTAAAACACAAATAATATTTTTTTGACATATCGATACCAGTGGCTTTAGTGTGAGTTTTTTCGACTCACGTTCGATTGCGAGCGCGTTAGAATTTTGTATGGGAAATTAGTGACCACCAGGCGGCGCTATAACTTTTTCCATATAAAATTCTAACGCGCTCGCAATCGAACGTGAGTGAAAAAAACTCACACTAAGGCTACAGAAGTATCAATTAATGTAAGGGACACGTTCACATTTTGACATTAATCATTCAAAGGAAATCTATACGTTAGTTTCAGGTTTTACAGCTTAGCTATCACAGATTTAAATGTAATTTAGAAATACAAAAATAAAACAATTGTTAATATTATTTTTATATTTTCGACTTTTATGTCTGCGTAATTATGATAAATTCAACACATTAACAGTCTATAAAACTTAAGTTTAAAACTTCTAAATAAACAGTCTTACAAACTCTGTACTTAGTAATTGAATGAATGTAGGTACTAGAAACGAAAGATCGACTGTGAAAGATGATTAGTACGATGGCAATGAAAGTTGAAATGACGAATAGAAGGGACGGACGGATGTAAGGGAAGAAGATCGAATAAGAGGTGCATGAATTTTGTGAAAGATGATTAGAAGATGGCAGTGAAAGTTAAAATGACGAATAGAAGGGACGGACGGATGTCAGGGAAGAAGATCGAATAAGAGGTGTATGAATTGTGTGAAAGATGACTAGCATGATGGCAGTGAAAGTAAAATGGGATGGTTCGTTTCCAGTACATTCATTCAATTACTAAGTATAGATTTTGTAAGACTGTTTATTAGAATACTATTACTTTTCAGAAGTTTTAAACTCAAGTTTTATAGACTGTTTAGTAATATTAACAATTGCTTTATTTTTGTATTCCTAAATTTCATTTAAATCTGTGATGGCTAAGCTGTAAAACCTGAAACTAACGTATATATTTGCTTTGAATGATTAATATTGGTTCATACCAACATTAGTCATGATAAGAACTTATTTCCATGGTGTTAAAATGCCATAAATTTTTAGTAGATAATCTTATAGTTACATAATTACAACACTAAAAGTCCTTTACAATAGAATTACGTATAACTTTCTTTTTCTCTTGCTGCTTACACTACGCTCGACGGTTTACACATAAAATATTAGTAACGTAAACCACAACTAAACATGTTTTTTTAATGTAAGGGACATGCTATATTTTAATCCACTCAAATATAATCGTTTTTTGGTTCTCCTGAAAAACCGTGGTTTGTCCCTTATATTAATTGATACTTCTGGTATCAAATGAGAATCAAATTAATGTAAATATTTAGTATTTTAGCAACGAACTTTTTAAAAAACAAAATAAAATAAAGCAAATACGAATTTGATTTCTACTTGTTACGTTTTATGCATATTACAGTAAGGAGCGTAGATAAAGATAGTTTTGTGAGATGTTAATGTAAGAGAATAATTCTTAAAAAACTTATCATAAATTAAAGTAAGGAACATGTTATTTAATTAATTGCCTGATTTGAGGTTTAAGTTAATGGACTAAATAATTTAATACGATGACTTACTTTATTTTTCTGAGAAGATAAATGTTAAATAATTTTTTTTTGTCATAAATCGTTTGTCGCAGTCCAAAAATTTGTACTTTATGGGACATTTTTTTTAACTATAGAAAGTTTTTAATAATACCATTCGATACAGCGGAGAATTCTGAATTCCAATGTTATAATATAACTCAAAATTATACAAAATGTTCTCTTACGTTAATAGTTATTCCTACGATGAAATATTTATTATGAATATTTAATTTATAATAAATGTTTATTCTCATTCATACATATTTTACTAGAAAATAATCAATCGGCCAGAAAAGTTCTCCATAGTTCTAAATAATAATCTTAATTCAATTTTAAAAGACCAAAAACAGGAAGAATCACAGGATGTAGAGATCGTTTAATTTACACTTAGGTACTGCACATACACTGATAAACATTTCCAGTATAAACTGACACCTCATTGTACGAAAATTCTATACAATTCGAGATCACCTTATACTGGAAATTATAGCTTCATAATTATGTAGCCTTGTGTACCATTTACAAACAATTGGCGTGTAATGTATGATTGTGTCTTATTGATTATGGTTTCCTTCATAAATAAAGTTGTATACGTTAAACTGTGCTTTTATTTAATTCTGTTTTAGAACTTCAAGTAACATGATGAGCACGTTCTAAATAAATTACTGATTCCTATTATTATCAAAAACTCGTTAATAATATGAATTAGTAATTTGTTTTAGAGCGAGCTCTTCCTGATAAACTACAAATTCAAATCACCAAAGAACACTCACACAAACACAACAACCATACACACGCATGCATACACACACATGCACACTTTCAAATTTCGCGCCATGTCTAAGTTGCCAAAGGGGCCCACAAGCGACGCTAGTTGTCTTACTTTTAGACCAACATTTTTGTATGAACATGACGTTCTTCTCCGCTAGGAGTATAGTGTTCTGTGAACTGCACTCAGTGTTCAGTTCAGTATTCACAATAATAATATTATGGGTCCAAACTATAAATAGTGCCTATGCTCACTAGCGAAACAACCAGAATTTAATTTTATTGCAAAAGCAAAATCCGAAACTGACACTCGCGCTGACAGACATTTCAATTAAAGTGTTACCAATGCAACAATAACAAATTCCCATTGTTTAAATGAAAAAAAAACACCTTTCAGAACCGTTTAACAAATCACTATAGACTTGTTACACTTGGTTTAGGCTTAATTTTTATTTTTGTTGTTTAATGTCCAATATTTTGAGACAATTATTTTATGTATGTGTTTGTTCGTCACAACATCTCCCGGTATCATCACTAAATATTTTTATATTGTATCACAGTATTTTTCGTTTGCTACTTGGTCGCTAGGGGCGCTAGGAGTAATAGTGTTCTGTGTGATGTTCCAAGCTGCCATAGCATGCTCTCTACTCTATGGCATAAATAGTTTTTGACTCAGTCATCCGTGGTCTTCCTCTACCAGAATTGAATGAACCAGTGGTTGTAAGTGTAACAGAACTATAGATATTACAACGGCGACACTAAACGATCAATCTTGCATCAGTTCTAATCATTAATCAGATCACGGATCCAGATTGATCATGTACTGCTAGATTTATACATTTTGACTCGAATCAATTAGATTGATCGTCTAAGATCCCTTATAAAAAGAACTGTCTGATTTGGCGGTCATAGGTCAGGTCCACTTACATAGACATTTCAACGCAGCTAATTTTGCACACAATGTTTACTTCCAAGATGTGATTGTACTACCAATTACTATTATTAAAAGCTTGTTATAAAAGTATGGGCTGGATGTATGGAGTTAGTATATACTTTAAAATCCGTCTAGTTTATAATTGGTTTGTTCGTCCACATATTATGCGTTGGGATCATTCTATACACCGGCGCGAGGCGAAGCGTTTCAAGCTAGACAAGACTGTGATAAAGCTCACTTGTCGATGTTGGGGGCAGCAACAGCAAGGTATAAAACCAAAACGCGCTGGCTGGATTTATAAAAAACTGGCCAACTGCGTGTCGCTGCCGCACACTGACCTCTGTCTTGTACACTGAGCCTATGTTATAGAAGTCAGTGGTCTTGTATAATACAGGTCAGTGCTGCCGCAACACGCACAGTGAAGAGAAATTAATAATAGCATAAATAAACTCCGTGGCACGAAGTTTCCTGTCCGTTCTTTTCCACTGGAACCTACTATGGTTTGGAATGGGCCTTGATTTATTTTCTATGGATATTTTTTACAATATTTTTAGAAAAGTTGGTCGGTTATTATTATTACTCGCTACATACTTGTAGAGCCTCCCTGGCTTTAATAATTTTCCTTTTAACTTCGTTATTAGCCGGGTATACCCATGGTAAATCGGGAAAGTAGCTGGCATGTACGAGTAACTGGCACACTGCGGATACATTTGCAAGTAATACTGTCATGCAAGTTGTGCCCTTGTATGCCAGTATTACACTGACCTCTATAATACAAGTACGCCTCGTATTATAGAGGTCAGTGCAGTATTACCATCGTGTCGCACAAAAGTATGCTTTGGCAACCCCCGCGATCCCCTCCCTCAACGGGCATTCAATTAAATCAAATGTTGTACTAGCTACTTGTATGCCAGTTACAGACATGCCAGTCATCGTTTCACTGAGGTCAGTGAATATAGTAGACTAAATCCGGGTAATTCCCTGAACGTCAATGATCGCAGGGACGATCGCTACGGTGTTACCATAGCGTTTTATCCAAAATATACCCACAAATACTTACTTCTGCCTACCTACCACTGACCTCTATAATTATAGAGGTCAGTGCTACCTACAAAAATACTGATGCTCGGATAAACTAAAAAGCTGGAAATAAAAAAAGTCATTTAAAAAAATCAAAAAACCCGACTGCGGTAAAAAACGTAAGTTAAAAGAAACTGAAAAGCTAAAAACAAGCCTATTTTAAATTAAATAAAAGTTGGAAGCAGGCGGGACCCACATCATTTTTATTGTATTTTCAAATTCAAATGGGTCCCGCCTGCTTCGCTTTTCAGTTTCTTTTAACTTACGTTTTTTACCGCAGTCGGGTTTTTTGATTTTTTTAAATGACTTTTTTTATTTCCAGCTTTTTAGTTTACAAATTTGAAAGATTTCGCAGACGATTTAGTTCTTGGCAGGTGTTTATTTGCGATTTGTCACTTCGAATTGCTTTTAAGTATATATGTTGTATATATTTTTGTAATCACCTTTTAATACCCTTTATTTTGATACCCCACTCGATAGGTTTTGAAAAAAATAATAAAAAAAATATGTTTAATATGGCGTCCAGGTAGTCGCCATATTGAATTTTCACTAAGGCGATCTTCACACTGCCCCGCATCATGCTGCATATTGCGTGTAACGCACCTACGCGCGTTCCTGCGGGAGTGCAGATCTGCATCATCGTGCGGGTTTTTTGCGCACTCACGCGCGTAGGTGCGTTTTGTAGATTCACGCACGGCGGCTCTCATTTATTCGCCGTTCTCTGTCACACACGTCACGCCCATTTAAAATCACGCGCGGCACTGCGGGATTCGGTGTGCCATACTTTGCGTCTCGCCTCGCCCGCACCTACGCGCGGGGGTGCACCGGCACGTTTCTCCGCGTGTATGCGCGTGATCCGCATGAACGCGCGTGGTTGCGTTTTCAGTGTGTTGGACTGTGCGTGTTTTCTATACAAACGGAGATACTTACAAGTAACGTTAAAACACGCAGTCACGCAACATGCAGCGTGGTGCGTGGCAGTGTGATAATCGCCTAACGTCATGTCTTTAGTGACACTCGCCGGACTAAGAGGAATCGATTAACGTGTGAATCATAAAAATCGGCCCAGGCGTTTGGTCTGTATAGTGCTTCAAAGGAACATATAAACATACATACATACATAGGCTGATGAACACATTACCACTCCTTTGCGTCGCGCAGTCGGGTAAAAAGTCGATAAAATATACCGAAAAGTATTAAAATACTGAATCTGGTCACACTGGTTCAGTGTTTGCCAAAATATTTAGTATAAAGGTCTCTGCCACAGAGTACTTTTTGATAGACTGTCTGCACTCAGCGGGCGCGGCGCGGCGGGACGGGACGGGGCGACGCGACGCTGAGCAGTTGTAATGTACTAGATATTACGGACGACGCCACACGGAGCCGTCCCGCTCGACGCGACGGTAACCATCGCGCCGCGCGCGCCACGTCCCCACCGCGCCGAGCGCCATTCATACAATTAGTCAGTAGCGGCAGGGTGGGGCGTGGCGGGACGCCGACGCTTTGCGTTGTATGGCTTATGTATGCGGTAATCACACTGCCGGCGGGGCGTGAACACGTCGCGCGGACGGGACGGAGTGTGAATCTGATTTTGTATTGTTTTACAAAAATGGATGTCGAAAAACTTATCGAATGTGTTCGTGCTCACGTATGTTTGTACGATTTGGGCCATGGGCAGTATAAAAACACTGTGCTTAAAAATGAACTTTGAGAATCTTTAAGAAGAGAGTTAAATCAAAGCGGTAAGTGACAGTTATTATATTTATTCTATTACATTTATTCTATTACTAGCTGCGCCACGCGGTTTTACCCGCGTAAATGTCGATCCTGTGGGAATATCGGGATAAAAAGTAGCCTATAATATGTTAATCTAGGGTGTCAGCTATCTCCATACCAAATTTTATCCAAATTGGTTCAGCCGTTTGAGCGTGAAGAAGTAACAAACATATAAACACACACACACTCACACACACACTCACACACAAACTCACAAACTTTCGCCTTTATAATATTAGTGTGATGTGATTATTAAAATAGGTGACAAACTTTTCCCTCACATCGAAAGCTGCGTTTGGAGATCTTTGATTTGTGAGTCTTACTGGAGTAAATGCCCTTGGATCACTGTGTATTTCCTTTGCATCAATAAAAAATGTTTCTCCTTTCATTCTGGTGAAATTATGTAAGCAACAGGCGGATTTTACAATATGTACCTATTGCGGTTTCAACATTGGTTTTTATGTGTCTATTGAAATTTCTGAACTTCTGTGCCGAAATTCCAAAACTGTTCTCAACAACTCTTCTAGCTCGACAAAGTCGATAGTTAAACCTTTTTTTCTGTTGTCATGTACAATGGCTGAAAGGTCGCATTAGATATTCTTTCAAAGCAAACCCCTCATCTTCTATCAAAACATTTGGTGTGACATCTTCATCTCCCCGGAGAGGTTTTAATTTTCCGCGACACAGTCGGCGTGAATGGGCGCGGCGGGACGGGACGTGATCGCGTCCGCAGTGTGAACGATACCGTCGCGCCAGCAGCGCCGCGTCGCCGCCCCGCCACGCCACGCCAGCTGTGTGCAGAGACCTTAAACGCACGCACCCCGCGCGCTGCCCGCGCCGCTCACCGCGCCCGCGTCCCACTGGCGTACTTGTACTACAGAGGTAAGTGGCGCGCATCCACTTTCAGTCTATCAAAAAGTACTCTGTGGTGCCGACTATGAACACATTTGGAAGTTCATATTATGTGTGAGTTCGCCGCACCGCGCCCTCGCCCCAGTGTGGCCAAGCGCTATGCGTAGATAGAGAATGTTCTCTATCTACGCATGTAAGGCAGATACAACTTTGTCGGCGTGATTACTATGTGTATTCCATGGAATTAGTATGTACTGGATCAGTATAATCATGTATATCTTCTAGTACACAGGCATGTACAGACGCCAGCTGCACATCAAGCTACCCGAAACTGTCAAATTTTTCCAATCAACTTTGAACCTTAAACTTTAGCGACAAAGTTGAAAATCTATTAAAGAAGAAAGATTGTAGTAGCTTGATATGCTGGCGTCTGTACCAAGAGTGCCCAAAGAGTTAAACCGCGGACAGATAGACAGATGAACTTTACGAAACTCATCATCATCATCTGCCTAGCCTTTTCCCAACTAAGTTGGGGTCGGCTTCCAGTCTAACCGAATTCAGCTGAATACCAGTATTTTACATGGAGCGACTGCCTATCTGTCCTCCACAACCCAGTTCAACCCAGTTACTGGGTAATACGATACCCCTTGGTAAAACTGGAATAAACTTTACGAAACTCTAATAATAATAAAAAACTTTATTGTTCAAAAGATTACAGAGATTTTACATGTCTCGGGTATATGGTTTCCTTGTTTTACTACGATACGATATGATAGCAAAAATGCATTTATAGGAACCGAGTGGTTTGAGGTCCCATCCAAGATGGAACACCAAAGCGCTAAAGTATTGTTTACGTAAATTACTTTTTCGAGGGATTTTCTTTTTTTTTTAACGCTTCCCTAGCCGCTGGATAGATGGCACTGAACTTGGTAAGTTACTGCAAGGAAGGGAACGTCACATAATTTTTCTATTAAGGTGAATGCTCCAACCAGCCCGCGAAATTGAAATTTTCTTACATTTTTTGCAATTTGCAGGCCAGTGCTAGGTTGTATGTTGATTAAAATATTATTCGCGGTTGTAAGACATATATAGGTACAGAATTATAATCATGAAAATCATCAATAAAACGTTCTAAGTTCATAAAGGTGTAAGAATTACTTTTTCTGTTTTTTTTTTTTGTTCTTACACCTTTATGAAGTTGGAGGGTTGTATTGGTGATTTTGATTAATATGATTCTGTAACTACATACGTCTTACAGCCGCGAATAATATTTTAATCAACATACAACCTAGCACTGGCCTGCAAATTGCAAAAAACGCAAGAAATTTTGAATTTCGCGGGCTGGTTGGAGCATTCCCCTTAATTCAATTGGATGTAATTTTGACATCGTAAAACGAAAGCAAACGAAACTGTCACTCAACGAACGTATATGACGTGACGCAATGTTTGTTTTTTCAAGCGTTTTGTCTTTGGCACCTAGTAACGTAGTCAGTTCAACGCCATCTTCAGGGTTCTTGGAAACTATGTTTTTTTTTTAATACTCAAAAGAAAAACCTCTCCTTGAAAAATAAAATAGTCGGTAGTTTTTTCAAGGGTGGTAAACTGGTAACACTATTCTAAAATTGACATTTGTATAACCTAAAATTCAAATTCAATTTTGTTTGTTGCGTGGGCAAAATCATCTTTGCATAACTTTCACTTATTCAATGCTTTAGTTTAGCTATTCCATGACGCTGCAACTACTACGCGTCATACGTAATTCATTTGTATTACCAACTGAAAATTGTTCACATTATTTCGGTCGCCATTCTAAGTTCTTACATAGCGGTTACCGTTATTCGGAGCGGGGGTTGAGACGCGGGAGGGGGGAACGTATCAGCAGCGCCGTTGGAGCGCGAGTTCACTCTGTCACTCGGTCATTACGGTATTTCTGTACAGCGCGTCCTACATTCACGATCGTGAAAGAAAAAGTGACAATGCCAGAAAACAAACAGTTTCAGCGTCTTCCACGATTCGTGGTGCCCAAACATTATGATTTGGAATTGGTGCCAAATCTGCAGGAATTCACATTCACTGGAAAAACAGCAGTGAAAGTATCGGTGAGTGGAGATTTCATCATTGACGATGCAAAAAAAAAAAAACGTTTCCATGTCATCCATGTGTCTTGCTAAACTGATCGTACTTATTGCCTTTTAGATTTTGAGCTCATCGAGTGAAATAGTGCTAAATTGTTTGGATTTGGAGCTGAAAAACGTCAAGTTGCAGTATGAGGATGGAGGTACGAACTGCATCAAGCCGTCGGAAGTTAGGCTTAACGCAGCAGACGAAACTGCGACCATTGTGTTTGCTAAGCCACTCGAAGAAGGCAACGCGACTTTGCATTGCGAGTTCAAAGGCGAGATCAACGACAAGATGAAGGGTCTGTACCGCAGCAAGTACCTGACGCCTGCTGGCGAGGAGCGTTTCGCTGCAGTCACGCAGTTCGAAGCAACAGATGCTCGGCGTTGCTTCCCGTGCTGGGATGAACCTGCCATCAAAGCTACATTTGATATAACCCTTGAGGTGCCTGCTGACCGAGTAGCATTATCCAATATGCCTGTCAAGGAAGAGAAACTTACTGGTGAAAAGAAGAGGATTCATTATGACACTACTCCTGTAATGTCTACTTATCTTGTAGCCTTTGTTGTGGGAGAATATGACTATGTGGAGAAGAAGTCTCGTGATGGTGTTCTAGTAAGAGTGTACACACCTGTGGGGAAGAGTAAACAAGGCATATTTGCTCTGGAGGTGGCAGCACGGGTCCTTCCCTATTATAAGGAGTATTTTGATATAGCCTACCCTCTGCCAAAGATTGACTTGATAGCTATAGCCGATTTCTCTGCTGGTGCTATGGAGAACTGGGGTTTAGTCACATATAGAGAGACTTGCCTGCTGGTGGACGAGGAACACACATCAGCTGTCAGGAGGCAGTGGATAGCTTTGGTGGTAGGCCATGAGCTAGCCCACCAGTGGTTTGGAAACCTGGTCACTATGGAGTGGTGGACACATCTTTGGCTAAATGAAGGCTATGCCTCTTTTGTTGAGTTCCTCTGTGTCAACCATCTCTTCCCAGAGTATGATATTTGGACTCAGTTTGTCACTGAAAATTATATCAGGTACTTATGATGCATAATTTTGCTAGGAATTTTGTTAGAAACACTACACTATCATATAATACTCACATTCATTTATATCTTATGTATCATTTGTGTAAATAATCCAATACATTAACCTCATTATTTAATATGTTTATCTACAAATGGAAAGGTGTAACAGCTACCACACTTTGTAGATGATTGAACCAACAAACAATTACTTGAAAAGATTTTATTTATCATTTCTTTGTTTGTGAGAATGTATCTCATATTCTTTGGATGTTTGCCAGCTATGTAAACTGTTGTAAAGTCATTCACCTTGTAAACAAGAGAACAATAGAATTTGTTTAATAACCTACATGACTTCAGTGCTCATTGATTATGTATGTATGATTGACCTACATGAGTTTTGGAAATTTCAGAGCATTAGAATTGGATTGTTTGAAGAATTCACATCCCATAGAAGTTCCTGTAGGTCACCCATCAGAAATTGATGAAATATTTGATGATATATCTTACAACAAAGGTGCATCTGTAATCCGCATGTTGCATAAATACATTGGTGATGATGATTTCCGTAAAGGCATGAACATTTATCTCACCAGACATCAGGTAAATATGTTCCTAACTTTTATTGTGTTATTTTCGTTTTATTTGTTATTCAACTGAGTTGTTAAATAACATGACATTCAGCACTAACTAATGTATACATCCAGCATTAGATAGCCTTGAAAATAATAAAATAACACAGCCACAGTTAACTGTTATCAGGTTTACTAGCCAAAAAGCTACTATTTTTACAAAATATCAGCCATTTATAAACTTGCTCATAATCTTATAGATGGTAATTGTGATAAAAGCATTATGTTCTGTTTAATATTGTAATGATAACATAATGTACATAGAACATATAATTATGCATCCTTTGTTATCTTTTATAAGTATTTTTATATGCCAACATGTACTTGACTAACTAGGGACAGTACATCAGACTCATAATAAAACTGAAGAGTTTATTTGGAACAACCAGTCTGATTTGAAAAATTATTTTTGCCTAATTCTTGCGGAAGGATATAGGCTATTTAACCAGTCAAGCTCCGCGCATACCCTATGTAGTATGATACAATAGAAAATCAATGTGTGTCATTAGCGGAGCTTGAGAGGTCATCATCACGCTAGGACTCTGAGCAGCCGAGCTAAAAGAAAAAAGTCAGAAAACAAAGTTGATAAAAGCGCAAGCATGTGATTTGATGCAATAGGGTGGGTCGGGGTACAAGAAATTTCTCGCCGACGAAGTCGCGGGCAGAAGGTAGTAATTAATAAACAGTAAAACAACACAACAAATTATCAAAATGAAAATAAAGACAAATTCAGATACTTATTTCTACTGTTGATATTTCCAGTACAAAAACACATTCACAGAGGATCTATGGGCTGCCTTAGAGGAAGCTTCTAACAAGCCTGTTGGAGCTGTAATGTCCACATGGACCAAACAGATGGGATTCCCTGTTGTTGAGGTTGGTATTGCAAGTTTGTGACATAGTCAAGAGTTGTGTAGTCACTGCAGTATGGTTTGTGATTGATTAAATCTCATTATTCAGTTCTCTTTCTCACAGAGAGGAGGCCTGTGTCGTAGCAGTGGGTCATTACAGGGTCTCTTTACTCATAATTATATGTAAAATGACCAGCAAATTGTACAATTGCTGAGAAGATTTCTTATCGTATCTGTCTTTTCCTGAATCCTGAATTATGTTAGGATGGTGAAGAAGGATTTTCTAATACTAAAACTATTCTTATTTTAGGTGAGCTCAGTACAGCAAGGGCCAGATCGACTTCTAAAACTGACACAGCAGAAGTTCTGTGCAGATGGTAGTCAAGGCGGAGACACACTTTGGATGATACCTATCACAATCTCAACACAGGAACAACCTTCGAAGGTAGGTTTGAACTATACTTGTTTTTGACCGCGGCTGCGCCCGCGTGGCGGTCGGAATTTATCCCACGGGATAAAAAGTCTTATCCTAGGTCCTTTTTTTTTCTTTTTTGGCAACTGAGCCGATGTCGAATATTCTGCCAGCGTCATGTAGTGACAGCAGCACAGCAAGATGAGCCGTCGAACGTTGCACTTTGTGGTAGTTGTTATATTTTGTTAATGTTAGTAGGCTGAAAAGACAATACAAGTTTTATTAGTTAACATGATTTTTAAAAATAAATAAATACTAATTATTTTATTACTCTACTACATAACGACACAGATATTATTATTACACACCAATTACATTTTTATGTCATTGTCATTTAAAATGTTTGATAGGACTTGGATTAGTTTATGGGAACAGTTAGTTAAGAGGGAATGGAAGTTAGTAGGAAGTGTGATTTTAATTTTGGGAAGCTTATGGTACACATCAAAAGATTGGGAATTTGAAGGACATGAAAAAAATATATGGTCCAGGGTATCATCATCAAGACCGCATTCGCACAGAGAAATGTCACGAACACGAATCTTATTCAGGAATACTGGACTGCAGCAGTGGCCGAGTCTTAGTCTATACAAGGATGAAACAGTTTAGTACACTTAAAAAACCAAGGTTTTCTTTGTATGTCGGGTTGGATACTGGCGTAGTACGCCCCCTTGAGTTTTGAGCTTACCTGCCACACTCCCGACCACGCTTTATGCATTTTAAGTTTGGTATCAGCCCGTAAGTCGTAGCTATGGCGACATAGTGTTTTTGGTCAACAGGGTTGGAATGTCTGCTCATGTTTACTCTATAAAATTCTATTTTATTTGCATAGATTTTCTCTTATCAAATACTTATTACACTTACAGCTTGTCTCTACAAGCACTAAACGTTGTAACAGGCTCTTCATTTATTATCTTGAATTTCTTTGTTTATTAGGATAATGATTGATTATATTATGTACGACATTACTTTTCTTTGCAATCGCAAAATCGCAAAAATTTAATTTAATTTTAAGCATAGCATTTCAGGGGCATTGTATTTGGGCATTTGAGGGGCCTGTGGCTAAGTAATAACAGCAGCACGGGTCGATCGATCAAGTTAAGCTACGCTTGCCGCGGTTGGTCCGTGGATGGGTGACCATTTACACATATCAAGACCCCTCCGTGCCTCGGATAGCTGATGATGATGATGGGACTCCCTTTTCCGCACTTAGACTCTCAATCGGTCCGTTGTGCGTGGGGATTCTGGCTAGCAGAGCCAGCCTAGCTCCGCCCAAAAGCACAGAAGCTTCCTGGGAGCTTCACAGGCTTCGCGGAGCGACCTCATTGTTCCGAGGATTTCTGCACGTTGAGAAGCCACGGCCTCGCATTCCAGGATGACGTGGGCGGCTGATTCCTCGGCGTCAAGGCAGCCCCTGCAAAGGGGGCTGTCTGTGGCGCCTATGTTGAAAAGATGTTTGTTAAGGAGGTTGTGGCCCGTAATTGAACCTATAATTATTCAAAGGTCTACTCAGGCTGAGGAGTTTTTTGGTTAGTCGCGGGTGTATCATTGGTAAAGCCAATTTTGACTGTCTACAGTCTGTTGCCTGTGACCATCTGTTGTTATGGAGTTCGGTCGATCTTTGGCGAATCCACGCACGAAATTGTGAGAAAGGCAAAGGGAGAAGAGGGTACGGGCCTAACACCCTCATATCAGAGCCTCTCTTCGCAAGTTCATCTGCAGCATCATTGCCCAAGGATCCACTATGCCCTTTGATCCACTGGAGAGTAATACGATTGGACGTCGATAAACTCTCCAGAGCTAGATGGCACTCAAAAATTAGTTTGTTGTTAGTTTGTTTGCTTTCTAAAGCTTTGAGCACAGATAGGCTGTCGGATAGGAACTTAATACCGTAGTTCCGGATGCCTAAACGCTGTACTGCTGTTGCAGCTTGTGTTAAGGCAACACATTCGCATTGAAAGATCGAGCTATGTGTTTGCCCAGCGGTATGTGGAAGTTAATATTGAGGTCAAGGGAGTGTACGCCAGCACCTGAACCGTTTTGTGTTTTTGAGCCGTCCGTGTAGATTCGCACTTCGTCTTCGCCTCGGATAGTTGTTACGGGTCGTCAGAAGCCCGGAAGTCTGCCAACCAGTTACTGGTAATACGATACCCCTTGGTAAGCCAAGGGGTATAGTATTGCCAGTAACTGAGTTGTGCAGGTCAGATAGACTGTCGCTCCATGTAAAATACTGGTATTCAGCTGCAGCTGCTGCCGGTTAAACTGGAAGCCGACCCTAACATAGTTGGGAAAAGGCTAGGCAGATGATGAATTTTAAGCATAAAATTTCATGAAATGGTGCAAAAAAAATTGCCAAGGGAAAAAAAATCTTTGGTGACATGACAAAACAATGCTGGTAAGAGAGATAAGAGAGATGGGTGTATAAGAGATGTAAATGGCTATGCCGTGTTCACAGTGTATTAGCGCTAGCGTTTATATGTGATCCTACTCATAAACTTTGAGTTGTTTATATTTCAGGTAGCTTTATCTACTGTATTGGAAAAGAGAACGCAGGATGTTGTATTGAAAGATGTCTCCGAGAGGTCATGGGTCAAGCTCAACCCTGGCACAGTAAGTTTAAAATGCAAATCATTTATTTTTATTTAAGTGAACTACCTAATAATATATATGCAAAGTATGACGTCATTATTGCCAGTTGCCCAAATTAACTTAGTCTGCTAGTAATAGCCAACTTTAAAGTTATGCAGTAGTGGAACACTTGACAAGTAATTTTTTACAGAATTCAGCTAATGAGGCGTTACAAAAGTAATACATACATACATAAACTCAGGGTTTTTTCCTATGAGGGAAACAGAACACCATGCTGGTAAAATTCATACATTCTCTTTTTTGAAAGACAAAGAGAGCCTGTGTAAAGAGTATTTTATACCCTTCAGGTTGGCTACTACCGCACTCGCTACCCCGCGTCCATGCTGGCGCAGTTGGTGACGGCTATCCGCGACGGCTCGCTGCCGCCGCTGGACCGGCTCGGCCTCCTCGACGACTGCTTCGCGTTGGTGCAGGCCGGACACACGCAAACCGCAGAGGTATGTACCTAACTTAATAACAAATCAGTTGATTCTTTCAGATATTTATTGGTAATAAAGTTTGTGTTAAAAATACCTTTTTGTTTTTCAGTCTTTGAAACTTATTGAAGCCTTCACCAATGAAACAAATTTCACAGTGTGGTCTTCAATCTCTAATTGCCTATCGAAACTGAGTGCCTTGTTTTCGCATACACCACTTGACAAGCCTTTGAAAAACTATGGTCGCAAGCTATTCTCGAATATCACTCGACGTCTGGGTTGGGACGCTGAGGAAAAAGAGAGCCATCTCGACACATTGCTCAGAAGTTTGGTGCTCAACAAAATGATTAGCTTTGAAGACCCAGATACCATTAAAGAAGCAAAGAGTCGGTAAATAATATTTTTCCTACACTATTCCAGCTTAAAGTAATTTTCGCTTATTTAAATAAAATAGCCGAGGTTTAAGCAATAAATCTCTTTTATTAAAAATTAACTTTATTTTAATGACTTGTCTTTTTTTTTATTGAAACCGGTTTTTGCCACGCGATTTTGTATCACTATTTACATAATAATTTGATGCAGTTTCGAGAAGCACCTGTCGGGCGCGTGCACGCTGCCGGCGGACCTGCGCTCGGCGTGCTACCGCGCGGTGCTGGCGGACGCGGACGAGGCCACGTTCCAGCGCTTCTTGGGCCTGTACCGCGCCGCCGACCTGCACGAGGAGAAGGACCGTATCAGCCGCGCGCTCGGCGCGGTCAACGACCCCGCGCTGCTCAACAAAGTGCTGCAGTTCGCCATCTCGGTAAGCATCGTCATAGGCGCTCCGCAGGCGCCGGACAATTGCGACGTTGTGACCGAGAATGACCGCGAGAAAGACCGTCGGTCGTTTGGTCCTCAGTTTGCGTTATTGCATAGTTTTCCATATGTTCTATCGTCGCGGACGAATTGTCTAACGTCTGCTCTGCCCATAATGGAGGCGTAGCGGCCGCCGTCGGATACGTGATTACACACAAACGATAGCTCAGTGACTTACCGCAACGAACACGTGTAATTGTGGGCGAATGCGTCACGCAGAGAGTGAAAGTGGAAATACATCACGTACACATGCCTGGTAGCAAAGCCAGTGATCGATAAAATTATTCAAAATAGTATACCGGTAGTTTGCGAATATTAGACCGATCCAAGTACGATATGATAAATAAAAAGTCTTAAGCCATCTTTTTCACTTTTACAGGATGAAGTGAGGTCCCAAGACACCGTCTTCGTAATCGTTTCGGTAGCAGTCAGTAAAAATGGTCGCGATCTCGCTTGGCAGTTCTTCAAGGATCACTGGCAGCAATTCATGGATCGGTATCAGGTAAGTTTTCATTCGATATTCAATTTATTATCTTTGAGTAAATTCTGGCGTATTCGCCTATAATAGTGGCAACTCATACGCTATTTTGTTAATTATAGGGTGGCTTCTTACTTGCCCGACTGGTAAAGTCAACAACGGAGAACTTTGCGTCCGAAACGAGTGCGCAAGAGATCGAGCAGTTCTTCCGCACGCACCAGTCGCCCGGCACGGAGCGCTCGGTGCAGCAGGCGCTGGAGACGGTGCGGCTGAACGCGGCGTGGCTGCGTCGGGACCTCGCCTCCACCACCACATACCTACAGTCCTACCATTGACCACACCCGGTACATCCCCTGTAACTTTACGATACTAAGCTTATTTTATCGATTAAAACATAACCTGCCGCCGAATTTATTACTATTTTGTTATTACCAATAGTAAATTATTTGCAGGACCAAATGACACAAGACTGAAAACTACAACGAAATCTACAGTAATGTTTCATCTAGCATTATTTATTTTCAACTACATTATGAATATTAATTGTATAGTCTACTGAACAGACGGTTGACATTATGTAGCTCAACTGTTTCAGTGTTCTATATATTTTGATAGTTTACTTTAAATTGGTTATAAGTGTTGACTAGCTGACTAAAGAATGTTGTTCTGTTTATTTCTTGGTCAATAGAAAGAGGTCAATAGATGCAACAGTTCTATGAATTGATTATATTTAATTGTGGAATCATTGCTAAATTGAAAGTTAAACTGTAGTTTTGGTTAAGGTAATTGTAATTGGTCAAAAATATAAGTTTACACCTAATATACATGAAAGTTAGTAAAATTGAACATCTAGAAACTTTACATTCAAGAGCTATGTTGATTTTCAATACCATATGCATTTGTTTTTGCCAGAAGTTAGTGCATAGAGTTGTTTACACTCAATATTGTTGCAGATTGAGCTATCATACCTACATATCTTTACACAGCAGTAGTTTAAATTTACGAATTTGAACTTTTTTCTATTATTCAATACTTATCGATTACAAATGGCTATCGTTGCGATGTAAGTTAATTGCGCTAGGGTGTAAATCACCTCACTAGATGTCTACTCAATTGTGGTCACTAGAATTACGTATTTTGCGTCTAGTTCCACCTACAGGTCTACTTAATTTTTTTGTAAATGTGTATAAAATATTATTTAATTTTTGTTAAACATGTCGAGTGTTTTTCTGCTGAATGCATTTTTATTTAGTTTCAGTTCTGTAGGACAAAGTAACGTTTCGGTATGTGTTCTTACAGACACTCATTTAAACCTTGTGCAATTGTTTTTTTTTTTAATAAAAATTACATTCTACATAGTGTAATTTATTTGGGGATATAATTATTTCAAGACGCATTACTTTATTTTTAGAAAGTTACTAGAAGAAAAAGTTATATAAAAATTAGTAGTGTTATTTCAAGTATTCCTAATTCAAATAACGCTACTAAGAACTTGTTGAATTTGTAGGTATGTAAAATAATGCGTGTTCAAATCCTCCCAGTTTATTTATTTGTTGTCATGCAAGCTTAGTCAAAATTGTGATTTTGGGGCTATAACAATTTAAAGTTACCATTAGTGTCGCATTTGTTGTCATCACTGATTTTTTTTTGTAAGACTGTGTTATCGCAATAAATCGTACAAAATAATATTTTGTTTAATTAATAAAAACCCATTGGATACAAATCTAATACAATATTGAAGTCTGCCTCAGAGCGCTACACAGATAAAGTCCCACAGCGGCCGTTACCCAGCAGGTAAAATTGGCGACGGTTATAACCAATGATATACAATTGAGAGCAATAAAATCGCACACCTTGACTTTTTTCAGTTAAGGCTGTTTTTTTCATGAATATTAATTAAAAATGTAATGGTCATTGAAGTTTATTTCACTACCTTTCTATTGATATCAAAAAGCAGTATACAAAATATCCATAATGGGTTTTAGGGAACAAAACCCAAAATACACGTAAATTGACGAAATTTCGCTTTAAAGAGGATGGAAATCTAACATAAAATTATTGTTCAAAATGTTTATTATTAAGGTGTATTCCCTCCCCTAGCCTTAATTACAGCTCTTAATCGGTTTCTCATGGACCGTATTAATTTTACCACGAAATCTTGAGGTATAGCGTTCCACTCCTCTTCAATGGCAAGTTGAAGCTCTTGGAGCCGCGTAGGAGCCGGGCTTCTTGTCCGAACTCTTATTTTAAGCTCGTCCCAGACATGCTCAATCGGATTGAGGTCAGGACTCCGACCTGGCCACTCCATCGCGATGATTCCGACATCTTCCATGTAGTCGCGAACTGTTCTGGCGACTTGCGGTCTGGCCTTGTCGTGCATAAGGAGAAATTCTTCTCCCGTAAGCCACGCTAGCGGCCTCAGCAGGGCTATTGGCTATCTTTTTCATGGTCAGTGACTAACAGGCTTCGGTTGTCCACCGAACTTTGATGATAACTGAGAATTTTATTTTGCGGCACGCAAGCTGACTTCGGGCTCCATAGGAGCTTTGCCGCAGCGGTTCTTGTTCGGTCGCGATCGGCGCTTCCTCCTTCCTCCTTTGCACCGTCACGAAACCTTCATCAACAGCCCTATTCGGTGCCTTTTTTGGCATAGGCTTCATACCACCTGGGGCACTCGCGGTAACGCTAGCGGATTCCTTTTGTAAGGGCTTCGCCAGGGCTGCCGAAACTGGCAGCGGGACGGGGCGAGGGGCTCGGGCGGCGCTGCGTGGAGGAGCCGCGATGACGGGCGCGGGGCTGCGGGGCACACGGGCGGAGCGCCTTGCAAGCTCAGCAAACGACGGGTGCGCTGACGACGAAACTGCTGACGCGGAATTAGACGACGATATATCGAGGCCGGGTCCGCGACACATGTTTTCGTTAGATGCATCGACTGATGACCTAGTTACCGCCTGTTGCGCAACTCGCTAAATTCTTTGCGCAAATCGGCGACGGTGTTTTGGGATGCATCTAACTTCGCCAGAACATCCGCAAGGCGGGCCTTTAGAGAGACAATGTCCTTCAGAAGGCTTGTTACATCGACGTGGTCGAAGGTGACGGGTGGCAACTTGTGCAGCTCCTTCGCCACAAACATTGGCACGTCGTCCGGGTCGGTCTCCTTGAACAGCGTGATAATGTCTTGCAGGCTTCTCTTAGTTCCGTCACGCCGGCGGGACGCGATCTGGTCGCGCTTGTTCAGCACACTGAACAACAATAGCTTCGCAGCAGCTATGTCCTCCTTGCTGAAGTTAGTTGCGCAGATTTGGACAGCGGATACCTCGTCCATCACATCCAGCTTCTGCTGCAGGAACGCCAGCAGCTCAATCGCCACAAGTTCACTACTCCTGGCGAAAACAAAAATACGAGCGACAGCTTGCGCCGCGCTAGACAATACACAAAATATGCAAACACGTGCGCATCGGAACGCGGCACAAGCAAGACTGACGCCACCTCAAAACATCCACCACCAAAAGCAACACGTTCGCTTATGCAGCATTGCGCAAATCGCTCTGATGATCTTCTGTAGACTCTACAGCGTCCATCATGACCATGTAGAGTCATCCTGCATTCATCAGAGAACATAACAGCCCGCCACTGTTCATACGTCCAATGTTCTCTGGCAAATTGTAGTCGGGCTTGTCGGTGAGCTGTGGTAAATTTTGGACCATTTGCAGGTCGATGTGCAGTCAGTCCTGCTTCAGCCAATCTTCTTCTAACTGTCCAGCGACTTATACTGACATTGCGAACTTCTTGAAGCTGTTGTCCCAGTTCAACCGCGTTCAGCTGTCGATTTCTCAAAGACCTTGTCACATGAAAGCGGTCATCACGCTAAGATGTTGTGCGCCGACGGTTCGATCTTCGTCGTCGAATGTAGCCACCTGTTTCTCGGAACCTTTGGTATACAGGTCGAACGGAATAGCGACCCAAATTTAACTGTCGAGCAACTTCACTTTGATTTTGTCCTGCTTCAAGCAAGGCAATAACTTGAGCGACTTCTGCGGGCGGAGTATCCATGTTTTTTCAGTAAATCCATATGGTTCCAGAAGAGGTGTTATCACGTTGACGTTCGGTATGCAACTGATTAAAATTCCTAAAAAACCGACCATTTTATACCTGCGGCTAAGGGTGCAAGTAGTGCCAGCAACAACGAGTGAATTCGGGGCAATTTTGTGTATGGTTGTTTTCGTAAGTTATTTAAAAGACAATGATTTTAATTTTTGGATATTAAATAACCTAAGCTCGTATGCTTTCATTTTCCTAAATGATATTTACATAATGGCTTTAGATTTAAGAAAAATATCAGTAATAAACCAAACAACAAGGGGTGTGCGATTTTATTGCTCTCAAGTGTATAAACTATAGATACGTTGCCTGCACTCTGTAGTGGCAACATGAATGCAAGGTAATAATAATAACTAATAATAAAACCTTTATTTTCAGGCTACTTTGGCTACAGAATAAAATATAGTACCTACAAGTAAAGAAGAGGCACTTCGCGCAACAATTAATAGAAATAGCGACTCTTGCTACTAAGCTATAAAGTGCAGTTCAGCTCGCATAAGCACTCAGTGCCTAACGCGATATTCACCTAAACGTTTTTGGGGTGGTGTGGGATCTACCTCCTAGTGGTCCACCCCGGGCAACGGCACTACAGGCTTGCCTGTGGTACGGCTGAACGATCCTACATAACGGTGGTAGGCTCTGCTTGGAGTCGCCTGGCTCGCGACCACCATTCCACCGGAGGCCGGCGCCAAGCAGCTTGCTGTGTTCCGCCGGTGTGTGGGACTGCCAGTGCCTTTGGGGGAGAAGACGGTTGTCAGTTGCTCTGTTCAGAACCGGTCTTGGTCTCTGGGCACAACTTGCCGGGTAACTCATTCTGGAGGGTAGCGGGATCCGAAGCACGGTGCCAGCCGTTGGCCGACCGCAGTCAGTAAGGGGCCCAAGTAGCACGCCAGCCACGTGCCAAAGGCTGCCCCGCCAACTCGCGAAAAGATAATCCGGGGGGATATGACCACCGGGTCCTCCCATCCGGTCGCCGGCTGGCACGGTGGTGCATTCCGGGATTTTTCGCGGGTTCGGGCGTCCCCGCAGTATCCAAATGAGTTCCCCATAGGTTAGGTTAGCTCTAGTGTTCCACTTGGTTCACTGAGCAGTACCTCGACAAGTCGACTTTTTTCCCCAACAACTCTACTCAAAATGACCAAAGCAAAGAAGAATAAGGTTAAACAACGGCTGCACTTCCTCCCACTAAAAGTGCACCTCACTAATATCAGGGGGTTGCACTCCAATCTCGGTCCGGTCCATCACCACCTTGAGACCGAGAAGGCGCATCTGTTTTTCCTGACGGAGACGAAGATAGCAACCCCATCGGATGTGGCGTACCTCAACTACCCGGGTTACTCTCTTGAACACAAGTTCAAGAAGCAAGCTGGGGTCTGTGTGTACGTCCGCGATGACATTTGTTGTCGTCGTCTCCGTTGCTTTGAGAAATCGGGTTTTTCTGCCGTGTGACTTGTGGACACAGGCGTGGAGAAATCTCTCTACATAGGCGTCTACCGATCACACAGCGGTGACCAGGAGACAACGGCGCTCTTTAATTTCCTCGTGGAGTCGACTGACGTAGCCCAGCAACGGTACCCAACAGCGAAGCTCATTTTTCTGGGGGACTTTAACGCCCATCATAAAGAGTGGTTGTTCCCGTTCCAGAAAACTGACGATGCTAGGTTAGAGGCGCGCAAGTTTGCTTTAACGCTAGATCTAACCCAGATGGTGAATGTGGCAACGCGGGTACCGGATGTCGACGGCCTTACTCCCAATTGCTTGGACCTTCTGCTGGCAACTGATCCGGACAGTCATTCAGTATCGGTCTCAGCCCCGCTGGGAACGTCTGACCACTGCCTGGTGAAATCCATATCGAGGACTCTCATCTGGAGGAGAGCAAGTGCTCTCCGCCAGATGAGAGTCCTAGAAGCACGAGGCGAGTATGGCGATATGAGTCAGCAGACTGGGATGAGATGCGGCAATTTTTTGCGTCTGATCCATGGCGGCAGGTGTGCTTTTCCTCGGGTGACCCCTCGTGCTGTGCTGACGTGGTCGCAGACGTGATTCAGCAGGGGATGGAGTATTTTATTCCATTCTCCGACATCCCGCTCGGTCACAAATCCCGGCCTTGATATAATGCAGAATGCGCCCGCGCTGAAGCCCGCAAAGAGTCTGCGTACCAAGCCTGGGTCAAGGCCCGCGGCCGCAAAGTTAGAGCGCGTAGGGTTCGCGCGAAGAAAAGAGCCTTTAATTCTGCCGCTAAGTTCTGCATGCGGGTCTTACGTAGGGCACGTTTTGACCATATCGGACGTATTGGGACCAAACTAGCATCGCACCCTCCGGGTAGTAAACAGTTCTGGTCCCTGTCTAAAGCGGTTGAAACGAATTTCTGTCGTCCCACTTTACCTCCAATGGTGAAACTTGATGGGTCGCTGGCTCACTCTGCAAGTGAGAAAGCAAATTTATTTGCATCTCTCTTTGCAAGCAATTCACGTCTGGACGCTGGCTCCAAGCAACCACCCACTGTACCTCATTGTGACTCCTCGATGCCGGAGATCGCAGTTCACATTAAAGAGGTCCGAAGAGTATTGTGCAGTCTAGACGTGAACTAGGCAAGCGGTCCTGACGGTATTCCAGCGAGAGAGTTGAGGCAATGTGCGCCTGAACTGTCTCCTGTGTTGACACGCTTGTTCCGCCTCTCTCTTGAAAAAAGAACGGTGCCAAAATCCTGGAAGCTTGCAAATGTACAACAAGTGCCCAAAAAGGGCGACCGTGCAGACCCTGCCAATTACCGTCCAATCGCCATTACCTCCATTCTGTGCAAGGTTATGGAAGCTGTACTGAACAGTAAGTTGCTGACCTACCTTGAAGACAATGATCTTCTCAGTGACCGTCAATATGGCTTTCGCCGGGGACGGTCAACTGGCGATCTTCTTGTGTTATGTCACGCACTGTTGGGGCGAAGCCATCGAGTAACACGGCGAAGCACTTGCTGTATCGCTTGACATCTCGAAGGCCTTTGACAGGGTCTGGCACGCCGGTCTACTCAGCAAGCTTCCTGCTTATGGCATCCCCGCTGATTTTTGTAGCTGGATATCAGACTTCCTTAGTGAGCGGTCGATCAGAGTAGTCGTTGACGGCTGCTCCTCTGACCTTATGGCTATGGATGCCAGAGTTCCTCAGGGGTCTACTCTCTCTGCAACTCTTTTCCTGCTGCACATCAATGACCTTCTTCAGCCTGGTATTGTTGGGTACGCAGATGACAGTACTGTTTCAGAGAGATACTTGTCCAGCGCAAAAGCCAGCGGGGCCGAAGTTCGTTTCTTGAGAGAGGCCATGGTAGAGCGGGCAGATTTGACCTTAAGCCTTGTCTCCCAGTGGGGTGATGACAATTTGGTCTCTTTTAACGCCACCAAAACACAAGCGTGTCTTTTTACCGCCAAAAGGAGGCGTTTTGACCAGACTCCTACTTTTCGGGGTACATCTGTTCCTGTAACAGATCGGCTTGAGCTCCTAGGCATGGAGTTGACGTCTAGTCTCAACTTCGGCGCTACCATCGAGTACAAAGCCCAAACTGCGGCCAAGAAGCTGGGCATCCTAAATATGGTGAAGCGATACTTCACGCCTGGACAGCTTTTAATTAACCCTATACAAAGCGCAAGTGCGATCCTGCATGGAGTATTGCAGCACCTTTGGGATGGCTCAGCGAAATACCAACTTGCCGCGCTTGACTCGGTGGAACGCAGAGCTAAGAGGCTCATTGGCGACGTAGAACTGGTGGATGCCAAGCTTCACAGCTTGGCTCATCGCCGCAAGGTTGCCTGCTTGTCGGTCTTCTACAGATTGTACTTCAGTGAGTGTGCCCAAGAACTCCACGACCTCATTCCACCGGCCCCCTTCTACCTTCGGTCATCCAGACGCACAGCAACTTACCATCCCAATTCCAATTCGCACTAAGCGTTTTCAAATGTCTTTTATAATGCGCACAGCAAAAGAGTGGAACTTTTTACCTGCGTCTGTGTTTCCGAGCGCATACAACCCGAATCTCTTCAAAGTAAGAGTGAACAGGCTTCTTCTGGGTAAGCTCACTCCATCGTCGACTTTGTCTCTGTCACCTCTGACCTAGACTAGAGTCAAGAGCAAACCCATTTCAAATAAAAAAAAAAAAAAAAAAACGCCCTCTTCTAACATAAACGTCATAATGGCGGGATCAACTCTTGTAATTGAAAGATTCTACCACGCATATTTAGTACTATTTTGTACCAGTCCTGAAAACTTTGTACCTCACACGGCATAAACGGAATTTCACGATAACACTGGTCTCGCCATTATGATGCGTCATAATGACGAGACGCGTAACTCTGTCGCTGGCTGGCGCGGAGTGACGTGCTAGTAGCTGTGGCGTTAGGGTTGTCGGCTTGCCGCTGCTACTATATTCAACGTCTATCTACCTACTTGGCCACGTAATCTATCTTATGTTTCATGCGCATGATTACACGGTCAATTAGGTAGATAGACAATGAATATTAAAGTCCGTCATTTGTAATTAACAAATGAAAACAAATCTTTAATCTCTAAGCTACCTAGATACCTCTCTCATTTTGCATTAATTAAAAAGTTCGTAGAACAAATTAAAACATCAAAAATTCTGGTTGTTTACTAATTCTAAACTCATGGACCAATTTACATGATTCAAATGGATAAATTGGTTTTAGACCTAGACCTTTCAGTTGACTCCAAAATCGTACCGTATCGAAAAAATCACATTTTAAAGTTGCTCTCGTAATTATCCAACATTATCCACATGCGTCAAATGAGCAATGATTCTTGTTGTTCACTATTCGAACCTTATTTCAAATATTACGCACGCGCTAACTCTGCGCGCAAGCGGTGACAACCGACTGGCGGAGTGGCCACGGCGCCACGCGAAAGTGTAGGCATTTATCGCTGTAAGTACGGCCGAGTGAAGGAGGCCTGCCCATACGCCAGCGCAGAGAGCTATGGTCGCTGATCACCTTGTTTTCATTTCTTGATTTTCCCTCTTCCCCTTGTGGTTGTCCCCCCACTTTCAGTATATTTGCGCCAACCACAATACTGTTTTGCATTCCAACAAAACAGGTAGGTACAAATGTTCTATGTCACGAAGTCCGCTCAACCTCGGTTGTAGTGGTGACGTTTACCGATATGCGTGTATTTGTGTGCGTGAACCTAGGTAGCGTTAGCAATCAAAATCATACGTGGACTAAATTATTTGAAGAACTAGAATAATTGTTTAAATTAAAGAGACAAATATGAAAGTAGAGCAATAAAAAACAAAATAATTAAAATCAGAGACGCTGTTGTAACGTATTGCGTTTGTTGTAGCTTGAGTTCAAGACCCCCATCATGACCCCCCGCTGGGACCGCGCCTGATGGGCGTAGACAAAAACGACAGAACGCCACCTAATACTACGATCATTTATTTATTTAATACTTCAAGCACATAAATGTACAGAGCGGACTTAATGCCATAGGCATTTTCTACCAGTCAACCTTTGGGTGATCATTATTATACTCCTTTTGGGTTTGTTTACGTTCATATAATTATCTGCGGGGTGATTGCGACACATAACAGTAGAAATCGCTTCCATTTTGACAGTTCAGCAGACAAATTTTTCGAACATATAAAGCAATGGATTAGCAATATCCTTCAAAATGATTGAGATTGTGGTTGATAGTGTGTTACGCAATTAGGGTGCCGGTCATTCTTTTACGTTATGTAAAATATGGTATAACTGGCTTCTGCCCGCGACTTCGTACGCATGAAATTTCACCCTCCCCCCATTCACCCTCTTGAGGTGAAATTTCCCTTTACAAAAAAACCCTTTCTTAGTGAACCCCTCCTCTTCACAAAGAACACACACTCCAAATTTCATGTCTCTAGGACCAGTAATTTAGGCTGTGCGTATATCAGTCAGTCAGTCAGGACTTTGAATTTTATATGTATAGATGAGTGCATTGGACAAAGAAATTAAAACACTTTATAAAACAGTACATCTATATTGCACTATAACATCTCACTGAGTATTGTACAAATTGTGTATCGTTATTACGAAAATGGATTATACTAAAATACAAACATTACACAGTGATGCCAATTAAATAGCTAGCGGGTGCATTATCACAACACAATCTAATAGGTACACAAGAACAGGGCACGAGCAATCCTTGTAACACACCAACATTACGATATACCGGAAACAGATATAAATCAATCGTTTGGTAGAACCAACACTTTAGAAATTGTTGTTAGAGTACAAATAAGACAAACGGCGGCGGCATATCTGGCGTTTGACATAAGCATTGCGTGTGCACTACCTATATATATATATATATTCAGAATTTTACATAGTCTCTAATTTACTTTGATGAAATTTTAAATCATGTTAACTATTAATAATTCGTTTTCTTAAGTCACACATTGTGAATGTTATTGCGCCTTTTTAAACTATTATGTAAACTAGTTCAAAGTAGCTAAGATTAGAGGAGTGAAGTCGCTGCCTCTAACATTTAAGTTAGGTACGAGTATATTACTTAAGCTTTAATCTATTGCTTGTACGTAATATACATATCATTTTAATTACAACCTTTTATAATGCAGAAGTCAGATCTTTCAACAACATTAAACTTCATTATTACACATAATAGACTTATTACCATTATTATAATTATTATGTACAAAAAAACAGATTTACACATTGATTGGTTCACACACATAAACAAATCCAAGTAAGGTACTATAGGAGTGTATGACATTCAACAGATAGTTTTTGATACGGCTGTATCTATATTATACAGATTATCTTAATACTAGTTACTGTTAATATTGTACACTTTATCTTCACTCACTGCAACATACGTGTTTGGAAAATAAATGTAATTCTTTAGTTTTTTTATTGATTCATGAAATGGATTCCACATTGTGTTTCCTTCAGAAGCGAGCTGGTAAATAAAAAAAAATAATAGAAAGATGTACACACGGTGACACATCGAGCTATGTGTTTCCAGTTTCAGCTGACCTCGCATTGTATAGGGTTTTCGTACTATGAGAAGTTAGCTTATACTGGAAGTGAAACGTAGCTTGATCTGATTGAGCTAACAAAACATAACGGGTCCATATTGGCTCACCTAAAGTTCTTTACCCGAAATTGTTCTTCCTAATGATTTGTAATCCGAATGATCAGTCTTCCTAAAATTTTTCATCCTAACGTTTTTAATTTATTATGTTTAACGACAAGGACGTTCAGAGGACTACCGTCCGCCGCAATCAGCAATTGGAACAGGATTCCAACTATGATGAATTATTTAAGAATTATGCCCTGTTTATCTATAGTTTCAATGGCTTTTATTAGTTTTATAACATTTAATACCTATTTAACTTGTAACGCAAGTTTGGTAATCTGAGTACTCACATTTTTCCCTCGGGAGCATGTACGAGCCAATAATGCTCATACAGCAAAAGTACGTTTACGCGTAACTTAATGACAAATCAGTCGAGTCGGTCGTCACTAAAACTCGGTCACGCGCTAATGTGCGGGTCAATAACTACCTAATAAACATATGTGAAGTGCGGCTCAGATAACTAAGGGAACGCTTTAAACTGTTTCCACAAATAAACTATTAAACTTATCCGTGGTTTGGTGTAACTTAACTTGCTACCTACAACAACTAACGGGGTACCCGTCAACGACGAGAAAACCCCAACATCTTTTCGCTCGTCATCTCGATCATCTCGTTCGCTCGCTTTGCTCGCTCACTCGAGCCCCCGTCATCCCCTTCGAACCTAACCTGTCCGAGTCGGGGTGCCCCAAGTCCCGAGCTCGCTTCGCTCGCTCTTGCATCCTAAGTTGTCATTACAAATGTGTTACTTTTGTAATTATATTATGTTGGTTACCGCTATAAATAAAATCTAAACAAAAAAAAAAACTATAAAATGAAATTTAAACAAAAAAGATATGACTTTGAATAATAGTGTAAAAGATGGTTATGTTGAGAAAATATAGGAAAACAAATAAAAGTATAATAGATGTTTATTGCTACAGACATTATGAAGTTGAATGCTTCGGAATTATGAACATTAGAGACAGAGTAGTTAGGAATTGTGATTGTTAGGATGACAAATTTTAGGAAGAACATTTTCGGATTTCCAATTATCGGAGTTGAAAATTTAGGTGAACTTTGGCGCACCCCGGTTTAGCACTCATTTTCCAAACATTCTGTATGACCAAATCGTAACTGGTCACGCCGAGGTTTATTGCTTTATAATAATATATTACTGCAGTTGCAGTAGTTTTGCGTAAATTGACAAATTCAGCAACATCTCTATAGATACCATATTCCTAAGAATGAAGGCAACTTTAAAATATTATATTAGATAAGTACTCCTAAATATAATTATGAAACATTCCATTCTTACTATGGACGTTGTCTTGTTTATTAATTGCTTTAAAATATTGCCTTTACTTTGTCCTAATTAGTCAGTACGAAAATCACAAATAAACAACAATATGTTCCATAGATTAAAAGCCAAAGTTCTTATAGTTTAAAATAATACTGCTTATGAACGTCTCATCATGTTTTTTTTTATTTTCTGCGCAGGAAACGTTTTAGCTGCATAGAAATATAAAAAAATAAGCCTACAAAAATGGGAAATCATTTTACATTCTTATGTATATGTGGAAAGATCTTTTAGTAATAGTTAACAATAGATCTACTAGAGACCGACTAGTATTCTACTCAACTATTCTTTTCAGGGGCCGTAATATGAAGTATTAATGCTATTATGATTCCAGTTCAAAAAAGGGATGGTGCTATCGGTCATTTATAGCTCGGTCTCTCTCTCGCACTGGAATCATGGTGGCATTAAAACGTCATAATGTGGCACCTGATCTAATTTACGAATTTCACTAACTCACTCAAATTTACATAATCATCAATACAAGTATTGCAGAAGTACCTATTGTGGAAAAAATTATACTTATTTTATTTCTGTAAGTAGGTTTGTACAAACACTTACACGGCAATCATATTTTAAAAACTAAATGAGGTCAAACAGAAAAGAAACGCAACATTTTGAAGCAATTATTAATGAGTCAATGTTCAAAAGTTACAGTTCAGATTTTAATAAAAGTAGGATTTTATCTACTAACTTACTCTTCGTACCAGATGTATAGTACCATCAGCATTAAATACATACTTACATGCAAAAATATTCAACTCTCTTTTATTCAAAATATAAAATATTCTAGCTTACAGAAATATACATATATTTTTTCAGTTTTAAATGTTTGCAAAGTAGTTACAGGAGATATACTTACAGGAGAGTCAGCTAGTTGGAATATTAAAATTGTTTAATGCTGACTGTACTAAGAGAGAAAGATAGTCTGTACTTGTTTGTATTAAGTACAAGTAAAATACGTTAAAATTATTTCGGACGGTATTATAAAAGTGGTATTTATTCGGTACTGCTTAGTGCTCATAAGGAGTTGCGAGCAAAGACCGCTGCATGTAACGACAGTCAACAGTGTGTTTCCTAAGTAGTTTCAACTTTGCACCAAGTTGCGAAAGGCGTGATCAAAACTATCAATGAAACCTGTTGTAGTTTGTGCAATATTAAAAGTGCACAAGTTGATACCCCACGGGTCGAACTGACTTTACCCACGTGGTCTATGTTCGTAACACATTTTATTACACAAACCACGTATTTTTTACTTTTAGTTACGTGTATTTTAAAACAAATAAACAATTAAAAGTTCTGATTTATTATGAGCATTTCATATACAGATGTCATATGGCATCTACTTAGTAATGTATGTCATTGTGTTCATTGCATGCAATCTTTACATGAAAACAATACTCATAAGTTAGAGTATATAAATGTTTACATTAATAATTATGTAAACCAGTATTACCAAGGGTATCGTATTACCTAGTAACCGGGTTGTGGAGGTCAGATAGACAGTCGCTCCATGTAAAATACTGGTATTCAGCTGCATCCGGTTAGACTGGAAGCCGACCCCAACATAGTCGGGAAAATTCTAGGCAGATGATGATTAATAATTATGTAAACAAGTTAAATTTCTACAGTCGTTACTCTGGCAATCTTAAATGTGAATAAGATAGTAAATATTATATCGCACCTCCGATAAAATAGGGTTACAACTGGAAAAGGGTATTTACAAGAATTTTCACAGGAAAATTGAAAAACAGCATATTATGCTATTTTTTTTTGTAAGCTTTTCAAGTATGTATAATATTGATCACATAATAATAATAGTGTAGAATAAAGACTGCTTAAAAAATCCGTGTTTTTTTTTCGCTTTTCTAAAAATCCAGGTTTTTCAAGTTGTAACCCTATTTTATCGGAGGTGCGGTATGGAATTGCTATTGTATGCTATTTGCAAGTAACAGTCTAAATATGAATACATCATTACAACAACAGGTAAAGATTTAATATTTGTATGTGATTATATGTATTTCTGTACTATACACTATTTATTCATCTAGAAACAATAATTAACTCCACACTTTTACTGAAAATCACATTAGGTACAACTAATCTAGTTTTATGAAGAAGTTTGCAAAAATTAAGTCTTAATAAATAATTAAAATAAAGAACTGACTAGAGACAGAGATAGATAGAAAATTGTGAGAAAGTCAAATGAAAATAGCTGCTCGAGAAATTTTAATTATTTTATTATGCCACCTATTTTTTAATTTTCTTATTCTTAATGTGAGAGCAGGAGAACTTAAGATTTTCTCAAAAGGGTTGCCTTTAAAATATATATATATATTATATTATATATATATCATTATATTATATATATTATATTATATATATTATATATATATATTCTATTTATACGGGGTGGCATCATCGACGCGCAAAACTGTAACTATGAATTCAGCACATTATTCTAGACCCCCCTAGCGTAGATAATATTCGTCGGTTATAAAAAAAGTCTGCTGTTTCATATCTGTTTGTTTCAAATCTGCTATTTCATAGATAAAATGCAATACCTACGCGGTACAACAAATTTTTAACAGCATTTTATTTTTTCTGACGAAATGTTTCAACGCACAGTGTTCAGAATGATGTCCAGCATCCATGGTAACACGTTGCTCGTCGATGTTCCTGCGACCCTTTCCGTCTTATTACAAAACGAGATCTAATTTTAAACCTAGCCTAAACCTTCGAGGCAGTTACTTTATTTTGAACTTTATTCCGACAAACGTAAATATCTTAATGCAAAATTGACAATTTAGACTCGGGTTTAACGTCAGTTTTTGTAATAAGAACTTTAGCTTCGTCGGATTATAGTTCGAAATTTAAAAATGGCTGGATGGTTTAAACCTGGGTCTAAAGATAAATCTTGTTTTGTAATAAGGCCGTGTATGTTTAAATAGTTTGCCGATTATTCTGATCAGAAACCGATTCGACACTATTGTCAAGGGTTCTTCAAACATTTTGCGAGCTAAAGTTTCACGTTGCGTTCAATCGACTCTTATATTGAAATGCGCGAAATTGAAAAGGAAGTCTCATATTAGTAACAGACTTAACTTGTAATTTGCAGTATTTACAAGAATTAAAACAGGATACAGGAAAACTATACTGTTTTAGATAAATTACAATGCCGGAATAGTACTTGTATCATTGAAATGTATATTGAGACATCTATTTACACAATTTTTATCAATCATCAGATTACCAATATTGAAATTTTAAAATCTTCATTTCGAGAATTATTATTCTTATTAGCAATCTATATAAATTACATTTAACTAATGGACATGATCAAATCGTATGATTTGATTTCAAATGAATTACACTATACATAAAATCACACAAATTATCTAATAAACGCTTTTTCTTACAATATTTAAAATATAATAATATATTTCACATTATATTTTTAGGTATTAAACCTTGTTACTTTTCGAAACCTATAAATACAGAATGGTTTTTTTACCGGTTCCAAATTTTACAGGGTGATTACAATTTTTACAGGGTGTTCTACCCATGAATATGAACAACTTTCACTTCACACAACTTTCATACATTTTGGTCAAGTAGGTATTGAAGTTTTGTATGAAATAGCAGATTTTTTTTTTCGTGATTTCTGAGTTGGTCCCATAGTGAAAGTTGTTTATATTCATGGGTAAGACACCATGTAAAAATTTGGATGGTCTTTGAAAAGTAACCCTGTATAATTAATGTACTGTCATGTACTTACACTAATGTTACTGGGAAATATAGTTTATTCATTTGTTTATAATTAATCATGTAATTTATTTATACAAGGTTTAATACACTTTAATCTTAACTCGTAAATTATGAAGTCACGTCGGTAAATAAATAGTTATAATTCTTTACAACGATTGTGAAGATAGAAGAGAGTTGGATATAGTCCGGGTCAACAAAATATGTACAACCGCGATGGAGCTTTGGCCGATAGAAGATAGAGACTAGGCATTATTATTCTTTATGTTCTTTGGCCAATTGTCGGCCATGACTATATTCAGCATAGATTTAGTAGTCACAAGACGATTGATAGTGACCCGAATCTTAATTACATATTTTTTTAACAATTCATCTCGACATGACATCACACAATTTGAGCAATAATTGTTTAGGAATAAGGAAGGTCGTAAATAACACAAAATCTATAAAGGAATAGAGATCAAAACACTCACTAAAGACAAATTATAAAAGATGCGAAACTTTTTAATAATACTCTAATATAGGAGCGATAGAAAATATCAAGCATAATTGAAATTGTTAATTTTAAGAACGTGTATAATTGGTGGGCACATCGCTTATAACTATAAGTTCTTCATTTGTCTGAAACTAGGACTAGAAGCGCGAAGACTTGTTTTATCACGAAAATATAATTCGCTGCTGTATTGACCGACAGTCGCGGATACAACACGAGTGTTACCACTTACTACGATGTCAAGGAAATAAATTGTTTATCAATTTGATACACTACGTAAATGTTCCGTGTTAGAGCCAATTAATACAACTGTCAAAGAATGACAGTTGTGATTCAAGAATACGAACAATTTAAGTAGGTAGTCAATTTGATAAAAAAAAAAAATCCTGACTTTACGTGCGCTACACAAACGCCATACAGCGTGGAGTTATATTATGTCGATAGACCGATTCTGGGAAGATAACTCGCAACGAAAACATCCTACGTTGCTATCTCTCTATAATCTTAATATTTTTCTCACCTTTGAAGCTCATTATGAACTCAATACTCTTTTTTGAGCGAAACATTTTTGTAAAATATTTTAAACAATATACTGACGAAGTACTAAAAAAATTCTAGATTTTCTAGTGAATTGCCCTGTACGGTCAAGAACCGAAAATGTTAAACAATTTTCAAACACATTTCTTTTTAAAATCGTAGGCGCTTGCCATCTTGTGGAGCTGTCATTTTCATTTTTTTTTTAATGTTTATGACTACGTATTAGTCGGGAAAAATAAGGTGCAATTAAAAGTCCACCTCAAGGCGCTTAACATTTTAATTCCTTGACTGTACATAGGTACTTTTATACCATTCTGAACTGCTTTATTGTAGCAGAGTCAGAAAGCGATTTACTAATCGGATTAGCTCTACAATTATAAAAAGGTTGCACTGTAACTTCAGTGCTTAGTGCAAACTACTTATTGTTTAGCAAATTTAAAATAGCATAAAATGCGATGTAAGTAATGGAGTCACAGGTATGTCTTATTCGGTAAACAATCAATCTTTTTAACCGAAAATCAAGAATTTCCGTTACAATAACACTTTTATGAACGTCTTGTTTTGTAAGAAACATTTCCGGCATAAAAATAATATCAAAAACTGTTTCGATCTTACGATTTAAACACTTTATTTTTCTCAAAATTGTAATCACAGTACGCTATTATTTGTTTACCAAATAAGGCAAGTGAAGAGGAACACACTTTAGGATAAATGCGGTTTACATAAAATAAGACTGTTGCAGCTTACTCTATGATGAGGCATCTCGGTAAGTGTTCGTGCAGGTAGTCGAAGAGTTCGGGCGACGCTCCAGGACAGTTCGTGAGCTCGAGTTCACGCAGCTGCCGCAGTTGTATGAGGCTCGAAAGACCGCCCGACGTTAGTAACGGACACCCTAGGAAATTATACAAGTTTTTTTCCACTCTGTTCCACGTATTTGCCAAAGTTCGTGGTTATAAAGGTCATAGCACACGTATCAAATCGGAAAAGGATCGGCACCGTATCGCCTTTCGCCTCGCCGTCAGTCTAACGTAGGGATTGTCCGAAAGGGTTACCGCTGGCCCGGAACATAAAGGGCTAAGGAAGGAACACGGGTGGGTTTTAGTCAGTAAGAGTCTGACACTCCCTTCCGCTCCACCCAGAGCGGGACGGGTCATTTGATGATTTCTCAACCTCAAAAAAAAAGCACGTAACCAAAGCGGATCAGAAGCTCCGATACGTCGGCTCGGCTACGGCTAGGCGACGCCGCGCTTACGGCTCGCCGACCGCTGGTTGATGGTGTATCTTACACCTAACTAAACCGCGTAAAGTAAACGTAGTAACGTAGAGTACTTCTTGAGATATCCCTCTGTGACAGACAGACAGAGTCTCACCATAAGGGTTCCTTTTTACTATTTTGGTACGGAACCCTAAAAAAGATTTCAAATAGATTTAGCACCGAAGAAGCAATTTGATGGCGTTGGGATCGAGGCACGGCATCAAATCACGGTTTCGTTTACTTTACGCGGTTTAGTTAGGTGTAAGATGGCTCGGTACATGGTCAGGTAACTTTCTTGCAGAAATGTTGCGCTGTTGCGAATAGTTTTAGAAAAAAGTTGGTTGAATCGAAAATCTGTAGGTAACACTGGCAACGCTGACGGGGCTTAAGGTGACTGGCAATACGCATTTAATTTGAGTAAACTTACCCGCCAAAGACAAGAGCTGCAGCGATCGCATGCCACATAAGTGTTGAACTCCGAAGTCGCGCACTTGAGAACACCAGCGAAGGAACAGAGCAACCAGTGACTGCATCGTGCTAATGTAGCCCACGCCGATGTCCGTTATGTGGACACATCTGTAGACAAAGTGAGTCTTTGTTCAGTTCAATCCATGATCATACTAATGTATTTCTCTTATGTCCGGTACTTTCAAAAGTTTAGTCTGTGGTTTACTAACAGCCCGTGTGGTAACTTTTGAAAAGCTTATGGTTCGTACGAATCAAAAAGTTGATTTGTGTGAACTTTAGCTGCGAAAGCCGCACTTATTGCTACGAAATAAAGGAGCTGTCTGCGGTTGACGGTACGTACAGATATCCCAAGAAGAGTACGTGCTTCGGGAATCAACGTCTGTCTTCGGAAATACGAACGCACGATGGTGTGATCTAATATAGAGCTGTTACAACCATGGAAGTTTGTACTTACCATTTTACATGATTACAAAATTATAGACTAACAACACTATGCAATTCCAAAAAAAAAACAACCCTTATGAGTGACTTATCACGATTTCAATAGGTAACATGACAAACAGAAAACTTTATAAAAACTTGCAATGATAAGTCTCTATTACAAAGCGTGGCAGTTCAAAACTTAGAAGCCTCTATTCTGTGGCGCGACGTTAATGCTAAGCGCATACCACTTTAGGTTTAACTGCAAGGCAGTCGTGTCGAGAGCCGATAGACGCTCGGCCTTTTAAAATTACTACCGTACTCGTAAACGTAGAGCAGTGGTGGCCAAGTGGTAACGGCCGCGACTTACGAATTGTAGGTCGTAGGTTCGAACCCAGACAGGCGCTTTACTTTGTGTAAATTATTTTATCACCACTGCTCTCAAAACGGTGAAAGAAAACATCGTGAGGAAACCGGCATGTCCTAGAACCAAAAAAATTCGAAGACATGTGACATCTGCCAACCCGCACTGAGCCCGCGTGGTGGATTACGGCCCACTCCCTCTCACCGAGAGGAGGCCTGTGTCCCAGCAGTGGGAACATTATAGGCTGATTATGACTCGTAAACTATTAAATCATATTTCAAAAAGATTCCGACCGTTAATAACATCAAAATAAGGGAAATCTTCAAGAATACAAAAATCTAATCTAATTACCTATCCAGTGTAAGTTCCTCAAGATGGTTGAGATCGCAGGCGATGTACTCGAGCGCATTATCAGTGACGCGCGGACACCAGCTGAGGTCAAGACTGCGCAGGCGCGGGAGGTTCTCAGCCAGTAGTTCGACTCCCTCATCTGTCACCTTGCTGCACCCGCTTAGAGACAGCACCGTCAGGTTCGGTAGGGAGTGCACTGAAAATAAATGAGGCCGTATAGTGGACTGATATCGGAGGCCTTTAATAAATGATACTTGTTTTGTAAATTGGTTTACAATTATACTTTTTCACGTCATTTTTTTTAAATTAAATCTAGAGAGCTGCCCCCAAAACATGCAGCAAAATTGACCTCTGTCACCGTCAACGCTGTGGCAGTAGCGAAGTTTTGGGCCAACAAAATTTTAATAACTGTCGTGCCAGCAATAAGAAGAAGATTAAAACTAGATGAGGTCGGTGTTTTCTAGCCGACTACTCTGAGAAGAAACACCGAAACAAACTCAAAGGTCCAAATCTCTTTTAATGACCATACAAATTGTAATGGTTCAGATTATGTGCGCACAATATATGTTAATGTCTGAGGTGGTATTGAGATTACTTGTCGCCATATGTGTTCTTTTTTAACCGTCTTCAAAAAAAGGAGGAGGTTCTCAGTTCGTCGGAATCTTTTTTTATGTATGTTCCCCGATTACTCGAAGATGGCTAGACCGATTTGAAAAACTCTTTTTTTGTTTGAAAGGGTATACTTTCGAGGTGGTCCCATTGTCATCAGGTCAGGATCTGATGACGGGCTCCTGAAGAAATCGAAGGAACTCTTCAAGTATTGTAGGCACACCTATAGCGATTTGGGTATTTAAAAAAAAAAACAAAACCGACTTCCAAAAACCCACACACAGTGAAAAATAACTTTAATTTCGGAAGTCGGCGGCAATAACTAAAATACAGATCCAAAGACACCGACTTCCGAAATTAAAGGTATTTTTCACTGTAGTTTTTAGTGTTTTTTTTTGAAGTCGGTTTTTTTTTTGTTTAAAGTTTTATTAACGATTTTTATGACGATAAAGGCTAGAAAGGGGGCGACTACCGAGATGACTACTAATATAGGAGTTTGGACGAAAAATACATGTTGCGCCGAGCCCTAATAAATTGAGATACGGACAAGATAATTATGATGATGATGATGTAATGTCAATTTCTTGTTAAAAATGCAAACACTACCGTGAATAAAAAACAATAATTATTTTTTATTGTGGTTAGAAGTAAGTATAGTTAAAAACTCAGAAGGCTACCCCTTTTGAGTAGATAGCTTGGATTCACAAAGGTGTTAAAGCAAAAATAAAAAATAAATAATTATATATACTTACCAACTCTTTAAATTCGTGTTTGTACTTCTCGTGAACGTGCTAATACTAAACCAGGTAAGCCCTAAGGGCCCTTTAGGCGAGCTAACACGGCTGATGACCCTTGACCTTAATACACTCGCGAGAGAGCCGGGATATCGACCCGGAATAATTGGCCATTGTCTTTCTTAAAATAGAATATACTGGTATTCTTTTAATTGCAAATGAAATAAGTGTGATTTATGTTGTTTGTTAGTTTATAATTTCATTACGACTAACTTTTGCGTCGAGTTTTTAATACGTTTCTTTTACGAAAGAACTGGTTGCAAGAGTGTTTATTTAAGTCTCTTTATATCCTCCTAGACATAGGCAGTGGCGTGGTGAGAGCCCTACGTAGGGCTTTCTGTAGTTGCTTTCCTCTATATGCAAGCAAGTTTGTATTTGGCTGATAGTTTTCACGACGAACAATAAAGGGCCAAATTAAATTAGAGAAACTCGATAGGCGTAATTTGTTTCGATAACTAAACATCACAAAACAAAAAAACTGTCCAAGTGCGAGTCGGACTCGCACACGAAGGGTTCCGTACCACAAGGCAAAAACGCCGAAAAAAACATGTTTGTTGTACGGGAGTCCGGGATATTTTATTTATTTATTATTAAAGTAAAAATACAACTGAGTATTTTGTGAATTAATTTTGTTTGTCTGTGTGGTGCCGGACTTAAAGAATAGCACCACCCTATACTTCCCGTGGGTGTCGTAAAAGGCGACTAAGGGGCGTACCGGACAATGGGCAGCAGCGTTCTCTATGCATTACACCACCATACCATACTGCGATCGCCAACCCGCCTGCCAAGCGTGGCGATTATGGCAAAAACCCCCCCCCCCCCCCCCCCCCCCTTTTTGGGGGAGGCCTATGTCCAGCAGTGGACGTCTTTCGGTTGAAATGATGATGATGATGATGATTTTGTGAATATTTCAAGTGCCTACCTGTTGCCAGTTTTGATATCGAGCAAAAAGGGAAAAAAAATCGCGTTTGTTGTATGGGAGCCCCCCTTAAATATTTATTTTATTTTCTTTTTAGTATTTGTTGTTATAGCGGCAACAGAAATATATAATTTGTGAAAATTTCAACTGTCTAGTTGTCGCGGTTCTTGAGATACAGCCTGGTGACAGACAGACGGACGGACAGACGGACGGACCGACAGCGAAGTCTTAGTAATAGGGTTCCGTTTTTACCCTTTGGGTACGGAACCCTAAAAAAAGTAATGATATTTTTATGGGGAAGGAAGCGTAAGTTACTCGCAATATCTGTTGATGTGATGTGTATCGAATTATCGATATTTATACAAGATTTAAAAAAAATGATTTTCTGAACTCATACTCAAAATTCAATTTGACCCTGTATACAGTATCAACAGATATAGATAATAGTTCAGTCAAATAAGACTTTGAAGGTTACAAAAATTCCCATAGAGCTAAAAATTTTTTATGAATGTTCAGAATACAGGTGAGGACATGCGTCAGGCGGTAGGTGAAGGCGCCGTGGCGCCTGTCTAGCCACTCCTCAAAGAGGGGTCTTATCGCCGCTATCGCGGCGTGCCCTGCGCTGGGTTGCGACAATCGCTCTTTCCATGCCGCCATGAGATCGCGCCGGAGATCCTTCCGCTCCGCAGCGATTTGCCGCGGAAGCGGAGTTTAGCCCCGGCGTAGTGCCTCCGCGCGCCACTCATAGAGGCGCGCGAGGACTATCGCCTCCAGATCCCATGGCGGCAGTCCGGCAAGGAGGCTTGCCGCCTCGCCCGAGATCGTGCGGTAGCCCCGGATAAGCCTTACAGTGACCTTACAGTTGTGGGCGGCTCGCCACCGCAGTGAACGCGCCCACACCGGGGCCCCGTATAGGGCCATGGACCGCACGACCCCCGCGTAAAGCGCGCGCGCGAAATTTTTTTTTCAATTCTTTCAACCGCTATATCACGGAATTGGCAATACTTATGAAAAAAAAGTGTGGATACATTTTTTGTAGAGAATTGGATGAACTACAATTTTTGTCTAAACTATTTTTGCTGTAAAACTCACCGTTTAGCTGAAAAACGCGAAAAACCTATTTTTGCAAACTTTCACCATCAATAAAATTTTTTGCACAAGGGGGATTCCCTTGAGATGGGGACTTTTCACAACTCATTTATAATAGTATTCTGAACATTCATACCAATTTTTAGCTCTATGGGAATTTTTGTAACCTTACTTCTATTTTAAGGACTAATTTGACTGGACTATAAACCTAGATAATGCAAGTGCAACTTTTTCGCGTGCCAAAAATCGCACCAGCTTACGTAAAAAAATCGTAAGCCGCCACTTTCGCGCTCAGTCCTGTGTACGGCAAGACGGGTGCTGCACGCGGCGGCGTTTTTGAATCGATTAGATTTTCCCATCACTAAATAGTGCTTGTGACGTCATAGTAGGTAGTCAAAAAATGGCACGCTTGGTTTTCATACAAATCGTGATACTTGCGTTATCTAGGTCTTAATAGACCTAGATAACGCAAGTATTAATAATTATCTGTGACAGTACCAAATAATTCTTACCTATATTAACAACGCCATGATTGGTCAGCTCCCAACAGCTGTGCAGACGCAGCACACTGAGCGAAGCGCTCTGCTTGGGCGAGAAGTACCCCAGTGCTGCGTCCGTTACGTGATACGCTTGCAGAGAAAACTCATACAGTGACGGCAGCAGTTGTGCTACTGCCCCGACCTGTAAAATTAATTATGTTTATATTTTATGTTAGATATTTTCTGTTTTTGGTACACTTTCCGTGCCATGTGTTGTATTATTTGGTGTTATATAAATAAATATAAGTTCTCATAAGAACGGGAACGGGTGCTTATTTGGGCTCTGGCGAGAACCTGCGCACTTTTATTATTACACTGTTGGTAACATAATCCGTTAAACATTACAGGTTCCTGTATATGCTCGTATGTTACACGCAACGTATACAAGCGCCATAACTAAGAGCGATAAGATGCGAACAGCGTACGCTTATTGAGAGGCCTAATACGCGACGCGTGGCTCGACTGTGCTTAGCCTTATGACTAGCCACGAGACACGCTTCACGCGTTGCGTTCGCCACGCATTGTGTGTGCATGTAACAAGTCTGAGATTGTTATGTTAATAGCTTCATGGAAAATCTAATGAAAACAGGCCAAAAGTTGTTATATGCAGTCCGTTAGTCTTGCATGGATTCTTCGGTGACTTGCTGGCCATAGGAAGATTGCGGCCAAGATTTTATGTGTCATTGTTCAATTAAAAAATTATCATCATCTATTTGGTGCAGTAGGTGCTTCATTGAAAAATGGTACTTACTGCTTCATCAGCTATGTTAATGCAATCAGTAAGCGTGAGTGAGACAATTCGTGGAGTTAGGCATGCCCACAAACCAGCCTCGGTTATTTCGTTGCATCCAGTTAGTTCTAGCTCAAAGAGAACCTAAAAAAGATTATTTTTCTAAATTAAATGGCCTTAGTTTGTCACTTTCATTATTTCAAAACGTTATAATCATAATATACCAAAATTAGCATGCAGATGAAAAAATTATTATTTATCATTCTTTTGAAAAAGATGGTCTGATAATTTTACTGGCACTAAGTGATTATAAACGAAAAAGTTTTTTTTTTGTATTTATGAATAGGTTATTACCTGAAGGTGATCCAAAACAGCTTCCAGTCCTCTGTCAGTTATTGTACATCCTTTTAAACCAATAGCGTGAATATGATGTGCTGACACTGGGAATTGTCTTATGAATTCATTTATATCATCATCCGAAGCTGAAACTAAGACTATCCCACGAATACCCCTCTTGACTAGAGAATTGTAGAACCTCTGCATACAGCAAACTGTAGCAGAGCGAAGTTCTCGGCAGTCGAGGACCGCCACAAGTCCGGTCCACCAGCGTGGAGATGAATACAGGATATCACGCCATCGGGTGCATACTTGCGAAAGTGATCTTCTATCATTGGCATTGAAGTACAGAAAAAACTTTTCTAGAAATCTCTCATCTACTACAAATTGACTCCAAGATAGAGGCCTGGGTGATGGTCTGCGGCGCCGCGGGACACGGGGCGCGGCGGCGGCAGCGGTGGCAGGGCCGCACAGCGCGTTGGCCACGCGCTCCACGACGCCGGGGGAGCGCTTTCGGCCGCGCAGGCCCAGCCCGGTGATGCGGCGCGATAGTTCCGCTGAGGCTCGCTCCACGACGCCCTGCGCCGACACTGATGACATCTTCACCTTGACGCGGCGAATAGTGTCCGCCGCCGGCCGGCCGCCGCCCGACCCTGCGCCACCCGCGCCGTGCTCACAACCCGCCACCGCGCTACTGCATACACAATATGTTACTGTCAAGAGTTTATTGATAAGAATATTGGGTGCAAGAAATAGATGGTCAGTGGTATTTCAGAAATCCTAATAGAATGGTTTCCATATAATAATATTACATAGTGAATAATTTGAGATGGGGTATAGGGGCACAACATCCATAACTTATGATAATATTTTCAATATGATTAGCTGTTGCTTATAAAAAGGTGCAGTATTATCCCAATTGATTACTCCTCACAATAAGTATCACAATATTCTAACAGGCAAACAGAAGTTACAGTAATAAGACTGTCAGAAACAACAAAACATGAGTTTCAAATTCACAACTTGTTGTCCACCAGTTGTACAGCAGACTTGGCTGAGAGAGTGATGTTGCTTCTTAACATTTATGTGACTTTGATCTATTTCTTACATTACAATAGATCTAACTAGATGTCAGCTCAAGATTTCTTGTAACCAACCCAGCCTATGAAACAAAGATGTTGCTAACAGATGCCACTTTTATCTTTTTTCTTTACTGTTACTACATTACAAACCTGATGGGATTTCCTTTCAGCAAAATTTTGGGAAAATGTGGATTGAATAGATGCTAAACAAATATAATATGGTAAGTGCTACAAGCCAAAACTCCTCTAGAATAGAATAGAATTTACTGTAATTATAGATAGAAACTGCATTCTTTTCCACTCGTAATAAAAATCTAATTCATTTATTAATTCATGGAATAACAGAAATTCATCCCAAGGAGATAAACATATGTAGCGGATGATAGTTTGTGTCGAAATTCCAAAATTTGGTCAGTGGGTCGTCTTAGGGGCGGATTTTTTAGACTCGGTATTTTTTTTCCACAAATTCAGGTGTTTAGAAGGTGATTTCTATGAAACCCTGTGCCTAAATTCGTGTCATTTTTTAATGTTTTATATAAAAAAAAATCCGTTCACAAAAACAAAATGTACCTATCACTAAAACCAGGATATTTCACAATAAATTGTGTATTCAATTTAGGAATAAGTTCCGCTTTGATTATGGTGAAAACATCGTAACGTCTTCGTTAGCTAATTCTCAAGCCCTTAGGGCGAAATAAAACAATATTGTTATTAAGTCGCAATATGGGTAAATTACTTAAGTTTATCACCATTATCAGTTTTTACGAAATCATTTCGAAAATATAAAAATAAATAAAAAATCGATGCGCTTTGAGTTTTACCTTTAGGTCCTTTTCTGAACAAAGAAAAACCATCGTTCGATGTCTGCACTGTTGAGTTTTAGTAAAACTTTTATACTATTCATTCAACATTGAAAATCTAACAGGATCTTTGAAAATGATTAAGAAATCGCCCGAGAAAAATAATATGTATAAAAACGCTCACGATCTCACTACTAGTGTTGTCCTGTGTTGTCCAGTGCCGAGTGATGGTAATTAATGCGATTTCGCATAAATTTCATTAGCATGCGAATTCTCGAGTCTTAGCATGTTAATTGCTATTGCTATGCTATTTGCTAATATAACGATAATTGACAATAAGTAATTATATGAATTTTGTTATTATACGAATTATTAAAGAGCGCGTTCGCCTTATGAAGCGTGCGTTTAGTTTGCTCGCCGATATCGTTTTATTTCTGCTAGTACACTTGCATTATGTTGTGATTATGATATTGATCATATTATTATAATTAAAAATATTTGACAATTTAAAACCTTTTGTTGTTTAAGATTTTGTGAACTTTCCTTCATACTTTATCCAGGCTTAGGACTGGCAGTAAAATGTTAAAAAACTGGCGTATTTATAAGTTCACTTGATCGTATTTACATGATTTAGTTTTTACATATAATGTACATTATTTACAAATTTACTCAACATTAATTTATGGCATTAGTTTTTTGTAGTCGGAATTTTTCAAATTGAAATTTAAAAATACCAACTGTTCGGTTTTTTCGACAGAAAGCCTTGTTCTTCTCTCTGACAAGGTGTAACCAGCTTTTGAAAAAAGTCTTTCACTGTAAATTACAATACGACGCGCGCCACACACGTGTCACACAAATTATTATTCAATTTACGACCTTAAATACGAGCAAATCAAAGATTATAAGGTAATAATTTGCCTAATCCCTTTCTTCGCATCACTCTGCTGATAATTTTAACGAATTAAACGATCACACGCATTCATACAATATACGACCCTAAGTGCGAACAAATCAAAGATAATAAGATAATAATTGCTTAACCATATTCTTCGCATCAAATGCACCTGCTAAAAGTCAGGGTCACGTGAAACAGATAGATTAGTATTCCCGTGGGTGCGACGAAGAGCGCACGCTGCCGCTGTGGCGCTGTCTCGCTGAGTGCCGCGGCATTATCGTGCATCAATAGTATGAACGAAATACGAAGCGATGAAATCACTTCGCACTTCACAGAATTTCGCAACTACATTTCATTTGCTAAATGCTAAATAAGCATTCGCATGCTAATAATGAATGCTAATGCTAATTAATCCATCACTACGGCAGTGCGTACGTCATTGGGACTCATTTTATGTCAGTTTGAATTTACTTATCGATTACAAATGACATCGTTTTCAGAAATTCAGATTATCAGAACTAGAGACTAGAGGCTATTCATGCGTTCGGATTTTCGGATCTTACTAAAATGAGTGCAAGCAAGCGTGTGTCAACTGAAAAGAGCTTCATTCTTTCAGGAATAAGAGGGCACGAAAACATCACTGACTAGTATGCGGTGGGTTATGGGTACGCGTATTTCCCTTTCCGTGTCCAAATGGCGACACCGGTCTCGCGAAAACCACACGCTTTTGTATTAGTACGGAATTCTACTAGCCCGTGTTCAATTCGCGTCAACTTGAGCACGCCTTTGTGATAACGTAAAAAATAAAGTAACCTAACAAAACCGAACCTCGGGGTGCCCTCCGCTCGCTCTTTCATTCTATGTCGATGGAGCCCCGCTTCGCGGGGCCCTGTGTAAAGGGCCTATTTCTGTGTAACTGTAAAGGGTTTAAAGTAACCTAAGCATTTTTTTTTTATCGTGGAGAAATGCTCATGCATTCTGCACTACCACGGGAAGATAGTGCAGTTATGTGGGACTCTAACCCACTAAAACTCCACGGTGTCCTCCTCCGCCGCTTACGGCGGGAACACGGGCACTCATCCGAGAACCCGCCGCGACCCTCCTCTGGGGAGTAATCCCCATCATCGGCGCACCAGAACACATAGCACGCCGTGACCACCCCAGGGACCAAACCAGCACATGGGCGCCAGACGACCCCGTGTCTGGGCACCGTTGGTCCCCCTGCGACGGGTCAGGTCACTGGCCCCGCCGCCTGCCAATTTTCGGCCGCAGAGGATAGGGAGAGCGGCCAAAGTCATGCCGACACTACTCCTCCCTTGCGGCCCCACCGCGTCCGCCATCAGACGGTGGCGACCCCGTCAAGGCCGCGGAAGGTAGGGAGAGCGGCGCACTGCAATACCGGCACTCCTCTCCTGCCGCGGCCTCCAACCCTCAGCCGCGATGCCTCCCATACGACATCGCGGCCCGCCTCAGTTGCGATGTCGCCCAAGCGGCACAGCAACATACTTGTTGGCCGCTACGTCGTCGGCTTATCGGCAAAAGCCCTGACGAGCGGCCCCTCCTCGGGTTCCCCTTCGCTTCACCGTGGGTGACCAAACCACGGCTACTGAGCCCCACCACCTCGACAATGCGGAACCCACCGGGGGGGAAAGTAACCTAACCATTTTTTTTTTTAACGTGGAGAAATGCTCATGCATTCTGCACTACCACGGGGAGATAGTGCAGTTATGTGGGACTCTAACCCACTAAAACTCCATGGTGTCCTCCTCTGCCGCTTACGGCGGGATCACGGGCACGCGTTAGCACTCATCCGTGAACCCGCCGCGGCTGTCCGTTACCGGACCCTCCTCTGGGGAGTAATCCTCATCACCGGCCCACCAGACCACATAGCACGCCGTGACCACCTCAGGGACCAAACCAGCACATGAGACGCCAGACGACCCCGTGTCTGGGCACCCTTGGTCCCCCTGCGACGGGTCAGGTCATTGGCCCCGCCGCCTGCCAATTTAAACTCTTCATTATCACTGACCTCTATAATACAAGTACGCTTGTATTATAGAGGTCAGTGTTCATTATGCACTATGTAAACAAGAACCATAACCTCAAACGCACAGTAACAAACAAATAACAGCGTGCGAACGGCGTGAATGCAACTTCGGGCGCCCCGCCCCCACGGCGGCGGCGGCTCCCGCAGTTCCAGGCCAGCTTCGGCTCGCACGATTTATTCCGAAGTTCCGAACATGTGTAGTAACTAGTAATACAAAAGCGTGTGGATTTCGCGAGACCGGTGTCGCCAGTTGGACACGGAAAGGGAAATAGGCTATGGGTACTGGGCACTGACCTCTATAATACAAGCTTGTATTATAGAGGTCAGTGGTACTGGGAGTAGATCTTTTCCAAAACTCAACTCGGTAACAATAAAAATACAAGCTTTAGTAAGTTGCCTTTAAATTCATAGGATTCCGTTTGTTGTCATCATTTCTTGGACAGGCATGGTCCATTGAGTTACTTTTCTATGTCAATGGTATGGTCGAAAGACCCCCTTTGGGCGAATAAAAAAAAAAAAAAACTGGACAGTCATCAGTTCCTCGTCAGGGTATGTTCTGTGGTCAGTTCTGTCAGTCAGCTGTCAATGTCATTTCTCTGCCATTGTTTTTCGTTGATTTCACGATTTGTTGCGGTCGCTTGTCTATTTTGTGTATCCGTTGGGTTTGGTAACCTCTAAGTAAAACTTTTGACCGCCAACTGTGGAAATACTTAAAAAAATATCATTAGTTCAAATACAAATTGTGTAATGTTGTAAATAAACGTATATTTTCGATTAAAACATTCGTTTCTTGATATAATTTAGAATAAACTAAGATAACCATGGAGTTCTTGGAGGCTATGCCAGTTACTTTCAAAGAAATTACACCAAATTACAGTTTACCCGAAAAGTGGAAGGAAATTATCTTGAATACAGGTATTTACTCTCCATGATTGTTTTCACAATATTGCTGAACATTTGAATTGTTTGTGCTTCATAGTAAACTTCTTACAGGAGGTACCCATAGCACTTTGCAAGACATCAAATTGCCTCAAAAAGCTGGTGGATATTGGTACAAAGATTCCAAAAAGGTCTACACTCGAAATCGTTTTATTTACTGGTGAGTTTGAAAAGAAACACAAATCTATCCATCTATTATGTTTATTAAGTGGTTTGCTTTGGGTTTGTACAACATTCAATAAGATCTAAAGCACTTTTGTTTTGTCACCTTAGAACCATGAAATATAATACTTGTTATCACTACTTTTTATAAGGACAGTAACTGTATAATTTCATATTCAACAGTAATATTGACTTCTAATAGAAACAATACTGCTTTTACTGTCTAGGCAAACAACTTCAGATGCAATAGAGCTTTCTGAAGCATCCTTGGACATAAATCTGTCATCAGCTAACTTGAGATGTAAAGTAGCTCCAGGCACTCCTCCGCTGAGCAGTATCACTGTGTATGAGAGAAGTGCATCCCGTGACGTGATCATATTGGCCGCCACTGTCTCATCCGTACACAGACTGATATTCCCACACCCAGGAACATTAGATAAAAAGGTAATGTACTGATTTCTTAATATATTTTATTATTGTTTTTGTTTTGAGTAAAGACTGAAATCACTTTACCAGACACAATACAAGTTTTATTGTTATGATAATAGCTAATCAGTGTCTGGCAAGGTTTTTTTTTAATGGCCTGGTTGCTGGGACCTTTTAGCCAAGTCTTTATTTGGTTTAGTCATTGACATTTATTACGTACTTGAAACTTGAAAATCTTGAAATAATTGGGTTTAGTAATTTTCTTCGAAAGTGTTTTTAATATATTTATTGTGTATTGCTTGATAACAAGTCTTATTTTTTAATAATAATTCAAGCGGCGGGAGGTATTATTTAACACATGACTTTCACTACACATTTAGAAATTTCCACAGATATATTTACAACATATTCTGTGACAGTTTTGATTCAGTTATAAATCCCTAGGTAGGCAAATGATTTTGTTACTTTTCTTTTCATAATTATTTTTCTTCACATTTTCAGTCCACATTTGGATCACTGAGCAGTTCATCTCCGTCAATATTTCATGATACAAGTTCTATAAACAATCCAAACAATTACTATATTCTCAATCAATATTCAAATGCAAGTAAGTATTTCATAAGCATTAGCATATCATCAATCTAGTAATCATAATCATTTTATTTGCAATAGATATTGCGTTGGTCTTAAAATTTAAATAAGTTTCCTAATACATAGTCAGACATTTGACATGCAAAATTTTACAGTAAGTAGGGATATGAGTTTATTTACATCCAATAGCATGCTTTAAATACTAGTTTCAAACAAAAATGACTTTTTTCAATACATATACATATTACTATGTGTATGGTATGGTCTGTTCCAAAAGTATCTGATTATAATGTAAACAAATGGATCAGGAAATGTACCTGTTGATGCCAATTTGTAGTGCCACTTACAAATTGAGTGCTTTGATTTGATTATTTGAATACCCAAACTTCTAATTTTTAAATCATCTAAATATGTTTATCATTTGACAATTGAGGTTAATTTTATAATCTCGATTATCATTGATGATTTTTCAATTGAAATTTAATAATGTTATTCAAACAATAATTGTTGGAAAAAGTGGTGAGATATAGAGTTGAAATCTTCTTAATACATATGAATCTGTTACTGATTTTTGTCGAGTGATTCTGTTAGATTTTAACCTGAACCTTTGCTTACACATTCATCACATACTTTTATTTAGAACAGATTATAAGTACTTATATGTAATAGTTTACTAGGAGTGCTAATAATATCGCAATTTTATATGGGGGCGTTAAATAAGAAATAATATTATATTGACTGTTTATTTCAAGAAAACATGTTAACTTCTCCGCTCCTAATATATCACAGTTGTTTCTTTGAACAAGAACCCAGTAATGTAATTTGAAAATGAATTCCAAATTCGCTTGAGTGAACGAATGCAACCAGAGGTATTTTTCTACCAGGCTGAACAATGTAAGGTCAGACCAGTGTTGATAATTAATAAAAATAAAACAAACTATTTATGTGCTCTACCAGCTGCAGGTGTCGCTCACACTTGCGCATCCCTATTACGAGACAATGGAGAAGCAGTATTTGCACTTGCATTTGGCCATGGGGGCGAAGGCGGCTTGTTGCTTGTCAAACTGCCAGTTACTGGGTCAGCTGTCACCACTGTGTTAAAGCGAGAGTCCACTGTGCCGAGATTCTTATCAGGCATCACAGGGGCTTTGAGGTATTATATGTATACTTTAACTATTTAATTTATATATTTATCACGGACCTAATCCACTGATTAAAAAAATATATATTTTCTCAGCCTATCTTTTTTCCTCTTAGATCTAATTTTCTGACTACATAATGTTTTTGATTTTAGGGGCAAAAGTAGCACAGACGGTGTTGAAATCTATGGAGCTGTGTTGACCAGTGGTTTAGCAGTGGCAATATGTGGCGACACTTGCCTTCGAGCGTGGCCGTTGGACGAGGGCGGGGCGCCCATCGCGGTGTCCACTCCGCTTTCACAGACTTTGGTCAGACCGAAACCACCGCGTAAGAAATTTTAACCTTATAAATAACTCTTTTATCCTTGCTTTTAGTGCACAGGCATATTAAAATACAGTTGGCAATTTTCAAACATGATAGTGCCATTATTGGGTGTCAACATGATTGTGTTATTTTTTTCAGCTCATGGACACATGTTGCAAAGAACGATTGGATCAGATGGAAGTGTGATACTGGTAGCATATTTGTCTTTTCCGAATGAGTGCGAATTTGTAGTTATGAAAATGCACGACGGCGGTTCGGGAGGCGTGAGGTTTTCGCATATTAGCCGTATATTTGGCCCTCAGGTATAATTTCTCTGTTCTTTTACTATTTGCTCTTATTTTTATGTTCAGTGTCTTATTAATTCAATTTGTTTTGAAGCTGGACTTGCTTGATTATGCTATTGGTTATGGAGATGGAAGCAATGTAATTTGGGCCCTATGGAGTCAACCAGATGGCGATACTATTATTACGAGTGAGTATTCTGATAATTTATTTTAAATAAAGCGTCATGAGTGGTTTATAACTCATGATAGGCAGTTAAAATGTAATGATAGATAGTTATTTTGTCCCTGGCTCAGTGCAGACCCAAAAAGCAAGAGGATTATTTGTTAAAATAAGCCCTATTATCAGTTTTTAGAAATCATTTGATTACTGTGCCGATGTTTACACGTTTTTACACTTTATTTCACCGACAATAAAGTAAGTTTTCAAGGATCTGAACCTCAAAAGAAGTATATATAAAATGTTCAATATTCTTCCTTCTTAGGTGTATTTGTGGGCGCCGAAGCGTGGTGGCGCGCCGTAGCAAGTCGCGAGGCGGCGGGTGCACTGCCCGTGCTGGGCTCGCACCAACAGTACCGCGACAGACTGCTGGCGCCCGGACTCTTTCCGCCCGCTGTCATCAGGAAGGCGCTTGTGGTAAGCTTATTACGTCATAATACCATCCGCATCAGTACTCAACCAAGTTTGTCAATTTGAGCTGTGGTAGTCAAGTCCGATCTTGAAAACCTCCGTCGCATCCCGAAACCTACCAAAAGTTTCAACATCTTCATCAACCTATATAGGTTGCGATGCGATGGAGGGAGGAGGCCACGCATGGTCTGTAGGGGACCATATTGTCCCCTAAAGACCACGCATGCATGGCCTCTTCAATCGCACGCCTGCGAAGATCGTAGTTCCACCTAGCCTGGGGGCATCCTACTTTTCGATTTCCGATTGGCGGTCTCCACTTAAAAACACATTTCAACAGTCGTTTCAACAGTTGTAGAAAGAAAGTTGTAAAAAAAAATTATTACGCACAAATAATACACACATTACAAAATAAACACAATACACAATGTGGGCTATGTCAGTTCACCTCAAGCTGGACTGGAAAGAACATGGGCAAGAAAAGTCCACCACTAACAACACCTATATCACTAAAAAGTCTAATAAATAAGTACTTTTATTAAGACACTCATAAAAAATGTTTGTATTATTATTTATTCAATGACTAGCTGACCCGGCAAACGTTGGTTTGCCATATAAATTATTTCTAGCTGCCCGGCGCTACTTCGTTCGTGTGGTGTCCTACCCCTTACCCTACCCTACTCCTACACTACTCCTACCCTACTCCTTCCCTGCTCCCAAACTACTCCTACCCTACCCTACTTCTACACTACTCCTATCCTACTCCTACACTACTACTACCATACTCCTACCCTACTCCTAACCTACTTCTACCCTACTCCTAACCTACTCCTACCCTACCCCTACCCTACTTCTACCCTACTCCTATAAGTAAAAAAAAGATCAAAAGTATCCTATGTCCGTCTCCTGGTTCTAAGCTACCTCCCCACGAAAATTCAGCCAAATTGGTTCAGCAGTTCTTGAGTTACAAATAGTGTAACTAACACGACTTTCTTTTATATATATAGATTTTAATAAGGAGTCATTTTTATTCAGTTATGTAAATAAAAATCACTTTTTTCTAATAGACTACTCAGTTAAATAGGTCTCGTTAGTGGTGGACATTTGGACCACTTTGGCCCATTGTTATTTGAAAAATTTTCGAAATACTCCGTTGGTCACCAGATCTACAACCGTACATGGGGCAGTAACGACACCGGCGGCGAGGGCGACTTGGGCGACGCGGCTGCCAACGCCGTGCAAGCGCGCCTGCGACACCTCACCGCGCGCACCGCCTCGCCAGACCACGTGCATCTCATGCACAAGTATTTATTAGTAACTAGCTTTTGCATGCGGCTTCACTCGCGCCGATGCTAATTTACAAAATATCTTTATACATTATAGCCTATTCAAGTTTCATCAGAATTCGTTCGGTAGTTTTTGCGTGGAAGAGTAACAAACATCCATCCGCAAAAACTCGCGTTTATAATAGACTAGCAGCGCCCCGCGGTTTCACCTGTATAAGTTTCGATTCCGTGGGAATATCAGGATAAAAAGTATCGTATGTGATAATCCTGGTTATAAACTATCTGTGTGCCAAATTTCATCCAAATTCGTTCAGTAGTTTTTGTGTGAAAGAGTAACAAACCTCCATCCATCCATCTATCCATTCTCACAAACTTTGGCGTTTATAATATTACTAGCTTCCGCCCGCGGCTTTGCCCGCGAGGTATGTCGATAAAAACTATCCTATGTCCTTCCCCGGGATGCAATCTATCTCTTTGCCAAATTTTATCGATTTCCGTTCAGTGGTTTAGGCATGAAAAGGTAACATACAGACAGATAGACTTTCGAATTTATAATATAAGTATGGATAATATATATAGTAGGATAGGGTAGTAGGATCTGGAGTGAATTGGAATATTAACTCACGGATGTATAGCATTTTTGTTTGTCTCTATCCCTCTCTGTCACACAAGTGCAATTCAATAGAGCGAGAAGCGCATACGCTCTTAAAGCTGTTTAGATACCAGTGAGTGCTGCTTGCGAGCGGAGTTCTCTTTCCACTAAATTGCGCCTTTATGTGGCGGAAAGAGATGGAGATACAGAAACATGCAATGCATGATCAATGCAAGGGATTTCACCTTTACTGATCAGAAACTTTACCAGCTTGTATTTCATATTTTTAAGATGCTGGTCAGACTTGTACAGCTGGTGCATGCAGTATATGGAAAGCTTACAGAAGCCGCTTGGGCTCATGGTGTCGAAACAAGTAAGTAGTACTGGCAAGTAGATAGACTTCGAATTTTTCTGCGTTTTATTTCAGTCTCTAAGATATGTCGGAAGAGTACTTTATTATGGGCATCGCAAGACAAAATGCTACTCCTTTAAGTAATTCCAGTTCATGAGTTTTATGTTTTATTGTTTACCATAGGAATCCGACGTGGAATGCGGTTGGTGGTGTGCTGTTGTGCGTCGCGCCGGAATATCGCTCATTTGTGAACTGGAACCGCTCGAGAGGATGATGCTGTCCCCGGACGTACCAATGCTTGATGGTGGTACGATCATTTTGTTGTTTTGGGATTTTAAAAGCGTTTCGCGATGTTTAAACGCGCAGATATTTCTTTTATAGATATCGGTCTATTTATGCTATAATACCATATAGGCTTAGGCTGTCCCCTGCGGTAGCTGGACATCCACCAAGGGAGGCTCGCGTACTGGTTTGGTTTTTTAAATCTAAGAGCAAACTCGTGCCATCCGTCTAAGGCGATTGGCACACTCCACCGCATTACGCTTCGGGGTGCGTAAAACGGGGCCAAATTCCCCGCACGGAAGCGCGTTTTTATTGAATCTGTATGTAAAAAATCACGTGTGAGGGGGCACGTTATCTGCGTCCCGCTGCTTGATGCGATGCAGTGTGCTAAGTTTATTGGCACCTGTCAATTAACTTAGACGAAAGGCGTCCGCGTGGCCTCCGTCTTCGCCTAACGTAGTAGATGGTCTTAGTAAATGTGGCATACCGGAGTTCATGGAGGGTGTATTTCGTTAAGGCGCCGAAACAGGCGAGCTGTCAGCGGACGCAGTTCGCGTAGTAGTAGCAGGAGCGCGCTGGGAGCGAGCCGCGGCCGGCGCAGCTGCAGAACTGGAGCGGCGCCTGTTCGCGTGCGCCGCGCCGCAGCACCGCCTGCTGCCGCGCCTGCTGCACCTGCTGCTCGCGCCCAACACGCAGGCGCAGGACAACCCCGCGCCAGTAAGTGTCACTGTACTGCTTCTTAACTTAACAAATACAAGTATCGTATATGGTCTGATCCAAAAGTATCTAATGAAAGTGTCAATAAACCCTGTTCAGATTAAATTCTTACGCCATCGCTCCGTAATCAGCCTATGATGTCGCCACTGCTGGGACACAGGCCTTCCCTCTGTGAGTGGGAGTTGGCCATCGCTCCGTAATCAGCCTATGATGTCGCCACTGCTGGGACACAGGCCTTCCCTCTGTGAGTGGGAGTTGGCCATAATCAGTGGTCGGAGTAGGTAGATTGAATTGGGGTCATTGATCCGAAACGTATATATTAATATGGACATTCCATCGGAATTTCGGGATTGAAACGTTACGTGAAAACAGATAAATAATAAATTAATTTAGTTTTAATACCTTCCTTTAAATTTTGAATTGAGTAGTAATACCAACTACCAACATTAACAATACTTAATTGGATCCGGAAATACCGGAATTACTTTCCGGGAAAATGGCTTATCCATGTTATTCTTTCTGTGGGCATTTATGATACAAGTACCAAAAAGCAATCTACCTACTCCGACCATTGGCCATAACCCACCACATGGGCCCCGTGCGGGTTGGTGGATGTCACATGTCTTTGAATTTTTGGTTCTAAGACATGCCGGTTTCCTCACGATGTTTTCTTTCGCCGTTTTGAGAGCAGTGGTGATGAAATTATTCACACCAAATCTCCTGTCTGGGTTCGAACCCACGACCTACAACTCGTAAGTAGTGGAAGATACCACTGAGCCGCCACTGCTTTAATAAATAATTAACTAAAACGCAATTAAGGGTCGCCATGAAGCGCCGTCAAAGGAGCAATTTATGCAAAGTTCGATGATTTGATGGTTTATTCTTGGACTTACTTACCTTATAGATCAATAAAATACAATTAGAACTAAACGGCCGTATTCATTTTATTACTCTTTGTAAGACGGATGCAATCAAATGGTTTCAACTTTATATCTCACCACGTTTTCCATCAGTTATTGTTTGAATAACATGATTTAATTTTAATTGACATATCATTACTGTTAAAATTGAGCATATAAAATCAACTTCAATAATTGTCGAATGAAAAATATCTTTCAGGTGATTTAAAATTAGAATTTCGGGTATATGTATTCAAATAATCAAATCAAAGCAGCCAATTTGTAAGTAGCACTACAAATTGGCATTAACAGGTACGTTTTCTGATCCATTTGTTTTCATCGGATACTTTTGGAACAGACTATACCGGGTGGCTATACATCGACGCGCAACCTGAAGGCCAATTCTACTAATTTAAAACGTTCAAAATCAAGTCTCAGTCTCATCTCGGCGACAAACAAACGTCAAAACCTTGTCAAAATGTAGGGAAATTAAAGGTAATTTTGACAGATCGAGACTGAGATCAGACTGTGAACGCTCTTAAAATTAGTAGAATTGCCCCTCTGTTCCCATGGATTCAGGACATGATTCTGAACTCCCCTACGTTGATATTTTTCGTGCTGTTCCATACATTTTGACCGCGTATGTATTGCACTTTTCTATGAAACAGCAATTTTTTTTTATAACTGACGACATTATTCTGTCTACGCTAGGGTCTCTAGGATCATGTGCGAAATCATGGTTACAGTTTGATGTCCCTGCCACCCTGTATCACTGAATAAATAGTACAAGTACAAAAGAGGCAGTTCGCGCAACAATTAATAGAAATAGAGACTCTTGCTGCTAAGCAACAAAGTGCACTTTAGCTCGCTTAAGCGCTCAGTGCCTAACGCGATATTGACCTAAACGTTGCCGCTCTCTTCTAACGCGTAACTCCGTCGCTGTCTGGCGCGGAGTGACGTGCTAGCTGTGGCGCTAGGGTTGTCGGCTTGCCGCTGCTACTGCATTCATCGTCTATCTACCTACTTGACCACGTAATCTATCTTATGTTTGATGCGTATGATTACACGGTCAATTAGGTAGATAGACAATGAACATTAAAGTCCGACATTTGTAATTAACAAATGAAAACAAACCTTTAATCTTTAGACTACCTAGATACCTCTCTCTTTGTTTAACATTTCTCATTAACTTACAATAATAATATTTGCAAATAAATTAAAACATCAAAAATGATTGTTGTTTACATTTTCACTATACTAATTCTTAATTATGTCGTAAACGCGTGGACTGATTTACATGATTCAGACGGATAAAATAGTTTTAGACCTAGACCTTTCACTTGACACCAAAATCGTTAAGATATCTCAACAAACAAAAAATCTCATTTTCAAGTTGCTCTCGTACACCATCCACATCCGTCAAAAGAGCAATGCTTTAAACCAGCCATTCTTGTTGTTCACTATTCGAAACTTATTTAAAATATTAACGGTAAATTGCGGTGACAACCGACTGGCGGAGTGGCCACGGCGTCACGCGAAAGTGTAGGCATTTATCGCTGTAGGTACGGCCGAGTGAAGGAGGCCTGCCTGTATAGCTACCCGAATGCGACAGAACTGAACTGCTTTATGGAGTTAATCGAAAGCCCAGTACTATAAATAACTTATTATTTCAGACTCTAACGCCGCATCAGATAGATGACCTGACGTCAATTCTGGAGCCGATCAAAGACCTACAGAGTGCTGTGCTCGAATTAAACGATGCACTGAGATTGGATGTGCCTGAAATTGATACGACCAAAAGTGAGTTACTCTCTATACTTAAAAACGAAAGTCGCTTTTCGTGTCTGTCGGTGTAACCGCGTTGTTCTCCTAAACTTCGCAATGGATCTTGATGCAGCTTTACCGTCATTTAGGGAATGTATTTCGAAAGGTTTATGTGTATACTAACTGCGCCCCGCGGTTTCACCCGCTTAAGTGTCGATCCCGTGGGAATATCGGGATAAAAAGCCTATGTGTTAATCCTGGTTATAAACTATCTGTGTGCCAACTTTCATCTAAATCCGTTTCGCCGTTTGTGCGTGAAGAAGTAACAAACACAAACTTTCGCCTTTATAATATTAGTTTGATGATTAAACTTGCTAGGTAATAAAGAAATCTTGATTTTAAGTCGAAAACCACCCGATGCAGGGACGGGTCACTAGTTTAATAATAATTTATTGTTACATCAGATGTAGGAACGAACCTGTTAAGTCTCGTGGAATATATAAAGAAATGAAAGAAAGAAACAAAATACGTTTATTTGCTTGTTTTAATATGATGGGAAGAACGAAACTATTTGATAAAATATGTTTTCGCAGCTGATGAGGAGGACACGGGCGAGTATGACGGTCTGTTGGCGAGCGATCTCGGCGTAGCCATAGTCACTGAGGCGATACGACAGATGGCAGAGATGAGGTACGCCAACCAAACATTTACTACAATCTGATTCATTATGACTTCGGAATTTGTCTTAAGATATATAGCATCATCTTTACTAGTTGGAGAAAAAACACAAACACAAATAAATATTAGTCTTTAGCTAGCTGGGCAAGAGATTTCTGGCCATGATGCTTGGATAAAATCTGTCATCTATTTGTGTGTATCTTGTTCCTTTTTTGTGTCCGTTCTAATTAAAGGATCATCCGCTCACTTGGGAGAAAGAGTCGGTTAACAAAATTGAAAACAACTTTTTGACTCTGCATCACCCGAAGGTTGACTAGTAGAAAATGCCTGTGGCATTAAGTCTTCCTCTGTGCATGTGTGTACTTGAAGTATTAAATAAATAGCGACTAAAAACTAGGGGCAGCTGACATTCCAGGCCGGTCCCAATTCGTCTATTACCCGAAGACCCACCTTCCTGTTCTCTTTGGCACAAACTCTAGTAACTGGCCCAACTACTAACGGCGGTGGCAGTGGCAGAAAAGTTCTGGGGGGTCTGACATCATCTCTCATAGCAATATCATTTTTATCTAACTTCAGTGTGGGAAAGAGATGGAGCTATAGCTCCATCTCTGTAATGTACGTGTTCTCACAGGTCGCGCGTGGTACGCGGCGCGATGTGCGCGCTGGGCGCGTGGCGCGGCGCGGGCGGCGTGCCGGGCGCGGGCCACTGCGCCGTGCACTGGCAGGCCTACCGCGCGCTACTGTGGCTGAGAGCTGCTACTTTGCAACCGCAGTATGTCACTATAACATGTCTAAGTTTTAATCACTCAGTAGTCAAACTGTGCTTATAAAGGAATTTATTCAGGCGCCTAACATTTTTTTTATAAGAAAAATACTGGTTTCAAACGGGAAATAAGTAACATCCCAATTTTTTTCGTTTTTTTATTACAACGTAAGTAAAATTAGTAAGCAAAATAAATTTTTTTGAATTTTCAAACTCACTTTTCAACTTGAGGGTTAATTGTAGGTGTTCCTGGTGTTCCTTCTACACACAGACTATTAAATCGTTGGCTCATAAAACATAAACTCTTACTTTTTTCTCACGAGGGCTTTGACTCCTGTGTCTGTGTGTAGGGCGGCAGGGTCATCAGAAGCGTTCCGCCTGAAGTTGAGCGCGTTAGGCGCGGAAGCGTGCGGCGCGGAGCTGGGCGGCGCGGCGCGCGGCGGCGCCGTGTGGGCGTACGTGCGCGCGGCGGGCGGCCGGCGTGCGCGCGCGCACCTGCGGGCCGCGCGCGCGCCCACCACGTGGCATCAAGCGCTGCCGCTGCTGGCGTATCATCTCGCTCATCAACTGTATCCTTTTACTACAAAACTTCATACTTTGCATATAAACATTTTCGTTTCAATGGAATCCGGCAAAGTAAAGAAAATAAGAAAATCAGTGTTTAGATAAAAGTCATTGAATCGGGCGTTGGTAAGCATTTCTCGAAGATAGACGCTACACAAACGCGCAGGTAACGACACATCAATGCATCTTAGCTCATCTATACGACATGACGTTATCACATTTTTTTTGCGAACTCTATAGTAGAATGACACGTTAATACGACAAAATAATTTTCCTGAACACAAACACAGTTGGGCAGTAAGCGGAGGCTTTGAGTTCAGTTGGTGGCTGGCCAGCATCGACCAGCCGCGTCTGGTCCAAAACTATGTGAACATGCTAGAGCCCTGGTGCGAATGGAACGCCTGCTCACGTTAGTACACAATACGAACTTAACAACACAAACTTTAATTCTCATTTAACCCCTTTGGGGTGAGTGAATTTTCAAAAAATCTTCCTTAGACATACTTTCGCTATATAAGGAATTTTTGTGAAAAATTTCATGTTTCTTGACTCAGCGGTTGTTTTGCGGCAGCCCTATTTCTATCAGAGGACTTTTTACAGCTAAACTACGCTAATGATAAAAACATTTGTAACATTACAATTATAAATACAGGTCAATTCATCCTCGGTCTCGCTCTTCTCGACCAAGATGACGCGGAGAACGCATACACCGCGTTCTGCAAAGCCGCTAAAGGCGTGAGCACTGAACCGTTCTTGAGACAACTCGTGGCCGCACCGGACGCCCGTCTTACGCAACATCAGGCCCTCGTTCTGTATTATATGAAGGTTCGTTTAAATTATACACAGAAAGAAATTTTCCGCGTTTGAAAAAATAAGTGTATAAAGAAACATTCGACCACATTATCGCTTACCATCAGGTGAGATAGAGATCAAACGCGAGCTTAACCATAATAATAAAAAAAATAAACTTCAATACTACTCCAATTCAACTTAAACCTCATATGATCGGATAGTTGGATATCATGACTTTTTTATTTAATTAATACACAATTTTGTTTACAGGTGATAAAATTGTTCGAAATACATGACGCGGGCGCATGCGTAGTTCGCCTCGCTGAAACTGCCATCAGCATTGCCGATAAAGACGATCCGAACTTGGTGAGTAAACTTCAATGACGTTGGATGCTTAGAGCCGGTTGTTTCAAACGGTTGGTTAACGTAAAATACGTATGTCAAATACGTACGTCAAATATTAACGATTAAGTAAGATGTTTAACATTCGTTAAATACAAAGCGTTGTTTTACTGCATAAAAAACCGATCGTCAAAGTTATTCGGGCTGTCAGTAAAAAACAATACTTTTTCCCAATAAAAATGCTTGGGAGATTTTTATAGGCAGCATTTCACCGTTCGCGTCAAATTTTCAAGTGACAACTAACAAAGCTTGTCAAATGATAACAATACCATCGCCGACGATTATTTGAATATCAGATTCAAATAATCAAATCTTAAATTAAAGCAAAATGGATACCTTTACACCAAAGTCCCTAATATGATAAGCACGATACGTTTACGTTTGAACTTTACGTGGATTTTGAACATCTGCTTGCTATCCGCACTGCACGCATACCTAGCTGATCTGTGCGAGTGTGCGCTACCAGCTTCCTTCACGCATAGTTGTCTGCGGCCTACCGTGCCTGTGCTGGCAAGCAATCCTGCGTCTTTAAGGAAATTATATGTATAAACCTAACTTACTTGGTAGTTATTTCTTAGCCACAAGCCAAGCAAGCACGGCTCGATTGATGAGGTTAAGCTAAGCTTGCCGCGGTTGGTCCGTGGATGGGTGACCATCTTCTCATATCAAGACCCCTCCGTGTCTCGGAAAGCACGTTAAGCCGTTGGTCCTGGCTGTCATTCGTGGATCTTTGACAGTCGTTACGGGTCGTCAGAAGTCCGAACGTCTGACCGGTATCGTATTACCCAGCAACTGGGTTGTGGTGGTCAGATAGGCAGTCGCCTCATGTAAAATACTGGTATTCAGCTGCAACCAGTTAGACTGGAAGCCGACCCTAACATAGTTGAGAAAAGGCTAGGCAGATAAACCCTACTAAGTGTTTATTTTATCATAACCTGTTAGAGGCCTCTGCAGCCTACCTGCAAAGCCCTAGCTGTTACAGTGGCCCTGTTGTCATTACGTTTGAACTTCAAGTAGTATTTTTTTTACAGAGAATGCGCTTTAAATTTGGCAAAACTTGAGAAAGGCCGATATCCGTCTCTGATTGAGAGATAATTTAAAAGAAGAATTTATAAATCACGCTTTCCTTATTTATTACATGAGATTTAACTGGCGAAATGAACCCATTCTAGACCTCTGCTCAGGCAGATTTCACGCGAGATGTTATTTTATTATAACTTACTTAACTTCAATTTGACGTGTTATTATTAGAGCTACTTCCTTTGAAACACAGTATCTTGTTAATAAATTCCTGCTCATACCTAAGTTTATGTTATCATTTATCAATAATACAGTTTTAAATACCTTTTTCTTTCTTTCTACACTATTTGTATCATCATCAGATTAACGATCGTTCGAACAAAGATGAATACAACAAAATAGAGTCCATAATATTTTTATTATTATTATTTATTTAACCATTTATGTACACACATATAAACAGACAATAAAAGAACAGAAAAATAGGTACAAAGCTTGGTTTGTCGCAGATGTTTGAGGTATGGCACCGCTTTTTTTGGTTTGACGATAGTTAGCGGTATTTTTGACGTATACGCGTACGTTGTTTCCCGTCAAAAATGGCGCTAGCTATAGTCAAACCAAAAAAGCGTTGTTTCAATGGCCTTGATCTACGTCAAATAATTACGATTACGTACTCGTTATTATTTGACGTATGACATCATCTGCCTAGCCTTTTTCCAACTATGTTGGGGTCGGCTTCCAGTCTAACCGGATGCAGCAGAATATAAGTATTTTACATGGAGTGACTGCCTATATTTGCTTTATTTGACGTATGTATGTTACATTAACCAAACGTTTGAAACAGCCGGCCCTTAGAACTGGTGAAATGTTAACTTGGCATTCGGGATCAGAACTGATAAAAGTCAAGTTTTGTGGGTATTTTTACGGTGCAATATGTAAAGCCTCGTTTACACAAGGCATGTTCCTCGACTGCACCCAAAAACATAGCCCTAGGCTATGTTTTTGCATCATTCGTTGGCTAGAATCGCCAGACACTCTTCTCGTGTAAACAAGACTTCATAAAATATGGGTAGAAAGCGTGCTTTAGTCAGTATAGTAGATAATAAGAGTGGCAGTATTTACTACTGCCACTCTTATTATCGTAGTGGCAAGAAATCTGACGGGCAATCCCGTATTTTTAAGAACTTTCACAATCTAACCTCGGTGTCATTCTATCAAAAATTAAATACTTACCATTTACCTACATTGATTCTCGCTGACATGAGATTGCGACTAGATTTTATACATTTGTTATGATTGGAAACGGTGTTCAGCAGTGTGTTGTCCGCAGGCGATGTTCCAATGGGTGGTGTTCAAGTGGCACCTGGCGGGCGGGCGCACGGCGCGCGCGCTGTCGGCCGCGGCCGCCAACCCCGCGCCGCACGCGCGCCACGCCGCCGCCGCCTCGCTGCTCACCACGCTCGGTACGACCGGCAGCATCACCATCTTCCTGCCCTTGCCCCTTTTTTAGGGTTCCGTACCCAAAGGGTAAAAACGGGACCCTATTACGAAGACTTCGCTGTCTATCCGTCTGTCCGCCTGTCTGTCACCAGGCTGTATCTCAAGAACCGATATCTAGACAGTTGAAATTTTCACAAATTATGTATTTCTGTTACCGCTTTAACAACAAATACTAAAAACAAAATAAAATGAATATTAACTTTCTAATAACTGACGCATAGCTCGACAATTCAAAAGAGCCTGATCATGGTTTAACTACCTGCGTACCTGAGCTACCAAAAGCATAAACTTTTTCCACTGTATCATTACATACCTGTCTCAAAATGTATAAATGTATCTATTCCGAAGCAACTACTACTTCATTAAAATAACCAGTCGTTTATGAAAAAGTTTCATTATAATATAATAATGTTATAGCATCTCGTCGCGAGTTGGGCGCGCTGGTAACTTGTTCTGCGTTGGCCGGCGACGCGGAGCGCGCGGCCGCCGCTCGCGCCAAGCTACACGATGCTCATGCGCACAACCCATACTACGACTTCTTGTACGCGCTGCATGTATCAAGACACCATTATAGAAAGGGTAAGCATGTTATCTGTTAATTGTTTTTGTGTCTCTTAAATACTTGTACTTCAGACCCGATATAAATAATGAGTACCTAACAGAATGCGGGGCCTAATATGACACAATAAGTATTAGAATCTCTCTACTAAACCCGAACTTTTTCTGAAACTAATTGCTCATTGCAATACGAATTTTAACTTTTCAAACCAATCATTGTATTTTGAACTTTATTCCGATTTATGTAAAGTTATATTCTACAGGATTTTGATAAAATTGCGTGCCATAGCTCAGAAGCGGGTTCACTATCAATAAAAGAACAAAAACGGACATTCAGTTTCATCAGTCACTATCTGTCAAAAATACTTCTGAGATTGCGACAAGATTTTGAACGTTTCAAACTACAGGATTAAGGCTTCTGGGGGCCAACTACCTCATACCCCATAGCAGTAAGAAGTGGTGGTATTGGAACGAAGTTCCTTATCGCATATTATACTCTGCACACCTGGCAATGAGAGCTGGACCGAAAAACGTTACGCAACATAATGTAAGTGTCTTGACGACTCTCTTGACAATCAAAATGTTACACTTTTTTCCGTCTAGCTCTCATTAGCCAAGTGAGCAAAAGCGAAAGGAACTTCGTTCTAGTCCGGACTAGAACGAAAAGACTAGCCGAAAGGTGTCGTGGGACACCGGTGTCCCACGACACCTTTCGGCTGCTTTATGATTATGCATATTACTTCAGCTTGAGAAAAAGATGGAGATATACAGGACTTATAGCTCCATCTCATCATTGGTCTCGATACTGCTTCTTTGTATTGACTGAGTATTGTATGGAACAGCGGCGGCAGTAATGTACGAGCGCGCGGCGCGATGCGGCGCGGAGCGGGCGGGCGGCGCGGCCGTGCGGCGGCGCTGTCTCGGCGCCGCGCTCACGTGTCTCAGGCTGGCGCAGCCCGACCACGCCTTCCTCGCGCGCCCGGCCGCGCAAGGGAAACATCTGCAGGTATAGCACACATGACATAGTACTGCGGCGGCGCTGTCTCGGCGCCGCGCTCACGTGTCTCAGGCTGGCGCAGCCCGACCACGCCTTCCTCGCGCGCCCGGCCGCGCAAGGGAAACATCTGCAGGTATAGCACACATGACATAGTACTGCGGCGGCGCTGTCTCGGCGCCGCGCTCACGTGTCTCAGGCTGGCGCAGCCCGACCACGCCTTCCTCGCGCGCCCGGCCGCGCAAGGGAAACATCTGCAGGTATAGCACACATGACATAGTACTGCGGCGGCGCTGTCTCGGCGCCGCGCTCACGTGTCTCAGGCTGGCGCAGCCCGACCACGCCTTCCTCGCGCGCCCGGCCGCGCAAGGGAAACATCTGCAGGTATAGCATTCTAGTAAAAGCCCTCATGACCGAATTCTGGCAATGGCCGCCAATCTTAGCGGAGACTAGCCATCGATGCGGGAGATATTATAGTGAACAAGGTGTGTGTGCGGACACAGGTGCACTCTTTCTTCTCTCTCTCTCACAGACTAAAGAGACGGCCAACCGACACTCGTCTGTAGGTGCAGGACTAACGGCGCCTCTTGCACACAGACGTATCACAACACCAACTTCGAAGTTTTGGGCTGCAACTGAAAAATTCACACAAACTAGCACACAGTACACAACCACATTCAGGTGGACTACTGAAGTTCGGTTTATTGTATATTACAATACATAAATTAATATTAATTTGTGTCAATAATAAAAGACACACTCACACACAGTTATTTTGCTAACTCCAATATATTTTAGAAAAATTCCTCGCGATACGGTAATCGCTTTCGAAAAACACAAAATGGTGTAAGTAAAATGAAACCACGAATAAAACATTAGCCATCGATTTTTTCTGTTGCAGTTGTAAATCATGCTAATTGTTTCAACTACTCAAATTTCAACTAAAAATAAACTAACATTTTACTCATCGACAGGTTATCGGGCCGGAGGAATTAGCCGCAGAACTTCGGGAAGAAGACCCTGATTCGTTGGACCCAGTGCAACAAGCTTTACTCAGTAAGTTTATCACGCTATCTATTCAAATATCATAACATAATTACAGAAATTCAGTTATGGGAGCCACGAGCAACTTTTGTCTCCGCAATTAGTTTGTCTCTCACATCAAGTCTACTGGTCTTATTACAAAACAAAGTTTATCTTTAGACCCAGGTTTCAGCCATCGAGCCAATTTTAAATTTCAAACTATATAATCCGACAAAGTTAAAGTTCTTATTACAAAAACTGACGTTAAACCTGAGTCTAAATTGTCAGAACTTTACGTTTGACGGAATAACTAGTCTATAAGAACATTGTTACTAACAAAATGGGCACCATGGTCTGAAAAATAAAGTATTATTATTATTCCGTTCATTTATTTAGCTAACTTACTTTCTTACATTTTTAAATATTTCTTAAAATATACAAAATAAGTATAAAAAACATTTAAAAATATAAAAAAATAGATATCCGCCGGTGTCGGGAGCAGGGTCCAAGCTACCGGTGGTTAGGGCTCCAGAGACAGGAACCTCCTCACAATACGAGCCGTATCAAGGAGTACTGCCTTCTCAATCAGGCCCTTGATCCAACCGCCTAATGAGAGCCTCGATAGATGTTGATCGAGGCTTTCGGCCATCAGCCGATTGGCTGATACGACAATCGGCTGATGGCCGAAAGCCTCGGCACAATGACAGCCGAGCTCACATTCCACATGTCAACAACCTCGTGTGCTAAGTCGAGATATTTGATTTGTTTTTCTTTCTCAGCTTTCACGAGGTTCCCGTCATGTGGAATGGTAACATCGACAATCATTGTGCGGCGCGCTAATCGATCTATCACCACTATATCAGGCTTATTGGCAACAATAGTCCTGTCAGTAATGATAGACCGATCCCAGTACAACGTGACATGGTCATTTTCAAGAACTGGGTCGGGCACATACTTGTAATACGGTACCTCAGAATCCATAAGTTTATATTTCAAAGCAAGTTGCTGGTGAATAATCCTAGCTACTTGGTTATGCCTGTGCAAGTACTCGCCGTTAGCTAGACGAGAACAACCAGAGATAATATGTCTGATAGACTCACCCGGACGGTGGCATGCCCGACACTCGTCAACCGTCCCGTCCCTCATAATATGTCTCCGGTAGTTATTCGTTAAGATAACTTCGTCCATAATTGCACAGACAAAACCTTCAGTTTCCCCGAAAAGGTCACCAAAACGTAGCCAGGATACGGACGCTAAGAAGTCTACACCGGGCTCATGAAGAGCCCGATAGAAGCGCCCGTGAAGCTCCTTGCTTTGCCATACCTTCTTGCGGTCATCAGTAGAAAGTACTACAGGTTTGCGCCAGTTCTCTTTAGCCATGGAGAGCGGGGTGAGCCCCTTGTCCACTGCGACCACATCACGGTGCATACCCACTACGACTTTTAAAAAATATTCCCTGAGACTGCACACCTCGTGGTTGTGGAGGGTCTTCGCATTTAAAAAGCCTCGACCCCCGCACTTCCGCGGGATATACAGTCTCATCACCGATGATCGTGGGTGATGCATCCGGTTTGCAGTCAGTAGTGTACGGACTCTTCTATCCAGGGCGTCGAGTTCGGTCTGAGTCCATTTAAGTATGCCGAAAGAGTACATCAAAACCGGCATGACCCAACCGTTGAAGGCGCGCACCTTATTTCCGCCCGAAAGAAGACTAATTAATACCTTCTTCAGGCGACAAAAGAAGCGCTCCTTCAACGATTGCTTCATGTCAGCATCGTTGATGCCTAACGCTTCCGACATACCCAAATACTTATAGCTTTCGGATGAGGAGAGGGATCTGAGGCTTATGGAATCCGAGAGTTGAATTCCCTCGAATTCCATAATCTCCCCTCGCTTTACATGCATGACTGCGCATTTGTTGACACCAAATTCCATCCTGATGGCGCTACTGAAAGTTTCTGTTACCTTCGGTAGCTCCATCAGACGCAATTTGTTGGGGGCAAAGAGTTTCAAATCATCCATGTAAAGGAGGTGAGATATGACCTGACCATCTCTCCTCAACCGATAGCCTAGACCTGAATCCTCCAGTAGTGTACTTAGAGGATTCAGGGCTAAGCAGAACCAAAGTGGACTCAAACTGTCGCCCTGAAATATTCCCCGTTTAATCCATACAGGCTCATCATTTCCCTGGATCTGTCGACATCCTGGATAACGAAGGACTGTCTTCCATTGCCTCATACACGACTCAAGGAAGGTGCGTAGAGTTGCATCTATCTTGTACAACTCCAGCACCTTCATGAGCCATGTATGTGGCACCGAGTCGTAGGCCTTCTTGTAATCTATCCAACATGTCGACAGATCCTTGCGGGATCGACGAACCTGTTGGCTAATGGCCATGTCTATGAGGAGTAGCTCCTTAGTACCGCGGGACCCATTCCTACATCCATTTTGAGAGGCAGACATAATCGAATTACTCTGAATGTGCGTATTAATTTTCGCTCTCAAAATGGATGTAAGAAGTTTATAAACCGTCGATAAACACGTAATCGGTCTATAATTCTTGGGTTCCGCGGGACTACCTGATTTATGGAGCAGGTGGGTAACGCCTGTTGTTAGAAACTGCGGTAGCGACCCAGACTCTAAGGATGACTGGAACTGAGATGCCAGGTAAGTGTGTGAACTAATTAGCCATTTCAGCCAAAAGTTATGCAGTCCGTCCGGTCCCGGTGATTTCCAATTCGGTAACGGACGGACCGCTTTGGCAACGTCTGATGGCGTAATTAGCACTGTTTCCATTTCTGGTACAGATTCACACACTCGCTCGACATCCCGCATCCAGCCAGCCTCAATGTGACAGACGGGGACCGACCAGATGCTGCACCAGAATGCACTTGTGGTGGCATCATCCGGGCGGTATACATCTGTCACATTTTGTTCAGGTCGCTCCCAAGCTCTATACACCCACCTTTCATCGCTCTGGAACATGCGATTCTGCGTGTATCGATTCACCCGCCGTTTATACCGTCGAATTCGGCTCGCCCATGCACAAACTTTCTGCTTCAGGAAGTCGATGCGCTCTGTGACACGGGATATGTATTCTCGAGGGCTGATTCCAGTCCCCGTACATATCTCGGGACCATGGGGTCCCGGTCCTTTGGAAGGCGTACGAGGGGCCGAAGCCAACTCGCAGAGGCCCCTTAGGAAATTTTAATGAAATGCGGCACCGACCGACGATTATCCCCGTATGCACTATGCAAGTGCACCCAAGGATAACCCCCGGTTGCTGTAGGCCTATTGCAGGATATTGAAAAATAAAAAGTTGGACTTTTGGTTTGGGTGGCTAAAGTGGACTGGTTACCAAGTACTATAGAACTATGACCCCTGCCTGATCAATGTTTTATATATACTCGGATTATATGGCAGAGGGTGACTTGCACACTCAATAACGAGCCCCCAGAAACGGTCGCTAGCACATAGTGACGTAGCGACAAGGGGGCAACATGTCCTGAGGTGCTAATGAGGAGTGGAGAGGTATTCCACGGCTATCCGGACAATCCCGGAAGTGCGGTCAAGACCCCTACCAGCATCTTACTGGAATACTTCCTTCCTCCGAGCACGTTTGCTCTTGCGAATCTCCACTCAAGCCGGCCAATAAAGGCAAGAATGAGGTGGAAGCTCTGTTCCTCGTCATTGTTCACTCCAGCCGGCCAACAAAGGCAAGCCAGAGGTGAGGAACAAGACTCTTCCCGGAAGATAGGGTCCGTGGGGTCGCTACTGCCCAACAGCTCGCCACATGCTACCCTGCGGGTTTCTGTATCTCTCTTGGTTTGGCTCCTCACCTTAGACCTGTTCCTGTTATTATTATTATTATTATAAAGTTAAACATAATTATATTAAACGGATCGAAGGTTTAGGCTAGGTCTAAAGTTAGAACTCGTTTTGTAATAAGACGGTACGGGTTTTTATGAAAGTTCGCGCATGAAGCAACGCGAAGCTGGAAGACATTTTTGTCCGCGGGTTTGGACGCAACTGTCGCCCGTCTATTGGTTGCAATGCAACTGCACGCACGGCGACAAAAAAGTTGCCGGCTAGCCAGTTGCCCCTCAACCAATTGAACAAAAAAAAAAAAAAAAACAATAAAAAGTGAATAATAATTTTAATTTCGGAAGTCGGTGTCGTTGGTTCCGCATTTTCGTTTTTTGACACCGACTTCCGAAATTAGTTATTTTTAACCGACTTCAAAATGGAGTTTCTTTCACTTTGTAGTGTTTTTTTTTTTGGAGGGCGGTTGTTATTTTTTTTTAGTATATATACTTTTTATTTTTCACTTTTTAGTTGTACCTAGACCTACTCCACAAAAATTCAAAAAACACTACTTGCTACGTTAATATCAGTGACAGGAAGTTATTAAAAGATCGACAATATAAACTAAGTGGAATAAATTCGTATTATTGAAGCTAACTCAAAAACTACCCAAGCAAAGTTAATAAAAGGAGACGTTCAATGGCTTGGTAATACAATAATTGAACATTTAAACAGCTTTCTGAGGCATATGGACCTCTCCTTTATATGTGACCACCCTTGAGGCATACCTTATCCATTAAAAAAAGAATGTAGCAAATCAGCTTTTAAATAACGGTGTTCTGAGGTAACAAACAAAAGAAATATATTCAACCTAATTGAGAACATCCACATTTTTTTTAAGTTGTGTAAAAAGTAGCATTGCTGTCGCTCCCATGTGCGCATCGTCCAAATCTCAGCGAGGTGACAGCGACAGGGACAAAAAAGTTGCTGGACAACTAAGATGCTCCCTTATTTATAAATGCATAAGTAACTCTGTCTGTCTGTTCTCTTAGGGCTTAACGGATTTGAATGAAATTTCACGCACAGAATTGTTTATGACCTGAATTAGGACAACGGATACTTTTTATCCCTGTAGTACGTTCCCGTGGGATAATTTTTTAACTCTACGCAGGCAAAAGCCAGTAACGTTGTTAATTGAAATAACTTATCTATAAGCTAATAAAAAAACATCTATTATTTTTATTACAGAAGGCGATAACATCGATTTTGACGCGTTATACCCAAGACTGAAGGACGCCGACCCAGAAACACTACTAACAGTCCTAAAGAGAGCTATAAGCACTGGCCAGTTCCTACCACACTGGTTCCTCCAAAGATACATGGTTAGTATTGATTTAGCTGATTTACTCTACATAATAGTTTTATAGTACGTACCTACACTGACATAATATAACGCCTGTATTTCCCGAAGAGATAGGCAGAACTGCATCATGACATCTGCACAATGACATTTCGCCAATTACGTTTGTTACAATGGCCATAAACCTAGAATTGATTCAGAGAAATTAATTCTAGGAAAAATATAAAAACACTTGTTTATATAAGATTCCATGTTCAGTAGTAGAGGTAGTGATCTCCAGACCAATGAGACAGTCAATGACTGACGATATCTACTGTTAAAATTGGAGTCTCATGTCAAATTCAATAACCAAATAGTTCTAAAGAACATTATTATCTCTCATGGTGTCCATAGCTATAATTTTAGCTTTTTTTTTGGATGGATATGTATAGGTATTTATAATAGTTTTCGAAGCAAGTTTATACAAGCAAATCTATTTTGTAAGGATATCAAAACTTTGAATCCATTGTTGAACGAGAACAACTACCGCAAACAGTTTAGCGGACTTTATGTATATTATTGTTTATACAGATTTAAACAATCTATCTAAATAAAACAAAGTCGGGTTAGTTACACCATTTATAACTCAAGAACGGTTGCACCGATTTTTATGATCTTTGATTTGTTGGATTTGTCTCTGCCCCGAATAGTAGAATGACTATTGAAACATGGGAAATAAAACGAAGGTATTTCATATTCTGAGGCGGTACGAAGTTGATCGGGTCAGTTAATAAAATATAAGTTGTAGGATTATTCTGACCAGCGAAACCTACATGAAACCGTAACGTATACTTAGGAGGCGGACGGGGCGGGCTGCGTGCGCGCCCTGCTCAGCGGCGGGCGCGCGGCCGAGGCGGGCGTGCTGTGCTGCGCCGCGCTCCGGCGCGCGCTGCACGTGCTGCTGCCGCACTCGCCCGCCGCGCCGCGCGCCGCGCCGCTCGCGCTCGCTGACCTACTGCTAGCGGAACTAGCGCACCACACCGCCGACCCTTATGTCCAGCAGGTAAGAAAACCTATTTCATTCCATTCCATGTAATTTAATATCATCTTAACTGTTACTCCCTTATTTATAAACGTTACTTAAAGTTAAGGGGAATGCACTAAGGTAGCCTGCGAAATAAAAAAAAATTCTTAGGTTTCGAAGGGTATCTGAACGTTTACGGCTATGTCAGCCATCGCAGTATATGGCTCGATATCATCTCAAAATTCGGTATTGCCAATCTCGTACCAGGTAAGCGAGTTCTGTCACCCGCAAAGTATCTTTTGTCAGCAAAATATCTTCACATATCGTTAGCATAGTTAGTAAATAGCATTGCATACAATGTACTTGTATAATATTCTTATCAACACACTTGCTCTAAAAGTGGCTCTTATTGAACCGCTTTTAGGTCCATAATGCAGTGTATTAAAAACGCGTCTTTTTACTTTATGTTACTGCACTAGTGCGATAACGCCACAGATAACTATTTAGTAGTCGGAGATGCGCGCTTTTTTTAATCTCACCTTCGGTTTGCCGACGATATCGTAGTCATGGCTGAGATTATGGAGGACCTCATTACAATGCTCGATGACCTCAGTAGAGCCTCCGAAATAGTGGTTCTTAAAATGAACATGGACAAAACGAAGGTCATGTCAAATACCCATGTAACACCCACTCTCATAAAGATCGGAGGCGCTACACTTGAAGTCGTGGACGAGTATGTTTACCTAGGACAAACTGTCCAGCTAGGTAGGTCTAACTTCGAGAAAGCTATCAATCGTCGAATTCGACTCGGCTTGGCAGCGTTCGGGAAGCTACGCAATATCTTCTCGTCCCACATACCGCATGGCAGTGCCTCAAGACGAAAGTCTTTGACCAGTGCGTGCTCGCTCACAATGGGCCTTATAAGAAGGCTAAAAGTCACCCAAAGGGCAATGGAGAGGGCTATGCTTGGATTTTCCCTGCGTGTTCGAATCGGGAATGAGGAGATCCGCAGGAGAACCAAGGTAACCGACATAGCCCCAAGAATTGCCAAACTTAAGTGGCAGTGGGCTGGGCACATTGCTCGCAGGACAGATGGCCGATGGGGCCGAAAGGTTCTGGAGTGGCGACCGCGTACCGGAAGATTAGCGTTGGAAGGCCTCCCACAAGGTGGTCCGACGACCTTGTGAAGGCCGCAGGAACCCGTTGGATGCGAGAAGCACAGAACCGGTCGAAGTGGAGTTGCTTGGGGGAGGCCTATGTCCAGCAGTGGACGTCTTTCGGCTGAAATGATGATGATGATGATGAATCAGAAAAGGCCTTATAATGTTCTCTAAATGGATGCATACTTTTGCATGTACATGTCGTGTTATCACTGTATTGTATTTACCACTTCGGGCCATTTACATTACTCTAGATGTACGTGTACTCATAACACAATCACACACAATCATCCTATGATGTTCCCCCTGCTGGGACACGGGCCTCGGTGAGAGGGAGGTAACCCATCACGCGGGCCCAGTGCGGGTTGGTAGATGTCACATGTCTTCGAAACTTTGGTTCTAGGACATGTTTTTAGAGCAGTGGTGTACTCATAAACTATGACCCTATTTTCCATTTATGACCCACTTTTTGCTCACGTATGACAGAAGCTTTTAATTCATCTACGAGCACTATTTATCCAGCTTTATGCGTCATCATTGATAGATAAGTTGGTCGTCTTCAAAACAATGTCGTACCACATAATTATTATAAAGAAATCGTTTTTATAAAAACGAGTCGACCCTCCTTTTTGATAAGGCGAAAACATAAGTATCAAAGTAATGTGTTTTAAACTATTTAATTTGTGAAGATAATGAATATTCAATGTATTGAAAAAGCTAATGATTGTTACAAACTAGTATCCAAAGCATGCCATTGGACGTAAATATCCTCATATACCTACTTATTGTAAAATTTTGCATGTCAAGTGTCTGACTACGTATTAGGAAGCTTATTTAAATTTTAAGATCAATGCAGTACCAATACCTATTGCAAATAAATGATTATGAATTATTCACAACAAGCATTTATCGACAAGTTTAGGTGTCACTGACTCTGACAGGGCCACCATCAGGGATTTTAATTTTGATAACACAAAAAATTTGTCGCTAATTAGTCGAAATTTGTCGGACATTGGTTCAAAAGATATACGGGTTTATAGGTGGCCGATCTGGGGAGAGTCTCCCCAGCAGGGCCACTTTTATATCTCAAAAACTAGGGCACCTAGCGAAGATCTGTTTTCTCCCATATTTTGTCGCCAATTAGGTCGGAATCAGAAGCCAAGTCACAGATTTAATCGGGTTAAGACCCGATCTAGACCATCATCAAGACCGAAACTAAGGTTTAGGAGGTATAATGAAGTTCAATTGGTAAGGTATAGTCCAAGAGCTAGATCTAAGAATTCAAGAAAAAACTTCGATCTAGCTCTTGGACTATACCTTACTAATTGAACTCAAATAATATTTAAGCATACAATTAATTCAATTTAATATGCTGTGCAACAAAAGTTAGTGACAGAAACGAATTGCTGCAAAACCGACTTCACGTAGTCTTGTTTGTCCTACCCCTAGAGTGTAATTTAAAATCGCGTAGGCGCGTAGGGGCGAGGCGGCCCCACGCGTGCTAATCGTCGCAGACGGCTTTCGCTCACCACCGCGGCTGAGGCTGGCCGGCGAAGCCGGCCAACAAGCCGTCGCTGCCGCCTGCTCCTCAGCCCGCGGGCCGCCTCGCCCCTACGCGCCTACGCGATTTTAAATTACACTCTAGGGGTAGGACAAACAAGACTACGTGAAGTCGGTTTTGCAGCAATTCGTTTCTGTCACTAAATCACATGAATTAATTGTATGCTTAAATATTATTATGCTAATAGTCATTAGGCCTACTAACGTTATGCGAATCAAATTTATGCCAAAACAAATTAGTCTTTAAGATATTATGCCAACATAAAATGTATGCCTAAAAAAATATGCCGAAGTATTATTATGCCAAAACAAATTGTGCCAAAATCGTTATGCCGAAGTATATTAGGACAAAGAACATTATGCGAAAAGAAGCGATCCCAGAAAATAGATCTTCGCTAGGTGCCGTAGTTTTTGAGATATAAATGTGGCCCTGCTGGGGAGAGTCTCTCCAGATCGGCCACCTATAAACCCTTATATCTTTTAAACCAGTGACCGACAAATTCTGATATTTGGCGACCTAATTAGCGACTAATTTTTTGTGTTATAAAATAAATTAAAATCCCTGATGGTGGCCCTGTCAGAGTCAGTGACACCAAGTTTAGTGTTGTCATAATTATCTGTAGTATCAATTCCATATTGCAAATAACTACAGTCGAATTTGAATGAAATATTGACCTAGTTTGACTTAATTTGTTATATTGACCTAGTTTGACTTAATTTGTTAGTTTCAATTTTTTTATTTTACAGCAAAATTGTTATCGTTATGTTTCAGGTTTACAGTGATTTAGAAGACCTAGTAAAGGAGTACACTAAAGTTGTAATAAGGATTTCCGAAGATATGAAACTGGCTCGATTGGAACATGCTGTAAACTAGTGTAATGATTATTAATTAATTAAAAAGCGCTTTTTATCAAAAACTCGTTTTATTAACAAAACAATAAATACAAAACGTTTTACTCCGTCACCTCCTTTAGAACCATCTTAGCATATTAATATCTTACACCATTAAACATTATTATTTACTGACCAAAAATCATCAGTACGTCACACCATGACGTAAGTGATGTATGGCTTATTGAACTAGGAAACTGCCTCTTAAAGCCATGTTTTCATTCACACCTCTGTTCAAATGCTTAAGCTCACGTGGAAATGTTAATAGCTTATAAAGATAACACGGATACGGTCAAATGTTCGTAAGATACCAAAATCATGATGAATGTACATGTGATAAACATTTCAATCCACAACTTTATTTTTATTGCGTCAAGTACACATGAAAGTGCAATAAACGGGCGGTGTTGTCAGAATGGTGCGATAGGCAGTGTCGGTGCAATAGTAGAAGCTTACAAAGACCCTAGAACATTATACTTAATGTATTCAATATTATTCCACACTTGTCCATTGATGCTGTATAACAAAATAAAGTTAAAAACTACAACAAAAACGCCAACTAAAAAGATATAAACAAGAAATCGTAACAAAATAACATCAGTTTTGGTATAAACGGAGTCACACGTAATTTGTAGCATCTATGCTATTTATTTATCGTAATTACAGAATAACATAACGCTTCCAATGACACCTCGTTTGACAAAATACTACGAGTAGTTTAGGAGTTCTGAGCGAACAGACGAACATACATAGTCTGTTAAAAATTAAATCATAACCATCCTTTGGCTTTGCCGTAGTCGGGTAAAAAATTACCCAGGCCTAGGCCTTTGCCCTGCAGTGGGACAGAAATGGCTGATAATTATAATAATGTTCCCCAGTACATACAAAAGAAAATACCTACATAGGCTAGATAGAGAGCACAAAATACTTTTCAATCCCAAGTCTCCTTCATACTTCATACCTTTTCTAATTGTATCATTCATTCAAGGGGACTTAGGTAATATTGTTAATTCTTTTTGTTGAACTTGAATTTATACATACAAATGGTTTTCTCGATAACCTCAACTTGACACACTGATGTTAAAGCAGTCAAGGTCTCTCAATCTACGTATTTATAATACTTAGATACTTACATACCTACATGGTATTCATGTGTTGACATTAGCGCTACATAGTGTATTTAATTATGCGCCTAAATAGTAAACCGCTCAATATGACAAGTAGGTATTTTAAAAGTTAGTGCTATTTGCGTATAAACCCCGCACGTTGATATTGCGACTGGCGGCCATCTTAGTGACGTAGTCGAACTGTCAGTACCGTTCAGCGCTTACGTGTATGTGTGGTGTATGACGTCAAAATGACGTCACGCACTGTTATTGTGACAAGGTTCCATCGCAATATCAACGTGCGGGGCTTATACGTAAGTAAGTTTTTGTAATTTGGCACATCTTGACCATCCAATTAACCGATGTCGAATAAGTTTTGTTTTTAATAACAAATCAATTTATAAGTAGGTACTTGACTATGTCCGGCTCATTATAAAATGAGTTGTAACTTTAGCCCAAGCCCAAGCTTTCGATCCAGCTACAGTATTCTGAACTTTATTTCGGTCGTAGTAAAACTGACCACAGAACCGAGACTAAATGGTCATTTTGTATTGAGAACATAAATCTGTCAATTTAGACTTTACGTTCAAAATACAATAACTAGTTCTACGTTATAGGCTTGAACTAAAGTTAGAACTTGTTCTGTAAGAAGACATTAGGACGGTTTAGGTTTGATAACCTTGACTGGTTTATTTTTAAATCCCATACAGTGATGCATAAAGCGACCTTGTGTTTTCGTAACATTGCAATAACCAAAACAGGTTTTTAATTTCTTGATCTGTTTGTTAAATTAAATTTCCACGTGATGATCTCGGTTAACGTTTCAATGTCTAGCCATTCTTACTCTCATGATCGTTAGTACTAGTCGGACAATCTTTTCGTAAATTATAAACATAAGAGCAGCTGTCATGATTGTTTGCATTAATTTAACTTCTAATCCACGGAATGCTAGTAAGGGTTTAGATTTCACATCTCTTAACAGAGGCTTCAAACTGGCACCGGCACGAAGCCTTGACTGTACCAATTGAAGTGGATAAGTCAATGTTGTGGCTACTGCTTTTGCTACAGCACCTACAAGAAATGCTGAAAAGGTATCAAACAGACCCTTAGACACTAGATGCCTTTTTATAGCTTCGTAAACCATAAACTGAATTGCTGGGTTTGATACCAGTAATAGAGAGGGCACTGTTCCAGACCACAGTCCTTTGGCTCCTTCCTTGTTAAAAAGATCTATAAGCCCTTCTATTAAGCTGTTGTAGGACGTCTTTTCGAGCTTCATTCTAGTGTTAACAACCCACAAAGGCGAAGTCAGAATAACATTTATACTGCCAGCAATTAAACCAAACATCAAGTCTTTTAATGCAGACGTTTCTTTTGTATGCATTTTTCGCAAACCATGGAATGTATAAAAATAAACAAAATTGGAAACGGAGAGTGACTGTAAAACAGGTGCCAAACCACGGTATAAGGACTCCCAGCCTTCTTCACTCGCTAACTTCAACAGGAGCTCAAATGATGATCCTTGAAGTTTATTGGAATCTTCAACTGAAAAAACAGCAATACGTTATTTGGTGAAAATCCAGGAATAAACGAAAACAAGAAGTAACTACAAATTCAAACACACACAAAGTGTCAATATTTGACCGACAATACGTGTATCGGTACAGAAGGAAAGCACATGAAATAATAACGTATCAGTGCCGCGCCCGCCAATCCGGCTTTAGAGCAAAAAGGGTGGCCATCTGAGAGTTATTACCATCGCTGCTGCGAAAGCCAGTTATGGTTAATGTAATGAAAGGGATTTACGAGTAGTCGGCAATAAACTCGGGAGCGGAACTGCGTGGACATAGATTATTATTAGAGTGAACAAACCAAAAACCCACAATTTAATGAAGTGGCTATTATATATTCATTGGAAATGTGAATACCTCAGAACAATAAGGTTTATGGAAAGAAAATGCCATACTTATGCAACATTCAAAATAACACGGACGTTTACTAGTTCACACAAATGTATTTCTATATTAATTTACTGTGATGATTTTATTTTTGACGAATGTGCTCAGGTATAAATATAAGGCGGGTATTAATCCAATGTTTTGATTTGTAGGTAATCAATAAAAAGAAGCTAAATTAAATTCTATTTAGGAGTATTTTCTAAGGAGCCGAGTGCAGAATTCAATATCTACTATTTCGTGTAAGTAATGCAATAAACACAATGACATCAATGTTTAGAAGATAGAAATCATTGAGACAGGTGATCAGCAACGCATTTTTAAGGTTTAAATTTTTCAGATGTTTCCAACAGTGTACAGTCAGCAACAAAAGCCGATTAACACTTCAGTTATTGAGCAAAATAATAACACTTCAGTTTTATTAATCTCAGTTATTGAGCAAAATATTTGTTCAAAATTGCATTGTGCTTCTGCTGCAATTTTGAACAAATATTTTGCTCAATAACCGAGATTAAAAAAACTGAAGTGTTAATCGACTTTTGTTGCTGACCGTACCTACAGGGGATACTAAAGAAAGTACAAGACATTCTTCATTTTGCTGTAGAGGAATAAATACAAATAGAATTTCCGGTGAACAGTAAACACAACATTTGCGGCCGGACGTTATATGGTAATAAACGTAGCTATGTACTTGAATAGGTTTTACTACACTACACTACATTTTATGAGACGTTTTATGTAAGTATATAAGCTACTACACACTTGATTGTATTACCTTGAATTCTTGATCTTATTGTGTCTAATGGGTAAAAAACAGCCATGCCGACTACGCTGCCCTGAAATAATCAATAAAAGAAATTAGATTCCGCATGTTATAGTGATATCTTTAAACTGTTTTAATTAAATTACGGATTATTTCCAAGTTTTAAAAATTAGTTATTATCAGATAATAAGTACATGATAAGTACGTACCGTAGCTCCTGCAATAGCATGCACTAGAGTTTCGTAACTGAATAATGAGGGTGCCATTTTTATTATTATAAACTGCAAACCACTCAAATTGATATAAACATCAGTCGAGATTCATCGCACTTTGACCCTGCCACCGTTATGTTTCCTTGAAAATATATTATTAAACAACATAAAATTACATGACCACCACAATCAGCGGAACACCACTGTACTGAGTGGTACTGAGTCTGACTGATCACAGAGTACAATAATGGTCATAGATTAGACAGAGTTAACCGAGTGCACTAAACACGAAGTCTGGCAGTCTGTGGTCTCTGTTAGTGTCCTTCCAGACAGGGGAGCGGGACGGGCGTGGGCGCGGGGCGGGCGCGGAAGCGGGAACGCGTGCCGGCTGCCTGTCCATACCTGTCCGCCATAGACAAAGAAAAGTATAGACGGCGGGTAGCTCCATTTCATTTCCACAAGAAAGGGATAAAGTATTGAGTTATTATAAGTAACAGAAAAGGATAAAGCTATACTATTTCCGTCTCTAACTGCGTGCCAGTTTTTTCAAGGCAGCTACTTATGTAGCCTATGTTAGTTAAGTTAGTTTTTTGTCTCATGTGTGGCCACGCTACCCGATGCTCTATAGCTTTCTTACTCTAAGCTGTCCGCACTGGGCGTGGCCAAGGCGTGGCCACAAAGCACGTAACACTTTAAGCCTTTAAGCGCGACTGCGTTCTGCATGTTGTCGTGTCCAGTGCAGTGTGACCAGATCAAATTTTACAAAAAACCGGAACAACTTAAAAAAATACTGAATATCGTATCTGAATGAATTGTAGACTAAATCCGGGTAATTCCCTGAACATCAATGTTCGCGGGGACGATCGCTACGGTGTTACCATAGCTTTTTATCCAAAATATACCCAAATATATATTACTTCCGCTAATATACCTACAAAAATACTGGATTACTGATGCTCGGAGAAGTCGATAAAATTAACGAAAAAGTATTAAAATACTGAATTTGGTCACGGTGTGACGAGTTCCAGTATTTTAATACTTATCCAGTGTTTGTCAAAATATAAGTGCGCGCAACGCAACCCGCGCCGCTCACCGCGCCCACGTGCCCACCATGGACACTTCAAAGGAAGCTCATATGGGTGGCCCAATTCATGAAATCACTAAGTCCATTTTTACAGTTTTGAGCTAGCAACACCGTCTTGTTTGTTTTTTAATTCTCTTTAAAATGGTATATTTGAGGTTCTTGGCAAAAATCTCTAAGTATCATTTCTAGATTACGAAAAAAAAAATTTTTTTTAATATTCAATTCATAAAAACCCTAAGTGTAACAAATCACTAAGTCTACGTATTTTTTTGTAAAAAATCACTAAGTCAAAATAAGAATAGATATGTGTTTACCTATTTGGATCAACTTTGCGCTAAAGGAATATTTGAGAAAATAACAGTCTCATATCCTGTACCAGGACATTCTATGATGCCGATTGATCGTGATTTCGCACTAATAGAAAGGAAGAAAAGGAAACAAGAGAAGATATATACACCAGAATATTATGTTCAGCTGATAAAAAATAGTAGGAATGTCAATAAATTTCAAATAGTATTTTTGGAGAAAAGTTTGATGAAGGAAGATAGATCTGAAGATGTTTTAAAAGTAAAAGACTACAAAAAGTTGTATGATGAACGAATTAAAGCTAACTTGCCTGGAATATCTAAATGCCGTAAAGTTGTATTTAAAAGAATCGGTAAACCAGAGTTTTCAATGTCTATGAGAGGTCAGGATATGAGACCGTTTTCATTATATAAAGTAGGTTACAGCAGGCGTATTAATGAAGTGCCCGATGACTGTTATGCTGTACCCTTGCCTATAAAAGCCGCTAAACTGCAAGATATCAAGCGATTATTAGAATCTGTTCCTGAATCGGAAAGGTATTTTTATGAGGATTTGTTCAATGATTCTCGCGATCCCATAACTATAGAATCAGATTCTGAAGAAGAAGTAGAATGATAACATTATGTCATTCACATTTTTGTACTGGATACAGCAATAATATATCTAAGTCCATTATTTATCATTTAAAAATAACTAAGTCCAAGGATTAGAAATAAGTCCAAAATTTTTGATATTTTGTTACGAGTTTCCTGTTAACTATATTGTTTTCTTTCTTTTGATAAATAAAACTACGCATTTTGAACTAAAATGTACTTTTTTATTTTTTTTATACTTCATCACATGTTATTTCAACGCTCAATTAACACCGTAAAATGCCGTTATTTCAAAAATGACTTTTAGGACTTAGTGATTTCATGAATTGGGCCACCCATATGTTTGAGCGCCGCGCCCGCGCCTCAGTGTGACTAAACATTTATTAATTCTGTGCTGTCAAAGTTTTGACAATACCGAGGCGTTTGATTTGACCCATGGACATACTATAAAATACAAGTTCTATGTATGGTATACTATTTTATTGTCCATAGTCCATTTTTACACAGAAAAGCGTGACATACCATAAAGCAGGGGTGTCAAACTCAATTTTGCAGAGGGCCATATATTAGATTTAGAATGTGTAGGCGGGCCAGGTTCAAATTAAAATACTAAAACATACTAAATTATTTTAACATCTTTATTAATTTAGGTATATGTATACTAAATCATACCAAAAGTAAGAAAGAGTTAGCTGCACGGACTAAATAGAAAACGACTTCGCGCGTGCACGAGAGAGAGAGAAAAGCATAACTAACACTCTCTCACTCGTCTTGTCAGGCGCTACTCTTGAAATTACTTTTAAGTAAAGCGCGCGTATTTTTAAATCTACGTAGAGGCATTGAGTGCAGTCTAAAATCTCTAAAAAAAAGATTCATTATCTGTGATATATTGTGATCGCGGGCCGTATCGAAATGGCCCGAGGGCCGGATTCGGCCCGCGGGCCGTATCTTTGACATGACTGCCATAAAGTCTTGTATTTTATAATATAATAATAAGTCCATGATTTGACCACAGACTACAATACAGTGCAGGTTATCTAATGTTTTATATTTTTGTTATTTAATGTCCAATATTTTGAGACAATTATTTTAGGTGTGTGTTTGTTAGTCACACCATCTCCCGGTATTGTCATTATATATTTTAATAATGCAACACAGAATTTTTTGTTTGGCTATCTGTGACAGAGATGGCGTGTTACAAAAAAAAACCGAAATCATTGTATGTACCGTAGACAGAGAAACTAATAGACGCAGTGACAATTCCTTTCTCGCTTACACAAGAAAGAGAGCGAAAATTACACTACGAATGTTTTAGACAGAGATACAATTATCCATTTTTTTGTCCCTTACTGTGTAACCGGTTTATTCAAGGTCAGCAACTCAAATTGCGAAACTAATTTGACACTTCATGCCCTCATTGTGTTTGATGTTCAAGTTTTGCTTATTTTTATGTTATATTACGCTTCTAATCCAGTGAGAAGACAAAGAAATTATCCGTATATCACATCGACGATTCTACAATGGTGCGTTGTCGTGTTTTATTTCATGTAAAAGCGATAGTGAGAAGAAAATTGCCGGTGTGTCTTTTCACGCGTAAGTACGACTGTTTTGTCCCTAAATGTAGTTTCTTAGTGATCATTATTTATTCCATAGCATGACGGAACGATATGTTTCATTAAAACTCTAAACTTAATAGGATTTTGTCGAGTTTTTATCATTCATAACCTATAATTAATATCATGTAACTGTTGCCAGCGTCTGCTAAAAAATGCCCCGAGTCTCGATAAAAAGTATTGACTCGACAATTTAATGTAAACAAAAAAATATGAAATCCAATAATAGCATAGTATCTTTTAGGGGAAGCTTCTTAATCTATAAATATATTATATTATTTTAATTTATTCTTTCTCCTATTTGTGATCGAATAAGAATGACACATAATTATGTCGTTACAGAATAACTGAACTACCTGTGAGTATTAATAATATAGCTAAGTTTATCGTTAGTTTTCCAGACGATCCAGACCTTCGTATAAAATGGATCCAAGCAACTGGAAGAAAAGATTGGACTCCCACAAAATATTGCAAAATATGTAGCAATCATTTCCCAGAAAATTTACTAAAAAAAAAAGAAAACAGTTCTGCATTCTGACGCAGTAAGTACCAAATGCGGTAAGAATTTATTATAATTTTACTTTTTTCAGAAGATATTTCATAACTTTATGATTTACGTTGCAGATACAAGTTGTTGAAAGCGATAACTCAACAATATCAAAGTCAGCGTCAGTGTCAATAATACAAGAGCCAGAAAAGTCCCTCAAGGTCTTAGACAAAGAAAAGTATAGACGGCGGGTAGCTCCATTTCATTTCCACAAGAAAGGGATAAAGTATTGAGTTATTATAAGTAACAGAAAAGGATAAAGCTATACTATTTCCGTCTCTCACTGCGTGCCAGTTTTTTCAAGGCAGCTACTTATGTAGCCAATGTTAGTTAAGTTAGTTTTTTGTCTCATGTGTGGCCACGCTACCCGATGCTCTATAGCTTTCTTACTCTAAGCTCAAGGTATTCTATTGACAACATTATTTGACATTCTTCTTAAATTCATAATATGCGTTCAACAGCGAGTCCACAGGTTAAACATAATTATTAATAATTTGATTGAATGTTTTAGATTTCAACACCTGAGGCGAGTGCTGTTCCAGTACAAGTTAACAAAACAGCTATCAGATCCCTAAGAAATAGTAAGAAATATTTTCACAAAATTAAAATTGTTTCGCAATCAATAATGTGTTTTTTTTGTTTGGAGTGTTTAGTATCTAAGTTGTATAAAAAGTCAAAATTAATAAATCTCGTGTTTTAATTAAATCCTTAAAATAATTTACCCTATTCCATCTGGCATTCCAAAAACAGGGGAATGTAGTTTTTATGGCAACATTATACGCACACATTGAAAAACTATCTCTGTCTCGACCGCGGTTACAGAGTCCCTTCGTCTATTAGTTTCTCTGTCTACGGTATGTACCTAATGTACCAAATACCACAGACATATAAAGAGTAGCCAAATACTAATAAAAAAAACGTACGTACGTCCATGATTTGACCACAGACAAAGAGTAAAGTAACTATAGAGGCAAATAGTAACAACTCTGTGGTAAAATTTGCATGTATGGAAAGTGCTGCCACCTTGAGTTTGGTGGGTGAACTAAGGCTATACACCTACCTATAGATACAATTATACACCTATCTATAGATATGCAATGCATAATATCTCGAATATTCTCTCGTATATTGACTCGCTACTCATAGTAATATGCATATTTACTTACTATGAGTAGCAACAAAACAAATAACAGTAACAAGTAACAACTAAAACAGAAATAACTGAGATAAACTCGGAATTACGGGAAGCGCATCAAAGTCGGGAATGCCGGAATTGACAATGGCGGATGCCTGCAGTGTTGCCAACAGATAAATTAGCTCTCCACCAGATTCGACTTCGAAAACCATTAGCAAACCACTAATAAAAATCGGCCCTACTACAAAATTCGCAAAAATTTCCACTAAATACATTTTTGGTTTTTGTGAAAGGAAACAGTAATTTAGTAAAAATAAATATTTATTATCTTATCACGTAATAAAATATTTAAAATCAGTAAATCACCATAAAATATTATTAGTAAATCAACAAGTCAAGATGATGAACATAAACATTATTCAATAAGAACAACAACTAGGATAAAAAAGTGATATTCTAAAATTCGTCTTCAGATGAATTTTTGTCTGTACCATCATCGGTTTCACATTTATATGATTCTTGGGTACTGATTTGTTATAGAACTTTTATTAGAATTTACCTACACGGTAAAAGTAAATATTTCTGAAAATTAAATGAAGTAAAAATAATATATTTCGTAATGTTTTAGTGGCTTAGTGGTTGAGTGATAGCATTTTCAGTAATTTAAACTGAATTCTACTAAACCACTAGAAAAACCACAAAAGCTACAAAAACAATATTTCGCCACTAAAAGGGGGGTCGAAACCATCAGTGTTAGTGGAAAATTCACTAAGTTGGTAACACTGGATGGCCGGCGACAATGACATTTGTTTGACAAACAAGACAAGATGGCTGCCAAGTTTTTTTAACCCACCAAACTCCAGATGTCGCTGTCGTCTGTGGAAATGATGACAGTGTTAAGTGTGCCCCCCTGTACGGTGCATGGCTTAGACAAAGAAAAGTATAGACGGCGGGTATCTCCATTTCATTTCCACAAGAAAGGGATAAAGTATTGAATTATTATAAGTAACAGAAAAGGATAAAGCTATACTATTTCCGTCTCTCAGTGCGTGCCAGTTTTTTCAAGGCAGCTACTTATGTAGCCCATGTTAGTTAAGTTAGTTTTTTGTCTCATGTGTGGCCACGCTACCCGATGCTCTATAGCTTTCTTACTCTAAGGTGCATGGTAAATGCACGCTGTGTTTGATGAGTTAAGGTTTATAATTGATTATAGCTAATTCGGAAAGCGGCCTTAATTTCTATCGCCGCAGTTATCATTAGCTGTCAACTGTCAACAATTATATTTTGGAGTCTGTGACTGTACTGACTGTCAATCTCTCGGAGTATTAGGTTCTGTGCTGTCAATAAAGTTGTTGTTTTGTGTTATGTCTGTAGACTGTCCCTATTCAATAATCATTTCTACGAAGCTTGGAATTGATTATAAACGATGAAGGTGTTTATGTCAGAAGATAATCTTTGTGCTCAGAACTTATTAAAACTAGTGTCTCATGGAAATGCCATAGTTGCTGAGATATTAAGGCTAAAGGATCATAAACCCACTGCTTATCTGTAAGTCCATTACTTATTTATTTACTAGTGTTGTTTGCTTCTCAGGAAACAAAAAATTGTAAGTAATTGCACAACTGGACGTAGTTATGCGAAAACGTTCCATTCCACAATGACAAGAATTTGAGAAAAACGCAATTTAGTGTTTCAGTGGTACACTTTTTTGCCATAACTAGTACAGGCGAACACTGTAGGTTTTATTGTACTAAAATACAATCATTACATAATCATGTACTATTTTTTTGAATATTTACGTTAAAACGGTAGGTTATTAGGAAAAATGGTATTGGAACATTTTTGCAAAATTATTTTTTGTATGAACGATCATTCCAAATCATTTTGCAAATACGTTCCAAAAAGTATTTTAAACTTGTTAAAGTTTAAAATACTTTTTGGAACATGATTTAGATCATAAATTTTGTAAATTATAATATGTTAATATTATATTTTATAAAATTTATTATCTAAATTTTATAGAATATAATATGTTAATATTATATTTTATAAAATGTATGATCTAAATTGTAATTGTGTGATGTAAAAGAGTAGTATTTATAAAAGGGCCCGCTGGCTGGACCTTTGTTTAAATAACGAATAATCTTCTGAAGTATAGCTCACAGAAAGTAAAAATTTTGGAATTGTAGGGTACAAAATAGCTTCAAGCTCCTAACACAACTGTATGATGAAAAAGAGTAGGTAGTATTTATAAAAGGGCCCGCTGGCTGGACGTTTGTTTAAACAACGAATATCTTTTGAAGTATAGCTCACAGAAAGTCGAAATTTTGGATTTGTAAGGTACAAAATAGTATCAAGCTCCGAGAACTATTCGGCGATCTGAAAGTATTATAACAATAAAAATAATCCTAAGGAGCCCGCTAGCTAAACACTTCATAAAAACGTCATTCAATGAAAAACTGTCGAGGTACAAAATATATCTTATTTATTTATGGCAAATTAATATATGTTTTTAAGAACTTACGGAACATAGCCGACTTTAAATTAATTAAACAGGTTTATTTAGCTTTGTGTCAATCCATACTTACCTATTGCATAACTTCCTGGGGGGGTGCTGCAAAAACAATTTTACTCCCTCTAGAGCGCGCCCAAAGAGCAATTCTAAAGGTTGCTACCTTTCGCCCATTTAGGTTTCCTACGCACCAACTCTACAAAGCATGTAATGTACTAACAGTAAGGCAACTATTCATTCTAAGCATAGTACAACACCAGCACACTGCACTTCCTTTTGTCCCAGTACCTTCCGACAAGAGAAGGAAAGACTTGGTTTGCATAAAGCCTCAAACCAGACATGCGTTTGCTAATCGTTTTTATGTATTCTTAGGACCTTTCCTGTATAATAGACTGAACAAGTTATTAAGCTTCTATAGCGTAAGCTATAAAAAATGTAGTACAATGTTATCAGAATACTTAGCGTTACTCAATTACACAGACACAGAAAAACTTCTAGAAATTTTGTCATGATCATAATTTGTTTCTCTTGTAAGTATTTACTTTTGTATGTTTACATAGACTTAGTATTAGGTAGTAATGTACAAATGTGCTTTTTCTCATAATTTTTATTTAATTATTTTTATATCAGTTTTATTTAAAAATTACCGCTCCAATTTAATAGAAATGTAAAGGGATTGCCTGAAACACAGGTTTGTATAAACCTAGTTCGGGTAGGTCGCTACCTAAAACTCTAATTCCGAACCATCACTACTTGCACTTGTAATAAAAAAATAAATATTTTAGTTTTACTTTAGTTTTAGGCACTATAACTAATTGTACGGAAAATTTTCTAATCTTGGCTAAATGTACACCTTTTGTAAACGTTTTTATTAAATAAATTATTATTATTATTATTATTATTATTTTCTTTAGGTACAAAATAATGTCTTTATGAAAAGCTATCACCTGTTGATAAATCTCGTTGGGGCCCGCCAGATAGAATCACACAACAATGACCAATGTCATCTGAAGCACTATGGATGCCACTGTTGTAGAGCCACAATTGCCTTTTATAAAACGCAACGGTTGTGCATAACTTCGGATTAATGTCATTAGTATTCTTTTCTTTTGTCTATGATATTAAAAGTTTCAAGTAATATTTTATAGGTAAATAACTACAAAGAAAATAAACTTTTTCTTTTCGTGTTATAAATATTTATTTTTAGTGGTTGTGTATGCAAACAGTTAAGGATGAAGCTAATTAAAGCGTATTAAAAATGAACCCTTTAAAGTTGAAACTTTTTTTTTCGAAACAGGTTTTTTATTTAGGTAGTTATAAAATAGTGCAAAATTCATGAAACCTTTTAAGTTTTCAAATTATGTTATTTAGGTCTGAAACATAACATACCTACCAACATTTTTGGATCGTTTATGCCTCGCTATTGTAATTTTGCAAAAACGTTCCAAATATAAATGGAACATTTGTTACAAAATAAAATGGTTTAACATGGTTTTGTTAAAACGCTACAAGGTTGTTGTGGCGTTTTAACAAAATAAATATACTGTTTCGTAAAACATTAAATGTTCCTGTCCTCATAGTACGTTCTAGTTAATTTACACAAGTTATTATTTGATAAAGGTTGTGGGTTGGAACGTAAGTGAAAAAATTATTTTCTGATATAAGACATAAAACTTGAAACCTTTTTGCTAATCTGAAGCTAAGTGTCATAAAAGGTAGTTTGATCACATTATCTGGATTTCGGGTGACTTGTGGGTTGGAACGTTTCTGCATAACTACGTCCAACTGTTGTTTTGCAAGTCTCAATTGAAATAAATAATGAAAACTTTACAGATTAGAGACTAGAGAAGCTCTTCAAAAGTACCAGGATGTCATCGTGGATTTCAGTTATTTTAAAGTATCAGATGCTCAAGAAAAGAAAATTAGTGCTAATCCTGTAAGTATGCTTTATGATATTACACTTTGGGCAAAGGCCTCATTTTCACCAAGGCCAAGGCCATACTTTCTTTCTACCTCTCACGCTCCAGAGATGCAAAGGATCAATCTTTATTAAAGGAGTCCAGCTCGTTACTTGGCTAATTTACATAAATTGATTTTAAAAATCAACACCTGTAACACATCTAATCACTATAAACGTTGTTATTCATGTACCTTACCACTAAGCGCCACCTATGTATAAAGCTGTGAACTGTTATTGATTATGAATACTTAATGGGGAACGTAAGTAGCAGCTAAGTGTAACAAACTCAAGTTGTCACTTTAAGGTGAATGCTCCAACCAGCCCGCGAAATTCAAATTTTCTTACGTTTTTTGCAATTTGCAGGCCAGTGCTAGGTTGTATGTTGATTAAAATATTATTCGCGGTTGTAAGACATATGTAGTTACAGAATTATAATCATCAAAATCATCAATAAAACGCTCTAAGTTCATAAAGCTGTTAGCATTACTTTTTCTGTTTTTTTTTTGTTCTTACACCTTTATGAATTTGGAGGGTTGTATTGGTGATTTTGATGATTATAATTCTGTAACTACATACGTCTTACAGCCGCGAATAATATTTTAATTAATATACAACCTAGCACTGGCCTGCAAATTGCAAAAAACGCAAGAAATTTTGAATTTCGCGGGCTGGTTGGAGCATTCACCTTAATTGATTGCCTTGTAAATAGTTCACAATGTTGCTAATAGATGTCTCCGATCGTTTACGTCACGTTTCTGAATCGCGGTGTCAAGAGTCTCCGAGGGTTAATGACCCTCGCTACAACCTTTGATTTAAGTGACTTCTAACCAGGTGCACATACGAGCTACATCCTGCTGGAATAGCTACGTACGACTCCTCGGCTAGTTAGTTAGAATATATAATATTACGTTTGTACGTTACCTTTTTGGATTAGAGGTCATCTGCCGCTACCTTCGTCCAAGCGGGCGTGGTATTGCTGGTGGAAACCTATTTTTTTAAATACTTATACCTATTTTATATACCTAAAGACCTGTAAATTCGGTAATCATCCATAACTGTTGGAAATTACCCCGAATAAACCAGCATCCAGTCAAAACATCCCCCTGGAGTTTTCATTTCCGCCGGAACGAGTGACGTCATCGACTTGGAGTCAACGACACCCCCTTACACACCTGTTTTGGTTGGCTACCAGTAGGTATGACTAATTGCACTCTTAAAAATAACTTAAATTGTTTCAGAAATTACAAGATTTGGATGATGAGTTAAAAGAGAAATACTTGGAATTAATAAATAGATTTTATTTACTGTTTGAGAATATTTATCAATATGTAATTGATTTGAATTCATTTGTGGAGCAGTTAAATGATAATACCTTCATCCAGCAAAATATTGAGACAGTACTAAAAGATGTAGAAGGTAAACAACTTTTGGTAAGTAACAGTTTTCTTTTTAGAATCAGCTTTAACAATTGTGAAGTTTATTTCACTTTTATCTAGGGTGTGAGTTTATGTTTGTATGTATATAGGGCCCGATCTATAGTTCGTTTTTTTTATCCCAGACACTAATCTGACATTTAAGTATTTTGTGTTTGCGTTTTTTTAGTATAGAAGTTTAACAAATGTTAAACTTGGTAGAGACTAATCTGTCAGGTGTAATTACCTGACAGATTAGTCTCTGGTATTAAAAAACGAACCGTTCAGCCGGGCAAATTCCCAGACCGGCAAAATTGAGGGCACGGAGCAGTTGCATGGAGTCCTTAATTTCCTCACTAAGAAAGAAAAATCTTACAAAAATTACCTGCTTATCAAACCGAAAAAGAGGATTATTATGGTTTTTCTTTTAAAAAAATGCTATTTTTGGGGCTGCTGTAAATTTTTAGATGAACCAACATATTTTAAAGTGCTATCTTCTATACTATAGGATGGTCCAAATAGACAATAAAAAAAAATTTTGATTCCTCATACCTAGGGATATCCGAAAATACCCCATGTATGTTCTGCGATTTTTGATAGTTTAAGAGATATGAATATTTTTTTAAAAATTTATAGCTTCTTTTCGAAAGCTCTTTTTATGTTTTTTTTTTGCGATAGGACTTTCTGTATAAAAAAAATATCTTCCTAACATTAGTGCAAGATACAATTATTTTTATCGAAAGTGAGAAATTTACATTCTTACGATCTAAGAAAGAAACTCCTTATTATGGGGTGTTCAAGTTTGCGTGGAAGAATTTTAACGCGCGGTCCGATTAACTTGAAACTCAGTATCAACACTTTTGAAATTTTGACATAAAATAATCAATAATAAGTGTATGGGGTTTTCGAAATTTGACCCCCGACAGCGCAAAAAGTGGTAATTCGATTTTCAAGGGGATTTTAGTGACTTGATTAATTAAAAAAAAAAATTTATAAATTAAACTTGAAACTTGGTAGAAATACCTATTTAAATAAGTAAATTATACAGTTCGTAATTTTTTGGTATTCTAAACTACCCTAAAGGGAGATTGGGGGTGTCAAATTTTTTATGAAAGAATTTTAGTGCGGGGTCCAATTAACTCAAACTCAGTATGTAAGACCAAAATAAATAAATAAATTGTAAAGTGTATGAGGGTTTTTCGAAAATCACCCCTAACATTGTGAAGAGAGGTAGTCAATTTCACAGGGGAGTACTTTATTACGTGGTTTGATTAACTGGAAAATTGGTATAAATAATATTTAAGTCATGTACTCATGTTATAGAAACATCCTAGACAATTTTCCAAAATTCCACCCCTATGGGGATAAAAAGAGGAGATACAGTTTATGAAAAATCTTATTCATTTGGTTAATAAACTTGAAAATTGACCCGAATACCTACGTCTTATTTATTTAAATAAATGATAAAAATCATAAACATATATTTTCGATTTTTTTGAGAAAAGTACGAAATACCTACACGCGGACGACCTAATGCTGTCTCCTGAGACAAATATAAGACAGCACTATGCAAGCCAAGTCGAAAGAAAGAAGAAGAAATACCTACAACAGAAAAAGAAAACAAAGAACAAAAAAAAAAGGAAAGAAATAACAAACACTTTCGCTATCTCATATTAGTTATTCTGTGGCTATAATAATAATAATAAACATTTAATTCAGACCAGGTCCATATTTTGTTAGTAACAATGGTACTTAAAACTAATGTTAGTATTGGCAACAAAATTAAATTACGGCATGAAGCCGCACCCACCTTTGCAGCATGGGGGACTCCCACCGATCAGTAAAGACACCCAGTATAGTGTTGGTACTGCCACGAACGCGAGCGAGTAGGGAGGCGCAACTTTTCCTAACAATAGCAGCAAAGCCATCCACTCGCGCCTCAGGAAACATCCCTGACGCACTGCAACGCCATGGCAGCCCCAACAGTACCCTGAGTGCATTATTATATTGGACACGCAGGTCGCTGTATGTCCGCTGCGAATAACTGACCCTCAGGCTGCAGGTGTAAAAAGATGCTATGTAATGACTAATGATTTTTGAATTGAGATATGGAGTTAGTGTAAAGGGCGGCGAATACTTTTCCACGGAGCGGCTAAATAGCTAGATCGGGCCCTGTATGTGTACCTAGGGTCGCACCCGGGTAAATTTGGTCTGGAGGACTAATTATATCTAGGTTAGCACCACCGAGATACAGTTAAAGTCTATGGACAATATAAGTTGGAGGAATACCTTTAATGCTTTTAAAATTAAATTAAAAAACTTTCAGTGTGAGAGTTTATATTTGTATGGAGCAATGCTTCTGTTATGTGACCTTTACATTCCGGGACCAATGAGGGAAAGACTTCTTGTAGCATTTTATCGCTACAGCACAAGCCAATCACAATCCAACATTGATGATGTGTGCAAACTTCTAAGAGATACTGGCTATGATCAACATAATGGAAGAAGACCTGCTGATTATCCTGTGGAATACTTTAGGTGAACTTGGTTTCTGGATTCATTTATTTAAATATAATATTTAATAAGTATTTAGTGTTTAATTACAAATGTTGTATGAATGTTTCAGCCGTATCTACATTCGTCCTGAATTTGTTGAGAAAGTTGTAGGAAAACTACGGTCAGAAGATATTTATAATCAACTAGCAGTTTACACCATTCCAGAGCATCAAGCATCGGCATTGGGCACACAGGCCAGTATGCTTGTGATCTGTTTATTCTTTACACCACATTATCTCCATACAGATACATCCAAAATGAGGGAAATTGTTGATAAGTTTTTCCCCAGTAACTGGGTCATACCAGTTTACATGGGCGTTACCATGAACATTATCGATTATTGGGAAAATTTCAAGGCTGCTAAATCTGCCCTTATCAATACATGTAATGGCAAGATGATCAAAGAGATATTTGCTAAAAGAGGTGGATCAGTACCAATGCTGACAACTAAAACTCACCAACTACTAAAAGAAGGAACACTCACTGATGATTTTGTATTGGATAATATAAGCAAAATCTTAAATCTCTTGTTAAACTCCAATCTAGTTTTAAGATGGCTACTTCTACACAACACTGATGTGACATTTTATGACAACAACAAAAAAAGTAAACAGCTTAAAGATCTAGTATTGAAGGAATCCAATTATGAACCATTGAAAATTTTGGAACTGTTAATAAGTACTGCAGAGCTGGAATTAAAAGTCAGAGAGATATTAAACAAATTACTTGATAATAGAGAGTCTTCATGGAATATGAATAAATCTCTCGCTATTGAAGCAGTGGATAGCTTATCTGAGCTTTTTTCTGGAGCAAAACCTGTCGCGAAAATACAAGAAAATGAACAACTGAAACTTTGGTTTGATAACATTTCAAAACAAATAGCATCTCTAGGTGAACCAAGTTCATCAAAATCTATTAAAAAAGTAACTCAGCTACTACAAGCTTTAGATGAAGTTGAAGAGTTTCATGGCATAAAAAGTACTTCAACAATTGTTCAGTATCTATTTGATAGTAAAGATGCATTGAAAAATCTTTTGAGGGCTGCTTCCTTGAAAGAAGATTCCTTGGTTACTTTGGAAACGATCGCAGACGTCAGCTACGCTTGGTGCACAATAGATTTGTACACAAAGCATATGCAAGATAGCATTAAGGAGAATCCAGCTGTCACCAGCAGACTTAGAGCACTTTTCCTAAAGCTCGCTAGTGCAATGGAGATACCACTGCTCAGGATAAATCAAGCTCACAGTGATGACTTGGTGTCAGTATCACAATATTACAGTAATGAACTGATTAAATATATTCAAAAAGTATTGCAAATCATTCCAGAAATGGTTTTTAATATTGTGGAGAAAATAATTGACTTACAAACTTGGGCAATAAAAGAAGTACCAACTAGGTTGGAAAAGGAAAGATTAAGGGATTATGCACAGTTGGAAGACAGGATGGAAGTGGCCAGACTAACTCATTCTGCATCCACATTCACAACAGGTTCGTACATACGTGGCTCCTATCTTATTGGGATATAACATAACATAATTCCTTCCGCAATTTTAAAATGAATTATTTTTAGGAATTTTGGACATGCGATCTACATTGGTAGGTGTAATAAGAGTGGACCCTGCGGAATTGTTAGAAGACGGGTTATTAAAAGAGTTAGACAGACATATCAGTAAGAAGTTTGTAGAATTTTTAGAACCTCAAGGAAAAAAGTACCAACCAACTGCAAGTAATTTGATGTCGCGACTGCAGAAGCTGGCTGAAAGTATGGATGGCTACAAACGATCTCTAGAATATATTCAAGATTATATAAACATCCATGGTTTGAGAATTTGGCAAAAACAGGTAAGTGTTGCCCATTGCTAAAAGCCAGAAGCAATCAATTTTACCCACATTTAGGGAGTGAAATGATTTTGCAGTCTTACAAAGCGTCGATACAATGGTATTATAAATTTTATGTTAGTAGCTAGCGCTGACTTTATTTTAATTTTTTTAGATAACTGTGATCATTAATGAGAGTGTTACCAAGGAGATTAGTTTTCGGAAAGGAGTTACATTGTATAGTCCTTCGGCTGGCTTTATGGGGAGTCTAGCTAGGCAAATACCGCATTTAGTAGACGCGAGGTTCGTATAACTACATTTTTTTATTATCCTACACTGTCCCACTCCTGGGCAAAGGCATCCCTCCACTCCTTCCATTTTTCGCGAGCTCGCGCCTCCTCCTTCCAGTTTTGACAGAACCAATCCAACATAATTTAAAATCCTATATTAAATTCGAATGAAAAATATAATTAATCAACTTTTGTGTTTCAGACTCTGTACATATGTTAACATATGCGCAGCCTGGTACGACGTAAAATCTCAAAATGAAATATTAAATAACAAAACTTTCGGAAAATTAAATGATGCTATTGGAGTAGTGGGTCTTCATGGGTTAGATACCCTATATGGTTTCATGGTCAAAAACCAAATGCAAAATGTACAAGATATATTTAGACAAGACAAGATGCTTTTAGGGAATATGAGTGCCGATATGAAAGACATGGATCAGGTTCTTACAAAAGGATACAAAACATTCCAACAACTATCAGATGTGCTGGTTTTGATAGGTACCTTGCAGATTATAAGAAGGCATATTGCATATCAGTTGAATACTAGTTGCAAATTTGACTCTGCGCAATTAGAGGCATCACTAAGGACCATGAATGAGTAAGTGAGATGGAGATTTTTCAGAAACTACATGTGTTGCAGTTGGACTTTTTCAAAGACATCAATAAAAGGACTAATTCAGAATTAACTTTAAAAAACTGTAACCTGACTACGGAAAAATAAAAGTAATCTAAAAAGTACGAAACAAGAAAATATTTCAGACAGAAAACAAGACATAGGTATAAAAATGGTCAAGCCGTGGGCGCATGCTTGTAGATATGTCGCAGCCAACTGGTTAATTAGCCGTTTAGTTTACCGCCTAGCCTTTTAACTAAACGGCGGTTGTTCAACTAACGGCCTGAATGATATTCAATTATAGTTTAGATTGGAACTGTAACAAATCACGCGCGAGCCGGATTGGTCATAGTAACTAAGCCAGGGCACCCCGACCAAGTTAAAAAGAGTTACGTTAGAACTGTAATCCAACTGAGAGGACTCTACACAGTGTGCCTTGAGCGGACCCAGATTCCCACTAAGTTGAAATCTGGTCGTCTGGTCCTGCTCAGGAAGGTGGGGGCGCCCTGCGGACTCGCCGTCCGCGTACCGGCCCATAGTGCTGCTAAACGAGGTGGGCCAGCTGTTTGCGCGGATAATCGCAGACCGCCTCGTCGGCCACTTGTGCAGAGAGGGGCCGGTCCTGGATGACACCCAGTTCGGGTTTCGGCATAGGCGCTCCACCATTCACGCTGTGTCGCGGGTGAGTGTCTCGGAGCAGGGTGATGTTGGCGGTGTCCTTGGACATATTCAACCCTGGAGTGGTATTCGGGAGGCACTGCAATATCATCGGGTGCCTCACTACCTTCGCCACATCGCCTTATCTGTCGGAGAGGAGTGTCACCTACATGGGACGTGATGGCGAAAATCAGCACCGCATGTCGTGCGGTGTTTCACAGGGCTCGGTCCTAGACCCGCACCTGTGGAACATCGGGTACGATTGGTGCTGAGGGGCGAGCTCCAACCGGGCGTGGACCTGACGTGTTATGCTGATGACACGCTGGTCACTGCCTGGGGGAGCTCGCTCAGGGAGAGTTGCTGGCGACTGGTGCGGTCTCATAGGTGGTGAGCCGCATACGTCGTCTAGGCCTGGAGGTGGCCCTCAGCAAGTCGGAGGCCATGGTGTTTCATGGCTCCCGGCGGGCGCCGCCGCCCGGCTCACACATCGTGGTTGGAGGGGCTCGGATCGCTGTCGAGTCTACCATGAAGTACCTGGGATTGGTGCTTGAAAGCCAGTGGGACGACTGGCGCCCAAGTTGCTGGGCGCGGCTGGCGCGCTCGCAAAGCTGCTTCCCAATCTGTTGGGCCCGAGCGCCGCCAGTAGGCGGCTCTACGTGGGGATCGTGCGATCGATGGCTCTGTACGGGGCCCCGGTCTGGGCGACTGACCTGACGGCCGGTAGAATCGCAGTTATGCGGAAGCCGCAGAGAGCGATGGCCGTCAGAGTCGTCAGGGGGTATCGCATGATCTCCTACGAGGCGGCTTGTGTACTGGTCAAACACCTCAATCCCCCCCCCCCCCCCCGACCCGAGGAGGCTCGCTGTGGCGGCACCAGTCGGGGGTTGCGGAAGGATCGTACGTTCCCGCGACCCCTGGCGTAGGTGTGAAATGGAACACCGGGGTGGTTTTTAGTCAGCAAGAGTCTGACAGACATCCATGAGGATTTTCCACCCCGGCAACAAAAAATAAAAGGTTAGAACTGTGAACCCAACCCAGGCGAGCATTACTTCCAAAGGCCGGACGGTTAACTAAACAGCTAATTTAACCAGTTGGATACGACAGATATACCTATACTATATTGGTGCCAGGAACACCTACAAAATTATAGTGTCATGCGACCACGGTTTTACTTCTTTTTAGCTTTGCCGTAGAAAAAAAAAGCTAAAAATAAGCTAAATAAATTCAGGATTCCTGCAATGCCCCAAAACATGAAAGGGACATAAACAAAACATAAATATTAATGAAATTGAACTTTCAGGTCTATAATTAACGAATTGAAGATATCAACACATGCTGAAACACAACCAAAAGTATCGTCGTTACTTATGCAGCACCTGGAAGAGAATTTGGTGAGATGTGGAATCTATGAACCATATGATAAAATCTACGTGAAACATGCACAGGAGTTGTTGAATGCTGATATGGGACGCATTCTCGTTGCACTGTTAATTTCGCAATTACCAAGAATGCAACTATGTTATACATCAGGTACTAACCTTACCTGCTTATGTTTTTATGATAATTGCAACACTGCGGCTTTGGTGATTTCGGAATACTCTTTTTTCGGTAATTCTACTATATCCACGCCATCTTAATTCTACCATATGATCTACGTCATGGTATTTCCGCCAAACCTTCGTGATGGTAATACCATCACGCGTTGTTGTTATTCCGCAAATATCTTCGTTGAAAAAACTAGTTGAAGATGTGAATTCTCAAGCTTGACGATGTCATTAGGTAGCATTGTTGTTTGTTGACGCTATCAATTCAAATACTTACGTGTACACTGAATTTCTGTATCTAAGAAACACTAATAAATACAGTAGAGTACCTAGTCGAAAAATATGTCGAACTGCTTATATAACGTTTACGTTGACACATTGACACAGGTCGTCGCTATAATAAAGTCATAAGGACTGAATGACTCTTTATATTATGCAAATGCTTCAATTCTTGAAATATTTTATACTTACTTATAACATGTAACAATACTAGCTTCTGGCTGTGATTTCGTCCGCGTGAAATTTCTTGTTTCCCCGGCGCACCGCATCGCATCGCATCGCATCGCCCGCCCGCGCTATTACTTCGTTTTCGCTTAGCGCTCTTTCTAGCTTTTTTCTTTTTGCGTGGCTCCTAAAGGTGCGCGAAGTAAGAAGCGTGATGTTAAACAGCCAAAAAAATCCGATTGGTAGTTGCAGAGATAAGCGCATTCGAACAAACTCTTCATATAATGTGTTAAAAATGTCATAAGGTGTTAAAAAATTAACCTGACAAACTTTAAGAGGTGCTTAAGACCATCGAACTGAACAACTTTCACTATGGGACCACCTCTGAAATCACGAAAAAAAATTCCGCTGTTTTATACATTTTGGTCAAGTAGGTATTGAACTTTTGTATTAAACAGCTGAGTTTTTTTCGTGATTTCAGAGTTGGTCCCATAGTGAAAGTTGTTCAGTTCGATGGTCTAAAGCATCTCTTAAAGTTTGTCAGGTTAATTTTTTAACACCTTATATAGCTATATTAATTAAGATTGATGGTTTTTTGCCTTCTAGGTGACCTAATAACGAGAAGAACAGGGGACAACATAGATGGCTATCCTCTGTTGGTGGGGATCTACTCTCTGTTACGCCAAAGTAAAAGTGAAAATATTGATATCTTTGTTGAGTCCTTATGCACATATGTGAGGTTAGTGACTTGATTATCAATTCGTTTTTATTACATCTTATACTCCGGTACGCTTGATTTTGGGTATTTACTCAATTTAAAGCTTGTACTATATTTGAGCCCTAACCTAAAGGGACTGTCGAGCGAATACGGGATCATTTACCGTAACACCGCGTCCTAAGTGCTCATACGCACGAGCGACACGCGTCGACTACAGAGGCAACTGCATTCGTCGTACACTAACGCGCGAGTACGTCAAATTCATATAACCTGCGTCCTAACTATAAGCGGTCAGCGCGCGAGTTTATACGCGATCGTTTACATGAATAATGACCTAGATACGCGACTAGATCGATTGCGCGAGTATGCCACATTAATTTAAACGAGTGCGACCATCGCATACTCGTGCGAAAATCGCTTTCGGTTAGGACGAGGCCTTAATGCATAATTTTGAATGATCTAATCAAGACTTTCTCTTACATTTCAGAATTAAACATGCAGAATCATCTAATGATGGTGCTGCTATTGTGAGGGTATTGCAACTATTTACAGAGACATTCAATTATCCTTTTGAGAAACTCGAAGATAAACTTCCTTTAATATTACTCACACATACTCTTCAAAAGTAAGACTATAAATTTAAAAGAGCTTGCAGGTTAACATTTATTATGGTATAATATTCTATTGTTATATAAAGATACATAATAATATATTATATTAAACTCAAATAGTTTTATTTTTCTGGGGGGGAGGGGCTTGTGGTTAAGTTATAACAGCCGCACGGGTCAATCGATCAGGTTAAGCTACGCTGGCCGCGGTTGGTTTGTGGATGGGAGACCATCTTTACATGGGTACACTACATAAATACGAAAAACTTTATTCCGACAGTCACAAATACGAATTTCAAAATACCGATTTTCATAATTCCGAATGGTTCAAAATTCCTAATATAACAACTCCGATTTATCATTAATCCTATTTTTATAATTCCGAAATTTCAATATTCCTAACGTTTATAAGTACTATTCTCAAAATACCGAGTTCCAATAGATCGAATAACAAAAAGTCCGAATTAATGAAAATTCGAAACATCAAAAATACGAATTCCGATTAATTAGAATTCCGAATTAATTATAATTCCGAAATAAAAACGCCTTGTAAAACTGAATAGCAAGACAAATATACGAGTAGAATACGGAATATCGAAGCACAAAATATCGATAAATGCTAATACGATGCTACAATATTGCGATGCACGTAACTGCGAAAGACCCGTCTCTGCGACGCCACTACACTTCCATGCACGTTACCGCGATAGATCTTCACTGCGACACTAATAAACTTCGATGCACGGTAAAGGTATTTATATTGTCATTCGCTCGCTCTTGCATCCTAGTATCGACGGAGTCCCGCTTCACGGGGTTTAAAGTAACATGCATGCAGCAAGCATGCAGCATGGAAGCAAACACGCAGCATGGTGCATGCCAGCAAGCATGCAGCATGGAAGCTAACACGCAGCATGCAAGCAAGCATGCAGCAAGAATGCAGCAAGCATGCAGCATGGAAGCAAACACGCAGCATGCAGCAAGCATGCAGCATGGAAGCAAACACGCAGCATGCAGCGTGCAAGCAAGCATGCAACAAGCGTGCAGCAAGCATGCAGCATGCAAGCGAGCATGCAACATGCAACATGCAGCAGGCATGGTTTCTGTCACGGCTCCGGCGCTGCGGTTCTCCGGCGGCCCCACGCGTGCTAATCGTCGCAGACGGCTTTCGCTCACCACCACGGCTTCGGCTTGCTGGCCGGCTTCGCCGGCCAACCTCAGCCGCGGCGGCTCGCTCACAGCCTCCTGCTCCTCAGCCCGCGGGCCGCCTCGCCCCTACGCGCCTACGCGATTTTAAATTACACTCTAGGGGTAGGGCAGACAAGACTGCGTGGAGTCGGATTTACAGCGATTCGTTTCTGTCACTAAAACCTAATTTTTAGCAAACGTTTTAGAGCTAACAATTTTATTATAAATGAACATTCGGAATAATACACATTATATAATACAATACTTAGGACATATGACTTTATTTCATGCAAAATTAGGAGATTCAATTATTATAGTACTCGATATTATGACAGAATAGATTTAGAAGTAAAGATAATTATGTAAAACAAAATTTCGAATTTTTGAACATTATGGTTACTGAAGTTTATAGCAAACGTGTTATGGATAATGACTTTCGGACAAACAATATTAGGAGAAGAAAGGGAGTACCTATTTAACAGGTTATTCGGAAAATTGAAAATCGGAATGACGTTTTTCGGACCGTGAACCCATCGAGCATTTGATTCTTCGAACAAATGAAAATCGGAAAACAAGCAAATCGCATTTATGACTTTCGGAAACATAAATTTCGTGATTTTTAATAATAGAGATTATAATTCTTAGGTATTATGAAATTCGGACTTTTGAAAATCGGAACATTGAAATTCGGAATAAAATATTTCGGAATATTTGGGTGTTCCCTCTTTACATACTAAGAGTCCTCCGTGTCTCGGAAGTCTCGGCAGGCACGTTAGGCCGTTGATCCCTGCTGTCATTCGTGGATCTTTGGCAGTTGTTACGGGTCGATAGCAGCCCTAAAAAAAAAGTCTGACAACGTCTTACTAAGGAGTATCGTATTACCCAGTAACTGGGTTGTGGAGGTCAGATAGGCAGTCGCTTCATGTAAAATACTGGTATTCAGCTGCATCCGGTTAGACTGGAAACTGACCCCAAAATAGTTGGGAAATGGCTAGGCAGATGATGAGCTTTATTTTTCTTGAAAATGCTTTTCTTATTTTTCATTTCCACATGATGCTACTCTCTCTAACGCCCCAGTACGCACATTCACCTATAATTTTGTCTTGCAAGTTCAGGATTGAACTGTGAATTATATTTGGCTTTCACTACAGTTACATCTTTTTTAATTTCTGCATTTAAAGGTTTATGAAGACCTTTCAAAAACAACTCGGTTCTATATTTTTCTTGTTGCTCACGTTTCAGTCGGAGTTCTCTTAACCTTTGTAATTTTTTTTCTTTATCATCAGTTTTGTCTTTTTTGTGTTTCTTTTTCTTAAGTTTGTGTTTTTTATCACTGGAAATATGATAACCTGTTTCTGTTTTAGCAGTAGTTATGGCACTTTTTTTGTTTTTATAAGTATTATCATGAAGATGTTTAAATGCATTCATTGGATCAAGCATCTGCTTTTTGTTCCAACTTACTTCTCCATTTTTCTCATCAGGCTCTTTTATTTTAGGTTTACCATCCTGATCTTTCAAGACTAACTTGTCATAGGTATCTTTAATAGTACTTGATCTGGAGGTCCCAGCTGTCTCTGGTGGTACTTCATACCAATTCTTTTTACCAAGAGCCTCATTTGTGTCTTGTCCAAGATATGTCAAGTAGCCAATCTTTTTCTCATAATCTTCCTTCTTTTCTTTTACATCCTTGTCATGTTCCTTATTGGTGGTTTTTACAGCATCCTCAAAATTTGCAAATAAGTTTATATGTTCAACAGTTGCTTGTTGAGTAGGCTCTATTTCTGGCTCTTTAATGCCATATTCCTGTAACTTTTGCTTAGATTTGTGTTTTAGCACGCTAAGACGTGCCTCACGGTCAGCCTGTTGAACTCTTAAATTTTCCTGTTGTTCTTTTTCTGCAGCTTCAGCTTCATCTTTCCTTACTCTGGCTATGTTCTCTTTTGTTCTTACATGCCATCTATAAATATTAACAATATAATTAATAATTATGCAATTCAAGTAAAACCTCACTGATGTAATCTCATTTCACCATTATGTTGTCCGAATATTTCGAAAGACAAATAAAAACTCCACTAAGAATATAATATTGGGTTAGATTAAAATGGGTGCTTATCATTTATCTATGAGTTAGTTAGACATTTGGATGTAATGAATAATCTCAAAAATCAAGCGAATTTAGGTTTAATGAGTATGATGCCTAGCCATTACAACATAAACATAATGCATGTATTCTCTTATGTGTTAGCTAGAGGTGTACCTATATATAGTACACCCACATTTTGCCAGTTCTGTTTAAGTCTCATGTAATACGGGGTCAGCCGCCATCAACTGGTTGGGCACAAATCTGGACTCCGAATCCGAATGAGAGATTCCAGATGGAAAAACCTAATAACACTACCTGACCTGGGAATCAAACCCAGGACCATGCTCAGCTATAGCACTTCCATAATCAGCCTATCATGTTCCCACTGCTGGGACTCAGGTCTCCTCTCTTCGAGAGGGAATGGCCCGTAATCTACCACGGGGCCCAGTGCGAGTTGGATTATTACAGTGTATTGAGACAGAGTGGTGATGAAATTATATACAGCGCCTGCCTGAGTTCGAGACTTCGAACCCACGATCTACAACTCGTAAGTCGGGGCCACTACTACTGGGTCACTACTGATCACTGCCGTAAAATGCCGTAGCACCTGCGAACACTAAACCAATGAGGCAGTCAAAACCGTTACCGTAAAACGGGGTGAATAGGGATGCAGGGGTGAATAGGGACGAAACTTTTTAACAAGCGATTTTAACATTGAAATAGTATAGTTTGTTGCCAAAAAGGAGTGTTATGTGTTTATTGTATTATAATTAACGATTAAGTGTCCTTTTCGGCAACAAACTGTATTATTTCAATGTTAAAATCGCTTTTAAAGTTTCGTCCCTATTCACCCCATTTTACGGTACAACATAGGTAATTTTCATAGGCATAGGTTTTTCTGCAGCAGTGGGAATGATGTTCTGACTGAAGACATACACCCGTATTCACAAACATTACTATGAGGTCTAACAGTGTGCGCGGACGCACAGGGTTCCAAAAACCTATTCATAGACAATACTTGAGTGGCGATCGGCACTATGCGTCCCTTAATGTTTATGAATTTAAAGGCTTGTCATTATGGAACTCAATGAGAAATGACTTACTTCGCATATTATTGCTACTTTACTTCGACAAGTATTGTTTGTGAATACAGGTGTTAGTCAATACCGTGAGTAGAAACGGCGTTGAAAACAAAGGTGAAGAAAATCTATTTATAAATTTGATGACCGGGAAATATTTTAAATCGTATATGTGTACCTTTTCTTGGGAAGGATATTCATTCTAAAAATATAAAAAAACAATATTAATTTGATGCAAAGAACTACAATTTTTTCAACAAAATAATCACAATCTCAAGCACTCACAACAACAAAACATGGTACAAAAAACATTTGACACTGTTGAGTCTTGACGTCAGGGTATATATGTTCTGTGGTTTTGACAGTGACACTTAGTGATGTACATAAATATCTCATTTACTATGTTTTCTAACAAAACAAAGGCGGCTTATAAACTTTGAGCAGTGCTGCCACCTATGACTAGTTTTCAGTTTTTAAGGCGAAAGGTCGGTAGCCCGCGAAATTCAATTTTTTTACTATTTTTGCTGGTTAGTATCAAGTTGTACGTTGATTAAAATTTATAATCATTAAAGTCATCAACACAATCCTATATGACGAAGTAGGTAATCCTACAGAATGACTATTTTATGAAATCTTGACATTTTTAGGATTAAACTAATTTAACAAGTTGAATTACTGATTGTAATGATAATAATTCTGTAAATACATATTTGTTACCGTCGCGAATTATATTTTAATCTACTTAGAAATTAATACGGACCAGCAAATTGCAAAAAACATAAGAAAATTTGAATTTCGCGGGTTACCTTAGCGCTTCCTCCTTAAGCTCATTATTAGTAGCCCGTGGTTAAATAATAACAGCCGCACATGTCGATTGATCAGGTTAAGCTACGTTTGCCGCGGTTGGTCTGTGAATGGGTGACCATCTTTACATACCGTGACCCCGCCGTGGCTCGGAAAGCACGTTAAGCCGTTGGTCCCTGCTGTCATTCGTGGATCTTTGACAGTCGTTACGGGTAGTCAGAAGCCCGAAAGTCTGACAACCAGTTTTACCAAGGGTTATCGTATTACCCAGTAACTGGGTTGTGGAGGTCAGATAGGCAGTCGCTCCATGTAAAACACTGCTATTCAGCTGCATCCGGTTAGACTGGAAGCCGACCCCAACATAGTTGGGAAAAGGCTAGGCAGATAAGGCAGATGATGATTTATGGTACACTAGCTTTTGAAAGAAAGAAAAGAAAAATATTTAATTTGGGACTTTTGGCCACTGCTATACGGCCCGGAAATTATCACAGAGGAACGTATTATTGGGATAAAAGGTATCCTATATGCTGACCCAGATCATGGTCTACCTGTAAGCCAAAATTAATCCAAATCCGTTCAGTCACTAAAGCGTGAAATGGTAACAGACCACTGACCTCTATCATACAACTTGTATATTATGTATAGTACAGGTCAGTGTAACAGACAGACTAGAGTTACTTTGTGTCAGTATGGATTACAAGGATTACTTATTATTTGATTTTAGTCGAGTATTTTATTACTCATTTGTCACAGTAGTTTGTCGATAGGCAATCTCTAGTGCGCGTAATGTAATGGACGTACAGACGCAACGCAAAGCAAACTTTGTCTTTATTGAATTTATCTTTATTTTAAACTAGGTAATTGTTGTTGATAAGTTTAACATCTTCAAGTGAAACTTAAAAATAAATATTTCTAACTTGATTTTGTGTAGGCTCCATGGCTCTATCGTTTGCATTCGTCAACTTAATTTAGGTTATCCCTAATAAAAGCAATAATAGAACCTTTTCATTATTTTAGTGACGGTTTTAGCAAAATGGAAGCTGTAGAGGAACCTCCTCTTCATAACGCTCCCGCGGATGGTATGAAAATAACAGTTATATTTGATGAAAAAGACGAAAACGCCGTGGCTTCGGTAGCAACGGATGTATGTCACAAATCAAACGGTGTCGCTGATTCCGAATCTGCAGAAGTAGCTGCAGTAGAAAGTAACACAGCACCCAGCGAAGACAGTAAATGTGAAACTGAAACATCGGCAGAGGTGAAGAATGAGGTACAAGAAAATACTGATGATTCGGTGGTATCTGCTGTGTCCAAAATTGATAACACAACAGATCTATCCATAAGCACCGCCGAAGATAACAAGGAGCCCACTGATGATCCCTCTCCCATTATTGCAGAGTCGGCGAAAGATGATGTAGAGGACATAGATAAAAACAGTGGTACAGAAGCAACCCTATTAGAAGTAACTGCCATTGAAGACAGTATTGTTGAATCAGCGTCAGACAGAGTCACTTTTCAGACTGAAATTGTAGTTGAAACTAATGATAATGAGGTGATTGAGACTCTTACAGAAGAGACAATTATTGATGATCATGACTCCAACAACTTACTTAGTGGACTTGGCCAAAGTATTGAATTAAGTGAAGCTTTACGCTCATCTGATGTTACTGATAGTGTGGAAAATAATAATTGTGCTGTTAGACAGGAAGTTTTCAATAAAGAGGAACTATTGGACATATTGGAGGGGAATGATGAGGGACAGCCTGAAACCATACTTCCACCTAACTTTAATACAAACATACATTCAAAAAAGATACTAGAAACACAAATAGCTTTGCAACAGCTTTCAAGATTGAAAAGGAACACGAAAAAACGGAATGTTGATCGACTTTCTAGAAACAAAAAAGTTGATAAAGTAGTCAAAATTGAAAAAGAAACAAAAAGTTATAAAGCAGCTAAAAGTGATAAAACAGCAAAAAGTGATAAAGCAGAAAAAGTTGTCAAACAAGATCATTCACAAGATCAAAAAGAATCGGCAGAAGGTAAACCTGAGGAAAATATAGTCAATGTTCTGGTTAAAGAGTGGGATGATGAAGAAGCCTCTGAAGCTGATAAGTCCAACAAGTTGCAGGAGAGGGAACCCTCCTTAGAAAGTACTGAAGAAGTTGTAAAACCACAAGAAATTGTCACTAAAGAGAATGAAGAGGAAGCATCAGTTCGGACTTCCATTGATTCATCAAGTGAAGGGAAAACTCCAGCTTTAAATAAGAGCAGTGATGAAGGACAACCACAACGGAGACTTGGTAGAGTTATAAAGAAGAAGGTTATATTTGATCCTGATAATCCTGACACTTTCACAAAAACTAAAACTGTAATTAAAAGCAAAGAACCTAGTTTGGAAAAAGATATAACTCCAGCTAAAAAAATTAAGACTGAGCAAACTTTCCAGACGGGCAGCAAATCATCCTTGACCAAAAATTTACAATGGAAAAAGCCATCTCCAAAAAATTGCAAACAAAATAAGCGTTTGACGGAGGTTGATAAATTATTAATGGATGAAGGAGCTGTGAACATGATATATCAGCTAACCCCAGAAGCACCAAAGGGTAAAAAGAACATGAAAACCAAAGCAGAATTTATAAAAAAATTACAGAGTTCTACACCTGATTCAAAAGAAATGAAATTTCGAGAAAGGAAAAAAGAATCAAAGTATGAAGAAGGAGAAGCTAAAAAAATTCTTGGTGGCAAGCACAGGTCCTCCCTGAGTGGTTCTGTCAAATCACCATCAGTTTGTGAAGACTTTGAGGCACACAGTGCTGATGATTCTATTATCTATAGACGGCACTCATCAAGTTCTTATTCAAGCTCTTGCATGAGTCCACGACGGTTGAGTGATGTGGAGGCAAGCAGTCATGGAGGGTCAGGTAAACAAGTTGCTCAATCTGATGATCAGATCCAGCAAGGTACTATCGTCAGTAATCGCCCGATAGCTGAGATGTTCATGTCGGACCACACAGGTGCTGGCAGGACAGACACTATAAATAAAGATGATTGCATGTCTATAAAAGAAAAACTAAATTCTAAGTTAAATCTTGCCTTAAATAAGAGGAAACGCGACAACTCCAAACCTGAAAAACCGTCAAAGCTAAAAAAAGTCATGAAAACTGATGAAAAAACAACTGTAAATAGTGAAGATTTTAAATACTTGTCTATCAAATTTGATCAAAGATTAGCTGAAATATGTGTTCAGAAACCAGGGTCCAACTGTAATATTGCGGTAAGTGTTTCAATATCGACAGTATCACCTTCATGTAATTTCAAGAATACAGTTTCTTTTCATGTTGATTGAACATAATATAATATTTTTCCTTGACAGATAATAAAAGAATTAGAAAAAGCCCTACAATTGATTGAATTAAGGAAAGACATATCAGTGACCCTATTCTCATCTGAATGTGGGACTACATATTCAGATTTAGACTTAAGGCCTTTGGTGGATGATAACATGGAAAAATCAACAAATTTTGCTTATGAAATGGCAGAGTCTATTAGGTAAGTTGTAAAAGTATCTAAAGAACTAAATTAATTATTATTGCATTTTACATAATGCTGTATCTATGTTGCAAAGGGCCGACCCTAAAGATAAGAAAGCTATGAATAACTGACGCAGATGTGCACTTGTGCAGTTCACACATAGTAGTGTAGCTCTATTTCTATTGGAATCCTTGTTGATTAATGAGCAACTAGATAAAATATTTAAACTTCACTTAAGCTCTGATCAGTCAGTCTTATATATAAACCTGCGAGGTAGTTGCGTAACACACTAACATTAGGAATGGCTTTCATTTTGACAATACAACAGCATTCGTAGTGTTATTTACGTTGTTGAGCAGACAAATTGATCAAACATAATGAAGCAATGGATTAGCAATATCATTCAAAATGATTGAGATTGTGGTGTTGCGCAATTAGGGTACCGAGTGCTTTGCCTTGTAAGATATCAACTGTTTCAATATCATTCTTGAAACAACCCCGCAATATATAGCTTCTTAACATTTACAGGTCCCTCTTACAAACAGTGGAACAGCATACCAAGCTGTTATGCTCAGGGATGAGTGGACGATGTTCCGGCATTGGTCTGGCACTAATCGGCCTCAGCGATGTGGCACTGGCCTCGGATCGAGCCAGCTTTGCCATCAGCCCCAAGTCACATGCATCTGTGGCTCCAATAGAGCCTGGTGTATCAGCGTTCACTACATACAGACTCCTGTCTCAACCTCTAGTAAGTACAGGCATTTATATCACAAAAATAAAAAAATATTTAAATTTTAAAAAATCTTTATTTTAATCACTTCAAATAACTGCTTGTTTCAGTTAAACGACTTGGTCGTTTTTGGGCGTCGGTTGACCGCCTCTGAAGCTTTGCAAGGCGGTTTGGTGAGCCGCAAACTCTGGCCTGAAAATTTCAACGAACAAGTTCGCACTATCGCTAAAGATATTGCGGCTCAACCCGCGCAAGTAAGTTAATTATCTTCATAACTGAAGTCGTCTTCTGTGCGTTGGCAGTGAGCTTTCCACCCTCTCCCTTCGTAAAGCAGTTCCGAGATGTGTGTGTGACTTATGCCTCCGTTGTGCACACATATGTGGTGTCTGGGGCAGAGACAAGACTGGTAAAGAGCGTTTAGATCGTAGTTGACGTTTCCACAAAACTCCCCGGTTTTGCATAGTAGAAGTGACGAACATCGATACCTACGATTGGTATCCTCACCAGAAGTAAACTTCCAATAGTTGGGGTTCCGACAGCGACAGCTAAACGTTATGTTTGGTGGGACAAGCTGCATGTTTACGTGATGCATTTCTTCAAGTTCGTCGGGATTCACACGTGGGTAGGTCGTGACCACGTTCAGGGCGATGTCGTTCATGGTACATTCTGGCCAGTCAGTGACAGGCTGACAGAACTGAAAGCCAAATTCCTTAGACTAAAAACATGTTGCAATAGGTGCTAACAGCAGGATATACGGTAATATTTACCTGTAAATGGGCTCGGTTGTTCAGTTCAACGAGGCTGTCGCTGTTGGCGCGGGTGTCGCAACGCAAGCGGCGCGCGCACCGACACAGGCGCACAAGCGCAGGCGCGCGCCAGTACCGCAGTATTAGCGCAGAACACGCTTGGCGCGGATTACATGACGGCAAGCTGCGTTCACTTTCCTCCTAATAAACGAATATAATAATAATTTTTGCAATCGACAATGACGTATATACTCCAATACAAAAAATACTAAAGGGTCTGTTGACCAAAACTGCATCTTACGACAACCACAATAAAGCTCAGATTTGTAATGGTAGACGTAGTTCATTATTAGAGAGGTTCTGTCTTTTAACTTGGTATCATGCAATATCACTATTAAAGGTCACTTACAAACCGTCAAGAAACTTTCCTTTTCGAAAGATTATGTAGATTGGTAGAGTACTTACGAGACCATAATAGTACAAAACAGGCTCGTCGTTGTCATCACTTGGCTCGACACAAGTACATAACACTAATAGCAATAGTACGTTGAACCACATAGTAAAATAATTACTACTGTAATGCATACTTAACTCTCTTAACTTAGCTGCTTATAGGTCGCAACCCATATCGATAAGATAACCTTGTATCGAGATATTAACTCAAGTGGATTTGTTTCGACTAACTGAATTTAGTATTGTATGTAGTATTGTGTAAATTGCAGCTATTTAACACAAAAATGTCCCCAATTATAGGTAAAGTTGCAATGATATAGAATTATCATCAGTGACCTCTTTTGTGATGTTCATAAGAAAGGTCGGGCGCGTACTGTGCGTAGTTCTCCGGCGTGCGTGCATGACCAGTTGGTGGTTGGTTAGTTGTTTGAACATATACGAAGCAAAAGGGGATAAGGATAGGATAGGAGTCCAAAGTCCTCGCCCACGTATGGGAGTGGCGAGAGGAGGTAAAACGGGGCGTAACTCCGCTGCCGCGAGAAATCGCGGCGCAGCGGATAGAGCTCCGGCGGGATCTCATGGCGACATGGAGAGTGCGACTGTCGCAACCCAGTGCTGGGCACGCCACAATTGCGGCGATAAGTCCCCTCTTTGAGGAGTAGCTAGAGAGGCGCCACGGCGTCCTCACCTTCCGCCTAACGCAGGTCCTCACCGGGCACGGCTGCTTCGGGAGGTTCCTGTTCAGAATAAGGCGGGAGGAAACGCCCGGGTGTCACCATTGTGTGGATCGCCTCAAGGAGATGTCAGCACCAACTGACGGGGTCCACTAGGGCCGATGCCCGCCAGGGTCGCGGGTTGTTCGAAAGAGATACCGTGGCCCCTGGTACAGGCAACTGAAGGAACACGGGTGGGTTTTAGTCGGTAAGAGTCTGAAACTCCCTTCCGCTCTGGGGGTCATTTTATGATTTCCCACCCAAAAAAAAAAAAAGGATAGGATAGGAGTAGGTTGCATTCTGTAGTTTCGGCCTACCCCAATCGGCAAAAGATGAATGTGAATGTATGTATCATCAATCATCACATTCTCCTGCCATTATCCCAATTTATTCAGGTCGGCGCAGCATATCTTTATCTTCAGTGCATCTCTAGCTGTCATGTCAGTAGTCATAGTTGTAATGAGAATAGATCACAGACTTGTGAATAGGCACTAGAATAATTTTCAGCTTTATTTTTTTAAGTAAGTAATTGAATATGATTCGTCCATTTTGCACGACTCATAATGCGAAGCATTAGAGAGTGCTTTACGAATTACGATCGATTTTTTTTGCCTCCTTTTTTTAACCTTTTTACACTATTTAGGCTGTACATATTATGTTTTATTTTACAGAATATCTGGCTAAAAAAGCAACTACTGAATATGAAGAAGAGTGGGTCAGAGACTACATTCCTGGCGCATTTGGAGAAGGAGCGAGATCTACTGGTCGAGTACTGGACCTCGGTCGAAGGACAGGACATCGTACGTGCGAGTTACAACGCCTAAACTTTTACTATTCCGTTACTAAACAACAGTAAACGATATTAATTTCACAATAACCTTTTATTCATGTGTTGAAACTTATCTGTTCATAGCAAAATACTACAACAGGTCGAAAAGATTTTAATGGCAACGAGTAACATTTTGTTCGTTAATTTAGTAACACAATTTGACTTATTAAACTAATTATGAAAATATTTGCATATCCACGGTATTCTTTGTCTTATGGACAATGGCTGAACATTTAAATAATTGACAAATTGTCAGACTGACATCAAAATTACTGTAAAAATTTAAAATTAGTATGCGCCCTACGAATGTATTGTATGGCGCATACTAATATAGGTATTGTGTAAAGACTGCTATTAATGAGAGGGTAGATAAACAAAAGTGTGAATGCATACAAAGTTTATTTAGAATGGTGTGATTTATGTTTACGGCAGATTAGATCCTTGGTGTTAATTATCTTTTAGTCCTAGAAAATTATGTTATGTTATAGATGAAATTGTTTATGTCCTTGTTTTAGATTTTTATGAGTTTATACTAAACTTAGCATAATTTTCTTTTTATCAGCCAAAGTTCGCAGTTACGGCTTTATTTAAAAACATTTAGGTAAATTGTGTAACTTTATTGAATACTGCGACACATTTTGTTACACATAGTACGGATAGACAGGAAAAATAAAAAGAATGTTAATAAATAAAGCAGTAAATGTTATTTCATAATAAAATGCGTCTGTCCTCGGTTATGTATAATACAGATTACACTTAGTATTCCATTTTTGTATGGAAAATAATCTGTATATTTTAATAGTACATTCTTGTTTCATTTCGAAATAATATTGTTGATATCCTTCTATATTATATATTCCTTCTATATTGTATTCATATTAATAAGTATAAGTACCTAGAGATAATTTATTTTTGGTTGAAATAAAGTGCCTTTTATGATATCGAAATCTATTATATATTTTGATTAAAAACTTAAAATGTACTATAAATATATAAAATAATAATTAGAGTACCGACCATATGAATGATTTTTAAAATGATGATATTTGGTGCATAAGACATCACATGAATTGAAAGTTATGGCCACATTGACTACACACCCCAACTAGATGTATAATTTTTAAGGAATGGAGTTTATATACTGGTGATCAGAAGCAATGAGCAGGTTATGTGCATGAGATGCACTAGATATGTTGCACTTTCACCACATAGTACAAACAATATTTGTGTGGGAGGTGAATGTCGCGAATAGTATAAAAGTTGTTATTCAAGCACGATTAGATGTGTTAGCTGATAAAGATTACTTTGAGTTGGAATGATGGATGTGTAAATACTTCGTGGTGAGGGTTCGACGACAGTGTTTAAAGGTTACATCTATATTATTTCGGTAAGATGTTGAATTGTTGATTCAAATGAAGTAAAATTGTGTACATAATGGGTTTAATGGATTTAATGCTTTTTAATTGATGTGAATGTGACACCTTAATGTTTAATTATACCGTATAGGAATGTATTCCACCATGTGTTATTTTATAATAGTTTCATCGGTCGAAAGGATTCTTGACGAGTCCCAATAGAAGTTCTATTGTTTTTACGTCTGGGGGCGTTTAGTGTCTCGCAAAGACATGCGCGTAACATGTAGTTTGTGTTCGACCAGACTTGCTGGGTCAATAATGTGCACCATTTAACTTTACAATATCCATTAACAGCTCTTTAGTGGCATTAGCAAATCGCTTGGAATATTTCGATTTCCGTCACCATTTTTCGCAAATATTAAACTGTTGTATTTGTCATGTCACAATGTTTTATCAGTGTTGTCAAGATATTTTAACTTTAACTTTTTGGTAAAATTGCTCTTTCTTAAGGTTCGTATTTCTATATACATATAATTATGTATACTTTCTAACATTTCATTTTCAAGTTCTTTGTAATAATGTTATAAAGCAGTCTAGCGTTTCTTGTAAATTTACATTGCACTACACAATACTATATATTATATTATGTACCATTTGGATTTCCAAACTTTTTATTTCTAAAATCAGGATAGAAGCATAGTTATTTTAATTATATGTTTTCAAAAACAAATAGCTCTTTATTTTCATTTGGTTGAAATGATTAATACATGCATATAGTTAAGGTCATATAAATTATGGGTTAAATAGTTTTAAGTCACAGAATTATGTCACATCAGAGCATGTGAATAGTGTAATTATAATAATATTAAGTACTGTAACATGTCTTTCATTTCTAACACATTATTTTTTAGTCGACCGTCAAACAAACTATTTCGTACCAAACTATAAAGTCCTGTTGAAGACAAGCGCTAGGCACTAGATATGTAGTTATCTGGCATTTTGATGAACTGGGCAATGATCTTTCACTATTAGGTATATAGTACCAAACACGATTTAAGTATATAAATCTTAATATTCTTTTTTAGGTAACACTAATTCCGCTATGAGCTGCCATGTTGGATTTTATAATACAACATCACGCCTGTAATCCCCAGGGTTAGACAGAGGGGTTTAATAACTGACGAAATGTACTATTTCGCCAGTTAAGGCGAGTCTATTGCCAACCGGGCACAAATCCAGTCTCTAGGCTGCTACTGTGAAATTCCTGATGGAAAACCTATTAACACTGCTTGACCTAGGAATCAAAGTCAAAGCATTTATTTCAATTAAACCATTAACAGGCACTTTTGAATTGTCAAGAAGTCGGTCAGTTAGAAAATATGAAGCTAGTTGCCCATTCCAAAGCGTAGGTACCTATGGAGAAGAACGGGCAAGAAACTCCATGGACACTCTTTTTAAATTATGTTTTACAAAAATATTAGTACCGTACATCATTACTTTTGAATTTAAAATTATATAATGTGAGAATGATGTAATAAATAAAAAACTGGCCAAGCGCGAGTCGGACTCGCACACGAAGGGTTCCGTACCACAAGGCAAAAACGCCGAAAAAAACATGTTAGTTGTATGGGAGCCCCCCTTAAATATTTATTTTATTTTAATTTTATTATTTATTATTAAAGTTAAAATACAACTGAGCATTTTGTGAATATTTCAAGTGCCTACCTGTTGCCATTTTTGATATCGAGCAAAAAAGGGCAAAAAAATCGCGTTTGTTGTATGGGAGCCCCCCTTAAATATTTATTTTATTTTGTTTTTAGTATTTGTTGTTATAGCGGCAACAGAAATACATCATGTGTGAAAATTTCAACTGTAGCTATCGCGGTTCTTGAGATACAGCCTGGTGACAGACAGACAGACAGACGGACAGACAGCGAAGTCTTAGTAATAGGGTCCCGTTTTTACCCTTTGGGTACGGAACCCTAAAAAGACGTACGTAAAACGTTAAAAGCGTCCAGAGTACAACAAATAGTACTTTAACAAAACAATAATCCAAAAATAAAATAAAGAAAAATAAACCGAGGCAGCTAAGAGATGACCAGCCCCAACTGACGGCACCCGTTCACGAACATGACGCATAGATCTGCACCATTCAGCTCAACCATTTTGAAGGGAGCTAAATGATCCAACACACACGCCACCGTCAGCGAGACAATTGAGTAAGTGAGAACATATGAGGTACATAGAACTCACATCTGTGTTATGCAATTATATAATACAAAGAAAATTGAGTCTATACAATGCAAAGATAGTCTTACAATCTTCGACAGCTCCAACAGTATTTTCAAGTGTTAATCAATTAGTTGTGGTTGTGGAGCAGGACCAGCATTGAGCCAGGCGTTCTTATCAGTGATGTAATCCCCTATCTTATAATATGCCTGACTGCATAGTGTGCGTTTTATACAAGACTTGAATTTTGTCTCATTCAGTTGAAGAATGTGGGGAGGAATTTTATTATAACATTTTAAACAGTACCCCATAAAAGATGAATCTACTTTAGCCAGTCTGAAGCCTGGTTGAACTAAAAGGTCCCTATTTCTAGTACCTACTATAATTATGTCTATCACCTCTTTTACTAAAAAGATGTAAATTTTTCCTTACATACATGATGTTTTCATAGATATATTGACAAGGCACCGTCATGATGTTAATTTCCTTAAACAGTTCCCTTAGAGAATCGCGTCTGCGGAGATTATATATGGCTCTGATGGCTCTTTTCTGCAGAATAAAAATAGAATCGATGTCTGCAGCTCGTCCCCAAAGCAAAATACCGTAAGACATGATACTATGAAAGTAACTAAAATAGACTAGTCTCGCGGTATCTACATCAGTAAATTGACGGATTTTTCTGACAGCATAAGCTGCTGAACTTAGCCGCCCTGCAAGAGTTGTTAAATGAGGACCCCATTGTAGCCTTGAGTCGAGCGTGATCCCTAGGAAAACAGTTTTATCGACGAATTCTAGTTTCTCTTGATTCAATATCTCACAATCACTACCTACCCTTGACATTTGGTAAAGAAAATCTTATGCACTTAGTTTTTTTTCCATTTAATACTGAACCAATTTTGGACCTGCAGTAGGGCATTATTTACGTCGTCATTGTAGCACGTCTATTTACCTTAAAAATTAAGGAAGTGTCATCAGCAAATAACACCATTTGTGATTGATTTTTTAATAAATGGAGTAGATCATTAATATACACTAAAAAGAGGAAAGGACCCAATATCGAGCCTTGTGGCACACCAATTTTAACTATTAAAACAAGTGAATTGACTCCATTTATTTGAACTTGTTGTTGTCTATCATTTAAATAAGAACTAACTATCGAACCCAGGACCTCATGCTCAGCAGTACTAGCGCTTGCTTGCAACAACGAGGCAGGCAGTTGGATTTTATGTGACGTCATAGATACGTCCGTTTGTCGAAATATGACTGGTAGTTTAGGGAGTTATGAGGGAACAGATGAACATATACATACATAGCCTGTTATAATCTCCTAAGGCTTTGCCATAATTGGGTAAAAATGACCTGAGAATCTGAAGCACTGAATCACACTAATATTATAAAGGCGAAAGTTTGTGTGTTTATGTTTGTTACTTCTTCACGCTCAAATGGCTGGCCTAATTTTGATAAAATTTTGTATGGAGGTAGCTGACACCCTGGATTAACACATAGGATAGTTTTTATCTAGATATTCCCACGGGATCGAAACTTATGCGAGTGAAACCGGGGGCGCAGCTAGTCGTGGTTATAAATTTAGACAAGTGTAATCGTAAGTGGCGCCCTAGAAACTTGGAATCGCCTTTTCGAGGTTATAATTATGCTAAAAACTATCTCGGTTAAAAATAATAAAAATTTTACCTACAGATTGAATGAATGACTTTTATGTGGAAGGCCGGTCAAAACTACTACAATACAACTGTCTTTCGGCCACTTTAGTGCTTCTCCCTGGGAGACATAGTAGAAAGGTAAGGAATGAGATTATTTTTCCTGTTCGTTTAGATTTCGAGATATTTTCGAAAACTCTAAGGCCTCTGCCCGGATCTTGCGGGCAGCGGGGCGGCGGCGGCGGCGCGGGAGCGGCAGGAACTAATATATAAAATCAAATGGACCGGCCCTGGAAAACAGCGGCGCGGGAGCGGGCAACGAGTGGTGCACTCGTCAAGCGGTGACCGCCCGCGCGTCTGCATTAGGGATTCTTCTTTTGCCCACAATAAATCGAGCGTTAGGGATAAATTTGAATCAAAAAGATGTCACCGTTGTTCAGACATTTCGTCAGCGAATAAAAACAACATCTCGACGACAAAACCACGAACACAACACTACGCCGCTATAGTGCCGCGCCCGCTGCCCGCAAGATTCGAGGCAGAGACCAAAAAGTCATTTCCATTTTAGTACGTAGCTGTAGTCGTGTTAATTTTACAACATAATACACGTAGCGCTTATTTTGATTGGTCTGTAATCTTGTGGTTGGATTTGTGTAAGTACAAATATATAAAACCAGATTTATTGTAGGTACACTTTAATATAATAGTTATCACACTTTGTCTGCTACGTTAGAAATAATGGGCTTAGGTCTAGATTTGAATAACAATTTCTTTTTGACAATAGCCTTTACTTTATAGCTTGTTTTGTCTTCCACAACAACTTTTTCGATGACCGCCATCGGTTGTTCCAATTTTTGCTCTTTGCCATTGAGGATGTGGTGGCCGAGAACTAGAACTGGGTGTTTGTTTCTATTGCTGTAATGCAGGTCGCCGACCACCTTAGCGTCTGTGACGTCCTCCTTTTTCGTTTGAATGAGACCCTGAAGCTCAACTATCGCCCACTCTGGTACTCCGTCATTTTCATTTTTACTGAAAAAGATGGAGACTTCATGAAAATCAATCGCAAAAACTGGAGTTGACGGGGAGTAAATAAAACAAGGAACGGTGTAAGGGAAATTTATTGTCATAGTCAAAGAGCAGCTTGATTATTGTTTTAATATAAGAGCCAAGCTTCTGAGGAATGATGTAAAATCACAATCGCCCATGAACATCTGCAATATCAAAAGAGTTTCTATTGCGTAAATGTGTCTACTATACAATACTCGGCCGAATATCGTATAGACGACACTAGTTTCGTCCGCGACGTACAGTTGTATGTGTTAGCATCGGAACTTCTTGAAGAGCGGGTGCTTCTGCCCGCTGTTGTGTCGCCTGTGCTCGTAGTACAGCGCGTCGTCCGCGCCCGCCAGCGAGGCCAGGCCGCCCGGCCGCCGCGCGACGCCGGGGCCGCCCACGCCGCCCTCGCGCTCCTCTTCGCATTCCGTCTCTGATGCTGCCAGCACCTGCACAAGAAAAATCTCAATAGGTATACAGAGGTGTAATTGTAGTACAGTCTAGTCTTTATATCTTCGCCAGTTTTCAAATTCCTTCCTTTATCAAATCACGACATATGAATACCGTTTGAAGCTTGAGCAGATTATTGCTAAGTTGTGCCTGAATGTGAAAATAGAAAAAGAGTCTAAAAACAAACCTGTTGAAGTAGCATGCCCTGTTCCTCTCGTGTGCCGTAAAATAATTCCGATTCCGTATCCATTCCTTTTAGTTCGGTAATGACCTGAAAACACGTTGATAATAAATTATTAATGTGGCTTAAAAGTCTCAACACCTGGATTTAGTGGCGTGGCTGTAATTATGACATAACATTTAAAGTTCGTGGGTCCGAACCCAAGCAGGTATTTTACTTTGTGTAAATTATTTCATCACTACTGCTCTAAAACGGTGAAGGAAAAAATCGTGAGGAAACCGACATATAGTAGAACTAAAAATTCGAAGACATGTGACATTCACCATCCCGCACTGGGCCCGCGTGGTGGGTTACTGCTCACTCCCTCTCACCGAGAGGAGGCCAGTCCCATCAGTGGGGACATTATAGGCGTATACTTACGCTTATTATTTTAAGTTCTCTAGTGGAATTCATCAGTTCACAACAGAAGACCCCATTTACCTTGTAACTGTATCCCTGGTTGACGAGAAACCGTTGTCTTTTGCGGCTGTACGCCATTTCGAGCGTGTCCTGTGACACCAGCGTGTAGAAGAAAGCGTTGTATTCCTCCGCTAAGGCTCCTTTCTTAGCTCTCAATATACGACCTGAAAATACCATTTACGGGAATTCAACAATTTGTAAGAACTTTTTTATAAAAAGCCCGACAGGAACTTACGAGTTTAAAACAAGCTCGCGCAATAGGCGGGTTTTTAATTATTTTTTTTCCCACCTTTTAGTGTTGTGTTTTTGGAATCCTCTCTTCCAGCTCATTATTTGATTTCCTACATGGTAATGGTAAAAAAAGTTTTCTTCAAGACAATACTTATTGTCTTCTAAAATCCTCCATATTGATTTTTGTAAAAACCTGGCACATAACCATCGAACAATCTAGACGAGTCGATAGACTCCTCAAGTATTAAAATCCATCTAACCGTTTATATGCTTCAAGGGTGTAAAGAATCCTACATGCAAAGATACCTAATTACCTAGATACGTGTGAAAAACATAACCGTCTTTGCTGTCGCGCAGGGTAAAATGCTTTTAATATTTTTACCTAAACGTTGAGCTTCCTGTCGACGGGAACCGCCATGAGATGAAATTTGAATCAAGACGTTTGCTTCAGGCAAATCAAAACTGGTGTCAGCGACTTTACTGACGAATATCGTGTTCACTTTATGATTAAATTTGAAGTTCTGCAATATCTGTATCCTCTCGCTTTGGGACGTGGGTCCGTAGATGTATGGCTTGTTCATTTTGACGGCGTAGTGTCGGAGGGCGAATACGTTGTCTGAGAATACTATGGTCTTGTCGCCGCGACGCTCGTGGTATCTAACAAGGAACTGACATGCGCGGAATTTTGATGGATTCATTACGTACAGCAACATTTTCTTGTTTATCCTGAAAAAAGATGAAGCAAAATAAATAAGTGTTTTTGTTTATTTTAACCTTTTAACCGCTTGTGTTTATGCGACACATATTTCCGTGCCCCTATCGCTTGTGTCGTATTTCTGCGACAGAGAACATGCATGATTTTTTCGTTCTATTCAACAATTGCTCCTCCTTATTTGTTGTAGGTATTGTTACGAGCTTCGGGTTCGTGACAATAAAAACTGCCGATTTAATAACCAAAAAAAATGACACTTTAATAATCAACACTAATTACAAGTCAAACACACTAATTACAAAACACAATTGCACAACTGATCGCTTTAAGTCGCACTTGAATATCGCTTTGATGCTTTCACTTCGATCGCTTTATCCAAATTGTGTCGGTCGTGGCGCGTCTCGGCCTTATATAGCGCCAAAGAGAGTTCTAGAACCTTCCATTGTAGAAACATCTAGAATGTTCGAGAACATACAGGCCCCGATCAACCAGATGTCGAAAGTTCGGGAATGTTCTAGAAAGTTCTCGAAATTTCTAGAAGGGTCTTCACTACTAGTTCCGCTACTCGATACTAGATGGCGCTAGTGGTAACTACTGTTACCATGTACCAGGCATTAATTGTGGCGCGCAACACTGCCCCCTCCTAAGACATGCTCGTCCCGAGCATTATCGGCCCCATAATAACGCGCCAGTCGATCCACGTGGACGATCTTAGGAGTACCTCTTGCACCTTTCTGTATCCGGTAGGTTACGTCATTGATCTTTGTCACAATCCGGTACGGTCCGTCCCATTTAGCTTGAAGCTTAGGAGATTTCCCTTTGCTGCGGACTGGATTGTGCAACCACACTAGTGAACCTTCGTCGAACCCTTTATTGTTAATTTTACGGTCATAACGGGTTTTCATCTTTTCAGACATTTGCTGGCCCGATTGTCTGACGTGCTCATAAATGTCATTCATTTTGTTCCGCAAGTCACTCGCATAATCGGTTATACTGCGTGGAGCATCAGGTGGTATTCCGGTGATCAGGTCTGCAGGCAGCCGTAATTCTCTTCCAAAGTTTGCGAAAGCTGGTGTCACCGATGTACTTTCGTGAACAGCGCTTCGATATGACAACAAAAACGGTTGTATGTGCTTGTCCCAATCTCGTTGCCGATTTTCCACAACTTTGGCTAGGTACCTCTCCAGTGTCTGATTAAATCGTTCCACCATTCCATCCGATTGTGGGTGGTAAGAAGTTGTTCTTGTTTTATGTGTACCCATAACTCGACAAGTTTCCTGGAATATTTGGGACTCAAAATTTCTTCCTTGGTCGCTGTGAATCTCCAAAGGTACTCCAAAACGGCAGAAGACTTCATGAACCAGTTTATCTGCAACTGTTGAAGCTTCTTGGTTTGGAATGGCGAAGACTTCCGGCCACTTAGTGAAGTAATCCATCACAACCATGAAATACTTGTTACCACTTTCACTTACCGGAAACGGCCCCGCAACGTCAAGGGCTATCCTCTCCCATGGTGCACCAACATTGTACAATTTCAATGCACCTCTACTACGAGTCTGAGGTCCCTTTACAGCTGCACAACTTGTACATTTGCGACACCAGTCCTCGACATCGTCCCGACAGTGGACCCAGTAAAACCGTTCTCGTATCTTCAGTAGAGTCCGTTTTACTCCCAGATGACCTCCTGAACAACCATTATGGTACAGCTGTAGAACATCCGGTACTTGAGCTTTAGGGACAACCATTTGCAAATGACAGCTGTCTCCCCGAGCGTTTTCCCATTTACGGCACAGGACTCCATCCTGAATCACCAAGCTGTCCCATTGGGCCCAATAGCTTTTTGTGGTCGAACTCATTGCTGAGACGTCGCTCCACCTGGTCTTAGGAGCTCTGGCCTTCATCCACTCCAGAATCGGCTTGATGTCCGAATCTTCCTGCTGTGCACGTTGTAGGCTTTCCTTCCACTCGTTGCTGAGGTCTGTCTTGAGCATCCTCACAGGTACGACTTCTTTGCTTTCTTGCCTAGTACAATGCTTGCAGCTTTCAGGACAAGGTCTTCTTGACAATGCATCTGCATTGCCATGAGATTTCCCGCTGCGATGTTCGACTTCGAAGTCGTATTCCTGCAGTAGTTCAATCCATCTCGCAACTTGTCCTTCTGGATTTTTGAACTGCAATAGCCATTTAAGTGCAGCATGGTCAGTTCGTAGGTGGAATTTCCGCCCCAGAAGATATTTGCTAAAGCGCTGCAATGACTTTACCACAGCAAGCAGTTCCCGTCTCGTAACACAATAGTTCATTCAGGTTTCGACAATGACTTGCTGAAGTATGCTACCACAACCTCTTGATCGCCGTTCCGCTGAGACAACACACCGCCAAGTCCTAAGTCACTGGCGTCTGTGTCAACTATAAATTCCTTGCCCGCATCAGGGTACCCCAAAATAGGTGTTTTGCACAGACGGTCCTTTAGTTCCTGGAATGCGATGTCGCAACTTTCGTCCCAGCAGAAATGTCGCTTCTCCTCGGTTAGCTTATGCAGGGGTTTGGCTATATCTGCAAAGTTCTTGACAAATCGCCGATAATAGGAGCACAAACCCAGAAATGCTCTGACCTGCGTCTTGTCTTTTGGAATTGGCCAATCCTTGACAGCGGCGATTTTCTCTGGATCCGTATGGATACCTTCTTCAGACACAACATATCCCAAAAAGCTAACTTGTCGTTTGAATAGTGAACACTTCTTCGGACTTAACTTGAGGTTGGCACTCTGGATCTTCATGAGCACGCGTTCCAGGTTTTGAAGGTGTTCTTCAAACGTGCGGCCTACGATGATGATGTCATCCAAGTAGACCAGGCAGGCATCGCCAATTAGTCCGGTAAGTACAAGTTCCATCAACCTCTCAAATGTTGCCGGAGCATTGCACAATCCAAACGGCATAACTTTAAATTGCCACAGACCCTTTCCTGTCGAGAATGCAGTTTTTTCCTTGTCGTTAGGATCAATTTCAACTTGCCAGTAGCCACTTTTCAGGTCCAGCGTGCTAAACCACTTTACTCCAGTAAGCATGTCCAGCGTGTCATCAATTCTTGGCAAAGGATAGCTGTCCTTCTTTGTAACGTCGTTCAGACGACGATAGTCAACACAAAACCGCATACTGCCATCCTTCTTTCTTACCAGCACTACAGGTGAACACCATGGACTAGATGAAGGTTCAATAACACCATCCTTCACCATTCCCTCAATCATGGTTTCCACTTCTTTTTCACGTGCTACCGGCAATCTCCTTGGCCGCTGACGGATAGGCAATTCTTCTCCTGTGTTTATTTTGTGTTGAACTAAGCCAGTCTTCCCGATGTCAGCCTCGTTTGACGAGAAAACATCGGCGAACTTGAATAACATCTTCTTCGCCTTGACCATTTCATTTTGGGACAAAGCGCTGCGGCAGTCTTCTAAAAGTGTGGTCACTTTTGTTTGTGCATCCTTGCTGAGGGTCCCAGTCGATAGATGTTGGCATCGACGCAACCAATCCACTTCCTCGCAAGTACCAACAAGTGTGCCTTTTTCTATTATCTGTTCCTGATCACAAAGGTTCAGCACACGTACCCCTGAGATGTCAGTGGCTCTGACCAAAGTCCGTGCCACTTTCCATGGAAGGTCATTGTCTACCCTTTCCACGAGTACACAACGATGAGTTTGCCCAGGATTCCGAGGGAGACTAACCGGCACAATCGTTTCCGATCTCGGCGGAAGAACAATCTTCTTAAGGACGCGTTTACGAAATGACGCGCTTCAATTTTAGGTATTGAGTCTTACTACTACACGTGCACGGCTCACACACACAGCGACATGCGCGAAGCGGTGAAATTATGAGTAAACTGACACGACTTGATACTTGAGCCTGATTTTATTTTATTTTTGCCATGTATTTTTTTTAAGTTTACGGTGATTTGTTTTCAAACAGTTTGTAGGTAATGTGAAGTGTTCATATAAGTAGAATGCTATTTACTTAATTTCACTGGACAGTGATTAATCAAGTACAAGTTGCCAAAGTACCTATGTATTAACAATTTGCGGACGAGCTTATTGAAAACAAATATAAAACAGGCTTGTTTTATTCGGTTTATTTCGTATTTTATATAATAAATTTGCTATGGTATCAAATGCAAGTAGGTTCTCGAAAACTGGAAAGAAAATACGTGTATTTGGCACACACCCTACAAGGCAAACAGTACAAATGCTACAATATTCATCACGCTAATATTATAAAGGCGAAAGTTTGTGAGTGTGTGTGTATGTTTATATGTTTGTTCTTCACGCTCAAACGGCTTCACCAATTTTGATAAAATTTTGTATAGAGGTAGGTGACACATATAGGCTACTTTTTATCCGATATTCCCACGGGATCGAAACTTATGCGGGTGAAACCGCGGGGCACAGCTAGTTGCTTCATAAATATTTAAAAAATTCGTAAAACAAAAACAACGCAATGGATATTGTTGAACTGTCAAATCGGAATGGATTGCCATTCCAAGTGTGTTACGCAATTAGGATAACGTACTAAACAGTGTCGTGCATTGCATAAAGGCATATTAGCAGTGGCTACCTCGATAAATCACCATAAGCCTGTCAATTACATTTTTGGCCGTGCAAAGTGACGGATATTGAGATCGCCGATAGTGAGATAAAAATGAAAATCCAAGATGGCGGTTGTAGTTTTTTTTAATTTTTCATCATGGGTGTCGTTTTTATATTTTTCAAGGGTGCTAAAACCGATAGTGATGTCCAAATGAAAATCCAAGATGGCGGCTTTAATTTTTTTATCATGGGTGGTCGTTTTTATGTTTTTCAAGGGCGCTAAAGCCGATAGTGAGGTCTAAATGAAAATCCAAGATGGCGGCTGTATTTTTTTTATATTTTTCATCATGGGTGTCGTTTTCATGGTTTTCGAGGGTGTTGGAGCCAATAATTAGGTCAAAATGAAAATCTAAGATGGCGGCTGTAATTTATTTTTTATTTTTATCATGGGTGTCGTTTTCATAGTTTTCGAGGGTGCTGGAGCCGAAAACAAAGTCAAAATGAAAATCCAAGATGGCGGCTGTAATCTTTTTTTTTTTAGATACTTTTGTTTTATGTTTCCGATTAGTGACCGTATCTGCCTAGACTAGACCCGGCCTAGTGCCTGCCTACCTATTCTTAAGGTCACAACAAAACTAACAAAAGAAGCCCAAACTTGGCACACCTAGCTCAGCTCGGCTATTAGTTCCAGTAGCAGTCTTCGAAGTACACCTGCAGGTCACTCCATCAAGTCCGGAGGTAAGGTCTCAACATAACTAAGAAAACGAGCCCATACTCGGCACACCTAGATCAGCTCGGCTGTTAGTTCCAGTAGCAGTCTTCGAGTACACCTGCAGGTCACTCCATCAAGCCCGGAGGTAAGGTCTCAACATAACTAAGAAAACGAGCCCATACTCGGCAAACCTAGCTCAGCTCGGCTGTTAGTTCCAGTAGGAGTCTTCGAAGTACACCTGCAGGTCACTCCATCAAGTCCGGAGGTAAGGTCTCAACATAACTAAGAAAACGAGCCCATACTCGGCACACCTAGCTCAGCTCGGCTATTAGTTCCAGTAGCAGTCTTCGGAGTACACCTGCAGGTCACTCCATCAAGTCTGGAGGTAAGGTCTCCACATAACTAAGAAAACGAGCCCATACTCGGCACACCTAGCTCAGCTCGGCTGTTAGTTCCTGTAGGAGTCTTCGAAGTACACCTGCAGGTCACTCCATCAAGTCCGGAGGTAAGGTCTCAACATAACTAAGAAAACGAGCACATACTCGGCACACCTAGCTCAGCTCGGCTATTAGTTCCAGTAGCAGTCTTCGGAGTACACCTGCAGGTCACTCCATCAAGTCCGGAGGTAAGGTCCGGAGGTAAGGTCGGGTGTCAATTTCGTGGTTTTCGAGGGTGCTGAAACCGATGGTTGGATTTTTATTTTGACCCCACCATCGGTTTCAGCACCCTCGAAAACCACGAAATTGACACCCATCATGAAAAATTGTAACATTTTTCACATCCGCCATCTTGGATTTTCATTTTGACCCCACCGTCGGTTTCAGCACCCTCGAAAACCACGAAATTGACACCCATCATGAAAAATTGTAACATTTTTCACATCCGTCATCTTGGATTTTCATTTTGACCCCACCGTCGGTTTCAGCACCCTCGAAAACCACGAAATTGACACCCATCATGAAAAATTATAACATTTTTCACATCAGCCATCTTGGATTTTTATTTTGACCCCACCATCGGTTTCAGCACCCTCGAAAACCACGAAATTGACAACCATCATGAAAAATTGTAACATTTTTCACATCGCCCATCTTGGATTTTTATTTTGACCCCACCATCGGTTTCAGCACCCTCGAAAACCACGAAATTGACACCCATCATGAAAAATTGTAACATTTTTCACATCCGCCATCTTGGATTTTTATTTTGACCCCACCATCGGTTTCAGCACCCTCGAAAACCACGAAATTGACACCCATCATGAAAAATTGTAACATTTTTCACATCCGCCATCTTGGATTTTTATTTTGACCCCACCATCGGTTTCAGCACCCTCGAAAACCACGAAATTGACACCCATCATGAAAAATTATAAAATTTTTCACATCCGCCATCTTGGATTTTTATTTTGACCCAACCATCGGTTTCAGCACCCTCGAAAACCACGAAATTGACACCCATCATGAAAAATTGTAACATTTGTCACATCCGCCATCTTGGATTTTTATTTTGACCCCACCGTCGGTTTCAGCACCCTCGAAATCCACGAAATTGACACCCATCATGAAAAATTGTAACATTTTTCACATCCGCCATCTTGGATTCTCATTTGGACCTCACCATCGGTTTCAGCACCCTCGAAAACCACGAAATTGACACCCATCATGAAATATTCTAAGTCTTCAGGGGATCAGACCGGAATAACTCCTCAGCTCGGCTTTTAGTTCCAGTAGCAGTCTTCGAAGTACACCTGCTGTGCAGGTCACTCCAGCAAGTCCGGAACGAAATATGAATTTATAAACCCTACTTACTTCTAGAAAAATTATAAGACTGTGAATCAAATCTTTCCTTGGCTAATAGGTACATACATACAGAATGCGTGAAGTATCAAGTTTTGTGTGTCAAATATTTTGTATCCGTACAGCGATCTTCTTTTAGCACAAGTAAGCTGCTGCTTACAACCGACACAGAGTCCACTCACAACGGCGGCCGAGCGCAGACTAATATTTTATTACAAATTTTTGTGCAATAAACCGAGACAGTGACCAGTAAAATAACCCTTATTTCAATCCAATAAGATTCTCATTCACGTATTACAGCTAAACATGTGAAAAAATAGACTCCGATTTTTATTTTTTTCTGAGCTTATTTGTAACATTTTGATAGTTCTTTTGGCTACCTTTTTGAGTTGAACATGTCTGCTTACATAAAATATTTTAAAATAAATATGTTTATGTTATTAAATAGAAGAAAAATGATCCCAAAGACACCACGATATCGTCGATTTTGTGTGAAGAGGCAACGGAAATTATTTTTTACTATATTATAAACCAACATTTTCGAATAAAAAATGGCTACCATTTGGAGATGAAAGAGTAATCTATCTGTGGTAATTATTAGTTACATTTGGTTTCGTCTCATTTTGCCGCAAAATGCACCGAAAAACGGCTTATTTTTGTCAGATTCGTAAAGGCGTCCTTAAGGCTGTACACATTCCCAGGTAACGCCCCTTCCATGAAAAGTTCCTCTTCCCCACATTTCAAAACACCTTGCTTGACGTCAATCTCGCAATAATTCTTCCTCATAAAGTCAAGGCCCAGGATGCAATCGTCCATTATATCAGCCACGATGACATTATGCAGGTAGATTCTGTTTCCTAGCGTCAGTTCCATTTTCTTCTCTCCATGGACGGGTATGCGCTGACCGGTGGCTGTTACCAAATTAATGCGTTCCCGGTTGTATGCGGAGTCCCCAAGGGACCGACTAGCAAGTTGGGAACTGACAACCGTGCGAGAAGCTCCAGTGTCTATGGTCAGCTTACACGGCGTTCCGTTGACCTCGCCCTTGATGATAAGGCTGTTCCCGTCATGGGTTTGTGTGATCGAAACCCTTGGGGCTCTTTGAACATCAGCCAGCACCCGCCCCGCAGTCCTGGCTATTACTCGTTTCCCTGCTGCTGGTGCTGCGCGGTGTTGTTAGCCGCACTGCCCTCTGGAGGTCGGTCGACTTCTCTTTCTGCAGTTCGCTTAGGGCAACTGGATCGAAGGTGGCCCTTTTCCCCACAGCCGTAGCACCTAGGGCTGTATCCTTTATTGCGGTCGCGAACTGTAGCCGCTGCAACCTCCCTGACGCGATGGGAACGATGATACTGTCGCACAGCTTCCACCTCCAGTGCATGGGCCAAGGCGTCCTTAAGCGTCCCGTGGTGCCCGAGCCTCACAGCAGCTCTCACTTCAAGGTCGCGGATGCCGTCGATGAATGCCTGCACCAGGTTTCCATCAATAAGCGCAGGTACGGACTGGTAAGCTTTACGAACCAGCTTCTCCACTTCAAGGGCCCACTGCTGCAGGTTTTCGTTACTGCATTGCACGCGATCCTTGAGCTGCGCACGAAACACGTGTTCCAGGTGAGCGTCGCCATACCGAGCCTCCAATGCCTCGAGGAGCTGCTCGTAAGTCACTTCCTTACCGAGAGCTTCCAGGACAGTTAAGGCCTGGTCGCGCAGGCCTAGGGTGAGAGCAGTCATGGCCTGGCTTTTATTCCACCCGTTAGCCTTCATGACAGCCTCAAATTGGATTTTGTAGGCCGACCAGGAAGAAGTTCCGTCGAACGGTGGCACTTTGAATCCACGTAGCGAAGGTGTTGTAGCTACGGGAGCTGCGATTCTATCCTCAAGTTTAAGGTTACCCAACTCCTGCTTCACATCAGCAATGACGTCATTAAACTTGCTGATCTGAATTTCAGCTTCTGACAGACGGTTGTCATGCTGGGTAACCTTCTCTTTCACCTCCTTCATGTCCTTCCCGAGGGTTGCGTGAAGGTCCTTTATGAGGAAAATCTGCTCTTCCTGACGGCGCGCCTGCTCCTCCTTATCCCGTTTGAGCTGTTCTTCCAATCGACGGGTCTGTTCTTCTTTGTCCCGCTGGAGCTGTTCTTCCAACCGACGAGCCTGTTCCTCCTGTCGGTGGGCCTGTTCCTCCTTGTCCCGCTGGAGCTGTTCCTCCAACCGACGAGCCTGTTCCTCCTGTCGGCGAGCCTGCTCCTGCAGCATCAACATCAGAGCAGCCAAATCTGGTGCTGCTGATGCTGGAGCTGCTGCGGACGGGCCGGCCTCCATGGTCGGTAGCTGGCCCTCCGACCTCTGTGGCGTAGCTCCACCAAATCGCCTTTGGTCCGTCTCCTGCTGGCGTTGACTCCGGGTACGGATACCCTCCGTGTCGTCTTTGGGTAAAACCGGCATGATTTTTAATCCCCTTTTCTGACACCAATTGTTACGAGCTTCGGGTTCGTGACAATAAAAACTGCCGATTTAATAACCAAAAAAAATGACACTTTAATAATCAACACTAATTACAAGTCAAACACACTAATTACAAAACACAATTGCACAACTGATCGCTTTAAGTCGCACTTGAATATCGCTTCGATGCTTTCACTTCGATCGCTTTATCCAAATTGTGTCGGTCGTGGCGCGTCTCGGCCTTATATAGCGCCAAAGAGAGTTCTAGAACCTTCCATTGTAGAAACATCTAGAATGTTCGAGAACATACAGGCCCCGATCAACCAGATGTCGAAAGTTCGGGAATGTTCTAGAAAGTTCTCGAAATTTCTAGAAGGGTCTTCACTACTAGTTCCGCTACTCGATACTAGATGGCGCTAGTGGTAACTACTGTTACCATGTACCAGGCATTAATTGTGGCGCGCAACAGTATTATTTTATAGATTTAGGTATTCAGCTGCATCCGGTTTGACTGGAAGCCCACCCCAACATGGTTAAGAAAAGGCTAGGCAGATGATGATGATTATTTTATCGATTTGTAGCCGCGCGCTAGGGGCACGGCAATTGATATTTAGCCAAGCGCTTAAAAGGTTAAGAATTAATCATTCTCCCGAGAGAATTTCAACGGAGACTTGCCCACTCAGCAGATATTATAACGCACAAGTTTGTAAGCAGACACAGATGTACGCTCTCTTCCCTCACTTCCATAATCCGATGAAATGGCAAACCAACGCGACCGGAGAGAGATCGGGCGCATGAGGGACGGCTTTTCATGCTTTCCGCGTTTAGCAAACGAATAAATAAGGTATCCTATTTTCCCGAGAGAAGTAAATCCCAGTTTTTTGGTTACAACTATGTTACACACACGACTACTGGTAAAAGTGCAGTGTTTAGCGCTTACTTCTGTATAAGATATTCCCTGTAGAACTCGGGCGTCATGGGACACCACACCTCGGCACACTGCACGCGCGCGATGTACCCGTTCGCTTGTAACTCCAGCCAGTTCGCTTCGTATAACTTCGGACCGATCAAGAAGTTCAGATCGGCGATTTTGTCGTCCTCTCGAAGTAGTGTGGCTGTTAAACCTGCGTTAAAGAGGTAGTGTGAGACCTGTGAATCCGGGAGTAAGTAATTAATAAAAATCATTCATTCATTTATTCTCTGACAAACAATGCACAGCCTAAATCGCTGGGCCTACAGGCATGGTCCTCTTTACAGGCATTTTCGTTATAAATGGAACTTTCTCTTGTAACGAAAATGAGCATTATGGAAGGATTTATGACAATTCATCCCCCCTAAAGGGATAAAATAGTGGGTGGAAGTTTGAACGGAAATTCGAAATTTTGCTGGTGAGAAATCCCATCAGGTGAACGGCTTTTTAGCCTGAAAATGCCCTTACCGACTCGTAGTCACACCAGATTATCACACCAGTATGACAACCAGGATTTTTTTTCTCATTTGTCACACCACACCACTGATTTTTCCACACCACGTATACGATATTTGCTAGTGCAGTACCAACATATTCTAATAAAGTCGATCTGCTGATCGGAGTTTGCCGACTTTCGATCAAAAAGTGTTACTATCATTATTGTCAGAGCTTATGGCGAAAAGCGAAATCAATTGGTTTGAAAAGTAAACTACATAAAAGAATTGTGGGACTATGTAAGGCATTGTCGCTAACTCTATTAGAACTTTGTTAAAAACGGATAGGAGTACATAAAAACAGAATCTAATGAATTTAGCGGGGAATAGATGAAATAGTTCATAGCCGTGGCCCGATAATGGTTAAATGATGAACAATAAATCGCCGAAGGGAATATAAGTTGGTCAATATATCTCTACGAAAACATCATGTATGTTAGGAAAAATTTACATCTTTTTAGTAAAAACTGGTGAAAGACATAATTATAGTACTAGAAATAGGGACCCATTAGTTTTCTTTTTTTTTTTCAGTTCAACGAGGTTTCAGACTGGCTAAAGTAGATTCGTCTTTTATGGGGTACTGTTTAAAATGCTATAATAAAATACCTCCCCATATTCTTCAACTGAATGAGACAAAATTCAAGTCTTGTATAAAACGCACACTATGCAGTCAGGCATATTATAAGTTAGGGGATTACATCGCTGATAAAAATGCCTGGCTCAATGTCCACAACCACAAGTAATTGATTAACACTTGAAAATACTGTTGGAGCTGCTGAAGATTGTAAGAACTATCTTTGCATTGTATAAACTCAATTTCTTTTGTATTGTATAATTGCATAGCACAGATGTGAGTTTTATGTACCCTATAGCTACCATCTACCGGGTAATAATATGTCTTTCATTGACTTGAATGTGCCCTGGCGGCTGATAGTATGTCATGCTCACTCAAATATCTCGCTGACGGTGGCGTGTGTTGGATCATTTAGCTCCCTTCAAAATGGTTGAGCTGAATGGTGCTGCCCGTTCTTCTCCATAGGTAAGTACCTACTTTGGAATGGGCAACTAGCTTCATATTTTCTGACTGACCGACTTCTTGACAATTCAAAAGTGCCTGTGTTAATGGTTTAATTTAAATAAATGCTTTGAGTTTTGAGTTTGAGAGTTCAAAGGCACAAAACCAACGTGTGGAATTTGGCACTGCCAATTAAATAAAAATATAAATAAAAACTACGTAACAATACCTACTAATATTATTACCAGTATTGTTCAATCAAAAAGAAATTAATATCGAAAAAAATAAGGGTCAGCCAAACTGATAAAGATAATTTTACTTATAATTTTCTACCAATTAAGACATTTAAGGTGGATCCTCTGATGGGCCGTCCATACATTTTTCTTGGGGATTATACGCTAAACATAGACACACTTTGTTGAAAACAAATCATTTTATCACTTTTCTATAATGAAATGTCTCCGCGATCGACCTTTTTAGGAAATAACTTACATTATTTACTGAGGAAAACGATCGCGAAATCCAGACGAAATTTGACAGTTATCACACTAGTGTGCGTGAGTTTTGACAAGCAAACTCAAGCGCCATGATTGCGATAGTTTAGAGATGAGAACGCTAGATGGCGTACACGCGTTATTATAATTCTGTTAAATCAATATCATACGTACAATAAGTGATTGATTTATTTCCTTTCCTACCTTTCATGAATAGGTTCACCAAAAAAAACTTTATAATTAATAACCTGACCTGACGACCTTACCAACATAAACAACTTTATTAAGTACATAATATTGTTATGTGGCAACATAAATATCATTATTCGTAGATAGGATTTATAGTGAAATGGGTAGTTGAGACCGCGAAATTTAAATTTTCTTACGTTTCTGCAATTTGCAGGTCAGTGTCAGGTTGTATTTTGATCAAAATATGATTCGCGACAATAACAGGTACATATTTACAGAATTATAATCATTAGAATCATTCATCATCCACTATTGGTGGTAGAAATCTAACTTAGAAAGATGTATTAATGATTCTAATGATTATAATTCTGTAAATATGTACCTGTTATTGTCGCGAATCATATTTTGATCAAGATACAACCTGACACTGACCTGCAAATTGCAAAAAACGTAAGGAAATTTGAATTTCGCGGTCTATGACTATCCATTCATCTTATGCGACGCGCGACGTTGCCGTCCCACCCGAGTTGTGTTCGCAACCTTGAACAACATTGAAAGAATTCCGAAGAAAACGGGCGCCACCATGTTGCCACTCTTACGCCGTAGCGACATGCATGATATAAATATAATTTTGGGGCTTGCTTGTATGCAATAGTATTGCACACGGATTTTCTTGCGTGTTATTTTATTTTGTATGCTTTGCATTTTCATTGATTCAAATTGCAATATTTCTAGTATTGCAATTATTTGTAGGTATAGTAACTAATAATTATTCAATTTTAAAAGTAAGTAGGTAAGTACCTATCTTTCGGCGGTTTTAGAAACAGCAAGTTGGCCCGTGATTTTAGACGCTGAAATCCCGTCACAATACTAATTACTTACATGTCTCAATTACATAAGTACAAAGTCAGTGGTTATGTGTTTTTACCTACTTATATTTTTTGGTCAACAATACATTAAATAAGTAAGTACACAATATTATAATTCGGTAACCCAACGAGTTTGCAAACATTTGCAAAATCGAATGTACCTGTAAAATAGAATACCTTTTACGCATATTGTCAGTTTCAGACAAACAAACATTATTTTTAGTTTGATAGTTATGTCGCATCTAGCGGGGCGGCGGCGGTCTAAGTAAGTACTTGCGCCGGCGCCTCGTACAATAGCTGGACGTGCGTTCAGAACACATTATATTGTAATCTTTGGTTCAGAACTTTGACTTTTGAAATCATTGGTTCAGAAACAAACAAAAGATTGAGTTACTTACTTCAAACGTGATTTATTATTGTATTTAAACATCTAATATGTTTTTTTTTCTTATTCATCGACTAATATTCTACCAGGAATTTATATAAAGATAAGTAAAATTTTACTTTTAAGTTTCTATTTTCTGTACCTAATGATTTCGGAACGTAACCTTGTCATAAATCGTATCTTATTCAATATCATCTGTACGCTGTACCTGTAATAATAATAATCTAATAGTAGGTAGCAATTCTTTTCTAGTAGAAAGAATGCTTGAATACAAATCAAATCAAATAATTTATTTGCATAATACACGTGAAAAAGGTGTTACAGGTATAAAATACGACTAGGAAATTCTGAGATCTCATTGTACGGTTGTGAAATTCGATAGTATTAAATTTTATTCAAATACTGAGTTTATAGAAGTATTGTACTACTTTTTTTTGTTTTTCTATTTCAGATTTCTCTAATCCTGAAACTGATTAATTTCAATGGATAGGAGTATATTATGTGTTCTGTGATTTCAATTGACTGTGGAAACTGTTCCAAAGAAATGTTTATCTGCGATATCTGGGTATCGCATTGTGGACCTGAAGAATGTAATTGAATGGGCAATCCAATTGGAAAGACCGAAATATGTGTGAATCTTCACAAATTGAATTTGTTAGTGAGATGAGAAGTGAATTAATTTTCAAGTGCACTATGTCTGGTAATTGCGTGGAAGCACTACGGAGAGCAGTAATAAAATAAATACTGCATTTTTGTGGGCAACTGCGACTGCTGGTAGCTATTACACTCAATCAGCTCACATTACAAGTCTCATGAATATTCCAATAATGTCGCCAAATAAATGACTAAATTTCGTCGTGTTGAAAAAAAATTAGGCAGTGTGTGGTTTGAACATTTGTCACAGGAAATTAAAACTGCTGGTGAACAAGAAAGGTCAATTGCTATTCAAAAAGGTCATGTATCTTCAGACGGTGTTCCATATGTTACTGTATGTAGTTGGATGATGGCTGAAAAGGTCATATGGCTACAACTTTGATTCATGTTCTTGTATGGTAAGTTAATGTATTACCAAACACACATACATAAACATATACCTTCTTCTCATGGGGGTAGGCAGAAAATACAGAACGCCACCTGCTAAGATACCTTACATACCTACTCCGTTACTAAACACATATTTGGTTCTGTATGAACTTTTTACTATGTGCAATATTTACAAGTGTTGCTTTTCCTTTTCAGGCCTGCATTGTTGGTAAAGAAACTAAGAAATGTCTATTTCTTGGTGTTCAAAACAAATATTGTTATACGTGTCAATATTATGAAAAAAGGAGACATGGACATGAAAGCACATAATTGTTGCAAAATTTTTACTGGACCGCCTACAGCAATGGTGTCACTAATTATTGTGGAAGGCTTTCAAAAGAGTGAAGAAATGCATCAACTTCCCTATTTGAGTTTTATTGGATACGGAGACTCCTCTGTTTGCAAACTTGAAAGAGAAAGTGTCATATAGGAACTTTGGTCTGAGATGGAAACATAATCAAAAAAAAATGAACGCAAGAATCATGTAATCAAAAACTATACGAGGGCACAGGTCGAGGGTCGAGGGCGAGGGGGAACTATACAAGGTAAATAAATAAATCAAATTTGTATTGACACCTCAAGACCAGTGAAGCATATTCTGTATTCATATTTGTACTTTTTTTAGATGTTTGCCAACACTAAGCTCCCACTTTACGGGCGAAATATTTTGAAGCCAAACGTGATGAAGGTTACACTAGTGGCATGGAAAATTATAATGTGTATCAGTGAGAGTAGCAGATTTGCGAAATAGCCCGCTTTTGTATTCGGAATACATGAAAACTGCAAGCATTATTACTGCAATGTCAATAAAACAGCTGCAAATGGAAATATAATAAGTCAGAAATTGTCAGTACCAGTAAGAAATGCTTTGATTATCATGGTACAGTATTGTTTCTTTGTATGTTACATAACCATCTATTATATTTCATTGATATTTTCTAGTAAAAAAACATTTTTACAAAAAAAAAACAACCGACTTCCAAAAAAAAAACACTACAAATTGAAAAATAACTTTAATTTCGGAAGTCGGTGTCTTCGGTTCCGCGTTCAATTTGTAGTGTTTTTTTTTGGAAGTCGGTTGTTTTTTTTTTGTAAAAATGTTTTTATTTTTCACTTTTTAGTGGGTCAGTTTGTAATTTGTCTAAGTTACAATAGCCTAAAGCCAACTGTTCATCACCTTTTACAAAATTTTGCTTTTCCCGATGCTGGGACGTTAATTGTTGAGGAGTTCTCCCGGTAAGAACCAGGAGATCCTCAACAATCACTCGCAATACGCATTGTGATGAGCATAAATTGCTTAGCAACCATATTAAAGTAATTGAATCGCAACCCGTGAAATGTTTGTCAGTGAGTAGTTCCGATGGCCATCTGTGATCTTCATCATCAGCTCCACTTTACCAAGTGATGATTTCCGAGAGCAAATGCTCAAGTTACTTTAAAAAATATACAAATCGCTGTAGCTTTGCCTATAAAATTTGAGGGTTTCCCTCGATTTCCATGGAATCCTCTCATCAGATTCCAACTTGATGATAATGGGACCACCTCGAGAGTATACCCTTTCAAATAAAAAAAGAACTTTTGGAATCGGTCCAGCCGTCTTCGAGTAATCGGTGAACATACACAAGGTAGCTACTGTAAACTGTTGAGGAATTCCCTTAACTGTCCCTTGTCTTCATCATCAGACCCCTAATGACAGTCGCAACCCATCTAGGTGTAAAGTTCACATCAATACAAATTAATCAAGCCCAAACACAAGGTAACTGCTGTAAATCGTTGAGGCGTCCCCTCGACTGTCTTTCGGCTCCATCATCAGATCGACTCCAGGCCTTCATCAAATTGTAGTGCTTTAAAATACTTAATGAAAAAATTAACAAACGCACTAGTCGCTCCTACAATTTTCGAAAGTTCCCCTCGATTTCACTGGGATGCCATCATCAGATCCTGGTTTCCTTATCATGGGACCACCCTTGGCGTATATCTTTTCCAACAAAAAAAGAATAATCTAAATCGGTTCATAAACGACGAAGTTATCCGCGAACACACATAAAAAAAAAATATATATATACGGTCGAATTGAGAAACCTCCTCCTTTTTTTGAAGTCGGTTAAAAACATATTCTATTTTCAGGATGATCGCTTGCTACTGGACACAAATGGTATGGAACTGTATGGAAAAAGCAGACCACACCCAGGGACACATTAAAAAAAATACATAAATCGAAAGGAACAAAGTTGTATTCTGCCAGAAATCATATTGAGACATGGTCAAAAAAATGCTAAATGTGTAGATTTGAATGGTATGTATACACGGCTAGATATCAAGTTATACATTTCCAGTATAAGCTGACCTCCCATTATATGGAAATCTTATACAATGCGAGATCAGCTTATACTGGAAATGTATACCTGGTTAATTATGTAGCCGTGTGTACCAGTATATACTGGCACACAAGGCAATTTTTTTAACTTCATAAATTGTATCAATTTCAATGTCTAAAATATATTATTATGTTATTCTAGTGAAAAATCGTCCATCAACATCAGTTGGAAATTCGAGCAAATACACACATCAAAAGTGTCTAGGGATCAACATATATTTTTGCAATAACTTTTCTCCTGATTGATATTAATTAAAATTTTCTTTAAGGATTCATCAAATAAAGTGTTTTCGTTTGTCACAGTAACGATAAACCAAGTCACCTTTGCATTAATAAAGAAATTTGCCATTTTCCTAATAAAGGGATTTTTGACATTTGAACCACTAACACAAAAGTTCGAAAAAAAGACTGAAATAACAGTTTTCTTTAAAATTTTATTGGGTAACTTAAACAATTAATAATCCGTGTTTCTACCGCGAACACTAACAACACAAGAACATCGGTTTGGCATACTCAAAATGAGTTCATCCAAATCACGCTGTGGAATGGCCGCCCATGTTCGTTGCAACAACAAAAAAAGGTCTTCTTGCGACTGGATACCCTCCATATTCGGCAGAGCTCTTCTCTGTAGCATATCCCATGCATGCTCAATCGGGTTCAAGTCTGGCGACTGAGCAGGCCAGGGCAGGTCATTGATGTTAGCTGCGGCGAGAGTCTGTCTTACAACTCTTGCGGTGTGCGGTCGTGCATTATCATGCATTAACTGAAATAAGGGACCGATTTGCACTTGTAGAGGAACGATGACGTCTGATACAATCGTCTCAGCATAAATTTGAGCGTTGAGGTTGCCTCTGATCCAAATCAACTCAGTTCTTCCGCCGATCCAAATACCCGCCCATACCATGATGGTTCTACCACTATAAGGATGGACTTCCTGGCAGGATTTTAATCGCTGTTGGCGTCCAGGGGTTCTCCAGTGTCGTATACGTCTTGTATCCGGTCTCATACCAAAACGAGACTCATCAGAAAAGCACACGAAACGCCATTGTTCTTCTGCCCAACTTCTGTGTTCAAGAGCCCATTGATATCGAATCCTACGATTGTGCATTGCTATAGGTGGTACCCGTAGCGGTCTTCGGGAATGAAGGTTCACTTCATGCAAGCGGTTTCTGACTGTTTGGTCGCTAATTAAGTTCCCTGAAGAGTGATGAAGCCTCACGGCTAACATCATGGCGGTTATTGTTGGAGCTCTTCGAGTTAAGATTTGAATGTATCGGTCTTGTCTCCGTGTGGTGCAGCGATACCGTCCTCCATGGCGCTCAGCCACGGTACCAGTGCTTCGGTAACGTGTCCAAAGTCGACTGATAACACTCTGACTTGTATTCAGAGCTAAAGCCACAGTACGTTGCCGGGAACCAGCTTCTATCATTCCCATGGCTCTGAGCATTTCTTCCCTGCTTAAATGACGTCGCCGCTCCATAATAACGTTGGTTTTAATCAGTAGTAGGGAAACAGTAGCACTAATAATGTCTTCAATGCGTTGTATGTTTTTATAGGGAAAATATTGACAGCTGATTTTCATCTTTTACTCGAATTTGATTCACAATTCCTGATTCAAATTATGAAATGCACCAAAAAGGATCCATATAAATTTATAAAATCATAAATTTATTACAAAGCCACATCTCAATCTCAAGAAATCCGCATAAAAATGCTTGATCCCTAGACACTTTTGATGTGTGTAGTAAAGTTTAATTTTAATTTTAGAGCAGCTTTGGAGATTGATGGTAAATGACATTTTGAAATGAATAGGAAATAATATTTGTCCAAAGTAACATAATTATATACTAAGTAAAGTTATTTTTCTTTGCAGCAGCCTTGTAGCAGTGGACAAAAAGACTCACGGCACATGGTGAAATCATCAAGTCAAACGATTTTTGTTATATTGTATTTTTGTAGTAGTTTGTTTAGAATCGACACTATAATATATTACTTTTTATTTGTATTTTACTATAAAATCAAGAGGCTTAATTTTGTAGTAGTTTGTTTATAATCAGCATTATCATTGTACATATATTACTTTTTATTTGTATTTACTATAAAATGAAAAGGTGAAATAATACTTTATTATGTAAGATAACCACCTGGTGAACTCAATAAGCTGGTCTTTAGATTTTTATTTTTCTAAAAACTTAAGAGGGCTTTGACATTATAAAATATTTTTTCACCTACCTGGGTAGATGTAATCGCATACTAAATTGTATTTTTTTGATTTGTTGTTATCTTTTGTTTTTTTCTTGTGTATGTTATGTGTAATATCTGTAATTATTGTAATAATTGATTATGCTATAAATTTAATCATGTATCAGGCTTCATTTGTGTCACTTCAAATACTTTTATTTGATAATTAATTACGGTGTAAGGTATTCTAATAAAACTATCTTTATAAACTGTGTAGACTGAAGTTTTTGTAACTGAACAGACAGCTGTGCTGCTGGGAGTTTGTTGCGCCACTTCTTTCCAGGTAAAGCTCTAGGAAGCGGTGAAGAGCGGGCGTTTTGGGGGACTGTCTTATTGTAATTTTGACATTCGAAAAGTGCTGATTCTCAGCCTAGTTTGATTATTAAATGATTTTATATAAATGCTTGACTTTTATTATCCTATCATCATACTCATGCGTTTTCCCCATAGGGGTAGGTAGAAACTACAGAACGCCACCTGCTACGATACCTTACATACTCCCTTTGTCTCGTTTACGTTCATAAATCTTGTCATACACGCACGCTGGTTGCGAGTACTACGCACAGGCACAGTATTCTCAAGAAACGCATTTCATTTTTCATATAAATATCGTAGCAGGCGGCGCATTTTTTAAATACACGCCATCTAGTGGTCTATTAATATAAACGTATGGAAGTACTCGCTTACGTCTGTGTGTGTAAACGACCTGTATTCAATGGCAGATTTTATCTAACAGTTATGTGTCGAATTGGGTGGATTTTGAGGCAATGTTATGACCAAATTCAATAAAGTGTAATGTCCGATAACCGCGTCCACTACTTTTACGACTTAATAATGTGCCAATTACACATAAAACAAAATAAACTAAAAATGTTGACTTCAGCGCCATCTAGCGGGAAAATGTCCAAGATCGATGTGATCGTATGATGCTCCTTAAATGGTAAAATATCATTGGAACATTTCCTTGAAACATTGCGTTAAATATAAGCTAATACGTAATTTGAAGATTTTTAATTTAAGTCAGTAGTATAACTAGGACAGCACTAGTTAGGAATAAATGGTGTGAAAAAATCAGTGGTGTTACAAACGAGAAAAAAAATCCTGTTTGTCATACTGGTGTGATAATCTGGTGTGACTACGAGTTGGCAAGGGAAAATGGTACCTTAGGTCCACACGACCGCCTAAAAGAACAACTGGATGCGGTCGATTGATGACACCGGTCGAATTTAATCCAGCACAACCATAATCTAGAAGTACGTTATAGTATCGAAATGTACGTCCTAACATTTATACTTCCATACTAATAATATAATTATTATAAATGCGAAAGTAATGTCACTTTTACACACTTGAAATAGGTTACTTTTTTGCCTTAAAAACACAATATACACAGACGAAGTCGCGGGCAACAGCTAGGAACTAGTAGGTAATACTTCCTTACCTAGCTTGGCATGCGAGTGCACTATAGTGAGCACGCGCCGGAACATCTTGGCGGGTATGGTGTGCACCTCGTCCAGCACCACGAGGCCCCACTCCTGCGCCTGCAGCCACTTCATGGTCTGCTCGGCCTCCCACGAGCGACGCTGGCCGTGCGTGATCATAGAGTATGTTGTGATTAAGATTCCTGCACCCATCGGCTTGTCTTTGGCTTCTGATGTGAATCTGTAAGAGGTAATTACTGAGAAAAGCAATTTAATTTTAAGTACTAAGTACAACAAGACTTGTTGTTAGAGAGAGCATCAGATTTAGCGGCGACTTAAAATTGCTTTAGAACTATTAGGATATGACAGGTTGACATATTTTGCATACAAAAGCTGTCAAACAACCATATTTATTCCTATATCTATAACTTAATTTTAAGACTCCGCTAAGTGTAAACTGCTACGTCGACGGTTGCACTTGCTTCTGTCGTCGACGCTGTCTGTCACTTAACGACATACAGACTTTTTAACTTTAAACAACAGGCGAAGAGTGCCAATGAACGGTACCTGCAGATCATGCTGTCGTCTGCCGTGGACCAGCACTTGAACTGCTGCTTCCACTGCTCCACGGACACGCCGGAGTTGCACAGCACCAGCGCGCGCTTGCGCACCGTGCACACCGCCGTCACGCCCACCAGCGACTTGCCCGCGCCGCATGGCAGTACTATTACTCCTGAACTGTACAGAAAATAAATCAATATTGATCTGTAAATGTGTCTGTGTGGTGCCGGACTTAAAGAATTGCACCACCCCTTACTTCCCGTGGGTGTCGTAAAAGGCGACTAAGGGTCTTACCGGAGAATGGGCAGCAGCGTTCTCTATTTATTCCACCATCATACCATACTGCGATCGCCAACCCGCCTGCCAAGCGTGGCGATTATGGCAAACCCCCCCCCAAATTGGGGGAGGCCTATGTCCAGCAGTGGACGTCTATCGGCTGAAACGACGATCTGTAAATGAAAATCTACCTACACACCCTGTGCCTTAACTGCTGGGTCTACAAGCATGAAACTTTGCACAAGAGTTCCTTATTATAACGAAACTGAGCACTAAGAAAGGATTTTAGAAAATTCATTCCTTAAAGGGGTTAAATATGGAATAAAAGGTTGTGTGGAAGTTCGTAATTTTTGTCGATGGGAACTAATAATAGTGTCTTTATGAATTAACGCCTGATGCCTATCCGGAATTTAAAAAAACCGGGCAAGAGCGAGTCGGACTCGCGCACCGAGGGTTCCGTAACATCCGGGTTTATGCATAAGGTTTATGTTTATAAAATTAAATGTTTTTTTAATTTTTGAGTTGATTGAATTAATGGTAAATTGTGGTTTACGATTTATGACGTATTAAAAAAAAACTATTTACTAGATCTCGTTCAAACCAATTTTCGGTGGTAGTTTACATGGTAATGTACATCATATATTTATTTTAGTTTTATCATTCTCTTATTTTAGAAGTTACAGGGGGGGGGACACACATTTTACCACTTTGGAAGTGTCTCTCGCGCAAACTATTCAGTTTAGAAAAAAATGATATTAGAAACCTCAATATCATTTTTGAAGACCTACCCATAGATACCCCACACGTATGGGTTTGACGAAAAAAAAAATTTTGAGTTTCGGTTCTAACTATGGGGAACCCTAAAATTTATTGTTTTTTTTCTATTTTTGTGTGAAAATCTTAATGCGGTTCACAGAATACATCTACTTACCAAGTTTCAACAGTATAGTTCTTATAGATTCGGAGAAAAGTGGCTGTGACATACGGACGGACAGACAGACAGACCGACAGACGGATGGATGGACAGACAGACAGACATGACGAATCTATAAGGGTTCCGTTTTTGCCATTTGGCTACGGAACCCTAAAAAAGACGTAATCTAACAGTAATAGAACTAAAAAAAAAAACATAGATAGGAAGGATTAGATGGGGAGAGCCGAAACTATGTAAAATAGAAACCAGTGATCCAAGACGTCATGAGCTCGAATTGGAAGGAAACTGCAAATTCTGTATTAATTTTAAACAAATACGTAACTAATCTAGAACTCGATCCCGATATATTTCGGAAAGTAACTACCTTTTATTGCACCTACAGATAATTCGTCACGAAAAAACGACACTCATTAAAAAAAATGTACATTAAGATGTATGTGTGTAATTAATGACAAATAATAATAATAATAATAAACATTTATTTCAGAATCAAGTTCCATAGTTTGTTAGTACAAGTATAAAATGCCTTATATCTAGTGTTAGTAAATAAACTAAACTAACGGGTAATTAAATAAATTTTAAACTAAGTACACCCGCTAGAGACTTTCCCATCCGAATCTACTTCACCGCATGGAGTCGTATCCAGCGTCCTAGAATCGGAGAGTCCCAGCGGTCAGCCAACGTCCTCAGGATAGTGTTGGGGCTGGCGCGAAACCGATATAATAACGATGCGCATCTCTTGCGCATGACGGTTGAAAAGCTGTCAACATTTGCGTCGGCAAACATACCGGACGCGCTGCAAAAACACGGCAGCCCCAACAACACCCGGAAAGCGTTGTTGTATTGGATGCGCAGGTCGCTATATGCCTTCTGCGTGAAGTTCACCCACAGGCTGCACGTGTAAAAGGATTGGCAAATGCTTACGCGTGGAAATAATGTGCTATTAAACATCAGTTATTACGTACCGCGCCCGACCGTTTCCGAACATCTTCCGAAGGCTTTTCTCCTGGTAGGGGCGCAGCACGGCGGTGGGCTTCAGGTCTATGTTGATGTCCGGGTTGATGGTGTCGTTGCGGAAGTCATACTCCGCCAACAACGGGTGTTCCAGCTCGATGCAACGCTTTTGTATCACCTGTTTAATTAGGGTAGTACAAGTTATTTCCGCTTTTAAAATCACTTCGTTGTCCGTCTGTCTGTCAGTCTGTCAAAACGCTATCCTCAGGAACGCATCCACGCGTTCGGTATCAAGCTGAAGTTAATAACAAATACATAGGTCTACGGTCCCTTGGCGCTCTACAATAATAAAGCAATAAAAAAAATACGGCCATTTATGCGAAATATTTTGATACTCGCAAATAAGTCTTAACCTATGGTACTTCCCGTTGACCTAGAATCATGAAAGGGGTTTGAAGATTTTTAGAGCCTGGCACACCAGCTGTCGCGCCATTTTGAAAATGTTGGCCACGCATGAGACCTATATAATTCGATAGCAGACATCAATGTAAACAGAAAACATAAGACCAAACCCCGTAGAGTATCACGTTTTTAAAATGGCGCGACAGTAGGTATGCCAGGGATCTTCAAAGCCCGTTGGCAACAAGCAAGGTCTCACACACACGTAGAAAAGTCCGAAAATCGTTAATTTGTAATTGTATAACATATTTTTTTTGCTATTACAAACTTACATTTATATCGAGGAACAACATGTATTTCAACTGCAATGTTACCACATTGAAGGACACACACGAAACACAATAGAAGTTTTATTGTTATTACGTCGAGGGGCGTTAAGTGTCCCGGAAAGTTTGTTTTTGGGATAAATTTAATCCATCTACGAAACCCTTCATTGTGCATTTCCCAACACGCACTTGGTCGCTTTTTATTTCTTTATAAACTTAAGGCTTGTACCAAAATGTTAATGTGGGTTAGCCGATTGAAAAAGGTAGGATACTATTGTTATCGTAATTCCTACCTTTTTATTGTATGTGGGATTGAAGTAGCTCCCATTTAACCTTATTCGCATCTTTCTAACCCTTAGTCTGCCGGAACGTAGATCTACGCGAGACACAATGGCTTTTTAATTGTGTCTGTAATTATGGCACACTAGCGGTTAAGCGTTGACTAATGAGACACTATATATAATCTATTGTTTCGAGACATCCCATGGGCCAACGCGTATCAACGGATAATAGATCCAAAATTGGGTATATACAGGGTGTTTGGTGCATCGTTTGCCAAATGGAATTGGCCGAAAGAAGAGGTCATTTGCTATCTCTTAAGGCCCAGTAACTCATTCCTTGTTTCACTGGTTTTTTTAAAATGACTTTTTAATTTTTATTTGGAGAAATACAAGAACTCTGCATTTAAGCTTATTTTTTTTTAAGTTATGAGTATAACCTTCAAATTTTATTTTAATTCTTATGTTTACTCTTGTATGGTTCTATGAAATTAAAAATTTACTTGCTAATAACATCTAGTTCCTTTTTAATAACTCCCAAAGTTTTTGAAAAAAGGAAAAATACACTTAACACTCAACTTTAAATTGCTGTAAAAAAAAAACTAAAAGCGATTGGGATCTTCGAATTCTTTTAAAAGGTTCTCTAGTTTGTCCCCTTTCCAACGGTGTGCAATATTAAAAAAAAAACTTTTGATAACTTCAGTAATTCGCTAAATGTGTAATCGAGACACATCAGGCTGATATTCAATATTACGATAAGAACACTAGTTTTCACATAACTAACATACTTTAAGTAAGTACACATTTAAAAAAAACCAGTGAAACAAGGAATGAGTTACTGGGCCTTAAGAGATAGCAAATGACCTCTCCTTTCGGTCAATTCCATTTGGCAAACGATGCACCAAACACCCTGTATATCAATGCGCCTAATGAAACCGGTTTGGATTTGCCTCAATTATAGGACAATTCTTACGAAGCACGACATAATCTAATCAGCCTATAATGTTCCCACGGCTGGGATACAGGCCTCTTCTTTTCGAGAGGGAGTGGGATCTACCACGCGGGCTCAGTGCGGGTTGCTTACGAAGAATTTACTTCAATTAACACTTTATACATAGTCAAAACTGCAAAAGCTACTTCAAGTATGATATGGCAATCAGTGTAAGTACCTCAATCTTGTCTGGATCGACTTCGAAAGCGACGGCGGTGTTAGCGGTGATGTCGGTGGCCTCGTCGTCGTCATCTTCCTTGTCCAGCTGCTGGTAGAACTGGCTGATGTCGTCCGGAACTGCGCCGTTAGCAGCCGTCGGCTTGTCGCTAGTCTCGCCTAATGATGTGCAGTGTTATTGGTTATTGCTATTATATAAGGTATATCCATTCATACACGAAATCTCTTAACGAGTCATTGTATTCATCATTACGAACACATAACATAAATAACAACAACATAAATGTAGGGAACAGCAGATTTTTTTTCGTGATTTCAGGTATGGTCCCATAGTAAAAGTTGTTTCGTAATGATGAGTACAATGACCCTTTCAGACATTTCGTGTATGAATAGATACACCCTAAATCAGCATTAGTACATGAAGTATTAAGATTCGTAATTCCCTATTCTTACTATCCTTGTAAATAATGTCGCTGGTGTGCCTTGCTTAATAAATAAATAGGTACAGGATGACTTCTAAATAATAACATAACATCACGCCTGTAATCCCGAAGGCTTTGGCAGAGGTGTACGGATTGTATTCCCACAGTCTACCTCTTAAAATACAGGCATAACCTAGCTTAAGATGTAGAGTATTATTCTTGTACAGAATTTGCCAACAGAAACGATAAATATATTTTTAAACCAAATATTAAAAAAGTATTTTGAATGTTTTTGGATAAACACAGATTTTTATTATTATTATTAATAAGTTTGCCAGTAATAGGGGACGACCCTATTGCCACCAACTGTGCACACATCAAGACTCCGGGATGCTACTGAGAAATTCCTAATGGAAAAACTTTGCCTGACTTGGGAGTCCTGGGACTCGAACCCAGGACCTCACGAACAGCAGTAGCACTTGCGACCCATAAACCAATGAGTCAGTCTAAATAATAAATAATCAAAAAACGGCCCCTGAAGTCTATTGTCCCGCGACATCAACGAGCTTATAACATTACAAGTCATGAACTTGTTGCGTATAGCTATAATTAGATCAGTGGTTGGACCGACCTGTTTTAAGAGCAGTAGCCGATTTATCAGGCAGTGCGGAAGACAAAAAGTCGTCATCACCGTCGCGTCGCAGCCTGCACTGTTGGATCACCGGGTCGCGGAGAAGTTTCTGAAGTACCTCCACGTACTTACTCTCCACCAGATATCTACAATAAAAACACTCTGATGATCTGTACATAATATAAGTGGGTCTCCCTTGTTTCATCAAAAATATATTGACAAATTATCACTTCCCGAACAATATTTCACATAATTTCATGTGCCAAATCATTACTTAGCAAATAAATGGCGGCACGGTTGGCGCAGTGGTTAAGCGATTGACTGCTGCGCTGCGTGTCGCGGGTTCGATTCCCGCACGGAACAAATATTTGTACGACCTACAAGTAGTTGTTCCGGGTCTGGCTGTTTGTGTATGTGACTTTAAATGTTTGTAAACGCACCCACAATACAGGAGAAATTCCTAGTGTGGGGCAACGTTTAAAAAAAAAAAAAAAAAAAAAACTTCACAAAAAATTGTAATGCAAACCTAATGTTTGGCAAGTGAACGTTTAAACAATAACTTGCTTACCAACTAGTGCTTTTACCAATTTTAATGTAGTTAAATATTTCAGTTGATATAACATAATTTACGCAAAATAAAATAAGCCGAATATTTAGTATCGTCGGGGCCCCTATTTCTGTCTGCCTATGATTTCTATTGGCCCTGTTTAATATGATATGAGGTAAAGGTATTTGTATTCTCATTCGCTCGCTCTTGCATCCAAAGTCGACGGAGCCCCGCCCTGCGGAGCTCCTATTTCTGTGAAAAGGGTATAAAGTCCTACCTAACCTCAGACCTAACCTAACCTCAGGGTGTCCTTCGCTCGCTCTTGCATCCTACGTCGCCAATCACTGATCGCTACCATCCAATGTAATTAAAAAAGTAATAATAAGTAATTATGTAAGTAAAACCACGTAATTCCCAAAAAAAAAAATATTGTCTATATTTTTTTTATAACAAATCGTGTCTAAAGATTGATTGCTGTAATAAATCATTTGATTAGAGACCTGGTAATATTCTGCCGATTAAAAATTGACCAAATGAAAATGTGCGTAGTACTAAAATCATTCCAAATATTGCATTGGTATAAAAAGGTTGCTAAAATTTGTTTGGATAATGAAATTTTGTCAAAATCTTTTAGGCAAAACGGCAGGATCCCAATATAAGTTAGTCCATTTTTGTTTTTGTGTGACCACGTTGTTCGTCTAAACGACGCAACGGATTTTGATGCGGTTTTCACCGTCATTTAGAGAATTTATTTCGGAAGATTTAATATGATACATCAAACTAATATTATAAAGGCGAAAGTTTGTGAGTGTGTGTTTATATTATGTTTGTTACTTCTTCACGCTCAAACGGCTGCGCCAATTTTATAAAATTTTGTATGGAGGTAACTGACACCCTGGATTAACATATAGGCTACTTTTTATCCCGATATTCCCACGGGATCGACACTTATGCTAGCTGCAAACTTTATAATAATAATCTTGATTTGTTTGCAATCGAAAAAACCGTGTAAAGAATGCTTTTGTTGTGCCCTATATTGTGAAAAATGTTTTGTTCTAAAGCTTTTTAATGGAATACACTAAGATGCTGCACAATTCATGGGCACAGTTTCATAAATAATACACAGATTCAGTGATCTAGACTCACCTATTGTGTTTGAGCACAAGCTTCACCTTGCCATACGACAGCGTACATAGCTGTATGAACTCTATGATGCCGGCCGGCACAGCGCACTTGCTGAGCCTCTGTAGGTACTCAATAATGTCATTGGTCTGTAAGCCCACGGACACAGCGGCGTATAGACTGTATGCCGTCAGTTTGTACTCGTGTATGTGTTGTGGCCTAAAAATAAATAAGAAAAAGTTATAATTGTAATGATTGTAAAGTATGCGTCGTCTGTTCCAAAAGTACCTGATGAAAATGTAAGCAAATAGTTCAAAAACATACCAGTGGTCCAGTGGATACCAATTTGTGGTGCAGTCAAGTTTAAAATTTGAGTGTTTTTTTCATTTGATTAATTGAATGCAGCTCTGAACATAGAGAGGTGGAAGGACAGTAGGGAGGCCTTTGTCCAGCAGTGGGACATTAACGGCTAATAAAAAAATAAATTGAATTTTAATATTCCTTTCACTTTCATTCTTTATGTTTTGCATACGACATTTGAGTTAATTTTATAATCTATGATTTTTCCATTCAAATTGAATAATGTTATTTGTACAAAATTGTTACAAAACCTCTGCCGTCATAAAGAAAAAGGGCACAACTAACATTTTTTCCAAAATTGAGTAAAAAAACTAGCTTATGCGCCTTTTCTTTCTGATTCCAAATATGTATACAGGAAAAGTTTTTAACCAGTGCGCAAATTTTGACATAATAAACTTGAATGTATTTTAATAAACACGTATTTTTTGTTTTGATATGTTTCAATAGTAAAAAATTAAGTTAACGCTTACGAGACTTGTTTACTCAGAAATTTATTTTATGGACGTCGCTTGCCAGTCCGTCGACCGGTCGCCCGATTCACGCCGCGCGTCGAGCGGACGCCTGACGCGCCAGCTGCTATCAGAAGTACTCACGCGCGCTCGCTCTATGCGACGGCGGATTATTGACCCCAGTTTAGCGCTACAATTTTTTAAGTGTAGACTGTGTAAAGTTATTTGTAAACGTAATTTTTCGTAAATTCCAATTTATCCTTCATACCTTCATGGGCTTAGGACCATCAAAATGCAGAAAATAAATCATAATAAGTAAGAAAGTAATACGTTTTAGTCCATTCAAAATAAAACATTTAGGTATGATAGGTACTAGATTAGACATGATACAATTTAGATTGAAACAATTGCATTTTGGCGTATTTTAAAAATTGGAATCAACTATCTTACAACAATGTCTAATCAAAGAGAACCTAACACACTAAGATTGTTTATAATTTCTTCTTACCTCTACATTTTATTAATCACAATATTTTAGGTATTGTTCGAAGTGACCTCCTCCTTTTTCAAGGCATAAACATGCACGTTTAAATAAGTAAGCATTTAGTTTGTTTAGGACACTAACACCACTTTTTACTTCATTGAAAGCGTTAATTATTTTTTCTTTCAAGTCATCTAGGCTCTGAGCCTCTTCTACATACACCCGGCATTTCACTTGTTTCATACACCTTGGTTTGCTGCTAAAATTGTCCTCTCATTAGGGACCGTGGGATTGAGGATCGTATCGTATCGATTCGTATCTTCTTCGTGCTGCTCGTAAATTTTCATTGCTTAACAAATACACTCGCACCATTTCATAATACTCGCGGTGAGTAAAATGAGACATTGTCACTACGCTGGTCTAGTACGCGGCACAACGCGCAGGGACGGCGAAGGTCGCGACGAACATCCGACCTCCGCTTCCGCGAGTGACGTACTGGCATGTGCACGCGTTTTGTTTATCAAACGCCGCGCCGGCGCCGCATGCCCCCGCACCCCCGTCTCGTGCGCTAGGCGTGGTCCAGCGGCCGGCGGCCTTCGCGTTTTCATTCATGCTCATTCATAGTATTACTATTAAATTATATCCATGTCTTGCTTATTTCAAATTGGGACAAAGTGGAAAAACGAAAAAAAAAAAGTCATAAACTAAAAATGGAAATGTGTTCTATTGCTTACACTGAGCCACCAAAAAAAATTTACGCAGTGGTTAAAAATTTATCCTGTATAAATCAATTTTGAAAAAAATTTTAGTTGTGCCCATTTTCTTTATGACGGCAGAACTGGTAGGATATAGTGGTGGTTTAGTTTAACCCTTTTAAATACAGATGAATGAATTACTAATTCCCTTACTGAAAGATTGCGTAAGAATTTAACCTGAACAGGGTTTGTTTACACTTTCATTAGAAACATTAGTACAGACTATACCTAAAACATTGTGACATAATAGCATTATTGTTTGAGAATCCTCCTTATTTAAATAATAGAATATGCAGTGTTCATAAAAATAAATACATACCGACACACAGGCTCTGCAATAGCTATTAGAAAATCATGAGCATGTTTGTACACCGGTGAGAATGCTTCCAAGAATATGTGGCCATTTGGTGCCACCCATATCTATGTTCTATGTTCTATGTTATGGGTTTGGTTTCCGCACTTAGTCCTGCAGTGGACCATTGTGCGTGGGCCATGGCGGCCGTCGGTGGTTATTCCAACCAGCCCACCTCCCTCCAGAAGCTGATCAAGTCTCCTGGTCTGTTTAGAACATCTGTGTACGATCTGGGTGTCCCGAGGGTTTCTGACCTTATCTGGGTGATGCCTGTGCACTCAAAGAGCACATGCGCAATGGTTTCATCAGCCTCCATGCAAGCCCTGCACAGGGGACTATCTGTTATGCCCAATGTGTGAAAGTGTTTATTTAGCGAGCAGTGTCCCGTGATGGTCCCCGTCACCAGGCGCAGTCCTTTCCTGTCCAGTCGTAAAAGACGCCTGGTTAGCTTGCCATCCAGTGACGGCATGGCTTCTTTGGACTGCCTGCAGCCTGGTGACGACGTCCACCAGCTTTCTGCTTGTGTGTGGGTGTGCTCCTGTAGCCACCTGCGTAGTTGGTTGAAGGGGATGGGCACGATAGGTTCCGGTCCACAAACTGACATGCTGGAAGCCCTTCTGGCCAGCTCGTCAGCTGCGTCGTTGCCTAGCGATCCACTGTGTCCTTTTATCCATTGTAGTGTCACTGAATTGCGGTTCGATACAGTTACCTGCTCAAGCACATTGTGACATTCTAGTATTAGGTTCGATGTGATGCATTTTTTATCTAAGGATTGGAGGACTGAGGCGCTGTCGGAGAGTATGCGAACATGGGTGTTTGTAACTCTCCTGGCCGCTAAGGCATAGGCCGCCTGCATTATGCCCACACACTCTGCTTGATAGACCGTGTTGAGCATTCCCAGCGGTTTGGATATTTTTATGTTGAGATCGTGTGAGAAGACTCCGACTCCAGTTCCGCAGTCGGTCTTCGAGCCATCGGTGTAAATTCTCAGTTCTTTCGGTCCTGAGTGGTCGCACTGCTCCTCTTCGAGCACTATGTTATAATGCTTTTGAAAGCAGTATTGTTTCGGGGCTTTGTCGCAAGGTGATGCCATCATTGGCTGCCGTTTGATCGCATCTTCTTTTAAGCGTGTGTGTTTGACCCTAGAGTCTTTGCTCAGGGTCCCTGATTTGGAGAGCCTAAAGGCAGCCAGGGCCGCCTCCTCCCGCACTATAAGGTGTAGAGGCGGCAGTCCAAGCATAGCCTGTAGGGCAGCAGTGGGTGTAGTTCTCATGCAGCCAGTGATTGCCACACACGCAAACCGCTGCAGCTTTTCAAGGTCTTTTTGGGCTGTGCTCAGGTCTGTTCTGGGCCACCAGACTAGTGAGCCGTATGTAATTATCGGTCGGATGACTGTGGTGTATAGCCAGTGAGTGACCCTGGGGCTTATCCCCCAATTCTTGCCAAGCATTCGCTTGCATTGCCACAGGGATATACTGGCTTTCGTAGTAATGTAGCTGGTGTGTTTTGCCCAGTTCAGCTGTTTGTCCAGAAATATGCCCAGGTATTTGGTTTCAGTTGAAAGGCTTAGGGTTGTACCAAAGAAACGTGGTAGCTGTAGTGTCGTCAGTTTCCTCTTTTTTGTGAAGAGAACTAATTCGGTTTTCGTGGGGTTCACTGATAAATGGTGTTTACCACACCAGTTTTCTATTATTTTCAGTGCCTGGCGCATTAGATTGCACAGGGTGTTTTCGTGGGTGCCATTTATTATTACGGTTATGTCGTCGGCGTATCCTACGGTATAGTAGCCTTTGTCGTTGAGTTCTTTTATTAGACTGTCTACGACCAGGTTCCATAGAAGCGGCGACAGGACGCCCCCTTGCGGGCAGCCCTTCGCCACTATGGCCCTCGTGGTGTCGTTTACGGTCACTTGTACTGCCCTCCGTTTGAGCATGTTGGTGATCCAGCCGCTCAGGGACGGGTCTATGTTGTGCCTCTCTAGGGCCGTGTTGATGCTGTGGAAGGTAGTTTTGTCAAAGGCGCCCTCGATGTCAATGAAGGCTGCCAGTGCAGAGCATTTGTGGTCCACTGCGCATTCAATTTTGGATACCACGCTGTGTAGCGCGGATTCCGTTGATTTGCCTGTGGAGTACGCATGCTGTTGTTTGTGGAGTGGCTTTGCCCGAAGAGGTCCATCTCGGATGTGTCGATCACATAGCCTCTCAAGGGTCTTTAGTAGAAAGGATGTGAGGCTTATGGGTCTGTACGCCTTGGGTTGTGTGTAGTCGGCTTTGCCCGGTTTTGGTATAAAGATGACTTTCACTTCGCGCCAGGCCAGGGGTATGTACCTGAGTGCTATACAAGCCCGATAGATTTCTACCAGGCTTGGAGTGATGAGGTCAACACCCCATTGTAGTAGGGCTGGGAAAATGCCATCTAGTCCTGCGGACTTATATGGCTGGAAGGTGTTGATGGCCCACTTTACTCGGTCTTCTGTTACCAGACTGTGGGCGCTGGACCAGTCTTGTGCCGTAAGTATGCGTCGTCTGTTCCAAAAGTACCTGATGAAAATGTAAGCAAATAGTTCAAAAACATACCAGTGGTCCAGTGGATACCAATTTGTGGTGCAGTCAAGTTTAAAATTTGAGTGTTTTTTTCATTTGATTAATTGAATGCAGCTCTGAACATAGAGAGGTGGAAGGACAGTAGGGAGGCCTTTGTCCAGCAGTGGGACATTAACGGCTAATAAAAAAATAAATTGAATTTTAATATTCCTTTCACTTTCATTCTTTATGTTTTGCATACGACATTTGAGTTAATTTTATAATCTATGATTTTTCCATTCAAATTGAATAATGTTATTTGTACAAAATTGTTACAAAACCTCTGCCGTCATAAAGAAAAAGGGCACAACTAACATTTTTTCCAAAATTGAGTAAAAAAACTAGCTTATGCGCCTTTTCTTTCTGATTCCAAATATGTATACAGGAAAAGTTTTTAACCAGTGCGCAAATTTTGACATAATAAACTTGAATGTATTTTAATAAACACGTATTTTTTGTTTTGATATGTTTCAATAGTAAAAAATTAAGTTAACGCTTACGAGACTTGTTTACTCAGAAATTTATTTTATGGACGTCGCTTGCCAGTCCGTCGACCGGTCGCCCGATTCACGCCGCGCGTCGAGCGGACGCCTGACGCGCCAGCTGCTATCAGAAGTACTCACGCGCGCTCGCTCTATGCGACGGCGGATTATTGACCCCAGTTTAGCGCTACAATTTTTTAAGTGTAGACTGTGTAAAGTTATTTGTAAACGTAATTTTTCGTAAATTCCAATTTATCCTTCATACCTTCATGGGCTTAGGACCATCAAAATGCAGAAAATAAATCATAATAAGTAAGAAAGTAATACGTTTTAGTCCATTCAAAATAAAACATTTAGGTATGATAGGTACTAGATTAGACATGATACAATTTAGATTGAAACAATTGCATTTTGGCGTATTTTAAAAATTGGAATCAACTATCTTACAACAATGTCTAATCAAAGAGAACCTAACACACTAAGATTGTTTATAATTTCTTCTTACCTCTACATTTTATTAATCACAATATTTTAGGTATTGTTCGAAGTGACCTCCTCCTTTTTCAAGGCATAAACATGCACGTTTAAATAAGTAAGCATTTAGTTTGTTTAGGACACTAACACCACTTTTTACTTCATTGAAAGCGTTAATTATTTTTTCTTTCAAGTCATCTAGGCTCTGAGCCTCTTCTACATACACCCGGCATTTCACTTGTTTCATACACCTTGGTTTGCTGCTAAAATTGTCCTCTCATTAGGGACCGTGGGATTGAGGATCGTATCGTATCGATTCGTATCTTCTTCGTGCTGCTCGTAAATTTTCATTGCTTAACAAATACACTCGCACCATTTCATAATACTCGCGGTGAGTAAAATGAGACATTGTCACTACGCTGGTCTAGTACGCGGCACAACGCGCAGGGACGGCGAAGGTCGCGACGAACATCCGACCTCCGCTTCCGCGAGTGACGTACTGGCATGTGCACGCGTTTTGTTTATCAAACGCCGCGCCGGCGCCGCATGCCCCCGCACCCCCGTCTCGTGCGCTAGGCGTGGTCCAGCGGCCGGCGGCCTTCGCGTTTTCATTCATGCTCATTCATAGTATTACTATTAAATTATATCCATGTCTTGCTTATTTCAAATTGGGACAAAGTGGAAAAACGAAAAAAAAAAAGTCATAAACTAAAAATGGAAATGTGTTCTATTGCTTACACTGAGCCACCAAAAAAAATTTACGCAGTGGTTAAAAATTTATCCTGTATAAATCAATTTTGAAAAAAATTTTAGTTGTGCCCATTTTCTTTATGACGGCAGAACTGGTAGGATATAGTGGTGGTTTAGTTTAACCCTTTTAAATACAGATGAATGAATTACTAATTCCCTTACTGAAAGATTGCGTAAGAATTTAACCTGAACAGGGTTTGTTTACACTTTCATTAGAAACATTAGTACAGACTATACCTAAAACATTGTGACATAATAGCATTATTGTTTGAGAATCCTCCTTATTTAAATAATAGAATATGCAGTGTTCATAAAAATAAATACATACCGACACACAGGCTCTGCAATAGCTATTAGAAAATCATGAGCATGTTTGTACACCGGTGAGAATGCTTCCAAGAATATGTGGCCATTTGGTGCCACCCATAAAGGACGACTGGAACTGTCAGCCTTCAATGCCATTTGACTTCTAGAATTTGAAAATATGTACTATCAGTAAACACAACTCAGATTTACATCTAAGTTGCAATGCAGACCAGAGAATGTAATAGAACATCAAGAAAAAGAATATTGAGAATATTAAGAAAATATTAAGGAAATTTTACCGTACTATGAGCTATTCTGATAGCCAGTATAAGAAAAGAAATCTAGAAACAAATAAGTATAGAGACAGTTTAGACCTATAATCTTTGGCACCAAATTCATCCTCAGGCACTTGATCATTTTTCTCCGCATCCTGCATTGCAGCACCAGGCACACCCACATTCTCTGTGTTGTCGTCATCCACTAGATCGATGGTCATTTCTTCTTCAACTTTCTTTTTCTTACCTGGTGAGAACAATTTGAATATTATTCAAACTCACCTTCAAAAAAAAAACCTGTCAATATTTTTCGGCATGAGAAACATTGTGCAATCATTATAGCAATAGGTAACACGGGCTGGTGTCCGTAACTCCACATTGATGTGCGGATTTTGTGTACGGAATCATTATAGTAACTTTAAGTTTTATTAATATCATAAACTTAAAAATTTGGCTTGTCATAAACTACAATAAATGAGGTAATATCACCATCCAACAAGCTAGGAAATAGGATGTTAGGTTTTACTTTTGTATGATTCCAATTCCAATGGGGAATATCACCATCCAAAAAGCTATGAAATAGCATGTTAGGCTTCGATCATGTTATTTTTAATGATTGAAGATGTTAGGTTGTACTTTTGTATGATTCCAATTCCAATACAATCACTTAATGAAATCATGGCTCACCTGATCTATCACTTCCTGTTCTCGAATCATATTTTTTAAACTTCTTTGGAGGTCCCATATTGCTGCCTCAATTCGTTTTGAAAGATTAAAATGATTTATTTTAACTTTTGTAGAATTAGCAGTTCTCACCAACACCTAAAATTAAGAATTTAAGTTGAGGACACTTGATAGCATTCTTTTTATTATATTTAAATTGTACATACTCTATTAGACTCTTAGTTACAAGGAAAATTAAATAACTTACCAGAAATAAACAAAAATCACTACACAGTATAGTTTTTGTTTTGTACTTGCCAGTTTTTTTTTTCAACTTATCGATCTAATTATTAGGTACAAAAAACAACAACGTAATAGAAATCTGCAATGTTTTTTACTATAATTTGTTATTTTCTTTTCTTTGAGCTGCTCAGCTGAATGCTGTGGCTGAATGTGTTTGTTTAGAAGGTTACATGCTCTGTGTCTGTGTGTTTGTACATGACCACAGAACATAATATACCAATGACTGTACACTACTTTTCTTTGTCTAAGGTACACTCCATAGATATAGAATGGTACACTCTAAACAATTACGTCACTATCACGATGTCACATTATTAACCACAGAACAATAATTCGAGGAGGGGCCCCCTTAGGGCCGAAGCCTGCCGGGTCAGCGGGATTGTCCGAAAGGGTTACCGCTGGCCCGGAACATAAAGGGCTAAGGAAGGAACACGGGTGGGTTTTAGTCAGTAAGAGTCTGACACTCCCTTCCGCTCCACCCAGAGCGGGAGGAGTCATTTGATGATTTCACATCCAAAAAAAAAAAGTTGACGCTTGCTGTCAAATTAATTTCAACTTTTTTACTTATGCATGCTCTGTGCACATAACATATAATTATACCCTAAAGGGGCTCTGTGACTTTAGATAGTGCGAATCGAATGTTGCAAAGTTCTATTGTATGTATTGGAACTGTGCACTGCGAAGTGTGAGGGTACTGCTGAATTCTTGTTATAATAATATACAACCCGCAAGAGTTAATTTCCGCAACTCCGCGTCTAAGCGCATAATTATATGACGAATTATAATAAATGTGCGTGGCGTGGTGTTACAATAGTTTGTTTTTATGTTCTAGGCTAGACCGCAAATAATTAAATATACGTACTTGTTACAAAATGTGAAATCAATACCTAAACGTCGAACGAATCATTTAGTCTGAGGTTGTGCAAAATCTTAGTGGCTCCCTTTTTTAGCGCCTCCTCTCTCTATATATTCAATGTACTCTGTGGCCTTCTCCATGACGGCGCCCGGCAGTGTGACCAGATTCAGTATTTTAATACTTTTTCAGTATATTTTAACGAATTTTTCGAGCATCAGTATTTTTGTAGGTATATTGCCGGTAGTCAGTAATTTTGGGTATATTTTGGACAAAAAGTTATGGTAAGACCATAAACGATCGTCCTCGCAAACGTCGCGAACAATCATTTCCCGGATTTAGTCTGCATTTTATTTACAGTTCGTTTTTTAATCCCCGATAGTAATTTGACATTTTCAAATGTTCTATGTAAAAAATTATACATTATATCATTTCATATTTTAGTAAAATTATTATCTGGGATTAAAAAACGAACTTTAGGAGCAAAGATCAGTAAGTTACAGATAGGCCATGGCTGCTAAGTTTTCAGTTGCATAAATAGGTAAGTAGATACATAAAATACGTTCGTGTATTATCGTATCGTCTAATATTGTTTGTTGTATAATGATATCTGCTCTGCACTCGGCTTAATCTTTGAGGTTATTTTTCGATAATTCGGGAATTTCACCAAATTAGTAGTACGGTTTTGTCGTCATATAAATAGAGCACGATTTTTCTTTGTATTTATTTCACTTGGATTATTTTGGGTGGAAGTTGGGAAAATTTTAAAATATAACTAGTTTCAGTACTTTCAGTAAATCTCTGTTGTATAATTATACATACCGGTATCATACGAGCGCATATTTTCACAGATATATTTAATAAAAGCGGACCAAACAAACAGATTTATGAACAAAAAGTATCAACAATTTTAATAAGGCAAGGAGATGAAGGAGGTTTTTTAAAGAATGATAAACTACAATTCTAACATTTATTGTGATGGTGCTTAATGAATAAGACATGTTAAGAAAATCAGTATTTTTATAAGTATATTAGCCCCTTTTAAGTTGGTATATTTCAGTATTTTTTTTAGGTGTCTCGGTATTTTCGTAAAATTTAATCTGGTCACACTGGCGCCCGGTGCCGTCGCACACACACCGCTCTAGAGTTCGTCTAGTACAAAGACTACAATATAATAATATACAATGCGATTCAAATAAGAATAGGAACGTCAATGACCTCTATCTGTCAAAAGTTGATTGAAAAGTACGGTTTGCAAAGAAAACTTATTTGCGTATCAATAACTTTTTTTGTTTGTTTAGATAAGTCTTAGATAAATCAAAGTGAAAAAAACGTCAAAAAATTAGTCAAAATTAGTTTTTTTTTTTAATTATGCTTTTTTCTTTCTTATTTTCATTGTTGACAACAATTCACCAGAAAGTAAAGAAGATGCCAGCCGCCATCTTGTCGTTGTTGGGTGTTACATGCTTTGTGGTTGTTGGTGTGCTTCTTCGTGAGACTGAGTGCTTGTGGAGTGTTACTGTTTCTTTCGTTAATTTTGTATGTTACGTGGTGTTTTCCTGTTAAATTTGTTATTGTTGTCATTTGTTGACGATGACCACTCAAACAGTGATGCAGACATGAGCGGAATTGAAAAAAAAAAAAAATTTTCGTAAATAATTAATGTTATTAAAAAAATATCTTGTTTTGCTCACCCTACCCAATTTATTCGATTTGACAGCTATGACGTCACAACATGGCGCTAAGTCGATCCTATTCTTATTTGCTTATTTGTCTAAGCTTATTTGAAACGCATTGTATACGTCAATGGCCTCAAAGCTAGTATAAGTTTGAGACATCGAAAACATACAACTTGTTTGCAAAATTGAAAATGTAAAATAAGTTATGAACGGGGACAATTTCTACATCCATAGGTTTCATCAGTCTGTTTTTGTTTACTAAATGTTTAATTTTTTAGGTTATAAATTTTATTGTATACTAACCAGTCAATGTATATTTGCATGTTCCTGACACTTGTTTTCACCGTTATATATGCAATTGAACAATGAATAGGAGCACTTATTAAAAATGATACCTAATCCCGGACAAGAAATATTTTTTGCTGATGATCAACGCGAGATGATAGCGCATCCATCGATGTTGTTGATTTTTGGTTTGACTCATAGAGTATAGTAACTAATAAAGTTTGACTGTTGACTTGACACTTTGACACTGATTGTTAATGTCATTGTCTAATAAATAGTATTGTCAGTAAGTCCAGCAACTAGCAATCGGTAAATTTCGAGGCCACTTCTCTTCTTAGTCTGTGCTCGAGGCTGGCTGGGCCTGTGGGCTGGGCTCTCAGATTTGGGTCAAAAGCATGGACTTATTATAATACTTGTATTATATTACAAGATTCAGTGTATTAAGTCCATGGTCAAAAGAGGACACAGACTATAACAAAGAGATACTACTAATAAGATTAATAGTCAAAGAGATAAAACTGACCCTAGTAACTAGGGCCCAGTACACTTGGCCCAGTTACATTCGGCATTCCAGCACTGATATGGCATGTCTTGGGATTGGAATATCCTAAGGCGCCCATAACACGGTAGGTTTTGCGTCAATCAATTCCAAAAGTCACGATTGACGAAAGAACGATGATGAGTGATGGAATTAGCTCATTCTGACTGATCGTCAGTCATACTCAAGATTTCACAGAGAACACACGTGTTCACTCAAGATTATAAATGGATTTTTATAAAATCATAAAACGAGTGCGCTAGCGTCTCTTAAGCGTCATCCGTGTCCGACTCCATCGTTGTCCGCCTCCGCTAGGAGTAATAGTGTTCTGTGCTGTCCGCGCGTTGACTGACCGGTGATTGATGAAATGCCATGCCATTACACGTTAACTCAAAAGGCAAGTCATGAATTCATGATTGATGGTTGCATTTATTAGGTACTAGCTTCTGCCCGCGACTTCGTCCGCGTGAAATTCGAAAGTCACATGGCCCCATCTATTATCATAATAACGTTATTGTTGTTTTCCTCGGGAACAGCACTTTTTTTCGGGATGAAAGGTTCAGTGGTTTAGGCGTGAAAAGCTAACAAACAAACATACTTTCGCATTTATAATATTAGTTAGGATTATATTTAGCCTACATTGTCCCATTGCTGGGCAAATGCTATGACGATAATAAGCGAAAAATCGAAGAAAGTTTATTAAAACCTATACTCTACATTTACTAATCTTTACTGCAATCTAAAAGAAATTGTGGTCACCCTATTTCCTAAATCAGAGAATAAAAATAAAACTCGATTTTCTTATACAATAAAGGGTCTTTTAATTTCTTTCTGGTAGGTGTCGCATGTGTTGCACAATTTTTCACAAAAAGAGACAATTTTGTATTTGTCTTATCTTTCCTTAGACAAAGAAAAGTATAGACAGCGGGTAGCTCCATTTCATTTCCACAAGAAAGGGATAAAGTATTGAGTTATTATAAGTAACAGAAAAGGATAAAGCTATACTATTTCCGTCTCTCACTGCGTGCCAGTTTTTTCAAGGCAGCTACTTATGTAGCCAATGTTAGTTAAGTTAGTTTTTTGTCTCATGTGTGGCCACGCTACCCGATGCTCTATAGCTTTCTTACTCTAAGTATCTTTCATACGATAAGCGTAATAAATCGAAAACAAAAGAAATGGAGGACTGAGGGCCCGCATTTTATCAAGGTCATATCTTTCAAACAACAAAAAAGGGTGACCTGTTCTTGCTTTCATAAATTTTCACAATTTATTTAGTAGCATATAGGATTTCAAACAGTAGCTGTAAGTTAATGATTTCATTTTATTGGCGTAATAAACTTTTACGTGTATGAGAATTGAGGGCCCATTTTGTACGAAGATATACAAAGAAGGGCAGTGTTTTGAGATAATATCTTGTTTTCACAAATTTTGTTTGGCATTAGCTTAGATTTTGGCATAAAGACTTTTTCTGTAGTGTCCATAGTTTATCAGTTTCAGGTGGGCCCTCAATCCTCTATGTAAGAACTGAGGGCCCAATTTTACAGTCCATAACTCGGTTATTTGACTTTCACAAAATCTGATTCCAACTTTCACAATTCTTTGGGTATGTTCACTAAATCCTAAGCACATTTTCAAAAAGTTTTAACAAAGTGGCCCTCACACCACACGCACATTCTGAAGCGGGTATTTTTTTAATCGTCTTATAAACAAAACACGTGCGGTGTCGCTTACGGTAACAGTGTCGCGAGTTCAATGGTTTTTCCCATCTCAAAAAATGTCCAAAGCGTCTAAAGAAGTTTTCACTTAAAAAAAAAAGGTGCATCGTGGCTTCGATTTCATTGTAAGTATAATGTGTGAGCAAAAGAATTATCTCATTTTGAAACAAAAACGTGAGTGCCGCTACCGGATCTTAGGTGCCTATATTCTGTGGCGCGCATCTGTGGCGCCCATCTGTGGCGCCCATCTATGGCGCCAATCTATGGCGCCCATTACACAGTAGGTTTTGCTGTCAGTTGTACCAAAATCAAGGATTATGACTGACATCAAATACAGTAACTGATGGTTGCATGATAATGATTGACGAAAATCTGAATATTTTAAGAAAACATGTTTGTTATTGCGCAAGTACCCTAGGTAGGTACTTGCGCAATAACAAAGATGTTTTCTGGAGTATGAAATAATTAAATTTTACTTTAAAAACTTTACAATTTATAAATAGGTGAAATTGAATTAAACAATTCTTAGAGTGACTATCTAAGTACTATTTAGTAAAATATTACATACTTATAAAATTATGAGTACCTTTGTATCAAAACAAACTTACTTTGAATGGTGATATCTTGACCGAAGACGATCGAGTGTCTTGACCGAAGATCTGTTTGCGCAATAAAAAAATATTATTATTTTTATTCTTCACTACAACTGTTTCATAAAACTCGCCGTAATGCTTATTTATATAAACTATTGTTTAGTAACTACACTAAATATTACAACTATTGTGCATATATGTAAACAACAATTATATAATACATGTAATAATATTTTTAATATAAGTAATACATTTATAATATTAGTTAGGATTATATTTAGCCTACATTGTCCCATGGCTGGGCAAAAGCCTAAAAAATAATAAATAAATTATTTGATTATTGTCATTAGTTATTTCAGAACGAACGATATTTCAAGCAAAAATGATTTGGGTAACAGTATTTTTTTATTATCATTCGAATTCCGAAATTATTTTTTTTTATAGTGAAACTTGAGTACAAATGCTATGACGATAATAAGAGAAAAATCGAAGAAAGTTTATTAAAACCTATACTCTACATTTACTAATCTTTACTGCAATCTAAAACAAATTGTGGTCACCCTATTTGCTAATACAGATAATAAAAATAAAACTCGATTTTCTTATACAAAAGGGTCTTTTAATTTCTTTCTGGTAGGTATCGAATTTGTTGCACAATTTTTTTTTACAAAAAGAGGCAATTTTGTATTTGTCTTATCTTTCATACGATAAGCGTAATAAATCGAAAACAAAAGAAATGGAGGACTGAGGGATAACTTTCAAACAACAAAAAGTGGTGACCTGTTCTTGTTTTCATAAATTTTCACAATTTATTTAGTAGCATATAGGATTTCAAACAGTAGCTGTAAGCTGTAAGTATGATTTCATTATAATTGCGTAATAAACTTTTACGTGTATGAGAATTGAGGGCCCATTTTGTACGAAGATATACAAAGTGGGACAGTGTTTTGCGATAATATCTTGTTTTCCCAAATTTTGTTTGGCATTAGCTTAGATTTTGGCATAAAGACTTTTTCTGTAGTGTCCATAGTTTATCAGTTTCAGGTGGGCCCTCAATCCTCTATGTGAGAACTGAGGGCCCAACGTTACAGTCTATAACTCGGTAATTTGACTTTCACAAAATCTGATTCCAACTTTCACAATTCTTTGGGAATGTTCACTAAATCCTAAGCACATTTTCAAAGAGTTTTAACAAAGTGGCCCTCACACCACACGCACATACTTTTACGTGTATGAGAATTGAGGGCCCATTTTGTACGAAGATATACAAAGTGGGACAGTGTTTTGCGATAATATCTTGTTTTCCCAAATTTTGTTTGGCATTAGCTTAGATTTTGGCATAAAGACTTTTTCTGTAGTGTCCATAGTTTATCAGTTTCAGGTGGGCCCTCAATCCTCTATGTGAGAACTGAGGGCCCAACGTTACAGTCTATAACTCGGTAATTTGACTTTCACAAAATCTGATTCCAACTTTCACAATTCTTTGGGAATGTTCACTAAATCCTAAGCACATTTTCAAAGAGTTTTAACAAAGTGGCCCTCACACCACACGCACATGCTTCGGATGTGTTCGGCTGTCCTCGGGACGTACTCGGTTTTAATGTACCTATATCCGATATGTCAGCGTGTTTTGTTTTCACTTCTGTCGGCACTCCCGGAGTGCTACTGTTTTTTTTTTATCGTGGAGAAATGCTCATGCATTCTGCACTACCACGGGGAGATAGTGCCGTTATGTGTGGGACTCTAACCTACTAAAACTCCACGGTGTCCTCTTCGGCGGGAACACGGCGGTCACGCGTTAGTACTCATCCGTGAACCCGCCGCGGCTGTCCGTCCCCGAACCCTCCTCTGGGGAGTACTCCCCATCACCGGCGCACCACGCCGGCACCCTGAAGTTGACAACCAAGTGGTTTAGGTCGTGCGCAGGCAGTATTCGGCAGTAATACCCCCCGGTAAAGTTACCCTCACGTTCAGCTATTTAAAAAATAATAATAAGCGAACTGTAGCCTATTATTTCACAAATTGCCTAAATGCTGTTAAAATCGGCTTTGACCTCTCAAGCTCTAATTAACCAATTCCTTAACGCGTCAGCAATCAGTACCTACCCACATTTCGCTTGTTTTTTAAACGGTTTTATATAGCTTTTTTTTTTTGCGGATGGGAAATCATCAAATGACTCCTCGCGCTCTGGGTGGAGCGGAAGGGAGTGTCAGACTCTTACTGACTAAAACCCACCCGTGTTCCTTCCTTGGCCCTTTATGTTCCGGGCCTGCGGTAACCCTTTCGGACAATCCCGCTGACCTCGATGCTGACATCTCTTTGAGGCGCGCGTGGAACACGTACGCGCCGTCCGGCACGGGCCTGGTCCTGATCGGACGGTGAGCTACTGTTTAGATCCTTTAGGGTGGCGCAGGAAGTATGGGGAATGATGTAAACTAGTGTATATCTCAAAGGAGGCATTTATTTTATGTAAAGAGACATGATCCTTACAAGGTTACACAGTTGAAAAAACATGTCTGCTTTAGGCGCGTAAAATATGACAACCACGCCACGTCAGTCTGATAGCTGGCGTTTAGAAATTAAAACGTTTAGAAATTAACAAACATAACAGCTACCCATTACTCTCCGCCCGCAGGCCCGCGCCTACGGTGGCCGGGAGTCGTCACCGCGGCTCCCGACGCCGGGGGCGTTCCCCGCGGCGGCTGAGACGGGAGGCTCTCTCCCTGAACCGTCCCGCCGCCTCCTTCGCTAGCATGACTGCTTCGCAGAAGGAGGTGACTGCCTCCCACTCCCTCTCGCCCCGGACCATGGCTTGCACCAGGGCCGGACGCGAGAGGTCGCCGTCGCTGCCGATCGCCTCTACGAGGACACGGCGGTGCTCCGCCCAAGCGGGGCAGACCTCCATCGTGTCCTCTGGGCGATCCTGGCAATGGTGACACCCGGGCGTTTCCTCCCGCCTGATGATGTGCAGGAACCTCCCGAAACTTCCGTGTCCGGTGAGGACCTGCGTCAGGCGGTAGGTGAGGGCGCCGTGGCGCCTCTCTAGCCACACTCCTCAAAGAGGGGTCTTATCGCCGCTATCGCGGCGTGCCCTGTTTTATTTATTTCGCTTGCCGTTTGTTATTTATTTATTTGGGTCTAATTTAGTATTTGAAATTTTATCCCCTTCCTGTTGGCAGATTGATCTGCCGGTCGATTCTGTAAAAATCTCATCGTGAAAACTTAGGTGAAGTGAGTTTGTTTTTGCTAGGAATTGACACTATTGGCAGCTCACTCCATCTAAGTTTTCACGGTGAGATTTTTACAGAACAGCACCGCTGGTATTTGATACACACCTTTAGTTTTGATGACAATATAATTTAATCAGTATCATTGTAAATCCAAGATAATCCAAGATGGCCGCCGCTACAAAATGGCGGATTACCTATTTTTCACAACCCCCTCCATAAAGTAATACTATATAATATTAAGTCAGCAACAAAAGTCGATAAACACTTCCGTTTTTAGGGTTCCGTACCCAAAGGGTAAAAACGGGACGGGGAGTGCGGTCCTGGGCGGAAGGCAGCGCCAATAGTTTAGGTATTTGCTTTTTACGGTGAAAATAAAGGTACCTAATAAAAAAAAAAACATTAGACCTGCTTTATAGTTAGTATCACTGACCTCTTTAATACACTTGTATTATAGAGGTCAGTGGTTAGTATGCAGTTTCATTTTAAAATTTTGGAAAATATTATTTTTCGGGCAGCTCCCCTACCTACATGTGAAGTGGGGATGAATATTTTATCCGTCGCCTACCCCATCGTGTGGGGTATCGTTGAATAGGTCTTCTAAAATGACTTCGGGGTTCTTAAAATTATTTTTCGATTTAATGCTCCATTTACGAAATATTAAACTTTAAAGTGCAAATTTTTGTTCCAGTAGATTCCCCCCCCCCCGCCTCTAAAAGCTAAGCTGCTGGCTTGGAAAAATTCACGATGACAGTGCATTTCATGAACTTTAAAGGATAATTATAGCGGTTAAGATAACTATTAGTTTAAGGGCTGATTTTTCAATCATCTGATAACTTTATTCGAGGAATAATTTTGAAATTTTGACAGTTACTACATACAAAAACTGTCAAACGTCAAATTTATTCCTCGAATAAAAGTTACCTGGCGATGGAAAAATCAGCCCTAACAGTAATGGTCGTTGACTTGGCTGTTGGATAATTTTGTACCAAATACAAAATCCTTAGCATTAATCCTGTAAAGTGACTAAGATGAAGTAGTTGCTTGTTTTTAACGGGTAAAGACTGCATTGAAAAACAAAATATGAAATAAAAAAAACTCAATAAACCATAATAAATTATCATAAGTTTCACAATCCTGCCGCTAGATGGCGCTGTACCAACGGGTTACGTTTTCATTTCGAGTACCTACCTATAGAAGTCACAAACGAACTTTGTTTAATTACCGAATTACAATTTTGTGAATTGAAATAATACCACCAAACGGGGTGAATAGGGATGCAGGGGTGAATTGGGACAAAACTTTAAAATGGATTTTAGCGTTGAAATAATACAGTTTGTTGCCGAAAAGGACACTTAATCATTAATTATAATACAATAAACACATTAGACTCCTTTTTGGCATGAAACTATATTATTTCAATGTTAAAATCGCTTTTAAAGTTTCGTCCGGATTCACCCCTGCAAAAACCTAACATAATGGTTTTACACCAATGATATCATTGTTTTACACTAAGTATAATGCAAAGTAGGTAGGTACATCAGCTATATAAATTAACAAAACTCAGTCATTCATTATGCGTCAGTGTGTTAAAACACTGTTCAAAACAAAACATTTTCAAGGACTCCATTTTCTAAGCATGGCGATGTTTATGAGATGAAAGAGATCTCATAGTTATTATTTTCACTTATTTGTTCTCTATTTGGAACTTTATGGTATAAAAATCACTTATTTGTAACAGAGTGACGCGCGACGATCTGACTTAAGTAATCTATTTATAAATTGTATATTTTTGTTAGATCGTTATTAGTTTTAATTTAAATAATAATTGAAACTTAGTTATGCGTTGGAGTGGCATATTAGAATACAGTAGGCCTTAAAGGTGCAATCACGTTAGGTTCCAAAAAGTCTGCAAACTGATCCCTTTAGTCACTGCAATTGACATAGAAATTGGAAATTTGGAAATAGAAGTGCCAAATAAGGGTATGTTACAGCTTATATAAATGTTACAGTTGCTTACTAGTGATGTTAAGGCTTTATATACCACTGTTGCTTCTAAATCAGTAAGAGTTCAAACCTTTTTCAACTTTAAGTAACAAAATCGACTTTATGCAACCTTAAGAAATAAAGTAGAAACAAAAAACGCGTAGTGTGAGATACTCATATACAAATATGAGTAGTGTTTGTAGCTATAAGTTTTATCAAACACTGTTAAACCACTCATTTGCCACTTAGAGCTACAAGATGTTGCAAAATTCACTAATGTGCTACTTGGGTTTTTTTTTTTTTTTTGCGGATGGGAAATCATCAAATGACTCCTCCCGCTCTGGGTGGAGCGGAAGGGAGTGTCAGACTCTTACTGACTAAAACCCACCAGTGTTCCATCCTTAGCCCTTTATGTTCCGGGCCAGCGGTAACCCTTTCGGACAATCCCGCTGACCCGGCAGGCTTCGGCCCTAAGGGGCCCCTCCTCGATGCTGACATCTCTTTGAGGCGCGCGTGGAACACGTACGCGCCGTCCGGCGATCGGACGGTGAGCTACCCTGCTACTTGGGCTTACATCATTATTTTGAATAAAACCGTTTAACTTATTTTTTTTTAACTCTAATTTTATTTACGCCGTCCGGCATTTCATACAAACTTATAAGTCCTTATTTCTCGAAATTAATGAACCGATTTTAATGAAACTTCATACGCTTAAGCAGGATACAAAGGTCTAAAAAGTTAGTAGAGAACATTTTCGAAATGTCTTATTTAAAAAAAGATAATTGGAAATTTCTGTTTCTATGGAAAATTTAAATCGGTCTAATTTGGCTGTAACACTATTTTTCGAAAATGTTTTCTACTAACTTTTTAGACCTTTGTATCCTGCTTATGTGTATGAAGTTTCATTAAAATCGGTTCATTCGTTTCGAAAAATAAGGACTTGAAAGTTTGTATGAAATGTCGTACGGCGTAAACGCTCTAATATCCCGAAGCTTCTAATTATATTGTCGACTTGAAGATTGAACTGGGACTCGCAGCGCGTTTCTTACGAATATAATATTAGATTATTGATCTGCAGCAGGCATAGGATAGATTATTTTAGCGTGAAAACTACGAAAACACATATTGGCTGCATCTTGCCTTTGTCACTGTAGGTTTTGCACAACGTTGTTTCCGTCAAACTTCTTCTAGGTAGAAAAAGGTTGGTAGAATACAGAGGTTACATAATTATTGTAGTCGGATAGTCGCTCTGTTTAGAGTGGGCGTGGCCAACCAGGTACAGTGGTTGATGCCGATGTTAGTCGACGTTCGCACGGATGTAAAAATATCGCCGCGGGATTTTTTCGCGCACTGGATTGTCGATAGTCCAAGATCTAGATCGAAGAGTTGTGAACTCTTCGATCTAGCTCTTGGACTATACCTTACTAATTGAACTCATTATATCTCCTAAACTAAGACCCGATTAAATTTGTGACTTGGCGACTGACCGTCTAATTGGCGACAAAATATGGGAGAAAACAGATCTTCGCTAGGTGCCCTAGTTTTTTAGATATAAATGTGGCCCTGCTGGGGAGACTCTCTCTCCAGATCGGCCACCTATAAACCCTTATATCTTTTGAACCAGCGACCGATAAATTCTGATATTTACAAATTTCGACTAATTAGCGACTAATTTTTTGTTATCAAAATTAAAATCCCTGATGGTGGCCCTACCAGAGTCAGTGACACTTGAATAATTACTACCTCATTTGTGTGACAACGACACCGTGCGGCATACCTGGGCTGTCAGCTCCGCCACTAATTTTGCTGACTGGCTAATCGGTGCAAAGTTTAATTGCCCATCAAGATATTTTAATTTATGGAATTTGGAAATGAAAATCGTTGTTCATTATTGGTAGGTCATAATTTAATGCAGTTTTCTTTTATTATTAAACATTTGCTTCTGCTTTTACTTATTAATATGACAAATGGAATATTGTTTGATATCTAGATTAAATATCTATTCTGTGAGACTATTTAAACAACTTTTATATTTCCATCAGCATTTTGTACAACGATTGCTAAAATAGCATTTTCGACACTAATTATAATTTTAAGGCAACAAAAAGACATGGCGGGACATAATATAATGATAAGCTGCTTTAAGTATTAGAATACTTGTGACCGTAAAATAAAAAACAAAAATATAGAAATAAGAAAGTGAATTTCTATATTTTTGTCCTGTTATGCAGAATACTGTACAACTCGATCATAGGGATGATGTTCAAGTCATTTCTCTCATAGCACTGAGGAAACGCAATAGAGAGATTCGTTTCATGCACATTGTAAGCTTCAATGTCATCATTTGTTTGTGTGATGAACTGACCCCTCTATTTTAAGGTGTAGGCCACAACAATAGTTTCTTATATATTTATATTTAAGTATATACAAATAGTTTAAAATAAATACTAAATTGTCTTTCAATGAACTATTTATCAATCGCCATATTTAAACATCGAAGACAAACAATAAATATACAAAACAAATCAGTTTTAAGTAATTATAATTACTTATTTCTTTTAATATTTTGAACATTACATTATGTTTCAGTCCGTAAAAATGGCCGCGTGTAGCATTCCAATGCTGTCAATGTAATAGATTCAATAAAATGCGCAAACTTTTGTGCCATTTTACTACCGACACAGACAAAGGATTGTTCGCTCCATACATACAACGAGACAACGCACACGTTCACACTCGCGATAATAATGCACTACACTATCTCTTAAGTAACAACAACGTACTTATGTTATAGGTATTTGGAAAATAGGGCACATTTCAATTTACTTCCTTTGTTCGTATTGTGCTGCATACAATTCCAGACAACGTTATAAATACGTGAACATTCTCAAGCTTTCATAAATAAGTTATAAAACATTTTTGGGATAGAATCAAACTACATGTGGTAGCGACTAGAATTTAACATCTAAATTAATATAATAGCTTTAAGTGTTTCTCATCGTATAAAGAAGCTTGTGAAGATTGGTATATTTATAACAGTTAAAAGTTACATCTATTGCGCCATTTTATTGTAAAATACTTAGCGTCCAGCATTGTAGCTAACTAACGGCAAGTGTTAGGCTTAAGACCCGTAATTGTATTAAAAATCAAAACCGTTTTGACATTATTATTATGTACAGGAAAAATACAAGTGTTCACTGCAAACTATCGAATTAAGTATGGATGACGAGGCGAGCGCCCATTACTATGCAACGGACTCAGACAAACGGTGTTTCTCTTTGCAAGTGTGTTAAACAATGGTAATGACAAAACACCATTCAACTTCATCTGTTGATGATATCATGGATAGTAAACAAGTTAATGACTGTCGTGACACGTTAATAACGGCCGGCAAAACATATTCTGCATACAGCGGTGACCAGGTAGTACTAACATGTCGTACAAACATCAGGTAGCGACTCTGTGATCACAACAATACGCAGGACATGCTCTACCGGCCGAATAATATAAATAATAAACAGCTAATTTATAACTAATTCATTTAATATTTTTCTTTTTATGTCTATTTTCTAATGAGATTTCTATTCATCTGCATTTTAAATATCAGTCACTAATCGATTGTCAATTATTGTCAGCATGACTAGGTATCGACACGACGCCGCGTGCGCATGCGCGGCGCCTCACTACAGACAGTCGCGGCACTGGATACAGACAAAAAAGGACTACAGGTAGACAGGTGGAAGCAACTAGTACAGTAAGTATTATCGAGAATATTTCAACATAAATATGGAATGTAGCAAACACTCAATTGAAAAGACCCCCGGGTTCTGGCGTTCGGCCATAATTAATCTAATAATATTAAATTAGAGACAATATTTACAATAAAATAGTAACTATGCAACGTAAATTAATATTCCTTGCGTTTACTGTACTGATATGCATCCTTTACATACAATTATAAATAAATATAAAAGTTGTTTAAACACAGATTTATAGCTGCTGGATAGAAATTAAACTTTAAAATAGGTCACTTAAACATGAAACTGTACACTGCAAGACATCAGCTCATCGCCGACCGGCCCCCGGCTAATACACGATATCATCGAGGGCGGCCGGCGAAAGATTCATTAAATATTATAATATACCTTTAATCGTTTCTATCTGAATCAATTTCACCTAAGACAACATACTTCAACGTAGACTTTATAACGTTATATCTTTTTACTTTATCTCAGTCTTAGTGTTCGCGAAACTCTTAGACGGCGCGAGGAACACGGGCTCGCGGCCCGGACGCGCGGCGCGCGCTCCCGAATAAATAAATACCAAGTCTATAATACTCCGGGACGCGCGCGCGGTGGCGAGTCCCGTCCCGATAATGGAATGTAAGCGTGATATGTGTCCAGCCCCTGTGACGTCACGCGTCGGGCGGCGCGCGGCGCGGCACCATGACGCAGGGCGGCGGCGCGGGCGCGGCCGGGCGCAGGCGCACCCACCAGCGCGTGGCCTTCTGCAGCAGCCCGTCCTTCTTGCGCCGCGCCGCGCCCGCCTCCGCGCCCAGGGCCCACTCCGGCACGTCGCTCACGCACTTGTTCGGTGGAGGCTGGAAGCTGCTTCTCGTCAGCTCGGCTTGCTGCAATAACGAGGGTTAACATTAGCCACGTGATGTGATAGTAGATAGAGAATTTTGTTGTACATATTGGGGCTTTATACATTACGTTTACAAAAACGGGATTCCTATGTGTAAGGTTGATGACTAGCATTCTTGGTTCTAGGACTATGGAAAGCAAACATAATTATATCAGCTGCTTGGACACGTGACCGACACGAAGTGGTTGCTCGGCCTCGTTGCACGGCTTTAGCATCAGCAAGAAGAGGCGTAACTGATGATTGAGCTGGTCATGTTAGGTAGCCGGTTTTGTTAATGTTATTGCATGGCAAACATGTTGACGGCTTTCCTGATGGTAAATAGTCACTGCCGCCTATAGTATAAACATCTGCAATACCAGAGTCATAGCAGGTGCATTGCTATCCCATACACAAAGTTGTAATATGTGCTTGTCATTACACCGGCAACCATATTCTTCAAATTGAAATACAATTTGCAACCCAGCTTGGCGGCAGAAATTGGTATAGTCTGTTCCAATAGTAATATTAGTATCGATTAATAATTATCAATTTCAATTTAATAATGTTACTATGGTGAATGCTCCAACCAGCCCGCGAAAATCAAATTTTCTTACGTTTTTTGCAATTTGCAGGCCAGTGCTAGGTTGTATGTTGATTAAAATATTATTCGCGGCTGTAAGACATGTAGTTGGCCACCAATCCTGAATGTGATCTGTTTGCCGATGAATGGAGTAGAATTATGCGGGTATGTTTGATGTTTTGTGAGAAAAAGTACGCTAGGGTGTCCTCTATTATATGTTAGTAGTTGAACATTTTTTTTTTCTCTTTCTTTTTATGTTAATTAATGTAATTGGTGTTACCGTTTTAATTAACAATAAACAATTCCCCTTAAGAGAGAAATTGTTAATAAAACTAGTCAAATATAAAGTTGAAACCATTTAAATACAGATGAATGTGTTAATAATTTCCTTTAGTAAGAGGTTGCTTATATATTTAAACGTAACAGGGTTTGTTTATACCTTCTTGAGATACTTTTGGATCAGACTATAGTACTTCTTCGTCAAGTTCCTTCTCTTATTTTATTTTATTAGGGAGAACAAACAATTGTACATTTTGTCTTACATCTAAGTATACAATAAAGTGGGTTAACGTACAATCAACAAAGTCTCCACATATTACTATAAGTATTAATTTACTTACATACAGTATGAAAGAAAGGTAGGGTTTATTTTAATATTATACTTAATTATTAGGTTTTAAGTGCATTAACTAATTCTTTTTTTTTTCTCTTTTTCTCATTCTCTTACCTGATAAGGGACTCGTAACTGTAGATGCACGTCCTGTCCGTACTCTCCGTCGGGCAGCTGTATGCTGGGCGGCAGACCGAGGCGCTCGGCGGCAGCGGCGGACCGCGCACGCGTCTCTTGCTCCACCATCTCTTGAAGCCGCCCCACCATGGCCTGCAACCTTTGCTGCTTTTCCCATTCCCTGGAACATTATAAACGATCTATTAGTACCGTGTCTTCAAGCTCAGGCAGCGGCGGGAAGTGGTGTCCAGCGTAGGTAGACAACCAAGCAGACGGAGCATAAAAAAGGCAGCGCGCATGTTTAAGTATAGTTTCGTCTTTGTAAGTATGACGATCGATGTATTCTATGAGGTAGACAGTGGAAGACCCAGCGAAGATGGCGAGACGAATTTGACTACTTACTGAGAAATTGAGGTCTTTACCCAGCAGTAAGACGGGGCTGGTAAAGTAACACTTCTTAAAACAATTTTGTAGTTCCTGGCAATACCGGTCTGTTCTTTTTTGTGGGGTTTCGATTTTGTCAAGTGTATCTCCCTCACAAGCAGTGGTAATGATCTGTAAGATGCAGCAGCAGTTGCAACACCTTCTACATCACAGCCAATTCTCAAATGTCAGGCAGGTATATGATAATTTCCAGGGCAGCATTCTTTTAGTTTCAAATATTTCAAAATAACTGGGATGTGGTTGTTGCGCTACAGAATAACGAGTACTATGCACCTGCTATCTTAACTGAGACCTCGTATTGTATTGAGTATAGGCATTTATGCATACACGGTAGTTGGTATGGAGTGCTTGGTAATAATATTGTGACGTGTAATAATAATAGACGATCGCTGGCTTTTATCATAGTTTACATGAAGGTATAAGACATAACATCAGGCCTTTATTCCCTTATCTAGGGTGTCAGCTACCTCCATACTAAATTTTATCAAACATGGTTCAGCCGTTTGAGCGTGAAGAAGTAACAAACATATAAACACACACACACCCACACACACACTCACAAACTTTCGCCTTTATAATATTAGTGTGATTGTTGTATAAGCACTTGTGGCATTTGCACAGGATCTCACCATTGTAATTAAGAAGGTGGTTGAAAGTTTCTATTTTTGTAAGACTAGCTCACAGAAAAGAAGTTGGGAAACAACTTCTGCAACTCCGAAGCAAGCCAGAATCTAGTGACGATGGCGACAAACTGAGAATATCGCAAATAGTATTCCGAGTAAAATGGCTGTGTAACATCCGGACGAACAGAAAGACAAGCGAACATGACGATATTACAAGGTGGAACCTTTTTGCCAGTTCACTATGAAATCTTAAAAAAAAAGAAGTTGAAAGGTTGTAGATGTAGGTCACCGCATTATATTGTAGGTAGTCTTTGATGTAGGTATACTCACAATGTGGAATGGTGATGTCTGTGATCGTGCCGTAGGCGCCCCCCCGGCGCGCCCAGCCGCTCCATGCCCGCGCACCCCGGCACTTGCACCGAGAGCATCTGCAAATCACAACACACTACTCTCACTTATGTGGTTATCCTCGGGGTTAATATTTTATCACTATAAGTTCTACTTTCATCTACTTAATATAAATCTTAAATTCTTTCATTCACTGACAGACAACGCTGCGCCTAAACCGCTGGGTCTAGAAGCATGGTATGTTGCACAAGAGTTCCTTATATAGCGAAAGTGAGCACTAAGGAAATATTTTAGAAAACTCACCCCCCAAAGGGGATAAAACTTGTATGGAAGTTCGTCATTTTGTCCATCCATTGGAAATGCCATCGGGCACACGGCTTGTGTGGTAGAGACGCCCGTAACGGTCAAGTCGCCAGCAGTCACTAAGGGTTATGGTCCTGGGTTGGATTTCCAGGATAGACCAGAACTTGGTTAGACATTACAAATGGTTGGTCAGTAATAGTGAATTACATGATAGTTAAATGGGTGTGCTACAGTACATAATGTGCCCAAGCCTCACATTACTAGGAGTACAGCCGTGACGGCTATGTGCGTTTGGTCACAGCTAGGGCTTAGTTAATGGACAAACGCATTGTTCACTTAATGGCTAAGTATGGCTACTGTATTGACCTATTTACTGGTGGTAATAGCGCAGTTGTGGCCCAGTACAGTAGTATCGGCCCCGACTTATGAGTTGTAGGTCGTGAGTTCGAACCCAGGCAGGCACTTTACTTTGAGTATTTAATTTCATCACCACTGCTCTCAAAACGGTGAAAGAAAATATCGTGAGGAAACCAGCATGTCATACAACAAATTCGAAGACATGTGAAATCAGCTAACCCGCACTGGGCCCTTGTGGTGGATTACGGCCCACTATCTCTCAATGATAGGAGACCTGTCCCAGCAGTGAGAATGTTATAGGCTGATTATGCTACTGGTGCTAAATTATTTAGCTAACGAAGCTGATTGTAACTTATATCTCAGTTGTATAATGTTTTGTAGAAGTCAATCATTAATATATTATTACTAAGTACCTACTTTTTGTCAAGTCAACAAACTTTCTGTTGACCTTTGAACAGTGAAGAGAAAATGAGAGATTATATAGATTTTATCCTCATGCAGAAAACATGGCTGTTTGTTTATTCCAATTAGATTTAGAATACAGAGTTCTAATAATATCTACTCTCATTAAAGAGGATTATATTTTATCTAAATAGGATATTGTATATTATTAATTGGAGTTAGTTTTACCTCAAGTATTAATGAGTTTCTAAATAGGACAACTTATAAGGCAATTTGCAACTAATATGTGATGTTATTAAATATAAGAATTATCATAAATTGAACTTAATCTTCATTGAAATAAAGTACTAATTTCAGAATAACTTGAAATATGAAAAAATTCAGTTTGAGACAAAATTAACTCATTCAGAAGCTAGAGCTTTGGTTTATACTCTGCGATTTTTATGTAGTTTTGGGTACTACTTTCTTTCCTCAGCATATAATATGGATAAATAAAAAAGAAAAAAAAAATGTATCCAACTCTATCTCCTAGAATAGTTTAGGATAACAATGATAGATTTTAGAACAGCGTTTTTAAATGTTTTAAACCGAATGAAAGCCTATTAAGGATTGATTGACATCATTGATTGATTGATCATTGATTCACAGAAAACTACTTCGGTAAATAATGTCTTGGTAAGAGTAAATTACATGGCATAATTTATGAATTTATTTTACAATTTGGTTTTATGTCATTCAGTTATTTAATTTAGTTATTAGTATTATTGTGGCAGGTTACTAACAAATTTAAACGGTTCTGTACCCAAAGGTATAAACAGAAGGCGACCCTATTACTAAGATTCCACTGTCCGTCTGTCACCAGGCTGTATCTCATGAACCGTGATAGCTAGACAGTTGAAATTTTCACAGATGGATGTATTTCTGTTGCCGCTATAACAACAAATACTAAAAACAATAAAATAAATATTTAAGGGAGGCTCCCATACGGTACGGAGGTATGGAACCCTTCGTGTGCGAGTCCAACTCGCACTTGGCCAGTTTTTTATGTACACTAACATAAATATGGATTACTGTTTCTGACTTAAATAAAAAAAGGAAATTAAAGGTACTAGATAACAATGTACTAGATAAAATCAAATTAATAAAAGCAATAGATTTATATGGGGAAAGATTACAAAATATTAGGACTTTTTTTGATATCAACATTTCTAGTGGGTAACGGCAGTGAATCTTATTTATTTAAGGTTTCACTGCTCTGTTGTTGTCTGCCAGCGTCATGGTGTCAATCATAGTCTCTCTTCATCTAATCATATTTCATCCTAATGTCATTATCAGTGTAAGAAGTTTGTGCTTTCTTTGTTGATTACAACATATTTCCAAAATCACAGACAATTATTAATAACACCACCATAATTACAACTTTTTTTTAAAATTATTTATTTATTTTCTGTATTTTTAATGTAAGTAAGTGATGTTAGTGATGTATGTCTAGATAACTAACTATTTACACTAGATACTAAATTAAATGACTAACTAACTTACTATACACTTTTTTTTTTGTTATTATTGGCAATTTCTACAGATTTTACAGACCATCTTAAAATAATCTTTACCTTCATGAAAAGCTACCTGTAGAAAGTACCTGAATATTATGTACTCTTTCTACCTAAGGTGTAATTGTGAATTGTTATTGATAAGAAACAGATGTTGATTATCTATTCCAGTTATAGACTTGATTGACAAGAATAGTCTGCATTATAAAATTACTTGTTTTGTTTAGAGCACTGTATATCTAAAAAAATAACCAATTGAATAATACTATATTTTATTTTAGACTATTTTTACTGTTGATCAACACTATTTTGTTTTTTTTCTTATTATAATTTAAACAAGATAAGGATATAACAAATGTTAAACTCTACCATTGATAATTTTTGATATCTTTGGAATAATAAACAACTATTTAGGTATAGAATGAAAGGTCAGTGCACTGCAGCATTATTTTTTTTGATGAATAATCAGTTATCAACGGAGAAAGGTGTTTTTGTATCACGTTATTTTTCACATATACAAACTAATATTTTGATAAGAATAAACACAAAAAGACATCATTTGAATTATTATATTTATCTAACTAAAAACATTGCTTGAAAAGGGGAATGTACTTAACAAATATTGAATGTTTAAAATCATTGCGAGCAAGCAATTGGTTATCTTAATGTTTCAAAGAATATGCTACTGTTTTATGTTCTGTAAACATTATCATATTCTGCTAAATCCAGTTATAGCTTGCTAAAGGTAATCATAGATAAATCGAAATAATATATGTAACAGTGGTATGAGTACTTAGGTACATACATTGTAATATGTTAAGATTTTTCTATTTTAGTATTTGTTTTTAACAGATAGTCTATAAATAAAGAATAATTCAATTTTATTACTTTGTTTCATTCACTGTGTTCTAAATCAGGTTTTTAGTTTGGTAAGAATAATAAGATAGTGATATTTCTAACTTTTTGTGATCATTTAACATTCAAAGTATTTTATGTACATCATTTTGTGCCTGGAATGCAAAATATACACTTTTCTAAGAAACTGCTGAACATACTAATTATGTATCAAAGATCACAAATAGATCAGATAATACACACTGCAGTATGTTCCCAAATAATATTCCTGTCTAGGAAATAACCTAAAAACATGATCATATTGAACATATAAATAACATAGTCTAGGCACTGAATGTCATTGACAATTTAAGTTGAAACATGCCGTTACTGAGTGCTACTTAGTTTCTCTTTAGATTCTTCAATGTGATAACTAAAATGTCATCAGTATCACAAATTTTTTTTATAGATTATCAACATTTTTATCTTTTTGTTTCCACTTTCCTTATCAAGATAACAGATATAAGTAAACATTATGTATTGGAGACTGGTTTTAATACTCCACAAGGTAATAAAACTTAGAAATATCTATAACCAAAGTACCTACTGCATACAAAAAGTAGATTTTATTCATGATACAGTCTTAAAGGTAAGCTATGATCCAAAGAAAATGCAACTTGAGTGTGTTTACAATGAAAAATGATTAAATATTTATCGTTGTAGACTAAGAATACTACTAGTGTAAGCCAGTATTGTCCTAAAATTCAATTCCTTGTGCTTAATACCTAACCTTTCTTGTTGTGATAAGAATACAATCAGTGATTCTCTACTGTACACTCAATGTTGACACATTCTTTTTCTGAATGCTCTTCTATCTACTTAATACCTAGTGTATGAATGAAAGACATTATGATTAGGGGAGACTGGGTACACTTGATCCCTCTGGGACACATGGTACACTAATTTTATAAACCAACCACGCTTGCTAGATTATTAATAACTAGCAACCGTGTTTGTTTATTGTACGGTTTGACTTTTAGGAAACACCACAAATGTCAAAACTATCAGTTTGTGACATAGCGACCGGTAAGTGATTTTCGTGTAGAGAAACCTTATTTTGGTAAGTTTATTTTTGTTTGTAAAATAATCGAATAATATGTTTTAGAGTTTGAGTATTAATTATAAGAACTGCTATTTTATGTGCAATGATTGCGCTAAAAGTTCAAACACATAGGATAATAAGGCTAAGAAAGAGGTTATCTTTTCCATTTTTTCGGTTACTGGGGAGAGATGATACAGAGCGTTGTGGGAGACTTGATCCGGGGGGATCAAGTCTCCCATAGCGGGATTAAGTCTATTAGAGGAATGTGATCATTATTAAAATTTGTGAAAGATACAGTTTTCAATTACCTACTTTACGTTATTATTGCAGGTCAAAAAATGCCGCGAATATAATACAAGGCGAAGCAGGGTGCTAAAAAAGGGGAAAAAATTGACCCCCAAAGTCAAGAAAAAAACAGATGCTATTGCTGTTGTGATATAAATTTAGTTTTGTTAGTAAGTTTAATTGAAGCTATTTGAGACCGATTATTTTGATTACCTAAACGAGACTGAGACTGCCTGCAGGAAGGCCTAAACAGTTCCAGACTAATTGTCATGTTCAGTTCATACTGAACTTTTCTATAATAAAGAATTATATTTAAAGAAATTGAATTCATTGTTTCATCTTATTATAACAAGTATGTAAAGTTGATTAAACTTGATCCCCCCGTATCAAGTCTCCCTTTGGGCGGGATCAAGTCTCCCATACACGGGGACACTTGGTGCAAACCTGTGTTTTTCGTTATAGTCCTTTATTTTTTACAAATATTGAACTACCCTGTTTTACTTTTTTCGAAGCGTGGGCTATTAACTTCCCAACATTTTGGCTCAAACACATCCCCAATGTAGGACTTAAAACTAATTTTATGAATCAAAATAAAAAGGGGGGATCAAGTGTACCCAGTTTCCCCTACCATAATTAAAGCAACCTTTGAGTATACCCACTGTTTTTGATGAGCATATTTTTCAAGTAGTGCACTTAATATCGAGTTGGCATGTCACGACTATGATACAGCAAGAGGTGATTACGGAACTATCTGTCATGAAAATGTATTTAAATTCACACAAACAACGTCTGGGTGTGACGTCGCTATCGGCGCGCCTCTTATCACTTGGCACGCTCCCGCCGTCTCGCGGCCATCCGAGTCGCCTCGGGCCTCACTCGACTCCAGTACAAACATTCTTCTATTCTGTCCATCTTCCACACAATATTTACTAGCTAACGGTTGAAAATATCGCGCTGCTATCAAACCAAAAGTAAAGGCAACGTATGTCTACAATTACTAATGTTGTACTACATTATTTTTGCAGTCAAAATATATTACGACTTTATCAACACTACTTACTATTTGAAACAGTGTCGTCCACAATTTTTGTAGGTTTTCCACCTATGGATGACAGTTAGTGATGTGCTTATATCCAAATTCGATGGCACACTAATCGAGACACAAATAAGTGAATCGATCACGAACATAAATTTTCTGTTTGATAATTACACTACACAGTCACTGACATTTGCATTTGTTTTGTTGAAGCTGTAAATATTTTAAACAAAACAATCACGGGGCACTATAGAGAGATTAGCGCGTTTACAATAATTAACTATTATTCACTAATAAATAAAAATATGTTATTCAAGGCATTAACACTATAAAAATAAAATTATTTATTAATTAAGAATAACGTATAAATTCCACTATCGCGTGTTTTGTGATGGAGTTTCTTAACTCCTTTTTTCATATTGGCAGAAAGACGCCTGCCATCGAGCGAGTCTTGTTGTTCAATGACGCGGACGGACGCGGCGCGGTGTTCGCAGTCGCGTAGCGGGGAGGACGGGCGGGCGGGCGGTGCACCGGCTGCCCCGATGTCGCCGCACACTAAAGAGCTTCTAGTGTGTAACATTGCTCTCTCACACATACAAATAATCTGTCTAGTTAACTTTGTGTGCTCAATCGGTACTTCGGTAGGTGCGATGATACGATGTAGCTAGTGCGAGTGAGTGTGTTTGTAGATTATAGTGAGCGTACCGTGAGTGTGCACATGAGCTGGCACACATGTAAGAGAAGCTCGATTGCTGCTACCGTCGTAGTTGTTATATATGCGCACCTATAACTGTAATAGTGAGCGATGACGCGTTTGTCGGCTCGCGAGACGAGACGGTTGGCATTGCTCAATGATCGAGTTGTAGTCATAGAATGTACGTAACCAATAATCATAGGTGCACGATTTTTTTTCTATAATCAAAACGTAGTTGCACTTCGTTAAATAATAGAGCAATATTATAAAAATATAATAAAAATAATTAAGAAAGGTAATTTAGGTCAGACAGGTAGTTAAATCAAGCTAAGATTATTTTTTAGTAATTAAGTTTCCATTAAATTTCACAATTTATATTTGTCAAAAAATTCACCTCATGGCTATAGTTTTTTGGTACCTACTTACCAAATAAGACAAATCTTTGATTAAGTAAATTCATAAACGCTGATCTTTTGATCCCGGAATAATTTTAGGCTAATGGGATTTTCCGGACATCCGGTAGTTTACCCTTATATTATTACATATAATATTTCAAAACAAACCCGGAAGAACTGATGAATGAATGATTAGATTATAGATTTTATCATTGGGTAATGATAAATTTGGTTTCTCAAATAAAAAAAATTAAAATAAGCATTAAAACAAATTAAGAACTGTTTGCCTACCGACGGGCGCTTCTAATTACTTAGTTTGACTCAGAAAGTATACCGCAGGAGATCTTTCAGCGAAATCGCCGAAAGATCGCTTGGACTGGAACATGCCATAATGTTATGGTCAAGTTGTGGACAAATTTTAATATTTATAATTTTTTTTATCTATTAGTATTGGTACACAATCATGAGAGATTTCGCCAGTAAAAAGGTATATTACACCCAATTGATAATTTTAGGACCGATTCTTTAGGTTTTACAGAAGAATCGAAGGAGACGTAGTTAAAATTTATTGGAAAACGAATAGAATTGCACAAATATCAAAAGTTAGCACCGAACAAAGCATAAGTAGTTCCTTTATATGATATGTATGTATGTATGTATGTTTTACTATCACGTTAGAGCCCCACCGTGTCATATACCTAGATCATCGGGGTAATTGCGTAACACACATAATAAAGCGACAATTATTGATTGCAATGAGTTTCATTTTAACAGTTTAGCCACGTTCATTGCGTTTACGTTGTAAGTGACCTGTGAATACATAATAATTATATTTTATTGTGCGATCATTTTTAAACTTATGAAGCAATGGATTAGGAATAGGTAGGTATCTTTAAAAACCCTCAGATTGTGATTGAAAGCGAGTTACGCAACAGGCACAGATGAAACTGGGTGCAGATCCTAATCATATAGGTGAAGGTGTCATTATGTAATAATAAGCAATAGTGTGTACGCGTATTGGTAAAAAATGCGACCGCGGTGTGGGCATACCAATGTGTAAGATAGTGATGACAACGACTCACGGGGTTGGCGGCGGCGGCTGCGGCGGCAGCGTGACGGCGGCGCAGGTGCGGGCGGGCCAGCGCGCCCGCGGCCGCACACACCAGCACAGCGGCGCCAACGCATGCGCCTGCCCACCACCACTCTGAAAAATATACGTTACAAATTATGCGAAAGATAAAAAAGGAAATACTTACATTTTTTATTTAAGATTGATTCACGTCAATAAAATCAATTTAATGCATTTGGACATCACTACTGACTGTAAAATGTCATCGATATATTTTTGACAGATTTTCCAAAGCTAAAAATAGATTTTCGTTTTGCTATGCGGTTCAGCAGCGGTTGCATTTCATTATACGCGAACAATATAAAAAAACTGCCGAAAATACAAAAAATGTGAGGGCCACGTAAAAACAGTTGAATTGAGAATCTCCTCCTTTTTTTGAGTCGGTTAAAAAGCACCAAAGCTTAACCGAGTACGATGTTGGGCCTTCATCGCGCTATTGTAGGTAAGTACCTATGTGTTTTATCTATTTAACATGCGTAGGTACTTTATGTACACTAGATAGAAGGTAATCGCCGAACAATACGATACACGAGTCTGACTCATGAATCTACCGCCTGAAAAGTATGTACCTACCTACGAATAAATTAAATTTTATTTTTATGATTTAAAATTGGTAGGGAAATCATTTCGCTCGTGTCTGATACCTATTGCAAATGCGATTATAAAGTAGGTATCCATGTATAATTTCCTTGATTAGCTTAGGTATACTATAGTAGTTAGGTATCTTTAAACAAAGAAATTCTTTGATTTGAACTCAAGAGATATTAAAACCTTTATTAAATCTTTAGTTTGAGCGAGTGTTAGGTGTTTATGTCTGGGTTTAGACGACCGATCGAAAACACACAAGAATCTGTCGGTTTTAAAGGTCAATGTGGTTAGGTACCTATATACATACTGGTATAAGGTGGTTCTACAGAAAAAAATGTCATGAAGATATGCCCGTAAAGACTGTAATATCGCACTTCCGATAAAATACGGTTACAACTCGAAAAACCTGGATTTTTAAAAAGAGCAAAAATAAACTCACGGATTTCTTAAGAGCGTTTACGCCGAACGGCATTTCATACAAACTTTCAAGCCCTTGTTTTTCGAAGTGAATGAACCGATTTTAATAAAACTTCGTACGCATAAGCTAAATACAAAGGTCTAAAAAGTTGGTAGAGAATATTTTCGAAAAATAGTGTTACAGCCAAATTAGACCGATTTTAAACTTTCCATAGAAACAGATATTTCCAGTTATCTTTCTTATCTGATTTGTAACTATGATTTCTCCGACCATGACCTATCTGTTATCTGTCTCCTCAAGTTTGAGATTATGATTTGCGCTTCGTCGCTTATGGTCAAATTCGCAATCGGTCAAATTCATGAAAATCGCAATTCGTCAAAAAAGCAAAGCGTCAAAATAGCAAACCGTGAAAATATAAAAGCGTCAAAATAGGGAACAGTCAAAATTGCAAATCATTATGACGTATACTATCTAGATCTGTGTAATTTAGCTGCTTTACATTAGACTCCAAACTCATTAGGTCTCCAAACTTTAGAATTATTTTTATTTTTAAAGGAAACCAGGTTCGTTCAATATTTCTACTTGTCTTGGCATGTTCACGCCGAATGTCTTGCTTTCTAGGTCGGGAAGCTACAATAATTGAAAGTTCAGCTGAACTTTTCAAGTATTTTATCTACTGCCAACTGTGGATGCCTGGTTTGTCATAAAACTCATTCTTAAGGCGCTGACTAGCGGCAAATGTTCTAAGTAGGATTATTTAAAGAAAAACCGAATCTATAAAGTTTATGGTAACGGAAAAATTATATGTTAATCTTGAACATATATTTCTCAGAACTTGCTTGTTACCAAAACACGTTTTGAAAAAAAAAATCTCAATACAAATTAACAATATATTATACTATACCTAAGTCTAAAGTATGAATTTGTGTGTCTAAAAGACTCGTCAGACCCTACAGTCAAACCATTACTACGGTTTTGTGGGGCTTAGTTTGTAACTTTTTTTTTTGCATGATGTGAACTTATAATAAATAAAATAAAAACCTTTTAGCTTGAGTTCCAATCCAAAATATCTGTATTAAAATACTTTGTCGGTAATTGATATACGCACTCCTACAAAATTACAGCTTTCTAGTACTAACGGTCTCTTAGCAAAACCTCGGACAGACAGACAGACAGACGGACGGACATGACGAAACTCTAAGGGTTCCTTGTAGGAACTACGGAACCCTGAAAAACTGAAGTGTTAATATTTTGCTCAAAACTGAGATTTAAAAAACTGAAGTGTTAATCGACTTTTGTTGCTGATTGTACCTACGTTTAGCGAAAAAAGTCGCTTTTGTAGCAACAAAAGCGACTTTTTCAGTCAGACAGTCAGCAGACTGTACCTAGGTAAGGCCGCGGATTTTGCACTTTTTGAATGAAAAATAATGCCCCAAATTTTGACTGCTCATAAAAAATATAATAATAATAATAATAATAAATTTATTTATTTTCTCTCACAATGTTTTGTAGCACTTTACAGTTTTGAACTATATAAATTCACATTGTGAGAGCTGGTGCCTGAAGTAGGTTTTAGAAAAAACCTGTATTACAGGTCACCAGGACCCACATAATGGCATTACAATTAAACTGAAAGGCAACATGCGATTATACTAAATAAACAAATTAAAACAACAATAATAATATTAAAAGAAAAGAAATAAATTAAATAACACAACAAAAGCAGTCGAAGGGTGTGTGGAGAATGTGTAGGTGAATGGTGGTGAATGTGTAGGTGAATGGTGGTGAATGTGTAGGTGAATGGTGGTTAAAGTGAAGGTGGCGGGTGTATGTCATTGGTGGTGAGTGATTAACTTTTGAAATTATTTGAATACAAGTATTATTTGATCGAGTGGAGCATTTTCTCTGTGTCATCATAGGAAAGAGTTTTCAAGAAGTCCGTTACCTTTTGCTTACAACTGGGTTTGTGAAGTGAATAGATACACACATCAAAAGTGTCTAGGGATCAACATATATTTTTGCAATAACTTTTCTCCTGATTGATATTAATTAAAATTTTCTTTAAGGATTCATCAAAAAAAGTGTTTTCGTTTGTCACAGTAACGATAAACCAAGTCACCTTTGCATTAATAAAGAAATTTGCCATTTTCCTAATAAAGGGATTTTTGACATTTGAACCACTAACACAAAAGTTCGAAAAAAAGACTGAAATAACAGTTTTCTTTAAAATTTTATTGGGTAACTTAAACAATTAATAATCCGTGTTTCTACCGCGAACACTAACAACACAAGAACATCGGTTTGGCATACTCAAAATGAGTTCATCCAAATCACGCTGTGGAATGGCCGCCCATGTTCGTTGCAACAACAAAAAAAGGTCTTCTTGCGACTGGATACCCTCCATATTAGGCAGAGCTCTTCTCTGTAGCATATCCCATGCATGCTCAATCGGGTTCAAGTCTGGCGACTGAGCAGGCCAGGGCAGGACATTGCCAAATCAACTCAGTTCTTCCGCCGATCCAAATACCCGCCCATACCATGATGGTTCCACCACTATAAGGATGGACTTCCTGGCAGGATTTTAATCGCTGTTGGCGTCCAGGGGTTCTCCAGTGTCGTATACGTCTTGTATCCGGTCTCATACCAAAACGAGACTCATCAGAAAAGCACACGAAACGCCATTGTTCTTCTGCCCAATTTCTGTGTTCAAGAGCCCATTGATATCGAATCCTACGATTGTGCATTGCTATAGGTGGTACCCGTAGCGGTCTTCGGGAATGAAGGTTCACTTCATGCAAGCGGTTTCTGACTGTTTGGTCGCTAATTAAGTTCCCTGAAGAGTGATGAAGCCTCACGGCTAACATCATGGCGGTTATTGTTGGAGCTCTTCGAGTTAAGATTTGAATGTATCGGTCTTGTCTCCGTGTGGTGCAGCGATACCGTCCTCCATGGCGCTCAGCCACGGTACCAGTGCTTCGGTAACGTGTCCAAAGTCGACTGATAACACTCTGACTTGTATTCAGAGCTAAAGCCACAGTACGTTGCCGGGAACCAGCTTCTATCATTCCCACGGCTCTGAGCATTTCTTCCCTGCTTAAATGACGTCGCCGCTCCATAATAACGTTGGTTTTAATCAGTAGTAGGGAAACAGTAGCACTAATAATGTCTTCAATGCGTTGTATGTTTTTATAGGGAAAATATTGACAGCTGATTTTCATCTTTTACTCGAATTTGATTCACAGTTCCTGATTCAAATTATGAAATGCACCAAAAAGGATCCATATAAATTTATAAAATCATAAATTTATTACAAAGCCACATCTCAATCTCAAGAAATCCGCATAAAAATGCTTGATCCCTAGACACTTTTGATGTGTGTATTTTGGCACTTGTTAATAACATTATACAGATAATCCCCTAGGTAACAATAAAACTGGTGGGACCGATGTAAACGGAAAAATGTTGTACTGCAAACAGTACCCTTTCGTCGTTTATCTTTTATTAGGTCCGGATCATACACAAGCTGTGAGTGCTTTTTGAGGACTGTATGCAGAACGAAAGTTTGTCTAATAGACAGTACATCCCACTTTTTGTATAAGTCGACTGTGGGAAATCGGAAGGGAAGACCCGCAGCAACCTTAAGTATGGCACGTCGAGCTCTTTCCGCCTCTATCAAGTGCGTTTTAGCAGCACCTCCCCAGGAGATGATGCAGTAGTCAATTAGCGACTGACACAAGGCATAGTAGACCATCTTAATGGTACGAAGGTCGGCGACATGCTTTAGACTCTTAAATATGTAAATGAGTTTGCGCAATCTCGTTACCAGAAGGTCTATATGTGGTTTGAAGCTGAGGAACTGGTCTAATGTAACTCCAAGGTATTTAATGTTATCTGTCCTTTGAAGGGTAGGACATACGCAAGGCTGGTAAGTTGACAAACACGTGTGAGCCGTAATTGACATGAATTTGGGGGTAGGACGTTCGATCGATGTGCAAATGCCACGTATTTGGTTTTTGTGACATTGAGGGTAAGCACATTATTCCGTAACCAACCAACAACCCCGTTAAGCCCCTCCTGAGCCACAGCAAAGAGCCCCTCCCAGCTATCACCACTAAATAAGAGAGCAGTGTCATCGGCGAATGTAAAAATTTGACCATTACTAAGGTGAAGCTGGCACAGGTCGTTGATGTAGATCAAGAAGAGGGTCGGCCCGAGTATACTGCCCTGAGGCACTCCGAAGGTCACTGGCTCTTCGTTACTCATCATACCATCAATTTTAACCTGCTGTTTCCGGTTAGATAGGTAGTCCTGAAATAATTTTAGGGGAAGACCCCGTACTCCCATGTTTTCCATTTTGTGCAATAAGTGTGGAACAGAAACTGTGTCGAAGGCTTTTGCCAAGTCCAGAAACACCGTCAGGCAGTTTCTCTTCTTATCCAAATGCTTGGTAAATTGAAATGAAATATACAGGACCTACGTAATTCATAAACTCTTATAATGTACATATTCTTAAAGTGGATATAAAGTCATACAGTTTATAAAATAAAATGAGTTAAATCTGTCCAGACCCCCAAATTTCGTAGAAAACACCGTGTCTTTTTGGTTCGGCTACACATTTGAAGCTATTAAACTTTTTTTTCCTCATAAAAGTATAATTATTTGTGAATATCTGAAATCTCTCAAAGTTAAGTTGCTTTATCTTGGTTTTTATATCTTTAATTACCTATGCGATTTTCAATTAATTATCACTAAGTATTCAAACATTTGTCTCCATACTTTTACTTGTATGTTCCTATTTTCTATAATGTTACCAAAGTTTGGCTTCTAGTTATTTAAAACAGATAGTGACAGTTTTTTAGTAATTTTACTATACAATACTGACTGTGCAGGCGACGGATTTAAAAAAAGACGCCATTTTGTTTGTCGTCTCTGGGTGTTGTTGTACACGTGTGTTTCGGCAGCGGATTGTTATTGTGAATTTTGACGATTTCAAAGGTAAGTAAAAGTTTTTATTTCACACGTCTTACATATTATTATACGCGAGTGACTAAACACGATATGCACGGTTTGAAGCCACCGTTTCAAACCGAGTATATATCGTGCTTAAGAAGTGCGTGATTATGTGTCTTTTTTTTCAAATTCGGCTCGGTTTTGAAATTATGCTTATTTATAACCTCGAAAATTGCGCTTACACGTTACTTCTATGTAGCTTCTATGTTACTAGTAACGTTGATTGTATGTTAAGGTAACGTTGAAGTGTTGTAAAGGTTTGTGCATAGCGTTGATTATTATATTTTACCTTTTACACGGCAAGGTAACTCTTGAAAAAAAAACTTCCCTACTTAATATTTGCCCGAGCTTTTCAACAAGTAGCGTTTTCTGAAGTTCAAGATGGCTAATAGTTCACTTAATGGCACATAAAATACAGAATCACTTAACGGTTGAGTAACACATTTGCCACCCTATTAATTGTAATTTAGGAGCCAGCGTTTCTAATGGCATGTCTACAGAAAAACAGAGTTACGCCGTTACCCGTACGTACGCCTTCTTCGGCATCTGCACCTCGAGTGGTATTATCTTTCTAGCAAATAAAGTAATTTTTCTGTAACCATAACATTTTTGATTCAGTTCACTTTTCTGATTGACGTCTAACCAATATAAAAATTGCCTCAGATGCCGTTGACTGCAGCTGAAAAATAAAAAAATACAGAGACAAGATATAAACCGAAAATCCTCAAAAATATGAAGAAATACGAAGAAAAGCTAAAGAAAGATCTGCGACTTAGGTACTAGATTTGTTATCATTCCTGTGATTTAATACCTAATTTAATTACCTACGTACTTTCTATTTAAGAAAGTCATGACTATTTTAATTTCCTTAGAAGAGTTTTTAATAAACAAGAATGATTAATATTAATATGTTATTGTTATAATTAAAAGATAATGCATGTGTGATTCCAAAAATTGCTTCTTATGTTCTATGTTATGGGTTTGGTTTCCGCACTTAGTCCTTCAATGGACTATTGTGCGTGGGCCATGGCGGCCGTCGGTGGTTATTCCAACCAGCCCACCTCCCTCCAGAAGCTGATTAAGTCTCCTGGTCGGTTGAGAACATCTGTGTACGATCTGGGTGTCCTGAGGGTTTCTGACCTTATCTGGGTGACGCCTGTGCACTCAAAGAGCACATGCACAATGGTTTCATCAGCCTCCATGCAAGCCCTGCACAGGGGACTGTCTGTTATGCCTAATGTGTAAAAGTGTTTATTTAGCGAGCAGTGTCCCGTGATGGTCCCCGTCACCAGGCGCAGGCCTTTCCTGTCCAGTCGTAATAGGCGCCTGGTGAGCCTGCCATCTAATGACGGCATAGCTTCTTTGGACTGCCTGCAACCTGGTGACGACGTCCACCAGCTTTCTGCTTGTGTGTGGGTGTGCTCCTGTAACCACCTGCGTAGTTGGTTGAAGGAGATGGGAACGATAGGTTCCGGTCCACAAATTGACATACTGGAAGCCCTTCTGGCCAGCTCGTCAGCTGCGTCGTTGCCTAGCGATCCACTGTGTCCTTTTTTATCCATTGTAGTGTCACTGAATTGCGGTTCGATACAGTTACCCGCTGAAGCGCATTGTGACATTCTAGTATTAGGATCGATGTGCTGCATTTTTATCTAAGATTGGAGGACTAAGGCGCTATCGGAGAGTATGCGAACATGGGTGTCCGTAACTTTCCTGGCCGCTATGGCATAAGCCGCCTGCATTATGCCCACACACTCTGCTTGGTAGACCGTGTTGAGCATTCTCAGCGGTTTGGATATTTTTATGTTGAGGTCGTGTGAGAAGACTCCGACTCCAGTTCCGCAGTCGGTCTTTGAACCATCGGTGTAAATTCTCAGTTATTTCGGTCCTGAGTGGAAAATAAATGCATCTTTCTAATAACTTTATCTAAATAGGTAGATACTTTACGTTCCTAGGTACAGACGCCAGCACATCAAGCTTCTACAATCTGTAAAATTTCTTGTAATAGATTTCAACTTTATCGCTAAAGCATTATTTTCAAGGTTGATTGGGAAAATTACAAGAAGACAGTTCGGGTAGCTTGATGTGCTTTGCGTCTACGTCTGTACCTACTTTAAAAGATTGTTCTCATTTTTGTAATTTTACTAAACACCATTGATCTATTGTGTGTAGCTTATTTTCTAGGTTTAAAACATAATGAATGAATGATGAAATGAATGAATGTTATTTAGTTCCTTTTATTGCAAGAAGAGTTTTGGATAAATATATCGCAATAAATATCTTGTTACTACACTTACTTGAGTCATTGTTTTTGTTTTCCTGATGATGTTCCCTTAATTTGGTAAGTGGTTAAATTGTCATGGCTGTGATAATTGCGAACACCTTTTTCTGATCACGCGCACTTAGCATATTTTTCTGCTATCATTGAACCTTTCACAGTTTTCAAAATGTGTTAAATAAAAAATTTCGGACTAAAGCTTTTGGTCCTAGCACATCGAAGAAGTTACTCCTTTTTTTGAAGTCGGTTAAAAATACCACATTTTGCAATTAGCCTTACAAATATTATGATTTATGAGTTCCTTTGGCGTTGCTTCTACGTTACTGTAACATAAAAGTTCTATGTTCTACATTCGGTTAGGCAGCCAGTCTAACCGAATGTAGCTGAATACCAGTCAGATAGGCAGTCGCTCAATTTTACATGAAGCGACTGCCTATCTGACCCAACCCAGTTACTCAAAAAAATCTAAAATCAAAATGTTTTTTTTTCACATAAACCTACATGGGCACTTATGAAACGTCAGAAGCTAGGTGCACGGTTCCAATTGGTCGTTTCCTATGGAGAAGAACCGGCAAGAAACTCCATGGTTACTCTTTTTAAAAATAATTGGCTTTTACAATGTTTCCAGATTACAGTAGGTATGGGAGGACAGCGCAGGCCTGTCAACAAGTACCAAGTACTTGATAAAATAGAAAATGGTCTACTGATCTAAAGTCTATAAGGCCTACAAAGTCCTCACATTTACAAAATAAGAATCTATCAAAAGGTTAGATAATAAAAAAAGAAAAATAATAATAAAAACCTACTAAAACCAAGTGTTATGATTCTCATTAAAACCACTAATAAAGAGGTGAAAAATTTCAAGTGTCTCTATATAATGTCAATTAATAAAGAAATTATGTCAAAAAGTATATAATGTCAAATAATAAAGAAATTATGTCAAAAAGTATGTAAAAAAAAAAAAATAATAATTAAATAAAAATTAAACATCGTAATTTGAGAGTAGTAATACGATACCCCCTGGTAAAACTTGTTCAGACTTTCGGGTTTCTGACGAACCGTAACGACTGTAAAAGATCCACGATTGACAGCCGGGACCAACGGCTTAACATGCTTTCCGAGGCACGGAGGGATCTTGGTATGTAAAGATGTCATCCATCTATGGACCAATTGCGGCAAGCATAGCTTAGAACGACTCGTGCGGCTGTTATTATTTAGCCCTTAAAGAGAATATTAACTCATTGCATATTAGCAAAAAATTCTCTTTTAATGTTACTTCTGCTCCGATTTTAATTAAATATTTAGCTCAATAACTGAGATTTAAAAACCTGTGATGTTCGACTTTTATCGCTGTCTGTACCTATTGCATTTGCGTCATGTTACTGCAGATTAGGACTACACTGAAGCGTTGTGTGAATCACTTGCTGGTCACGCAACTTGTGTGACGTTTATTGTGTAACGTAGAGCTATCGGGGAGCCAAGTAGGTAGTACACAGCAGGCGTGGTCGCAGCCTAAGGTTTGGGGGGGTCACCATAGGTCACAATAGGTGCCGCGACGAATATTTTAAGGGAGGCACATCTCCTCGTGGGTCTAGTGGTCGCAAGCGTTACAGCTGAGCATGAGGTCCTGGTTTCGATAACTTGGTCGGGTAAAGGGTTATTAGGTTTTTCCATTACCTTAGAAGCAGCCTGGAGTCTGGATTTGTGTCCGGTTGGTGGCAGTATGCTCGCTCCCTTTGACATATTGGTACTTAAACATAACTGGCGAAATGTGAGTGTAAGTACTTTATCAAGATACACCCCTGCCTGACCCTTCAGGGATTATTTTATTATTTATTTAGGCGTCATAATGGGTTCCAGCTCCACATTACCTATGCTATTCAGGGTCGCAGGTTTTACACGTTGGTTAATTAATAATTATTGTCGTATGTAATAGAACGGTAGACCATAGTCTAGGGCTGGGCAGAGCGAGCGGAGCGAGCTCGAAAATTTTAACAACCCGGCTTGGATTGGTTAGGTTTTATTTTAAATTTTAAAGTAGAAATACGAGTTACATTGTCGACTTATGCAGGTAACCCTAAGCCGGCGAGCTGACCATTGCTTGCCGTCCGCAAGCCCGCGCCTACGATGGTCAGGAATCAGCTATTGATTCCCGACACCCGGGGCGTCTCCTGCGGCGGCTAGGGGCGTGAGGGCGCAAGGATTGCCTGTCCCTCACGCGCTCCGCCTCCTCCTTCGCGAGCATCACTGCTTCGCAGAATGAGGCGACAGCCTCCCATGCACAAGCTGGGCCGGCGTTTGCCGGTAGCTGACCCGGCAAACGCCGGCCCAGCTTGGGTAGAGCACCGCCGTGTCTGACGGCGGCAATCGGCGGCGGCGATCTCTCGCGTCCGGCCCTAGCCCAGGCTATGGTACGGAGCGAGAGTGCATGGGAGGCTGTAGCCTCCTTCTGCGAAGCAGTGATGCTCATTTCATAGTTTTAAATTTTTACTTCTGTCGGCAGTTCACATGTCTGCCTATGTTCTTAATGTTTTTGAATATGCCCATCGGGGTCTCCGTTGCTTAAGTAGAGTTTAAGTTAGTAATACAAGGAAATCATTCAGACTCTGACCCCCACGACCCCCCTCGGACCGCGCCTGGTACACAGTTGGGGTAACCTAACTTGCGAAGTTGCCAATCTATAAAATATGATAATGTTAAATGATGATAAATGCTCAGCAAGATTGTAGTATTGTGACACAATACTCAAGTGCGTAAGAGTTATAAAACCTGTCACTATAAATAACTGGCGGACGAAATTTTGAATGACTTCAAAAACCGCGGTTTGTTTATGGCGTTTATTTATACAGGGTTATTTGAAAAACACCAAAAACCTCTTAAGAGGTCATTGTGCTCATCATTATGAACAACTTTTACTATGGGACCAAATCTGAAATCGCGAAAAAAAAAATCAGCTGTTCCCTACATTTATGTTCGTACAACTCGTCAAAATGTAGGGAACAGCTAATTTTTTTTCGCGATTTCAGATTTGGTCTCATAGTAAAAGTTGTTCATAATGATGAGCACAATGACCTCTTAAGCGGAGTGCTCCACCCAGCCCTCGAAATTCAAAATTTCTTGCGTTTTTTGCAATTTGCAGGCCAGTGCTAGGTTGTATGTTGATTAAAATATTATTCGCGACTGTAAGACGTATGTAGTTACAGAATTATAATCATCAAAATCACCAATACAACCCTCCAACTTCATAAAAATGTAAAAACAAAAAAAAAAACAGAAAAAAGTAATTCCTAGCTTTATGAACTTAGAGCGTTTTATTGATGATTTTGATGATTATAATTCTGTAACTAGATATGTCTTACAGCCGCGAATAATATTTTAATCAACATACAACCTAGCACTGGCCTGCAAATTGCAAAAAAACGTACGAAAATTTGAATTTCGCGGGCTGGTTGGAGCATTCACCTTAAGACGTTTTTGGTGTTTTTCCAATAACCCTGTGTATTTGAGTGATTGCAAAATACGTACCTACCTAAGTACTACCCTGAATTTCAGTAAGAGCGAAACCTAACATGTATTTAACAAATTAGTTAAACTATATTAGGAGGAAGGTATGTACCTAATAGTTAATTAATAACACACTGAACACAAGAAACAGGCACGCGTAGGTATTTGAAGGACGTTCTGTCGAACTCTGACTTCTATTTAGCTGAGTTTCTATTGGCACAAATAAAATTCTATTTATTTGTTCATGTAAAATCTCAGTAGACAAAATACAAACGCGATGTGTCATGCTGACTGAAAATAAGTCATATGTTAGTGACTGATGATTATGATACAAAATGTACCTACGATTATGGGCTACTTTCACCAATGAAACTGAACGCGTTCAGCACATCTAGAGTAAACCAAGTTCAAGAGCTGTCAGTGTAAATATTCCACAACAATAATGACACTTACAGCTGTTGAACTCGGTTTAGACAATTGTGCTGATCGTGTTCATTACATTTAGTAAAATTTGCCTTAAATATCATCATGTACTTAGTAGTTTAACTAAATCGTAGTCAACTTAAAAGAAGTAGGTAGTGTCTGTTCCAAAAGTACTGTAACTTAACCCTGTTTAAGTAAAATTCTTACGCTATCACTTACTATAGGTAATATTTATCATTATATGTATGTATCTTTATCATTTATCTGTATTTAGAAGGTTTCAATAATTATATTTCACTACTTTTTCCAACATTAATTTTTAATAAAATGAACCTCAATTGTCAAATAAAAAACATCTTTAAGGTGATTTTAAATTAGAATATCGAGTTTATTATTTATTATTTGAATACCTAAGTACTTAAGGTATTCAAATAATCAAATCAAAGCACTCAATTTGTGAGTGGCACTACAAGTTTTCGTCCACAGGTACGTTTTCTGATCCATTTGTTTACATTTCTTGAGATATTTTGGAACAGACTATACCTTACTTTTATGACGTTCGATGCTGTCATGACAGTGACATGCAACTGTGCCCTTTTTATCAAAACTTACAAATCTACAAGTTTACTAACTACACTTTACAAGGAAGCTGTTACAAATTCGTGTAAATTACGTTTATAAAAAAAAAATCTACAGGGTTTGTAAAATTGAACGCTTGTAGATTCTATTTGTAAGTTCCCAAATCAAAAAGGTATGCCGCCATTTTCTTTTGCCGCCGTTTTTTTGTATATTTTTTAATTGAATATGCTCTACTTAAACGAATGGTTGAATGGTACCTATATTGTCTGCGCCTACTATGGACGGGATGATAAAATGTAGTAACGACAAACTAGGTATCCCGCCTTTTAAAATTGATAATTTGAAGACTACTTATTCAACAGAAAGTAGTAGAGTGTGCGATTAATCTTGAAAAATATCTAAAGATGTTAATAAAATAACGGTTTTACAACTTTTTCGGCTTTAAGTTAAAACCTTGGCCATCTGCACTGCATAATGACCGTAAACAATTCTTTTTTATATTCTCAGTTTCCGTAATTCTAATATTTTCTTCATCGCTTGAATCACTCGACAACATTTTAGAAAATAAATCGAATATAAAAACTGATTGCGGTACTAAGCACGGCACTCGTAAACTTGTAAAACTGGAATGGAGAATCGCCGGACAGGCGGACACTCTCAGGATTTGCCATGATTTTGTACAATTTGTAACTTACAAACTTACAAAGGACTTTCTGATGAACAAAATCACAAATACAAATGTAAAAATATACTTGTTATATAAATAATGACACTTGTAACCCGTATTTTACACGTGCAGTTTTGATAAACACATATTTGTAATACTGAAATTTTTTACAAGAAAAATGCTTGTAATACAAGGCTTGTAAGTTTTGATAGAATAGCACCACCCCATACTTCCCGTGGGTGTCGTAAAAGGCGACTAAGGGAGACCGGAGAATAGGCAGCAGCGTTCTCTATGCATTACACCATCATACCAAACTGCGATCGCCAACCCGCCTGCCAAGCGTGGCGATTATGGCAAACCCCCCCCCCCCCCCCCCCGAAATTGGGGGAGGCCTATGTCCAGCAGTGGACGTCTTTCGGCTGAAATGATGATGTTGATGAAGTTTTGATAAACAGGGCAGTCTAAGGTGTAAAACGTCATCTTTTTTCTTGTCTCTACAAACCTCAGTGATTTTGATAAGATCGATAACACACCGTTCCACAAAATTTGTGGAACGGTGTGTTATCGATCTTATATCTAGTACTTGAAGATTCTGTTAAGACTGCGACATGCATTACATTTAATGTAATGCATGTCGCAGTCTTAACAGAATCTTCAAGTACTAGATCTAAGGCACGACATCAGTCAGTCATCATTACATAGGTACGGCAAATGGGTTGACCATCGCACGATTTTTTTTTTTGTTAGCCTATGTTGTGTCCCACTGCTGGGCAAAGGCCTCCCCTTTCTCCTTCCAAACCTCCCTGTCTTGTCTCTGGCCCTGTTGGCCCTGCAAAGGTTATCAAATCGTCACACCACCTTCACTGTGGGCTACGTCGACGGCGATGTCTTCCCTCAGGCGTCCAGTGAGTGACGATCCGTACCCATCTCTCCTAGTGCATTCGTGCGAAATTAGATTTACAATATTGTTAATGCGTACATTACGATTCATGAGCGTCAACATTTCAGCAATGGCAGAGAACGGGTCGCCCTAAATAATTAAGGTGTTTAACAAAGACAAAGAATGCATCATTTTCAACATCAGCCGCATAATTTGTAAGAATTGGCTCAAGTACCAAGAGGTATTTAGGAGGCCCATTTACAATTAGGGCGGTTTGCGTCACTTGATGTTACACCTTTAGGCCTCGTGCGAGTTAGCTCTTAAAAATCCACCAATAAAACTGAGTTGTTCTGTACTGTATTTTCTAGAATTTGAAAACAATGCACTCTTATATTGGTGGATTTTCACATTAGTAGGTCTACTCCCTAAGCACGAAATCAAACCTCCGTAACATCTACGGACATAAGATTAATTTGGGGCCTGAATTAAGTATACATATGAATGACAACACGATTTGATAATTGTCGTAAATGTTCGTTGACGGACTTACAGAGTAGGTCCCTGTGCTGTACCAGTGCGGACTGATGTGATAGACCAGGCTATAGATGGGAGGGATCTCAATTAACATGTTCGTTATGCGCTGTTAACAATTTCGAATCATAGGCAGTCATCATCATCATTTCAGCCGAAAGACGTCCACTGCTGGACATAGGCCTCCCCCAAAAGGGGGGGGGTTTGCCATAATCGCCACGCTTGGCAGGCGGGTTGGCGATCGCAGTATGGTATGGTGGTGGAATGCATAGAGAACGCTGCTGCCTATTCTCTTAGTCGCCTTTTACGACACCCACGGGAAGTATGGGGCAGCAGAGCATAGGCAGTATTTTACCACTTTTTCTTCAACTTAACAATTATGTACATGACTCTGGGGGCTTAAAAAGTGATGATTTATTAAAAATCCGCCCCACAGTAACGCTGCCTGACCATGTTTCAGCCATAGCACAAACAAAGTTGAACGTAACTTGAATGGAAGTTTACGTGGGGTTCCCTTTTTCGTAATCATTCTAACAAAATCTTAGCTGTATTCATTTTTCCATTAACAACAGCAAATACCTACCTTATGTCATTCTTTAATAATTGTATCAATACAGAAACAGAATAGAATAGAATTTGCTTTCACGTACGTTATTTCTCATCCTTTAATACCATATTAAAGTCTCTAAGCCAACAAAAACAAAATAATAATATTATAACGATGGCAAAAAAAATACACGAGCAAAAGCTAATGTCACTTATAATAAAACAAAATAGTAGGCAGTAGGTAGGTACCCTAGACGAGTCGTAACTTTGCTTTGATGCTTAATTTTTTCGTAGCGTTACGTAGCACGTGCGTAGACGTGTCGTAGCAACGTAGATCTAAATATCGTTAGTGCACGTAGCTACGCTTCAAAGCTCGCTAACGTAGTCAAACAAAAATGTATTATCCATTTTATGTGAAAAACGATGCTTTATTTTCGTAATCAATGTCAAAACATTCGTTATAATTTCTTGAGTTAATGCAGTTTCGCATTATGTGCCATTCTATTTTTGCTGGAGAGTTTGTTTGCGTGGTTGGGCTAAATTTAGCAAAGCTTAATCAGAATATCTCTCTTGACGGCCGACCGAAGTAAAACCGAGCGCACATGCATTTGCATTTTCATAACTTAAGGGTATGGTATGTACTAGCATACTTTGTATGAGCTATATTATATGGAATTTATAGAACAGCGTAGCACCTAAAATATGCGTGTATAAATTATAAATGCTTCAAAAAGTTTTTTCTTGTCTTTTTAATATCATGGGTTTGCTATTTATCAATAAAGGTATTTTTTAAGTATTTCTAATAAGTAAATGCTCGTAGAGTGCCGCCAAGTGAGAGCTGTGGTTCTATGAGGAATTTTACCGACGAAGACGAATTTTTCCTTCGTTTACGTGAAGGAGACATAATGCAGATGCCGAATATAATGTAATAGTATCAATGACACGAGGGATGAGTCATTCGCGTCTGTCTAGCGATTAGTGTCCGCGAGCCGGATCTCGTTCAGCAGGAGTTAGAGCGGCCGCGGGTTACCGTCGGCGGTTGAGGCCAAAACAAACGGCATGTGGTCGCGCGTACTCGACAAAAATTCGACATCGTTCGCCCAAGAATGCACAGTGCGGTTATTTATAGAGGTTGGGAGGAGCGCGGGGGCGGCGGCGACGTCTGGTGTCGGTCTGCCGGGGCCTGCCGCCGATCACCGAAATAGCTTCTCCAGCTGGCGGTACCTGGCCACGTGGCGCGAACTCACTCGTTGACTGCTGGCTTACCTGCCTGAGCCTTGTCAGCGACCACTCCGCGCCACGTCGCAGCTAGTGTCGTAAACGCACCGCTCCACTAGCCAGTAGGTCGACATTTCTAATGTACGAGGTTGACTTGAAACACATAAACGCTAAGGGCCCACACCAGCGATTGACTAGAGACTAGACTGTATTGTGGTGACAATTGTGTAACTGTAATTTGTGGACAATCCGACAATATCGCAAAGTCATATGCGTGGTCGACTTGTCTTATTAAACTTGTTCGACCAGAATTCGATCGTTTCCTAAGTCCTGAGTGTACATGAGCAGAGGTGTGGCAGACAAGCGTCATAGTTTCAGTAGACTAAATAAAAATAATGTATTTTGTAGCGTTCAAATTGGTCGAGGTGATAATGAGTCTAGTCTTAGGTTTGATAGAAATCGGAAAAGTATGAAAAAAAATGTATTAAAAACATAACGCCGTTGTCGCCGCCTGCGTAATCGCGATAAGTAGTATCCGTGAAATTAGTTTTAATTCAATGCAAGTGTAATATTCAAATATCATAAATCATTATGTAGGTACATAAATACATTTCTTATCAGTACCAGACGGTGACTGAAAACATGGCGGAGAGACGAAAACACATTTTTAAAAGTTTGACACGTTTAGTGCCCTGACGGCTGGGAGTACGGAGAGTGCCAATTATCACGTTGGGCATCGACTATCTGAGCGTCGCAGACGAGCGGTGCGCGGTGCTGCGTACCTACTGTGCATTACGACGATCAGTATTATACCTGTCTTATAGCAGTGTATGTTTGTGCCGCAAGAAGCTCAACATTATGGATCGACGTGAACATGATGTTAGCTACTCGTCTGTCTTTCTTCATCACCGTGCCGTAATTACAGACACAATTAAAAAGCGATTGTGTCTCGCGTAGATCTACGTTCCGGCAGACTAAGGGTTAAACTACAAATTAATAGAGGTTTTAGGTTTCGGAGATAAAAAGAGTAAATACAGATTTATTTTCGTTAAAAAAGTGTAAGACGAGCACGATGTTTACGAGACACTGTATTATAATTTTACACCGGCACCGGCACGCTCTGTGTAGTCTGCCTCATGTATTTGGGTTGTGCTAGATTAATCTTCGAGTTATCTAGCTGTTTCTTATCGTGTTCTGCGTGTTTTCTTAAGACTTGAGTCATAACTAATAATATTTTATGACTAAGTTAATTGCAGAGGTGAATCGAGCCTAGATTGCAGGATTAACTCTATGCTGATGAATCTGATAAAAAGCATAATGTGTAATTTGATCCGAATAATCAAGATACTGTTTCGTATACAAAATACCTATCAGGTTATTAATAATTTATATTAACATGTGTGTAACTGATAATTAGGAACGAAGCAATCACTTGTCTATTTAAGAATATCTAAGTATTAATTTAAAATAATGATCATAAAATTTAGATAATGTTCCTAATATCGGTCGTAATTTATGAGGAGTTTTAAATTACTTATCAGTTTGTAGGTATCAAACCGTTGGAATATGCATGAATCAGCACGCTTGCGGATTCGCACGCGTAGAACTCATGTTATCATACAGAAGAAATCTCCAATAAGTATTCATAAAGACGTATTACAATTCCAAATCACTCGTGGATTTCGGGATTAGTCAGAACCATAGATTAGAACCAACAAAATTTCGCTAGTTTTTTTTTTATATTTATTAAAAATACTCATTTTTATCCGTTTTTTTAGGGTTCCGCAGCCAAATGGCAAAAACGGAACCCTTATAGATTCGTCATGTCTGTCTGTCTGTCTGTCCGTCTGTCTGTCTGTCTGTCCGTCCGTATGTCATAGCCACTTTTCTCCGAAACTATAAGAACTATACTGTTGAAACTTGGTAAGTAGATGTATTCTGTGAACCGCATTAAGATTTTCACATAAAAATAGAAAAAAAAACAATAAATTTTAGGGTTCCCCATACTTAGAACCGAAACTAAAAATTTTTTTTTCATCAAACCCATACGTGTGGAGTATCTATGGGTAGAAAAAAAAAATATGATGTACATTAAAAAAAAAAAAAAAAAAAAAGCTTTATTGACACAAAAATATTTTACAAAATGATGTTGGTAAACAGTAAGTACAAATTCTGCAATTGAACACAATTTGAATGACCACTAACACCTAAACTAGGCCGAGCCTGTACCTTAGGCGTTAGATCTTTCCCGGGTAACTATCTACAGACGTGTACATTGATAATCCAAGATCCAATTGTATGTTAAGTATAAACAACTTTTAATATAATAAAATATAAACTAATATAATAAAATATAAACTAATATAATAAAATATAGATTAAACATTACCATGTAAATTACCATCGAAAATTGGTTTGAACGAGATCTAGTGAGTAGTTTTTTTTAAAAACGTCATAAATCGTAAACCGCAATTTACCATTCATTCAATCAACTCAAAAATAAAAAAACCGGGCAAGAGCGAGTCGGACTCGCGCACCGAGGGTTCCGTAACATCCGGGTTTATGTTTATGAAATTAGATGTTTTATTTTTATTTTTGAGTCCCTTATTTAACAGGATTATGTCGCCAGAACCGCCTCTACCCCTTCGAAAGATTTCATTCAGTATTCTGTACTTTTTTACTCAATCACTGCGTGACTTCTTGTTATCTTACGACACTAGTAGATATATTAGTATTTCTCTCTGTACTACAAAACTATGGGAACGCGTTTCGCTCGAATGACTCTACTTAGACGATAACCAGCTGATGTGCGGCGACATTTTTAATGTCATTATCACGCATTCGGCTTATATTTATCTTGTTTTATCTTAATGACCAAACCCAAATCTTTAAATATATGTAGAACAATGCTGACCCATAGAAGCTCAAAAATTTTGTAATAATATGTAATAGTTTGACAACGATAAGTGAACTCTTTTGCGCAGTATGCACACAGAATAGTTTCAATTAAAAGTATAAACTACAATGTGTGTATGTAATCTAAATATATAAAACTCAAAGGTGACTGACTGACATAGTGATCTATCAACGCACAGCCCAAACCACTGGAGGGATCGGGCTGAAATTTGGCATGCAGGTAGATGTTATGACGTAAGCATCCGCTAAGAAAGGATTTTGATAAATTCTACCCCCAAGGGGATAAAATAGGGGATGAAACTTTGTATGAAACTTTGTCAATTTTAAACCGATCGGGCTGGGACTTTTCATGCATATAGCTACTATGACGTAGGCATCCCCTAAAAAAGGATTTTAATAAATTCAACCCCCATGGGGATAAAATAAGGGATGATGGCGGATGTAAATGTATTAGTTTTTTTTAATACTACTTAACGCGAGCGAAGCCGCGGGCAAAAGCTAGTCCTATATATTTAACGATATTCTCCAAGCTCCCCAGAAAAAGATCGTAAAGAGTGCGCCGAAATATGTGCAAAATTCTAAGCCGTATTTGATAAGGGGTGGCCTGGGGTGTGGGGGGGAGGCTGGGGGCCGTCTAGACGCGGCGTAATTAGGAAGGTGAGCGTAGGCAGGCGCGGACGAGCCCGCCCGCCCCGAACCTCGCGTCACCTTTAATTAATAGAACAGGTAAATTACGCATTCTGGGTGCCAACAACACTGGTTTTAGGTTCAACCAGCCATACAAACGCGGATATATGCATACAAACTAAATGGTCCTAGGGGCTTCCTACTGCCAGCCAGTTTAAACTCTAGTAATTCTTACTATAATTTAGCTTCAACGAGATAGGCGGTTCAGAATAGACGTGGAGGCTAAAATGGACCAACATAAATGAATGAAAAAGTTCGTAGTAACCTGTATCGACTGAATTCTAGCGCATCGTAGAAGTATAAAGGAAATTTTATTTGTCTGTACTTGTTATATCGGTCTGTGTCCCCGAAACGGTTCAACGACGTGTCTCGCGGATTTCGACTTGTTTATCTTACTATTTCTACTGTACCTATTCATGAGAACATAAACTTTATGTAAAGAATCTTCTTGACGTTGCGTTGATGAAAATATAGAGGTGCATTGAAAGTGGACGTCATTATAAGTACTTATTGTACAGTTGTAATCATTCTTTTTGACAAAAAATGCACAGTAATGACTAACCTATTTATTTTGTTCGTAATCTAAAAATAATAAAAAAAACTTTGTACATCCACAGTAAAAAGTTGTTTTTAGATAGAAAACAAGACTTATTTCTATTTCTGTTATTTCTGTTTGTTCAACGTTCTAGATCTACGACTCGAGGTACTTTATCTGTTGCGTTGTGTCTCAGGTGATTCAGGACTTATTAAAAGATCATTAATAAACACGCAAAAGAGAGATTATACATATATATCTTTTTGTCTGTCCTTTTATTACGTAGGTATTTGAAGATTAGAAAAAAGGAAACGTGTTGAATGTGGAGTCAGTATCTCTTTCGGAAAGATAATTCATTTGGAATACGCAAGCTGAAGTGGCGAATAGCAGCCGATAAACTGGTTAGAGCCTAGCTACACCAACCTCAATAGGTGTGGGTAGTTGCTAGGCTCCTACCAGGACCCCAATGGGTAGGAAGGCAACCGACGACCACAAGGTGTGTGTGGTGTAGCGTAGCGGAAACGAGTAGGTACCCAAGAGGTGTGATTGGTACTAGAACCATATTTAAATACACTATCCGACTGAGTTAGGTCATACAGCTGACTTTGCTGGCCAGGATTTATCGACGCTAGTTTAGTTAACAACAATTCCCGTACATTTTCGAACAAAAGCGTTGACTTCATTTAGGTTACGTTGAAGCTACGTCATTGAAAATGGCTGAGGATGGACATTGAATCAAGTTACGTGTCGAGTTGTTAGCTTTATCATAACTTTAATTTGAGTTTATTGATAAGGGGTTGGGCTTTTTAGCAAAATAATGATCGGTTGGGTTAGGTCAGCTCTAGGAATTAAGGTGCGTTTATTGTCTAAGCAACCCTGTTACGTAACAATAACCGCGTAGGTACTAACTATCAAAACCACGTTGTGTATAGGAACACGCTGAAACACACGCCATTGTGTAGCTACAGGCACACAATGTAGGACAAGCCATAATGTTGTTGTCACACTGCCTACATAGATGATACACGCGCGTGTCATTGTCATTCGGGACGCTGCGAATGACACTATGTTGAAGGTCATTACAACAGAGGATGTGCGGAATAATGGTCGTGTTCCTCTGCGGAGCGAGCGACGGCCGCGGTGAGATGCTGCTAATGCGAGTTGTTTGTCAACGTCGGCGTAGACTGCTGCCGCCGGTCGCCGGTCGCTAGCTATAAATAAATAACATAAGCGTGCCGCGTCATCGTCGTCACTTCGCACGAAATACGGCCGCGCAAACAATTGCCATTGTCTATGTGAATGCAACGCCACGCCGATGTTATTCAGGGACGTTAATGCATTTAGGATGAATGGCGTGTGTCGTAACGTTTTGTTACGTTATTGATACGTTTGCTTTGTCTGTCTGCCTTTGACGAAATAAGTGCGAGTTTATGACTTTCCACTTGTTATGCAGGCAGCTGACAAACTTGCAGCAATAGTGTTTTAACAAGTCATTTATTGTGTTAATGCTGCTGTAGATGTAATTGACATTGTTTAATATCGCTATAATAAGCAACAATCAGACGTAGGTACCTACACGGTAGAATTTTGACGTGCGAACAGAAATTACCATCTGGAAGACAGTATATTTACAGGCAAGTAAGCGTGTAGTCGGGTACAAGTCGGGAGCCGCGACTGGTGGCGGTAAATAGCCGGTTATTTCTATCGATCCCGCGGCCCTCCAACTAAATCCTTAGAGTACGACAACATTGTTGTGAGGAGTGACTTCTTACTACGATGCCACTTTGGTGATAAATTTATACATGGACACTAGCAAGATTGACAAATCTCTGTACTTAATTTCCGCAAGTATTAAGCTTTTTATTGTTTCCGCTGTAGGTATATTTAATTGATTTTTTATTGGAAAAATACTTTAGGTACTTAAAAGATTTTCTCGTAGAAGAATGTTTTGGAAATACCTTTTAATTTTTCTACCTTCATTCTTGTGAGTTTAGTTTATTTAATATTTTCAGACATTGCCTTGTTTGATCAGTTTATTGACATAGAACCCAACAGTTTAAAGGCCAGCCAGTCGACATTTATAACATACCTAAATAATTATTTATAGTTACAATATTCACTGTTACATATTCATTCATGTGTATGTTACAGATTTGCTTTACCAATATATGTATCTATGTCAATAAAATGTCTACACTACCTACTATCTGACATTATCATCAGATAAAATAGCCGGTTATCGGCTCTTTTTGTTCCAGGCCGCGGACTATATACAAGAATCCACATACCCTAGCATCGTTTTCTCCGCACGCATAGAACCTGCGTGCTCCTAATTCATGACGAGACGCTTGTGACGAGACCGATTTGGTGAATGATACGTCATCGTCGTATCGTTAGTGACTTAGCCGACACGTGCTACACCGTCCAGAAGAAGTTCCTCACGACCATGTTCCAATTTGATCTTATTATATTCGAATACTACTTTAGAATAGAATAGAATATTCTTTATTATCTACACCATATTAATTACAGATATAATTATAGAAACTGTTCAAATGGTGACACAATGGCGGTCTTACCGCTAAAAGCGATCTTTTAAAGACAACCTTTGGATGGATTAAAAAGGGGAAGGACAGACAAATACTGTAGGTAGTCTGTGGTGTACCATTTACATAATACAATAAATACATACATAATAGTAGATTATGCACCGAGGGGCTAAAGTTGTGTCTTATGTCACGGGCGTCATATTGAATCTCGAGCGCAATGAGGGATTCGGGATTTAACTCACGAGCGAAGCGAGGGAGTTAATACAAGAATCCTGAATGGAACGAGGGATTCAAGCTAGCCCAAGGCAAAGACACCTTTAGCCCAGAGGAGGATACTCTACTTTTTACACCTACTGTGAGAAAATAATAGCAATAGTACAAAAATTCGCGCCTTTATTGCGTCTACCAAGACACGATCAATTCGATTTTCAAAAAAAAGTCTCTTCTACGGTTTTGTCGTGTGTGTCTATTGATATCACTCTCATGGAAGTGGCGTTTGTGTAAACTAAACTTTATACAGGGCTGGTAGAATGGTTTTGGATGATTGGCTGTATGCATTTTGAATTTAGAACGTCATTGGAGACGCTCGTGAAAATAGAGTATTTTTGATAAAATGTGATAAATCGATTGTAGTATAGATAGGTTTTATTATTTATTTATTTATTCACAAAATCCACAGCAATCTTAGCGCAGTTTACTTAAAATAAATTAACTAATGTTACAGCCAATTACTATTACGGTATAACGGCGCGGTACGGTATTTGTTATTATTAATGCCAGTTTTAATGTTATTCCATTCCTTTTAAAAAATGGTTCGTAGTTATCTAATTATTCTTACAATATCATGTCTTCGAAAACATGGCAACGATATGAAGAAGCAGTTGTTATGATTTTGTAGGAAATCGAGAATATCATCCACGCGTAGTAAGGGTTTCGAGAATAGCTTTCCTCTTTCTGGCACCAAAGGGTGTTTGTTAGTACTATACTGCCAATTTCGCTGAGCATGTGAGATTCCAAATTCAAATCACATTATTGACCAGCGGGTCATAATGAAATCCAGTACAACATTATTGACCGGCTGTGCCCCCGGCCACTAATGACTCACTTTAGGTTAAGGTTGCTTGACATATAATTTGACATTTTCGAGCAGGTGATGTGAAAAGTATATTATGCTATCTAAATAAATATATTACATATAACAATAAACATGAAACAGGAGCAAAGAAAATATAATGATGATGTATTAAGGAGAAAGGAAGTGCTTTTATATCATAATTACTACTACTACTTTTTGTGTTAACGTGCTACTACTACTAGCCTACCTTTTAAAGCAGGTCTATTTTGACCGAGATGACTTAAGTTCATGTTTATGAATTAATATTCGTGTTGTTTACGTTGTTAGGGGTCTCGAACCTTAAACCGATTGCAATCGTTTTCTCAGGATTCGACCAAATACGCGACTAATTATTTACCATTTGATGTTCTTTAAATTTTTCTCGCTGTCCCTCTACCTTTGAAACCAAATATTTCAACTCGGCAACTGCTGTTTATCGCTTTACCGACTAGAAAATCATGTACTGAAATCTTTTTTTACTTTTTTGTTCCGGGGTTCCGTACCAAAATGGTAAAACGAAACCCTTATGGTGAGACTCAGTCTGTCTGTCTGTCTGTCTGTCACAGCTGGATATAGAACTAGAAAGCTCAAGAACTACTAAGGCTATCAACTTGAAATTTGGAACCGTAAACCTGGGTCACTTTGATCAATATTGAACTTTCAAGGTCCATGTCTTTTAAATCTCTGGTTGTAAAAAAATATATAATCGGTCTAGTAATCGGTTTTGATTTCTGTAATAATAAATGAAAAAATGTGGCTTGATTTTGAGAAAAAAAAATAAAAACTGTGTGATCAAAGTTATACGTAGAATGGGGTTACTTTTATAAATGGAATTACGCAATAAAATAGGGGATTTTATTGCGTAATTACAAAGATACCCCAATTATAATGCCAATGTAATTTAAAAAATCAAAATCTGCCTACGGGAAAAATAATTATTGTCATTTTTGTCGTATGGGGTAACTTTGATCTATTAAAAGTTAAATAAAAACTAAAAAAAAATGCTTAAGCCACCGTCCACTATTTGACTAAGCGCTTCTTCTATTCGCGGTTGTGAATAGTTTTCGTATTCACGGGACCCAAGTTTCTTTTCATATATTCGCGGCATCATCCCATCATTTTCGCATCATATTTATCAATGATATCCCGCATTAAACAAACTCAAGTTATTGCATTAATTTTGACGTTAGAAAAACAATAATCACTGTATTGGTTAATCGATAATAGGCCACAAGATAGAGTTTATTTAGAAATTTCATTTTAACATCACATGAAGTTTTGCAGCACAATTATGTAGCTAGGTATAAATAGAGAATAACAATATAATTACATATTCCAATTAAAATCGTTGGTGAATTCCCAGCGGGTCCTCAAGAAAGGATTCAACAGTTCTTCAATTTTGCAAACCTAGAAAAAAAAACGAACAAATTGCGTTTTGATTTACGCAATTCGCGATTTTATATGAAATGGAAGTTTCGATTAAGTCACCCCGTTATTCAAAGTAACCCCAGTTTACGGAATAGTTTAAGATGACGTTTGCCCAACTATTTTTGAAATAGGAAAAAAAAATAATATTTGTATAAGTATTTTTTGCAACAGGGACTGAAAGAGGGTCTGAAAAATTCGAAGTGCATACCAGGGCATGTTGGGTATCATATGAAAGAGCGCAGTTTGCACATTCTCAAACATTTTTTTTGTAAGGCCACATAGTTGTCGAAAAAAAAAAAATACCGTTCCTCCCCCCGCTTATCTCCGAAGTTTGAAAAGAGAAAAATCTGAAATTATTCTATGTGATAGAATAGCACACTTTTTCAGAAATCATCAACAAAAGTTACATTAGTTCCACTATCGGTCAACAAATGGCGCCGACATAAAACTGCAATATTCTACACCGCAGAGCACAGTGTTTACATTTTCTAATGAATATAGGCCTCGCCGATGAAAAATTAAAAACATGATGGCACGGAACTCTCATTGCGCGAGTCCGACTCGCTCTTGACCGGTTTTTTTTAAATTAAATTATTATATACGTGTTAAAGTGGCGGAACCCCATCTTTTATTTCGCTACATTAAGTATCTATAACAAATTATATTTTTTTGTAGTTGGTAGGCTACACAGGGTGAATTAATTCCCTAAAGAAGTAGGATTAAGTAGAAAATAAGTAGACTAAAGTAGTCAAAGGTACCATGAGCTCGATTTTGGATAAATCTAAAACATCGTAAGGACACTGACAACTTGACAAGAGCTAAAGCGCGGTCACTGTCGGATTGCATAGAAAAGAAAGAGAATCGCGATGACACAACGCTTATAATTTTTACCCGACTTCGGAGGGTGTATGATTTTGATGATGATTTTGAGATGATTTAATGTATATACGTTCGTCTGTTCCGTCTTATCATCAAAAATTCTTATAATACGGCGGGATAAATGAGGTGTCGTAAGAAGTGTCTTGACCGTCCGCTGGTTATAGGCTATGTGACGTCACAGTAAATTCAATATGGTGCCTTCTAGAGGACATAAAGTAAAGAATTTAAAAATAAATATTTCGGGATTGGTGCCTTGTTGGGTATCAAACGAAAGGGCTTGATTAGCCCCCCCTAAGTCAAAGCCTCAAAATAAAAATAAAACATAAGTTTAAAAACTAAAACCCGATTATTGAAAAGGATGAAACAAGAAAGTACCTTCCCGTGGTCGCACGCTACCATAGCTTATAAGTATGTTAGTACAGCCAGCGGCATGCCATTGCCATATGAAGCAATAATTATCTATTTATTCAAAAATTAGTTGAGTAATCGAAAATAAAAAAAACAACCAAGTTCTGCATTCAAATAAAACGTTATTTTTATTAATAAAATACCAACGTCCGATGATATTTTAATACAGATATTTTGGATTGGAACTCATGCTAAAAGGTTAGTATAATATATTGTTAATTTGTATTGAGATTTTTTTTTTCAAAACGTGTTTTGGTAACAACCAAGTTCTGAGAAATATATGTTCAAGATTAACATATAATTTTTCCGTTACCATAAACTTTATAGATTCGGTTTTTTTTAAATAATCCTACTTAGAACATTTGCCGCTAGTCAGCGCCTTAAGAATGAGTTTTATGAAAAACCAGGCATCCACAGTTGGCAGTAGATAAAATACTTGAAAAGTTCAGCTGAACTTTCAATTATTGTAGCTTCCCGACCTAGAAAGCAAGACATTCGGCCTGAACATGCCAAGACAAGTAGAAATATTGAAGGAAACTGGTTTCCTTTGAAAATAAAAATAATTCTAAAGTTTGGAGACCTAATCCGTCTTATTAAAAACGAGATCTAATTTTAGACCTAGCCTAAACCTTCGAGCCAGTTACTCTATTTTGAACTTTATTCCGACAAACGTAAATTTCTTAATGCAAAATTGACAACTTAGACTCGGGTTTAACGTCAGTTTTTGTAATAAGAACTTTAGCTTCGTCGGATTATAGTTCGAAATTTAAAAATGGCTGGATGGTTTAACCCTGGGTCTAAAGATAAATCTTGTTTTGTAATAAGGCCGAATGAGTTTGGAGTCTAATGTAAAGCAGCTAAATTACACAGATCTAGATAGTATACGTCATAATGATTTGCAATTTGACTGTTCCCTATTTTGACGCTTTAATATTTTGACGGTTTGCTATTTTGACGCTTTGATATTTTGACGGTTTGCTATTTTGACGCTTTGCTTTTTGACGAATTGCGATTTTCATGAATTTGACCGATTGCGAATTTGACCTTATGCGACGAAGCGCAAATCATAATCTCAAACTTGAGGAGACAGATAGGTCATGGTCGGAGAAATCATCGTTACAAATCATATTAAGAAAGATAACTGGAAATCTGTTTCTATGGAAAATTTTAAATCGGTCTAATTTGGCTGTAACACTATTTTTCGAAAATGTTCTCTACTAACTTTTTAGACTTTTGTATCCTGCTCATGCGTATGAAGTTTCATTAAAATCGGTTCATTAATTTCGAAAATCAAGGGCTTGAAAGTTTGTATGAAATGCCGTACGGCATAAACGTTCTTAAGTTCTCGAAACAAACGTGCTCAGTACATATTGTGTTACTCACATAATAGGCAGGTATGTATGTGTATAGATAGGACACACAAATTTACAAAACAGACTTCAAGGATGTAGCATAAATCAAAAATAATTTCGCGTAACGAAAAATATCGTAGAGAATTCAGGTGGAAATCATTTCATCGGGTATTGTTGCGTGATCCAACTTCCATACGTACGTGTGTGCACATACTTTTACAAAATCAATTTGAGGTCGAGTATGCAATATCGATTTTGTGCCGTGAGGTGCGGGCTATGGGCGGCGACGCGGCGCGGCGGCGGCGGCGTAGCACGGGTGGCGCGTAGCGGCCGCGTAGGGATGCAGCAAGAATGCGACACGGCCGGTACGCGCCGCGCCGTTCTGGGACGATGCCCGCGAAACTTACCAGTATAACTGGAAACTGGAAAACCGTATAGTTTGGCACAACACTACTAATTGACGAACTTGTATTCGACTTTGTTGTTGGCTGGCCAGTTCCACGAAAAAAGCCTACGGATTACCTATTATTGAATTTAGAAGAAATTGTATATTTGACGTATGAGTCATGATGTTTCTATTTTGGATGCGATAATATGATGAAGAGGTCGCTGGCTCTCACCGCGGGAACGACGAGTTACGCAGCGCTGTCAGTGCGGTAGTGCTCGTCCTACGAGTATGCGTGTACGTGAGTGGCCGGTGCGTGTGGGCGCGGCACTCGGTGGCACTTTCTCCGTGCATCAGGCCGGTGAGCTGGACACTGGCGTGCATATTTCCCCGTCATTTTTGCGCACGCATGAGGCCGCAAGCGCGGTCTCGATTGTTTTCGTCGTGTTTCGCGGGTTATTTCGGGCGTGTGCGCCGTGGCAGTGCAAGCCACTCGCGCACGTCGGACTGTCCACAACGCTACCACTACAACACTTGATATTCGATCGTCGATGTAGTATATTTTGATAGAGCTGTAAATCAACAAGCTAGGTATTCGTGTTGGAAATGTTTAGGGACGTTCTTATAGCGTTGATTTAAATATATATTTTAACTTCGGAATTCTTTAATGTAGGTACATAATAGTGTTTGACCCAGATATGCAAGTTTTAGATTATAGGTGATAGAGAATAAAGACCTTTTCTGTTGGTTCCTGGCGTCTTTACAGCACAATCGAGATATTAGTTTTGAATAAGTAAGAAATATTTTTTGATGATAGAATCTAGTTATCGATGTTGGCCCAGTAGGTATCACTAGAATTTTACATGCAAATACAATTTACGGATTTTATGTTCTATTGTATTTTGGGTCGATTGTTTTCCTTATTCAGATTTCTCTTAAATAAGTGCAAATACCAGACGCTAACATTTGAGAGTAGTAGTGGCCCCGACTTACCGAGTTGTAGGGTAAGTCGTGGGTTCGAACCCAGTCAGGCGCTTTACTTTGTGTAAATAAGTAATTTAATCACCACTGCGGTCTCTCTCTCAAAACGGTGAAGGGAAACATTGTGAGGAAACCGGCATGTCCTAGAAAAAAAAATTCGAAGACATGTGACATCTACCAACCCGCACTGGGCCCGCGTGGTTGATTACAGCCGTACCCTCTCTACGAGAGGGGGTCTGTGTCTCAGCAATGATTATGTTTACCAGACTTTAGAGATGTATGTAGTACACTAAACTACGATATTAAAGCATCTATGTCCAAATATTCACTAGTTTTTGTGGCTTAACACCAGTTTCGTCTAAACCTATTCGTAGATCTGTAGCTATAGCCAATTAGTTTCATTACCTTTCCTCTATAGTCGGGTAAAAAGAGGTCACAATACGCACAATCAAGAAATGTGACGCTTTTGGGGAGAATAAGTAATTTCAAGATTAGAATCGATGATTACCTGACTACGCTTGATGTAATTGTTAACCGGATTCAACACATTTTGGAGCTGAATTTATTATTTTATGAACATCTCTTGTCTGAGTATGAAACGTTGAGCCTAGGGGTAGCGGCGGTCGTAGGTCGCCGGCAGAGGCCGGGCTAGGGCGTCGGCCCCGCGACCCACTTCCTCCCTCACCCCCTGCCCCCCGCGAGCTCTCCCTCCCCTGTCCCACACTCCTTTATCACAGTGATAAGAAGTCCGCCTGCTCCTGCACTAGTCCGCGCCAACTCGGTGCGCAAGCACCAATCGTTATCATCTTTTACTTGTTACTACTTAGTATACACTTGCTTATTTACATAGTTAAACACAAAAACAACTGCACGCGCACAAAAATCTGATCCATAAACTAAGAAGAGTTAGCACAACATTCATATCGCGAATACAATGACGTCATCCAAAATATCTCGCGTATTGTTGCGATGATGACCCAACTCAAGAGCGGGGTTACCAGATTTTTTGCTCGTGTCTAACATGAGTTGAGATTTATCTAAGCTACTTTAAAACCTGTCTTGGTTAATCGGATTCAAACGATATTCGAAATGCATAATTCACATATGTACGATGTAATAGTGCAACATGGCTGACCTTCCTGCGAGTCTGAAATCGCGCGTAGCGACATACGCGATAGTAGGCGAATATTTACAATCGATTGGAGGGTATCTAATTGATTGGTTTGAAGAGTCGCGGAGGCGATGGCGCTTGTTGTTGGTGTAAATATTGAGCAAGGTGTGGAGAGGCGCTGGCGCGATGGCGATGCGACAAAGGCTATGGTGTCGCAGTTGGCCAGAGGGCGACAGGCGGCTGTGTCTGCCGGCGGCGGCGCGTCGCGTTCGACGACCTACCGTCTCAAGGCCGCTCTTACACGTGCCAGTCGTGCCAGTCGTGCCACCGGGCGCTTCCTGCCGCCGCCATAACAAATCTCTCCCCGCCCCACACCCTGCGCCCAGCCCATCCTTCCCGACGAAGTGGATCTCACTACCGCGCACGCATCTTACCAAATCCTTGATCCTCAGAAGGGTCCTTCCCTAAATCAATCATCCAATAGATTTGATATGATTTGAGATGCTTCAGAATTGAGACTTCGACATAATAAACTTATAATTCGCTGACTCCAGATGAAAATTGCCTTTGGCTTAAACACATCCCGTTTGAACTTTGACTTGAAAGTTACACAATGACAGCGATGTTATAAGTAATTATGTAAATTCATAACATGTTATGATTACATGTTATGTTAACATGTATGTTTTATGCGAATAACAAAACATAATCCACCTGTGCCTGAATGTAAAACAATGGACGCCAATGTGGTTTGAATTACATAGGAATCCAGTAGTTAGATAGTTTTTTATTGACTGACGACTGTTTTGGTGAATTATCCTTAAACTTTATTCGTGAGACGTCCTGTAGGTACGTGACATTAGATACAAAGATACTACATAGATACTAGATACATAGATACTAGAGTCTAGGTCTAACTATGATCGATCATAGTTCACTTGATCATTAATTCTAAAGCCTGTATCTCGCCTATACGACAGAGAAACTCTCCTCGTGTTAACAAAGTTTCGTTCAATTAGCACGAAAACATCAAAACGTTATATAATAATGTGGTTACCTAATAATAAAATGTGGAAGAAGGTTAAACCCATAAACACCCCCCCCCGCACCTCCTACACGTTGACTGAATTCTAAGAAATGTGGGTAAACTGGTGCACACCCTTATACTTAGCTAATGAGAATAATTACTTCCCAACATTAACTTTTGATGGTCACCCTTTCCACAAGATGAGTACCATTGTGTTGTTATTTGTGTACACACATTACGAACAATAAGACCGAAATAAAAATAAAAAAACATTCCACATGCCGATTCCCATTCCTGGATCGAAAAAATAAGTAGCTTTTGTATAAATTTGCTTTGCTTATTTTCCCGAACGAATAAAATGGGCGTTATCTTTGAACACAAATGTTTGCATGGCGAGTATTCTTGCGCTAAAAAACCCAATCGTTAAGTGCCACGTGATTGCATACTTTTGTTATTCCTCATTGACTCTAGAACCAACACATTGCTAAATAATAATTAATTTTAAAGAAGAGAAAAAAAGGTTACTAGTCAACATAAAATTACTTTAATAAATTTTGATAGATCAGAAGTTAACCGCTCCCGCTCAATGTAGTTACAGATGGAGAGTGTGATAAACTAGGGGGAGGTGGTTGTCGTACTATGATTTCACTCCTGCATTGCCCAGAAAAGGTGGTATATGTATGGGTGGTAATTGTACCTGGAGTTGCAAGGCTACTAACAAGATCCCTACAACGCTACAATGCCCTACGGGGCGCAGTTCCAAAATTTGGGTTGCTATTGAAAATTTACTACAGACCTCATCCCGACTGAAGGGAAAACAATTCAGGAGTAAGAGTTCAGAAATCAGTGCTTCTTTTTTATTTTTATTATCATTTTGCATCATAGTCTTTGCATGTTGCAACGTATCGAATAACGTAGCCGTAGCGCGCTACGTGCTACGTGCTACGGCTACATGTCATTTAAGTGTTACCCTTTTATAAACGTGCAGGTGATACTGTAGAGATGGTGACTCGGTATTTATAAGTAAAGACGAGTACTCAAATAATTATTATTTTAGAAAACACCACAGAGACAACACTGTGTTTCGAAACTACTAACGCTTCAGTTAAAGTAGGTAATTTAATTTAGTGAAAAGTTCTAGTTCGCAAATATCATTAACTCTGTTTGTCTTCTTACACTAAAATAACAGGAAACAGTCAATTTATTCAGTTCAAAACTGGGTATCGAATGTTTATGTTACACGTATCGCTTTGTTGGTCGTAAGTAGGTAGTAGACACATCAATCAAGCGCATACGCATAACGTGAGTGAATACATTCGAAGAACATACTTCAAAGAGGCTGCGAGTAGATACCAGCTAATTTTGGGATCGTTTGAGACTTTGTAGTACACATGCGTTGAAGTGAAGTCGGTGCAACATACTTAAGTACTCTCGAGATAAAAGAACGAACTCGTAAGCACTGTTTTACATTGTGTTATGGTTATGGTGATGTACAGTGTAAAATAATGTCCTGAGAGGCAAAGGTCTTCACAGTCTGATCTCAGTCTCAATCTGTCAAAAATACCTCTTATTTCCCTACATATTTGACAAGTTTTTGAATTTTTTTATCGCCGAGTTGAGATTCCGACTAGATTTTGAATGTTAGTGCGGTTAGTGGAAGTGCTCAGGTGCCGTTCGTCCAAGTGCGGTTCAAATCAGTGCTCTGAGTGGAATACCTCTTTTAAGCGAGTTAATCACATTTTTGTATGGACGTGTTTCTGTGACAAATAAATTTATTTTATTTTTCTTTCATTCTTTATAATAAGTTAGGAAAGTATTGGCAAACAAATATTTGTTCCGATGATAAGAGAACCTACCTACCTAGGTAGATTATTTTAATGCCTCCTCATTACATAAATGCTAGATAAGTTATCTGCCAGTGTCTATTCGTAGATAATATTTATATAATAACTTGGTCGTAGCTCTATTTAACTTGCGTATTTTATTATGGCTTTCACATTTTAAGGGTATTACATGTACCTAACGCACGATAATTAATATTTTCATGAAAATAAATAAGATAGATAATATAGACATTTAAAAATCCTAGTAATTAAAATTCAATGTAGATGTATTATAATTAATCTGCTTTCAGTCGACTGTAATAAAATTATTATTTAATAAAACTTACAGGTTACAGGCGATACGCGAAAGTCCCGAAAACAATTCATTTGAACAGTTAGTCAATACATAGTTCACTTGTCATGAAAATGTATCAATTTTCTCATTTATTGGCAAACTAGCTGACCCAGCAAACTTCGTACTGCCTCAGGATTAATGTATGAGAAAATGAATTATCTTCCAAATTCTTTTTTTGTGAAATTTTCCTATGTTTTAACAGTTATTCTGTTATTCAGTGTAACAAATCAAAGATCATAAAACTTGGTCCCAGCCGTTCTTGAGTTATAAATGGTGTAACTACCCCGACTTTGTTTTATTTATATGGATATAGATAGATAGATATCGCATTGTCAGTTACATCAAAAAGGTTATAAAATTAAATTAGCACAGTTGACAATTTAAGTAATATTCATTTCGCGAGTTATGAACTTATGACCATGAGATAAGTGGGACTATATATCGGAATTTAAATTACTCATTTATTTTATTGGGACTTCGACGATCTGTCCAAAGTTAGTGACAAGTACTTGATTCTCATCTGTTAATAACCTTGTTACGCTGAATACTCACACTTCTTTTGTTCGAATCACTAAGGAATCATGGAATCAGTTATGATAAGTGTCTTTCTAACCGGAACTGATGTTGCTTGACATTGGTTATACAGGCGAGGAGATAATATCTACCGAAATACTAGACACATTACCCTCATACTTGATGCAAATGTCGTTGTATGTATGTATTTGCTATACAAAGACATAATCTTAAACGGTTTAGCAGTTAAGTATGACGAGGCAATACAGCTGATAGTCAAGAGTACCATTGTAATTACAATATCGTGTTTGATTAAAACACACCAATCATTATTAATATCAGTGCTTTTTTTTTAGCCTTTGCACTTTTTATTTTTATCTGATGTACGACTATGTATCTGACTATCTGGTGTATTCTGTGTCTTTAAGACTGTGCTAAATAAATGTATTTTCTTTCTTTCTTTGTGACAGGCCTAGTAGATGCATTTAACTTTCTTGTGGTTTGGAATTTTGCCCTTAGCATGGCAAAGCCTTTCCTAAGCAACGTTTTGTGTGTAACGGATTATGTGTCGTGGGTTGACTTCTTACACAGTGCTCTATCCAACCGCGCATAATTCGAGAAACAATTTACTGTTTTTTGTGAATAGAAACTGAAATAGAAAGGAAACGTTCCTGAAACAGTAGATACTAGAAAGTTTAACTTATTCAATCAAGCATGAAGTTCGTTGCTTAAGAGGCAAATGTCTGAAATTATTAGTAACTACTTACGTACTTACTTGCTATTAGTAACTACACGTACTTACTTGTTGACTGAAGTAGAAATGATAATTGGATAATATTTGATCTCGGAGTGATTACTGATTGTGTCGGCAATTTCAGAGTATCGATATAGCTTTGTTGACGTTGTTGGAGCTTGGAGCTATTGACGTAGGTACACATCGGACGCACATATTAACTATGTACATGGACATTGGTAATTCTAATTAAGTCAGTTGCGTCTAGAATCGCCTTGATTGAACAAATGACAGTCAATTCATTTATATGAGGGATTCCGGACTTTTGTCAAGGGCAGTGAACATTAGTCTAACCAGTCTATAATGTTCCCACTGCTGGGACACTAGCCTCCTCTCAGTGAGAGGGCGTGGGCTGTAATCCACCACGGGGGTCCAGTGCGGATTGGTAGTTGTCGCATGGGTGAATCGTCGAATTTTTGGTTCTGGGATATGCCTATTTCCTCACCATGCGCGATGTTTTCCTTTACCGTTTTTCAGAGCAGTGCATGGTGATGAAATAATTTAGACAAAGTAAAGCGCCTGACCGGGTTCGTACCTTCGACCTACTACTCGTACGTCACGTCCGTTACCACACTGCGTCACCGCTGCTCCGTAAACATTACTAAAATATCATTAGTAGAGCGTTAAGTTATAGAATGGTGTGTAACTTGCGTTGTGAGTAGGGATGCAGTATGTTATGTCAAAACATTATCATCATGTTATACTCATGATAGATTGAAATAACTATTCCTCGGTCACTTATACTTTTACCGTTGTTTATGTACCTCATTATATTAAATAGTAGCCAATTAAATTGATAAAATTATCGCTGTTACAAGAACTTAGACATGGTCTTATTAGTTAGTGAGCGGCCTAATTAGCAAATTGAATCACGCTTCAATATGCCTATCGGTATTATTTGCATGTGTGTTAGCTTGTATGTACACTTATCGTCTCTTAATTGCCTCTGTGACCTGTCTGTTCGATATATCTTTATTTTATGGTTATGATTCCGAGAAACGCGATTCAATTGTTTTGTCTTTGTTGATATCTTTTACTCAGTACCTACAGAAATAATGAGTGTTGGTTGTGCCGTGAGGGGTCGGTTGCGCAGTGCGTGTGGCGAATTCGGCGAGGCGTTAGAGTCGGGGAGGCAGCCGGCTTGGGCAGGCGCGCAGGGTGACTGAGGGCGAGGGCTGGCAGACGGAACCTTCGCCCTGATGACCCACATTCGCGCCCCGACGCCGCCACCGCGCCCTCTAACGCAGTTCTTTCTACATTTACCGTCTCAATGTAAACGGTCATTACCTTTACTTATATTTCAGTGTCATTAGGTACTCCTGATATATTTTAGAAAAAATAATGAATGGTTTTATATTACGTACACATTACTGCAGAAGTAAAGTGAAATAAGAAAAGTATCATACAGTGTAAAACGTTGTGGTAGATATATGTTTGGTGTAGCTGAAGTGATGAGAGCATTCTTTTAAAAATATTCTACAATTAAATACAATTTAAATAAATACTGTGCTGGGAGGAGATAAGCAATCAAGAGTAAGAAAATGTTTACATATTTGAAAAATCCAGGATGGCGAAGAAACTTGTACCTAATTATGATACTGGAACTTGTATAGGTAAACCCCAAATTAGGAGACCATTCTTAATTTTATAAGCATCTAAAATTAAATCGTAGCCACAAGCACTTACCTAATTAAAAATACCGTTTGGTAAATGTTTATGTTAGCCACATCCATAGCATTGTTTGTTTTCTACCAACTGATAATAATGTTATCACAGTTTTATCAGTTCAACACACCTACTTAATGACTTCAGATTCATGTCTGCATGGTATGCTGTGTACAGTGCATTCCTTGTATGTTTAGTTTCATACCTACCACTTAGTTATGGCACATTTATTTATTTGAAGGTAGCAAATTTTGTTTTTTTTCTGTGAATAATGACGTGCTTATAAACTGTTATAATAAAAGCTAGACAATAAGAAAATCATAAGAAATAAGAAAATTTCTTTGTTGTTGTGGTACATTTAATTAGGCGTCATGCCACGTGCTTTATCGATTGTCGAATTGATAATACGATGAAGAGAAGCTGGGGTAAAACACCGGTCGTGTCATGCGGTACATTGAGGGTGGCAGTGGCGGCGCGGCGTGTGGGCGCGGGCGCAGGTGTACTGACCGGTGTGCGCGGGTGGCGAGGGCGGTGGCGGCGGCGGCGACGGCTCGGTGGAGTTGGTCGGCGCGCTCGCGCAGGCGGCCGCCGACGGAGCATCTTCCTCGGCGCGGGCGGGGGGCGGCGGCGACGGGCCGGGGGGAGGCGCGCAGAGCGCGACCAGCCGCAGCAGCGCCACGCACCACCACCAGAGCACGGCGGCCAGCGCGCGGGCAGCGCGCCCGACGCGGCCCGGGGCCCTCTCGCGACCGAAATACGCGCACCGTTGACTCGTGCACCGGCGAGCTCGCTCCCTCACCCGGGTATTCGTGCGGCGTCGGGACGGCTGGCGAGGCGACGCGGGTGCGCGCGCGCGGCCACACGGCGACTGGGGCGCCGTTCCCGACAGCGTACGACCGCGCCCGAACACTATTTCGGGAGCGACGCTCCGCGCCGCTGCCGCCGCCCGCCCGTCGCACGCTGCCAATTTTACGCGAAATTGCGGGCGGGCGGTGATGCGATATGTACCACGCCGCGGCCACCTGCATCTGCGGCACCGGTGCGCTGCTCAATAACATTCTGCGAGGATTTGCCTTTTTCATTGAGAGGGTTTTTTTGCGAGGAGGTGCTGAGGGCGCGGACCCGCACGCCGCCGCTCCGCCGCCGCTCCACACGTGCGCCACCCGTCTACTCAAAATAGTCGGCGGCGAACGTGCTGCTGGCCCGTGTCAATAGATACAATGTCGCAGCTATTGGCAAGGAAACAGAGACTCGCACTATCTCACTGTCTCGCGCTCTCTGTGTTGTGAATTCTTATGCACGGTTTATATTTAGACGTAAAATTATTTCTGATATAGATAGGTGTTTGACATTACGTTGAACTCTCATACGTCGGGAAGCTCCACCTGTATAAATATTCTGTGCCACAGGAGCGTAATGTTTGAAATGTTATTTAGCGAATCTTTCATGTAAATAACTATACCACGGCGAAACAACATGAAACAACTTAATTAATTGTTTCTTTCATAAAGAATTGCCAAAATATTATTGTTTTATCAAAAAGTACAATCTGATTATGTAAATATTGAAAATAATATAAAATGGGGCAAATTTATAGTTCACAACGCTTTTTACTTTAATAATAGGGGCTTACGAATAATTAAGTATCTTTTTATATGCGTTTGGCTTGGTTTTTATTGGGTTTTAAAAATGCATTTTATAATGATGTTTGGGTTTAATGAATTTAATAAAGGATATATATTTCAATGAATGTTTATTCATTAAAACTTGAATTTAGTCAAATTGCCTTAAAATGCAATAATACTAGGTATATCCATTATTTATTCATATAGAAATAAATAAACAGATCTGCAGACTTTGCAGTTTGTGTTCTATTTTGTATTGAGAGGCTACAAAATGCTACTCCACATGAAATCAGAATCCAAATTTTATTTATTTGTCAGAAGAACTTACTTTTAAATAGTGTTATGTTCATAATTTTATTAGTTCTGTAAGTACAGTCATGAGCACTATTATGTCAACACTTGGCAACTTTCAATTGTGATTTTTTTCGTGAAATAACGAATGCAACGTTGAAATACGACACTTTACCCTTATATATTATTTTATATTATTATTGTTGTTCGTAATAATATAAAATTTCATTCAAAACTAAACGAGAAAATCGTCTTTGAATAAAGTCAAGTGTATACATACTTATGCTCGTGACTGTACATAAAAAGGTAACTAATAATACAGGACGGCATCATCGACGCACATACTGAAAATCAAGAATTCAGCACATGAATCTAGACCCCATATCGTAGAAATTTTTCGACGGTTATGAATAAAAATATCTGCTGTTTCATAGAAATACCTACGCGGTCAAAATGTATGGTTTTGTAGCGGTATCTACAACGCCACAAGCGAACAACGTGTCATACTGACGTCACGCAAAATCCTGCATCTCGCAAGCAGAGTTTACCGCGCAACTAGCATATATAGGTACAACGGCGCGACATGAATAATCAGGCAGTTGCCCGCCAGACACAACACCCGTCTGATCTAAGGATCCTCCCTTATCTATGGAGGATGAGAGAACTTTACATCCTGTACCTCATACTTCTATTGTTTAATAACCGACCAAAAATTTCAACGCAGGGGTGTTCAACATCATGTACTGAATTCATGGAAGCAGGTTGCGTGTCGAAGTCCCATGTCAGCCTGCATGATACAAAAGCATACACACACACACACACATGCCTAGACACATGCTCACATGCTTATAGGTAAAAGTTATAAGTTTATCAACTGTTATGTGTTTGACTATGATTTGTGTGCGTGACCGCTGCACTTTTTGACCTACAGAGGATTTTGATGCAACTTCAAGGACCTGACTGGCAATAGAAAGTACCTAAATAATGACAGTTTACTTATACAGAAAGATGCTGCTTGGAATCCTGCCATCATTCAATCTTTTAGGGGGCCTAAAAAGGCCACTTTGGAGAATCATAGAATGATCACATTATGAATTATAAAATGGCGAAGACAGTCCGTGTTTTTCTTTTTTTCTACGTAGATACAATCAAAGAGTTTGGGATTGGATTTGGATTGGATTGATTGGTATTTTAGCGCAGACAAAAAAATCCCTGAAAAATGCTTCACCAATGGGATTTGATACGATTAACTTAACAGTTAACTGTCCATTCTGTTATCCTTTTATGATTCTGCCAAAGTGGCCCTTTTAGGCCCCTAGGTTGGAAGAACACCATTTAATATGCGGTGGTTAAAGTGTCTCGGGAATCAAAGGGACTACAATGTTGCTTTGAAAATCGTCGCTGATCACTGATGACAATAAAAAGGAGGTCTAGAATCGAAAACAAGTAATTTAAAGAAAGAATAACTCACCACCCAAATAACCTGGCAAACCACCTAATAGTTAGAAAAGGAATACTTAGGCTAAAACACAAAACTCCACAGGATTTTATCGGACAAACTTTGCTTGATGATTTATAAGCACTAGGATGTGTCAGAGGTTGCATACCAAGCAATACATCTAACACGTCATAAAAATTACTAAGCCTGGGTTGCATCTTACTTTAACTTTAACAAACGTCAAAAGTCTGTCAAACTGCATACAAAAATCACCGGTTATGGTTAAAGTTACGGTTAAAGTCAGATGATGCAACTCAGACTAAATGTCCTAATACATACTGTGACAGATTGTAAGAAATAGGAGACAAAAAAAAGAGTAGAAAAAAAGAGATCAACTTGTCTTTGAAGATTTGTTTCTGCGTCAGAATTATAGCTATGGTCTTTATTATTCGTTAGACTTTTCTTGACCTAATAAATTATAACCTGAAATTATCCGTCTTTGGGTCAGCCGGCATTCGAATAGGCACCCTACTATATAGATGGCAAGTTTTCACCTCCGTCTGTGAACTTATAATAGGTACATGAGTTGTCACAGGTGTGTTACCATCCCAGATACAAAATTGTCTGTAATCACACCCACACCTATACCCTTCAAACGAAAACACAGCAACGCTGCTTAGTAGCATTCCCTGAACGAGCTTCAATAACTGCTGTCCAACTGCGTTCCACGACTTCGTCGCCTACGTCGCTCGTCACCCTGTCCTGACCCTGTTCAGATAGTGACGCTACGGTTTGCTACACTAGTGCGCTAAAAAAATAAGATCAATCCCTCAAAGTATTCCACAATAGGCAACTTAACAGCTGCAAGAAATAGATGTTACCATCCGATCTAACAGAAGATGTAGCTACAGCTGTACTACCAAGATTACAACTAATTGGAAATAAGTGGCAGCAAATAACTGATTTATATTTCTAAAGTATAATCTCTCAAGGGATGGATAATATTTCGGATCAGATAGAATATTGGAGGACGTGATACTGGGACGTAGACCCTTTGTACATAGCATGGTTTTATTTCGTTACAACGAATAAACCGCGAAGTAGAAATCACGTGGCTGTCAACAAGCTTCCATAGTGATCCATACGACACTGACGAACCGTGCCTACACACGGCGTATAAATAAACCGTAGTTTTTCCCGGCACAGAAAAAGTGTGTGTACGAAGGGCCTAAGGACGTTTCCACATGGCGAATTTCAGCTGTCGTTCTACAATATTCTTAAAAATAAAACAGATACCGTACTTTAACGATCCTCGTCCAAGGTTAAGCAATTTAGAGCTAAAGGATTCGGAGAATATAATAAATAATATAATCTAGCTTTTACTTTTTGTGGTTTGATCTCGAATTCTCGACGCACAAGGTAGACTAGTTTCTCTAAATAATGAGTACTTATTTTTTCCCAAAGGGGTTTTATTTTTCAGTATCTAGTTCCAAAAGCATGTTATTCGTGGAAAGGGTCGTAGCGTGATGATAAATTATAGCCTTTCTAAAAAATTGGGCTTTTTTCATATCCGAATGGTAGTTCAGAGATTAGCGCGTTCAAACAAACACACAAACAAATTCTTGAGCATTATTATTGGTAATAGACAATAGCCTATTGATTGACCATACATGAAATTACGACATTTGAGGCCAAGTCTAACCTAAGGAGTTGTATTGCTGATTCTAGTGATTATAATTCTGTAAAGCCATATTTTCTTACGGTCGCGAATCATATTTTAAACAACATACAAACTGATATAGCCCTGCAAAAAAAAAAACGAGAAAAATTCGAATTTCGCGGGCTACCGGCGCATCCCCCCCTCTCACACGTTTGCCCGCCTATCTGTCGACACATCCCACGTGTCGGAGTAGTTAAATGGACGCAGTAAAGTCATTGTTTTCACAATGACAATAGAACAATGACAATCGTTGTGTACACTTGGTGTACAGTTGACGTTTCGAGCACTTTCTCTTGTGTACACTTAGTGTACAGCGGACGTTTGAGGGGATAGACTATATTGGTTTATATTCGCTTAAAATAAGTAAATTAGTATAAGTTGTGAATGTGCCTAGCCTTTTCCCAAATTTGTTGGGGTCAGCTTCCAGTCTAAGCGGATGCAGCTGAGTACCAGTATTTTACATGGAGCGACTGCCTATCTGACCTCCACAACCCAGTAATAATAATAATAATAACCGACGTGGGGATGCATCGAGATGTAGTCGCCGTGGACAAGGGCCTCACTCCGCTCTCCTTGGCTAAAGAGAACTGGCGGAAGCCAGTAGTGCTTGACACTAATGATCGCATGGAGGTATGGTAGAGTAAGGAGCTTCACGGACGCTTTTTCCGGGACCGGAACGGACCCGATGTCGATCTACTAGCGTCCGTAGCCTGGCTGCGTTTCGGTGACCTCTTTGGAGAAACCAAAGGATTTGTCTGTGCAATTATGGACGAAGTTATGATGACGAACAATTACCGGAGATTTATTGTGAAAGACGGCAAGGTTGACCTCTGTCGGGCATGCCACCGGCCGGGAGAATCAATCAGGCATATTATCTCCGGGTGTTCTCGTCTAGCTAACGGAGAGTCCTTGCATAGAAACAACCTTGTAGCTAGGATAATCCATCAGCAACTTGCTCTGAAATACAGCCTTGTGGAATCGGAGGTGCCGTATTAAGGGTATGTGCCCGATAACTCGAAAATGGTAATATCACATTTATATTTGGATCGATCCATCATCACTGACAGGACTATTGTTGCCAATAAGCCTGATATAGTGGTGGCGGATCGATCAGAGCGGCGCGCAATGATTGTTGACATAACCGTCCCGCATGATGAGAACCTCGTGAAAGCCGAGAAAGACAAGCAAATCAAGTAAGACTTGGCTCGCGAGGTTGTCGACATGTGGGATGTGGACTCAGCGATTATTGTGCCGATAGTCGTGACAGCCAATGGACTAATAGCAAAGAGCCGCGACCAACACCTGAGGAGGCTTGGGCAGCTGGATCAAGGGCTTGATCCAGAAAGCGGTACTTCCGGACACGGCCTGCATTGTTAGGAGGTTCCTCTCTGGGTCTCCTTGGACCCTGTTCCCAATATCGGTGGGCTACTATTTTTTTATATTTTTAAATGTTTTTATTTTTATTTTATACTAATATTTAAAAATATAATTTATATGTATTAATTAAATAAAGGAAATTTTAATAAAAATGGGTAATACGATACCCCTTACTACTACTTACTAACGACGTAACGTGCTTTCCGAGGCACGGAAAAATAAATTGGTATACGAGTAACTGAATCCGCTCTGGATTTAGTTATCCTCATGAGATCCGTCTCATTTTACTATCCGGATATTTCGGATACTTCCAGAATACTATTAGAATAAATCCGAATAGTATGGGTATTATGGATACCACTGTAAAAAGGTAAATCAAACTTTCCAATCGACATTTTCGTAATAAAAACTCTCCAACAATTGAGTAATTATCCTTATTTTGACGATAAGACTGGACGCCGATGCCAACATTTGTTTAATATAGTTAGAAAAAGGCTAAGCAGATGTTGGAATGTTCAAAGGTATATTATCTCTTTTCATATAATAAAACTTACTAAAGTTTCAAAATGATTTCTCAGTTTCTCTCTGCTGTTGGTAATCACTTAGTTCCTACTATATCATCATCATCGCTCTCGTCAACCGTCGACATCTGGGCAAAAACACTTTTGAATTATCTGTATGAATGTAGTAATTGAGTCATAGATGGATTTTTGAAGATTTTTGATAAATACAATGAATTTTTACAATAGGCATGACGAATGATTTTCAAATCCTCTTCCGTAATGTACGTACACATTTACTATTTACGAAAACACCTATATTTCGGTAATAAACTAAAGTTTAACGAAGTTTAAAGCCATTTTTCTAATATTTTTTCAATAGGGCGCGAAAACAGCTCACAGTGTCATGGCGTCGGATCTGACGTCACGACTAGTAAACATCAAATGTTGTCTACGCGCAGTCAGAAGAATGTTAACAAACATTGCATATTTCGTGTGATAAAAATGAATTGTAAAGTTTATAAGTGGTGTGCAGTGCCTCAGTGTAAAAGCACATCAATAACCACACACAACAAGGTGTTTATATGTGTCCCAAACAATAAAATAATAAGTTCAATGGATAGGTAAAGCTCGCACGGCGAAATCCGAACGACGTAAGTATACTTTATTTCTGTGAAGACCATTTTGATGTGAGTATGTTATTATGTATTGATAGGTTTTAAACTTAAAATGTTCGTTTTACGTGAAATAGTTGAAATATTATATATATACAAAATAACCTTTGGAAATAACTAATATTGTGAGGTTATGTTTGTTTTGGTCTTGGTTAACATTCTTTGTATCAATTTTAATTGTTTACTTTTCTTTTTTCAGTTGCCAAATGTTATGGAAAATTATTGGAGTATCACAAGTACGTATAAAACCAGGATGTATGCCCAAAAAATTTATTTGCCAACCAGATGGGGATACACAAACATCTGATACAAAAGAAAGACTCTGTATTGCTAAGAAACGAATGATAATGGTTCTTGAAGAGTGTGAAAAGCAATTCAAAGAAAAGTATAGATAAAAAACAATTAAGTTCTGAAGAAATTGCATCGGCTAGTTCAGGTATATATTTTATTAACTCATTTATTAGAATATAGCATTGAAAAAGTTAACTTTATTCTCAGTATTATTACATACATTGTTGGTACACTCAAAACTACATAGATCCTAGTAGTCTCCTATTTGTGTTCATGATTATAACTTTCCACTTAAATAACAAATCATTTGTTTTACAGTTCAGCAGATTGTTGAAGAAGTTCCTCAATTAACACCAAGAGTGTTGGATAAATCAGTTCAAGTACTCATATGTAAAACATTCAGAAGTAAAGCTAACCAAATAAAAGTCAGTTTGATAAATTAGATGACATCACCATTGAAGCCGTTTCTACATTCTGTCTCTAAATCACCATTGGAAATCAAGCATGGTGTTAATAGTAACCCATCAAGACCAAGTATAAATGTTTTTAGTAAAACAGTCAAACAAATAGAACAATCAGATAGTGATACTTCTTATACTCCCACCGTAACTCACACAGAATCATCAATATCCATAAAATCTCTTCAAATGGATGACAAAAAGAGAGAAGATTTAAATGCTTTAGAGTGCACCTAGAACAAAATTCAAAAAGACCCCGTTCTTATATTGGCATTCCTTTAAGTTGCCTTTATTTAGTTAACTTGATTCAAGAACAGACAAATATACCGTTTAACCATATTTTACTATGTATTTTTATGTTACCTTGCAATCAGTAAATTAAAGTGTATGTTGTAAGCAGTTAAAACTACTTATCTGTCATAAGCTTTGAAAGGTGAATCACTAGCCTCATAAAGTGCCCAAATTTTAATGAGTTAATGTAACTTAGGATAAGTAGTATAAGTACATTTTGTATAATGTTTCATCGGTAAATAAAGATATTTGAAAATGAAAATGAATGACTGTATTTTACTAAACCTGTTTCCATACTTAAAGATTTGTGTTGTAGAGTCGAGTGGAGTAGATAAATTACACTTAAACTAATACAAAATCGAACCAAATGCGTAATCGGTAGTAGTCCCAACAAACCACACTGATGTTTATATAGTCGTGACGTCATGCGCTGTGATTGGTTTTTCAGTCAAAATGGCCGACTGCAGTATTTTAATGTTTTATTTTAGTGAAAATCCGATTAATCTCAAGTTTTTAAATAAAACTAAATCAGTGTTTTAAATCCTTTTTATAAGTATTTTCCCCTAACATCATTAAATCTTTGATTATTTGATACTGTCGTCACGCCTATTGTGAATACCTATTTTTATTAAAACACAATGTAAAATGTTACATTAATACAGTTTTATTGAAAGAGGTTGCGTTGGACGGCCAAAAGATAGGCCGATGGTCTGGTGAAGGCCGATGGAATCCGCTGGATGCAAGAAGCAAAAACTGGGAGGCCTATGTCCAGTAGCGGACGTCATCCTTCTGAAATGATGATGATTTTGATGTAATTAAGTACAAAAGGTACTATCTGTATTATTCGTTTTATTCGGATAGTAAAACTAATGGTATCGGGGTAATTTGGATATCCGGACATCTGGATAGCATGCCTTACTTAAAAAAAAAACGAGTGTGCTTATGACCACACGACTGAAGTGAAACTTAAAGAGAGAAAGAAAATGTGCGCGCGCAATGCTGTCTCTTGCTTATATCCCCCACTTAACTTCCGTTCGCCTTGCCCGATCACACTTTTCGTAACGCTTACGTCACGCGTTCGCCAGCTTACTCCCCAAGTCAAGCGTGCGTAAAGAAGTTTCACTTCAAAAATGTGAAGAAAAATATGTCTTACAGCGTAACTAATCTCTAAGAAAAGTGCGACCGGAAAGGACTGGAAATGTTTCATGAAAATATTCAACTGTAGAACCTACTTTGTGGTAAAATATTGGCCTAGCATACGCCGTTGAATGGAATAGAAAACAAAAAAAATGCGTAGAATGTAGCTGTATACAGTTTATTGCTAAAAAACGGCGTGTCAATCGAACTTATGATACAATTTTTGGTACATTGATTTTAATCATTCTCTTGCCCTTGCATTGTCCCAATTTGAAAAGCATATGAAAAAAAAAACTAAAAGACAACCCTTTAGGTAATGGTCGTTCTAGCAGAATAATTTATTATTTTTGTATCATTTTTAGCCTATGTTGTCCCATTGCAGGGGAAAAGGCCTGGGATTTCTCCTTGTCACTCCTTTCTGTCTTGAGCTAGTGTGAACAAATCCTGTCTGTAGGCGTCAAGCTCGCTTCTAGGAGAAGGAATTGCAAAAATCTTTATACTTAGTTACTCGTGCAGCTGCAGTTCATCAATTTGATGTTGAATGTCACACGGTGAATGTCCATATCTATAATACTTATAATAAATCTGTAGAAGGGTCAATTCTGTACATTGAAAATATTGAAAAAATAAATAGCGGGGGGTGTTGCTGGATCGATACCAAACCCAAATATGTGATTTAAAAAATTTTTGTCTGTCTGTCTGTCTGTCTGTCTGTCTGTCTGTCTGTCTGTATATGCAGGCATCACGTGAAAACTAACGGTTCGATTTCGATGAAACTTGGTATAATTATACCTTATTATCCTGGGCATAAAATAGGATACTTTTTATCCTGGAAAAATACGTAGAAAAAAAAATCTTATTTTTCAGTTTTATTCATAGACGTTGTTCTGTAGAACCGCGAACACACGTTGCATTACCCGCAGTGGATAATTTTCCATTTCAATTTAAGAGAATACAGTTTCCTGTAGCTTTGTGTTACACCATGACAATAAATAAGGCTCAAGGTCAGACCCTAGGAGTTGCTGGCGTAGATCTTACCGCGAGTTGTTTTTCACACGGGCAACTTTACGTAGCTCTTTCCCGTGTGAGCAGTCCAAGAAATCTTCATGTTCATATTCCGGACGAGCTCACTAACAATGTTGTGCATGCTGAAGCTCTCAATTAACTTTCTGTCGCATTGTCACGATCACTTTTTTATTATTGCAAACTTTTCGTCACTGTCAGTAATTTACTGCTACATGCTACTTATCAAGGTCGGAATTACTATGAAAAAAATACTTACTACAGAACGCGAGCTCAACAGCAGTAGCTCAATAGAGGGATCTCCTTAATTATTATAGGCTTAGCCGTATTTGGGTCCAATAGATATTTATAAGATGTCATTGTCAGAGTTACTCAAAATGGAGAAATAAACCATCCACGCGAAGACCGACATCCGCGCGGACGGAGTCGCGGGCGGAAGCTAGTCATTGATAAAATAAAAACAGTGGCACTCCGGGAGTGCCGACAAAAGTGAAAACAAAACACAAACATAATACTTTGCCATCACTCACTGACATATCGGATTTAAAACCGAGTACCTACATCCCGAGGACAGCCGAACACATCCGAATGTAACGCGGTGTCGGTAACAGTGCCGCGCCGAGTTCAATGGTTTTTTCCCATCTCAAAAAAAGCCTAACGTGCCTAAAGATTCTTTCACTTCGATCATTCTAGCGATATGTGTAGCCTATATCAAGGACTGTCAGGATTCAGAAGGAACAATTATAATGTAGCCAATGGCAAATGGTGAAGGAAAGCAACATGAGGAAATGGCATGTCCTAAAACCAAAACTTCGAAAACATGTGACATCTACCAACACGCAGGGGGCCCGCGTGGTAGATTACGGCCCAGTCCCTCTTGCAGAGAGGTGGCCTGTGACCCAGCCGAGGAGAGGAGGGAGCATTATAGGCTGATTATGTATGCTATTACAAAACTCGGTATACCTATATTGCGTTGTCATTTATTCACAAGCCATGTTTTTAATATATTTTGTTCATTTTGTGGATTACGGCCCACTTCTCTCACCGAGAGGAGGCCTGTGTCTCAGCAGTGGGAATATTATAGGCTGATTATGCAATGGAAAAAAAAATACAAGTGGCTAAAATTGGAGTGGCGAAATAAACGTACTGGGTGAGTTGATATTCTTTGGGTGCTATGTTTGTTAATTTTAGTGTGATTTTAGTTTAATAATAGTTAATATTTTAGAACTACAAAATATGTGGGTTTTATCCATATTAATATTATAAATTCCAAAGTAACTCTGTCTGTCTGTCTGTCTGTATGTTACCTATTCACGCCTAAACCACTGAACGGATTTCAAATTCCATAATCAAGACTCGGAGTGATTACTTGTACTTTTTGTCAGTCTTGACACGCCTGTAAAAATATCCAGGTTCTTACAAGAAATGAGGGCTCCTGGAAGGGTTAATTATTACAAAGTCATTAGTTTCATGGAATCCTATAGAGCGTAGTGGTAATACAGCTCCTCAGGGATCCATTTCCACCCGCTGAAGACCTCTCACCTGCACATGCGTTACCTTGAGTAACCTAGAAGTCTTTAAACAGACTCCGGACCCAGGTTGGCCGAAGCAAGGCAAAACTTTTCAGGTGGAGATTTATTGACAACTCCGGCTTGGAGTGTAAATGTGGTGCTGTTCCATAAGCGATGGGACACTTTTTAACGTGTTCTGCGTGTCCTGTCAGCTGCAGGTTACAGGTACTTGTGGACGCTGCTGATGGACTTCTGGACCGAGTCCATTTAGATTGCTATCGACACGCTAAGAAGAAGAAGATTAAAGGACATGCAGATACAAGAGAATTTTACAAAGATTTGTATAAAGTCAAGGTTAAGCAAGCTTGGTCAAGTTTCACTAGGAGTGCCAATGTGTCGGCACGGACTGTGCTACGTTCAGGGACAGGATATGTCACTTAAATAAGTTACTGTTTGGGGATTTACTTTCAGTCTGATCTCAGTCTCAATCTGTCAAAATACCTCTGATTTCCCTACAATTTTGACAAATTTTTGACATTGATTTTCGCTAAAATGAGATTGCGATATCTAAATCTATTCGTAGTATAAAACAAAGGCGCGTTTCGTGTCTGTCTGTGTGACCGCTTATGGCTTCTATACTACACAATGGATTTTGTTCCGGTTTTCGCCATGATTTAGAGCATTTATTCCGAAAGGTTTAAATATGGATAGAACACATTAATATTTAACTAAGATTCAAAACAGGCAACGTTTTGATTTGTTGCCATTGCTGAACGGTAGTTAAAATAATAATAAAACATATATTTCAGGCTACAATGGCCCATAGACATTCATAGAGTTCTTAAATAAACCTTACAAACTAACATATTATATAAAGTATAAGACAAAACTTGTGTAAGTAAAGGTCTTTGCGGTGTCCTATGGTATTTGTCCGCGACAGTGACAGACCAAAAGACTTCTTCCATGACGACGGGCAGATAAAAATTCGGTACGAACGCCTTGAAGTTGACGTTACGGCGTGAATCCAGTAACTGCACCCTAGGCGTGTACCTCGCCTTCTGGCGCACGTGCTCCACCATGTATTCCGCCTTAGTGCTATAGTTACATTTTTATTTTTAGGAGAGGCTACATTATACCCGACTGCGCCAGAATGAGGGTTATTTTATAGTGTGTGCTGCGTTTCCACCAGAGATGAGCGAGGATGCGTAGCGAGGGATGTATGTGAAACTAATCAATACCAACGCTAACTTAGTTCAAGATATAAAAATGAAGCAATGTTATTGGTTAGTTTCACACACATCCCTCGCTACGCATCCTCGGTCATCTCTGGTGGAAAGGCAGCCTTAATGTACTGTAATGTGTTCCCTGGGATGTTCAGCCCTACAATCAAAATGACTAATTCATTTTTATCACGGCATAAGCTTCTGTCATACAAAGCCATAAACCATGAATGTCGTACATGATTCTAGACGCCCTAGCGTAGAAATTATTCGTCGGTCATAAAAAATTAAAACTGCTGTTTCATAGAAAAATGCAATACCTACGCGGTCAAAACGTATGGAACAGCAAATTTTTTCGACGAAAAATTTCAACTTAGTGGGGTTCAGAATCATGTACTGTAATCATGGTAAGATGTTGCACATCGATGTCCATACCTCCCTGTGTTAGTTCGTGTTGATGCAAAAGAAGAAGTGGTTAATGTAATGCGCTGAAGTGATGATGGAGTAGGTAAGTGATTATGTGATCACTTCGATTGTCTAGTCTAGGAGATGGGTGCAAAAAAAACTCCTTTAAACCAACAGGCGACAGTTAACAGGCGAAAAACTGCCAATCCGACAATTTTACATATTTCTTTCGTACATTTACTGCTTCATGAAAGAGCACTTGTCGAGAAAATGTGTAAATTTTGGTAACTTTTTGACAAATACCACGCATTGTCAGTTATATGAAATTGGGCCCTGGTATAAGGACAGTGAGGAGTACATCTGAACGTCTGTGCCCACATAGTTCATTAATATAAAGTTAGCCACTATTACATGGGCCTAAAACATGTAGTTTGCGGAATGTGGAATTATTTTATGTCTTATACAAATACCAACTTCAGTAAGCTTGAAGTGACGTCTTGGTCAATAGTCATGCAATCAGTCAGTTGGTTGGATGATCATTCTATACAGATTGACTCCCAACGCGGTTGTCAGATTTAACTGTACAGCTAGGCAAAACTCCCAAAGACTGAAAACTTGCTGAAATTGACAGATTTCAGTCGACCCCCTGGTAAAAGGTGGTGACAAATAGACGTTTTACAATTAGATGGGATATCATTGGCGAAATGTCGGTGTGTGTGTACGTTTGCCTACCTCTTCAGGGAATACAGACAATGTTATACTGAGAGCCGAATTTTACGAAAGGACTTTGCGGATGATATGTAGTAGTCTAGAGAGGCCATTCTCGTATTTTTAAGAATGTTTGCATTCTAATCTCAGTTTCAATCTGGCAAAAAACCTCTAATTTACCGATGTAAATAAGAGGTAATTGAAAGCACCCTAATTAATTGTTATTTACATTGATTGTCGCTGATATGAGATTACGACTTGAATTTGAAAATGTTTTAAGTACGAGATTTGGCCTTTAGACATTCTCTGTTACAGGTATGGTAGGACCAGGAAAGCTTTGAAAGTGTGGAGGTAGTAGTCGGTGCAATGTGCTCATGTGACATCGCAGGCTGCGCTAGGCGGCGGCGCGGCGGTGCGGTCACTGCACTGAGGTCGCGATGCACCGGAGCATGTGGCCACTTCGCGCCCCCGCGCCCCCGCGCCCTCGCGCCGCCAGAGCCTTGCGATCAAGACATGGGAGGACAGCGAAAACAACTGGAGGATCATAACAATCACGCCTGTATTCCCTGGAGGGTTCTGCAGAGGGGTTTAATAACCAACATCATCATCTGCCTAGCCTTTTCCCAACTATGTTAGGGGTCGGCTTCCAGTCTAACCGGATTAAACTGTTTACCAGTATTTTACATGGAAAGACTGCCTATCTGACCTCCACAACCCTACCTGGGTTGTGGAGGTCAGATAGGCAGTCGTTAGTAAGTCAGTAATAGTCAGTCTAGGTAATACGATACCCCTTGGGAAGACTGTGACAGACTTTCGGGCTTCTAACTACCCGTAACGACTGTCAAAGATCCACTAATGACCAATGGTTTAACGTGCTTTTTGAGGCACGGAGAGGTCTTGGTATGTAAAGATGGTCACCCGTCAAAAGACCAACTGCGGCAAGCGTAGCTTAACCTGATCGATCGACCTGTGCGGCTGTTTTTATTTAGACACGGGCCCCTCCTTGAGTTTAATAACCAATAAGTCCAATAAAAATGTTCCTCCTTCTGGGGTAGTCAGGTAAATAGACTATTAACCGGAAAAATCCAGACTCAAGAGTGCTGAAAAATCCTGATAGAGAAACCCAGAATTCTGATTACATCTGGTAAGTGAGTTGGGACTCGAATCCAGGACACTCAGTAGTCACGCGAACAATAATGATAAGTGGTTCTGAGGAGGCTGCTGCTAACACAGGTTAGAAGGCAACCTTCCCAAGAAAGCTGGATGTTGTTAGGAGTGGGAAACAATTTTGAATCATTCAGCTTTTATTTTTATGAAAAAAAAAACAAGTTACGATCACTCCCCACTTTGACTAAAGTAACTGCAATAACAACATTACCTTAATTTTGGGCTACGTTGCAGTCGTGTAAAAAGTGAAATTGCTTATTCTGTAAATGAGAAACGTCATATGTAAATAATAAAATAAGCTACTTAGATGGAGCCGGAATCGACATTTCTTATCTGACCACTTCTGAGAAGAAATGGCGGAAGAAACTCATGACATTCTTTCAGCCATCCGCTATGCTTGTATCTTCCGACCTCTTGGTCCGCTCGCACCGGTTACTTTAAATTTTCATTAGCACGGCGGATCGCCGCCCGCCTCTCGCCGCCCGGGCGCCGACGTCTGCAATTACATTTCGCAATTTACAAATTGTCTTTTTATTTACGATGTATGCTTTCGTGAACACTTGCTTTATCCTCAATTTACTTTAATTGCTTCTTTGTTTTAATAAATGTAAATGAACAATTTTATATTTTCGAAATCATATCTTTTTCAATAGGTTACAAACAATTTCTTTTAATTGAATAAAAATTATCAAAATCTAATATATTTTATTATAATTCCATTAATAATGACAATCACAGCTAAATATTTTATTTATTAACAGGAAATCAAATGAGATAATTTTGGATTATTATTCCATCTAGCGCGTTGATGTCTTTTGTTCTATTGACGATTTCAATAACTTTATCGATTGCAATTAAAACATAACAAATTAAAAACTTGACATTAATTTATTGTGTTTGGCATAATATAGTAATATACGTTTTTTCTCAAATATAGTGGCATTTATTGGACATTGAAACAAGTCTATGACTAACTTTTACAACGTAGATAAATAATTGTGTTTTTCTCGGTTGGAAATACGCGTTGTTCCATTGTAAGGCTTTTCGAAAACGAAAGACATGCTGGCAGATTGTAAAGAAGCTGTGTAGCATAGACGAGACTATGTTCAGACATAATAAGCACGTCTGCTACACCTACAATATGTGGTCGACCTGTACAAGATGAGGCCGGTTTTAACCCAGTGGGTTGCTTTATAGCACTTGATTATAAAGGAATTGTAGCAGCATTATGTAATGATAATGAGAATTTCTTGTTGTCTACACACTCTCGTTTTATCTTGCTAGGTATTAAGTGTTAATGTGCTGGTGTTTTTTTTCAAAAGAACTAGAATTGCAAAATTACGTTATCTTAATTTATTTTATCAAAACATTATTTTTTGAGCCTGTTAACATAGGTATTACGTACAACTTTTCAAGTGCGAATATTTTGCAAGTATAATTATGAAGACTGCGCCAAGCCTGTAAGTTTCACAGCTCTAGCCGTAACCGCGTAACTTTCATGGTTGTCGGTGGCAGGTCTCTTCACACAAAGCGGTGTCGAGCGTCTCCGGCACCGAACTAAATCCGCCTGCAGCCTTTGTTCGGAAGCCAGAGCCTTGTATTGTGAATTGGACGCAAAATTAGTCACGGTATACTTGACAGGTGGTCCCTTTGGTACCTTATGTTGAAAATCTCGGTATCACTTATGTCATGTACCTAAGGGTAAGTTATAAAGCTCAAGTAGACACGTTTTTTATTAGATAGGGTGCACCTCCAAATGAGTCACATTTAAAATTGAGGATGAATAGGGGCTGATTGGTTTTTCATCTACTGAATTTTCACATGTGAACCGATTCTGTTAAAACTTGGCATACATACTCGTACTCGTATGTATTTTCTGTACGCCAAGTTCTGATGACACTACCATATAAAAGAGACAAAGAGTTGAATTAATGATGGAGATGGAAGACAGTCGAGAGAACTCCTCAATAGTTTACAGCAGGTACATCGTGTTTGGGCTTATTCACGGTAAGATTCTTTGTTGGTGGCGGTGCTCGCACTAAACGACGACGCACTCGACGCCACTGTTGAAGTAAGGCCGTTTTTACGATACAGTGCGTACTGCGCATGTAGGTATATTCATTCAGGATTTTGATTTTAATTCCTACTACCTGCGAGAATCTCAGCGTGACGGTATTTCTCACATATCACTCAATATTGTTATATCCGCTGTTCCTATGCCTTAGTTTAATTTAAAGGAAGCCTTAGACTTGCATCCTGCTGTTATTCTTCCTCTGCATGACGTAGTGAATTTTCATTAAGAAGTGTTAGGCTGAGAGGACAATGTAATAGGTATTTGTACAATGCCGTGTCGTCAGATGTTCTTTTCAGGATTTTCCCTTTTCTTTGTGGGCACTGCACGAGAGAACAAAATTTACGTTTCATATTCGTCATTTATTGTATTTCATATTGTGAAAAGGTGCCACAAAGGGCTTAAATCTTGGCAAGAAAATATGGACCCTGTAAGGGCACAGCAGATGGATAAAATTATGATTAAACAAAATAAAAACAAAACAAAAACCACAACTAATTTAACAATAAATCTAGGTATGTAAATTAATTTAACAATAAAATAAGGACATAAACATGTGGTATACTATTACATACTATTACATAATATTAGAAAAAAAAAAATGAAACGTAATTTAAAACTTGTCATTTAGATATTCATTGATATTTATTCCTTTGCATTGTTCTATTATGGGTGTACGTAAGTTTCCTGTCACGCGGCGTCGTTAAACTTGCCAACGACTGCCGCCGTCCCAGGCACCAAAGCATCATTCTAAGGTGTGAAGCATAATTTACGTTCTCTAGTGTATATTTTGCTTCGCATTTTACATTACAAGTTACGGTACGTCAAAATAGGCTGAAAATCAGTACTTTCCGAACGTTAAAATAACAACAAGCTACCAGGCGAAAATGTGATGAGCTTGATGCCTTCGGATAGGTTTGGTTTGCTATAGCTCAAGATCGCGAAGAGTGACAGCGATAAATTAAAAGGGGCTAAAGTTCATTTCAAATAAACTTGCGATAAAGTTTGTTCACCTCCTTCTACTAATGTATCCGAATATTTCCAAACCATACGAAAAAAATGTATGGGCAGTGTCGGTAACACGATCAAAACAATGACTTACTCCGTGTTTGGTATTATGAAACTCAACCGATGCAATGTTAGCGACAGTTTTGTATGACGAACGATATCTATCGTAAGTTATTTGGACTTTTTGGTACAGGGTGGTTGAATGACATTTATCGCAAGTTTATTTGAAATACACTTTAGTAAAAAAAACCTCGTCGAATGCATAGCCTTTTTTTTAAAGTCGGTTATAAAGAATTAAACTTTCTGCAGATGTTGTGTGTTTACATTATTATCATTGTGCTTTTATTGTTAACTTGTTTACATCGAATCCGTTTACTCTAACTGCAGACGATGTATTAGTCATCTCCTTGGCATGTATGTATGGAATTGCTTAGACCTTTGAGTGCATTCGTGTCTTAGTGATAACGGGGTACAGACCAAATGTATATGATTGTTAGCAAATATATTTGCTATGCTGCACTTATCGCGAAAGTACAAATTTGCGGGAGGCTCAAGACAAGAATCCAGTGAAAGCGAACACGTGAGCATTGCCAAAACTGATGCAACCTAGCTCTCTCGGACGAATGTTCATAATTTTTAACAAATTGACCAATGCGACTGCCTGCAGACGGCCACATAAACCGCAAACGAAAACTGGTTCTGTCTGACAATATAGTCCTAAAAATATTTTACTGAATAAACATACTTTAAGCATAAGGAATAAGGTCAAAACAAGTCGCTTCTTTCCCAATTGCTTGTTTTCTGCGATCCATTCTCTATCCGTTTATGCCTGTTAGCATAGGTGCGTGAGACTGGCGCAGACTGAAAAGTAAGTGCAGCCTTTTGTTTGAGCTGTATCGAGCGAGTTGCATTAAAGAGTGGGCAGTGTCGTGTAATCAATCGGAGTTATCTGTTTACGTGTAGAGCGTCGACCTCGCGCCCCCGCGCCCCGCGCCGCGCCCCCCCTCATCCCGGGCGCCACCACGGGCACAACCGCGGCCGCGCTTATCGCTCGCCGTGCACCCGGTGTTCCGCTTTGTTCTCAATTCCACGCTGACTTTGTACACACACATACACGCAATTAATTGTATGCTAATAACATATTTTGCTATAGTCTGGGTGCTATAGTCTGAGTATTGGGGTGAAATATTCGTGATTGGGCTTTTCAAGTGTGCTGAAGATACTAATACCCTAATTAGTGTCTTCTGCAAAATTACTTGAAGCTTTCAAAGGCCCTTTCTGCCAATATACACATATGGCAGTGAAATATTCGTGATTGGGCTTTTCAAGTGTGCTGAAGATACTAATACCCTAATTAGTGTCTTCTGCAAAATTACTTGAAGCTTTCAAAGGCCCTTTCTGCCAATATACACATATACATATTTTGTAGTGATGGAAAATAAAAGGTTTCTCTTTTTTCGGAGCATGTAAAGTAGATGCGGAGCCTATGTAACTCTGTACATCATGATCGTTGCGTCTTTTCAGACATGGACTAGGATAAGCTTAGTAAGCAGTCGTCGTTTCAGCCGATAGACGTCCACTGCTGGACATAGGCCTCCCCCAATTTTGAGGGGGTTTGCCACAATCGCCACGCCTGGCAGGCGGGTTGGCGATCGCAGTATGGTATGATGGTGGAATAAATAGAGAACGCTGCTGCCCATTCTCCGGTAAGACCAGTAATTCTGTATAAAACGATATATTATGCGCGCCAGTAATTTTTGACAACTCTATGCCATTACAACTTACGAGTTGTAGACCGTAGGTTCGATCCTAGACAGGCGCTTTACTTTGTGTAAATTATTTCATCATCACTGCTTTCAAAACGGTGAGCGAAAACATCATGAGGAAACCGGCATGTCCTGGAATCAAAAATTCAAAGACATGTGACATCTACCAACCCGCACTGGTCCCGCGTGGTAGATTACGGCCCAGTCCCTCTCACAGAGAGGAGGCCTGTGACCCAGCCGAGGAGAGGAGGGAGCATTATAGGCTGATTATGTATGCTATTACAAAACTCGGTATACCTATATTGCCTTGTCATTTATTCACAAGCCATGTTTTTAATATATGCCGTATTTTGTTCATTTTCGGTAGATGTTTCATTTCAACACAAGCCAAGTTCCAACCTTCCAACATTATCACTAGAAATAAAATGAACTCTGATCATATGTATCTAGTAAATGCCATCAGTCTCTCTCGTCTCGTCCTTCCAGACAAATTTTATTATTTTATGCATAATTTTATAATATATATATACTCTCTCGAAAGTTGACATGCTAATCTTATGATATGAAGTACGAGTATTTAGTCTCCGACTGTCTATGCTGTGTTAAACTTTTATTGGTGTTATCTAGTTCGTCTAGTCTAGATATACCAGTCATCTAGTAAATTGTAATCGTGGAAGACAAATTATTAGAAAACTAGTTTTCACCAGTGGCCTTTCTCCTGTGGTTTATCCGACAGGAACCGTGCACTATTTCCGGATAAATTGTAGCCCTCCACCACCACTCGAATAGTGATGGCCCACAAACGGTCGCGACTGACGAGTGGTGCAGGTGGCAGGTTCGTACTCAGGAAGGCGCGTTACTTTGTGTAAATTATTTCATCACCACTGCCCTCAAAACGTTGTAGGAGAACATCGTAACATCGTGAGAAAACCGGCATGTCCTAGAACCAAAAAAAATCCAAAACATGTGACATCTATCAACCCAGTGGGTTCGCGTGATGGATTACGGCAAACTCCCTCTCACCGAGAGAAGGCCTCTGTCCCAGCAGTGGGACCATTTTAGGCTGATTGTGCATGCTATGCCATATTGCAAGTGGAGGTCTGATAGGCAGATGCTCCATGTAAAATACTGGTATTCAGCTGCATCTGGTTAGACTGGAAGCCGACCCCAACATAGTTGGGAAAGGGCTAGGGATATCCGATGGGCTAGGCAGATGATGATGTGCATGCTTATGCCATATCACTCGGTGATAATGTAGCTGTCTACAGGGTTTATTTTCAAAGACCAGCCAAATTTAAGGGTGTGGTAAAGACAGACCATCAAACTGATCAACTTTCTCCATGGGACCAATAATCGTAATCGCGAAAAATTTATCAACTGTCCCATAGATAACTTCAATACCTACTCGACCTATTTTCGGATTCAACATTTTGCAAATTCAACATTGTATTCCAGAAGGACCTAAACGTATGGGACGGCAGAGTTTTTATTCGCGATTATGTTTGTCCCATGGAGAAAGTTGTTCAGTTTGATGGTCTGTCTGTACCCTTAAATTTGGCTAGTCTTTGAAGACTAACCCTGTATATGTAACAGAATTTTAAGTGGATCAGTATTTCTAGAGATTATCTTTTAGAAACAACTTTACGCTTTACTTCAACGTTGAGTTGTTGAGATTTTCTAGACAAAAATAAATATTACTTTAGCTACAGCTAAGTCTAAGAGATCTCTTGACTGCGCAGTTCAAAAGAGATACATTGACCGACCGGTGTTGTGATGCCCCCACGAAGTCTAGACTATGAAATGTTAATAACAAAGTGATTGGAACAGCCAATTAATGTCGTGGTATTTGTTTCGTCATGTAGCTCCGAATTCTTAATAATTTGGTTTGGCAATCTTCGGTTCATTGTCGTCATCGCTTTTTAATCCTCATCTAAATTCATACTTTTTGATATTGCCCTATTCATAATATCTTACCAAGCTATAAAACTTCGTAGCTTCACCAATATAAGAAGTTTCCATACCTTTTAGTGAAGCTTTTACTAAGTTAAGCATAGGCTCCGTTTTTGGACGTTAGAGTTGGATTTATGCCTATTATTGTTGTCATTAACCCTGCGCTTAAAAACCTCATAGAAGTTATTTGTTCATTTTCATCACTAAAAAACCACTACAAAAAAAAAACCACGCAAAATGTGGTCTTCAGGAAAAAAAAAGAATGGGTTTCGACTTTCGAGGATGTACAGTCGCTCCATATACACTGTACTGTGACGTACACCTTGCGGGCGCATTGCATTGCAAGTTGCAACCCGACGCCTTGCCGCGGCGACCGCGACCGCCAAGAAAAAAACCAACCGACTTCCTGCTCGTTCTCGACCATCCGACTTCGCAACTTGATACAATGTATGTACTCTATACTTAGACACATCTGTACATAAAGTTTTTTGTGCTTATTTTATAAGATTACCGACCTATATTGTGAGTGTGTGTTGATTCGGTATTTTAAAACGTTTATATTTAATTTAACACGTCGCCGTCGTACCTATTAGTTTTTTTGTTTAGTAGATATCTGTGAATTAAATTATGAATTTGAACTTCACATCAAAGGGAATACTCTGAATTTAGTTTATTTCAAGTACATACATAGGGTATCGACCCCACCCGCATGAAAGGGTTCAAGAATTTGCAAACCAACAACAGCAGCAGCAACTTATTTTTTTCGAACCGACCTTTAAAAACCAAAAGTAAAAAATGCTTATTTCCAAAAGGATGCATTAGAAACACGTAGGTAATGCAATGTCCGTCTGAGAGGCAGAGGTCAGCGTCAGACTGCACCGTGCGCCTGTGCGTGTGTATCAGTGATATCGCGCGATGCACCGCGCCTGTGTGTGTGTGGCAGCCGCGCGGCGCAGCCTCCATGCGTCTGCGGCCTGTCTAGACACCCTCCCTCCCCGGCCGCGCCGCCTGCCCCGCTGTGCTGTGGTTAACACTACTTGCTAACAATTTCATTTGGTCAGGCTTTAATTTATTATAATCCTTTGTGGTTTCGTTGTAATCACGCCAGTAATAGTTTACAATGTGATGAACAGATGATATAAACTATCCATTAGCCTTGTTAAGAAATTGTTATTTTTTAGTTCCAAAATTGATTTTATTATTAAATAACGAAAGTTTATTGGATATAATAATTATTACGAGACCGTTCCACAAACAATCTGAAAAAAAAAACGAAGTTTCAGACCAATGAGAACTGACAATTAGATTCGAGCTCTGTAGTAGCTACATACCTACTTGCAAAATTATAAATTTTCTGCTTTCACAAAAACATATCCAAAAAACCGTAACGGACAACTAGTTCTTAATCATTCCAGATTTATATCTTATTCTTGTTTCCGACTATAATTACCGAGATCTGAACATAAAATACAAGATTATTATTTTTTTGTGTTCATTTTCGATACAATTTATGATCGCAACCGGTAATGAGCTAGCTGGTAATCTGTGTAAGAATCCGAGCACATACATGTATAAGTGTTGTTGTTATTAGCAATGGATCGTAAACACGTCATTACAAGCATTCTTGAAAGCTCTAAAGTTCACACATGCGTGACTTCAAGATATGCTGCTTTATCGCTCCGGACTTAGCGCGAAGGAGGCGGCGATAACACAACTGTGTATGGTCAGAAATATAACGAGACAGAATGTAAATTAGAAAAATATGATCATAGAACCATAATGAGGCTTATTCCGGACGTTTTTGGGTTACTAGTTAAGGCAACAGTGTACTTAGAATGAAAAAATCTGAAAACTTGTATTGATTTTGGAGTCTGTTTAAATTTTCAGATACCTAATTTTAGACGTGAGTTTTACCAAAACTTTAAATAAAAAATGCAGTGTCTACGTAATGTTGATACTCAATTTTAAGTACACAGCTACCTTTGTATGTTTAATCTTTTATTTGCAAGCTCGGCAGGGTGCAGACGGGCAAAAAGGTTGAAGTGAGCGTAGAATGAGATTAGTCTCGGGCCGGCTTTGCGAGTTGCAAGCTGCGCCGGCCACCGCCCGGCACCCGCTCCGAGCAACATAATAAATAAGAGGAGTCGATACAATGTTGCGGTGTACTCCATGTACCTATAACTATGTAGTGAGATAGATAGATAGCTATAAATAGATGTGGAGGTACGTGTGCTGTGACCACCTGCCGTGGGCTGCCGTGCACACACACTCACAAGGGACGTAACTGTCGATGCAATGTTACATGTTATGATTAGTTGGTACCCCAGGGATTAGGGAATTAATGTAAATGAACATCAGAAGTAAGGCATTCTGCTAAAACAATAACTGAAAATGTTTTATTTGTTTACACTTTAGAAAAATACGAGAAAAACGTAGCAAAGATTGAACACACCGCATTTCTAAGCCAAATAAATAAAAAATAAGGATTAGTTAAGGATAGTTTCCTAAGGAGCTCAACAAACTCAGTGATGGAAACTGACTCGGCACCGCATAAAGAAGATGAAGAGACAGCAGATAGAACGATGATTTCTAGGCTGATGATGATAAATACCGATTTCATTTAGGTAGAAGAACTCCGTCATTAACTGTTTTGGCTTTTGCAGTTTGTATAGCACTTTTGGCACTAAGCAAATAATACAATAATAAAATTAATAGTTGTCCGGTGTTAGTCACCAGACGACAGACATGTTTGGTGTACTCAAGTCAATCACTTTTATCGAAGCAGATAGATAACATGCTTATTGCTCATATTCGTCAGCTTAAGGAAAATATTGTAATATTTTAGTAGAATTTCGTAGCACAAGGAAATATGTTTTGCTGAATTTCGGGTTCCAATTCCAATTCTTTCGAGGAAAAGTATACAGCTAGACAAATTTATAGCTCCCAAAAGAACAAGCCGAGCCGTCTGACATCAATTTCTAGGAAGTTTAAAATAAAAGACACATCAGCGTGGACCTAGAGTAAACGTGAAATGCCTGCGGTGCGGGTGATTCAGTGAAAATAGTCGCAGACGGCTATTAATTCTAAATTACGTCACGTAATCGTCGATTGTGTCGGGAGCCCCGTTTCGGTGTCTGAATAAATATGTGAAAGCGGTCGGTTAGCTCACGACCTCCTGGAACAGACGTCTAGACACATACTCACAGATACGTGCTGCTAAATAGGCGGGCTTTCCCCTCGCCACAAAAACGATGATGATCGTCGCCGTGCGTCATTGCACTGCAACAAGTTATAAAACAACCTAGTTGTAACCAAATCCAATTGGAGTGATTGCGTAATCAATCCCGAATATGAATCCCGCCTAGACGGATCGCACCACCACTGTAAAAACAAAATTATACACTGAACAGACTAAAATTAAATAAGTGTTTTTATTACTAAAGTGTTTTGTAGTTATTTGTATAGCAGGCCAAAGCGGGTCCATATTTGATTTGTAAATTTTGGTGATTTCGAAGAATTCGAATTTATACAATGTTGCAGGCAGTCTACTTTGGTAATTTTATATCCCTAATAAATTACAGAGTTAATGAATTCGCAGTTGGCACTAACATTCCGGGTCGGACTCATGAACCTGTTTACCTCGTCTACCTGAGTGAGAGTGCTGACACATACGAACGACACTTCATATATTATGTATTTATACTTGTTGAGTTTCAGGTGACCCCAAAACTCGGCCAAGTGCGGGGCGGGTTGGTTTAATTTGTTTCGTGTGTGGCACACCATAAGAAAATTTCAGGCCTGCATATAGAAGTGTATATTTTTTACTTTACTAACGTTTTACTTTATAGGATTATGTTTTACTCTTTTTCAGCTTGCTTTTAATACCCCACACATGCATCGGGTAAAACAAATGACGTCGTTAATAACAGTCTGACGTTGCGTTGGTCTTGTCTGTTGGGGCATCAAACTTTGCAAACTGAAACTGCAAATAAAATTTTGCATTTTAAACATTCGTTTTTAATTGTTTTCCGAAATTGATGGCGTCTACGGCTATATCTCGCGAAGTAGCCCATTGTTTTGGATTAGTACTAAGTGGCGGATTAATGTTTGTCCTCCAGACGTGTTGTAATCACGACCTTGGCCGGACGCGCACTTGCCCACTATTACTAATATGCGTATTTTATTTTTGTCCTTATTCTCAAGCTTTTAACAACAGCGATATTCCAGAGGGCACGGTCAATGTCATTGTTTCTGTTCTTTTTTGTTAGTTCGGTGTAAATTATTCTAACTAATTAATTACAAGCGGATACCTTGAAATAACTTTGGACTTATGACAACGTGTTTTTAAACAATATTCACTACGATTGTAATATGCTTTTCAATGTCATGAACACTATAGGCAAACAAAGGTTAGTGAACAGACGCCAGCACATCAAGCTACCTGAAACTGTCAAATGTTCCCAATCAACCTTGAACCTTATAATGTAGCGATGAAGTTGCAAATCTATTAAAGAAATTCGACAGTTTGTAGTAGCTGCGTCTTTCCATTCTATACAAGGCCAGAGCGCAGCCATAGAAAACTGCTCGCGTATACTTTGTATTGCTATTTTTAAATCTGCGATTACAGTGTATACACGAATTTTGCGTACTGCTTGTGTATAGTTTGTAACCAGTATGCGCGTGTCCTGGCTCCAAACTATACTACATCACTTACGCCTGATAAGAGTTGAGATATAGTTTATTACAACAATATTTTGTTCTGGCTCCTCGCTCCGCTTGTCGCGCTCGCGCTCGTTTCCCTCGCAATTCAATTGTCTCTCGTTTTCTGTCAGCCATGTCGCCGCTCCGCTCGCTCCTTTGTGTCAGCTAGGTTCTTGATACCCTGGGTGGCCCCTCGCTTACGCTCGGGGTTAATTTGCTGTAGGGTAATTTGCTGTAGTGTCTATGATATGATTGTCGTATTTTTAATGTAAAAAAGTATATAAACGATGGAAATAAATTGATCTAGGTGATTATTTATTTAATGTGCAATTAATAATATCCCGTAACCGCAAAAAATACTAAGAAATTAGACTATGTTTGATATGACCTAATGTTTTACGAAGGTTATAATAAATATACGGAGTGTATAATATAATATTTGTATATACTGAGGGCAACAAATCAAAAGGGCGAGCATGTAACTGCTCGCGTATAGATTGGAATCTAGAGTTCGGCGCACTTATTCTTATACACGATTAGTCTGTATGCGTACTGGCACTGTATATTATGGAATAAGGTAGTTAGTTAGGTCACTACGAACTATACGCGAGTATTTGCGTAAGAACTATTCGTGTATAGATTTGAAGACCTTAGTAAAAAAGTGATTTCCAATCCATACGCGATTAGTTTCACACACTTGCGTTCTGGCCTTGTATAGAATGGAAATACGCGTAGTAGCTTGATGTGCTGGCGTCTGGACTCTACATAACCATTTATTGTTAAACATTATGCAGATTGCATGAAGAGCTTGCAAGTTTAATTTAACTCAGTGATGTGTAGGATTACTGCTCCTGAAAAATGGTGCCTTTAGTACAGGCAGTTACTTCACATTCTAATTAATAAAGAAGGAATAGATTCGATCGAATTTTCATCTAAAACAAAAAAAGCTAAAAGTCCTATATCATAGAGCGACTTATTATGAGTTATATGTTTTAATGTATAAAACAAGTTAACATGTAGGTATATTATGTTTAGTAGGTGGGGGCACAGATCACGTGTCCACGGTTCTGTAGGTACTGGCTGCAGTAGGTAGACGCGGCCGAGCCCGCCCGTGCCTGTATTAAAAATTCGTCTGCGGCCTGTCTAGACGCGCTCAGTTTACATTGTGACGTCATCACTTGCCACCAACCCACCAGCTCACCACAAACATCTACTTAACTTATGCATCTAGCTCGAGGGATTGATTTCGGCGTCTGAGAATAATGTACCTATGTTTTATGTATCTGTTTGTTATTACGAAGTCCGCTTTAATACATTCCGAGTGGCCGGTGTCTATACTCTGTCCAGTAGGTTAACTGTTTTTCGACAGCTGCCTTAGAATTAGAACGTAACTATTCCAGATTACGTAAAAGTTAAGTTTAAAATGCGTAATAACATAATAGTAGATTATGCACCGAGGGGCTAAAGTTGTGTCTTATGTCACGGGCGTCATATTGATTCTCGAGCGCAATGAAGGATTCGGGAGTTAAGAATTTAACTCACGAGCGAAGCGAGGGAGTTAATACAAGAATCCTGAATGCAGCGAGGGATTCAAGCTAGCCCAAGGCAAAGACACCTTTAGCCCAGAGGAGGATACTCTACTTTTTACACCTACTGTGAGAAAATAATAGCCATAGTACAAAAATTCACGCCTTTATTGCGTCTACCAATAAGTAGACAAGACACGATCAATTCGTTTAAAAAAAAAAAATCTCTTCAACGGTTTTGTCGTGTGTGTCTATTGATATCACTCTCGTGGAAGTGGCGTTTGTGTAAACTAAGCTTTATACAGGGCTGGTAGAATGGTTTTGGATGATTGGCTGTATGCATTTTGAATTTAGAACGTCATTGGAGACGCTCGTGAAAATAGAGTATTTTTGATAAAATGTGATAAATCGACTGTAGTATAGATAGGTTTTATTATTTATTTATTTATTCACAAAATCCACAGCAATCTTAGCGCAGTTTACTTAAAATAAATTAACTAATGTTACAGCCAATTAGTATTACGGTATTACGGCGCGGTACGGTATTTGTTATTATTAATGCCAGTTTTAATGTTATTCCATTCCTTTTAAAAAATGGTTCGTAATTATCTAATTATTCTTACAATATTATGTCTGCGAAAACATGGCAACGATATGAAGAAGCAGTCGTTATGATTTTGTAGGAAATCGAGAATATCATCCACGCGTAGTAAGGGTTTCGAGAATAGATTTCCTCTTTCTGGCATCAAAGGGTGTTTGTTAGTACTATACTGCCAATTTAGCTGAGCATGTGAGATTCCAAATTCAAATCACATTATTGACCAGCGGGTCATAATGAAATCCAGTACAACATTATTGACCGGCTGTGCCCCCGGCCACTAATGACTCACTTTGGGTTAAGGTTGCTTGACATATAATTTGACATTTTCGAGCAGGTGGTGTGAAAATATATAAACTGCCTTATCTTATTGGATTATCCTATTTATGACTTTTTACCGACATGATAGTACCGTACGTTTATCAGATAAGACAAAAAAAAAATGTTATGCGTATTAAATTACATTCTATCGTATTAAGTGATGGGCTCGAATATAATCGCTTCAATTAAATATATCGAAAATAATCATTTTATATTACCTATAGGTAAATCAGAACCTATCGAAAAACCTTGCACCCACTCAAATATCAATAAAATACAACATTATTTTTAGTATATGCGAAACCCGAAACACGTGTCTAGTATCTTTATGTAAAGAATCTATGTACGAAATTCCAAAACTGTATCATGAAAAATCACAAAGTTATAAGCTTGTTTGTCCGTACAAATACATGCTCACCCGCGCCGCGCCGTCTTGCGCTTATTGATAATAATACCCAGGTATCTAACCGTTCGGCGCGGAGATTGGATAATTTGCTCGGTGTAAATATTTTTGGGACAAAATATAACATGGGGTAAAAATTATTGGAATCGATTCAGTTACTTATTCTGAACAGACTATATTCAGGTTTCGTATACTAAAAATAACGTTGTATACTTATACATTATTTGCCAGGATACGGATTTGTCACCATAAACAAGATGTTAATGTTTTATTTCGATTTTAAAACTTTCATAAAATTTTATACATAAAAAACGTTGTGATTTAAGTAGTAAACCCCCTTATTTATGAGTATACCCTACAACACATTGATACGGCAAACCAGTACATACTTTATTTTTACGCTGATTTCCGTTATATAACCTGCGAAATTGAAATGAAAATAAACAACGGCTAATTTACATTGTTTTGTATTTAATAATAATAAATACTGGCATAGAGACCGCACCATTTTGTATTCGACAGCAATAAATCGATAATTGATACTACTTATAAAGTGTAAATTATCGCAATGTGTGCAATGTTGCTGCAAACACTAGTTCCAACTGTCAAAAAACGGTTAACTAGACAGAGTGTAGACGAGTGTTTTGTGTACTATTGTAATTGTCGCCTGGTGCATGCTTGATGAAATACAGTTCGATGAAATGTGTTATCTGTACGAGTGTACGCTAATAAAACAAATTTTGTAGTAAATTATTATGCTAAGGTTGTCAGTTTTGTATTTTTGATGAAACAAATGGGCGTGTAATAGACTGCTTTGAAAAAAGTAACTGAAAAACTGGGTGATGTCATGAAATAATGAAAATTCGAACTGGGGCCCAAGTCTGCTATTTTTATAAATTCGTCATTCCAACACGACCCCACCACCATCCCATTGTCATTTTGCTTAAATTTCGTAATCTGCTAAATTCATAATGGTTGATCATTGGTCGGTCAATGGCACAGAACTTATACGATACTCGTAACGAATTAAAAGCAATGACTGCACAATGACGTTCTAATGGTAGGTCACTGATCAAAGGAACTGTCAAAATTTTAGCAGATTACCGCCTAAGTCAGTAATTCATTTTTCATTAGGTACGAGATTGACCATTCTATGCCATTTCTTTCAATGGAGTGTCAGTGGTTGACCATTGGAAAGTCATAATGACGCCATTATATTAGTAGATTACCAAACTTGTCAAAACAGCAATTATGAAATCAATGATAGACCATTCTGACACTATTGTAATAGCAGACTTGAGGCCCTGAAATAAAACGTGTATCAAACCGGCAGCATAATATTCGTCAGACAGATAACATTTCGTTATTTCGACAACGAAATAACTCAAGTAATGGTTTCATGTACAATATTACCTTTCCCATTAAAGTTTAGTTAGTACCTACACCAACTGAATACGACCGCAAGACTATTTCGTATCTAAAATTTAAATGGACGTCAGACTGGCTGGTTAGGAGCGTAATAAACTAGTATTTTGATTTGAATTCACCAACAAAGCACTTTGCTTGCATGATGAACATAGTTCTCGTATAAAACACAGTCATGTCTAGTTTACAAGTCGTGGTAAGTTGCTTGATAATTTAAACTCTCTAGACACCTCTCGTCTGCGAGTCGACGCTCTCTCCGAGTTACTGCTGGCTTGCTCGCTGCACCTCTGTGCACACTGCACTGTTTGCGAATACCTAGCTTCTCTTTTAGTGCTGTGTTTACAAATAAAGCTCATTTTTATAGTCTTTATGAGTGTTACTTACGATTTTAAGAGCATCAAATAAGAAAATAAATGATAACATTTATAATAAAGTCTCAGTGTTCAGAAACCTAGTAAGTAGTTACATCTTTACAGCCACTGTCGACGTAATTGCGTAGCCTCGGGTGAAGAAGAAACCGAGACCACTTTTTATAAGAAAATTAAATAGCATCGAAAATAACAACTGTGTCGTCTCACGCCCAAAGTCATAGCCGTAACTAAAGACGATTCAAAAATTGTCAAATTCTCAAACATTAAACGTTAAACATTAAGGAGACTTTCGAGATGTGTCTGAAGTGTCTTCATTTTAAATTCCATTATTGCCGAAACATTCGGATACATAAATAGTATGCTACCTACCATTGCATCCATGCCTACAGCTAACATTTCGTGTTAATATTATGACGTACTAGGTTCACAGACATGGATGCAGTGGATCGCCTATTAAAATCTAATTCGAAATCATTATGGCTTGTATCTGATATGAATCTCCAGACATGATTACATTCATTTTTATTCAAGCGTCGTGCCGAGACGACGATTGTAAAAAGCCAATGGTATGTGGTGCAAAATATATGGTGTGTCAATCATTATAATATTCAATGCACATTTGGCTGTTCAGTTTTTGTGCGGTAGACAAATAACAAGAGCATATGCGCGGCTTAGCCGAGGCGGATGGTTCGTCTAGACATACAATTCATAATCTTCTATCCGAGACTGATCTTGATGTCTGTAAAAAATATTAGTCTCGCGGAGCTGCAGAAAACAGAGACGTCAATTAACAGTTTTAAACTGTTCGACAGTTTGCGCTCAGACACTACACAACTTTACATGTTTGGTTGCAAATTTTGCTCTACGGTTGTGTTCATCACTCAGTATGTTTAAAAAACATGATATTTTTCTATGCTTTGTCTTTGTCATTCTATGATTTATAACCTGTAAGTGATTCATGGTTGCAGTGACTCATCTAGTCATACTACGGACTCTGTCTCAGAAGTTGATCCGGAATTATAGCAAAGACGACAAAAATGCAAACTACTTTTCTTATATCTGCGAGAACTATAAGAGAACAGCTCATGCTCATATCACCCATATCAACAGGGTGGTAGCGGGGCTGGTTAGTATGTAGGTAGCCTAGGTAGGCCTAACTACATATTAAGTAAAATATTTTAATTATTTAGTATATTATGAATTATCTAATAGTGTATTTTAAGGCGGAGATTCCTTGAAAACGGTCAAAAAGTTGGTTTTTTAAAGTAGTGTAGTTATCTCTCTTAAACTGTAAATAATTTTGACCAAAAAAAAATTATATTTTCAAGTTTTATTTTAATACAGTGATGGAACTCAAATCATAATTAAACATACATTAATGCATCAAAAAAATCTTCAAATACACCTCTTGATGTCTTTAAAAGTAGTTTATCCCTTCATTAACAATTTTAATTATAATTTAAAATATGCCATTAAATTTCTAATGCCAAACTGCATTCAGTGATGGATTTTTTATTACCAAATAGTTTTTGTAAATATATAATTTCATCGCGCTTCTCTTTCTTTTCTAAGCCGTCCGACAGTGACCGCGCTTAGGTCAAGTAAGCGCCTTAATGCTTCCTATCAGAAAAGGTTTTGATTTCAATACAAAAACACGCTCTGATATAATCCATCAGAATCCTTAATAAATAAAACTTTTTGTTTGAAAACTACTTTAAGAGATTTTGTTTTTTGCAAAATATAAATCGAGGCCAACGAGGATTTATCCTTGTTGGCCTCAATTATTTTACAATAAAATTAGGTAAGGGAGGAGGCTTAACAATTTCATTTATAATTTGTTTTCCATTTAGTACCTATCGTAATTTTCATTAAAGTTAGCCTATAAGTAATTGCTTGCCGTGCGTAACGGCAACGTCATGAACAAAATCCAAAAGCCTTAATACACTGGCCTGCAAAACTAAGGTTCACACTTTTAAAATTGGGATAACTTTTTAAGTACACAAGATTTACTTTCGAAATAACAAGGATTCGAAAAAGTGTTTAATTTTGTTTTTAAAAACTTCATAGTCGAGAACCTTCTTTTAAGAAATGGCTGAAAAGTGCTTTAAAAACATAAAACAATTTTACCATTTTTTTTGTTTCTGTTTTTCTTTTAAATTTTTTTCTTGTTCGTTGAGTCTTGTTACAAAAGCTAAGTTATACAACAGCACATACATTTTATTTATCATGCCTCCTTTACCTGAAGAATGTGCTAGGACCTGTGTTTCCTGGAACTAGGCATCAGTATGCATCGTACTGCAAGAATTATGTGACGTTACGAACGGTCCAGAAGGTGAAGCGAAGGTACGAAGAGACTGGAAACCATCTGAGGAGCCTTGTAATGCCAGACCCAGGTGTACTAGTGTCCGAGAAGTTATATTGTTTCCACTGTGTTGAGAAATCGCCACCTTAAGAGCGTTTACGCCGTACGGCATTTCATACAAACTTTCAAGCCCTTATTTTTCGAAATTAATCAACCGATTTTAATGAGACTTCATACGCATAAGCAGGATACAAAGGTCTAAAAAGTTAGTAGAAAATATTTTCGGAATGTCTTATTTAAAAAAAGATAACTGGAAATCTCTGTTTCTATGAAAAATTTAAAATCGATCTAATTTGGCTGTAACACTATTTTTCGAAAACGTTCTCTACTAACTTTTTAGACCTTTGTATCCTGCATATGCGTATGAAGTTTCATTAAAATCGGTTCATTCATTTCGAAAAATAAGGGCTTGAAAGTTTGTATGAAATGCCGTACGGCGTAAACGCTCTTAAGGCAGTTGAAGTCCAGCAACAACTTCTTCAGACCCGATGGGACTACATTAGTGACAGTACAGTGAGAAGAAGACTTGCTAAAGCTAATTTGAAACTCCGAAGACATGCGAGTGACCCCAAACTCGAGAGAGAGAGCATCGAGTAGCGAGACTGCGATACGCCCGGCGTGAACACATACAGTGGGATGAAGAAGTGTGGTCAAGAATTTTTTTCAGAGATGAGTCTCGATTCTCACTTTACACTTCTGATGGAAGGCGAAGTGTCTACAGGCGGCCTGGTGAGCGATACCTTCAAAATCAAAATATTTTATTTCACATAAACCTTCAGGGGCACTTATGAAACGTCAGAAGCTAGGTCTTCAAGACTGCTTCTCAGAAAGAGTCCAGTACGGTGGAGGCAGTGTACATGTATGGGCTGGCATATCTTTAGAAGGTACACAGAGTTAGTGGCCATAGAAAATGGCTCTCTGACTGGGGAAAGATATGCCCAAGAGATTCTCAATGAGTATGCAGGGCCGTATTTAGCAAATATGGGTGATGGATCGATGCTGATGCATGATAATGCCCGGCCACAAACGGCTCATGTCGTACAAGAGCATATTCAGGAGCTTGATATCAGCGTGATGGCTTGGCCATCAAGAAGTCCTGATCTCAACCCGATTGAGCATGCCTGGGATGAGCTAGGGAGGCTAGTCAGAAGTCGCAGACCACCACCTACCACCATTAGGGCACTAAAACAGGCCCTGATTGAAGAATGGGAGAATATTCCCCAACATCGGCTCCGAAACCTTATGTTCAGTAAGCCAAACCGGCTCGAAGCTGTAGTCAGAGCCCGAGGAGGCAATACCAGTTATTAAAAATTAAATAATAAGTAAAACATACTTATAAATGTCAATTGAGTTTTTTGACACTAAGCTAAAAATGGCAATTTTTATTGTTTTATCTTTTTTTAAGTTAAAAGTGTTACTAATGTATAGTTTACCAGTTTCAAAGAAAGCTGATAAAAGCTATAAAACGTTTTTATTTTAAATCTCTAACTTCTATAGTTTAGAAAAAAATGAAATTTTAAAAGTGTACTAGGTACTTAGTTTTGCAGGCCAGTGTATTTGTCTTATTTGTTTAATTTTCCACAGTGTCATCATGTCCGACCTATCCCTTTGCTACGAAATCGCAATTTTTAGGGTTCCGTAGCCAAATGGCAAAAACGGAACCCTTATAGATTCGTCATGTCTGTCTGTCTGTCTGTCCGTCCGTATGTCACAGCCACTTTTCTCTGAAACTATAAGAACTATACTGTTGAAACATGGTAAGTAGATGTATTCTGTGAACCGCATTAAGATTTTCACACAAAAATAGAAAAAAAAACAATAAATTTTAGGGTTCCCCATACTTAGAACCGAAACTCAAAAATTTTTTTTTCATCAAACCCATACGTGTGGGATATCTATGGGTACGTCTTCAAAAATGATATTGAGGTTTCTAATATCATTTTTTTCTAAACTGAATAGTTTGCGCGAGAGACACTTCCAAAGTGGTAAAATGTGTGTCCCCCCCCTGTAACTTCTAAAATAAGAGAATGATAAAACTAAAAAAATATATGATGTACATTACCATGTAAACTACCACCGAAAATTGGTTTGAACGAGATCTAGTAAGTAGTTTTTTTTTAATACGTCATAATAAGTATCTTAAAACACCGTTTTGTGGTCAATTATTCAATGACGAATTTTAAAACCTGCGTCTTAAAAGGAGCCATGTTCCATCGCGTCCAGTTTTCCAGTTGGTCTCGAAAGTGGACGTACGTAATGTTCAGGCTGGTTCATTATGTTATACTTGCTTAGTGTCTGGCAGGTGGTAGGTATGTAGGGTTGGTCGGTTGGTCGCAGCGGCCGCTGCACCTTGTGATGGAACTGGTCGGTGGGGGTGGGAGGGGCGCGGGGCGGCTCGGGGCTCATCGACCTCGGCGCGAGCGCTTCCACGGCGGCGCCCGCGTCGCGCAAAAAAGCGCCTAACCCAAATTTCGGTAGCCGTCTGGCACGAATGCACGATCTCTCCCGACATTGTCCGTCGCGTTGGGCGGGTCGCGGGCGCAGAAATTCGGCTGTATGTAATCAGCACGCGTGCGCGAGACTGCAGCGACTTTAATCGAACGGTTAGTCACGCTCACGCTCGTGTCACACTTTTCTTATTCAACAATTGTTTTGCTACCAATAACAAAACAAGCAGGTTATCCACACTAGATATAATTAATAACCCTGCTACTATTTGGTCAATCACTCGCTACGGCTTAGTAATAATTAAAGAACACCAATCTAAGGATAGACTACTACTATAGAGGATAGACTAATACTACTATAAGTACTCGTATTCTAGGAGCTCATCAGCACATATTGCAAACTGAAGGTTGTTTAAAAATATTATATGCTTATACCTAGAATAGATAGATCTCCTGAAGATATTATTCATATTTAAGTAATGATATAGGTACCTTATACCTATATAGAGTTTCTCACGTACCTATCAATAACTCATTATTTCTCTTCAGGATTGCTTTGTTAATTTATGTGATTTGGAGCTACGTGTTGGATGAGCTGCGTGCTTTTGGCAGTTTGGACACATCGAAGATTGCCCATTACTGTAAAATCTGGAACTCAACGATTTTACTGCGCCAATATTTTATGACTCCATCCTATTGCTTGTTTAAAAAAACACAAATAAAAAAATAAAAAACGGCCAGGTGCGAGTCGGACTTGCGCACCGAGGGTTCTGTACAAAGTAGGTATGTAATTACTTTACAGTTTTCGATTTTTTCCTTTCCTTGTGCTACATGACATTGCTTCTTGCCAAATTTCATGTTTCTAGGTCAACGGGAAGTATCCTATAGGTTTTGATTCCCTTGCATGTGTCGAAATATGCGGCATAAACGGAAATAAACGCCCGTATCTTTTGATTGCGTTGACTTAGAGGTTAAATTTTTTAATTTTTTTTTACATACTTTTTTGACATAATCTCTTTATTATTTGACATTATATACAGACAATGAGGGATTTTCTTTTTCTTTTTTTTTTAACGCTTCCCTAGTCGCTGGATAGATGGCGCTGAACTTGGTAAGTTACTGCAAGGAACGGAAGTCACATAATTTTTTTATTAATTCACTTGGATGTAATTTTGAGATCGTAAAACAAAAGCAAACGAAACTGTCACTCAACGAGCGTATATGACGTGACGCAATGTTTTTTTTTCCAAGCGTTTTGACTTTGGCATCTAGTAACGTAGTCGGTTCAACGCCATCTTCAGGGTTCTTGGAAACTATGTTTTTTTTTTTAATACTGAAAAGAAAAACCTCTCATTCAAATTTTTCACCTCTTTATTTAGTGGCTGTAATGGGAATCATATCACTTGGTTTGAGTAGGTTTTTATTTTTTATTTATCCTTATTTTGTAAATGTGAGGCCTTTGTAGGCTTTGTAGATTTTAGATCTGTAGACCATTTTTTATTTTATCAAGTACCTGGTACTTGTTGACAGACCTACGCTGTCCTCCCATACCTACTGTAATTTGGCAACATTGTAAAAGCCAATTATTTTTAAAAAGAGTAACCATGGAGTTTCTTGCCGGTTCTTCTCCATAGGAAACGACCAATTGGAACCGTGCACCTAGCTTCTGACGTTTCTTAAGTGCCCATGTAGGTTTATGTGAAATAAAATATTTTGATTTTGACTGTTTCAAGGGATTGCAACTTTGAGTATTTCATATTAATTTAAACTTGATAACTCTACGCATTCCTGGGAAAAAGGGTCTTGACTGATGGACAGATAAACGGACAACGAAGTGATCTTATAAGGGTTCCGTTTTCAGTCGCGATGGGGAGTGGAACCGGCGAGATATGTCGTGCGGTGTCCCGCAGGGATCTCGGTTGTGGGGGCGCTCCTGTGGGACATCGGCTACGACTGGGTGCTGCGGGCCGACCTCCCTGATGGCGTCAGCGTGGTTTGCTACGCTGACGACACGCTGGTCCTGGCGCAGGGGAGGTCGCATCAGGCGGCAGCCGACGCGATGACACGCGGGGTTGCGATAGTCGTGGAGAGGATCCGGCAGTTGGGTCTCGAGGTGGTACTGCACAAGTCCAAGGTCATGTCGTTTCATGGGCCTCGGAACCCGCCACCATCGGGATCCCATCTAACGGTAGGAGGGGTTCACATCGGGGTCGAGATGACGATGAAATACCTGGGTCTCGTCCTCGACAGCCGGTGGAACTTCGTGGAGCATTTCCGACGTTTGGCCCCCAAACTGGAACGGGCCGGGGCCGCCTTCAAGCGGCTCTTACCCAACCTGAGGGGGCCCAAACGCCTCCTGCCGGAGGCTTTACGCGGGGATCGTGCGGTCCATGGCCCTATACGGGGCCCCGGTGTGTGCGCGTTCACTGCGGCGGCGAGCCGCCCACTACCTGAACGCACCCCAGAAGGTGGTAGCCATAAGGCTTATCTGGGGCTACCGCACGATCTCGGGCGAGGCGGTAAGCCTCCTTGCCGGACTGCCGTCATGGGATCTGGAGGCGATAGTCCTCGCGCGCCTGTATGATTGGCGCGCGGAGCGGACGGATCTCCGGCGTGATCTAATGGCGGCATGGAAAGAGCGACTGTCGCAACCCAGCGCAGGGCACGCCACGATAGCGGCGATAAGACCCTCTTTGAGGAGTGGCTAGAGAGGCGCCACGGCGCCCTCACCTACCGCCTGACGCAGGTCCTCACCGGACACGGAAATTTCTGGAGGTTCCTGCACATCATCAGGCGGGAGGAAACGCCCGGGTGTCACCATTGCCAGGATCGCCCAGAGGACACGGTGGAGCACACGGTGGAGGTCTGCCCCGCTTGGGCGGAGCACCGCCGTGTCCTCGTAGAGGCGATCAGCAGCGACGGCGACCTCTCGCGTCCGGCCCTGGTGCAAGCCATGGTCCGGGGCGAGAGGGAGTGGGAGGCAGTCAACTCCTTCTGCGAAGCAGTCATGCTAGCGAAGGAGGTGGCGGGACGGTTCAGGGAGAGAGCCTCCCGTCTCAGCCGCCGCGGGGGACGCCCCAGGCGTCGGGAGCCGCGTGACGACTCCCGGCCACCGTAGGCGCGGGCCTGCAGGCGGAGAGTAATGGGTAGCTCTCCGTCCGACCAGGACCAGGCCCGTGCCGGACGGCGCGTACGTGTTCCACGCGCGCCTCAAAGAGATGTCAGCATCGAGGAGGGGCCCCTTAGGGCCGAAGCCTGCTGGGTCAGTGGGATTGTCCGAAAGGGTTACCGCTGACCCGGAACATAAAGGGCAAAGGAAGGAACACGGGTGGGTTTAGTCAGTAAGAGTCTGACACTCCCTTTCGCTCCACCCAGAGCGGGAGGAGTCATTTGATGATTTCCCATAGGCAAAAAAAAAAAGGGTTCCGTTTTTCTTTTAGAGATACGGAACCCTAAAAACGAAAAAGTAAACTGAAATACAGTTTTATTTATAAATTATGTAATAATTAATGCAGCTGTTTTTAAAACTATAATATAATTTATAGGCTTCCGCGTCCTTCAACTCATGCGTAACAGCTGATAACAATTGATAACTATGTATCTTATCACCTGTACGAATTAACGAGATATTCGACAGCCAGATATAGCGTGACACTCATACCTACCATTACCAGGCATTTCCTATGTGACTTGAGTCTTGACTAACTAACGATCGATCTACTAAACGATTGATTACTCTTCGTAATTCTTTTCTTCTTCTTTCTTTCTTCTTCTACGAAACGAGGAAACCACGCGTTATTGTTTATCTCTAAGCGTCTATCTAGACGTTTGTGACTGATAGTATATAATGTAATATCTTTTATTGATCAAGACATGTGAGTTACACTATTTTTTGCGCCTTCCTTTTTGGCAATCACCGAAATTAAGTGAGTTTTCTTTTAAGCCGACAAAATTAATGAGTGTAGGTAAATTACTGTTGAGTAACGGTTAGTGTTTCATTTCAATGATAATTCATTTATCAAGTTTCTTTGATTGGATCGTCTAAGTATCTGTCTGCCTTTTCATATATCGAAGGATTTAAGTATTATCATGATATATTTTTTATAAACTTTCGTAATTTAATTGAGTTAATCCGGTCTGATCCCCTGAACCCCCCTCCACCCCTCCTCCCAGATCCTGCTTATTTATAGTGAAATAACAATAAACAACCAACTACCAAACAAAGAACAATGCTCGAAAATGTATGGGCACCGTCCCCACCCTTGTAGCACTTTAAAACCTAAGTTAATCGAAAGGCCACAGCCATCTGGTCATTTTATTGTATGACAGCGAAATAGTAATGTCCATCCGAAAAAAAGTTATATCAACATGCAGAATCCGGTATCAGTCACAATGCTGCCGTTTAATGTTCTTTTTCGACATGATGAAACCTAAAAATTCTCCATTTTTATTCCAAACAGTTGTTTGAAAACTCCGAACGAAGGTATTTAATCATCCCACAGTAATATGTTTCTTGCTATAGGGAGAATAGCATCGCGAGCAAAATCATCATCATCTGCCTAGCCTTTTCCCAACTATGTTAGGGTCGGTCGGCTTCCAGTCTAACCGGGTGCAGCTGAATACCAGTATTTTACATGGAGCGACTGTGTTTCTGGTCTCCACAACCCATTTACTAGGTTATACGATACCATTTTGTTAATACTGGTTGTGAGGGTTTCTGACTTCCGACAACCCGTAATGACTGTCGAAGATCCACGAATGACAGCCGGGACCAACGGTTCTGATACACGGAGAGGTCTTGGTATGTAAAGATGGTCACCCATCCATGGAACAAGCTTAGCTTAACCTGAACTCGATCGACCTGTGCAGCTGTTGTTATTTAGCCAGGAACATCTGCGATTATTTTGTGTCATATTTTTAATAACATAGAACATTAAACGGCAACATAATTGTGACTGATTCCGGTTTCTGCATGTTGATGTAACTTTTTTCGGATGGACATTTCAGTTTCGCTGTCATTAATAAAATGATCAGATGGATAAGACCCTTCGATTAACATAGGATTTAAAACGCCACAAGGGTGGGGACGTTTTGAGCATTGTTCTTTCTTTCTTTTCTTTAAATAGGTCTGAGTCTGTATTTTGTGTCTCGGTCCTCCCTAATTGCGTAGGTACCTAACACATTTTCAAACCTAACCTGTATCATTTTCAAGAATATTGCGTATCCATTGCTTCCATTGCTATGTTCGAAAAATTTGTCCGCTCAACAAGGTAAATCTATAGGTAAAGAAAGGTTATTTGGTGAGGGAGGCAATTTGGTGATAGACTCTTAAAAGTCTTCCAAAACGCAGAATGATGCAACCAGTTCACCACAAAGGTGGACAAGACGTAGTGACATATCATTAAGCGACATTGCGTGCATAGGTAATGTTTAAGACTTTTAAGAGTCTATCACCAAATTGCCTCCCTCACCAAATAACCTTTCTTTACCATACATATAAAATTCAAAGTCCTGACTGACTGACTGATATATCAACGCACAGCCTAAACCACTGGTCCTAGAGACATGAAATTTGGAGTGTGTGTGGAGTCTTTGTGATGAGTAGGTATCCACTAAGAAAGGGTTTTTCGAAATTCCACCCCTAAGAGGGTGAATGGGGGGAGGGTGAAATTTCACGCGGACGAAGTCGCGGGTCGAAGTTGCTAGTAATGCAATAAATGTGGTTGAACTGTCAAAATGAAAGCCACTCCTAATGCCAGTGTGTTACGCATTTACCCCGCTGATCTAAATAGGTTGGCTACTTTCTATTCCCGCGACTTCGTATGCCTGCGTTGATTTCTGATACCTATAAACTTACACACGATTTCCCGTATAAAATGCTTACCTATATGGAATCCCTTAAAAAATTATAACTTCTAAGTACAACTCTGCAGTGCTTTGGGTCGTGTCCCGTATTAGGCAGGTTTATTTATATTTCATGCATAATTATGTAAGTATGTACATGTATGTTTAATGCATAAAAGTCACGAAGTAAAGGGCAATTCTTGAATCCGCGAATAACTACTTGCCTTACTTACTTATACCACGATCTCTGAGTGATTTACTTATACATGTTTTTTTTTTACTTGGAATGGTGTGATCAATTTGAAATTCTCAACAGAGGAATCTGAGCTAGGTACGTATACGAAACAATAAGGCTATTTAGCACATCTGTATGGATGTAGGTCAGATCATATGGGTCCCATCAGTGATTAGATATTTGGAGTAGGCTAATGTTCAATCGCTGGAATATTCCAAAATATTCTGATAATGATAATGTAGTAATACTACGGTAAAACGCGAAAAGCACCAATGAATCAGATAACTATTCGAGAACTGTCAATATAACCAAAGGAAAACATCCTTTTCCTCTGCATGTAGTGCCCTGGTCACCTCCGATTACATACCGTAGTCTTGGAAATACCGGAATGACGGTTAAGGCGCGGTGAATAGACGACTTTTATGTATTTGAGGGGGTGAAGCAGATGAAGTGGAACACGAGTAGTCCCCGCCCACTGCGGGGTGCACCGCGAGAATTTCGTCGATGCGCGACTTCCATTATATTTAAAAGCGTAATTTCGCTACTCAACTAAAATGCACGATTGGCCCAGCGCGTTACTGTCCGGATTTGAACCGCGCTTCCGCGCTGATGACCAGGTTCGAATCCAATGGACGCATATTTTTTGTTTTGTTATTTTTTAAATAAGTATAATGCACCTACATATTTTCGTGTTGTTATTTTTTAAATATGTGCATATTTTTGTTTTCTTATTTTTTTAAATAATTCAATAGGTAAGTGTTATTTTAATAAAAACAATCTTTTTTAGGGTTCCGTTGCCAAATGGCAAAAAACGGAACCCTTATAGATTCGTCATGTCTGTCTGTCTGTTTGTCTGTCTGTCTGTCTGTCTGTCCGTCTGTCTGTCTGTCCGTCCGTATGTCACAGCCACTTTTCTCCGAAACTATAAGAACTATACTGTTGAAACTTGGTAAGGAGATGTATTCTGTAAACCGCATTAAGATTTTCACACAAAAATAGAAAAAAAACAATAAATTTTGGGGTTCCCCATACTTAGAACTGAAACTAAAAAATTTTTTTTTCGTCAAACCCATACGTGTGAGGTATCTATGGATAGGTCTTCAAAAATGATATTGAGGTTTCTAATATCATTTTTTTCTAAACTGAATAGTTTGCGCGAGAGACACTTCCAAAGTGGTAAAATGTGTGTCCCCCCCCCTGTAACTTCTAAAATAAGAGAATGATAAAACTAAAAAAATATATATGGTGTACATTACCATGTAAACTACCACCGAAAATTGGTTTGAACAAGATCTAGTAAGTAGTTTTTTTTTAAGACGTCATAAATCTTACGATTTATGACGTCTTAAAAAAAAACCACAATTTACCATTAATTCAATCAACTCAAAAATAAAAAAAACATTTAATTTCATAAACATAAACCTTATGCATAAACCCGGATGTTACGGAACCCTCGGTGCGCGAGTCCGACTCGCTCTTGCCCGGTTTTTATGCCTATAGTTATTTTTCTTCAGAATCAAATAATATACAGCGTGTTACAAAAAAGTGTAAGCAATACCAAAGAAGGTCATTGTACTCATCACTATGAACAACTTTTACAATGGCGCCAGCCCTAAAATCGAAAAAAACAGCTTTTTCATACATTTTTTCCCGAGTGAATAACCTTTTTGTATAAAATAGCAGTTTTCTTTCGCGAATTACGGTGTATAGAACGTGGACAGACGGATGCGTGGAAAGACGAATGAAAGGGTGGACATACGGACTGGGTGGATGGATGGACAGGTGAACGAACAGGAAGGATACATAAAATTTAATAAAGCTATTTATTTTATTATTTTCGATTTACGCGTACGCAGCGAAATGTAAAGTTATAAATTGAAAGAAAAAATTACTCGAAGTCACAATTCTTCAAAATTGAGTCTTCTACTACAACACGGGACGTTTTCTTTGTTGTCGTCACTTGATGTGACTCCTAATGACGATTCTTTTTCTCGCAGTGGCATCCCCCGAGCTCGCCGAGAGTCGACTATTTCAGGCAAAAGCCAGTCCATGAAAAACGACACCAGCTTTTCCTTCATCTTTTTTTCCCAAAAATCGTCATCTTTTTAATTTCTGTTTTTAGTGGCTTGTTTTCACCACTCCACACAGCAAACAAGCACTTTTCTCTACGTGTTACATGGAGCTGCCCTTGAATTTGATGGTACCAATTACAATTTTTGTGATGGACCTTTTTCTTTTTCAAAAGTTGTTCATAAACATGAGTTCAATGACCTCCTGTCGCATTACTAGTTACTACAATATTTTGTAACACCATGTATAAGCTTACTCATGAAAAGTTTTCTCCGATGGTTTATCCTCTGACGGATTGTTCACCAACCGTTTCTTTTTACTATAAAGAAAAAACAATAAAATTGCATTATAATTGTTACAAAAATAAGAAAATCAACAAAAGTAATAATTACTGAAAAAATTCAAACAAGAAAATCGGCAAAAGTAAAATAATAATAAAAAAAAACATTTATATCAAATAAGAAAATCAACAAAAAGTATGCAGTGAATGGCGGGGTTTGAACCCGGGGCGTTAGTCACTGATGCAGAAAACTTTAGTAATGCACGAGGCCGCTAGACCAACGGAGCTGTGGAAACATACGTCGAAATTATGCATCTATAGATAATCTATACAAACAAAATAAACTAATAATAAAATATAATAAACAGCTTTCATCAACAAACAGATACGTAAGTAAATGATTATTTTCTGAGCGGCGAGCGGAACAAACTGACATAAGTCCGTCAAGCAGCGCGCCTCAGCGGTCACTGCTTTTCCGTAGTTTTCAATTACTTATATGGGTCACTGTCGCTCCGCGTACAAATGAAAGAGAAGCGAGAAGACGCCGCGATGGCGCGACGTTTCGTTCGACTCGTTCAAATTATTTATCATTAAATACATTAATCCTTACAAATATCTTATTTCAATCGATAAATAAAAACAACAGTTCCCTTTATTATTATATATTACATCACTGTTATTAATTTTATCAAGATTTGTTTATAAATAACACAGTTACAATTGCAACGATTTCAATTTTAATGGTTATTTTATGATTTTTTTCTATCGAGAAAATTTACCAAAAACGTGTTTTGAAAACAATGGTCCACTCATAAATATGATCAAGATTAACATATATTTTTTTTGCTGCTCTAAAATGTATACATTTGGCTAAAAAACTGTTTTGTGAAGCCTATTTTGACTAAGTACAGCGCCTTAATGTTACGCATTAGCGACATAATTAATTAGACTAGACAGGTACCTACAGACGCTGATAACAATGCACGTAGTAGGTGTGAAGAGTAGACGATAGCGATGTTGTTGATATGATAAACACACACATGCATACGCCGTATCCTGTATACACGTGGAGGTAAATACAATATGTGAAGTTAACACATATACAATCGTTGTACTTGTAGTAGACAGATACAGTCTATCAATTTTTCAGTTTTGTAAATCTTCAATAGATACTTATGTATACTTATACCTACCTATGTTTTAAGCCCGCTATTAATGGGGATGAGCGTTCTCTATCCGTAATCTTTACAGAATAATTGATTTATTGCACCAAAAAACTAGTGCTGTCTATATAAAGTGATTCTGTTAAAGTCACGATGTAATACTATAATCAAATGTTGCCTGCCGTGTATGAAACTATCAGCCGTGGCCTTTGAAAGTAGTCGTCTCAGTAAAAAAAAAGTTGTTAACATACGAGTTGGTGACTACAGGGATTGTAGGTATGTTTGTAAAAAGAGAACTTTCAAGTTATGTTTAAGTTAGCACCTATTGCTAATTAGTTTTATTTATGCCATGGTTTAAGCAGCACTGACCCCATAGTAGACTATGGCCACGATCCCTCTCACAGACAGTAGGCGTGTGTCTCAGCAGTGGGAAAGATATAGACTGATAAAATTATGCCACTTTAATAAATAGTATACTTAGGTACTAGGTAAGCTAACAGAAGAAGAGCTCAAGAAGGGCTGCAGTCTTTATCACAATTCTTTGATATTCCTTATAATTTATCAACCTATATTTCAGACAATGGTCCTCAATGGAACTCTAACAAAAGACAGTCGTTCTATTCTGCCTAGAAGAAACAATTGAACATTTAAACTAAGCCCAGAAAATGGGGACTATTTGGGATTCATGACGACTCGCATATATTCTGAAGGTGCTTGACAACTTATTGGAGGCTCTACTGGGGTTAGCTCACATTTCATTTAAAAAAATTCGAGGTGCCTCTAGTATCTTTTGCTAAATCGATGTATTGATTGCTGATAAGGTTGTCTTTCAGATCGAAACGTGGAGATAACGCTATCCTATCGTTGGCAGAAATGTTTTATCATAAGTATCTATCTTTTGGGAACCGATCTTGAAATCAAGATTGACCAATATACTACGTGTTCTTTTGTTATAAAACTGTACTATCTAATATTCGTCCATCTCGTAACTCTCATTGACTTACGGCATCATAGCATGTGACCACACAGTGCCGTCTAGCTTAGTGCGTCGGCTTAAAGAAAGTCAGGTCGTCCACACCCCTACAAGCGCCGCGAAAGTCTTTATAGTGATAGTCAGAAAGAAACTGCTTATGGCCATGGCCTAGGCCTAAGCTGGGCTGGTGGCCGAGGCGGTTGCCACTGCTTTGATCAATTTGAAAGTGCGATAGGCTCTGTCCCGGGATAAGGAACAGCCTCTACTAGCCGTTTCTGCCAGTCGATTCCACTGCGCTTCTCGAACGATGAATCCTCTTCATCCTATGCATGTACCACAGTTAATATAAAACAGTTGCAATTACGAAATGTCCACTATACCATCATTCTATTTCGATGAACATCTCCCCATATGATAACTCTCCTATTTAGGGTTGTACCTGCTTGCACTCGTTCGAGACAAAATCGATAATCCGGGCACCGAGTGCGCAACGTATTCACAGGACTATCGTGACCGTACAATGTTCCTATACATCATTATTGTCTGAATTCAATTGAAAATGTTGCTTTGTTTGCGTCATATAGCGCTCTCACATTACTGTGTCCGCACTGCAGTTTTCAATGACGGTACTTTTTTAATGTATCTTGTAAAGTAAGATACAACTAATATACTTACATACGTTGTGTTTAAACTAGGATCCAATTTTATAGGAATTTAAACTAACTAATTACACTAGGTACTAAATTAAATATTGAATGCATAATGTAAATAGTTAGGTGTGCTGAATATATAAGGAATGTCATATAAGCATTTTAAAGTAGGTACATATTAATAAACTCTCAACCAAAGCACCTGCCATCCAATCTCTTCACCACCCTTGGTTGACTGGTAGAGAATGCCTAAGGCATTAAGTCCGCCTTTGTACATACCTTTTTGTGCGAAAAGTTTAAATAAATAAATAAACTTTTTACTTAAAAGCGCAAGTAATATTCTTACGCTTTTAAGTAAAAAGTTTATTGGGGTAAAGGACCCATAAAACTATTTTGCCAATTCAACTGACGCACTATCTGTGGGTACATCGATTTGGTTCAATATTAATTTGGACGCTGCTCAACTCAAAACTCAAAAAACTCAAACCATTTATTTCAATTAAACCATTTACAGGCACTTTTGAATTGTCAAGAAGTCGGTCAGTCAGAAAGTATGAAGCTAGTTCCCCATTCCAAAGCGTAGGTACCTATGGAGAAGAACGGGCAAGAAACTCCATGGACACTCTTTTAAATTATATTTTTACAAAAATATTAGTTACATCATTAATGTTGAATTTACAATTATATGTGAGAACGATGTAAAAAAGACGTACCTACGCGTTAAAAGCGTCCAGAGTACAGCCAATAGTAAGAAGACAACAATCACACTAATATTATAAAGGCGAAAGTTTGTGAGTGTGTGTGTGAGTGTGTGTGTGTGTTTATATGTTTGTTACTTCTTCACGCTCAAACGGCGGGACCAATTTTGATAAGATTTTGTTCGGAGGTAGCTGATACCCTGGATTAACATATAGGCTACTTTTTATCCCGATATTCTCACGGGATGAAACCGCGGGGCGCAGCTGGTCCAAAAATAAAATAATTAAAAATAAGACGAGGCAGCTGAATGATGACCAGCCCCAACTGACGGCGCCCGTTCACGAACATGACGCATAGATCAGCACCATTCAGCTTAACCATTTTGAAGAGAGCTAAATGATCCAACACACACGCCACCGTCAGCGAGACATTTGTTTGAGCATGACATACTATCAGCCGCCATGGCACATTCAACTCAATGAAAGACATATTACCCGGTAAATGGTAAATACGGTATAGTACATACATAGAACTCACATCTGTGCTACGCAATTATACAATACAAAGGAAATTGAGTTTATACAAAGCAAAGATAGTCTTACAATCTTCAGCAGCTCCAACAGTATTTTCAACTAGTTGTGGTTGAGGAGCAGGTTCTATTGATTTCAAATAACAATCATGTGAATGTTCAACTAAACGGATGGGTCGGCCCATGTGACACACATTTCAACAGTTAACATTGCAAAAATTGATTGATATTATAATGTACCATTCATAAATGAGTTTAGTTTCTATAAATTAAGCAATAAATCATTTCAAACTAAGTAGTTACCTATAATAATATAAGTAGATACCTACTATTATGTCTAGACTTAATTTACATTCTGTCAGCAACAACGTGTGACGAATTAGGTAGTTGCAATTTTTAGTTTGGCTCTTTCGTAGGTATCATTATTTTAACATAGGTATTCGAATTTGAAATGATGACATTACGTCTTACCGAAGTGTTGGAAATTCGTAACAATGAACGCTTACCATCCAATTAAGCGCATTTTTTACGTTCCTTACGGTAGACAATGCGCATCCAAATTATAGGTCGCACATTGCTTACCTATAATTATATCCATTAAATAAAATACCTCTGGGTCTGTCTGCGCTTTTTACATAATTTATCTCAACATTCAATGAATGAGTCGGAATTTCCCGCTGTGGGTGGCGCTGCCAAGCGGCAGCTCACGGAGTCAGCTTAGAATTAGCTAGGTACAGTTTCATAGACAGAGTTTAATTACATAGCAGACAATTATGCGCCAGACAGACGTGATAACTCTGTCTAGGTCATTTCGTTTGTACGATGAGAGCTAAAATAATTTGAGCACTGTAGGTACATTACTGCTTACGTACGTGAGAAATGTTTTTACTGCACATACCTACGCATATTGTTGACTAGAGAGAAATCTTCAGAGAATATCACTGCATTTGAAAGAAACAGATTATACTGGCACATTCGCTGTTTTTTCTTTATTGTGCACTAAGTACAAGACTTCACAAATAACAGGATATTGCACTGATTTGTATGACGCACGAACATTCTAAGTATAGAAGTACAGGACCATCCATCTTATCACTAAATCGAGATCATTGTATTGTCCATCTTGACCACAAGTAGAAGGTAATACTATTGTATGGGGCATGCCAAGTGGCCATAGTAATTTAGGCCCACTGTGCACACATATAAAAAATAATTATAATAATAGGAGGCAATTCCAATAAATAATTAGTAAAAGAAATTATTTACAAAAGCATTTTGAAGTTATTTAAGATTCTTATTTAGACATCAATACAGGTTACGTTATATAAGTGAAATATCACTTAATACATTATTTTAATTTATTTGGGAGCATAATTAACTGGGAGTCAAAGAATACAAAATACATTGTAGTTTTACATATTTATTCATTTAGTTCATCATCATACACCACTAAAATATCATTCAAAATTTGTGCGATTGTCGAAGCGTCTAATATCAAATCCAAGTTGTCGCCAGTGTCGTCATGAGTAGAGGGAGCAGAATCCATAATCAGGCCGTGGTCGTCAGGTATAGGAGAATCGTCAGAGTCAGTATTCATGGGTAAAAGTAGTCAGTTTGAACCGCAATAAATATACACAAGTCCGTAATGGAGTTGCAAGACAAGCAATGGTTTTGACACTTTTGACATTTGACACTTACGTTTTCCGGCAACTGACAAGTTAGACTTGGTGCTGCCATAAAAAATGCAAAAAATCGATAGATCGATAGTAGATTTTTTTTTTTGCTTATCACTAGAATCATCAAAGGTAGACATATTAATAATTATTAAAGGGGTTTTTTGTGATTTATAATATTGTGTATAATTTACTTGGAAGAAAATTAACGGTGTTCAATAATAGATATGATGACCGATTATTCCGATTAATTACTTGTTAACATTTTTTGTAAGGGCAACATATTCAAATTAATTTTTATTCAAGTTCCATTAGTTTAGTCGTATTAATCACACTAATATTATAAAGGCGAAAGTTTGTGAGTGTGTGAGTGAGTGTGTGTGTGTGTGTGTTTATATGTTTGTTACTTCTTCACACTCAAACGGCTTTACCAAATTTGATATAAATTTGTACGGAGGTAGCTGACACCCTGGATTAACATATAGGCTACTTTTTATCCCGATATTCCCACGGGATCGATACTTACGCGGGTGAAACCGCAGGGCGCAGCTAGTAATTAATATTTTTGATTAAATGGTGCCGACATGCACAGAATAATGAATACGTGGAAGACTTGGGAAAAATATTAATATATTTTTTTAGTAAAACAAATCCCTTGTGCGTCTCTGGGCCTAATATTGGCATGCCCCAAGTCCTGCGCCTACGCAATAAACACGTTTGAAAAGTTGCGTCGTACGTACAGTTTTAGAATAAACGGAACTTAGACAGATAGATATAATACTCTTTATTATCTACACCATCAATTACAGATATAAATGTAGAAATTTTACATAGGGTGGCACAATGGGGTGCGGTGTCAGAAGACCTCCACCCTGGAGACAGGCGAGATAATCGGAGATACCTGTTACCTGTTACTAACTTCTGGACGGGGGCTTTGGCACTGTGTCGTCTGACCATATGATGGGCAGAAGACACAGTGGAAAAGCAAGGGCGGTACAGGCTTAGGCCAAGAAAAGCCAGTGAGGCTTGGGAGGAGAAAAAGAAAAAAAAAATTGGTTAAGATAGAGAACTCCACCTCTTTAAAAAAAAAAAAGTATGAAGGCGCATTGTAAAAATAGACTATTCCAGGAGGGTAGGTACCGGTTGCTCCGCAGCCGGAGAATCTCTCACCAAACCTGGTTCGGTCAGCCCCTCGTATTCTGGGGGGGCAACAACCGCCACCAACCGACAGTCGACGCAGAGGGCCAGGGTGGCTCACGTCCCCGAGGTGTGGAGTCGTTGGACGTATAGTTACCGGCACGGATCTTGAGCGCTCGGCGGTAGAGTGGGGATCGTTTTGCGCATCGTATACCTATGGCAAAATAAAACATAATATTAAATAATATTATTATTATGAATTTATATATGATAATAATAATATTATTATTATTTCGTTTGTTTTTTTACATTCCTTATTTATTACATTTTTAAATATTTCAATATAAAAAATAACTATAAAAAAAAAACATTTAAAAATATAAAAAATAGTGATCCGCCGGTGTCGAGAGCAGGGTCCAAGCTACCGGTGGTTAGGGCTCCAGAGACAGGAACCTCCTCACAATGCGAGCCGTATCGAGGAGTACTGCCTTCTGAATCAGGCCCTTGATCCAACCACCTAACGAGAGCCTCGATAGATGTTGATCGAGGCTTTCGGCCATCAGTCCATTGGCTGATACGACAATCGGCACAATGATAGCCGAGCTCACATCCCACATGTCAACAACCTCGTGTGCTAAGTCGAGGTATTTAATTTGTTTCTCTTTCTCAGCTTTCACGAGGTTCCCGTCATGTGGAATGGTAACATCGACAATCATTGTGCGGCGCGCTAATCGATCTATCACCACTATATCAGGCTTATTGGCAACAATAGTCCTGTCAGTAATGATAGACCGATCCCAGTACAACGTGACATGGTCATTTTCAAGAACTGGGTCGGGCACATACTTGTAATACGGTACCTCAGAATCCACAAGCTTATATTTCAAAGCAAGTTGCTGGTGAATAATCCTGGCCACTTGGTTATGCCTGTGCAAGTACTCGCCGTTAGCCAGACGAGAACAACCAGAGATAATATGTCTGATAGACTCACCCGGACGGTGGCATGCCCGACACACGTCAACCGTCCCGTCCTTCATAATATGTCTCCGGTAGTTATTCGTTAAGATAACTTCGTCCATAATTGCACAGACAAAACCTTCAGTTTCCCCGAAAAGGTCACCAAAACGTAGCCAGGATACGGACGCTATGAAATCTACACCGGGCTCATGAAGAGCCCGATAGAAGCGCCCGTGAAGCTCCTTGCTTTGCCATACCTTCTTGCGGTCATCAGTAGAAAGTATTACAGGTTTGCGCCAGTTCTCTTTAGCCATGGAGAGTGGGGTGAGCCCCTTGTCCACTGCGACCACATCACGGTGCATACCCACTTCGGCTTTTAAAAAATATTCCCTGAGACTGCACACCTCGCGGTTGTGGAGGGTCTTCCCATTTAAAAAGCCTCGACCCCCGCACTTCCGCGGGATATACAGTCTCATCACCGATGATCGTGGGTGATGCATCCGGTTTGCGGTCAGTAGTGTACGGACTCTTCTATCCAGGGCGTCGAGTTCGGTCTGAGTCCATTTGAGTATGCCGAAACAGTACATCAAAACCGGCATGACCCAACCGTTGAAGGCGCGCACCTTATTTCCGCCCGAAAGATTCCGACCAAAGGGACCCAATAATTCACTTTTGCGCAGGTGAAGGTCAGCGCTTAAGATCCGTGCCGATAATTATATCCAACACGTCCGCATCTCAGGGACCAAAACAGCGAACGCAGGGCGTCGCAGAGGCACTTCCAGTGTCAGAGGGGAGGGTGACCCGGTCTCGCTTCAAGCGGCCGATGCCTACACCAGTGCATGGGATGGTCAGCGACAGCGGTGATTCTGACTGCTCGCAAATGTCGCTTGCCTCCAAGGCGTCATCAAGAAGCAAGCGAACGCGAAAGGCGGCAGAAACGAAGCAAGCGGCATCAGGGGAGAGTGGTCTGCTTGTTTCGGATGGGGCCATAGTTGAGAGGCTGGAGAGAGAGAACGCGGACCTGCGTTCACAACTCGCTAGCCTCACAGCAACAGTGGCACAAATGGCGGAGCAACTAGCACCGGAAGCAGAGGCCCAGCTTCGGTGTTTCATAGCCATTGAAATTGGGGGTATGGCGGACGCTAAGTTGGCTGCCATTATGAGCAGGCTGCCTGCTGTACCTGCAGCAACCGCACAAGTCTTACAGCCCGCGTCAACGGTTGAGGCGGAGGCTTGGTCGACAGTGGCAAAAAAGACAAAGACCAATGCCCCAGCCGCTCTATCTGCGTCGTCTACCTCTGCAAAGGGGAAAAAGCAGCCAGTCAAACTGCCTCGAGGTCCCGCTTCGACAGCGATTACCATCACGGTAAGCGAAGGATCATCCGCCCCTCTCGCAGAAGTTCTGTCGGTAGCGAGGCAGCAGATTCGGTTGGCCGATCTGAGCATCGATACTGCTAGCCAGAAGAGGGCTGCGGATGGCGGAATGGTTCTTTCCATGTTTGGTGCAGACTGTTCCACAAAGGCTGACAGCCTCGCAAGTCGTATGAGGGAGGTCCTTGCCGAGTATGACGTGCATATTGCACGTCCGATGAAAAGGATCATGGACCTCGACGTCGCTGTCACGCCAGCAGACGTGGCGAAAGCTATTGCCGAGGCGGGTGGTTGTTCTTCCGGGGACGTAAAGGTTGGTGAAATCCGACGCCCGCCTACTTCTCTGGGGCACGCCTGGGTTCGTGGTCCATTGGCAGCGGTAAAGAAGCTGGCGTCCAACAAACGCATGCGGATAGGATGGACGTTGGTAAGGGTCGAGGTGTTGGAGGCACGTCGTATGATGTGCTTCCGTTGTCTCGAACCCGGGCACGTCCGTCGCCGGTGTACTAGTGTGGTTGACCGGAGCACTTAGTGCTACTCTTGCGGAGGACCCCACAAAGCAAGAGAGTGCACGTCGCTAACTGTGAGGTGTCCGCTGTGTGCGAAAATGCGCTCTGTGCAAGAAATGGGCCTCGCTTGCCCCGGCCACATTGCAGAGATCGGCGCCGGCACCACTGGGTACGGGCCTACTGGAGGAGATGTATACCTCATCTTCCCAGCCCTGAAAGTCCTCCAGTGCAACCTGAACCACTGCAATGCGCAAAATCTTTTTCTGCAAACTACTGCGGAGTTGTCGGTTGCCTTGGCGGTGGTAGCAGAGCCCTACGGTCTCCGGGATCATCCTCGCTGGTTCCGGGACACCTTGGACTCTGTTGCTGTTTACTGGGCTGGTGAAGGCAGTGGGCCACACTGCTCCCTGCTCGTTAGGGGGCAGGAATATGTCGCAGTCGAGTGGGGACATCTGGCCGTAGTGGTCTGCTACGTGTTTCCCAACATTTCCCTGGCCCAATTTGAGGGATACCTGGATGGGGTTGCGAACTGCATTCGAAGCAAAGGCTTTAACTTTAGCTTTCCGTCCAGTGCTTGTCCTGGGTGACTTCAATGCTCACTCCAGAGCATGGGGTAACACCCGGGATAGGCCGAGGGGACACGTAATGCAGGACTGGGCGGCTTCGCCTGACCTTCGACTATTCAATCGAGGGTCCGTTGCTACATGCGTTCGATGGCAGGGGGAGTCAATCGTGGATCTCTCATGGGCGACTCCTTCTGTAGCCCGCATGGTGTCGGATTGGAGAGTAGCGAAGGAGATGGTCACTCTTTCTGACCATCGCCACATCGTTTTTGACGTGGCACTCTGTCCTTCCGGCGGCCCGAGCCGTCCAGGCTCAAGTCCACCGGTACGTCGTTGGGCCCTCAAACAGCTCGATCGAGATTTGCTCGTCGCAGCTGCCAACATCGCGGCGTGGCCAGATGATGGTGGATCCCAGGGGATCTCGCTCGATCCAGAAGAGGAGGCGACCTGGTTCCGGGACACAATGTCGTCAATTTGCGACGCTGCCATGTCCCGGGTCAGGTGCGCCCAGAGCCCTGGTGCGGTTTACTGGTGGTCGGAAGAATATCAAATCGAAATCGAAATCGCGCAGTCGCGGACTGTCTGTCTTAGAAACCGGCGCCAGTTTCAGCGCACCCGGCGCAGAAGGCACCAGCGAGCTACGGAGGAGGAGATAGCCAGAATTTATAGAGCTTACCGAGTAGCGACTATGGCGCTTCAACACGCTATCGCGGATGCCAGGTCTCGGTCCTGGAGTGAGCTTCTCGACGGGCTGGACAGGGATCCGTGGGGGAAACCCATCGCGGAGACCATGGATCCGGGTCTGCTGGAGCGAGTCATTAACACACTCTTTCCAGTAGCCAAGGACAGTCCCTCGCCACCCCTGTCATTGTCAGACTGGTCTGATGAGTTAGGGGTGACGCAAGGGGAGCTCGACCGAGCCGTGAAGCGCTTGGGGGCTCGCAACACCGCGCCAGGTCCAGATGGTATCCCTGGCCGGGCATGGGTACTAACTCCGGCTGCTCTGGGTGACCGCCTGAGACGGTTATTTAATAGCTGTCTCCGTACAGGCGTGTTCCCCTCCAGTTGGAAGGAAGCTGGATTGATTTTATTGAAGAAGGAAGGCAGGGCCGCAGAGTCTCCCTCTGCATACCGTCCCATATGCCTGCTTGACGAGTCTTCCAAGCTCTTTGAAAGAGTGGTTGCTGAAAGGCTCGTCGAGCACCTGTCGCGGGTTGGTGCGGACCTTGCTGATAGCCAGTATGGCTTCCGGCAGCGGCGTTCTACCATAGACGCGATTCTTCACGTCCGCGCGCTGTGGGACCAGGTGTGGTCCCGGGGTGGGGTGGCGTTGGCGATAAGTTTGGATATCGTTAACGCCTTCAATTCTTTACCCTGGGGTGCAATTAGGGAGCCACTGGTATATCATGAAGTGCCTCTCTACCTGCAAGGCATTGTCGGTCGGGGCATACCTACGCGATCGGCACATTCGCTATGTAGGCCGGGACGGTAGCGTTCAGAGGAGGGAGATTACGTGTGGGGTTCCGCAGGGGTCGGTTCTAGGTCCTCCCTTGTGGAACTTAGCCTACGACGCGGTCCTGCGAGTCGATCTCGACGACGATACTCTGGTGCTGGCCGGCGGGGACACCTTCGAGGAAACCATCCAGCTTGCCGAGCTCGGGGTGGCAAAAGTCGTGGCGGCAATCCACGGGCTGGGTCTGGAGATAGCGCCTCAGAAAACTGAAGCGTTATGGTTCCATAAACTGCCGAGGAGCAGAGAGCCACCCAGCTCGTTGGTCCATGTCGGAGATGCGCAAATCCAAGTGGGCCGATACTTAAAGTATCTTAGAGTCACCCTGGACGGTCGGTGGGGTTTCGAAGAGCACTTCGAGCGCCTAGTTCCCCGGATCGAGAAAGCAGTAGGTGCTTTGCATAGACTGCTGCCCAATCTCGGGGGACTTCGGGAGGAAGTTCGCCGCCACTATGCGGGTGTCGTGCGATCGATGGTCCTTTACGGGGCGCTTGTTTGGTCAGGTAGACTGTCAGGCGTCCGACGCTGCAGGACTAAAGTCTGCAGCGAAAAATGGCCATTCGTATCGCACGAGGATACCGATTCGAACGATATCCTATGAGGCGGCAACTCTCCTGGCGCGCTTTCCGCCGCTGGACATCCTGGCGGATATGGACGTGAAGGTCTACGACCAGATTCGCGATATCCGCCAAAGCGAGAATAGTGTTGCAGGAAGCGTATTTGTAAGACTGAGGCGGCGGGAACTCGAGCGGTGGCGCGAGCGGCTACAGCAGCCGCAATATTCGTGCAAGCGCGTTGTCGAAGCCGTTCTGCCGCACTTCGAAGCCTGGCTGAAAAGAGGGGAGCGCATCTCCTTCAGGCGCACCCAGGTGCTCACCGGACATGGTTGCTTCGGTGAGTACCTGAACAGAATTGGGCGAGAGGTCACGGCAAATTGCCACCACTGCGGAGGCAGCCGGATTCCTCACAATACACGCTCGAAGAGTGCCCTGCGTGGGCCTCCGAGCGGCGGGTCCTGGTTGCCAGGATCGGGCGAGACCTGTCTCTGCCAGCAGTAGTGAGGGCTATGCTGGCAGAGACAGAGAATTGGACGGCAGTAGCCTTCTGTGAGACCGTGATGGCCAAGAAGGAGGCCGCTGAGCGGGATCGGGAGAGAGCTGATCCTGCTCGGAGAAGAAGGCGTCGGGGTAGCAAACCCCTTGGCGCCTAAAACGCCGAAACCCGCTTACCAAACAAGGTAGGTGGACCTTTGGGGTCGCAGGCGCACAGAGTGGGGGACTCTGTCCGCCCACCAAGTGACCCCAGGGAAGACGGTGGCACAGACGGTGATTACGTGCTGCCGTGCATAGCGAGGCTCAGGGGAGGCCCCTTTACACTCTCCCCAGGGATGTGCCGTCCAGGCGTTGCACGGGGGGTTCCGGAATTGGTCTTTTAAGAGGAACCGGGACCACCCCTATGTGCTGATGGTGATCAGTGAGGTAAAAATCCCACACTCCCCGACCTCCCTCCCCGGAGGTCAGGTGCCTTTTGAAGGTTTCACCCCGACAAAAAAAAAAAGGGGTGGCACAATGGCGGTCTTATCGCTAAAAGCGATCTTTAAAAACAACCTTTGGATGGATTAACAATACTGAAGGGAGTCTTTGGTTTATCGTTTATATACTTATTATAGACAATAAATACACACACCCCTAAAACATAGTTTAGATAGATCCGTTTACCATAGATCGTTTTGTGCAAAAATATCACGTTACAGAGAATGTGCTAAATGAACCTCTGACGACCTTTAGCGAGCTTTTATACATAGGAGAGCTACAATTACCTACTTGGTTTATCATTTATATACTTATTATAGACAATAAATACCCAACTAGCAAAAAGTGGTTGTTATACTATCCTAGAACCACCATTTATCGAGGACTATATGAGACTTGTATCCACATATAAGTCGCGAAAAGGGACCACTTTATAAGTCTACTTTTACTTATAACGTATTTATATTAGACCGCTGAAATGCCATCTAAACGCCTATATTGCTCTTGTAATTGAATTACGTCAATGCAAATACTCCTGTTATTCTCAATGTAAGTAAGTTATAGTAAAAAATTAGAATAATACGCGCCTAGAAATCTTCCTTAAGCTCATATATTGTGAACAGTCGAAGTGAGTGTATCGGACATTGTTGTGCTCTGTAAATTTTTTTTTAACATCTTGAGGGTAAGTATTTATATGAATCAGAATTTATTAATGTTAACCATAGTAGAAAAACAAAATGTTATTGTTGTCAAATTGTTAGTCTTATAGCTTATTCGTAGGAGAACATGGATTTTCTGTGAAATCTATCATGGTTTTGATACCAATTTTAAAGCGCCTCTTGAAATTTGCTTATTTACATTTGACATTTTCTTAGTAAGCATTTCCAAGAGTGACAGTGCTAAAATAAGTATTTTTAGCATTTCCAAGTGTGACATAGTACCAATATAAGTATATTGGTTATATATTGGGTTATCTCAAAACCGAAGAAGATTCGCCATTGTTTCCGATTACTGTACTGGTCATTACAAGCAAAAGTGGCTTCTTAAGAGTTTTAACCAGGATTGTTTGAGATTACTTAGACAATAACACTACTGTGGAATGCCTATATAAATATGTCTAGGTTTAAAACGGTATACGATAAATCTAAAAAAAAAATATAGAGAACATTTTATCCTACCGAGTGCTGTTATAATCTTGGTGATTTATTATTTTTAAAACGTGGATATGAAATTCATTTAACAGTTACTTCAACTTTAACAAGCTTATGTTAAATCAAACCAGATACATAAATGACTTACAGTAATTTAACTTTAATTTACTTATCTTGGCCACAAAATATTAGCTTTTAAGAGGCTATAAGTAAGAATAACAAGAGTAATTGCTCCTCAGTGCATGTCTTCCCGGTAGATGCTCCTACAGGAGTATCAAGATTTAAATGACCCGCAGATGTTATCGTATAGGCGCATTTAAGTCTGACTTACAGGAGTAATTACTCTTATTTCATGCTTTTATAGGAGTCTTGATCCTATATTTGTCAGGAAATATGATCCTATATACGGATATAAGTACAAATTATAGGATACAACGTACTTGAGTAAAAACAGCATGTATTTATGCTGTTAAAAGCGTAGTAGCAACTACCAAAACCTTCATCGGAGCTTTATAAGTCCACGTAGCATTATACAATTGCATTCCAGGATTATTTTGCTAGTTGTACACACACCCCTAAAACATAGTTTAGATAGATCCGTTTACCATAGATCGTTTTGTGCAAAAAGATCACGTTACAGAGAATGTGCTAAATGAACCTCTGACGACCTTTAGCGAGCTCTTATACATAGGAGAGCTACAATTACCTACTTGGTTTATCATTTATATACTTATTATAGACAATAAATACACATACCCCTAAAACATAGTTTAGATAGATCCGTTTACCATAGATCGTTTTGTGCAAAAAGATCACGTTACAGAGAATGTGCTAAATGAACCTCTGACGACCTTTAGCGAGCTCTTATACATAGGAGAGCTACAATTACCTACTGAGGTAGCTATCATGTATCGTGCCTTTTGCACACCTCTATCGACAACTAAGATTTATGTGTGATCTATGTGTCTGTGTGTACTTTCTGGCTACGCAATTTACATACGAATTACACAATAGTGTAATGCGTATATGAATTGCGTAGCCAGAAAGTTATCTACTTTATCTTGTATCTGCGTAATTCACACAGGAAGTGATAATGTAAAAATTTACACAACTATTGCTATCCACTACTAGGTAGTTACCTACAACGACTTTTTTTAAGTTAGCCTACACCGTCCCACTGCTTGCAAAGCCCCCAAATTCTTTCAGTCATCCTTTTCTAGAGTCAATAGACCTAACCAGAATCGTATTGTCAATATTGTAGGCAGATTGACAGTATTTGTATTACATACGTTTTGACTTAAGTACTTGAAGAAAAATGGTGTCTGCAGGTGCTCAAGTAATGCTTTCGACAACACAAGATTCGCCGATCAGTTGGTTGAGACAAAATTGAAATTGTTTTAATTTTCCGAGGTATTATTTAGGCTTTCGAACTGCAAGCTGCGTTTTAGTTTTAGAAACTATGGTGAATAGGTAATAAAACTTACCTCTTCGGCCTTTTTCAGGGCACAGCTCTACTAACTATTTAGGGCTGATGTCACCAATGAAAGAGCCATCAGTGTCAATATTTGTTTAGGGGAATATTGACTGACAGCTCTTGAACGTATTTTAGACGTGCTAATCGCGTTCAGTTTCATTGGTGGAATTCGCCCGAGAAACTACTTACTAATGATCAGTTTTAATTATCCCTTAAACACGAAACTCTTAATAAATCTGGACATTACGTAACAGATTATATTTTATCAACCTATTTGATATACGTACACATACGTGGCCCCGTAAATTGACCTAAATGGGGGTATTAGGAGGAGTCAGAATTTCATTAGTCTCTTCAATTTATTACTTTGCTTTCGTAATGAAAGTACATTTATTGGGACATGAAAATGAAAATCGTTGGACATGGTGAATGTCCCAGCTTATACTAAAGTAGGTTATAATACTTATTATGAAAACTGTAGACGAGGATACATATACCGACGTAACAAAATGTTGGTCATGTCTTTTGCAGAGACAGTGAACAGAAGATGAATGTTTTTGACATCTTGTGTCGAGTGAAAGGATGGAGGCGACAGCTAGAAACATTGGCATCATATTTGGTTGAATTTGTATCGAATGTCTCGATGCTCAATATTAAAGCTTGAAAAGTCTTACCCAGTGATAGCGACTGAGACAAGCAAGAAGATGTAGAGAAAAACAATACTTCACGTAATTTTCACTTTGATCGTGTATTGTTATTGTAAAAGTCTAGAAAGTTAGCAGAGACTAAGTTGTCCGATAAAGTTTAAGCTCTGAATATATTTATACGCAGAATGGCTGAAAACTTTGGACTTCGTAATTGAGTTATTTAATTTATTGAAGTCGACCTAGTGCTGGAGAAAGGAATAAAGAATTCATATCATTACATATTATAAAACAAAGTCCCACCGCGTCTGTCTATCTGAACACGATAAACTCAAAAACTACTATTGAACGGATTTTCATACAGGTTTCGCCTATGGACGGAGTGATTTATGAGGAGGGTTAAGTGTATAATTCATTAAAGTTTTGTGTAAAGTGACTTAAATATGACGATGATTGTTGAAGAAGTCGGTAAAAATCACGAGCTTTACTGGCGTTGGCCGCGTAAACCAATAGAGTTTGGTGTAAGAAAACAATATTAAACAGGCGTGGTGATAAGTTATGTAGCCATACAAGATTGTGATTTTCACCGATACATAAATAAATAAACGAATAAATCATGATAATACTTATGAGCATTTACGACCTACGGTATTTCATACAAACTTTCAAGCCCTTGTTTTTCGAAATGATTGAACCAATTTTAATGAAACTTCATACACATAAGCGGAATACAAAGGGCTAAAAAGTTAGTAAAGAACATTTTCAAAATGTCATATTTAAAAACCGGCCAAGTGCGTGTCGGGCCACGCACAGTGTAGGGTTCCGTAGTAGCCCGCTACCACAATGTAGTACGATTCTGTTGTTCTGTATTCTGAACATAAAAAAAAAACTTTTTTTTTTTCATATTTTGTTTTTAAATGCAAGTCTTTACCCGTTATAAACAAGCAACTACTTCATCTTAGTCACTATAAAGGATTAATGCCAAGGATTTTGTATTTGGTACAAAATTATCCAACACCCAAGTTCAACGACTATTACTGCTAAACTAATAAAGTTATCTTAACCGCTATACTTTTCCTTCAAAGTTCATGAAATGCACTATCATCGTGAATTTTTCCAGATTTTTCAAGCCAGCAGTTTAGGTTTTAGAGGGGGGGGGGGGGGACGCCCTACTGGAACAAAAATTTGCACTTTAAAGTTTAATATTTCGTAAATGGAGCATTAAATTTAAAAATAATTTAAGCAACCCCCAAGTCATTTTAGAAGCGCTATTCGATAAAAATATTCATCCCCACTTCCCATGTAGGGGCACTACCCTAAAAAAAAATATTTTCCACAATTTTATTTTACCACTTTGTCGGCGTAATTGATATACGCACTCCTACAATACAATACAATTACAGCTTTCTAATACTAACGGTCTCTTAGCAAAACCTCGGACAGACAGACATGACGAAACTATAAGGGTTCCTTATAGGAACTACGGAACCCTAAAAAAGATAACTGGAAATCTCTGCTTCTATGGAAAATTTAAAATCGGTCTAATTTGGCTGTAACACTATCACTACCCGTGTAACTTTTTAGACCTTTATATCTTGCTTATGCGTATGAAGTTTAATTAAAATCGGTTCATTCATTTCGAAAAACAAGGGCTTGAAAGTTTGCATGAAATGCCGTACGTCGTAAACGCTCTTCATTGACTATCAACCATGCGCCTTCCTTTGTTTTCTTTTTATCATAATCATCCTTCTTCTAACTAAGTACTACTATTATTTTGGTGACCTTTTATGTACATGGCCCGGAGTACTTATCTATTGAAAAAGTTCAGACTCAAAGCACAAAGTATCGCTTCATCATCATCATCATCATCATTTCAGCCGAAAGACGTCCACTGCTGGACATAGGCCTCTCCCAAAATGGGGAGGGTTTGCCATAATCGCCACGCTTGGCAGGCGGGTTGGCGATCGCAGTATGGTATGGTGGTGGAATGCATAGAGAACGCTGCTGCCCATTCTCCGGTTAGACCCTTAGTCGCCTTTTACGACACCCACGGGAAAGTGTCGCTTAGTATTTATTAAATTACGTCGCTTGTCTATGTCGTAGACTTTGTAACGTGTCTAGACTTCACATAACATATTGGCGTCGTAAAGTAAAACAGATCAAAGACCTCGATTTACACACGTGTATCATAAACAAACCCATTGATATGAGAAAAACATACTACTGAAATCCATAATGTAACTATGTGATATTGATATGTACATACGTTCAGGGTGTAAGGACATCGACGCGCAAACTGTTACCATGAATTTCGTACATAATTCTAGACCCCCCAGAGAAGAAATTTTTCATAGGTTATTTAAAAAAAATCTGCTATTTCATAATAAACGTGCGAAATGTATGAAACAACAGATTTTTTTTTAAACACACGTTGTGCTGAAGATGAAGGCCAAAGCAGTCGCAGGTGAGCCTATTGCAGGTTTCAACTCTAAACTCGTAACTGCAACTGAGAATAGTGTAAATGAAAAACCTAACAACGTTTTGCCGTGACATCGAACACGCTGTGTTAGTCTGCCACACTTCCGACTACTACAACGAACGGTAGGTTTATTGCAATAAAATTCATAAATTCTGTCTGTTTCATGCTTGTGAAAAGTAAGTATGCATGTATTATCTCTTAGATAATTCGTTTCATACGGATACACCTACATCAGAATTGAAACTGTCTGGCTTCATTGATTTCTATCTTCAATAATCACCTGTTTCCTCTCTATCTCCCCACGAATCTGTTTTAACCACAGAGCAAGTGGGTATTTTTTGCCCGTTTGAGTCGGATCCTAATCATATGACTTGTTAATTGTTATAATATGTTATATAAACTGTGTCCAACATATGATACAGCGCCCGCTACTGTTTTTAATAAGAACCCCGTCTGGTTTCTTTGCACCTTTTTTATGGTGAATCTGTTCAAGATTTACTTAAGTCTGTATTGGCAATGCACCTTTAAGTCTTATTATAGTAAGGTCACACAACATGACAGCACGCCTGTATTCCTACCATGTATAAGGGTTGACCAGAGGTTTACCTGTGTTGTGTGTGTGGTGTAGAGGTCGTTGTTGAATTTTTTATTTTTCGCATAATCAAGATGAAAAGGGCATCAGTGTCGTATACCGACTGATCGATAAGGGGCGTACGGAACATATGACTGGTATTTGCCCACATTCGACGTAAGAATTTGAATTCGCGATTGGGTATGTCTATTGGTTCGTACAAATTACAGACCTCAATTTTATGGAATCCAAATCATCGGTGGACAGTGCATTTTGAAACCCGTTGCTCGCATCTTGGTACTTATGTAGGTATAGGTAGATACGTTTTACCATAAGTACGTTTTTCGGACACAACTTCGATATTTATCAGAGTTAAAACTAACTCTTTTGTGTTCAAGTTTCGATTCGTAATTGTGTCATTGTCTTACTATTACATTAGATGCCAAATAAAACCGAAATCGTTTGTAATACCTATAGGTATTATATCTACATTACCTACGTACCTAGACCTGACATGATTTTGGCTGCTCGATCAACGTTGAAATATTCCAACTAGGATATAATTAAACTTTTAATTATAAATAATTGCGTACTGATTTAGATGAAATACTGCTTCCTTAGTGAATGCAACTTAGTAGGTAGTTGGTCTAAGTGTTTTACTGACTGAATAATTGTGCGCGTTGTCAACATTTATTGGGTCTCATTACTGTAAGTGTCAGCGAAGAGGATTGTCTATTGTTGTCGCTAATAGCAGATGGTTGGGCGTGTGATGGTAAACAGTAAAAGTAAATCTATTTATGTTTCACTCTTAACCTTTCATTGCATGTATCTATTTTTATGTTATGTCTCATGGTCCCTTCGTGGCTCGTCACCTCACAACACAGAGCGTGTCGTGGTACAGGGGTGTCATGTGTCGTCTATGGTCACCGTCGATCGTTATCGTCGAGTGCATCGGTACAGTGCAGCAATACCGTTTGAAAAGATAAGCTGCTGATCGAAACAGTCAGTGCATAGCAGTCGGGTGGCAGACGTGAGGCGCGGGTGGCGCGGGGGGAGCGGCGCGGGGTGGAGGGCGCGGGGCAGGCGCCCGTCTAGACGCTACGTCACGCGGCCTCGCGATACCGCGCCGGTAAACAACAATGTGCACTGACCGAATATGGCACCCGGCACGCCGGAGCGGTCACCGGTCACCCTGCTGCGGCCCACTGCCGACGACGCTGCACATCCCGTACTGCTGCACTTGCACCACATTACCATAGCAAAAACAAATACTCTGACATTACCATCAGAATGCACGTTGGTGGTGACGAACTCTGCAGCGCACAGATGGTGCCATCGACCCACCTGGTCATACCGTCATATATGCAGGCATATGGTACCTGCCTGTAGTAAACAGCTGTGGTTTGATAATGTCCACCAGAGTAAAAAAACATTCATTCATATGCAGACATACCTACACGAACTCTTTTATGAAAGTTCTCTTACGAACGAACGTACCAAGCCAAACGTATACCTATACCTATTACGCGTACTTGTTCTTAAAACTTTGTTTCGAGTTTCGTCTGTTAGTAAAACAAATAAAAATTTGTTGGTGCATAATGAATGAGTACGTGTGTACTGGAAGTCATTGTCGTGTCAATAGACGAATCGCTAATGAGTCGGGTAGTTACACGAGTCGATAAACGTGGAGGTCGTTGAGGTGATCATCTGTAATTCAGGTGACCGTTTCAACAATAGCGACTGATTTCGATTAAGTTCAATAATTGTTGTATCTATTATAGAATAGTCCGCCTTTAAATTTCTATCGATCTTTACATTTATGGCCTAAAAATTCTTCGTAAGTAACTCGAATAAAATACTTAAATGAATAATAAATAAAAACTTTATTCGGTTCAGAATAAACACGGTACAATATTTAAAACAAACTAGTAACAGGTTAGGTACATAGTAGTATTAGGTGCTAGATTTTTACAAATAGGTACCCCACACTAGGATTCCCTGTGTCGTGCGGTTGTCTCTTCCCAAGTAAAGTAATCATTTTAATTTATTTATGTGAATTAATTCATTGAATGCCATTCAATGGAGTTAATCATGTGGCAATGATACCCTTGTAACAGTACGTATCATCCATCCCCAAATAGTATTGGCATCAAAGCGAGCAAAAACTACGTTAATTAGCTTGTGCAAGTGCACGCATGATACACTTTATTAAGCACTAAACACGTAACACGGATGAGTTAAATTAGTTCGCAACTCCTTTCATAGAATGCTCAATGAATTTCAATTTACATTGAGCAGGTAACGTGATGTAAATCCACTGAGCTGTTCACTTTGAACGTTTTGTAAACATGTAAGGACTGGCCGCTTTAGTTGGCTCGCAGTGAGATATCGTTTTCAGTCCAGGGTAAACATTCATATTGTCTTGGGTTCGTCTACAACTGTTTGTTCAAAACGACGATAGCGGTTAGAAAATATCTGCTGCTTATCTTGTTTATACGCTATCTGACACACCTAGTTACCAGACATCAAGTACGTAGACACACATACCGCGTACGCAGAAGAATGAAACAATGCGTGTCAAATTGCTATTTTTGGAGCGAATAAGGTTAGTCGAGTACGAGTGCTGAGGTTAATTGATACTTTTTCCATACGAAAACGAAATTTAGGACCGTGAAAAGTTTATTTACGACTGTTTTTTGTCAGACTTGACAGAGAGAAGCCCGTAATCATGGTATTTGTAGGCGGCGAGACAGCGTCCGCTCGTGCACAACTATTGCGTACTATAAATTCTGCGCTTTTTGTTCGTACCTATGTACGTGGCCTGATGATTGATAACTCATGGTGTTTTGTTTTAACTGTAACCTTCCATTGCTTTAAAATGAATACCTATCTACCATAAAACCTTCCATAAATGATAACTGAAAGCTGAACAAATTCCAGCACGTCCAGCGCTTGCTAGTTTTATGTAACAATGCAGAATTATTTAACAAAGTAGACATGTGCCGGAATGTAGGCCGTACAGATATTAAGTATTACTTATGAGTGACAATGGAGTCATTTTGCTCTCACAGCTTAGCCACCGCTCGTAAATTACTTTACAAATGCGGTGCCCGACATGAGACGTGTAGGTATACCAAATCTGGTTTAGTCCCCTCTATGTCGTTGACTGGTGGAATAGTCCCCTAGTCTCTATAAAGAGATTGGTGCTAAATTAGTAATATATCTTAGTAATAGGTCTTAGTTCAAAGTTCGAATTCTTTGAGTTTTTGCAATCGTGGAGAGCGCGTCTGCTATGATCAGGAGATATCGCCATAGTGATCGCAAGTGTATTGCATTGTTTGAATCCTCTTATGATGCCCAAACCAGAATTCTTACCTTAATCAATCAAGATACTTGACATTTGCATGTTAGAGCTATAAAAATAAAATACAGCTGATTCAAATATCCAACTCTCTCAACTCTATAATTGTTTAATCTTCCACCGACAAGTTATTTCTACCGATTAGTTATTATTTTCGCTTCAGCGTTACTTAATGTGAAGTATTAAAGTGATCCATGCCGATTTCGTTCAACTTTCACATTGTCTGGCAATCTGTTATTCTAGACTGTCTCAACCGTCTGCTTCATGTCTGGCTGTTAGCAGGAAGTGCATCGTAATATTCAGCATGATAGTGCGAAATTACGATCCAACTCTTTATATATTTCTAGATTCCTAGGCACCCATTATTTTTATGTTTGTTTATGTGTTTATGATTGTTGCAAAATATAAGCACTTCAAATTGCTGTCAAAGACAACGTATACCTGCAACCTTAAGTATACATAGATACTCTTTATTGGTTGATAGATTACAATTTAAATAATTTATGCAGACCTAGATGGCTGTGCGATAAGTAAGGATTTAAGTTTGCATGTTGTATGTCTCTTCACAAATAATGGCAATATTAGCAGGTATATTTATTTTCGCCTCCTGGAGACCCCACTTCGTTATTAAATAAAGTAGCTACGAAATCAAGTAATGCAATCTAAGTAAAAGACAACATTGGGATATTTGATCTAAAAAAGATCAAAAGACCCTCTTTATAGTAGCTTCGAAGTAAAAATGGGGCACGCGCTCATAAATTGGGACAATGTTAATTAAGAAGGGTGGCTCCCTTCGCTAGCAACCAACCAACCAAGGTTAGGCAGACGACCGAGTAAAAAAAATATAAACGTAATTGAGGTGTCTGTTAAACCTGGATACGTTGTCCCTGGAAATACCATGCAGTGTGTGGATTCATATCTACCTAATAGGTAGGTACATATAGGTTATAATAATCAGTTGATAAGGCGGTGACCTTACATCTACAGTTTATTTGCATAACGTACACATTATCAGCTTTTATCCTATTACGTAAGGCATCGTTTGTTTAAAAATAAACACAATTTCACGAAAATCCAATTAATTCTTAAACTATCAACAAACGAAAGCGTTTAGTGCACACGGAAGAAAAATATGATAAGTATATTGGCTATTTACTTTATATACAGGTACCGGTGAGTGTTTAATTTATTGATACCGTCATACCGACCCAATTATAAATACCAAACAATGTGCAGATAATGTCAAATAGTAAACTCATCTGCATAGTTTAAATAAAATATATTTACATATAGGTACCCAAAATTCCTCCTTAATTTTATAAACACAATACCACGTTTTTATACACTATCGCGTAAGAGTAGTAAATTTTAACTTATAGGTACTATAAACTCTCCAATACAAGTAAATATTATGTATGTGTGCGTCGATTACTCACGTAATAACAAACTCAATAGGTTAGAATTTTCCACTGTACTCGTATATTACCTACTGTTCCGTAAACATAGTGGTGGGCTAAATCAAGGACCTAATACTTCGTAAATATTATGGTAAATACTCCCATTTATAAAGTACGTCATGTTTCAGTCAAAATAACTAAGTAATGTTGCGGTTACAGTAGTGGCCTGTTTTGTGTGGTCTGACCTAAGCACTTAGTACCTAAGTTAAATGAATAATCAGACATCAAAAGAGGGATATTGGCCTGTAGAGGTATTCTGGCACTGATTTCAACAGCACTTGACCGAACGGCACATAATCTGTGCCACTAACCGCACTGAAACAAAAATTTTGATAAGTATGTAGAGTTTGGTGTAACAGTTTATTAATATTATTTTCATTCCACGAACGGCACCTACGTATATTTTATCTTTTCAATTATTATCTATTATAATTTGACGAGTCTACTAAGTTCCTACCTACTTCCATTAATTTAACTCAGTATTTTGTTCGAGATTGAGAGGATACTTTCGCAAGGCGGTCGGCAAAGTGCCTCGGTATTGTTGAAACGTGATACTCAAAGTAATTTGCAACCTCTGGTACAAACAATTGGACATGAAGCCTTTATGCTTCTGTTCAGTTCTGTCGGAGTTAGGTAAATACCTAACTCCATTAAGGTACCTACTTGGAATGACAGCAAATGCTGTCATTCCAAGTAGGTACCTTAATGTTACATATTGTGGCTACCTATGGCAATCTGAAAACAGTTTATCATCCAATTGTATATATTATATAATATGGTTATCAAGCAAGTAACACAGTTTTGCTAATAATGCCAATACTTTTCCTTCTGTAGATTAAAATGTGGTGTTTTAGCTAATTATAAACTACATGACGCAACATTACGAAGATAACGAAGTCACGCTGTGATAAAGAGTCTTGTTTCCGTAAAGATTTGTCATACTTAGACGAATATAAACACAAGTCATTTCTTCACGTGCTACATATGGATGTAACGTGATGAATAAATAAATAGGTCTTATTTGAATAAACTGTAATTCTATATAAATAAACGAATCTTACCTGCTATTAGATACTCTTTATTAAACAGTATCTAATCAGCCTATAATGTTCCCACTGTTAGGACACTGGCCTTCTCTCTTAGAGAGGGAGTGGGCTGTAATCCACCACGCGGGTCCAGTGTTGGTTGGCAGATGACACATGTCTACGAATTTTTGGTTCGATGGTTGGTTCTGATGAAATGATTTACACACAGTGAAGCGCCTGCCTGGGATCGAACCCACGACCTACAACTCGTAAGTTGGGGCCGTTACCACTGTGCCAACACTACTCATTAAACAGCAAGTTGTAGAAAAAAAGTAAGTGTCTGCATGCCATTGCACGTTTTCATTTTATCTATGTCCGGTACAGAATCTGCCCATGGTCGCTTTGCCACGTCAGTATTACCGTCACCACGATATCAAATCATGGTAATCATATAATTAGAACGATATCTAGTCATAACGAGCAATTAATTTGGTTTATCTACAACGATAACCATTACTTATATCAATAACATAACAGTCGCCGTAATCTTGAAAACGAGAGTAGACAATTTCAGACTATTGCATCTGACTTGAAAAAAAAGCCACTCGATTATGTACGTATCATATGGACATTACCATCATTACGCTAACTTACTTTCATGTACTTACCATAACACATTTGTAGGCAGTTAGAATAAATTATTGCACAATTAGAGGCAAACGAGGCGCTCTTCACATTAATAATGCGTTGCGGTCAATTTAACATTCATATTACCTTGCGATGCGATACGACGATGGCCGAACTCCGAAGCAACGGGCATACCTGTCTAGACGCGCACACTTCGACACATAGTTAATGATACAAGGTGAGCGTCAAACCGCACTGCAGTAAACACGAATCGAGATTAACAACCCGAAAATATTTAGAAATATTCTGCATAAAAAATTATCATCTGGTTGGTTATAAATTTTTATTTACATTATGGTAAACTGTTGGCTAATCTAACGTTATTCGCAGTCTAGTCTGGCATGATTAATTAGAGAGATAAATGTCGCAGATATGTTAATCAAAATTCCATTTCCTCAGAGCAAAATGAATGTCAAAATGTTAAGTTGTCAGAAGTTTTGAACTGTGAAACGCACAGTGATTACACGCTTCCATGTTCTTACATAAAAGTTAAAGCATGAAGTCGTAACCATATTTTAGGTGACACATGTAATAAAACTTAGTCTGAAGTCCTGTCAATCATTCCGAAATAGGTAGCTAAATTAAATTAATCTCAATTTTGATAACTAACTTTAGTGACTTTTATGACTGAGTATTTTATTTTATGAAATAACGCCTTCGAATGTTATAAGTAGGAGTACCTGCTTATAGGGCTACGAGTGCTATGACTGGCTACGACAAAATATAATAATTCTAGTACGATTTTAAATCTGTTGATGATTTTGAACATTTCCGATCCAATCAATTTATTCGCAATAAGCAAAACGTGAAATTACTTCATCATTATCCAAAAAATAATAAATCGAATGACGAAAAGACGCGTAAACTTATGAGGCATAACATTGTTACTAACAATATTTTAAAAATAGAATAGTGTACGCGCGAACGACTGCAGATTCACTCGAGTTAGTAACCGTTGTTTCATTGTTTAGTGTCATGGTCACGCTGTGACCAGTGAACAGTGTGAGTAGTCAAGGAAGCGGCAGCCGGCCCTGGCCGCGATACACGCGCGCTCATTCATTCACATTCTCTCACCAAAAAGAACAATCAATATAACGATACGGTACCGGCCTGCGAAAGTTTCACTCGAAAACTGCAATTTATAGTAAAACATGAGATTTTACTTGCATATACATTAAACATTCGTGATCCAATTAACTTTTAATGGGTACACTGCTTTACCTAAAGGAAAACACTACACTTTATGAACAACGTTTTCCATTTGATTCCTACGCTTTGTGAACCCTTTTCCTTCAGATGTAAATGTAATGGCTCTACATGATATCTCATACCGGGTCATACTTGTTTGCATTTACAGTACGTACCTACATTAATAAACGTCATTCTTTACAATAATTAAGTCAGTAAAATAATACTATATAGTGTTTTCCCATTCGTTTTGGAGGACTACCTCGTGTAATTTTGACGTTCAAACATAAGGGCCTAATTTGATTAAATTGCTCTTGATTTTGATTTAATTTCATACTGACATGACTTTTATTTAAATCCAAACAAGCCAACTGCGCATTTTATGGAAAGTCGCTTCGGCGTGTGCCCCGAATTACAAAGTAGCAGACTGCAATAAAACTGTAGTCTAATCCCACCTTTGTCTAAATAATCTACTTCCTGTCGAGTATCCAGCGCGTCCGCTTTCGCCCTCAGTGTATGGAATCTAGCCAGACCAGACGCCATGCTCCGCTGCCTGAGAAAAATGTGTCTACCAACATAATAGTTTCAATAGAAATAGTTCTAGAACTTTTGACAAACTAAATTTGATAAATAATCACTATGATTGATGTCTGTTCTTGTCATTATTATGTAAGACTAGTGCGGAACATACACATTTCTGTAAAAAAAAAACTACACGACTCATTTTCCTTAGTGATTCGTACATTTTGTCAAAATTAGGTACCTGTGTTTATTTTTTGACTTAGGTAGGTAAAAAAACTTTTACCGTTACAGTACCTACTTGAGGTAATCTACAGTTACACTGCTTACATTTTTGAACAATTACTTAGGAAATTACACCTACCTGTACCTGAAATATAGAATATCTTCAGATTTCATTGTATTTTCACGTTGACATCCCAAAATACTGTACGACTTATTTATTGCTCTTCGGAATTAATTAATTTTAGTACCTATCTACGGATAATTATTGAAATGATTAATTTTCAAGGCTCACAACGAGAGAGTCTGATCCGTATCTATCATATTTATCATAATATCATATAACTTCCCCAACTCACACGATTCCTTTACTCAGACATATTGTATAACACAATGACTAATGATTTTATAAGAGTCACGTAAGTAATTACGTTTATTTTTCAACATTACGCAGTTTGTTTTACCAGTTCAAATTAAGAAAGAACAGCTAAAACAAACTGGCGTAATCTAATTGCCGCAATCAATTACTTTAGTATAGAAACCACAAACACGTTTCGAATTCGTCCACATCACGTAGACAGTAAGGATTCGATTGTTTATATACGGTTCGTTCGACATCTAAAGTGACGTGACAATGAAGTCACGTGAGGCTTGCGACACATGGTAGGCGCCAGACGTCTAGACGGCCCGACGCGTCACCTGAAGGCTCTTCAGGAAGGCCGCCAAAATTCCTCTCCGCAGCGCCGCCACCGCCTCTCGCGCCGCGCCGACGACGGCAGGCGGCCTCTACTTACCTATATACGGTACAGTTCACACAAATCAACTAGGTAGGTACTACGTGCTACAAAAAAAACTTGATTGCTCTGACCACTTTTAATCCTGAAAGTCGTTCGCGATTCTTGTATTTAGGCTAGAACTTACTTTAATAAAATAAACACTACGTACGTTATCTATCAGTTATCTAATGTGCTTGGTTACGCATTGGAAAAACCACTCGTAGCCCTAAACGCGAAAGTTTGTTATCTATGCTACGTTTTGCTACGATATAGGTAGGTACTTACATGTCTACGTTTAATTCCTGTGACTATTCAAATGGCACACATAATTAAGGATTCAATCTGCCTAATCTTTTTCCAACTTTGCTGGGGTCGGCTTCCAGTCATACCGGATGCATGCAGCTGAAAACCAGTATTTTACATAAAGCGACTGCCTGTCTGACCTCCACAACCTAGTTACTGGATATACGATACCCCTTGGTTGGTTGTCAGACTTTTGGGCTGCAGACGACCCGTAACGCTTTCCACTTTCCTGCTAATTTCTTACATCGGACTTTGCTCTTTTTTTTTTTATCTGATGTAAGACTATTATCTGACTACCTGGTGTATTGTGTGTATTTTAGTCTGTGCTAAATAAATGTATTTTCTTTCTTTCTTTTAACGACTGCCAAAGATCCATGATTGACGAAGGTCTTGAATAGTATTGATATGTAAAGATGGTCCCCATCCACGGGCCAACCGCGGCAAGCGTAGCTTAACCTGATCGATCGATCTGTGCAGCTGTTATTACTTAGCCAAAAGCCTCTCAGACATAATTACGGAATATTTTAAAAATTCCCTTCAATTTTAAATAAGGTCACAGCTAGCAAAGTCATGCGTAAATGCTAGTACAATTTAAATTACGAATTTCACTATGAGACTTTCTTACGAGCGAAGGCCTTTTCAAGGGCACTTGAAGGGTATTTTTAATTCAAGCTCGAAATTCACCCATTAACATTCCCACACTTTTAAATTATTTGATAACTACAGTTAATCGTTATTATGTAATATATGCGAGTATTTGAAACATTCTGTATGATAATAATAATTTATTGTCGGAAAATAAAATGACTCGGTCTGATTAAAGCGCGAAATACACGGTTTAAAACCACCGTTTCAAACCTAAGTTTAAATCAGTGTAGACAGGGGTTTGAAATCAAATTCGTATGACCTTTAAACGTCCTTGGTAGAAAGGCCTGCGTTGCAAACCAGTGGCAGAAGAAGATGATCGTGTTTAAATCCGTCTGCTGAACTGACGTTTTACAATGTTGCGTCATTAAATCCGTGAGAGTTGTCTCTGGCTGGGTTTTACGACTCCGTTTATGTATCGGATATTGAAGCACTTACGTGTGTTTTTTGTCTTTTCGCGGTTCCTAAGTTCTTATAACTGGTCGTTTACTTTACCCACCAATCGTAGCTTTTTTCAAAAGCTCATAAATACTAATTGATCCTTTGGATTGAAGTTTTTTTTTATTACTGTGAACAATCTGATGCTACGCCATAAACTATGCGAAAGTTTAGGAACCAGCTAGGGGCTATCGTATTTGTGCTCACCAGTTGGCGCCACTGGCTAGTAATGTCCTACCTGGGGGCCTAAAAAGGCCACTTTGGCAGAATCATGACAGGACAACATAATGGACAGTTAACCGTTAAGTTAATCGTATCAAATCCCATTGGTGAAGCATTTTTCAGTTATTTTTTTTTTGTCTGTGCTAAAATACCAATCAATCCGATCCAAATCCAATCCCAATCTCTTTGATTATACCTACGTAGTGCAGCGTAAAAAAGAAAAACACGGTCTGTCTTCGCCATATTACGATTCATAATGTTATCCTTGTATGATTCTCCAAAGTGGCCTTTTTAGGCCCCCAGTACTTTTATTTAATATGCTTTGGATAAGTTTAAATACCCATTACGTCATACAATGTTTAATTTTTAACATTTTGAAACTCCAAAGTATTCTTTTTTCATTATAATGTTCCTAAAATTGGCAAGCATGAAACAGGCAAATATTATCCTTCCTCCAAGTGCTACCAAATTAGATTCTAAGTTACTACTTAAAATCTTAAGCTAAAGTTAATCAGTTCTAAAAATCTTAAGTCTTAAGCTAAAGTTCTTCTTCTAAAAATCTTAAGCTAAAGTTAATCACAACAATTAATTCAAATTCAATTTATTCAGGAACAATTTACATTGTGTTTGAAATCATAAAAATTATAAAACTAACACATTTATAATACAATGTCATAGAAAATAACAGAAAAATAATAAAAAATAATAATAATAACCCCACCGCCGTTGACGTCGTGGTGGGGCTTGCGCGCTCCGAACTCTAGGCCTGTGCCGGAGGAGTTTACTTTTCCGGAACAGGTCTAAGGTGAGGAGCCAGACCAAGAGGGATACAGAAACCCGCAGGGCAGCATGTGGCGAGCTGTTGGGCAGTAGCGACCTCACGGACCCTATCGCCCGGGAGAAGTACTGTTCCTCACCTCTGGCTTGCCTTTACTGGCCGGCTGGAGTGAACAATGACGAGGAACAGAGCTCCCATCTCATTCTTGCCTTTATTGGCCGGCTTGAGTGGAGATTCGCAAGAGCAAACGTGCTCAGAGGAAGGAAATATTCCAGTAAGATGCTTGTAGGGATCTTGACCGTACTTCCGGGATTGTCCTGATAGCCGTGGAATACCTCTCCACAGTCTCCACTCCTCATAAGCACCTCAGGAAATGTTGCCTCATTGTCGCTACGTCACTATGTGCTAGCGACCGTCTCCGGGGGTCCATTATTGAGTGTGCAAGTCACGCGCTGCTATTTTATCCGTGTATATATGTATAAAACATTGATCAGACAGGGGTCATAGTTCTTCCATAGTTCTTGGTAATCAGTCCACTTTAGCCACCCAAACCCATAGTCCAACTTTTTATTTTTCCATATCCTGCAATAGTCCTACACCAACCGGGGGTTATCCTTGGGTGCACTTGCATAGTGCATACAGGGATAATCGTCGGTTGGTGCCGCATTTCATTAAAATTTCGTAAGGGGCCTCTGCGGGTTGACTTCCGCCTCTCGTAAGCCTTCCAAAGGACCAGGACCGCATGATCCGGAGTTATGTAAAATTTTTTTTTTTTTTAAATAATACAATAAACATTACAAGCCATGCAATATTACACAGTCTCTCATGAACTACATACCTACTAATATTACCCAGTCTCATTAACTAATATAAAGAAAAAAAAACGTGGACTAAGTCATCGTCTATCGAATTCTTCGAAATCTTTTTTTTTCGCTTTAAGTCTTGCCTTAAATGAGCTTAATGTAAATTATAGTTTTTAAGTCCAATGGCAACCTGTTAAATCCGCACGGCTTGATATTGAGGACTATGTTGAACAACATAAAGTTGGGGTAACTATTAATTGTTTTTAAAATCTTTCCTGTGCGTGCTTTCCCTCAACTGTCTCTCCACATCTGTTTCATAGTTATGCAAGTATTTTTTTAAATTCACCAACAATACTAAATAATAATAATAAAACCTTTATTTTCAGGCTACTTAGGCCCATAGATAAATACCTTACAGACTAACATATATATTATAATAATACAATGTGTGTTAGTGTATAAACTTAAAACTATGTTAGTAAAACACTTCAATACTAAAACATAGAGGCTGGGCACAGTAAGAATTTTTAAGTCTATAAAGTGTGGCCGACAGCTCTCTATTTGTGATTTCCGGACCATGGTTCGTATGGCTCTCTTTAAGAGTACAAAATCTCTCTGGCAGTTATATTATTTAAAACCATTGGCTGCTGTAACCGCTCGCGCCACCGCTCGAACGCGTGTCGCCGTTCCAGCCGCCTGAGCCTAACAATAGCTATTCCTGGCACGCTATCGCCACTTTGGCGCATGGCGCGAATCCGGTTATAGACTCTAGCGTCCATATCCGCCAAGATGTCCAGCGGCGGAAAGCGTGCCAGGAGAGTTGCCGCCTCAAAAGATACCGTTCGGTATCCACGTGCGATACGTATAGCCATTTTCCGCTGCAGGCTGTTGATTTTATTCCTGCAGCGTCGGACGCCTGACAGTCTGTTAGACCATACAGGCGCCCCGTAAAGGACCATCGATCGCACGACGCCTGCTTGTAGGGATCTTGACCGTACTTCCGGGATTGTCCTGATAGCCGTGGAATACCTCTCCACAGTCTCCACTCCTCATAAGCACCTCAGGAAATGTTGCCTCATTGTCGCTACGTCACTATGTGCTAGCGACCGTCTCCGGGGGTCCATTATTGAGTGTGCAAGTCACGCGCTGCTATTTTATCCGTGTATATATGTATAAAACATTGATCAGACAGGGGTCATAGTTCTTCCATAGTTCTTGGTAATCAGTCCACTTTAGCCACCCAAACCCATAGTCCAACTTTTTATTTTTCCATATCCTGCAATAGTCCTACACCAACCGGGGGTTATCCTTGGGTGCACTTGCATAGTGCATACAGGGATAATCGTCGGTTGGTGCCGCATTTCATTAAAATTTCGTAAGGGGCCTCTGCGGGTTGACTTCCGCCTCTCGTAAGCCTTCCAAAGGACCAGGACCGCATGATCCGGAGTTATGTAAAATTTTTTTTTTTTTTAAATAATACAATAAACATTACAAGCCATGCAATATTACACAGTCTCTCATGAACTACATACCTACTAATATTACCCAGTCTCATTAACTAATATAAAGAAAAAAAAACGTGGACTAAGTCATCGTCTATCGAATTCTTCGAAATCTTTTTTTTTCGCTTTAAGTCTTGCCTTAAATGAGCTTAATGTAAATTATAGTTTTTAAGTCCAATGGCAACCTGTTAAATCCGCACGGCTTGATATTGAGGACTATGTTGAACAACATAAAGTTGGGGTAACTATTAATTGTTTTTAAAATCTTTCCTGTGCGTGCTTTCCCTCAACTGTCTCTCCACATCTGTTTCATAGTTATGCAAGTATTTTTTTAAATTCACCAACAATACTAAATAATAATAATAAAACCTTTATTTTCAGGCTACTTAGGCCCATAGATAAATACCTTACAGACTAACATATATATTATAATAATACAATGTGTGTTAGTGTATAAACTTAAAACTATGTTAGTAAAACACTTCAATACTAAAACATAGAGGCTGGGCACAGTAAGAATTTTTAAGTCTATAAAGTGTGGCCGACAGCTCTCTATTTGTGATTTCCGGACCATGGTTCGTATGGCTCTCTTTAAGAGTACAAAATCTCTCTGGCAGTTATATTATTTAAAACCATTCCCCCAAAACTGAACACTATATCTCAACCCTGATTCTATTAGAGCATAGTACCATTTTAAGGTGTTTTATATCTATTTCATCCCGAAGACTGCGTAAGGCATAACACGCTGAGGAAATATACGAATCATTGGCATGCAATTCCCTTTTCCAGTTTAAATATTTGTCTATATATACCCCTTTTTTTTTTTTTTTTTTGTTTTCGGGGGGAAACCTTCAAAAGGCACCTGGACTTTGGGGAAAAAGACCAGGTAGTGTGGGATTCTTACCTCACTAAAACCACCCCGGTGATCACCATCAGCACATGGAGGGGGGCCCGTTACCTCTTAATAGACCAATCCGGAACCCCCTCAGTGCAACGCCTGTTAGGGCACGTCTCTGGGGAGACTATACAGTGGTATCCCCTGAGCCTCACTTTGCACGGCAGCACGTGATCACAGTGCCACCGTATTCCCTGGAATCACTTGGTGGGCAATCAGAGTCCCCGCTCCTAGCGCCCGTGATTCCAAAGTCCCGCCTGCATTCAATGATGCAGGTGGGGTTTCGGCGTGTTAGACGTCGAGGCGGTTGCCTCCTCGACGCCTTCTTCTCCGAGCGGGATTGGCTCTCTCACGATCCCGCTCGGCAGCCTCCTTCTGGACCATCACGGTCTCACAGAAGGAGGCAACTTCCCTCCAGTTTTCTGTCTCCGTCAGCATAGCCCTCACAACTGCTGGCAGAGACAGATCTCGTCCAATCCTGGCGACCAAAACCTGCCGCTCGGAGGCCCACGCAGGGCACTCCTCGAGCGTGTGCTGTGCAGAGTCTTGGTCGCTTCCACAATGGTGGCAAATTGCCGTGGCCTCACGCCCAATCCTGCTCAGGTACTCACCGAAGCAACCGTGCCCGGTCAGCACCTGAGTGAGCCCGTAGGAGATGCGCTCCCCTCTTTTTAGCCAGGCTTCGAAGTGCGGCAGAACGGCTTCGACAACGCGTTTGCGCGAAAACTGTGGCTGCTGTAACCGCTCGCGCCACCGCTCGAACGCGTGTCGCCGTTCCAGCCGCCTGAGCCTAACAATAGCTATTCCTGGCACGCTATCGCCACTTTGGCGCATGGCGCGAATCCGGTTATAGACTCTAGCGTCCATATCCGCCAAGATGTCCAGCGGCGGAAAGCGTGCCAGGAGAGTTGCCGCCTCAAAAGATACCGTTCGGTATCCACGTGCGATACGTATAGCCATTTTCCGCTGCAGGCTGTTGATTTTATTCCTGCAGCGTCGGACGCCTGACAGTCTGTTAGACCATACAGGCGCCCCGTAAAGGACCATCGATCGCACGACGCCTGCGTAGAGGCGGCGAACTTCTTCCCTTGGTCCCCCGAGATTGGGCAGTATTCTGTGCAAAGCACCCACTGCCTTACCGACGCGGGGGACCAGGCGATCGAAATGCTCTTCGAAGCCCCACCGACCATCTAGGGTTAGGCCAAGATACTTAATGTATCGACCCACCTGGACTTGCGCATCTCCAACAGTCACTGACGAGCTGGGTGGCTCTCTGGTCCTTGGCAGTTTATGGAACCATAGCGCCTCAGTTTTATGAGGCGCTATCTCCAAACCCAGCTCGCGGATTGACGCCACGACTCTTGCCACCCCGAGCTCAGAAAGCTGAACGGTCTCGCTGAAAGTCTCCCCGCCGGCCAACACCAAAGTGTCGTCTGCGTAGCAAACGATATTGACGCCAGCGGGGAGATCGACACGTAGGACCGCATCGTATGCGAGATCCCACAAGAGAGGACCCACAACCGACCCCTGAGGAACCCCACATGTAATCTCCCTCCGATAAACGCTACCATCCCGACCCACATAGCGAATGTGCCTGTCGCGTAGGTAAGCCCCGATGATGCACTGCAAGTAAGGGGGCACCCTGTGATGTACTAGTGCCGCCCTAATCGCATCCCAGGGCAGGGAGTTAAAGGCGTTGACGATATCTAAACTTACCGCCAACACCACCCCACCCCGGGAAACTACCTGTTCCGCAAGCGAGCGGACGCGTAGGATCGCATCGACTGTAGAGCGCTGCCGCCGGAAGCCATACTGGCAATCGACGAGGTCGGGACCAACACGCGACAGGTGCTCGACGAGCCTTTCGGCAATTATTCTTTCGAATAATTTGGAAACCTCGTCGAGCAGGCAAATGGGACGGTATGCAGAGGGAGACTCTGAGTCCCTGCCTGCCTTCCTCAACAAGACCAATCCAGCCTCCTTCCAGTCAGAGGGGAACACACCCTCACGGAGGCAGCTGTTGAACAGCCGACTCAGGCGGTCCCCCAGAGAAGCCAGAGCCAGAACCCACGCTCGGCCAGGAATACCGTCCGGGCCTGGCGCTGTGTTACGAGCTCCCATACGCCTTACGGCCCGGTTAAGTTCGCCCTCAGTCACCCCAAACTCGTCAGTCCAGTCCGAAGATGGCAGGAGCGACGAGGGGCTGTCTCTTGCTACTGGAAAGAGCGTGTTTACGACTCTCTCCAGTAGAGTCGGGTCCATAGTTTCCGTGATGGGAGGGACCCAGGGACGCAATTTGGTCATTACCAATTTGTACGGTCTCCCCCATGGATCCCTATCCAGCCCCTCAAGAAGCTCTCCCCAAGACCTAGACTTGGAATTCGAGATGGCGTGCTGAAGCTTCATAGTGGCTTCCCGGTACTCTCTGTAGGTTCCGGCTATTTCTTCTTCTGTAGCTCTTGGCTGTCTCCTGCGTCGAGTGCGTTGATACTGGCGTCGGGACCTTAGACAGAGAACGCGCAACTGCGCGATGTCTTCCGACCACCAGTAAACCGCACCCAGACGTTGAGCACATCTGACCCGGGGCACGGAAGCGTCACAAATCGACGTCATCCTGTCCCGGAACCAAGCAGCCTCTTCCTCTGGATCGGGCGAGATCCCATGGGAATGGACATCCTCCGGCCACGCCACGACGTTGGCGGCTGCAATAAGCATGTCTCGATTGAGCCGCTTGAGGGCCCAACGTCGCGCTGGTGGGCTAGAAACTGGACGGCTCGGGCTACCGGAAGGGCTCAGTGTCACATCGAAAATGATGTGGCGATGGTCAGAAAGTGTGACCATCTCCTCCGCCACCCTCCACTCCGACACCATGCGGGCAACAGAAGGAGTCGCCCATGAGAGATCCACAATTGACTCCCTCTGCCACCGAACGCATGTGGACACGGACCCCCTATTTAAAAGTCGGAGGTCAAGTGTCGCAGCCCAGTCTTGTACCGCGTGTCCCCTCGGCGAGTCCCGGGTGTTTCCCCAAGCTCTGGAGTGAGCGTTGAAGTCACCCAAAACGAGCACCGGACGGGGTGAGCATTTGTGTCGAATGCTGTTTGCAACCCCGTCCAAATATTCCTCGAATTCTCCGAGCGAAGTATTGGGAGACACGTAGCAGCCTACTACGGCTAGAGATCCCCATTCTACGGCAACAAAACCTTGCCCCCTATCTAGTAGGGAGCAGTGAAGCCGATCGCTTCCACCAGCCCAGTAAACGGCAACAGAGTCCTCGGTATCTCGGAACCAGCGAGGATGATCCCGAAGGCCATAGGGCTCTGCTACAACCGCCAAGGCAACCGATCACTCCACAATAGTCTGATAAAACAGATTCTGTGCATTGCGGCAGTGGTTCAGGTTGCACTGGAGAATTTTTAGGGCTGGGAAGGCGAGGTATCCATTAACCCTGTAGGGCCCACACTCAGTGGTGCCGGCGCCGTTCCTTGCGATGTGGCAGGGGCTTGCGAGGCTCGTTTCTTTCTTGGAGCGCATTTTTTGCCCCCCAGCCGGTGGTCCGCTGGAAGACCCTGGTCTGCACACAGCGGACACCGCAGGGTCAGCGACGTGCACTCCCTCACTTTGTGAGCTCCCCCACAAGCATAGCACAGGTTGCTGCGGTCAACTGCGCTAGTGCACTGGCAGCGGACGTGACCGGGCTCAAGGCATCGGTAACACATCATACGACGCGCCCCCAAAACCTGAACCCTTACCAACGTCCAACCTAAGCGCAAGCGCTTTTCGGACGCCAGCTTTTTTATCGCCGTCAGTGGGCCACGCACCCAGACGTGCCCCAAAGACGCACGTGGACGACGGATTACTCCTACCTTTACGTCTGCGGGAGAGCAGCCTCCTACCTCAGCAATAGCAGCTGCCACGTCCTCCGGCGAGACGGCATCGTCCAGATCCATTATCCTTGCCTCAGCTCGCTTAGTTGGACGTGAAATCTTCACGTCAGACCCGGCGAGAACCTCCCGCATTCGGCTAGCGAGAATGTCCGCTTTGGTGGAGGAGTCGTTGCCAGCGACGGTAAGCACCATTCCGCCATCAGCAGCCCTCTTTTGGCCGACCGTGTCGATGCCAAGATCGGCCAAACGGATTCGCTGCCTTAGTGCGGACATGATCTCGCCGAGTTTGACAGTTGATGCCTCTCTTACCGAAACCGTTATGGCTGCCGTGGTGGGAACCTTAGGCAGTTTGACCGGCTGCTTTGTAGCTGGAGCACCGGATTTCGTGCTGGATTGGTGAGATTTTCTACTTTTTGTCTTCTTTCCCACTACAGAAGACCAGGTTTCCGTCTCAGTCCTCGCTGTCTCCCGCAAAACTTGTGAAGCCTGCGTGGACTCCAAAGACACGGGAGGCAGCTCCACCACCGGAGTCACTCCTTTGCCTTTGCCTTTACCCTTTTTTTTTTTTTGTGGGATTAGTGACCCGGCCCTTATCGGAAATTGCTTGCGCTTGAACGACCGGTGGTGATGCTTTCCGATTGTCGGCGGCTAGTGGCGGACGCAAGAGCTTCTCCGGAGGCAATCTCCTTTCCAAAGCGGCGAGCTTGGCGTCCACCATGGTACCAATCTCCAGAGCAATGGAGCGCCGAAACCGCGCCTCCGGCTCATCCGACCTAAGGAGTTCACACACAGCGTCTGAGGCCTGACTGGGTCCTACAGTAGAGGCTGCAACGTTGGAGCTCACCATTAGTTCGCCCTTGCGACTAAGGAGGCTGACCTGCGCTGTGAGCTTCTCTACTTGCGCTGAAAGACCGGTAAGGCGAGCCTTCAGGTCAGCGTTTTCTGACTCTAGCCTCTCTACGTTGACCTCAACAGCAGACCGCGTGGCCAGCTCAGCCACCGCAGCTTGAACTGTCACTGCCGCCAGCTTTAAACTGTGGACGAAGCTTCCTTTAAGGTTGCGCCACTCGTTTGCAACTTCCTCTATGGTTCTAAGACTGTCCTTGATACAGGTGCTTAGTTCCGTCGTTGGGTGCGCCCGCATCGTTTCAGCCAACATCTCTGGTTCCGGTAGGTTCTGCTTTGCCTGTGTCCGAATCTTCGCCTGTTTTGCTGGTGGACTCACAGGCTCGGAGTCTCTGTTCTGCTCTTCTCCGTCTGTTAGCGGCTTGCTAAAGTTTGGCGGCTTCGCAGACTTCTTTCTGGTCACAATCGACTCGTTGCCCCGCGGTGGCTGTGTACGCTTGCGCGCGCGGGTTCGAGTTGATCTCGTCGAAGTTTCAGAGGCAAGTGACATTTGCGAACAGGAGGACTCGCTGGTGTCACTAACCACCCCGTCGCCAACCGGGGTAGCCGGGCGCAAAAATTGTGCACGGGCCTTTGGCACTCTCTGTGCTTTCTCTTTGAGTTTTGGTGCCGTGGATGTACTGGGAATAGAATCCAGTGACTCCTCAGCACCGGTAAGTGAGCCACCCTGGCTCAATGCGCCCCCGAAGGACGGGTAAAAATCCGATTGGGATTTCGAGCGTTCATTGTCCCCCCCAGAATACGAGGGACTGACCGAGCTCTGCTCGGTGAGGGATTCTCCTACTGCTAAGCAGCAGGTACCCTCCTGGGGTAGTTTGTTTTCATGAAGCGCTTCCATTATTGTTGCTGAACACAGCTTTGCCTTTTTTATGGGGTGGGTCCCCAAACCACTCGTTCATCTCAGTCATGTCTGATGAGCAGACACGTACTAGAGGTGAACCACTCTTCCCACTCTCCAAACGATGAGGAGAGAATCGCGCGCCGTCCAAGAACACCAACAACTGTTGAAGTCCTCAGACGGCGCGCCCCTCGCGGAAGTCAGATGTTATAGACTCCGCCCCGTGTCTCTCTTAGTCTGGTCTCTCACTTGAGGCCTTCCGGCATGAGTGACTCTACCGGCAAAGCCCCCAAGATCATTGAGACACGCAAGCCCCACCACGACGTCAACGTGGAGACACCCTCGGTGGGGCAATGTATACCCCTAGAAACTTTACCTCATTAACTATGTCAATTTTAACTTCATTAATGTGCGATCGTCATACTGTCTTTATTACGTTTTATTAAATAAATTATTATAAATATTATTATAAATTACGAGCTGTTGTACTAAATAACATTACTTTGGTTTTCTCAGTGTTAATTATGAGCTTGTTACTTTCAAAACCACGATACACGATCGCACAAAGACAGTGCTCGAGTGAAGTGTTTTACTAACATAGTTTTAAGTTTATACACTAACACGCGTTGTATTATTATAATATATATGTTAATCTGTAAGGTATTCATCTATGGGCCAAAGTAGCCTGAAAATAAAGGTATTATTATTATTAAACCAAGAATTAAAAACTTTTAACACTGCATTAACCTTTGCGGAAAGCTCCTGTATATCGTTAGCTTCAACTATTTCGTTAGTATCATCCGCAAAAACTGTCAGCTGTATGTCGGGAAATATTGAATTAATGTAATTACCTAATTAAATCATTTGTAAATAATATAAACAAAATAGGCCCCACAATCAAGCCTTGGGGTACGCCAGCCACTTCTACACACTATCTTGCATAGAAGATTTATTACAATTGCTATTACCATTAGCTTGCATATTACTAATACATACATACCACGGATATCGACTATGATACATACTCGGATGTCTATGATACATACATTTTCCTGTTTCTTAAATATGAAGAGAAAAGTTGTAAAGTTTTGCCTCTCACACCATAATGCTCCAATTTTGCAATGAGTAATTTAGTGTGATCAATTGTATCAAAGGCAGAGAAAAAATCAAGGAAAATGCCAGCTACCCTCTTTTTCCTATTCAATTTACTAATCTCCCACCAATGTATATATCGCGTCCCCTGTTCCGACATTTTTTTGGTATCCAAATTGTCTTGTTTAAATTTAGATGAACTACAAGTCTACTATTAATAATTTTTTCAAAAATGTTGGACAGAGTGGGGAGCAAAGAGATAGGTCTATAGTTTTTGGGTCTGTTTTAGAGCCCTTTCTAATTATGAATAATTAGTAAAAATATGCGATAAAAACTACCGCAAACAGTGAATATGTTCTTATTCAGTAATATTCACAATTCTAGAGACCTTACTCTATAATAGCGCCTCTAGCGGCGAATGCAAGCGAGATAACTCTCATTGCGTAACACTCAATCATCATCATAGCATTTTGCCAACTATGTTGGGGTCGGCTTCCAGTCTAACCGGATGCAGATGAATACCAGTATTTTACAGGAACGTCTGCCTATCTGACCTCCACAACCCAGTAACTGGGTAATACGATACCCCTTGGTAAGACTGTTTGTCAGATTTTCGGGCTTCTGACGACCCGTAACGACTGCCAAAGATTCACGAATGACGAACGTCTTGAATAGTATTGATATGTAACCACCTACGGGCCAACCGCGGCAAGCGTAGTAAATGTACTCGTCGGGTTTTGATTCACTGACTTTGAAGAACTGCTGCGTGAAAAGTTTTTAATTTAGAACAAAACTTTTTGCATAACGAAATAGAAAAATCATCCGTTATTCTAAATAAGTTTTAATGTTTATAATTTTTAGTGACAATAAATGCTTATTAAAGCCAATGTGAAAAAAGGGCAATTTGTACCAGTACTCGCCAGATTTGTACTATTAATCATCAAAAGGACCCAGTAGTATGAACTCTCAGGCCTTTAACATAGAGTTCAAGATTTTAAGAAGATAAGACACATTAAAACAAATTGTGTTTGTCTTTCAAAATTATGAGTGGCAAGTCTAAGAAACAAAAAGTAGGTAGAAGACCAAATCACAAGAAATTACTAAAGGTTGTGAGGTGTTAGCAGAGTAGGTAGGTAAATCTTGATATATTTTTGCTTAAAAAATTAAGATATCAGAATCACAGAATCGGTTTTATCAGAATAAAGTTTGACGTGAAAACGACGTTTCAGTCTCTGGCAAATTCAATTTTTGACCTAGAAAAACATGAAACATTTCAACCGTTAATAACTAAGAGAATTTGAAAGCTAGGGTAATGATTGAACATCAAAAAGATTGGTCATAATTGTACTAATTTTGAGGCAAAATATAATTTGCCTTTGACGTCACATCGCAATTGCAGGCGCATAAGCCCGACCCTCCTTTTTCACTATACGTCGAAATTTCAATTAATATCATATATAATTAATTATAATATATGTATACATATAATTGTCATATATAATATACCGTATATATAATTTTGAAATAATCGAGCTCGCTCCATAGCGCGCTGAGCTATCTTGAATTTGTGGACTAGCCCGACCGTCAGTGTCCACGTTTCAGCACCGTAGGTCATGACGGGCCAGGCGCACTGGTTAGTCTTCAAACACTACGGGATAGGCGACGAGAAGACTTGACGAAGTTTTCCAAATGCTGCTCAACCCAACTGGATCCTTCTGTCGCAAATTATATTCATATTTGCCAAAAGGCCCCATCAATCCGTCAGATATTTATATATTCACTATCAGGACATGTAACACTATTGCACTGAATAACTTTTATTCGCCCTGAATATCCTTTTCAAAATTGTCCAAATCTGAGTTTTTAAAGTCAGATTTAGGGAAAGCCCACAATTTATTCATCAGATTTGCTTATTTAAGTCGTTATGGGTTAGGCCGCACTGCGCACATGATCATACGAAAATCAACGGCTCTGAAGATCACATTAATTTGGCCGTCTTTTGAAATCTGAAGTGAACCCTGACCACGGGGCTCCTATCAGAAACTTTGCAAAAATATTTTCGGTGTTCTCTCGTCATGCCGCACTTACCCAGCTTTCAAATTTTCGCCCTGCATATACTTGCTCAAAAACCCTCTAGCTTCTACCATAGCAAAATAATTTCAAATGTCGTCTCACACCGGCCGTAAATCTGGCCAGAAATGAAAAAATCTCAATTAAAGTAAGCTTGCATCATAAGGAATGCAACGAATCTCAAAAGCCCAGTGCCGAGCAAATACAAAAGCTACGGCAGTATCAGAACACGAAAATCTCCAGCAAGTAGCAAAAAAGATAAAGATAACGTCTCATATAGACCGTAAATTTGCTCAGAACTGAAAAATAGCACATACGGTGAAAGGTTTCTTTATAAGGAGTGCAATAAGTACAGTCTCGGGCAAATACAATGGTTAAGGCAGTATCGGAAACCGTATGATTTTTTTTTACAAAAGCCTTTGAATAAAAAATAATTCGCCTCATATTGTATTGTATCTACTAACAAAATATGGGTTATTATCCGAAATAAACGTTTTTGATTTGATTTGATTTGATAACGACTGTAAATCTGCTCGAAATTATAAAAAAGCCCACCAAAGAAAGTTTTGAATCGTATGTGACACAATAAGCCTAAAAATCTAGTTATAACCAAGTTCAAAAGCTAGGCTAGCGAGGGGGCTGATTTTTTAAAATATTCAGGTATTAACCCAAAAACTTAAAAAAATCATCGACAATCGTCAAGCTATTAATCGGCGGCACCGTGGAATACGTTTGCAAAAGTTCCATGCACGCACTTGCGTGCATGGATACTTTTTACGGGCCGAGTGAGTGGAGCGTGCCCTTTCTAGACACGAATAAGCAGAGCGTGCTTACTCAAGGAATGAGTGAGCGAAGCGAAAACAGTTTAAGAGAAACCCAGTTTTATTGTCAAATATAGCCCAAACCTCATATATGTTTGTACAGACGCCAAGCACATCGAGCTATTACAATCTGTCAAATTAATTTAATAGATTTTCAACTTTATTGCTAAAGCATAAGGTTCAAATGACGAGTTTAAAGACAACTAGTGAGCGGGTCCCAGTAATCGTCAAAATAGCACTTACAATTATTACGAGTTTTGGGTCAAGACATTTAGCAGTTAAACTTGCGAAAAAATGAAAAAATTGTAGGACACCCTTTTCAAGTAAGATATCTCAGTCCCCATTACAGTTAAAACTCAGTGTTGTAACTCAGTGTTGTTATTTTAATTGTGCAATATGTTACCAAAAATATGTTGCCATAAAAATAGGCCAATTAAATATTTAGTAGAAAAAGATATTGAAGTTTTTAGACAATTTGACGACTTCTGGGACACTGTCGACTTCACCCGCGTTTACCTTAGCTTAACCTGATCGACCGACCCGTGCGGCTGTTTTTCCTTAGCCACAAGCCCCCCTTGCGTAACACACTAACGGTAGCAATGACGGTTTCATTTTGACAGTTCACCAACATTCATTCCGTTATTTAGGTTGTTGAGCAGACACATTTTTTTAACTTAAGTAGCAATGGATTAGCCATATCGTTCAAAATTATTCAGATTGTGATTGAAAGTGTGCAGGCTTTGAACCAAGAACATCAAGGAGGCTGCAGCCTACTGGTTTTAGTACCAAAACGAATTATCATTTAGGTACCTAAGCCTTTTTTCAAGTTAATCGGTAAATTAGTTTTGTTATTTTAACCAGACGTGTTGTCAAACTGCCAATTGAAGAATTGCCAAACTTAAGTGGCAGTGGGCAGGGCACATTGCTCGCAGAACAGATGGCCGATGGGGCCGAAAGGTTCTGGAGTGGCGACCGCGTACCGGAAGACGTAGCGTTGGAAGGCCTCCCACAAGGTGGACCGATGACCTTGTGAAGGCCGCAGGAACCCGTTGGATGCGGGAAGCACAGGACCGGTCGAAGTGGAGGTGCTTGGGGGAGGCCTATGTCCAGCAGTGGACGTCTTTCGGCTGAAATGAATGAATGAATGAACCAGACGTGTTGTCTCACTCCTTATTGATTTTTATGCAAATATCAGGGGGCCTAAAAAGGCCACTTTGAAGAATCATAAAAGGATAACATTATGAATCGTAATATGGCGGACAGTCCCTCTTTTTCTTTTTTTCGGTGCACTACGTAGGTATAATCAAAGAGTGGATTTGGATCGGATTGATTGGTATTTTAGCACAGACAAAAAAAATAACTGAAAAATCCTTCACCGTGCGATTTGATACGATTAACTTAACGGTTAACTGTCCATTATGTTAACTTTTATGATTCTGCCAAAGTGGCCTTTTTAGGCCCCCTGAACTTAAAATTATACAATAATGAGACGAGTATAAGTAGTAGTAGTTGACATCGATAGTAAAGTATTATCTACATATTTATATAAAAAGGGAAATTATCTTATATTTTAATCTGATCTGAAAGTTAATCTTATTAACCTCAGAATAAAATAAAAAGGGACTCATACCTATACAGTATGGAAACCACATAAATTTGCAATAAATTATACCACATACTTTTCGCTTTTTCTGACCATAAGCAAAAAATTAACGAAATCAGTCTCGAAAAAAAATCTGCTGTTCCCTACATTTATGTTCGCATGGCTCGTCAAAATGTAGGGAACAGCTGACTTTACTTCGCGACTGATTTCATCCATTTTTTGTATATATCGTCAAAAAAGGCCATTTATCGTCGAATAAGCAGGTATGTGTGGTATACTTTATTGCATATAATTATGTGGTTTCCATAATGTACATACATAGGGTTATTTTTCAAAACCTGCCAAATCCCCCAGAAGTTTTCGTTTAACTTCAGTTCAGTTCGTTAAACGAGCAGTCTTCGTTAAATGAAAACCACCCACAACCACATCGATGACTAAACGGTAATCAGACTAGGTAGGTATAGTGTAAACATAAAGATAAGTATTCCCCAGTTGAATTTTTCCTCTGCAATTACAAAAGGTGATGTTGACCTCATTAGTGGGTAGACAGAGCATAGCATAGCTAAACAAACGTTAGCGCAGACTGAGTGAAGCAGTGCAAACGTAGCGTATCAGAGGTATCAAGTGCTATCGGCGCTGATAACGAAACCTGAAGATAATCGTCGGCAGACAAATGTTATGTGACGACACCACTTAAAGGAATTTGCATTATCCAGTTAAGTACTACCTATCCGCGGCTGTATCCCCCAGGCGAGCTCAAGGTCAAGGTGTTTCAAATTTTATAGAAATTAGTTCAGCCGTTAAAGTGTGTGTTAAAGTGTGTTCACATGATCTGACCAAGATTTGGTCTGGACTGTGACCTCTTAGTTTGTTTCGGCCTTTCTTATCAGAATAGTCAGATAGGAAACGCCGACCTCATCTACCTAGTTTAAAAAAATATAATTGACGTGTAAAAGTGTTTGTGCTGTACCTACATATAGAAAATAAATCATTTATCATTTGTGAAAGGATAGGTAACATCAGACGTACAGACAAAATTACATTCGCATTTATAGTATTAATATATAAATACATAATAAATAGTATGGATTAACGTGCTTTTTTTTAACAAAAGGAAATTATTAAATTTTCCCGTTTCTGGAAAAAGTTCGATATAAAAAAATTCAGCGTGCGAGTTCTTTCATTTGCATATCTTATAACATCTACACCTATAAATTATGAATTTGACGTTAACAAGAACTCATGAATACCTATTTTTTCCACTAGTGTAGGAGGAAGCATGCACGCTTTCGCTTTGAGTTCCGTCGATGAACGCAACGGAAGTAAAATGATTCGTGTTCAACGTTATATATTACGTATAATAAGAATTAATTAACAGCGGTGCTATTCTGTAAAAATATCACCGTGAAAACTTAGGTGAAGTGAGCGTGGAGTGAGATGTTAATAGTGTCAATTCCTAGCAAAAACAAACTCACTTCACCTAAGTTTTCACGGTGAGATTTTTACAGAATCGACCGGCTGTATCGATTTTCAGGATACTACTAAATACTTACTCTAGGATTAGTGGAGGATACTAACATAGCATAACCAGCCTGTGAAGTTCCCACTGCCGGGACGCTGGCCTCCTCTCGGTGAGAGGGAGTGGGCCGTAATCTACCATAGGCCCCGTGCGGGTTGGTAGGTGTCACATGTCTTCGAATTTTGTTTCTAGGACATGCGTGACATGTTTGCTCACGATGTTTTCCTGAACAGTTTTGAGAACAGTGGTTATGAAATAATTTACACAAAGTAAAGCGTCTGGGTTCGAACCTACGACATACAACTCGTAAATCGCGGCCGGGCGGTAAAATTGAACGCCGCAAACCGGAGTCATATAAGACCATTAACCCAGGCAGAGTCAGTGGCGGACTAAGCCCGTCAGAGGCCCGGGGCGGCAACCCAGCTTTAAAAAAAAATAGTTTTACAGGCTTTTTATTCAGTTCGTATTTGTAGGTATGTATAAATAAGTGTTTGTGTTTATGTTTATTTCTTTAAAATCTGGCAAATGAAGTTTAAATTCGAATTAAATAAAAAATAGGGTAAATTCAATAATTTTGCCTAAATAAACATACATACCTACAATATGGAATGGATATGGTGAGGAAAATAAAATACGAGTTGATTGACAAAAAAAAATTGATAAAATAAATCAAAGATAGTTTTTTATTTTTTGTAGCGTGTTATATGTGTTTTCGTGCCTTCAATTTACTGAACTAATCAAAAACGACGTAAATAGAATGTAGTGAACGTAAATGTGGGCGTACAAGAGTGAATTATTGGCACTTCATTAATTCAGGGATTCCTGGGGAAGTACTCGCTACAAAGACGGGAATTCCCCCAGCGTATTGGACGCGTTCAGCAAAATTAAAAGAATATTAGTACCGCGTAAAAAGTCCAGATGGCTGTAATGTTTTGATCTTGATGAAATTATGTAGGCGACTGAATGAACTGCTCAGTTGAGCTTCTGTTCAAGCCAATATTTTATTTTTATTAATAAAAAAAAAACTGCGAAAACGGTGACTGATGATTTAGGAATTTAGGATTCTCTGCGTACTGCGTGGATAATCTTTTCAGGGTGGCAGCGACACTGACGCGTAAACTGTAACTATGAATTCAGGACATGATTCTAGACCCCATTTTCTTTTTATTTGCGTGGGAAATCATCAAATGACCCACTCCCGCTCTGGGCGGAGCGGAAGGGAGTGTCAGACTCTTACTGACTAAATCCCACCCGTGTTCCTTCCTTAGCCCTTTATGTTCCGGGCCAGCGGTAACCCTTTCGGACAAAAAAACTGTTGTTTTTAGAAAAGTGCAATACCTACGCGGTCAAAATGTATGGGAACACAAATATTTAAAAAAAATAAACGACGAAGAATTTCAACACAGAACATTCAGAATCATTACTCAATGCATAGTAACAGGCTGCGCGTCTGTGTCCTTGCCAACCTGTATAATTACACTAATATTATAAAGGCGAAAGTTTGTGAGAGTGTGCGTTTATATGTTTGTGACTTCTTCACGCTCAAACAGCCGGACCAATTTTGATAAAATTTTGTATGGAGATAGCTGACACCGTGGATTAACATATAAGCTACTTTTTATCCCGACATTCTCACGGAATCGACATTTACGCGGGTAAAACCGCGTGGCGCAGCTAGTATAGAAGCTAAAAGTAAGAAAAAATATACCTAAGTTTTACAATGACTACTGGTATGTTACCAGGATCGTGTGCGCGTGTCTGCTTGTAGTGTGCATATTAATCATTGCATTTATGTCAATATGTCTATCTTTAGTCTACGAATTACCAGACATAATTATTTGCTACGGTATTAAGTATTCGCTCTTCGCGTTTTATATACCAAACAAGACGCGGCAACGACTGTTAGCAGTACAACGAGAAACTTATTTTTATGGTCTTTAAATGTTAGTTATAAGTTTTTGCGGAATTGTAAATGTCAGCTTAGGCAAACAAAAAGAGTCGTAAATAAATTATTACGAGGTGTGTAGGAAAGTCAACGTCTAGCCTAACAGACGATGAATTAATCTTTATTTTCACTAATTATACCGACTTCATCCGCGTGAAATTTCTTGTTAATACGATGTTGGTCCCATGAATTGTTTAGTTTGATGGTCTGTACCACATCACACCCCACAGTTCTGATATGTATATGCCGTATACTACATTCTACATTGAATAAACACTTCAACTAAAACCTTGCATCAAAATTGCAACAGTAAATATGCAGCACATTATATATGTATCGTCACGCCCCAGACAACCTTACAATGCTATCTAAAAATCTCGCCATAGTCAGGTTACCTCGTTTCCTATTCAATCTCGCCGACTCATATCATATCAGTGACAGCGGTATTACCGTCACGACTCTCGCTGATAAGCATCCTGGCTAGTTACTCGACAATCTATACGATTTTTATATTCCCGATTGTGAAGACTTTCATTCTATCTTTGACACAAATAGTGAGCAGCACCTCTATTGCGTAAACACTTTCAATCCAAAATTTTTGAAGCTAATCCATTGCTTCATATGCTTGAAATTTTGTGTACTCGAAAACGTAAATGACGAAATTAATGCTGTTGAATTGTCAAAATGAAAGGCATTGCTTTTGTAAGTGTGTTAAACAAATACTCGAGAGAGGAGGATTTCCAGGAAAAGAAGCAGATGAAAATATTGACGAAACCACAGTAAATGCTTAGATATATTATCACCAGGGGGACCTGTAAGCATTCGCAGTTGATAGGTGTATCAGAAAAAAACACAGAAAGGTTCAGAACAAGCCTTCCAATCAATCATGGCAACGTAGACAATTTGCATGAATGTTTAATTGATTAGGTGTAACCTTGCTACATTCACCAATCTGGTTTGTTTTCCAACATTTTTGTTTGAATCAATTAATTAAAAGGCACTAAATAGGGCTGATGATGAAGGTTCCGTGACGGTGAAAAGGAGGAAGCGCCTATCGCGACCGAACAAGAACCCCTGCGGCAAAGCTCCTACGGAGCCCAAAGTCAGCTTGCGTGCCGAACGGTTAGGTACCCAGGTACTATTATCAATGAGCGTAAGACGGCGCGGCGCGGGAGAGCATGTTTTTGTACGGACAAACAGGTAACTTTTAACAAGCTTATAACTTTGTTATTTTTCATGATATAGTTTAGAAATTTCGTACATAGATTCTTAACATAAAAATACTAGACAAGTGTTTCGCATATACTAAAAATAATGATGTAGACATAGTAATAAGTACATAGATTTACTAGTCCATACTGTAATATTATAAATTCGAAAGTAACTCCGTCTGTCTGTCTGTATGTTACCTTTTCACGCCTAAACCACTGAACGGGTTTCGATAAAATTTGGCAGAGAGATAGATTGTATCCCGGGGAAGGCCATAGAATAGTTTTTATCCCGATATTCCCACGGGATCTACACTTATGCGAGTGAAACCGCGGGGCGCTGCTAGTTATTTATAAAGCTATAAATATTAATTTGTTTATTATTCTGTTCGTTTACACCCTTTATGGTCGTAGAGTGTAGAAAGTATTTTGCTATTTTGTTTTATCAGACTTCAGCTCGCAGACATTATTGTGGAAAGTATACCTGTATTAAAAAAAAATACTGGTATTCAGCTGCATCCGGTTAGACTGGAAGCCGACCCCAACATAGTTGGGAAAAGGCTAGGCAGATGATGATGATACCAGTATTTTTAGGGTTCCGTACCAAAATGGTAAAACGGAACCCTTATGGTGAGACTCAGTCTGTCTGTCTGTCAAACTATCTGTCACAGCAGGATATCTCAAGAACTACTAATGCTATCAACTTGAAATTTGGAATAGTTTTAAATGACGTTTGCCCAACTATTTTGTAAATAAGAAAGAAATAAAAATATATGTACATTTTTTGCAACAGGGACTGAAAAGGAGTCTAAAAAATTCGACGTGGGGCTACTAGGGCATGTGGGGTATCATATGAAAGAGCGCAGTTTGCACATTCTTCAACTTTTTTTTTAAGATTACATTGTTTACGACTTTTGATAAAAATTGTAAAAAAAATACTGTCCCCCCCCCTTGTCTCCGAAGTTTGAAAAGAGAAAAATCTGAAATTATTCTATGTGACAGAAGTCTATGTAAAGATTACAGGAAAAATAAAACGAAGTCTCTAAATAGCACACTTTTTCAGAAATCATCAACAGAAGTTACATTAGTTCCACTATCGGTCAAGAGATGGCGCTGACCTAAAACTGCAATATTCTACACTGCAGCGTGCAGTGTTAAAATTCTCTGACGAATAGGCCGCCGATGAAAATTTAATAAAAACATATGATGGTAAGGAAGCCTCGGTGCGCGAGTCCGACTAGATCTTGCCCGGGTTTATTATTGAAAAGATTTTATTTAAAAGAATCTAATAATAGACAAGTTTATCGTTATTGTCTGACTTTGGGATAGATTCGAAGGTTGACGTGATGAATATGTGGCTACGGCTAAAGGAACGGACTGACGACGAAGTTGAGCTACGATTATTATGTCAGAGCTTTACTGGATGGAAAGTTTTTTAATATATATTATATGGGAAACTATAACACAGCAGATCGCCAAGATGATCGTTTGGCAGCAGACCATGTATCATAGATTATATGTAAAGCCTGGTTTTAATAACCAGTTAAATTTGTTTTGAAAAAAAAAAGATATCATACTGACCATTTGAAGAAAAACTATCATGAAAATGGCAGCGTTACGTCTTTTACCCAATGACTCTACTACTATTCCAACGTATTTTAAGTGTGACTGACATTAATTTCTCGCTTCATGCACACTGCGTTTTAATTATGTATATTACATATAGATCGTTGTGGTGTGTAGTTGTACTTGCAGTCAGGTGGTTACGAGGTGTCACAGGCCACGTAAACACGTCGGTGGTCAGCGGAGCGGCGGCGGCGGCGTTGGCGGCGCGGCAGACGGTGGCGGTGCGCGCTGCGCGCACGCCGACGTTGACTCACGCGCCCGCTGTCTGCACGTTGTTTGGCGCTGTTGGCGCCGGTCGAGGCGAGAACTAGCCGCGCGCCCTCGCCCCGACCTTGCCTCGACACGGATTTATTGATGCGTCACCACGAGACACGACGCATGCCGCTTGACGCCTCGACTCGACTTACGTGCCGAGTTACGTGCGAGTTTGCTGAGCGGAACCGATTTAAGTAGCGGTCCAACCATTTGTTATAGGTATATTATTATAATACACTATTGAAACATTCGTGATTATTTGAATTGCGCTATCTTGTTACAGAAGACATAATTACGATGTTGACAATGAGCGACGCAATTCGTGAGACAATTTATATAATGACGGAGATTATTTTGTATAAATTGGCATGACCCACTTGTGAATGTTCTACGATTGTATTAGAAATATACGGGTTTCAAAAGTAAAGTTTTGAATATTAAGTACTTAACCTTATCGTAAGTACAATAAATAAAATTACGGCATTTTTCTCAATCCATTTTTTTGCATTTGTATCACCGCGTCAATTTAAGTATTCTTTATGATTATCACTGAAATATGACGTTATTTTTTAGGGTTCCATTGTTCTGACAAGGAACCCTTATAGTTTCGTCATGTCCGTCTGTCTGTCTGTCCGAGGTTCTGCTAAGAGACCGTTAGTACTATACAGCTGAAATTTTTTAGAAGTGTGTATTACGCCGACAAAGTGGTAAAATAAAATCTGGAAAAATTCACGATGATAGTGCATTTGATGAACTTGAAAGAAAAACTATAGCGGTTAATAATAATATAATATAATAATAATAAACATTTATTTCTCTTCCACAAAAGGCGCCTTAAAAATATGAAGACACTATATCTGGTAAATCCTTTGTTAGACTGGTATCTGCACTAGGAAAAACCTGTCACACAGATTACCAGCCCACCGTGTGAGTTCGTGTGAGCCCAATGTGGTGTGGTGTGGTGTGGTGTAATGTAGTGTGGTGTGGTGAAAAGTGGTGTAATGTGATGTACTGAAATGTACAGTGGTGTGTGTATAGGTAGGCTGAAAACATATTTATCTTAACACAATTAAGAGGCTTTCAGTGCTATCGTAATCAAGGTTCAGCAGATACGCGGTGAGAACTTGTTTGCACTTAGCTTTATTAAGAGGGTGTATTTTTAAAGTACAGTTTATTTTGTTATATAAATAACTACCAAGGAAACAAAAGTTGCGGCGCGAAAGACTACTTTTACACAGTTGAGTGGAACATACATTTGTCTTAATGCGTTTATGAGCGTGCAGGGATGAGTTGTAGTTCAACGAGGAATGTTGACGCAAGATTGTTTGATAAATAAAGTAGGGTGAAAAAACGGTAAAGCATGGGCTACCTTAAGCACTGCTCTTTGGGCTCGCTCGATTTTAATCATGAACTATTTTGGGGGACCACCCCAAACAGAAATGCAGTAGCTTAGTACAGATTGACAGAGTGCAAAGTATACTGTTTTAAGAACTTTTGCATCTGCAACACGTCGTAAGCTTTTAAAAATAAATGAAGATTAGCTTCCTAACCCTCTTGGATAACAGATCGATGTGGGAATTAAAGTTTAAGTTTTTGTCTATAGTTAGACCGAGGTACTTGAGAGAGTCCACTTTTTCAAGTTTAGGCCATGAGCATGAATGGGAAGAGCTGTTATTACACGAGTGGGCCGTAATGTTTAATAAGGTGTTTTGAGTGAAGTGGCTGTTTATTAGTGTAAATGTTATGTATTTAGTTTTGTCTGTATTAAGGCCAGGATATTCGAGCGCAGTAGGCATTTAGCGTTACCTCCCTCCGCGCGTGGCAAGTTCCGCGAACGCGCAATTCGAATGAACTCGCTGACCCCGTTGCTGCCACGGTAATTTCATCTAACAGTATTGTGACTCGGCCCTATTCTTGAAATATAGGGCTGCTCGCCTACAGTATTTTAATTTCATCATCCTACTTTAGTTTCTTTCTAGTTTTGTGATTGTAAATATTATATTTTTTAATATTATGTATAAAATTTATGTTAAAATATTTCTGGTGTTTAGTTTTTAGGGAAATATAAATATAGCAACATAATTAATTTTATTACCTACCAACAATTGTTTCTTTTTAGGGTTCCGTACCAAAATGGTAAAACGGAACCCTTATGGTGAGACTCAGTCTGTCTGTCTGTCTGTCTGTCACAGCTGGACATGTCAAGAACTACTAATGCATCAACTTGAAATTTGGAATAGTTTTAGATGACGTTTGCTCAACTATTTTGCAAATAAGAAAGAAATAAAAATATATGTACGTTTTTTGCAACAGGGCCTGAAAGGAAGTCTGAAGAATTCGAAGTGGGGTACTAGAGCACGTGGGGTATTATATGAAAGAAAACAGTTTGCACATTCTCAAACATTTATTCTTTTTTTTGGGCCGCATTGTTTTCGACTTTTGATGTAAAATGCAAAAAAAAAACCTTTCCCGCCCTTATCTCCGAAGTTTGCAAACAGAAAAATTTGAAATTATTTTATGTGATAGAAGTTTATGTAAAGATTACAGGAAAAATAAAACGAAGTCTCTAAATAGCACACTTGTTCAGAAATCATCAATAAAAGTTATATTAGTTTCACTATCGGTCAAGAGATGGCGCTGACATAAAACTGCAATATTATACACCGCAGTGCACAATGTTAAAAATCTCTGATGAATATAGGCCTCGTCGATGAAAATTTAAAAACATATGATGGTACGGAACCCTCGTTGCGCGAGTCCGCAGTCCGGTGCGCAGTTTTTCAATTGCTACCTAATCTTTTCTTTCATGACTGTTATATCGCTTCCGCACTACCCTTATGAATGATCCGTTTTGTCGAATTTTTGTCTGATAATAAACTACTGAAGGGATTTTGATGGAAGTTTCGATATTCTGTAGCTTTGGTTTTCATCCATCACATAGAGTATGTTTAATAACTAATTTATAGTCCACGCGTACGAAGTCGCGGGCATAAGCTAGTTATTTATTATTAGTTATATACTTTGGACTAAATAAATTCTGATAAAACTCATTACAATACAATGCACAGGATAATAAATTCTTTATTAGAAATAAGAAATACTAAAATACTGCTCTGTCAAAGACGTACCGAGATCAAATAATACACAAAATGTTAGTTAGGTATTCATCCAAATTTATTTTATCCCCTTCAAAGTATGATCCTTCAGAAACGACACACTTACACCAACGAATAACCAAATCATAAAAACATTTTTTAAACGCTTTTTCCGGAATTGAGCTTAGTTTACGCCGCGAATTCTCCTTCGTTCGCTAAAATTCGTTCACAGTGATGGCCTTGTGCGAAGGCGCAATATCGTGGTGCAAGATCCAACAATTGTTTTTCCACAAATCTGGCCTTTTTTTCGAATTTACTCTCTCAAACGCCGCATATCGCTCAAATAATATATTTTATTTAACGTTTGACCTTCCGGTATGAATTCCGAGTGTACAATACCGCGATAGTCAAAGAAAACAGTCAACATGACTGACTTTTGATCGACTTTGGCCGTGGCGTGGTTTTTTCGGTTTCAGTTCAGTTGGAAGGCGCCACTCCGAAGCTTGTTGACTAGTTTGCATGTCAAACTCGTCTCGTCACCAGTAACAATGCGTTTCATGAATGTTGGGTCGGAGTTGACTCGTTCTAGTATGTCTTCAGCGACTCATAAGCGATTGAGTTTTTGGATCACGTTCTCCAGCTCCATCTCCACTGGTGCTTTCTGTTGCTTCAGAGTGTCTGAAAGATAGATCAATACTAAAAAAAAAAACTTCTGTAGACGCATTCGCAAGCTTATCCTATTACTAAGTTTTATAAGTAATTAGGTAGGTACCTATGTAATGTATATTATAATAAAAAGATCATCTATAAATTGAGCCATCGTGAGAGGCCTGGCAGATGTGAAACATCGAAATTATTTTAGACGAGCTTGCCCCGCTGTTTTACCCGCGTAATTCAATTTCCTGCAGGAAGTCAGTCAGTAAGTCGGTAAGTCAGTCGGTAAGTCAGTCGGTAAGTCAGTCGGTAAGTCGATCGGTAAGTCGAGTAGTAAGTCAGTCGTTAAATCAGGAGGTAACAAATATCTACGTACACTCTACTATCAACAACATCAACAACCTTGCATTATTATTATAATTTATAGAATAGATACAGTAGGCACGGTAATATTATCTATACAGTATACTATCTTCATACAAACGGTCGGAACGCGAGTTATACCTACGCGCCTAGAGTCCGGTTTACACTCGGTAAACAAACAGTCTCGAATGCTCCGCAGTGATGACGGTGTGATCGTTTTGTAAGCAGTAAGCGTGCTATTTGTGACAAATATTCATTGAAATAAATACAAGTACTTACTTAATAATATGGTAAAGAGCAATTATAGACTATATTGTGCTGTTTTTGGTTGCTTGAATTCGTCAATAGGTTTTTTAAAAATTAAATCTACTAATAAAAAAAAACAAAAATATGTATTGTTTTTGAACTCTTCCTATTTCATTCACAACGAATTTCATATTTTTAAATAAAAAATATAATATTTTACCTATACAATCACAAAACTAGAAAGAAGCTGGCAGGTTGATGAAATTAAAATACTGTAGGCGGGCAGCCCTATTGCGTGTTTACGCGCGGCTGTAGGTCTGTAATTATTTCTAGAAGAGGGCCGAGTCACAATACTGTATAGATAATAGTGTGTACATGTCTGTCGCTCACGTCACGTAGTAGTAGCTATTGCGCCTGAGCGAGAAGCAAATACTGCCCTCGCGTCGGTCGTCATTCTAAATCCCATTCTCTAACTAAAAAATCGAGTTGTAGATTATGTAGTTACTGTTCGCCTGTGCATTTTTAGGGTTCCGTTGCCGTATGTCATAGCCACTTTTTTCCGAAACTATAAGAACTATACTGTTTAAACTTGGTAAGTATAAGTATTCTGTGAACCGCATTAAGATTTTCACACAAAAATAGAAAAAAAAAAACAATAAATTTTGGGGGATCCCCATACTTAGAACTGAAACTCAATTTTTTTTTTTCATCAAACTCATACGTGTATCTATGGATAGGTCTTCAAAAATGATATTGAGGTTTTTTTCTAAACTGAATAGTTTGCGCGAGAGACACTTCCAAAGTGGTAAAATGTCCCCCCCCCCCCCCCCTGTAACTTCTAAAATAAGAAAATGATAAAACTAAAAAAATATATGATGTTAAGTTCCACCGAAAATTGGTTTGACGAGATCTACTAAGTAGTTTTTTTTTTAATACGTCATAAATCGTAAACCGCAATTTACCTTTCATTCAATCAACTAATGAAAATATAAAAATATAAAAAAAACATTTAATTTCATAAACATAAACCTTACGCATAAACCCGGATATTACGGAACCCTCGGTACGCGAGTCCGACTCGCTCTTGCCCGGTTTTTTTTTTAAATACGCCTTTAGATCTTGGTATCGATGAACTGCAAAGATAAAAAGTTTTATTAGCAAAAATTATCTTTGTTGTAGTTGTGCTACTGTTTTGTCTATAAACTGAAATATTAAAAACTAAAATATCAACTAGTTTATATTTACTTTGATATTACTATACTTAATTTTATTGTAAATTTATGGTACGCCAGCACATTAAGCTACTACAATCTGTCAAATTTCTTTAATAGATTTTCAACTTTAACGCTAAAGCATAAGGTTCAAAGTTGATTGGAAAAATTTGACAGTTTCTGATATCTTGATGTGCTGGCGTCTGTACCTACCTGCTACTGCTAGTACTGTGACGAAAGCAAGTAGGTACCTAATTACATAAACAACTACAATATTGTTCTGTCCCGTCGACTTTTACAAATAGGTAAGTAGTAATAAAACGTAGAAAAATAATAATCAAACTTACTTTATTTTTTTAAGCTCCCGCAGTTCAATGCTGGACATTTTTTCTTCCTTCTGTTTTTATTCCCCATAATTTAATCTTAATTATCACTATATAATATACCTACTACAACATAAACTAATCATCATCTGCCTAGCCTTTTCCCAACTATGTTGGGGTCGGCTTCCAGTCTAACCGGATGCAGCTGAATACCAGTATTTTACATGGAGCGACTGCCTATCTGACCTCCACAACCCAGTTACTGGGTAATACGATACCCCTTGGTAAGACTGGTTGTCAGACTTTCGGGCTTCTGACTACCCGTAACGACTGTCAAAGATCCACAAATGACAGCCGGGACCAACGGCTTAACGTGCTTTCCGAGGCACGGAGGGGTCTCGGTATGTAAAGATGGTCACCCATCCACAGACCAACCGCGGCAAGCGTAGCTTAACCTGATCGATCGACCTGTGCGGCTGTTATTATTTAGCCACGGGCCCCTCAACAACATAAACTAATATCTAGTTTAATTATTAATACTAGAACCTACAACAATATTTACAGACTGATTTTTAAAACGAATACACAAACACGGAAAATAACAATACTGCATTATATTTCAGTCTGTGAACGTATATTTCGATCGATTAGCGGGGGAACGCAGCGAGCCAGGAAAAGCGACACAGGTCCTACCTTGGTGACGCCTGGCAGGCTACTGAAGCGATGCGCGCGGGCCGCCTTGTTATATTATATCTTGTTAAAACAATAAAATTCTGTTTTGAGAAAAATTAACCGTAAAATTTTCTTCTATACATCATTGCCTATTTTTTGACATATTTTTTGTGAGTAAAAGTTTGATCTACTTCAAGTAAAACTTGAAAAACGATCAAAAACTTCCTTGTTTTCGATTTGTTTGCGATTTTTTATGATCGAGTGAAGTTGTAAATATCGTGTTTTGAACCGTAGAATAATCAAGAGTGTTAATTGAACTGCAACATATATTTTTTTCAGATTAAAACAAAGAATATTTGATTGTTTAATGTTGAATCAAAAATAGGTCGATTTTGAGAGTCCTGGCCTTAAGTGAGAGTAGGTTATTGTTTAGCCAGGTCATAACGCGTGAGAAACCCATTTGAGCATAGTGGTACACTTCCTCCCAAGTATCTCCAAAGAAAAGAAGAGCCGTGTCGTCTGCGAAAGTAATAATCTTGCCGTTTGTAAGGTTTAACTGACAGAGGTTATTGATAAAAACTAAAAAGAGGGTAGGCCCTAAAATACTCCCCTGAGGAATACCGATATTGACTTCGCAACCATCACTCAACCACTCATCCACCACAACACGCTGAGCTCTCCCATTTAGGTAACTTTCGAACAATTTTAACTGTTCGCCACGAATTCCAAGGTGTTCAAGCTTCTTCAGTAAGAGTGGCCCAGAGACGGTGTCAAATGTTTTCGCCAAGTCGAGGAAAATTGTAAGAACCTTTTTTTTCTCATCTAACCTAGAAACTATGGTCAGTATCAGTAAGTTGATGTACGGCATCGCTTGTTGATCTACATTTACGAAAACCATACTGATTGTCCGATAAAAGTTCGTTTGTTTCCAGGTAATTGGTTAATTGCTTGTTAATAACTTTCTCTAGAATTTTGGATAGTGTAGGCAAAATGGATATTGGACGGTAGTTATTGACACAATCCCTGCTACCAGACTTATGAATTGGGTGGACTAGGGATTTCTTAAGATCTAAGGGAAAGTCACCAGTGGAAAGACAGAGGTTGCAAATAAACGCGATAGGATCAGCTAATAAATTGGAGCTTTTTATTATTTCACTGGAAACATCGTCACACTTTAAGGCATGGGTGGTTTTAAGAGATGCTATGATGATTTTGATCTCATCCACATCAGTGGGAAGAAGGACAAAAGAGAAAGGACAATTCGGCAGAGAAGAAGTCTGGTATAAAGCAGGGTCAGACCCTGTGATAGAGCTCGCTAAAGATTGACCGATTCTTACAAATAATTAATTAATCTCATTCACAGATTTTTTGGGCTGATCTGGATCAATCAGATCCATGGGTGAACCTGTTTAGAGGTGTAGGTGATTGTTTTGATGGTGTTCCACAATTTCTTAGAGTTGCCTAGACACTTAGAGAGCTCAGCTTTATCATACTCTTGGTTAACTTTTTTTAGAATTTCATTATAAAAATTACGATAACGTGTGTATGTTACTTTGTAACTTCGTCATTAGGATGCTTTTTAGACTTAAGATGAAGATTGTCTCGATTTCGCATGCATCGTAGTAGTCCAGGAGTAATCCACGGCGTAATTAGTCGCTTACGTCTCGGAACAGTGATATTTTTAGTACAAGTAATCATCAAAGTGCTTAAAGTCCTAAAGAAGAAAGACACAGCTTCATTAGCCCTATCAAAAGAGTAGATACTGTCAAAATCAATCATTTTAATTTTTTCCTCTAGGGATGGTTAATGAATGCGTCTTATTGTTTTTGAAAGATGGTGCGAGGAGCTAATGTGAGAAAGGCTTATAATAATGCGGTAGTGGTTGGTTAGGGTTGTATTGGCAACAGAACATTTTACCAAAAGTTTTGCTTTGACAATTACGTGGTCAAGGCATGTTTGAGAATGGGTTGGGATATAGTACGCAGGCAACATACCATGAGAGGCATTAGCCTCTCATGGTATGTTGCCTGCGTACTATCTATTCTCTTCTATATCTATTTCTAATCTATTAAGATTAAGGTATATTTCCGCTCTTGCATCTGAGGAGGATGGCATTATGTCTATATTAATGTCACCAGTAAGGAATATATTGTTGTATGACGATAATGTTAGTAAAATATTGTTTAATGATTCAAGAAATTTAGAGACATTTCTTTCCCCCGGAGGACGATAAATACAGAGAATCACAGTTTGTGAATTGATAATGATAAGCAGGCAATTACCATCCACAAGCGATGGTTCCAATATCTTATAGGTAAGGGTAGATTTATAGTAAACAATAACGCCCTCGTTTTGTGTTCTGTTAATTTGCGTGTTTGCGAACTTGTAAACATCTATGAGTGGAATAAACGGCGTCCGAGATATCCAACATTCTGTTAGAATGATCACATCCCAGTCAATTTCTGATCGTTTGATGAGGGTATGCAATCCTGAAAAATTACGGCTGACACTTCTTATATTTTGTACAATAATGTTCAAGGGGGAATTCTCGGTATAAATTAAACTGGAGCAGTAATCAGTATCACAAGTGTTGGAGTCAGCGACAGTTAACTCATCTAATTCAACATTTATTGATAATTGGGAATTATGATCGAATTTTATGTAAATTCTTAAATGTTACTTTTATAAATCTCTGGTGTAAATAAATAGTTTTAATGGATACAGTTGCTAAGCGGGTATACAAGCCGTGCGAGGCTGCGTTAACGTGAGCCATGGATGTAGTGTGTGTTCTAAAAGATAGGTGAGTATAGAGTCTGTTAATATGTTTAATGGAGTTTGTGTAGATACAGACAAAAATCAATAAAAAGTTATCATGCATAAAAGTTGTAAAAGTGAACATAAAAAGTAAACCATAAATTAAAAAAGTTATAACCAAAATTCCTAACAACTATAATATTTTGACAAGTTTGATAATTATGGTGAATAGTCATTGTTGCCCTTTAAGAATAGCGAGGTCAGATTCGCTATCAACTCGAATTTGTTTCAGCCCTTCAGTTTTACGTATGAATATCCGTCCGTGTGTTACCCAGCAAAATGTGTATTTGTATTCTTTGGTTAAGACAACTTTATTAGTTTAGCAGTAATAGTCGTTGAACTGGGTGTTTGATAATTTTGTACCAAATACCTTTAAAGTGACTAAGATGAAGTAGTTGCTTGTTTATAATATTAACTATTTTTATACTGAGGGTGTTTAAAACACGTATTAGCTATTTATGCAAACATATAATTCGAAAATAATTACAATTCACAAAATCAAACGCGTTTCGCGGCATGAGAAAATATAAAAATGTCAAAATATCGTCTGAACTTAACGTTTCTTTTAATATCGTGAAGGCGCGATCTTGCTCAGAACTCCAAACCCAAAGGCTGTCTTTTTTCAGTAATTTGGAAAGCGGGCTAGAAAGCATGGCACAGTTTTTGATAAACTTGCGAAAATAACTGATGAGGCCGAGAAACTGGCGAAGCTGGTGGATTGTTTTTGGAACCGGGAATTCTTTAACTGCCCTAACTTTACTCTCGCATGGCTTCAAACCCTCAGAGTTTACTCTATAGCCCAGGAACTCTATTTCTGACTTTAAGAAATGGCACTTCTTTAGGTTAAGCGTAAGGCCATTTTCCTTAAAGATTGCCAGTACCTTCTCAAGAAGATTAAGATTTTCTTCAGCCGTCTCACTTATTATCAAAACATCATCTAAATACAGAACAATCTTACCAAACCTCAAGTTCCCTATGACCTTGTCCATCATTTGTTGAAAACATGATGGTGCATTGGCTAGACCGAATGGGAGTCGCAAAAATTCATAGTGTCCGTCCTCAGTTATAAACGCAGTCTTGTGAATGGATTCCTCTGCCATTTTAATTTGATAGTAGCCACTTTTAAGATCCAAACTTGTGAAAAATTTACAGCCTTGTAGTCTATCTATCAAGTGTTCAATGCGTGGCATCGGATATTTATCTTTCGTTGTAACTTTATTCAATGCGCGGTAATCAATACACAATCGTTTTTCACCGTTCTTTTTATTCACAAGCAGAGCTGGACTCGCATATTCGGATTTACTTTCACGGACTATACCATTCTCTAAAAGTTCGTTTACCATGCTTCTTACAATTTGCCTATCCGAATGAGATGTCCTGTATGGTCTAAACTGCACAGGCTTTTTATCGTCTAAGTTTATGACCATTTCATGACTTTCTACTATCCCTAGTTGGCTTATATTCGTAGCCATGCATTGCTGATATTTACCGAATAGATCAATCAACTCATCGCGATGAGAATCTGTATCGAACTCCAAGGATATTACACCAACAACGTTGCAGAAGTCTTCAAAATGTTTTATGTTTTGAAACGTTAAGGTTTCACCAATTCGCGAATACATTAAATCAGACCGTTCTGTCACGTTGCGTCCTAACAGTATGTCACATCCCGATAGCTCATCAAGTATGTATAACTCAATCTCGTCTATTTTCACGGAATCTAATTGTATGCCTACCTTCACCACCGCCGTTACGTTTTTTAAATTGTCTTGAGAAAATCCCTGCAGTGTTAAAGGGATAGTCAACGGAATTCTTTGCAGATTACATAGTTTTGCCAAATAAGATGTCATTATAGAACAGCTACTCCCAGTATCTATGAATGCTTCATGAACAAAACCGTTAATGCCTATTTTCTTACAGAACTTGTCTTTCGTATTAGAAAGTTGTACGTATTTTGTTTCTGTTTGTTCAACTTTGTCACTTTTTGAATTCTTTTTGTGAAAACATGAAGTTTCCGAGTGACCTTTTTTACCGCAAAATTCACATTTTACCGAACATTGAAAACGTTTATGATTGCCGCCGCAATTATAACACTATGGGTTTACGTTGACTTGGGGTTAAATTAGTCACGGTTGATCCGGTTGTCGTATTTGCCGTTGACGTTTGGGAAACAGAATTTTGAACTTGATATGGAACCTTAACATTATCACGAGTGTTGCTGTGGTTAACTATTTGTTTAACGATTTTTGCTTTGTAAACACGGCTGTGTAATCCAGCTAAACTATCGCATGATTTAAAGTTGCTAGCCTCAACGGACGCTGTTATGTTATTATCGCCGATATTTCCTAATATTATCGAAATTACGTCATTTTCGGTAAAATTTAAGCACAGACTATCAATTTTCGACTTTTGTTCAAAAAAGAAGTCATATAGCCGTTTATTTTCCACAGGTTTCCGGTCGATGATTTCCTTAAGTAGGTCAAACATATTTCTCTTCACTCTAAATGTATTAGAAAGATTTTCCTTCCAATCCTTCCACAGCCAAGTAATCCACATGTGATCATTACGCTATAAAGACTCATACCAGATTTTAGCAGAGCCTTTGAGCTTATTTAGTGCCTGATAGCGTATAATACTGTTACGAGCTTCGGGTTCGTGACAATTAAAAACTGCCGATTTAATAACCAAAAAAAATGACACTTTAATAATCAACACTAATTACAAGTCAAACACACTAATTACAAAACACAATTGCACTACTGATCGCTTTAAGTCGCACTTGAATATCGCTTCGATGCTTTCACTTCGATCGCTTTATCCAAACTGTCGGTCGTGGCGCGTCTCGGCCTTATATAGCTCCAAAGAGAGTTCTAGAACCTTCCATTGTAGAAACATCTAGAATGTTCGAGTACATACAGGCCCCGATCGACCAGATGTCGAAAGTTCGGGAAAGTTCTAGAAAGTTCGAGCATCGAAATTTCTAGAAGGGTCTTCACTACTAGTTCCGCTACTCGATACTAGATGGCGATAGTGGTAACTACTGTCACCATGTACCAGGCATTAATTGTGGCGCGCGACACTGCCCCCTCCTAAGACATGCTCGTCCCGAGCATTATCGGCCCCATAATAACGCGCCAGTCGATCCACGTGGACGATCTTAGGAGTACCTCTTGCACCTTTCTGTATCCGGTAGGTTACGTCATTGATCTTTGTCACAATCCGGTACGGTCCGTCCCATTTAGCTTGAAGCTTAGGAGATTTCCCTTTGCTGCGGACTGGATTGTGCAACCACACTAGTGAACCTTCGTCGAACCCTTTATTGTTCATTTTACGGTCATAACGGGTTTTCATCTTTTCAGACATTTGCTGGCCCGATTGTCTGACGTGCTCATAAATATCATTCATTTTGTTCCGCAAGTCGTTCGCATACTCGGTTATACTGCGTGGGGCATCAGGTGGTATTCCTGTGATCAGGTCTGCAGGCAGCCGTAATTCTCTTCCAAAGTTTGCGAAAGCTGGTGTCACCGATGTACTTTCGTGAACAGCGCTTCGATATGACAACAAAAACGGTTGTATGTGCTTGTCCCAATCTCGTTGCCGGTTTTCCACAACTTTGGCTAGGTACCTCTCCAGTGTCTGATTAAATCGTTCCACCATTCCATCCGATTGTGGGTGGTAAGAAGTTGTTCTCGTTTTGTGAGTACCCATTACTTGGCAAGTTTCCTGAAATATTTGGGACTCAAAATTCCTTCCCTGATCGCTGTGAATCTCCAACGGTACTCCAAAACGGCAGAAGACTTCATGAACCAGTTTATCTGCAACTGTTGAAGCTTCTTGGTTTGGAATGGCGAAGACTTCCGGCCACTTAGTGAAGTAATCCATCACAACCATGAAATACTTGTTACCACTTTCACTTACCGGAAACGGCCCCGCAACGTCAAGGGCTATCCTTTCCCATGGTGCACCAACATTGTACAATTTCAATGCACCTCTACTACGAGTCTGAGGTCCCTTTACAGCTGCACAACTTGTACATTTGCGACACCAGTCCTCGACATCGTCCCGACAGTGGACCCAGTAAAACCGTTCTCGTATCTTCAGTAGAGTCCGTTTTACTCCCAGATGGCCTCCTGAACAACCATTATGGTACAGCTGTAGAACGTCCGGTACTTGAGCTTTAGGAACAACCATTTGCAAATGACAGCTGTCTCCCCGAGCATTTTCCCATTTGCGGCACAGGACTCCATCCTGCATCACCAAGCTGTCCCATTGGGCCCAATAGCTTTTTGTGATCGAACTCATTGCTGAGACGTCACTCCACCTGGGCTTAGGAGCTCTGGCCTTCATCCACTCCAGAATCGGCTTGATGTCCGAATCTTCCTGCTGTGCACGTTGTACGCTTTCCTTCCACTCATTGCTGAGGTCTGTCCTGAGCATCCTCACAGGTACCACTTCCTTATTCTCTTGATGCTTGCAGTCTTCAGGACAAGGTCTTCTTGACAATGCATCTGTGTTGCCATGAGATTTCCCGCTGCGATGTTTGACCACAAGGTCGTATTGCTGCTGCTGCTGGGCGGTGCTGTTAGCCGCACTACCCTTTGGAGACCAGCCATCTTCCCTTTCTGCAGTTCGCTTAGGGCAACTGGATCGAAGGTGGCCCCTTTCCCCACAGCCGTAGCACTTAGGGCAGTATCTTCTATTGCGGTCGCGAACTGTAGCTGCACTGCCCTCTGGAGATCGGTCTACTTCTCTTTCTGCAGTTCGCTTAGGGCAACTGGATCGAAGGTGGCCCTTTTCCCCACAGCCGTAGCACCTAGGGCTGTATCCTTTATTGCGGTCGCGAACTGTAGCCGCTGCAACCTCCCTGACGCGATGGGAACGATGATCCTGTCGCACAGCTTCCACCTCCAGTGCATGGGCCAAGGCGTCCTTAAGCGTCCCGTGGTGCCCGAGCCTCACAGCAGCTCTCACTTCAAGGTCGCGGATGCCGTCGATGAATGCCTGCACCAGGTTTCCATCAATAAGCGCAGGTACGGACTGGTAAGCTTTACGAACCAGCTTCTCCACTTCAAGGGCCCACTGCTGCAGGTTTTCGTTACTGCGTTGCACGCGATCCTTGAGCTGCGCACGAAACACGTGTTCCAGGTGAGCGTCGCCATACCGAGCTTCCAATGCCTCGAGGAGCTGCTCGTAAGTCACTTCCTTACCGAGAGCTTCCAGGACGGTTAAGGCCTGGTCGCGCAGGCCTAGGGTGAGAGCAGTCATGGCCTGGCTTTTATTCCACCCGTTAGCCTTCATGACAGCCTCAAATTGGATTTTGTAGGCCGACCAGGAAGAAGTTCCGTCGAACGGTGGCACTTTGAATCCACGTAGCGAAGGTGTTGTAGCTACGGGAGCTGCGATTCTATCCTCAAGTTTAAGGTTACCCAACTCCTGCTTCACATCAGCAATGACGTCATTAAACTTACTGATCTGAATTTCAGCTTCTGACAGACGGTTGTCATGCTGGGTAACCTTCTCTTTCACCTCCTTCATGTCCTTCCCGAGGGTTGCGTGAAGGTCCTTTATGAGGAAAATCTGCTCTTCCTGACGGCGCGCCTGCTCCTCCTTATCCTGTTTGAGCTGTTCTTCCAATCGACGGGTCTGTTCTTCTTTGTCCCGCTGGAGCTGTTCTTCCAACCGACGAGCCTGTTCCTCCTGTCGGTGGGCCTGTTCCTCCTGTCGATGGGCCTGTTCCTCCTTGTCCCGCTGGAGCTGTTCCTCCAACCGACGAGCCTGTTCCTTCTGTCGGCGAGCCTGTTCCTCCTTGTCCCGCTGGAGCTGTTCCTCCAACCGGCGAGCCTGCTCCTGCAGCATCAACATCAGAGCAGCCAAATCTGGTGCTGCTGATGCTGGAGCTGCTGCGGACGGGCCGGCCTCCATGGTCGGTAGCTGGCCCTCCGACCTCTGTGGCGTAGCTCCACCAAATCGCCTCTGGTCCGTCTCCTGCTGGCGTTGACTCCGGGTACGGATACCCTCCGTGTCGTCTTTGGGTAAAACCGGCATGATTTTTAATCCCCTTTTCTGACACCAATTGTTACGAGCTTCGGGTTCGTGACAATTAGAAACTGCCGATTTAATAACAAAAAAAAATGACACTTTAATAATCAACACTAATTACAAGTCAAACACACTAATTACAAAACACAATTGCACTACTGATCGCTTTAAGTCGCACTTGAATATCGCTTCGATGCTTTCACTTCGATCGCTTTATCCAAACTGTCGGTCGTGGCGCGTCTCGGCCTTATATAGCTCCAAAGAGAGTTCTAGAACCTTCCATTGTAGAAACATCTAGAATGTTCGAGTACATACAGGCCCCGATCGACCAGATGTCGAAAGTTCGGGAAAGTTCTAGAAAGTTCGAGCATCGAAATTTCTAGAAGGGTCTTCACTACTAGTTCCGCTACTCGATACTAGATGGCGATAGTGGTAACTACTGTCACCATGTACCAGGCATTAATTGTGGCGCGCGACAATACCTACTATTCGTCCAGGAAAATGTTGAAGCATACGATTCTATCACGTTTAACCAAGAAGTAATATTATCGTTCAAGGGGTCAAAATCCGGTATCATATTATGCAAAGTTGTACTCACTGTTCCGGTATCTTTTGCCTTAGATACCTTTATCCCTTTGCGAGATGCCAGCGGGGGTGTTCTTGAGCCGCCACTGTTAGAACTCGTACTGCTACTACTAGATGATTTACGAACGCGCTTTGCCCTGTGTTTACGCTTACTTAAGCGTCTTTTACCGGTTTTACCCATTATTTAGTATTAACTTTACTTTTGGGGCGCGAAAAGTTTTATGCACACTTCTGATATTAACTATTTCTATATTGAGGGTGTTTAAAACACGTATTAGCTATTTATGCAAACATATAATTCGAAAATAATTACAATTCACAAAATCAAACGCGTTTCGCGGCATGAGAAAATATAATAATGGCGGGAATTATTCTAATCTATGGAAGTTCCTTCCTTCATCAACTTCACCGCCAGCCAGCATCAGCTCTCGAAGTAGCTTCACTCGGTGTTGCCAACAATAACGGGTAAAGACTTGTATTGAAAAACAAAATATGAAATAAAAAACAAAAAAAAACAATAATAAATTATTATAAGTTTCACAATACTGCCGCTAGATGGCACTGTACCAACGGGTTACGTTTTCATTCGAGTATATTTCGTTGAGTGATCGACGTCCCCGCACGTCTTAGAAATGATAATTCAAATTTAAAGTCGATTTTTGTTATTATAACCATTAACTCAAAGATATTAATCTTTACCATTACTTGTATTCAGAATAAAGAACAACAGAATCGTACTATATTGTGATAACGGGCAACTACGGAATCCTACACTGTGCGTGGCCCGACCCGCACTTGGCCGGTCTTTTGAATCTACATAAGTATAATGCTATAAAGTTTTGGTAACTAATATGATATTTAAGAATTATGTTTGGTAGCATTTTGGTAGGTACCTTTATCTATAAATATCTCTAAGAGATAATATTTTTCCTATCCAACGAAACGAAAAAGATTACGAAGATGAGGACATAAATATCAGCTCAATATTCCATTGTTAACATTCCACTAGTGGAATACACGAAGAGCATTTTTAGTATCTGTACTTATAAAATTCCCTTATGACACCCGGTTGCAAGTAATATTATTATTTATTTCACTTACATATAACATAAAAAATACTAAGTACTTTAACTCTCAGCCACTTCCAACAAAGCGATGAAGAAACTCGGCAAAATCCAATTCACGCATTTAAATATGTAATAGTTGCAATGGCAATTTCATTTCGACAGTTAGAAAAAATGTTATATGGGAAAATAAAAGTTGCATTGGAACTTTCGCAACCTGTCTGTAGTGTAGACACGTGACTGACGTGATGATTGCTACACGGCAGGCCCGATGTTACGTCGGATGCCTGACATCGCGTCGGCCCGACGTCAGCCCGACGGCCTGAAGGCTTTCAGGAAGGCTGCTGTCAACCCCCCACTACTACGAAAATGTGAGTCACGTAAATCACGTAAATAAAGCAGAGTATTTTTTTTTATTGGTGAACTAGACGAATATATGAAGCTCCTGTTCCTTCTAAGATAAAACCTTGTTATGTCTGTTTAATTGACAGACTAGAGCAGTCGTGGCCCAGTAAGGAGCAGTTGTGGCCCAGTGGTAATGGTCGTGACTTACAGTTTGTAGGTCGTAGGTTCGAACCCAGACTGGCGATTTACTTTTTGCAAATTATTTCATCACCACTGCTTTCAAAACGGTGAAGGAAAACATCGTGAAGAAACCGACATGTCCTAGAACCAAAACTTCGAAGATATGGGACGTCTACCAACCCGCACTGGGCCCGCGTGGTGAATTACGGCCCACTCCTTGTCACCGAGCGGAAGCCTGTATCCCAGCAGTGAGAACTGGGAACGATATAGGCTGATTGATTATGCTTATACAACTATAGACACACACTCTACTAAAGCCTGGAGACGTGTGTATAAAGCCAGACGTTACCGGAAAGCCTGCACCGCGGCACGCCTTCTACTGAACGTATGATATAGTACTACAGTCTGCGGACCTCGATACGCACACGGCTACTACTCGCGGGTTTAATGGCCCATAACCATATAGTGTCGGCAGCCGGCACTCGGTAGCAGCCCGATGATATAATAGAAGCAATTTTAAGTTTTGTATTGTGCTGTTGTTGGAGCATTTTACGAGGAAAATGGAGAAAATGCATTCGATTGAATTATTTATTTATTTATTTAAACTTTTCGCACTCTCTACCAGTCAACCAAGGGTGGTGAAGAGATTGGATGGCAGGTGCTTTGGTTGAAAGGAACAATGAATTATCCATAGGTATCTGGATTAGCATTCGATTTGATAAATGCAATTGAGGTCTGTCTTCAGTCTCCTGTGGAAACAATAAAAACAATGTGAACTCTGTATTTTTTTTGACGATAACGTTTGTCAGGAATTCATTTTATCCAAAGCATTACGTAGTAGAATCGCTAAATGAGGGGCACGTGGCTAAGTAATAACAGCCATACGGGTCGATCGATCAGGTTAAACTACGCTTGCCGCGGTTGTTCTGTGGATGGATGACTATCTTTACATACCAAGAACCCTTGCGTTGTGAAGGTCAGACAGACAGTCGCTAAATGTAAAATAGTGGTACTCAGCTGCAACCGGTTACACTGGAAGCCTAATACATACTATAACATAATATACTGAGTTGGGAAAAAGCTAGGCAGATGAGTATCGCTTTTAATTAATTAAATAGAATAAATAGGTACGGCTTTTTATCTTTTACAGAGAGTTTCCGTAAACAAATCCTTCCTGTGTGCCACCAGGGTTACAGTATACATGTAATATATTATAGCATGGTGGTCGCCACGGCTCTTGGTCGCCCCATAACCCTCTACAAAGTTAACTCTGACGGGTCACTCTTTTATTGCCCTATTCGCAGTAAAACGTTACAGCTTCGGTACAGGGATGCCAATTGAGTTCAAGTTCAACCGCTTTGAACTTGGACCATTTGGATTCAATTCGATTGAGGCCTATGAGCTATGTACGATACATTTTCTTGTTCTACAATTGTGTTACTGAACTAAACTAACACTACTCGATTATGTTTGTTTAGCACGCAGCGTTTTGTTAAAATGTTGTAATGCTCGGTTCCTAAAAACAAAAACGAATCGTTTTGCTTACCAATGGTATAATAGCATTTTCAACACACTTGCTCGTAAAGTGGCTCTTATTGAACCGCTTTTAGGTCCATAATGCAGTGTATTAAAAACGCGTGCTTTTTTTTTACTTTAATCCACAAGTGCTTTATTTCCACAGATAACTACTTATTTACTAGTCGGAGATGCGCGCTTTTTTAATCTCATCAATTCACTTTTTTTTTAAATAGTCTGTATTGTCCTTGGTCCCAAAATTAACTAATATTTGTTTACCCGGACAATATAACCGTATAGTTTCCGTTAGAATGGACCCGAACACATGAACCTCCGCCGGCTCGGTACTGGGTCCCATTGGACCCAGGAATTACGACATACGACACCCTACATTGATTTTGTAAATATTTGTTATGCTACCCATCCAATCTTATGAATGTGCGATAACTACGAGAGTTGGATAAAAAACTCTTAAGTTAACGCCATTAAATATTTCATATTTAGCGCGCAAGCATATTAATTTACCTTTATTAAATTCAAGTCTTTAAATGCGATAATCGCCATTTTGTTGACAGTGGTAGTCGAGGCTAAAAAACATAAAAATTGGGGATTTCGAACATCCAAACTCCACCACAGGGGCAGTGAATAATACATAATTTAATTGTTTGACGAATTCATCCATTGTTCAAGTTAAATAAGTAGCGGTAATGAAGTTTTTTGATATTTAATGTCGAGTTTCGCGCCAATCTGTTATACATTTAACTTTTCACAAATATCACGCACACACATGTAGGTAATATTTAAAATGTGACAAAATATTATAGATAATATATTATAAACAACACGAAAATGCCCAAATGTTAACGTAATATTGAAGCACAGGTCCAATAACACGTATTAATCATTACCGCTACTCAATTTGTGTTCAAAATCGCCGTCCATTATTGTTTTTTTTTTATAGTAATAATGTGCGAAAGCGATTATGCTAAACGATTTTTTTTTTAATTCTCTACTACTTTTAAATCGATACTCGGAAACTGAAATAAAATTAGTTTTAAGCATTAAATACGATAAGCATTGTTTATAACAATGATTTATGCTCTTGTAATGTTATTTTTAGTTTTTTGGACACTATATTGAAACTGAATCAATAGGTAAGTGAGGACCTTTGACCATAGTCATTAATTATTGAATTTCGCGCCGAAGTGTTTCTATATTTGAATTTATCTTCGGAATGCGCTCGCCGTGCAAAATTATTTTTATTTATTGTACTTACTACATATTTATTTTTGATATTTTCTAATAGTTTGCTACAGAATGCCCGGTATATATTTTTTAGGTAGGCTTTAGCAAAAGTGCGGGAATGATGGTCAGGTTTGTATCTTGATCAAAATATGATTTGCGACTCTAACAGGTACCCTACATCTTTACAGAATTATAATCATTCGAAACATTAATACATCTTTCTTATGGAAAAGTTCTTAGGGAAAAAATCTAACTAGAAAGATTCTATTCTAATGACTATAATTCTGTAAATACATATACAGAGCGTTAGGTTAAACGAGGGACATACTTTAAGGGGAGTTAGTACTCATGAAAATGAGCAACTTTTACTATGGGGCCGAACCTGAAATCGCAAAAAAAAATCAGCTGTTCAGTACATTTCGACGAGCTATGCGAACATAAATGTAGGAAACGGCTGATTTTTTTTCGCGATTTCAGGGTTCCATCCCATATTAAAAGTTGTTAATTTTCATGAGTTCTAACTCCCCTCAAAGTATGTCCCTCGTTTAACCTAACGCTCTGTATATTATAGTCGCGAATCATATTTGATCAAGATGCAACCTGATACTGACCTGCAAATTACAAAAAACGTAAGAAAATTTTAATTATCCACCTAAAATTATCCGTGGTCCCAACCCGAAACCAAACGGAAAAGACCCTGACTGGCGTTCTATCATTGCGGATTCTCACTGAACGAATGTAGGTATATTTCTCTATGCCAATAGTACTTTCTAATTCCATACTAACTAAACTACAATTGTTTTTTTTTTTTTACAATTGTTTTTACATGCTCTGTGGTCAGTGCTTTTATTTACACTTGCGCGCGCATTGCTATTGCTGGCTATGCGGAAAGACAAAACCAACGCGCCATTTTCCATACAAGTTAATATTTAACAATACAAGTCTGTTTTTTTCCTCGCAAGTGTGTTGAAAAACGTCGTATGAAACGCGTGTGCATCGATCATTAGACTCTCGGCTTTCTTATCGCACTCGCCTGCGGCTCGCGCGAATAATACCGCCTCGAGCATAATGATCAACATAGCACACATGTATCATAATGTACTATTATTATTGCCAAACTGGGCATATATAAAGATTCGTAAGCTAATTTTACCTGTGATAGCTACTTCCATATAGGAGGGTCTACTATTCAAAGCTATGAGGTATTTGCTTCATTATTGTTTTAGCCTTATAGGTTTGACCTCATATGAAGTCTAGTACATTCATATACATATACTGTTGTTTATTCTACACTGTTTGTGATGCCATCCAGTCAGCTACTAGGGAAACACTTAAATTATGTTTAGAGTTCGTTAGAGTGCGGATCTTTTTTATCAAGTAAGTTCTGTTGTTAGCAGCCTTCGATCCCGGTGCCGGCGATGTCAAACTATACTCTTTACCTAATGTTCATAATTACCTATATTATTTGAATGAACGAACTCAAGCCTATAATAAAGTTATCTCCTTATTAGGTTATGTCAATTTGGGGCATAGTTTACTTATAGCATTCATCACGTAAATTGGACTCACACTTATCAGACTCGTCTGGCTTTGTTTTTAGGAATTGATCTGGTTATGTCTCGTCGTTTTGTTTTAGAGGTCGTAAAATGTTTAAATGAGATGGTCAACGTCGGTTTAGTGCTCCGCGTGCATATTGCGACTGAGTGCACATTGCACGTCGATGTACAAACTTTGAGATTACGAGTGCGACGTCAATGCACGGATTATTCGAGAAGAGTGAATTGATGTACTAAGTGTGGGGTGAGGGGCGCGGCGCGGGGGGTGCACGCTGCATTCGATGCACCACGGTGTACAATGCACCCGGGCCCCCGGGGCGTCGCCCTGCGCCCCCGCTGGCCATTGCCACCGATTTCACCAGCACTTACGAAGTCTTTACGTTACGTTATCCGATGGACATGTGAAGAGAAATCTGCAAACGACGATCATTTAAATGTCTGCATTGCACCACAGTGCATTCGAAAAAGATTATTGGATGTAGAGTTTATAGTTTTCAACTGTGGTTATGATTCTCCATAGTTACCCATATGTTTTGGCACTATATGGATGACACCTATGAGGAGTTAGAGCCAATAATAATCTTGTGTAAAATATAAGGCAAAAACTAAAAAATAACAAAACTCCGCAATCTCCTCGTAGTTTCTTGAACATAATCAATATAAAAAACATAAAATAATTGCGCTCTGATACTGCTGCTATTATAAGTGCCTCATCAACATTTTACAATCTCCCATATACCTATCTCTTGCAAACCTGACTGTGGATTGCTGAAAGTTAATTAAAATGAAAATATTCTAATTCATGAATCTAGGAATCCTCTGTAGGAGAGGGTATCGCTATTAAAACATTAAAACTTGCATATCAACATAAAAACGAAGATTAAATGTTTCTCAAATATCCGTCTACTTAAAAAAAAAAACAGATCTTGGAAATAAGGTTTGAATGATGGTTTCAGCTAGGGCAATTAGTTTATAAAACGTACGATTTACAGCACTTACAGTAATAAATATTAGTTGTAACGATCCCTACTGGAGAACAATTTGCTAAACCAGAAGATAGACCAAATGAAACCAGCTCTCTCGTAGTACCTGTAACGTTCCTGTCCGGCTGATTTATGACCGCTTCTAAATGGACCGCCTAATGCTGCACTCCGCCTGTGGAGGCTTTAATTACGGTACTAGAATAATGTATATAATGTGTAAGTGCCTACCTACTTCCTTATTTCATGATTATTAAAAAACTGGCCAAGTGCGAGTCGGACTCGCACACGAAGGGTTCCGTACCACAAGGCAAAAACGTCGAAAAAAACATGTTTGTTGTATGGGAGCCCCCCTTAAATATTTATTTTATTTTAATTTTATTATTTATTATTAAAGTTAAAATACAACTGAGTATTTTGTGAATATTTCAAGTGCCTACCTGTTGCTATTTTTGATATCGAGCAAAAAAGGCCAAAAAAATCGCGTTTGTTGTATGGGAGCCCCCCTTGAATATTTATTTTATTTTGTTTTTAGTATTTGTTGTTATAGCGGCAACAGAAATACATCATCTGTGAAAATTTCAACTGTCTAGCTATCGCGGTTCTTCAGATACAGCCTGGTGACAGACAGACAGACAGACAGACGGACAGACGGACAGACGGACAGACGGACAGACGGACAGACGGATAGACAGCGAAGTCTTAGTAATAGGGTCCCGTTTTTACCCTTTGGGTACGGAACCCTAAAAACAAATGAATACTTAGGTCCTTGTTTTAATAACACCTGCTGTCGAAAGGACGTCGACTGAATTTTTCGACTTCAAAATTAAACTTCTAGGCTCGCGTTTAATAACATTTTATTCCTGTATAAGGTAATATGACAAGCTCATTATAATAAGTTCCTTTCATGTCAGTGAATGGCGTGGACAAATTGTGAAATTTGAGGTCAACGGCCCGCGGCCAGGGACTCAGAAAATTGTAAATGACGCTTTTAAAACAATTTTGTGCATATTTGACAAAGCTTACGAAGTTGAAATGTACTTCGTGCTCGAATATGTGCAGTAATAAAAAGGCTCAATTTATCGTCCCCTGTTGTTATGGCCGACATTTAAAATATTTGACGGTAAATAAATTACGTGTTTGTTGTCTCAGGCACACATAACATTTTATACCGAATTTATTGCCAAATGAATTTAGCAATCGTACAATGTATGGGACAGTATCACCCGCTTTACTAACACATATTTTTGTGATATAAAAACAGAATTTGGAAATAAGGTTTAAATGATGGTTTCAGCTAGGGCAATTAGCTTATAATCATTTCCAGCAAATTTGACCTTATATTTTTTAATACTATCTACGTATTTACGAAATTCTGCCTCACTCGTTTTCTTTCGGACAATAAAATCTTTCGTAATTTTCGTCATCCCTAAAACACCGTAAACGGTACACAGGTATTTCTAGTAGGTAGGCAGTGTACTGAATAAAAAGATAACAAAGAGGTTATACTTAATAAATGAGCAATAAGTACATGACGCCGGAAATGTGTCGTCGGAGTGTTAAGATGGAAGTCCTGTTCGGGCAGCGCCGCGTGAAAATCCACGCGCGGTGCCGGATGTGCGCTAAAACACCAACCATGTAGTTCTATCGGTGTTCGGTGGGTACCTACTCCCCCCACACCTGTACTGCACTTTGCGTTACCCCGTCTGTTCTCTTTGTTATTTCATTTTAGTCTGTATTTAGTAGAAATATTATAGCGTATCGAAGGATAAATTATTTCCATTTGAAATTGTTCAATTGTTCGTTTTTCAAGACAGAGTGCAGAAGGACGAGAGACTGCAGCAGCCGTAGGATTAATACAGTATTAATAGTTTGAGTACAGTAATTTATTGAAATGACAAAACAATTGAAGTATAATTAGTATTATAAGCGACCACAGTACCGCATTTGTAGGCAGGTATAATATAATATTCGTTATATAATAGGTAATCGACAAATTAAAAACATTCAAATAATCAAATCCAAGCACTCAATTTATAAGTGGCACTACAAATTTGGAGCAGTGGTGGCCCGGTGGTATTTGCACCGACATACCTACGATTTGTAGGTCGTGAATTCGAACCCAGGCAGGCACTTTTCTTTGTGTATTTAAGTTCATCACCACTGTTCTCAAAACGGTGTAGAAAACATCGTGAGGAAACTGGCATTTCCTAGAACCAAAAATTCGACGACATGTGACATCTACCAAACCGCACTGGGCCCGCGTGGTGGAATAAGGCCCACCCCCTCTCACCGAGAAGAGACCCGTGTCCCAGCAGTGCAGCAGTAGGAACGTTATAGGCTGACCATGTAACTACAAATTTGCGTCTACGTCGTCTGATCCATTTGTTTACTTTTTCATCAGATACTTTTGAAACAGACTATATATACGTTTTGTTTTTGGTTACCTTTGATTTTAGTAGATTGACTTAGCATCACAACGTCCTTCAAGCATCCTTCATGACTTCAAGTTCACACCTCGATCCATAACGGTAACACTTTAATTGTAACACAACACGCTTATGGAATGACAAACATTTATTTAAAAATTATACCTATGTCTTGAAAGAAAAAACTACGAGGTATATATTTATGTACGTCAAAGTCACACTCAGTGTTCTGCTGTATCTTTATTTGTATAAACAGGACTCCAATTTGCCTAATATTTTGATTCGGTCCTATAACGTAAATGTATGTATTTTTGTACATGTACATGGTTTCATAATCATTATATTCCTGGGAATCGTTAATTCTATTTTTCAAATTAGGCAGTAGACGCTTTAATATTCACAATTCTGAGTACACACAAATCTTATGATTTCACAAAAATGACTCACGTAATACAATATGGAATTATTTTAAATGAAAAAAAATAAGAACGACCTTGTTACGACCTGCAGTTTGTCATTGAAGCTAAAAGCCGAATAACACAATATTCTTTTGTCTGATACACGTTTTATAGTAGCGAATTGGTATCGCCCACCTATCATAAATTAAATGTGAAATAGATCCGTATGGTTATTAACGGTTTCTGTTGTTATGACTAGAAAGTGCGTATACGTCATGTGCAATTGTTCAGCATTGAGATTATTATTAATAAAAGGCCTCCCTTCCCTCCTTCCACTTATCCCTATCTATTACTGTATGTGGCCAATCTTTTAGAAAAGAGTCGAGCTGACGTTGTGCATCGTAAACATGATTTCAGCGGACGTAGGAAACAAGTGGGCTTGGCGTTATAGTCGCGTAGGCGTGGCGTTGTAGCCACGTAGGCCGGGCGTTGTAGTCGCGTAGGCGTGGTGTCGATGTCGTAGCCGCGTAGTTGCCACAATCGTAGTAGCTGCGTAAGCCCAGCGTCGTAGCCACGAAGCCCGAGCGTCGTAGCCGCGTAGACTCGGTGACGTAGCCGTAACTGCGCAGCGTCGTAGCCGCGTAGGCGCGGTAACGTAGCCGCAACTGTGCAGCGTCGTAGCCGCGTAGGCGTGGTGTCGTAGCCGCGTAGGCGTGCTGTCGTAGCCGCGTAGGCGCAGTGTTATAGCGGCGTAGGCGCGGTGTTGTACCTAACTGCGTAGGTCCGGCGTAAGGATAGCGTACGCAGTGTTTATAAGGCGTTTATGCCACATAGAAGGTGTGTAGACCCTGCTTGTACTTACGACGAATGAAGGGTTACAAATTAAAAAAGTGAATATTGGTTTCGATATGAATAGAAGACTGGCTAAACTTCATACTATGCATTATAATAAGTAAAAAACATAGAAGCAAGGACAAATATTTTAATTCTGACCTCTGAATTAGTTAATCACCTAATTATATTTGATGTAATTTTAATACAATAATGGTTCGGTGTATTATAATATTTATAATAGTTAAATTAAATAATTTTTACAATTATTCTACTAGGTCTATGTAATTGAAATATTGCTTATTTTATAGCAGTGATATTGCAAAATAATTATTTATTTTCAAAAATTCTAATACTAATCAAATTGATCCTATATTAAAAAAGTAGTGTAAAAGATTCTTCTTTCGGTTCTGGAAGAAGTGGTTTTGAGTTTTTTCAATTACACCTGTGTACTTATCCCACTATCAATACAGAAATAATGCGTGCACTTACTGCGAACTCCTCCTGAAATAGGAACCAAATCAGTTAAATGTTTCGGACAGACAGACAGATGCTGTAGCCGCTGTAGCTGTAGCGGACTTTCTATTATCTACCCATGTCTACAAATTAATTAATTCAACGGCGCATCTACAGTGGATGGACCTGCGGGATGGGTCGATAAACATAATTAAAAATTGAATGTCGGCTGTAGTCTGGCTGCAAAAAGTGGTCAATGTTATTCACTGGCAGCGGTCGTGGTCACGTGATGACGTCACACCAAGAGTACCACGAGTGCCACGACACGGAGACGACGACCGCTGTCCTTGCGGTGACACCTACCTCGTACTTTTGATTAGTCCTAAGGCTCAATTCACACTGAGAGTCGAGCTCGGCAAGTAGTGCCAAGAGAAGGCGCGCGGCCACCGGCGCGACCGCGGTCGCTCGCTATCCTTTGGGACAGTTTACATTCTACAGAAGCCCGCGCCCGCCCCTGCATATAATCGCGACACAGCACGCGGCGCCACAAGACTCAAGTGAAAGTACTCTAGTAATTAAGTAAAAGTTTAAAATTATTTGGCACTGAAACTGCTCGCCGGTTCGCTGCCGGCCGCTGCCATCTCGGTGTGAATTGAGCCTAACTTGTCTCGAAACCTGCACTAACTACAGTACTGAGAAAGTCACATTCATGTTTCAGACTTTGTCGTCTTAATAATCTTGCCAGACCTTAGAAAATAATGTTTGTATGAGCATACAAAGCACATAATTTTAAACCGTTTTTCTTTAAAAGGATTAGATTAAATCATATGAGTACTCTCAGGGTATTATAGGATCTCGTCAAGTCTCAAACTGATAAACGGGTCCTTGCTGGTTGATATGATTTGTCTAAAGATTTTGGCAAAATTCGATTTTTCCGTTGAAAATGCCCATTACGTTAAAGTTGATCGAACTATGCGCCTTTCAGGGATATGAAATACATTATATCTGGGGGCCTAAAAAGGCCACTTTGGCAGAATCATAAAAGGATAACATTGTGAATTATAATATGGCGAAGACAGCCCGTGTTTTTCTTTTTTTTGCTGCACTACGTCGGTATAATCAAAGAGATTGGGATTGGATTTGGATAGGATTGATTGGTTTAGTACAGACAAATAAAAATAACTGAAAAATCCCTCACCAATGGGATTTGATACGATTAACTCAGCAGTTAACTGTCCACTGTGATTCATAATGTTATCCTTTTATGATTCTGCCCAAGTGGCCCTTTTAGGCCAACAGATATCCTAATAAGACAAGATTTTTTGAAAATTTTCCCTGGTTTTGATTTAAAAATGTAGGAAAATTACCTCACCTCTCGCCTACAAACATTTTTATCTCAGCTAATAATTGGTTGCAAATTCAATGTTACTATGACCACCAATTCACGTGTTAACCAATAAATATCCCCATGAACGTTCATTGCTGTGGACGTTAGACCATATGGAGCAGAGGACGTATGTACTGGTTGACACCACCTAATATGTCATTTAAATCTTTTGGCGGTGCTATAAGTTTACAGTATGAAAAAATATAGCAACATGATACGAGTAAATGAAAGATATAGTATGCGCAGCCTAACCGGTCTCATTGAGATAATTACTGTAACAGGAGCTTTTTTTTATCTACCCGTGAAAATGTATGGTTGTGCGGAGCGCGTGGTGCGCTGTCTGTAGGAACACCGGGTTACGTTGCGGCGTATACCTACAGAGTACCTATAACAATGGACAGTCACTAAACAATAATAATAATGACACAAGGAACTCACTTATTAAATCCGACAGAAAACGAAATATATTATCTCTATGTCTGTCGCTTATGCAAACTTTTTATCTGACAGCCGATTTGTAGGGCCCCAGTTGTTACCTACATAATATAACTGAGGCCCTAAAAATCGGCTATTTTGGATCGTGTTACCCAACTACATTAGATAGTGGCTGTCAGAGACTTTCGCTATCTCAAAAGGTATACGCTGATAGATAATCTGTACAATTCCCTATCTACGGCTTGCAGATTTGCAGCAGCGAGCAGAGGGCGCGCAGGTCGGCGGGTCGCGCGGGCGAGGGCGCATCGCTTGCAGCGCACTCTTTGCCCTTGTGGACGCACGGTGCATGCAACCTGTGTACTGACAGCGCAGCAGCTAACAGTGGGATAACTCCGTTTTTTTATCGAATTTAGCAAATAATGATTCTTGTGGTCACAATAAATATTTTGTAAACAACAATTTTCATTGATGAAGATTTCATGCTGAAAACATATTATCTCCTAAAACGGTGTGTGCCCTTGGCCCTTATACTTTCACATCTACCTGTTGTTCGGGTAAATAGGTACACACTTTACAAAAGACCAATGTAGGTATTTTGCACACTTGCAACAAAATTAATGCTTGCGTAGGTATTTTGAGTTCAAGTACCAACAGCACTCGATACAGTAAAATAGTTCGGGTGACTCAACATAATCCACTTTTTGTGAGTAAAATTCAAGTTTAGTCCCGATCCACAAGGATTTCCTCAATTAAGGATAACTCAACTCCAATGTATGCAGAAATAACCTACTTTGCTTTCCTTTTGTTTTGCGATTAAAGGCCATTTACCTCCATTCGCTCACGTTTAAAGATAAGAATGGTTAGGCGCTTTTTACACGTCCCGGCAACCGGGTAGCCGGTGCCGGGTACCCGGCGGCGGATTGTATAGCCACGTACGTTAGCTTTCACACGTAGTTTGCCTGGCAATGTTACCGGATAGTCGGCACCGGCTACCCGGTTGCCGGGACGTGTGAAAAGGCACTTAATGAAGAAACTGAGTAGTTGTCCTACTAGTTTTCCTTGTCTGTGGCCATGCATCGGCCCTCAGCCCCTCCCCGCCGTCATACCCCCTCCTCCCAGCCGGCTCCGGTATACGCTCGGTCGTCGTGATGCTGCATTTTAATAACGTTTTTGACTTACATGTCCAGCCGGGACGGGAAAACCGTTGTTTTTCTCATTTTATGTGATTCTCTTTACATAAAGCTGCACTGATATTATTGGGTGCTGCATTTGGCTTTGATGCTGAATAAAACACAAGATTCTAATTTAATAGACTCCTGTTGGAAGTTCAATCTCATATTAGTAAGATGTGGAAAATGGCCCCACCGTATTAATAGGGATGTGGATGACATATCTGTTAAATCCATGATGTTTGTAGATTACCTACTTTTTTTAATAAAAAAACATTATTCAGTTTAGACAAAAACACGGTTCAATATAAAAAAAAAACAAAAACTAGTAGCAGATTACAAGGAGTCTTAGGTGCTAGGTTTTTACAAATTCCCTGGACGCCACACTAGGATTCCCTGGGTCGTGGGGTTAAGTCTCTTCCCAAGTAAGGCAAAAATGAAAAAAAAAAACTGAAAGGTTAATTTATTTGATCTTGCAGTTGGTAGTTCTTATGCAATAGCAGTCTTTGTTCCAAATAAATAATTATGATTTAAAATCCTATGTAGGTACATATTGTAGTACATATAACTGCACGCTGTCCGCAGGTGTATTTGAGCAGCAAGCCGCTTGCATTGTGCCCTATTATAAAGGGATATTGCTAGACAGTCTGACAGATATAATTAATGCTGCCAGATGTACTTACATACAGCTAACTTTAAACATTATGTGTACTTAAAACATCATAATATACGTATTATGATGTTTTAAGTCATTGACTGCCACCGAGGTCACCGGTGACCGCCAACAATAAATTTTCCATTGTGTCTGTTGTCTAGCAGTCAACATGAAAGAAAGTAATGTGTCCTAAGGGCAATACGCCCCGGTTCCACTAAATACCTACCTTAAAAAGGTTAAGAAATGAAAGAATTAGATGATAATTTAATGATTCATTTTACCACAGTCACCACTCTTCTCAAGTTCTCACAGTAATGTAATGGCCAGAAATCACCTTCCTCTCTATTTCAGGAGAACGCTCTGGTTGTAATAACACTGATTTCCCTAAGATTAAGCCATCAGCTATTATACGCTTTCTAGTTTTACCTACTTATTTTTGGTGTTATTCCTATGATTAAAAGGAAGTAATCAAATAAGTTATTCCTGATTGAGTGTACATTGGCGCGTGTGGTCGGACACACTTCGTCGTGTGGCAATCATAACACGTTTTGCAAATTGATGTCAACGCCTCTTTGAACCCTCGCTTCACAAATTTAATTCAGTATAAGGACAACACTCTTGTATGCGTCCGCGCACAATACCTATTCAGATTTATTGAAGAGCTGAATCGGTAATCGACTATCTGGCCGGTCGGTAACCCTTCATTACCAATGCGCTGCCAAAGGCTCGTGTTATGAAATGAACAAAAAAGTCTTTGTTCTGGAGCTTGTCTTTATACCCACTCAAACTTTGGAATCTTGTGATGAAGTAGCTAGCACTCAATATTTTCTAGTTTTGACAGGAAATTTTAAAAAATATACTTAAACGATATATTATTTGTATGTATACAATCATATAGAATTTCTAGAAATAAATTGTTTAGCAGACTCCAGATTCTGAATAATTTGTTTGAACTCCTTCGATAAAGCAAGTAATTTGTCTATCGACGCTTCTGGGATGCGGCTCCTCAGTCTGCGCAAAGCTTCCTGTTCCGCTTTAATATCGTTCCCAATATCATTTTGTATCGGATGTAGTTGCTTTACATAGGCGTCAATAGCATCAGGTTGGTTTAAACGTTCGTCCAGCTCCTCAAACATGCTAGTAAAATTACTTTCGATGGTTTCTCTGATTTCATCTATTCTAGCTTTTAATAACTCATCTACGTAATTAGTTTCAGCATGTGTTATTTTTTGTATTGGGATAACAGATGACTTTTCTGCGCCTTCTAATCTGCCATCGAGCATGTCAAAGACACCTGTAATAGTACAAAGATTAAGTATAGGAATTTCGGTACTAGGATATGCTGGTTTCCTCACGATGTTTTCCTTCACCGTTTTGAGAGCAGGGAGTGGGCTGTAATACACAACGCGGGTCCAGTGCGGGTTGGGAGTTGGTTGGATGGTTGGTTCCTCACGATGTTTTAGAGCAATGATGATTAAATAATTTACACAAAGTGTCTGGGTTGGAACCTACGGCCTACAACTCGTAAGTCGCGGCCGTTACCTCTGGGACACCACTACTCTCATAAAAGCATGTGACTTCTACCAACCCGCACTGGGCCCGCGGTGGATTATGGCCAAGTCCTTCTCACCGAGAGGAGTACCTGTGTCCCAGCAGTGGGAACATTATAAGCTGATTATGCTAAGTATAGGAATATGTTCTTCACCAGTCTCGATTAGAGTGTCAAACCTATTCCTGTTTGAAAGTAACAAGAGTCACAAAACAATTCGAAACAATCTGAAATTCAAACTGTATATAAGACCTAATACTGTCTATGAGACTCTATTATACCATCAATATATACAAATATATACAATTATACGTACTATATTTAGATAATATGAATAAATATAGGTATTATATTTTCAAATCTACTTACTACGTTTTACCCTGTGGTTCATAAGACACTTCATGCAATATTGCCGATATTTCTCCAAGTCGCGGTGCAATCCAGTTTGTCTAAAGCCAATTTCAGCAAAATTTTCCAGTATATTATATGTTTCGGAGGAAATGTTAAAGTGTTTTAAATCTTTGACAAAATGATGATAATCATCTTGTAGATTTAAAATATCATACATTGTCTTACCAAACTGTTTTACTGCAGCTTCTTTTAAATTAATTTTTAATTCTGCAATTTTTTGTGCATACATTTTATCTCTAATTTCAAGCTGCTGCTTTAAACCTTCGTCAAGTTGCGCTTGTGCCTTACTAAGCTTCTTATTAATATCATCATTAAGATCTTTGACTCTAACGCAATACTTGTCAGCAGATTGTGAAACAATGAAGGAATTGCTATCTATCTTATGTCCAAACCCTGAAAAGTCTATATCATTAATTATGAATTTGCAAAGTGCACAAGAATTTTTTGCTAACTTATTAATACAAAACTTAACGCACTGTTTTCTATGCTCATTTCTTCACAGTTAATTGTACACAAGTTTTTATACTTTTCTAATTTAATTAACATATTAGCAGAGCTTTTTAAAACATCGTTAATATCATCTTCGAGGGTGTAAAAATGTTCTAACTGAGTCGCAATCTCCTCTACTTCTGGTTCTAATTTCTGGCGCAAAAGAGCCATATCGTGCAATATGTGAAGCATATGTTCCGGACGGTTATACATTTTTTCCAGGAATTCTTCTAATTCAACCATATACTTTTCAACTATTTCTTCCGCGGCAGGGTAATAACTGCTTACTATTTTTTCCTTAATTTGAAATATATCTGTCTTCTCTTCAATCAAATATTTTATATCGCTGCGACTTATCAAGCTATGTTCTTCGTCAATACAGTTTTTGTTTGATTTGTTCTCCGAATTTTCATTTGAATTATTCTCTAAAATTTCAATTAAATTATTCTCCGTATTGTCATTTGATTTATTCTCCGAAATTTCAATTAAATTATTCTCCGCATTTTCATTTGAATTTTCCAAATATTTATCCCAATATTGTGGTCCTGAAATAAAACACACTTCGAATCGGAGAAATGAGTAATTTGATGTTTATATAATAAAATTACTTTAATACAATACCATCAGCATCCGGTGACACGTCTCTGATCTTGGATTCTGAACTGTAAGGGGAGGTCATACAGTCTTTGTAAAAGCAGTATGAAGATACTGTATTTTGCAGAATAAAAAATACAACAACTTGCTTGAGAGTAAACATGTTTTCGAACACTTGTAACACTTTGGCCTGGACGTTTAAACCGCAATCTTTTATATTAGGTCTACGGTAGTCATTAAAATGTAGAGAATTTAAAAAATGCATACATACTTACCGATAAACCATTAATTTTACGATTCTTACACCTACCTTATCTATCTGCCTATAGTAATTAAACGTAGAAACACGAGGCAGGAAATATTGTTTTAATCAATTAATGTTAATAGGTATATAACAAAATTAGACGCAAATAGTAAAAAACATAGGTTTATATTATTAATTGTATTTCTAGTGTACCTACTAAAGTGATACCTTTAATATAAAAACCACATCAGGTCACATTAGATATGCCTTTGAAAACGATAATCTAAAGTCGTAGTCTGAATGACTGTTTTTTTTTTTGCGGATGGGATATCATCAAATGACTCCTCCCACTCTGGATGGAGTGAAAGGGAGTGTCAGACTCTTACTGACTAAAACCCATCCATGTTCCTTGTTAGCCCTTTATGTTCCGGGCCAGCGGTAATCCTTTCGGACAATCCCTTTAATAAAGGTTTTTAAGTCAAACGCGAATGTATTGCCGCGGGCCGCGGTCACAGCTCGTCATTGTTTATTTATTAAAACTTTATGCTCAAGTAAAAACTGTACAAAGGCGGACTTATTGCCCATTGTTGAATAAAAGCTAGGGCATAATAGGGCGGGCCGCGCCGTAACGCATTGCAAAAATCCTCCTTCATCACTTTCGTACGTTTTCTATGAACCAACGCACACCACAGGTGGGCCGCTAGGCACTTTTTTGTACGTACTCTTCACGCTGTGGCCCGTTGCGGCTTTAATGTGCACTTGGCTTAGTACGCCGCCGCTCCGTGTCAGGTGCAGCCGACCTCGTATGGTCGCCATGCCGTCTGCTGTCTAGAGGACACGCGGTCAGGTCGACCATCAATTCACATTAAACGTCACTGAATTCGACACTGTAAACTACAAGTCAAATAGGACGCCGTTGGTTCAGAAATTCTTTGCAATCTTAGGTTTTTTTTTCATGCATCACTAATTATGTCATTTACCTGTAGCCATTATCATTAAGGATGCATTGTCAACCACTTACATAATTTAGAGTTTCACGACTTGTGTTTTAGTAGAGCATTTAATGTAACTTACTGACAATAGTGACATAGATGATGTGAGTGGAAACGCCGGGAGGGGATGCCCTAGAAGGATATAGTGACCGCCCATTGTGTCACCCTTTGTACAGTTTCTATAATTATGTCTGTAATTAATATGGTGCATGTACATAAAGAGTATTCTATTCTATTCTTATTGGTGATGTTCTATAAAATTAATGTCAGGAGCGTAGTACTCGCAATCAGCGTGCGTGTATGACCAAATGTATGAAAGTTAACGAAGCAAAAGGTGTACGTAAAGAGGCAGGGGAGTCAGAGCAGGTCGCGTTTTGTAATTTCTGCGTACCCCTATGGGAAGAGCGAGATTTATAATTATATGTTTGTGTGCAATAATGGCAAAATATTATAAACATTTAAACTACACCATCATTATTGAATTCAACTCGATACTAACAAAGAATCACTCGGCACTCAATGAAGCAACAAACGCTACATTGAGATAGAAACATCTCATTGAGTGATTCCGTTTCAATGAACGACTGAGAACGGCGGGTTATAGGATAAATAAACATGAAAGCACGTAAATGTTTCCTTGTCTGGACTGCCTTAAGAAATCGAGACGCAGACAGTAAACACTACATTATAAGTACTTAGCTAATATAAGTTCTTTGCAGTTTACTGCATTCATTAACGTAATTCGTGATTACTTTAATTATTTTTTAATGAAAAACAGTGGGTATTATTTTATTTACATAATTTGGTTATCAAAAGAATATTTAAAATTCAGGTTGTAAGTAGGTAACGATTCATAAATCGCGTCATTCAAATAATCTAATTTCATTGCATTTCTTTCGGTCGCGAGGGAGCTTTTCCGGAGCTGTGCTGCGTGTGCTTTTTTCGGGCGTGGTGCTGCTCAAACTCTGCGTTCTATCAGCAAAATGTCCGAGGGCAACCTAACCATAGTTCTTCTGACAAAAAATTATAAGAGAAATGTACGGGTTTATTTTGTACAAAATCACATAAAAGTTACCTTGTTTTATCGAGACTATGTAGCGTTTGTGCGGCGACTTCGCGACGCTAGTCTTAGACGTATTAAAAAATCCTTCATGGAAAGCAGTTACGAAACCCCCGTTTCCTTGACGGCCGAAGCGCTGCTACGCTGCTAAGCAAATTTCCGCGGGATCTACGAGGCTTCTACGCAATAGCAACGCCTACGGGCTACGCTGGTCATACGCTCGGGTAAAAGCTGAAGGCACTTTTTCAACGTAATATTCGCTTATTATAATATTGACATTACAACATTTATGGATATAGGTAAGTAGGCAACAGAAATACCTAAGCGAAAATAAAAAAAATCTCCGAACCCTTAGTGGAAAAGACTTGGCTCGAATAAATTTTAAGCAGGATGGTCGTAAATTGAACGGTTGGTAGCAGAAGTATGACACATTGTGCAACGAATCGAAAGCCTTGGAGAGAACTAAATTATAAAAGTTCTATCCTAGATAAATGTTTTGATAAATGATAAATGATTTTATTTTTGTAAGTAGGTTTGTACAACACTTTTACACGTCAATCATGTTTTTTTAAAACTAGATGAGGTCGGCGTTTCCTATCTGACTACTCTGAGAAGAAAGGCCGAAACAAACTCAGAGGTCACAGTCTCTTTTAAAGTCCAGACATAATCTTGGTCAGGTTATATGAAGACCATGTAGATCGATGTCTGAGATGGTCTTTTGAGGAAAGAACCACACAGATTGGGAGGACCTGTCCAGTCAGTGCACGCATTTGTCAGAAATCGTGCAGCTCAACTCAAGACTTAAGGAGCTCAACGATTCGACGAACAATACCAAAGAAAGGACATTTGGGTAGGCCACATAAATTACTCAAACTGCCAGACCATGAGAGAAAAAAAAAACAAGTAATAGAACAGAGAGAAAAATAAAACATAAAAAAATAATAAAATGACCCACATCGTCTTCACATTCACAAATCATAATGTAAAAAAAATATATATATATATAATACTTTACAAAGTAAGCAAATGTCATTGTTTATAAAAAAATCATTAATGTCAGTGTGTATATATAAAAAAAAAAAGTCATTCAAAATGCAGAAATTTGAAGCAGCTCAATCCCAAGCCTTTTTGTCCTCATTATAATCTTTAACGGTATAAAAGGCTTTCTGGCACAACTTACGTTTAATGAATGATTTGAATTTATTGAGGCTTAGATCTTGAACGTGGCTTGGTAGCTTATTATAAAAGCGTATACATTGGCATCTGAACGAGCCACCTATTTTTTTGAGCCTTGTTGTAGGTACAACAAATTTGTGTTTATTTCTAGTATTTATATTATGGATATCACTGTATTTTTTAAACAATTTTATGTTTTTATGGGCATATAAAAGATTTTCATAAATATACTGAAAAGGCACAGTCATTACATTAATCTCTTTAAATTTGTCTCTGAGAGAGTGTCTCGGACTTAATTTATAAATTGATCGAACAGCTCGCTTCTGTAATACAAAGATAGTCTGAATATCGGCGGCATTTCCCCACAATAGAATACCGTACGACATTACACTATGAAAATAGCTAAAGTACACTAAACGGGCAGTCTCTATATCAGTTAAATTACGAATTTTTCTAACAGCATATGCTGCGGAACTTAGCTTTTTTGACAATTTATCTATATGTGGACCCCACTGAAGCTTAGCATCCAAAGTTATGCCCAAGAATACTGTGTTGTCTTCAGGATTCAATTCCTCGCCCTTTATCAACACATTAGTTTTCACCTGCCTAACGTGGGGTAGCGTAAACTTAATGCATTTGGTTTTTTTCTCGTTTAATGTTTATGAGATCGGACCACGTAGAAAAAGGTAATTTTGAACATGTATTCTGCAAATATATAATCTTAATATAGGTAGAGCACCTGTCTACTTAATTGAAAATGATACAAGAGTTTAATACATAGAACAATACAACTTTTCAAATCAATACAATGTGACTACTGTGACTAGACGTTATTGCGTGTATTTAACACGACTTTCAGATTCATTTATCGAGTGTCGAGACGAGAAAGGAAGGGATAGCGAGGGTGGCGAGGGGGTCGCGATGACGCCGCCTGGGGTCAGACGGCGGCGTTCAAGGTTAAGGCCACCCCCCACCTCCCCTCCAGCCACACGCACGCCCTAATGATACTTATACACAGCCCACTGACGCACCTGCACCCTGCATTCACCCTCTGCGTCAGCTAAACATAAATTCAAAGCTGTATTTTTGCTGTTTCATTGTCATCAATAATGTTGTCTGTATCTAAATAAATTTATTTTCGAGCATTTGTAAAATGTATGCAAGTAAATATATCTGAGTAATCCTTCAGTTATGTACCTACTTGTACATTTAACATTACTTTGATATTCTCTATAGACTCTGATAACCCAAAAGTTTTATTCAAAAGTATAAGAATGCTGTTTTGTTTTTCACCAACTAACTCTTTTAGCCGTCTATTGTTCACTATACTAATACCGAAAAATTTACCCTGTATTCACAAGTTGATTGATGACATCATGTTACCTTATATACTTTCAAGCCGTCGCCATACCGTTTTATTTACAGGTATAATTCATAGCTATTCCTAGGACACACCGTAACAGATATTGTAGCGGTAGCGCCATAATTTTGTTCTATGACGTTACATTCTGAATTAGCAGTGAACAGTTTTTTCATTGTCACTTGTTAGGAATAAACAATAGATTATAATGCATTTATATTATAAGTAATGCCATTTGCCGTTTGATAAAAGTGTACGTGTGTAGGGTAAAATTTGGCTAAAGTAAGTATTAGCATTGCTACTGCACACCTACTTAAAGTGTAAAGTAGAATCTATAATTTAATCAGCCTCTGCAGAATTAGTGTCTAATTGATTAATTTACTACGGTAAAATCGACTTAATAAATATTAACCATATTACCCATTTCAGTTAGCTAATTCATAGGATGGAATAAAAAAATCCTTCCACAAATGATGATACCGTCTGCAATCCCCTGGCAATCAGCTGAGCTAACAATCAGCTGACTGGCTTAGGCCCTTTGTACGCGACACGGTTTTATTACGGTACGGCGAATAAACCGCGCTGTAGAAAATACGTGTTTGCCCACAAGCTTCCATTATAGTGATCTCTATAAAATTGACGACCGTGCCTACTACACGGCGAGTAAATCGTAGTTTTTCACGGCAAGAAAAACATGTGTGTATAAAGGACGTAGTGTTTTATAACGGCATGAGCTAATATGGTGCAGTTTGTGTCGACACCAGAGAATAAGTTAATTCATTGTAAAATGCTTCATCATCATCATCATCATCATTTCAGCCGAAAGACGTCCACAGCTGGACATAGGCCTCCCCCAATTTTGGGGGGGGGTTTGCCATAATCGCCACGCTTGGCAGGCGGGTTGGCGATCGCAGTGTGGTATGATGCTGTAATGCATAGAGAACGCTGCCCATTCTCCGGTCTCCCTTAGTTTTTTTTTACGACACCCACGAGAAGTATGGGGTGGTGCTATTCTTTTAAGTCCGGCACCACACAGACGAAAAACGTAAAATGCTTACGAAGTAAATATTGAAGTGAAATTGCAAACAAACCATGATGAATAAGTTTTAGAACGTGAAGGGTGGGCAAAAACGACGTAGCGGCGGCACCGTTAGCATATTATCAATCGTCGATATCGAAACGTTTAGCAATGTCGACTGCAACTGTTATTCTCTCACTCTTACCTGTACACTCTCTTAATAGTGAGAGAAGATATCATTATCGATTCCGTTTGAAGATATAGGAAGGTATGCCGTACCTACAGAGCGTGCACAACTTTGCTCTGGCAGACTGTACGACGTCGCAGACGAAATGCTATTAAGTGACGTCAGAGGCTACCTTGTGTAAGGGGACGCGGCGTAATAGCGTACTGCCGCCCGGCGACGCGCCGCGCGCCCTCCGTGCGCTGCGACCAAGCTCGTTATGTAATAACGCGTTCATTTTATCGTTAATGTCTCTATTGTTTCAGCATTCAATTACGACCACGCGTTTCAGAATAGTGATGAAAATCTACACAGTTTTCAAACACTTTTCCGCATCAATATTTGGAAAATAATTCAAAACGTTGCTTACATTATGAGTTTTTGTAAGCATTGAAATTGAATGTGATGTGAATGTAACTTTTACGCATAATTGTGTAATCTATGAGAGATAAATACTAAATCACTGTATTTCCATTACCAAACCAATTTTCTATAACGAAACTATATATTTTGTCTGCATATTATTAAAGTTAAAATTCCTATTTAGGTAATCTAATTATATATTAACCTAAATATAACGTCATTCAAAGAGCTGGCAACTTCGTGTAAAATATTATGTTGAAAATGGGACTCATTAAAATATTTAAAGTGATTGTTTCTATTACTAACAGATAACATTTTTGTGGTATTTAATAATACAAGTTTCTAGAATCAGGGTTTATTTAAATAGTTGCAAGTATCAAAATTAAATCAGTTCTGCACAAATATAATTTTATATCAATGAGAATCTCTGGACCTAATCAAAAAACAACAGCCGGCGCAATTGTGGCGGTTTTCGGTAAGGAGGAACTGTTGCATGATTTTAGAGAGTCATGAGTCAGTTGTGAACCGCCGCCGGTCGACGGATATGAGTCCTTCCTCCGCGCTATCGGCCGGCACTTTTGTTAAATTAAAATGGATGAGGTTTAAAGTGGAGCGGTCGTAACTAACGGTTGGCGCGGCGACGTCTGTGCGCGATTGCGACAATCTGCCACGCGGTAGGAAATAGGACGCGCCGCCGCGCCGCCGCCGCCCGGCCACCGGCCACGACGCGTGGGGTCGCGCTCCCTCGCCTCAACTAAACCTGACTCCATACTAATAAGGACTATCTACAACCAAATCTCCTGTGGTTCAGTTTCCCGCCAGCGACACTTGCCGCATAAAGTCGGTGCGACCAAGCTCGTGGAAAAATAAAAGTTTAGATAAAATGTTTACTTTGAATCCTTACCTGCTCAAATAAAAAGGCTTTTAAAATAATACATAAAACAATTATTTGCTCAAATAGATAACGTTGAAAAAACAAGAAAGTCTAGACATAGTAAAGATAGCAACTTGAAGAGGTCTTTAGACACAAACATTAATATAAGTGTTTTTTTTAAAAGCAAATGGTTTTTCTCCATTTTCTTCAGTATTTGAAAAAAATAATAACAGGTCCCAATACTGAGCCCTGCAACATTCCAGCCAGAATGATAGCAAATCCATTTGTGAATTTGTTTTGTGTATTTGAAATGATTGCTGCATGCTGAGATTTATGTGAAATGTGAAAATAAGGAAGGTAGGCGGAAAGGTTTCGCTTTTAACGGCTTTTACGAGTCATTTGTGCAATTGTCAAATGCCCCGTCAAATGCCTACTGCACTATTTTGCAAACACACTTTCATTTTAGACACTAAACTCAACTTGGCAAATTGGTGAGCTATTTTATTACATGCTAACATACCTACCTATTAATAACTAATTTCCTTTCCTTGTTGTACGCTAAGATAATATTGATTGAGAAAAGGATGAGCTACGATTAAAGAGGTTCGTTAATCATAGTTCGACCTTTTCTGTTATAGCTATAGGTAAAGCCTTCATAGGATTAGGTCGTGATGGTGTGTACGCACTGACCTCTATAATACAAGTACGCTGTATTCTAAAGGTCAGTGTGTGTACGGAATGGGGATAAAAATTGTTACTTGCTCACTTCAGATGTCGCTGTGCTCCAACCTCCAAGAATTTGACAGCTAGCTGTCACTATCCATATTTTTTTTTAAAACAAAGGACTTCTTTTACGCATAATTGCCGCGAGGCGCAGCTGTTGACTGCATAAATACGACCGATAATTATATAGAGACTACGTACTTAAACCAACCGACCGTATTTTTAAACCTGGCGACTTCTATGGCAGAAATTCATATACATACAAATGATGGTTACAAGAGAACTAAGTCCGTTTTTAACCGACTTCTTATTGCCTACAGGCACTCGTGGTGTGATATGATGTAAATTATAGGAAAGGTGTGTGTGTGTGTTTATATTATCACTAGCTTCGGCCCGCGATTTCGTCCACGTGAAATTTTACCGTCCCCCCATACACCCTCTTAGGGATGGAACTTCGAAAAACCCTTTCTTAGTGGATACTACTCTTCACAAAGATCACACCCTCCAAGTTTAATGTCTCTAGGACCAGCGGTTTAGGCTGTACTTGTACTATGTATTCTGTGGCTGTACGTTGATATATCAGTCAGTAAGCACTTTGAATTTTATGTATATTGAATAGGTCAGTGCTAGAATTAACATCTCTGAAGTTTTCCAGTCAGGAAGATCATAGTCGAGTTGGTTTTCAACTGTCGGGACTTCTGATCAGGTTATTCCTGTCGTACGCCTCCAGTCTTCACCAAAAAATTAACTTCAAGTTAACAAACACAAGATAATCTAGTGGTACATGACTTCCCTTTTCGTCAACTCGTCTTATAATCAGTGCTACACTTCAAGTCTCATTCATATTTATCTAGTTTTCGTTTTATTTGTGATCGACATAAAAGTAAACTCTAAAACAATGGCGGCTTGTAGACTTTGAGTAGTGCTGCCACCTATGACGAGCTTTCAATTTTTAACCCCATTGGTTCGAGTGGAACCTTACATTGAAGCTATCAACAGCATTAGGTAATGACTAATGGTCTTACATTACTCATTACCAAATGCTATTGGTTTAGGTACTAGTATGCTTCTGAGATATAAAAACAGTCGTAAAATATTAAATTCCTAATAAAACAAAATGCGGCAATAACAATTTTATGAAAAGAAAACACGTGTAATATAACAATTGATTAGGTACGTACTTTAAACCGGCACGCACCTAGCCAGACTCCAGACACTACAACGAGTTATCAAAATAATTACGGCTGTCTGGCTCAGCAGCCAGATTACCGGGTCAGTTTTTACGGTTGTTTTCGCCAAAACCGGATTGTAGGTACATTAATTAAATTAGTTATTTAGCTTGGTTACTGTCCACTTCGAATTATAGTCAAAACAATGCTGATAGTTTAAGCATTGTTTTAGTCTGTTAAGCTGTTACTTTCAGATGAAAGTAATTAACAGCTTATCAGATATCCAAGAGTTCTGCTTCAATTATATATACCTTAACCTTTCAACTAACCTAGGTCCAACCTTCAAGCAAACTGTTCTTTTTCAAACCCTTCTTAGTCCATTTTTAAGTAGGATACACGTATAGTTACTTATATGCAGCATCCAACGTTACTTCACACCAATCCAAAGAAATAGCTTTGAGTACCTTTCAACCAACCTAGGTATAAACCTCCAAGCAAACTGTTCTTTTTCAAACCCTTCTTAGTTCATTTTTAAGTAGGATATACGTATAATAACTTTTATGCAGCATCCACCGTTACTTCACACCAAACCAAAGAAATAGCTTTGAGTAGGTACTCAACAACATACGCTAGATATACGTAGAAGGTATAATAAAGCTATTCATATGATCAAAATATGTACATCAAAGCAATTGTATAGTAAAAGCATAATTTTCAAGACTTGAATATAGGCGTCTAGGTATATAAATTTCCATAATGCAATTCGTCTAGACTAGACGAAGTGCGCTCACCAGGCGCGTGCCGAAAGGAGACCGTCTAGAGGTGAACCGAGTCGTAATGCAAGTGCACTTATTGAGAGAACGCAACGACGACCTCCTACCACCTAGGTATCTATAAACACGCACCAATGTCACACACCTAATACAATCATGTACTAGACAGTAGGCATATTAAATACCATTTGTATTGTTTACTTTTACTCAGGGCTAGAGGGGCCCGTGGCTAAATAATAACAAATTTTGTAACCACTTTCTTGTGTAATAAAGATTATTATTATTATAATTAAAAAATAACAGCCGCACAGGTCGATCGATCAAGTTAAGCTACGCTTGCCGCGGTTAGTCTGTGGATGGGTGACCATCTTTACATACCGTGACCCCTCCGTGCCTCGGAAAGCACGTTAAGCCGTTGGTCCCGGCTGTCATTCGTGGATCTTTGGCAGTCGTTACGGGTAGTCAGAAGCCCGAAAGTCTGACAACCAGTCTTACCAAGGGGTATCGTATTACCCAGTAACTGGGTTGTGGAGGTCAGATAGGCAGTCGCTCCATGTAAAATACTGGTATTCAGCTGCATCCGGTTAGACTGGAAACCGACCCCAAACATAGTTGGGAAAAGGCTAGGCCGATGATGATGACTTTTACTCAGGGCTGATTTTTCAATAGTCAGGTAACTTTTATCTGAGGAATAAATATTACTGTTTGACAGGCTTTTGTATATAAAATAAATGTCTTAATGATTCTGTCAATATATATCTGTCTATTGAAAAATTAGCCCTAAGTTACGTTAGGGCTGGTATCTTTCGTTTATGTTTTTATTATTTGCCTGCACTTTCGACTGATAACGGGTATCTTGTAATCTGCTAAACACAGGTAGTCTCTCTAAAGCGCAGGCCACACTGGAAACGAAGCCCTCGTGTTTTCATACTTCGGTTCTCACCGCGAGGTATGAACCGAAGTAAGTAAAGACGCGGCAGCTACATGAGCGAAGCTAAACTTAGCTTCGTTCCCAGTGTGCCCTGCGCTTAATAGTTGATTAAGAATACAAGATAACAAGATTATTAATCAAGTCTTATAACTTATTATACGAGAATTCCTCAAAAAAATATGTTTCTATGATTGCCTGCAGAGTCTAGTGACACCGATAGGTGTCTTATAATCTCCTAAACACAGATAGTCTCTCTCAAAGTTAATTAAGAATACAACATAATCAAATCAAGTACCTATGTCATACGAGAATTCTTCAAAAACCAAAATACTACATTGAAATTGTTTTGTCGTTTCAATTAATGTCGTCTAATCAACATTAACCTAGTTGCCAATTAATTCAACTAGGTTTACGCCTACATTTGTTATTTCCACCGCTAGTGTCAACAAGCTGTTACACATTATGACGTAGGTAACGATAACGTTTTGTTTTGCAGTGCGCGAAAACTGAAAAGCTTTCCAATCTGCATTAATATCGGACGGTTTAGCAATACCTGTCCACAACAATATCCGTCAGTGTACCTCTCTGTATTTTTAGCTTTAGATTAGATGACGTCAAGTCGGTGGCGATAGCTGTTTGTCTAGTCTAGACAGAGCAGCGGAGTGGCGGAGTGGAGGACAACAGACGAACCGTGCCGAGCGTCTGGAGGTGAAGCGAAGGCCTCTCCATTGCCTTTTACGACTAAATGCATTCTGGACCGTCTGGCCGCCTAGATCCTAGACGACTGAGAATTCAACAATGTTATATTTGCCATTCGTACTTATCGACGTCTGTTTTATATCTACCTACGTGAAATTACACGACTCTATATTTTTTCGTCATCTTTATAAAAAGTGCGCCAATCTTTGCAGTGATTTACCGTTTCTTTATTTTTCAGCAGCTCACAATATCGTTAATGCAATAAATTATTTTTTCAGGATATCAAACCTAAAAACGTCAGTGTTCTGCAAAGGATTTTATTTACAAACCACTACAGTACCACAAATCCGCTCATTAACCAGTTCCCTGTCTGATAGCTTAGAAGCGAAGCATCGTTTAAGTTAATCGAAGGCTTAAGGGCAATTAGCGAGCACAGTACACACTCGTGCAACAGACGGACGGTAATATTAATTAGTGGCGTGTACAGAGTACAGAGGGCGCGGGCGGCGCGGCCAGCGTCTAGACAGCCTACGCCCGCCTCCCACGCCGACGTGCACCGCGAACGCACCCCTTTGTCACAGACTTCAGTTAGCGTACCTATACTCGAACCTAACTCAAATATTTTGCTTTGTTTAAGCATGACGGTGCAGACTTTGCTAAAGATGCAAATTGACTTGAAGTGACGTGTTTTTCCTTGACGACCTTTTAATGTAAATAATGACTAATCATGACGATAACATCCACTGTCATAAAGATCGGAGACGCTAGTATTTAATCTGGTTAGTAGTGTGACAAGGAATTATCTAAATAGAATGAAAAATACGCAAACGTTAAATCCCAAAAAGTTGTAGGTAGCTACCAGAGTTACCAAACCCAGTTCGTCGTTTCAGCCGATAGACGTCCACTGCTGGACATAGGCCTCCCCCAATTTTGGGAGGGTTTGCCATAATCGCCACGCTTGGCAGGCGGGTTGGCGATCGCAGTATGGTATGATGGTGGAATACATATGTAGAGGACGCTGCTGCCCATTCTCCGGTATGACCCTTAGTCGCCTTTTACGACACCCACGGGAAGTAAGGGGTGGTGGTATTCTTTAAGTCCGGCACCACACAGACATAACAAACCCAGTTAGATACGTACTTTTTTACAGGCGACTGTTAATATCTGATAGGGGTGCGTTTTACAAGTTACGTCATTTGAGGACCGAAACTGCTAACATAGGCCTCTCCAAGCACCTCCTCTTCCAGCGGTTCTGTATGACGGAACCAAACAGCTTCTGAAGGGCCTTAAGAACGGGTTTTTCATCGGCCTTCAGAGTTCGGCCGTAATTCCGTCATCACTCGGCTGACTGCAGGATCATCTCGCGCCTTTCCTTCAAGAGCCGTAAAGTAGGATCAGAGAGCCTCTATTTGTATTCGTACGACGGGTCTTGAAGATCTTAGACCCAACCGTATGGACAATTTCCACGGACCTATCGTTATAATCGTCCACTGTCTGGACTGCTACTAAGTATTAGGTACCTATTAGGAAAATTGTAAAAGGAATTATACGTTTTCGAGTATGAGAAGCTTAGCCTAAACAGAACTGAAAGTTCAGAAAAAAGGGCTGTTTATATTGTATTTTTAAAAGCACGTCGACAATTTAAACTCACACAAGGACATGTAGTACCTACCTACTCCAGTGGACTTCCTAGATCAAGTCGTTTAAGTCAATGCACAACTTTCGCATATTACATCACAGATTCTAATACTTCTGAACTGATAGTAAAAAATAATAGGTAAGTATTGCTGAATAACTTAGAAATATGTGATGAGCAGCTCGCGAAATGATGATACCTACCTTAATTTATGATTGAATGTACTACTTTTCAGCGTAGGTAGGTATCGCATAATTTAATCGCCAGACAACATAACTGTATAGAACATAAAACTAGCTGCATTTAGCAACAAAACAATTTAGCCTAGACGCCTCGCCACAAAAACTAAGTGCAAACATTTCTGAGCGGCATGTTAACGTTTATGACTGACATGTATGACTCATAAGTAAGTGTATCATTCGGAAAACACGTTCGAAATTATGATTATTTAACCTTGCTTCAAATGTAGATACCTACTTTTAGCCATGTGGTAAGACGTATTTCTCAGATCAGACAGGTTTCATTGGAAAAAAGAACCAAATCTCCAATTCGCGTATAAAAAACCTTAAAAAAACTTCATTTTAATTCCAATTTTTGAACATAATGAAAGAACATGAATAGTGAATGATTGTTACATATTGGTATTCAGTGGTATCAGTGAATTGCGTGCAGTTACTATAGCGTCTATGTTTATATTAGGCGGCGTCTAGACGCGGGGGCGTACGTACGCAAAGGTTAGATAGGTTCTTATTCCTTCCACGACCCTTCAGTGCCGTTGTTTGCGGAATTAGGTCACACACACAAACCTAGATTTTTACACAGAAACAAACGTAAGACAGGTAGGGCCTAGTGAAAATGAAAAAGTGGTTTTCATAAGACTCTTTCTTAATCTTAAGTCCATTTTCTTTAGGAAATTAAGGTGTTATTTATTTTAATCATAACTAAATGGATACACGTATTTAAACGAAAGATATTTATAAACAAAATACATAGGTATACAGAACGATACTAAAATAACAATAAATCGGGTGGGTGAAGATAAGTAGTACAATGAACAGACATCGTCTGACACGTCCGGAGTCTGACCCGACAGCGGCACAGACGGGTGTTTCCGCTTACGATTTTATTGGGTTATAAAATAAAACCTGAACACTATTGCTTATAGGTCAGTCCCATTGACTTGCTTTAGATATCAGTTCAATAAAACCGTCATATAAACGTCTAGCTTGTATCAGCCGCCCCATTCGAGCGTATTGAACGCAATAATAGTTAGCCCCGGTATACCCTAATTTTTCACGCGAACAATCATGAAAAGATATTTCCACGACAAAAAATTGACAAGTTTTAGGTAACATAGACCTAACTAGGTACAACTGCTTTTAATTTGTAGTCTCTACGCTTGTATCATTCAACTAATGAGAATAATATTATCTTATGTACCTAATTTTATATCCGTAAAGTTCAAGTCATGATTAACAAATTATTTATAGACTGAACATAATGTTTTGTCTAGCGAGATTTATTGTACCTATAACCTATACATGCACAAGTGTGAGACGCTCACTGAAAAATATATGCAGACGTCTATCATATATCTGAATTGTGTGTGTACTTACAGGAAGACGCTCAGGTCAAGCCCCAAAATCTGTTTTCAAACCAATTCAGCACATCACTTTAATATTCAATAGAATTAAAGCCATTCTCAGTTAATTTACCTGTATATTGATACTAAAAGTCCTTCAGACCGAATTTCAACCATGGCGAAAAATCTCAGCAGACTAGCTTTCGGCGCGGGAGAACCTATAGTGCACAAGTCAGAGCGCAGACGAGAGAGAGTGGACCTGTGGACTCTCTCTTCTTTTGTTCTTATGAGAACACTACTATGATTGATGCAGATGTGATTTATATGTAGATGATTCTAATCGGATTACTTATGGTTCGATGGGACCGCAATCCGACAAGACCGGAGAGGGATGAGGCGCAGGACCAACGACTTAACGTGCTCTACAGGGGTATCACACCGCCAACTTCCAAACTCTGGTCTGTTATTAAGAAATTCTTAATGGAAAACCCAATAACACTTTGCTCGACCTGGGAATCGAACCCAGGACCCCACGCTCAGCAGTCACGCTTGCGACCACAAGACCAACGGGGCGGGTACCCTAGATTAGGTACCCCGTTGAAAACTAAATTGGTTGGACTTTTCTGTGACCTGAGTAGGTAGATAAAGTTGTGTCGGACGATTGGGTATCTATATCGTGTGAGTACAACTTAAGGCTAGCACTTCATTTGGGTACAAGGAGCAAGTGGGTACTTATTTTCTAAGTGGAGTGTATTTACGCCAGCGTAAACTGCCACCAACGTCACACCTAGATTGTAAATGACTCATAACTTGATAGCTGAACTGATTGCTTAGATAAAACCTAAACCATGTGAGAATGATAAACAGTTAAATACGTCCTCCTGATTAGTAAAATAACAGAAATGGTCTCAATACATAACGAACACACTGCATTTACCCAAAGTGCAATTCTTTGTTGCAGATAGATATTAAATGAACTAGTTCAATACTATTAAAAGAACCGATTAAATATTTGTGACTGATATACTTAAAATGCCGTAAAGTCTTTGAGAGCGGACGCGATAACGTTATCAATGTGCGAAGTGTCTAGACTTTCTGAATTACCTACTTACTATACGCAACAAGTCTACGGCATTTACTACATAACTGACATAACTATTGTTGCGCGCCACAATTAATGCCTGGTACATGGTGTCATTAGTTACCACTAGCGCCATCTAGTATCGAGTAGCGGAACTAGTAGTCAAGATCCTTCTAGAAATTTCGATGCGAGAACTTTATAGATCTTTCTCGAACTATCGACATCTGGTCAGTCGGGACCGACATGTACTCGAACATTCTAGATGTTTCTACAATGGAAGGTTCTAGAACTATCTTCGGCGCTATATAAGGCCGAGACGCGCCACGACCGAGACATATTAAGCCCTGGCTGGAGGCCTCAATTTATTGTGGCATCCACAGGAAAGTCCGGTTAAGCAGTAGACAACCTCCCAGGTTGATCTGCGAGATGCCATTACCCAAATAAAAAAAAAGGACCGAGACATGGCAGTGTTAGATAAGCGATCGAAGTGAAAACATCCGAAGCGATCTTCAAGTGCGACTTAAAGCGATCAGTAGTGCAATTGTGTTTTGTAATTAGTGTGTTTGAGTTGTAATTAGTGTTGTTAATTAAAGTGTCAATTTTTGGTTATTAAATCGGCAGTTTTTATTGTCACGAACCCGAGGCTCGTAACAATTGGTGTCAGAAGGGGGTTATTAAAAATCATGCCGGTTTTACCCAAAGACGACACGGAGGGTATCCGTACCCGGAGTCAACGCCAGCAAGAGACGGACCAGAGGCGATTCGGTGGAGCAACGCCACAGAGATCGGAAGGCCAGCTACCGACCATGGAGGCCGGCCCGTCCACAGCTGCTCCAGCATCATCAGTATCAGATTTGGCTGTTCTGATGATGATACTGCAGGAACAGGCTCGCCGACAGGAGGAACAGGCTCGTCGGTTAGAGGAACAGCTCCAGCGGGACAAGGAGGAACAGGCCCGTTGACAGGAGGAACAGGCCTGTCGACAGGAGGAACAGGTTCGTCGACAGGAGGAACAGGCCCGCCGACAGGAGGAACAGGCTCATCGGTTGGAAGAACAGCTCCAGCGCGATAAGGAGGAACAGTCCCGCCGTCAAGAGGAACAGGCCCATCGATTGGAAGAACAGCTCAAACAAGATAAGGAGGAGCAGGTGCGTCGCCAGGAACAACAGATGCTCCTCATGAAGGACCTTCACGCAACCTTCGGGAAAGACATGAAGGAGGTGAAGAAGAAGGTTGCCCAGCATGACAACCGCCTGTCAGAAGCTGAAACTCAGATCAGCAAGTTTAATAACGTCATTGCTGATGTGAAGCAAGAGTTGGGTAATCTTAAACTTGGGGATGGAATCGCAGCTCCCGTAGCTACAACACCTTCGCTACGTGGATTCAAAGTGCCACCGTTCGACGGAACTTCTTCCTGGTCAGCCTACAAAATCCAGTTTGAGGCTGTCATGAAGGCGAACGGGTGGAATAAAAGTCAGGCCATGACTGCTCTCACCCTAGGCCTGCGCGACCAGGCCTTAACTGTTCTAGAAGCTCTCGGTAAGGAAGTGACTTACGAGCAGCTCCTCGAGGCGTTGGAGGCTCGGTATGGTGACGCTCACCTGGAACACGTGTTTCGTGCGCAGCTCAAGGATCACGTGCAACGCAGTAACGAAAACCTGCAGCAGTGGGCCCTTGAAGTGGAGAAGCTGGTTCGTAAAGCTTACCAGTCCGTACCTGTGCTTATTGATGGAAACCTAGTGCAGGCATTCATCGACGGCATCCGCGACCTTGAAGTGAGAGCTGCTGTGGGGCTCGGGCACCACGGGACGCTTAAGGACGCCTTGGCTCATGCACTGGAGGTTGAAGCTGTGCGGCAGGATCATCGTTCCCATCGCGTCAGGGAGGTTGCAGCAGCTACAGTTCGCGAACGCAATAAAGGATACTACAGCCCTAGGTGCTACGGCTGTGGGGAAAAGGGCCACCTTCGATCCAGTTGCCCTAAGCAAACTGCAGAAAGAGAAGACGACCGATCTCCGGAGGGCAGTGCGTCTAACAGCACCGCGCAGCACCAGCAGCAGGGAAACGAGTAATAGCCAGGACTGCGGGGCGGGTGCTGGCTGATGTTCAAAGAGCCCCAAGGGTTTCGATCACACAAACCCATGACGGGAACAGCCTAATCATCAAGGGCGAGGTCAATGGAACGCCGTGTAAGCTGACCATAGACACGGGAGCCTCTCGCACGGTTGTCAGTTCCCAACTTACAAGTCGGTCCCTTGGGGACTCCGCATACAACCGGGAACGCATTAATTTGGTAACAGCCACCGGTCAGCGCATACCCGTCCATGGAGAGAAGAAAATGGAATTGACGCTAGGCAACAGAATCTACCTGCATAATGTCATCGTGGCTGATATAATGGACGATTGCATCCTGGGCCTTGACTTTATGAGGAAGAATTGTTGCGAGATTGACGTCAAGCAAGGTGTTCAAAAATGTGGACAAGAGGAACTTTTCGTGGAAGAGGCATTACCTGGGAATGTGTACAGCCTTAAGAAGAGTATTCTTCCGCCGAGATCGGAAACGATTGTGCCGGTTAGTCTTCCTCGGAATCCTGGGCAAACTCATCGTTGTGTACTTGTGGAAAGGTTAGACAATGACTTTCCATGGAAAGTGGCACGGACTTTGGTCAGAGCCACTGACATCTCAGGGGTACGTGTGCTGAACCTTTGTGATCAGGAACAGATAATAGAAAAAGGCACACTTGTTGGTACTTGCGAGGAAGTGGATTGGTTGCGTCGATGCCAATATATATCGACTGGGACCCGAAGTAAGGATGCACAAACAAAAGTGACCACACTTTTAGAAGACTGCCGCAGCCGCTTTGTCCCAAAATAAAATGGTCAAGGCGAAGAAGATGTTATTCAAGTTCGCCGATGTTTTCTCGTCAAACGAGGCTGATACCGGGAAGACTGGCTTAGTTCAACACAAAATAAACACAGGAGAAGAATTTCCTATCCGTCAGCGGCCAAGGAGATTGCCGGTAGCACGTGAAAAGGAAGTGAAAACCATGATTGAGGGAATGGTGAAGGATGGTGTTATTGAGCCTTCATCTAGTCCATGGTGTTCACCTGTAGTGCTGGTAAGAAAGAAGGACGGCAGCATGCGGTTTTGTGTTGACTATCGTCGTCTGAACGACGTTAAGAAGAAGGACAGCTATCCTTTGCCAAGAATTGATGACACGCTGGACATGCTTACTGGAATAAAGTGGTTTAGCACGCTGGACCTGAAAATTGGCTACTGGCAAGTCGAAATTGATCCTAAGGACAAGGAGAAAACTACATTCTCGACAGGAAAGGGTCTGTGGCAATTTAAAGTTATGCCGTTTGGATTGTGCAATGCTCCGGCAACATTTGAGAGGTTGATGGAACTTGTACTTACCGGACTAATTGGCGATGCCTGCCTGGTCTACTTGGATGACATCATCATCGTAGGCCGCACGTTTGAAGAACATCTTCAAAACCTGGAACGCGTGCTCATGAAAATCCAAAGTGCCAACCTCAAGTTAAGTCCGAAGAAGTATTCACTATTCAAACGACAAGTTAGCTTTTTGGGATATGTAGTGTCTGAAGAAGGTATCCGCACGGATCCAGAGAAAATCGCCGCTGTCAAGGATTGGCCAATTCCAAAAGACAAGACGCAGGTCAGAGCATTTCTGGGTTTGTGCTCCTATTATCGGCGATTTGTCAAGAACTTTGCAGATATAGCCAAACCCCTGCATAAGCTAACCGAGGAGAAGCGACATTTCTGCTGGGATGAAGTTGCGATATCGCAGTCCAGGAGCTAAAGGACCGTCTGTGCAAAACACCTATTTTAGGGTACCCTGATGCGGGCAAGGAATTTATAGTAGACACAGACGCAAGTGACATAGGACTTGGTGGTGTGTTGTCTCAGCGGAACGGCGATCAAGAGGTTGTGGTAGCATACTTCAGCAAGTCATTGTCGAAACCTGAAAGGAACTATTGTGTTACGAGACGGGAACTGCTTGCTGTGGTAAAGTCATTGCAGCACTTTAGCAAATATCTTCTGGGGCGGAAACTCCACCTACGAACTGACCAGGCTGCACTGAAATGGCTATTGCAGTTCAAAAATCCAGAAGGACAAGTTGCGAGATGGATTGAACTACTGCAGGAATACGACTTCGAAGTCGAACATCGCAGCGGGAAATCTCATGGCAACGCAGATGCATTGTCAAGAAGACCTTGTCCTGAAAACTGCAAGCATTGTACTAGGCAAGAAAGTAAAGAAGTCGTACCTGTGAGGATGCTCAAGACAGACCTCAGCAACGAGTGGAAGGAGAGCCTACAACGTGCACAGCAGGAAGATTCGGACATCAAGCCCATTCTGAAGTGGATGAAGGCCAGAGCTCCTAAGCCCAGGTGGAGCGACGTCTCAGCAATGAGTTCGATCACAAAAATCTATTGGGCCCAATGGGAGAGCTTGGTGATTCAGGATGGAGTCCTGTGCCGTAAATGGGAAAACGCTCGAGGAGACAGCTGTCATTTGCAAATGGTTGTCCCTAAAGCTCAAGTACCGGATGTTCTACAGCTGTACCATAATGGTTGTTCAGGAGGCCATCTGGGAGTAAAACCGACTCTATTGAAGATACGAGAACGGTTTTACTGGGTCCACTGTCGGAACGATGTCGAGGACTGGTGTTGCAAATTTACTAGTTGTGCAGCTGTAAAGGGACCTCAGACTCGTAGTAGAGGTGCATTGAAATTGTACAATGTTGGTGCACCATGGGAGAGGATAGCCCTTGACGTTGCGGGGCCGTTTCCGGTAAGTGAAAATGGTAACAAGTATTTCATGGTTGTGATGGATTACTTCACTAAGTGGCCGGAAGTCTTCGCCATTCCAAACCAAGAAGCTTCAACAGTTGCAGATAAACTGGTTCATGAAGTCTTCTGCCATTTTGGAGTACCCTTGGAGATTCACAGCGATCAGGGAAGGAACTTTGAGTCCCAAATACTCCAGGAAACTTGTCGAGTTATGGGTACCTACTCATAAAACAAGAACAACTTCTTACCACCCAGAATCGGATGGAATGGTGGAACGATTTAATCAGACCTTGGAGAGGTACCTAGCAAAAGTTGTGGAAAATCGGCAACGAGATTGGGACAAGCACATACAACAGTTTTTGTTGTCATATCGAAGCGCTGTTCACGAAAGTACATCGGTGACACCAGCTTTCGCAAACTTTGGAAGGGAATTTCGGCTGCCTGCAGACCTGATCACCGGAATACCACCCGATGGCCCACGCTGTATAACCGATTATGCGAATGACTTGCGAAACAAAATGAATGACATTTATGAGCACGTCAGACAATCGGGCCAGCAAATGCCTGAAAAGATGAAAACCCGTTATGACCGTAAAATGAACAATAAAGGGTTCGACGAAGGTTCACTAGTGTGGTTGCACAATCCAGTCCGCAGCAAAGGAAAATCACCTAGGCTTCAGGCTAAATGGGACGGACCGTACCGGATTGTGACAAAGGTCAATGACGTAACCTACCGGATACAGAAAGGTGCAAGGGGTACTCCTAAGATCGTCCACGTGGATCGACTGGCGCGTTACTATGGGGCCGATAATGCTCGGGACGAGCATGTCTTAGGAGGGGGCAGTGTTGCGCGCCACAATTAATGCCTGGTACATGGTGTCATTAGTTACCACTAGCGCCATCTAGTATCGAGTAGCGGAACTAGTGGTCAAGATCCTTCTAGAAATTTATAGAACTTTCTCGAACTATCAACATCTGGTCAGTCGGGACCGACATGTACTCGAACATTCTAGATGTTTCTACAATGGAAGGTTCTAGAACTATCTTCGGTGCTATATAAGGCCGAGACGCGCCACGACCGAGACAGTATTAGATAAGCGATCGAAGTGAAAACATCCGAAGCGATCTTCAAGTGCGACTTAAAGCGATCAGTAGTGCAATTGTGTTTTGTAATTAGTGTGTTTGAGTTGTAATTAGTGTTGTTAATTAATGTGTCAATTTTTGGTTATTAATTCGGCAGTTTTTATTTTCACGAACCCGAGGTTCGTAACACTATGTTACAGATTTTCAATTAAAAGTGTGCGCTTCGACAATCATCGTCTATCTTCGCAAATACTACCGTGCGATGATGAGATCTAATAAAGAGCTGTTACAACCATGCATAGATGTACTTGCTTGTTTTGTATTACCATGGTCAGAAAATTAAAGATTAACAGCAATTTGAACAAATCTTTTAAGTGGCAGATGACGAAGTGCAACCGGAGTAAGTAACTCGACAGAAAAAACTTCATTTAAATGCGCATTATGAGGTGCATTACCTACACTACAAAGCGCGGCAGTACAAAACTTAGAAACTTTGCCTTTGCGGGAAGTGACTACGTAAACACGAAGATTACCGAAGCGCATACCTTTTCTGATTTAACTGTAATTTAACCTACCTACTTACTCTCTCTACATCTACCTAAAATTGTTCAGCCTAAGTTTGCCAATGTTGTAACAAAGCAAACTTTGAGTAAAGAACCTTAATCTATGTTCGTACAGTTGCTGCACGGCTTTGTTTATTTTATCTTAATGTCGACCGGAGGTTATCTTGTCCATTTTGAGTAAGTGGGTTGGTTTTTCGCAATGGACAAGTTTAAGAGCGTTTACGCTGTACGGCATTTCATACAAACTTTCAAGCCCTTATTTTCCGAAATGAGTGAACCGATTTTAATGAAACTTCGTACGCATAAGCAAGATACAAAGGTCTAAAAAGTTAGTAGAAAACATTTTCGAAAAATAGTGTTACAGCCAAATTAGACCGATTTTAAATATTCCATAGAAACAGATATTTCCAGTTATCTTTTTTTAAATAAGACATTTCCAAAATGTTCTCTACTAACTTTTTAGACCTTTGTATCCTGCTTATACGTATGAAGTTTCATTTAAATCGGTTCATTAGTTTCGAAAAATAAGGGCTTGAAAGTTTGTATGAAATGCCTTACGGCGTAAACGCTCTTAAGGAAAAATATTTTTTCTCCGTTCGGAGATACCTACTTAGTTTATGGTTTGAATAGCTTTAGTGAGATCTGACGCCGTGGAAAGGTTTTCATCCGTTATTTGTTTTTAACCTAAGAAGCCTTTTGTAAACGTTTTTCTGAATTATTCCACTTTGCCCCACCGGCCGCCCCACTGGTGGGGCAAAGTGGAATGCCTAAAATTTTGCAGTGGAATCTATCCCTACTACTTCGATTTAGTGGGGCAGATTCCACTAGATTTAAAATCATGTTGGATTCTGCCCCACTAGGGTTGGCACTTGACACCTGACATTATACTCTTCGATTCTCCTTACATATAGTGCAGTCAAAACATAAACCGTAAATTGTAAACAGCGGTGGCATTCTGTAAAAATCTCACCGTGAAATCTTAGGTGAAGTAAGCGTGGAGTGAGCTATCAATAGTGTCAAGTCCTAGCAAAACAAACTCCTTTCGCCTAAGTTAGGTGAGATTTTTACAGAATCGACCGGCAGCAATGCGCCGCGCCTTAGACATTGTTTACTTTTTAGGGTTCCGTAGTCAACTAGGAACCCTTATAGTTTCGCCATGTCTGTCTGTCCGTCCATCTGTCTGTCGGTCCTCGCTTAATCTCTGTGACCGTTAGCACTAGAAAGCTGAAATTTGGTACCAATATGTATATCAATCACGCCGACAAAGTGGTAAAATAAAATTTTGGAAAATATTTTTTTTTAGGGTAGCTCCCCTACATGTGTAGTGGGGATGAATATTTTTTTCGTCGTGTACCCCATCGTGTGGGGTATCGTTGAATAGGTCTTCTAAAATGACTTGGGAGTTGCTAAAATTATTTTTCGATTTAATGCTCCATTTACGAAATGTTAAACTTTAAAGTGCAAATTGTGTTCCAGTAGAGCGTCCCCCCCCCCCCCTCTAAAACCTAAACTGCTGGCTTGAAAAATCTGGAAAAATTCACGATGATAGTGCATTTCATGAACTTTAAAGAAAATGTATAGCGGTTAAGATAACTTTATTAGTTTAGCGGTAATAGTCGTTGAACTTGGCTGTTGGATAATTTTGTACCAAATACAAAATCCTTACCATTAATCATTTAAAGTGACTAAGATGAAGTACACACATCAAAAGTGTCTAGGGATCAAGCATTTTTATGCGGATTTCTTGAGATTGAGATGTGGCTTTGTAATAAATTTATGATTTTATAAATTTATATGGATCCTTTTTGGTGCATTTCATAATTTGAATCAGGAACTGTGAATCAAATTCGAGTAAAAGATGAAAATCAGCTGTCAATATTTTCCCTATAAAAACATACAACGCATTGAAGACATTATTAGTGCTACTGTTTCCCTACTACTGATTAAAACCAATGTTATTATGGAGCGGCGACGTCATTTAAGCAGGGAAGAAATGCTCAGAGCCGTGGGAATGATAGAAGCTGGTTCCCGGCAACGTACTGTGGCTTTAGCTCTGAATACAAGTCAGAGTGTTATCAGTCGACTTTGGACACGTTACCGAAGCACTGGTACCGTGGCTGAGCGCCATAGAGGACGGTATCGCTGCACCACACGGAGACAAGACCGATACATTCAAATCTTAACTCGAAGAGCTCCAACAATAACCGCCATGATGTTAGCCGTGAGGCTTCATCACTCTTCAGGGAACTTAATTAGCGACCAAACAGTCAGAAACCGCTTGCATGAAGTGAACCTTCATTCCCGAAGACCGCTACGGGTACCACCTATAGCAATGCACAATCGTAGGATTCGATATCAATGGGCTCTTGAACACAGAAATTGGGCAGAAGAACAATGGCGTTTCGTGTGCTTTTCTGATGAGTCTCGTTTTGGTATGAGACCGGATACAAGACGTATACGACACTGGAGAACCCCTGGACGCCAACAGCGATTAAAATCCTGCCAGGAAGTCCATCCTTATAGTGGTGGAACCATCATGGTATGGGCGGGTATTTGGATCGGCGGAAGAACTGAGTTGATTTGGATCAGAGGCAACCTCAACGCTCAAATTTATGCTGAGACGATTGTATCAGACGTCATCGTTCCTCTACAAGTGCAAATCGGTCCCTTATTTCAGTTAATGCATGATAATGCACGACCGCACACCGCAAGAGTTGTAAGACAGACTCTCGCCGCAGCTAACATCAATGTCCTGCCCTGGCCTGCTCAGTCGCCAGACTTGAACCCGATTGAGCATGCATGGGATATGCTACAGAGAAGAGCTCTGCCGAATATGGAGGGTATCCAGTCGCAAGAAGACCTTTTTTTGTTGTTGCAACGAACATGGGCGGCCATTCCACAGCGTGATTTGGATGAACTCATTTTGAGTATGCCAAACCGATGTTCTTGTGTTGTTAGTGTTCGCGGTAGAAACACGGATTATTAATTGTTTAAGTTACCCAATAAAATTTTAAAGAAAACTGTTATTTCAGTCTTTTTTTCGAACTTTTGTGTTAATGGTTCAAATGTCAAAAATCCCTTTATTAGGAAAATGGCAAATTTCTTTATTAATGCAAAGGTGACTTGGTTTATCGTTACTGTGACAAACGAAAACACTTTATTTGATGAATCCTTAAAGAAAATTTTAATTAATATCAATCAGGAGAAAAGTTATTGCAAAAATATATGTTGATCCCTAGACACTTTTGATGTGTGTAGTTGCTTGTTTATAGCGGGTAAAGACTTGCATTGAAAAACAAAATATGAAAATTTTTATTTTTTTATTTTTATTTTATATTCAGACTATAGAACAACAGAATCGTACTACATTGTGATAACGGGCTACTACGGAACCCTACACTGTGCGTGGCCCGACACGCACTTGGCCGGTTTTTGATGCATAACATTGCGATTAGGGCAAGCTCGTTCGCAGTGCAAACTGTCTGCCCTTCCGTCGCCCTTTGTCTGTCTGTCTAAGCTATCACGATAACACACTAATATAATAAAGGCGTAAGTTTGTGAGTGTGTGTGTGTTAATATGTTTGATACTTCTTCACGCTCAAACGACTGAACGGATTTGGATGAAATTTGGCACACAGGTAGCTTATAGCCAGGTTTAATACACAGGATACTTTTTATGCCGATATTCTCACTGGATCGACACTTATGCGGGTGAAACCGCGGGGCGCAGTTAGTTTTCTATATAAATATAAAATTCAAAGTCCTGACTGATATATCAAGGCACAACCTTTTTTTTTTTTTTTTTGAGGATGGGAATTCATCAAATGACTCCTCCCGCTCTGGGTGGAGCGGAAGGGAGTGTCAGACTCTTACTGACTAAAACCCACCCGTGTTCCTTCCTTAGCCCTTTATGTTCCGGGCCAGCGGTAACCCTTTCGGACAATCCCGCTGACCCGGCAGGCTTCGGCCCTAAGGGGCCCCTCCTCGATGCTGACATCTCTTTGAGGCGCGCGTGGAACACGTACGCGCCGTCCGGCACGGGCCTGGTCCTGATCGGGCGGTGAGCTACCCATTACTCTCCGCCCGCAGGCCCGCGCTTACGGTGGCCGGGAGTCGTCACGCGGCTCCCGACGCCCGGAGCGTCTCCCGCGGCGGCTGGGACGGGAGGCTCTCTCCCTGAGCCGTTCCGCCACCTCCTTCGCTAGCATGACTGCTTCGCAGAAGGAGGTGACTGCCTCCCACTCCCTCTCGCCCCGGACCATGGCTTGCACCAGGGCCGGACGCGAGAGGTCGCCGTCGCTGCCAATCGCCTCTACGAGGACACGGCGGTGCTCCGCCCAAGCGGGGCAGACCTCCACCGTGTGCTCCACCGTGTCCTCTGGGCGATCCTGGCAATGGTGACACCCGGGCGTTTCCTCCCGCCTGATGATGTGCAGGAACCTCCCGAAACTTCCGTGTCCGGTGAGGACCTGCGTCAGGCGGTAGGTGAGGGCGCCGTGGCGCCTCTCTAGCCACTCCTCAAAGAGGGGTCTTATCGCCGCTATCGCGGCGTGCCCTGCGCTGGGTTGCGACAGTCGCTCTTTCCATGCCGCCATGAGATCGCGCCGGAGATCCGTCCGCTCCGCAGCGATTTGCCGCGGAAGCGGATCCTCCCCCCGGCGTAGTGCCTCCGCGCGCCACTCATACAGGCGCGCGAGGACTATCGCCTCCAGATCCCATGGCGGCAGTCCGGCAAGGAGGCTTGCCGCCTCGCCAGAGATCGTGCGGTAGCCCCGGATAGCCGTTATGGCTACCACCTTCTGGGGCGCGTTCAGGTAGTGGGCGGCTCGCCGCCGCAGTGAACGCGCCCACACCGGGGCCCCGTATATGGCCATGGACCGCACGACCCCCGCGTAAAGCCTCCGGCAGGAGGCGTTTGGCCCCCCCAGGTTGGGCAAGAGCCGCTTGAAGGCGGCCCCGGCCCGTTCCAGTTTGGGGGCCAAACGTCGGAAATGCTCCACGAAGTTCCACCGGCTGTCGAGGACGAGACCCAGGTATTTCATCGTCATCCCGACGCCGATGTGAACCCCTCCTACCGTTAGTTGGGATCCCGATGGCGGCGCGTTCCGGGGCCCATGAAACGACATGGCCTCGGACTTGTGCAATGCCACCTCGAGACCCAACTGCCGGATCCTCTCCTGCTGGTCCTACAGACATGAAATTTTGAGGGTGTGTTCTTTGTGAAGAGTAGGTATCCACTAAGAAAGGGTTTTTCCGAAATTCCACCCCTAAGAGGGTGAAATGGGGGGATTATGTTTGTTTGAAAATTTTATTCTTTGAGTAAATAAACTTGAATATTGTCACGAATACTTAGCTAAGTAAATTATGAAGTTTGTAATTTTTTGTTTTTCTAAACAACCCCCTAACGTGGGATTAGGGGGTGTCAAAATTTGTATGGAAGTATTTTAACACGCTGTGTGGTTACCTCGAAACTCAGTATTTATACTTAAAACTAAAAATAAAGTGAAAAGGGGTAGTTAATTTTACAGGGGGGGATTTTACTGCGTGGCTTGATTAACTGGAAAATTGGCATAAATAGTCTTTGAGTCAAGTAATGAACACACCTTAAACGATTTTCAAAATTCCATCCCTGTGGAGGTTAAACGCGGGATACAGTTTATACGAGAAGTCTTATTCATTTGGTTACTCAACTTGAAACTTGACAAGAATACTTGCCTAAGCAAGTAATAAAGTTTATCATTTAAAATTTGTTTATCAAAACTACCCCTCAAAGGGGAGATAAAGTTTGTGTGGAAGAATTTTAACGCGCAGTTCGATTAACTCGAAACTCAGTAGTTATACTTAAGACCAAAAATAAAGAATAACGTGTATCAGAGTTTTTCAAAAATCTACCCCTCACGGGGGCAGAAAAGCGTAATAAAGTTTAAGGGGTTTTTACTGCTTGCTTCCAATAGGTATAAATAATCTTTAAGTTATAAAAATGAAAACGTACCAAAGGCTTTAAAAAAAAACCGGTCAAGAGCGAGTCCTACCATGTTTTTAATTTTTCATCGGCGAGACCTATATTTGTCAGAGAATTTTAACACTGTGCACTGCGGTGTAGAATATTGCAGTTTTATGTCAGCGCCATCTGTTGACCGATAGTGGAACTAATGTTACTTTTGTTGATGATTTCTAAAAAAGTGTGCTATTTAGAGACATCGTTTTATTTTTCCTGCAATCTTTACATAAACTTTTATCACATAGAATTATTTCAGATTTTTCTCTTTGCAAACTTCGGAGATAGGGGGGAACAGTATTTTTTTTTTACATTTTTCATCAAAAGTCGAAAACTGTGCGGCCTAAAAAAAGGAAAATGTTTGAGAATGTGCAAACTGCGCTCTTTCTCATGCCCTAGTAACATCGAATTTTTCAGACCCCCTTTCAGTCCCTGTTGCAAATATATATGCATAATTATAATTATTTTCATTTCTTCCTTAATTGCAAAATAGTTGGGCAAACATCATCTAAAACTACTCCAAATTTCAAGTTAGCATTAGTAGTTCTTGAGATATCCAGCTGTGACAGGCAGACTGAGTCTCACCATAAAGGTTCTAGGGAGATTTTACCATTATGGCACGAAACCCTAAAAAACTGAAGAGTTGTTTATTTGTGTGTTGAACGCGCTAATCTCTGGAACTATCTACCTGACGGATTGGAAAAAATCTTTTTGCATTTGGTAGGCAGGTATTTATACTATGACCCTTATGAGCAGAACACAAAGAAAACATGCCAGAAAGAACGCTAAGCGTACGTAAAGGCGTGGGTGGGAGATGCGACGCGTTGACTTGGGGGAACGAGAAATTTCACGCGGCCAGAAGCTAGTTCTAGTATAGCTACGCACACTTCGACACCGTTACATGGACCTTTTGAGCCCACAAACACACTAAAGTAAATTGTGTTTTAAACACAGTTGCGAATCCATACCTAACTAATGATAAGGTTAAAAAACAGACGGACTGCATTCGAACTGCATGCCAGCTGCATCATCGCAGTTTGGTTGCAGTTGACATAAAAACTAGGTTTCCAAGCAGTTAAGTCAACTGCGCTGCTATTCTGTAAAAATCTCACCGTGAAAACTTATACGTGACGTGAGCTGTCATAGTGTCATCAATAGTGTCAATTCCTAGCAAAAACAAACTCACTTCACCTAAGTTTTCACGGTGAGATTTTTACATAATCGACCAGCTGCATCCAAACTGCGATGTTGCACCTGAAATGCAGTCCGTCTGTTTAGACCCTAATGCGTCACGTACACGTCATTATCGTCAATTTTCATTTCTTTTATATTAAAAATGTGATTAATGAATGAAAGGTGAGATAAAGAGTTTTTTCTTTCATATAAATTATTCCCATTTTCTTTGGAAAAATGGCTATATAGTTAAGTAAGTTCAGCTTTTTATGAAAATTCGGAAATAATGGAATGGGTAGAAAATAATTCACATGCAAAAACACAAACATAACAAACAATTAACGAACTTACACAGCAAATAGAAACCACACATCGTCACTCAGTCACCAATTTTAATCAACGTTTAAGGTAGAAAGGACGTTTAAATTATGTAAAGTCGAACCAGCATAATAATAAGGTTACTATGCGTTAGTTTAGGGCACATAGGTCACATCTTTTGACCTTTTAGAAAAGAGCCAGCTTAATTTCCATTCGTATAAGGCAACGGTCTAACCGCCGGCGAGTACTCTTTTGTCGCAGCGACCAAGAGCTATCAAAGAGAGTAGGTACTGTGAGGATCTGAGGGCCTAAAAAGGCCACTTTGGCAGAATCATAAAAGGATAACAGGATGGACAGTTAACTGTTACGTTAATCGTATCACATCCCATTGGTAATGCATTTTTCAGTTATTTTTTTTTCTGTGCTAAAATGGCAATCAATTCAATCCAAATCCAATCCCAATCTCTTTGATTGTACCTACTTAGAACGTAGAGCAGCGAAAAAAAGAAAATCTTCGCTATTTTATAATTCATAATGTTTTCTTTTATGATTCTCCAAAGTGGCCTTTTTAGGCCCCCTGATGAGTTCCTCTAAGAAATCAAACACGTTACGATTTCTTTATATTTATTTTGACTAACCGTCTTTACATTTTCCCGACTAAACTATCACTGTTTTTTTTTCTAAACAAAAAAACTTAATAAAATATTTGAAACCTCGTTCTAAACTGGCTTGGCCGTTCGGATGGAACCAGAGCTAAATTATTGCCAGTCTGCACTACTTATGGTTGACTTTAGCGGACAACATTTACAGTACCTACTCGCTTAGCCACGCTCGCTTGGCGAGCCTGAACATAGGCACTAAGAACTTTCGCGCATGTTCTCTCACTCGCACTCGCCTCATATCACCATTTGGTTCCTAAAAAATCTTACTGCGCAGCCTTCTGCGCAAAGTTTGGGCTCGCCAAGATACATCGGTCGTATTGTACAATAGACGCATCATACTCGGTACATACCAACAGAGACTGACTTCTGAGTTTGTTTCGGCCTTTCTTCTCAGAGTAGTCAGATAGGAAACGCCGACCTCATCTAGTCTTTTTTAGGGTTCAACTAGGAACCCTTATAGTTTCGCCATGTCTGTCTGTCCGTCTGTCCGTCCTCGCTTAATCTCTGTGACCGTTAGCACTAGAAAGCTGAAATTTGGGTACCAATATGTATCCAACCGACAAAGTGATAAAATAAAATTTTGGAAAATATTTTTTTTAGGGTAGGTCCCCTACATTTGAAGTAGGGATGAATATTATTTTCGTCGTCTACCCCATCGTGTGGGATATCGTTGAATAGGTCTTCTAAAATGACTTGGGGGTTGCTCAAAATATTTTTCGATTTAATGCTCCATTTACGAAATATTAAACTTTAAAGTGCAAATTTTTGTTCCAGTAGAGCGTCACCCCCCCTCTAAAACCTAAACTGCTGGCTTGAAAAATCTGGAAAAATTCACGATGATAGTGCATTTCATGAACTTTAAAGGAAAATTATAGCGATTAAGATAATTTTATTAGTTTAGCAGTAATAGTCATTGAACTTGGGTGTTGGATAATTTTGTACCAAATACAAAATCCTTAGCATTAATCCTTTAAAGTGACTAAGATGAAGTAAAATGCTTGTTTATAACGGGTAAAGACTTGCATTGAAAAGCAAAATATGTTTTTTTTTTTTACCTATTCAGAATAAAGAGAGACAGAATCGTACTACATTGTGATAACGGGCTACTACGGAACCCTATACTGTGCGTGGCCCGACACGCACTTGGCCGGTTTTTTTTTGTTTAATATAATATGACTAATATACCTACTATTTACAGAATAAACAATTTAATTTCAACGCATACCGCGTCACCATTGCGCACTCGCTGCTCGTTGCTCGTCAACTCTTTTAAGTTGCTATCTTTACTCCCTTATTGTTAATCGCCGGCTTTGGGACAGGTGCCTTAAAATACCGTAGGTAAATAAAAGTAATATGCTTGAGAAAGTTTATAGGCTGTCTGGTCTAGACGTCCCGCCGAACGTCTCGCTCGACACAACACAGAACACGGTGGCGGCGCTAACTAAACTTTGAATGTGTAATAATTGACGTCTTGCGAAATAAAGCGAAGGACATACCACTACGTAGATAGGTACCTACAGTTTAAATAATATGGAATGTAGACCGAGGATTTAACAAGAAATTCAGTGAGGCATAGGTGCGATCTCTACCTACTACATTCAAAGGATACCATTTCGCTGAAAACTTACCAAATTACCAACCCTTGTAAATTAACGAAATCCTAGGTATTCTTGTTGTAATGAACAGAACACAAAAGTTTTCCAACTGGTGGGAAATCAGAAGTTGTCATTGTTTGTTAATTTTGTTATTTACTCAACGTACTCACTATTCAGTAGGTACAATCAGAAAGAATGTATTTTCGGGACTGGCTTTTCGGATTCATTTGTTTAAGTACATAACTAAGGACTGGTTTTTTACCGTCAGATAACGGTCATCTAAGGAATAAATATGACGTTTTACTGCTTTTGTATGGAAAATATATCAAAGCCCTATCTTTGTTCCTTAAATAAAAGTTACAAGCTGACATCTGACAATTGAAAAATCGGCATTTACTACCTACTAACTTCCGCCCGCGGCTTCGACCGCGTGGTATGTCAATAAACGCCTATGTCCGTCCTCAGGGTTTAAATCCCCATACAAAATTTTTACCAAAATTGGTCCAGCAGTTTCGGAGATTAGCCGGAACAAACAGATAGAAAATTTAAATAGATTTTTTGTTATAAAGTTATATTATGTACCGTAAGTATATACTTTCATAATAATATGCATTTACTAAAAAACTGTTTTTTGACATTACAAACAGACACTTCAAATTAAAAAAAAGAGTAGGTCTACCTACTAAAATCTAACTGTTTTTTCTGAGAACTGTTTCAACAAACATTGGTACGGTATTTCCCCTCCCTAGTTACTCAAGGCACGAAAACCATTAGATATCGCTATACGTTGGTAGGTAGGTACTAACAGTTACTCGCTACTGCCTGACTAGGTAGGTACCTACAAACATCAAAACTCTAAAAACAGTTACCTGACTAATGTTTCTGATTGCATGACATCAATGGATTGAATAAACTTCCTTCACCGTGACTTTTGATTGTTAAATAAGTATTAATAATTCCTTTTTATTGCTTGATCGATTCCATTCATCCCCCGAGCAACATTCTGCCTAGGGAACCGAAGGGGCGGAATGGGAATCTTTATCTAGTAGTTTCGAATACTTGCAAGAATACAGTTTAGTTCTTATAACGTTAGCTATTTTTAAGTAGGTACACAGAAATTAATATAAAATGGAAGCCCCAGCGGCACCTGCAGCTCCAGCTAATATAGGCGGTCGCCGGGAGCCTTCTACTGATCCTGTCAAGGCTCAGGGAATATTGTAAGTGTTCTTTTGTTTTTGTTATTAAAAAGCAACTTTATAAACACTGCTATTGAGTTGCTGTCCTGAATAAGAATAAATATTATGACATGTTCTATCAGGTCGCTCCTCAAGTTTTAAAACTTTTCTAGTTACGTTGAGAGGAAAATGACTAGGTAATTGGTTAAGTTTTTGTAGGCGCTAGTTTTCCTTGAATGTATGTTAGAGTCGGCATCGAATCTGACAAGCGGATATGAAATTGGGTATTAGCTGTGCTGGTTCGTTGGTGATGACCATTCTATCACATTCGCATACCTCCCTGCCTTGGAGATAGGCTATACCTAATGTAGACCTATTGCTTATCATGTCAACGAATCTGGGATTTGTTACTCCTGTGAACTTTTGTTACTTATTATTAACTACCTAGTGTAGTTGGACCAAAACATACCAAAGCCATGAACGTTTTGCAGTCGGTCTTAGTCTAACCGGATACCGCGGTATCCAGTAGGTACTTAATTGGCTTACGGGATTGGCACTCATACCTAAATGATGGTGGGTGGACAGAAACTGAAAGCCAGGCCAAACTAGATTCAGAAATAGCTGATGGAGAAAATACATAGGTTCCTACCTATCTATCTTGGTGTGACTTTTGCCCGAATAATCGGTAGCGATAGAATTACGTCTGACATTTCGATGAGGCATTCCCGAAGCATCTGGGATAGGGAAACTCCAGTTGGTTGTTCTTTCACACATTTGAACCTAAATCAAAATAAGTGGAACGTAGGTGGTTTACTATACCTACATTTTTATTTGAACTGTTATTTTATTGTAACCTATTAGTATTACCTCATCCTCGTTGTTTTTAAGCCGATTTGAATGACTATTTTTGTGAAAACGGTTTAAGGTCTATTATTTATAGATACCAAGGTAAACCCTTTTCACAAAAATAGTCATTCAGCTTCGGCTAGTTGGGTTGATATTTTTGTTGGTTGGTTGGGAAGATATTCGTGAATACAAAATGGAACGCTTCAATGTACTTACATACCAACTCATGAACTCAGTTACATACGCTATGAAAATAAAGCCAAGCAAGTTATTTTTAAGTACCTATGTACATAATCTTTCAGAAATTCAGTTATGCGGAAATCTAAATTAGCAGCGAAACTCTGGCCGCAAAGATGGTATTTTTATAGTAAAATTAGAGAAATACAAGAAGAAGAAGCACAGAAATGCGGTGAGTATAGCCGGTAGCGAACGTTGCGTATTCTAACTTCCTGCTCCTCTTATGGTGGGTCCACACTATACAGACTTTTGATCGTAATCTGATACTTTAGACTATAGTACTTTACTTTTTTTTCTAGTACTTTAGACTTTTCTGATACACCGACATTTGTCTGTACCTACCACTGACGCGTACTTGTATTATAGAGGTCAGTGGTACCTACTCACTGACCTCTATCATACAAGTATGGTAGAGGTAAGTGTCTGTACTGCACAGACAAAATTCTATAGAAGGTTATGAAAGTCTGTACCCACGTGTGGACCCACCATTAGATTGGTAACATCAAATCAAAAAATATGTTCAAGATTTTGCACCCTTCTACTTCTACACTGGCAGTCATCTCAAGCTTCTAGACGGACGGTTTAGGCTGTCCTAAATCCCTACGTCTGGCGAGCTTCTGCTCGAAATTTTGTACAAGAGTTGTAACGAAAGTCAGCAAATAATTTTTGAAAATGCAGGCCCTAAAAGGTTGGGTAAACAGGGGATAAAAGTTTACATGGAAGTTCTTCAATTTGCCAATTGGAAATCCCATCTGGCGTAGGTACAGCTGTTGGGTATTCAAACAGGTTATTCTTAATGAGTTGACCTCCTACTGCATGCTCTTTTTTGGAAGCAGATATTCCATATGCTTATGATTTGTCTACTAAGTTTGTTTTGTAATGGGCCAGGCATGACAGTGGAAAAATACCGTGCAGCCTTGCAATCACACAGCAGCCAACTCGAGCCTGAGCAGTATCCAGTAGTAGTAGATCCATCTCCATGGCCCGTACCACCCACTTCAGCAGGTAACTTTATACCTACAGATAAACCAGAAAAGGTATACGCTTCGGCAATCTTCGTGTTTCCGAATTAGCACGAACGTACGTTTCGCCGCAAAGTAATTCCCCGAGAGGTAAAGCTTCTGAATTTTGTACTGCCCCGTTTTGCACTTTTTGGAATTGGATAGAGTTGTTAATCTATCATTTCGTAATCATGGTTATAAAAAAAAGACAAATACTTCCATGGTTGTAAAAGCTCTATCCATAATAATTATTATAAATGTGAAAGTGTGTTATTAAGATAGTTTTTGTCTCGATATTCCCACGGGATCGACACTTATGCGGGTGAAACCGCGGGGCGCTGCTAGTATACCTATAAAATATTAGCGCGCGTAAGTTTTCTGAAGATAGACGATGATTCCCGAAGCACATACTTTCTTGGGAGAGTACCGTAGCTAAGCACTATTTGTAGCGAAGCCTCAATCAGCTAGATATGAGTGTAGGCCGACATGGGACCTTAATATAAATAAAGAAATGTGGTTGTATCTCCCTACAGCTCAGACTACTCTTTAGAAAAATAAAGGCCTGATGTGTTGTTAAGCGTATCTGTCTTTCGATCAAAGGCAGTTTGCTTCACAGCGCTTGAATCTGTGGGGGCTAGGTACCTAAGTAATTTAAGTAATTCATCAACTAAATCTAAACCAACAAAGTTATCACACGGTGAAATACACTTAAGAGGAATTGGTGTAACAGAGGAGAGGGGGGAAGGGTAGAATTCTATTCATGAAAGTAAGAAACTATACGGCATACCTATCTTTGTTGCATAAAGCAATCGCAGACATCATAAATTACGAAAGTAATTTAGTACTTTTATGGCCTTGGGTGTTAACGAGATCCGAAGTCCTTGAGTGTGAGCCAAGGTGACCGAAAAGAGCTTAGTCGCTAAACGCAAAAAGTTAAAAGACCACGATACAAAAATATTAAAAACTTAAAAGTCTACAAGATATTAAAGGACAAAAAAAGATATAACTTTCCAATTGAAAATATTTTTATCAAGCCAAGAACCTACGTACAATAAATAGTTTAAAAACTTTTTCCAGCTATGATCGGGCGACGCGCGCAGTGTCCTCTGGAACGCTTCGGTCGTCTGGTGAAAACCGACCGAGATTATCCGCTCCGCCCACCATTAAAGCCCGGACAAATTTACGACCCTTACAAGCAGACAGTGGTATTCTTAGGGTGCGTATACCTTCACCAACGTGTGTACCTATTTTAACTGCTGAAAGCTTAAATCTCGTAAATTACACTTGTGGTACCTATGTATCACTGTCTCCGGGTTATTTGTTTCATTGGGGTAGAATTTTCATAGACTCTTCTAGTAATATGTAAGTCGTTACTTTGAATGTATTGTGCAGGATTTAAAAAGTAGAACCGATAGTTGAGTTAGTCGCTCTGTTGGGGGTGGTGGGTTTGGATGGGTTTACTTATTAAAGAGGTTTCTTCCCACCAGCACCCATTCCACACATTCTCATGGAATGGGTCCTGGGATGGTAACTAATGTACAGTGAAGGAGATCAATGGTTTATCAAATTGACACTCTATGTCAAATTGCCGTGTTAGTCATTTGTCAAAAAATGACAGTTGTCATTTTAAAATACGGACTATTTAGGTTGGTAGTCGATTTGCTTATCAATTAATTTATCTGAATTTACCGGTTACCTACTTGTACGTTGTTTTATAGACAACAGTTTTATAGAATTTCGTTTCACAATTTTTTTCTCATAATATCATTTCATAGAATAATCGCAAATAATCGCAGTATACTTAGGTACTTAAAAAAAAATTAAATCATAGATTTTTGTTACAGATAAAATTAATATTAATTTTATAGAATATCAAATCAAATATTCTTTACCCTCATATTGTTTAGTTAATATAAAACTATTACCACGAAAAACATTTTATCGAGTGACAGTTTCTAAAAGTTTCTATTCATACCTTTGACAAAATGCATATCCTCCCAAGAGAATTTAAGTTTAAAGTCTTTGATACCCTTCTATAGAATAACAACAACGCGTTCTCAGAAACAATGCGGGTAACTTCTAGTCAAGCAGGAAAACAATCTAGTTAATATTATGCAAGGCATTCTTAAATTATACAATGAGGTTGTATATAAAGTTAACTAATTGTCTAAGACGTAGTCGACGGAACCCCGCTTTGCGGGGTATATATTTATATATATATTTCTGTATACAGGGTTTAAATGAACCTAACACAAGGAGATGACGGGGGCTCGTTCGCCCGCTTTGTTCGCTCACTCGAGCCCCCGTCATCCCCTTCGAACCAAACCTGTCCGAATCGGGGAGCCCCAAGTCCCGAGTTCGCTTCGCTCGCTCTTGCATCCTAAGTTCTCAAGTTCAGTCTTGTGTGTTTCTGGGAATGAGTCTAGCATAACGTCTATTATTACAGTTACCGGCACGTAACTTGGCAAGAGATTTTCGTAGTGGAGGAAGTTCGCGCATATAAAAATGTATGAAATTGTGCGTGCGCAAACTTCCCCCACTACAAAAACTCTTGCCAAGTTACGTGCCGGCAACTATACATTTTCGTTGAAATAAAACACCATGGAAAAATACACCGAACAAACAATATTCTTTAACAAATAATTCTACTGTTTGATTAGTTTGTTAAATAAAGATTATAAAATTCATTGAATTGTGTTTTTGTGAAATATGTTTCATTCAAGTAAATAGACGTTGAAACAATAATATTCGAAATAAAAATACAAGGACCATACATATGAAACATTTTCTGCGAAACGAAATTCTATGAAATTTCTGTCTGTGAAACAAGGGAACACCGAATTTACCTATCACAGTGATACTGTAAAATGCAAGGGCTGACACCTTCGTTGAGTTCGGTTGCGAAATACATCTAAACGGGCAACAACAGTTCAGCTCCACTTAGTTCTTTTATGACCTGTTCGGCTTTTTCCAGGAGCGTCGACGGAGATCCTATATCATACAAGTTGCCGCCGTCACGTTGCGAGATGACGGACGAGATGTGGGCGCGCCCGCAACAGCTGACTGTGTCGCCCCTCGAGTGGGACAACTTGGAGCGAATCATGAACGAGACTGAATAATTGTTAGGCCATCCCTTTTTTCGGTCTAAAGATAAAGCTTGTGTTGTATTAACAAGACAAGGTTTATCTTTAGACCCTGGTTTAAACCATCGAGCCTTTTTTGAATTTTCAACTTTTCACAAACTTTAACGTCAGTTTCTTTCATTCAAGTAAATAGTCGTTGAAACAATAATATTCGAAATAAAAATACAAGGACCAAATACATGAAACATTTTCTGCGAAACGAAATTCTATGAAATTTCTGTCTGTGAAACAAGGGAACACCGAATTTACCTATCACAGTGATACTGTAAAATGCAAGGGCTGACATTAAAGAAACTGACGTTAAAGTTAGTAAGTTAACAATTTTGTATTGAGTAATAGGAATATTAATTGTTCCCGTTACCAGTTTACCGCCCTTACGGGTGAGGTACCTACATCTGAATGTTATAAAAGAAATAAATTCAAAATAAACTAGCTTGGAGGTTTCGACTTGGACTAAAGGTAGAAGTCGTTTTGTAATGAGACGGTTTTAGATTTTCTACTTCAGTGTTGAGTCTATTTATGTCGAAAGCAACTTTTATGATAAATCTCCTTCTCCATGCAAACGTCATTCTAAAGTCTCTCTTAACTTCTTACGCACTTTTTCAACCCTTTTGTACACAATAATGATTGAGATACGATACTTCAAATATCCTTTATTCTGGAGGAACGGCCAGAGCAGCCCGTAAAATCCATTTTTCTTACGTTTTTCTGCAATTTGCAGGTCAGTGTCAGGTTCAAAGTTGCTCAATCTTTGATTCGCGACGTAACAAGTGTGTATTTACATAATTATAAATCGTTAAAATCATCAATACAACCCTCTCAAGTTCATATAAATAACCCTATTGATTGATACGAGTATTTCATGAAATACTCATTCAACAGGGAACTGCGCGGCTACCCTGGCGCTTCCCCCTTAGTCTTTTAACGATTCTATTGTGAACTATACAATTAATGATATTTACATCTGAATGTTGGGCAAGAGACTGCATTTGTCAGACAATGAACAATTAATTTGGAAAGTTATAATCTGCGACGAATTATACATTCCCGGATTAATATTAACGGGATGTAAGTGATGTAACCTATCTGTGAAGGATTTAGAAATAAACAAGCTAAAACGTTATAAATGCCATTTATTTACATCATCATATGTGTCCATGTCTCTTCGTAGCGGCGATGGGCGGCAACTGTGAGACGATGTTTTCGGGCAGCACCTCTATCGAGACAGCTTCATCCTTGTCCAGCCAGTGGAAATCAGCCAAGTACTGGAACAATAAAATAACCGAGCTTTTATAACTGTAACACTGGCAGGCTACAGGACATGAAACTTGTTTCAGCTACGGTTTCCTAAAAGGTCCGTCATATAACGGCCATCTTGAAAATCAAATCGGTATTTGACATGTGTTTGACATTATGGAGTCCAAAATCACTGTGTATATGGACAGCCGTTATTGTGTGACCGTTCACCGCTTTCTTAGGAAACCAAAGCTTTAGAAAGTAGAAGATCCGGAATTTCAATTGATACCGTAATCATTTGTTACCTTCGCCCTTCTTACAGTACGAAAACAATAACTAGAGTAGGTCCTGTCTTTGATACCGTGGCCAAAGCGTAGCCAAAGTTTTGTTTTGGGTAAGGTTTTGCAAATACAACAACCGTCCACATCAAATTTTATAAAAAGTTAGTTTTTGTAGAGCTTCTCTTTCTAATCTCGATGAGTCATGTCGACGCTTTATTAAACAGATATTTCAAGTGACTACACTACGTAAGGTCATTGCGCCAAAGAAAAACACCTTTACATTTTTTTATTCTTCTATCAAGTTTAGATATCGATACGCTAGTAGTAGTTTCGCTAGCTAATTCAATTTGACCCTGAATTCTAGTACAATAAACCGTAAGTACCCCTGCGGTTTTTTTGCGTATCGTAGCGTACTATTACGTTAATTGAGTAATTTCATTGAAACGATTAGTCTAGTTTACCATAGTTTTGTTTTGTTACTCTTCCAACAAGGCAAGCAATACAATAAAAGTTTGGTTAAAACAATGACAGAAATAGAGCAAAAGCGTAGTACTGAAGTAAACCCTATATGATCTTATTGATCATATCAGCTATAGAATGTACGCGTTTGGTTTCTAGCATTGTTTAGTTATCCAATAAGTCCTTTTTTTTAAGACAATGCAACAAAAAATAAAGTTTATGAGAAATTGTGCTCACCTTAATGGGTACGATTTTTAGAGCGACGTTCTGGCTTTCAGGTTTCGATTTTCTTTTAGTTACTGGTTCAACTACCTCCTGAAAATAAACAAAATAGATTGAAATTAATCTAGAAGGAACAAATTAGTAATAGTTATTAGGTTCTACACTATTATATTTTATCGACAGTCTGTAATACCTAATATCGATAGCTGTTTTAAGGTCTTTGACTAAGCCAAAGAGTTTTAGAGTTGAGTTAGAATATAACCAGGGAGATAGGCCAAGGTTGTAGATTTCCCTCACTGCACTTTTGGTCTCCCGGCAGATGGCGGGATGATCTGGACATTTTCAAAGACAAAGGAAACCAATTTCTCCAGTCTGCACAAAGTCGGGCAAATTAATTCTTAAGCATTTGACTACCTTTTTAAATTGACCGTATTTTCAAATCACAACTGTCATTCTTTGACGGTTGTATGAAATGGCTATACGGATGGCGATACGTAGATTGTTAATATTCATATCAGTTAATTTCTCCGACTATACATCAGCAATTATCTACGTATTTGTAACCAAACTGACCCGTTTAGCATTTTTCTCCATGATCCAGAGCGAGGTTTCGTCTTGGAACAGCACGGCGTCGCGCGTCGGATGCGCGCTGACGGAGGACACAGCCGACCGACGCGACAGCCACTCGGGAGGTAGCGCCGAACCCGGCCATTTTGTGAACCGCTTGTCTTTTAGCTCGTATTCTACTATCTAAGAGATGAATATGAATAAAGATGATTGAATATCAAGTTTCTGTTTCGTATCTCATAAATACTGCGTCGATTCTTCTAATTAAACTACCCTTGTTCTATGCCATATCTAAATGCACTAGTGATTAACCAAGGAACCTTGATTTAAAAATAGTAAATACCGTTCCGGTATAAACGGGTGTTTAAAAATCATGATTTTATAATTTTAGTTCTAAAATTACAGTGAGGTTGGATCACTTACCTTCTGATCAACATACGTCACAATGAGGTTTTCTCTTTGACTATCAACAGTGAGTGCCGACGGAACGCAATGGTACTTGGGTAAACTGACGTAAAATTCGAACTTCTTGATGTTCTGTGTCCAAACGGCGATGGAGCCAAGAGTGTCCGCTACCACTAAATATGTGACTCCCTTCGGACTTCTCTTAGAAATGTAGAGGTGTAATATTGATTTTGCTTTCAGATCTGCAATGTAAAAATAGATTGCTCTAAATTCGGTAAAGGGAGACATTGTGAATTCGTGAGGCAACCGAGAAGTCCCAGTAACAAAATTATGTGACGTCTATCAACAATAAATGGGCCCCCGTGACACACTGCCTATCACAGAGAGGGGCACTGAGACCCAGTAGTAGGAATGTTATAGGCTGATTATTATTATTTGAAACACACACCGAGGAGCGAACTAATGAATAATTTCGAGATTCCAGCGAAGGTCGCAATTATGATAAACAATAGAAGTGACGATCGAGTTCAGAACTCACATTTTTCTCACACTCACTCGAATTTAACAGGAAAAAACTTCTCACACTCGCGCGCGTCTACAAAAAAAAATATTACTCACATTTTTCTAAAGAGATAGTCTGCACAGGCGTGGCCCCGGCTTCCGGGTCCACTTGTAGCACATGCAGAGTGCCGGCGGTGTGTGCCACCATCGTGCAAGAGTCGTCGGTGAAGCACACGCGGTCGCATCCGCCCTCAGGCAGACCGTTGATCATCACTTTAGATAGGGATATGTTGGACTGCTCTTCATCCTGCAATCATATTTGTTATTATTTAAGGGTTTTAGAAGCAATAAAAGTATATGATCGACTACAGTAAACAAAATCAGAAAAATATATGATACTCTTCAGGACATATGCTAGGTAGATAGTGTGTTGAAAACAATACAACTAATTTGATATGATAGAAAAAAATCATGAAGATACCTCTAAAAACTATTTTTACAATTAAAACCATACTAATATACATACAATCATTCTGATTTTTTGTCAGATTATTCTACAACCAAAATATTAAAGCACTAGTGTTTTAATTTTTTAGTCCAAATAATAGATTTTTTGTAAATAGACAATTGCTTCATATTTTACAATAAATTACCAGGGTTGTGTCATCGCGCTTCTCTTTCTTCTCTATGCAGTCCGACAGTGATCGCGCTTTAGGTCATGTAGTCCCCTTAAGACATCATCATCTGCCTAGCCTTTTCCCAACTATGTTGGGGTCGGCTTCCAGTCTAACCGGATGCAGCTGAATACCAGTATTTTACATGGAGCGACTGCCTATCTGACCTCCACAACCCAGTTACTGGGTAATACGAGACCCAGTCACTGAGCCCCCTTAAGACAGGTGAACATAAATGTGGATGGATGGAGAGAGAGGAAGGCCACAGAAAAGATGGATGGATTGTGTGAGGAATGATATAAAAGAAGAGGGAGTAATTGATAGTGTGATGGTTGACAGGGGAGAATGAAAGAATAAAACGTGTTGCGTCGACCTCAACTAACGTGGGATAGGCAGATAATTATTTACGTTTGAGTGTATTAATATACTCATATTATTACATACAACAATAAAATTATTTGATGAACCCATGCGTACTTACAGCATCCAATTTGAGCATCCTAACATCACTGGCTGTGGAATAAACAACTAGTTCTCCGTTAGGCGACAGTGCACAGCATGAAATTTGCTTCTTTTCTTTGGTTTGAATAGACACTAACTTCACCGGCTTCTCTGTCAGTTTCAAACTTTGTTGCTGTGTGTTCTGTGCCTTAGCTCTGTTTATTATATCAATTGTTGAATCTTGTTCTAGTTCATTGTTTTCGATTTGACTGCTATCTAGTTTAGTATTAAAGTTAGTGACCAGCACATTGCCGTTGTTGTTGGTTGCGTATGAGCCTAGTTTCCATACTTCAAGATGGCTACTGTACCTGCAAAATGAATGAAAAAATAAACATCATGAATCCTACAAGCTTACAAGAGGCAGTAAATACATGATAGATTATACCTCTAAACTTCTATGAAGCATTCAATAGAGATTTTAATGAGAGTTGATTTTGAATGTTATTCTCTTGAAACACATGCTATGTAAAAGAAAGGTTACCTTAAAAGAAGTAATTTCTTTCGACTGCAAACTGAAGACCTTGGCGCCGGTATCATGGGTGGCAGCCTCATCACCCACTTCGGAGGATAGCTCGAGAATGTGAGGTAGCCATCAACACCGATTGAAATTAATTTCTCACCATGAATGACAAGTCCTCTGAAAGTAGTTACAAAACACTTAGGAAAATAAATCAATTCATCAATGTTACAGAATACAGATGTTTTGCAATCATAAACAAAATGGTGAAGGAAAACTTTGTGAGGAGACTGGCATGTCCTAGAACCAAAAATTTGAAGACATGTGACATCTACTAACCCGCACACAGGGCGCGGGTGGTGGATTACGGCCCACTTCCTCTGGAAGAGAGGAGGCCTGTGTCCCACAAGTGGGGACATTATAGGGCTGATTGTGCTTGCAATCATAAGCTTAATGTATTCATTTGAAAGGGAGGTGCCAAAGGGACAAAGTTACATGGTTATATTATAAAATAAACTTCAAAACAGTTATAATTTTAGATCACAAACAGACAAAATAGTTTGTTCACTTAAGTTAAATGAAAAATAGGTCTATATTTTATATGGAGCTGATTAAATGAAGCAAAAAAAAACAGGGTTTAAAGTAATCCTACCTAACATCATGTTCATGAATATTCCTCTGCACATTCTTTACCCACTGAGCCTCAGTTTGCTTTCCATTGTTCTTGTTTACTTTGATGAAGTTCATGATGACGGGATCCACTCCACTACAGAACAGACTCTTCTCGTCATCGGACACAGCTATTGACAGTATATCCGCCTTATGAGTGGAGTATGATTCAAGCTGAAATTAAGTATGATGAAGTAGTTTTGTTATAATATGGATATTCATTTTTGAGTTTGTGTATGCACAGTCTTATGTAGTAAAAGTGTTACCTGAAGACCTGTTTCCGAAGGTTTAGTCACAGGAGTACCTATAGTACCTACACCCACATTTCGCCAGTTATGTTTAAGACTCATGTAATAGGGGGTGAGTTATTGCTATTGCCACAAACTGTTGCATTTTAAATTTTACAAGTTTGAATATTATATTCTTACCTGATCGCCAAGAGTGCTGTCCCAAAATATAAGTCGGCCCAGACTGTCGCCAGAGACAATAGTGTTATCAGAGAGTATTCCCAGACACCACACTATTACCTCTCTGCCTCGTCGACTCACCGACATGCGGGTTATTGCATGTCCTGTCTCCACATTCCACACACGTATTGCGTTTATTGAACCTGAAATTATAAATAGATTGTAGACTTTTCACAGTTATGATTTTGATAAATTATTTCATACTGCTTATAGTCCGACTTTTAATTAGCTGCAATAAAATGGCACTTCTTACTGTCATTTCGTTAAAAAACATTGTCACACTATCTCTACTGGTGTTGTGATTAAAATTAAAACGCATTGAAACATTGTTTTGATTTAGATATTCGAAATTTTCCAATTTTGATTTAACCATAAACAATCAAATATTCTTTGTATTGATCAGATAAAAATTTATTATGTTGTAGTTTCAAATCAGCGTAAATACATAGTCTACTAAAGATAATTTTGTTTCATTTTGTACTCTAAAACTCCTACTATATCGATCTAAAAAATCAATTTTTTAAATAAATTAAAGTTTTCATTAGGTATAATGTTCACTATACCAGGATTATTTGCAAAACACCAAAAACCTCAAAAATAATAATTATTATGATTAGAATTAATGCTTTTTATAAATCCAGTCCTGATCACTGTTGTGATGACAAAACAGTAATTAGGTAGGCATTGTTCAATGTTTTTGTTGTAAACTTATAATATCCTGAATTTCATTATAAATATCATCCTCTAATAATATTATTGTCTTTTATAAAATCAATTTAACATGGATTGATTTTGAATGAATCGGTTATTTTGTCCCATCACTATTAAAATTTTGTTAAAAAATGGTAACACATAAGCTGTCATTTCACTGCAACTATTTAAAAGTCCGACTATAGTAGTTTTGTGGAATGTAAACAAAATATATACATAAAAAAATAAACAAAAATAATTATATTTAGCCAAAGATCCCATGTCCATACCGGTAACAAGCACACTTCCTGTGTTGTTAAATTTACAGCACAATATTCTGCCTTCCTGCTTATCAAATAACTTGTTGTAAATAATCTCATCATTATCTACACTGTACAGGTTCACATATCCTTGCTCAGTGCCCACTGCTACAAGACTGTTATCTGGATTCACGTCTAGGCACCAAGCTGCATAGCCTGTTAGCAACACTGTCGTCTTCAGGCATAGTTTATCCAAATCCCACTCAATCAAAGCACCCCCGAGACCTGTTGACAGCAGCCGATCGTTCACCCAGCCAAGTGCTTCCACAGAACCATTCTTCACACCAGGAATGAACTTGACGAGATACGGCGCATAGCTTAAGTCCCATATCTCGATAGAAGCATCACCTCTGCAATAACAACCAAAAGTAATCTTAATTATTTAAAAAATTAAAAATGACAACGTAAACATTGCATTATTTTGGAACATTACCGCGCAAGGGCGATGTGTTTGCTTGTTTTATTAAATGAAACACAGTTGATCGGTTGCGGTTTAGGATTATAGTAACGAACTCTGTGCACTTTGCTAGCCATTGCAAGAACTGTTTATTCAAAAAGTAATTAGAACTTTAAAATCACATGCCGAATTCACAACACCTAACCTCCAACCAACACTACACATGACATTGACACTGACAGACAAGTCTGACAAGTGGAAGAAAGGGTGCGTTCCGAGTTGGGAATGTAATCGATGTTATGATTTGAGCGTGCTTATTAAACTCGACCGAATTAGCGTTAACGATGTCCCGTGAATCAAACTTGACAGACTGCACAGTTGCACACACACTGTTGTTGGTTGTTGGGTGAGGTGCGTTGCTATATGCTCGCCACCGCAGGGGCGAGATCTCTCGGAGTATTATGTTCTGTGGGCGAGATGCTACGCAATTCTGGTAGAACAATTTCTATGAAGTTTTCTTTGAAATTGTAGTATGATCCTTGTCATTTTTTTTGATACTATTACACAATTTTGGTTTTGATTCTATTCGTGTATAAATATGAAATAGCATGAAAAAAATATTATGAAATGAATTTCTTTTTTGTAGTCTGTAGAACTACTGTGGCTTTATATGTGACTAGAGATGGGCGGTGGGTAAATACCCATCGGGTATTTACCGGGTAAATACCCAATTTGGGTATAAACAGGGTTTTTACCCGGTAAATACCCAAAAGCATGGGTATAAACTATAAACACTTTATGGAACGTTTTATTTAATAAAGTTTAGGTGAATTTTAGCCCGTTTTTTTTTTTAACACATCCATGTTATAAGTTCGGCTACTTTCATATGTTTTTCGCCTCAAAGCCTGATTAAATTGCTTTATTAACTGATAATAACTGTAATTTTAGCATAAATGTAAAATTTCTTTAACTGATTTGATGAAGTTTCTATATAGTAAATGGCATATATAGGGTGACTGGTAATTAGTGAACGACACTTAAACACGTGATTGTAGTCATGAAAACAAACAACTTTTACTATGGGACCAAACCTGAAATCGCGAAAAAAAAATCTGCTGGTCAGTACATTTGTGTTCGCCTAACTGGTCAAAATGTACTGAACTTGGCTGATTTTCCTCTTTATATAATGTCCTTTCATTTAATTTGGAATCGGAACTCCCTTTTTAGGGTTCCGTAGCCAAATGGCAAAGAACGGAACCCTTATGGATTCGTCATGTCTGTCTGTCCGTTCGTCCATAGGTCACAGCCAGTTTTTTCCGAAACTATAAGAACTATACTGTTGAAACTTAGTAAGTAGATGTATTTTGTGAACAGCATTAGGATTTTCACACAAAAATAGCAAAAAAAAAAACAATAAATTTTAGGAGTTCCCCATACTTAGAACTTTTTTTTTCATCAAACCCTTACGTTTGGAGTAAAAATGATATTAAGTTATGTTACAAAATAAAAAAGTAATTTTCTTCATCTTACATACTCAAGAGTATGATGATTCACGTTTATTTAATGTATTTTATCAATAAATATTTGTTACGACATGCTGTGATATTCAATATGATATAATTTAAAACTACTATAATCAAATGTAATATAAACCACCTAATATAATATGTAAAAAATACAGACGTACAATTTTTATATGATTTGTTAGTAGAAAACTATTCTTTGCTGACACCATTTACATTTCATGCATAAAACACATTTGATAAACATTTTTTATTGCTTAAAGTGTATAAAAGACTTAAAACAATAATGAAAAAGTAAATACCCACCATTTGGGTATTTACCTGGATAAAAACCCTGCATTTGGGTATTTTGGGTATTTACCCGGTATTTACCGGGTAGAAACCCATCTCTATATGTGACTACCCAAGTTCCAGTAAAAAAAAAAAAGTAAAAATCAAGTTTCGAGGATTGCAGTACGAGTACATATTTTCGTCAAAAATCGTGATTTAATTATTGGATATTTGCATACTACAGTATCAAAAGATTAATTCTTGTATAATGGGGGACGGTCAAAGTGAAACTAAACCGTTACTAAGGGATGGTAAGTATTTAATTGGTTTTATTGTTTTGACAGCTGATGATTCAACTAATACTTCTTACGATTTTTGTTGCTAAACAATGGAGTAAGATGATTCAAAGCAGCCGCTACGTAGTTCATCGAAATGCCTGTGTTGTGCAATAGATTTACCAGTTATTACATGATTGGTTACGTATTTCTAACTTCATATCTAACACGCGAATGTAATGTTTTTGTGCGACAGAGGAGGTAAATGTCAGCACAATATCTCCTATTGGACCTGACGAGCTTCCTCCACCGTACCAGCAAGCGGGAATGCCGATGGTAACATGCCGCGTGTGCCAGGCTATGATCGACATCTCAGGGAAGAGAGAACAGCATGTTGTCAAATGTTCAGAATGCAATGAAGCCACGGTAAGTAGTTGAAGCCAAACTTCTTAGTTTTTTTTACTGATGAAACTCTTCACGTCTATAAACAAGTTTAGGTCAAAATGCTGCACTTATCATGACTATCTTATTGATTTTATTGTACCTAATTGCTTTCTTTGTTTATCAAAGTATTGTTTGTTTTTGTTATTAATCAGTTCACTGACTCACAAGTCTTTTATGACTTCAGATTATACTTGGTATATTTTATTTGATCTGTTTTATTTTTTCAGCCTATTAGGAATGCTCCACCTGGTAAGAAATATGTGCGCTGCCCTTGCAACTGCTTGTTAATTTGCAAGTCATCGTCACAGCGCATTGCATGCCCCCGTGCAGACTGCAAGCGGATCATCAACTTGGCCCCGTCGCCTGTCACTCCACCTGTGCCAACCTTGCCTGGCATGTGCAGGGTCATCTGCGCTCACTGTCAGGACACATTTCTGGTATGTATAATCACCACCATAAAAATTGACATACTTTGCATAATAATTCAAAAGGGATTTTGATATGGATGTTTGGAGTATTTTTCCAAACATCTAGTTTGTGTCAAAATTAAAATGCCTGCACCTCATTATTTCTATTATTTACATTACTAATTACTAAACAATATAATTCACAAGGAGTTAACCTAAAGATCAAAATAATCCTTTATTATGTCAATCAATAATCTATACATATATCGGCAGCGAAGTGCCAATACCTTCAACTGACATTTTTTGAGAGATTCACTTTTTTACTGTTTTGAATTTAAAAGCGTTATTCGCATATTTTAGTGAATCGCCTAAGTGTATTTTTAGTCGCAACAGCATTCAAATAAAATGTTGAAATATGTACCTCCCAAGTAAACCAATGCAACGTGTCTATTTTTGAAGGTTTTTGTCAGTTTGTGTAAATTTTTGACTTTGTCACTTAGGAGGTATTGGCACTTCGCCGTCAATACATAAAATTCAAAGTCCTGACTGACTACATACTCTGACTACACTGATATGTCAGTCAGTCACACATGAAATTCACACATGAAATTTGGAGGGTGTGTTCTTTCTGAAGAGTAGGTATTCTCTATGAAAGGGTTTTTCGAAATTCCACCCCTAAGAGAGTGAATGGGGGGAGGTTGAAATTTCATGCAGACAAAGTCACGGGCAGAAGGTATATTAAGCATATTTTTATTTTAATAATAAATGGTAACCTCTATCAGATCTCACATATGCTAGACTGTAGGTATACACACTATTGCATTTTGTTACCATTGTTAGAAAAGATTACAAAAGTAACCATAATGAATGAACATATACATAATTATTATCTAGACTTTGAATAAATAAAAGTCACCAAATCAGTATTGCATTAACATATTATATTATTTTCTATGTACTTACTTCATTTTTTATGACACTGTTTTATTGCAACAAAAGAACAACTGCAATGTGTAGAAAAAGCAATAAATTATTATTTATATAAAATATTCTAGCCAATAAACTATGAACAGTGGTCCTACATTGTAGCTAATAAATTCTATGCATTCAAAAATTCTGCCCAAAAACTTATCAGTACAGTAGTTAGCGAGCAATGGTGGCCCAGTGGTAATGGCTGCGACTTACGAGATGTGGGTCTTAAGTTCGAGCCCTGACAGGTGCTTTTATTTATTGATGGCTTAAGAAACCAAGAACATAATCACTTTAGGTAAATTATTTCATTACCACTGCTCTCAAAATGCGAGAGAAAACCATCATGAGGAAACCAGAATGATCTAGAATTCTAGAACCTAAAATTTGAAGACATATGACATCTACCAACCCACACTGAGCCCGCGTGGTGGATTATGGCCCACTTCCTCACCAAGATGAAGTCAGCAGGCCAGCAATGGGATAATTATAGGCTAATTATGAAGTTCACTAGTTTAAAAACATTCGACTCATGACAATTATTAGTCGCTATAATAATGTTAACCTTATCTGTTATGGACACAAATGCAAAATTACGACTTTAGTTGTAAACACAATCTTACAGCAAATAGAATCATTTTCACAAATGTTCTACACTCCACGGGTTGGAAATATTGAATACTGTTCTTAGTGTATATTTATAAACATTCCAAATTGATTTTCATGGAGCCTTTTTTTCTTTAGATTTTAGCCTGTTAGTACAGATTATGTGTTCAACTTGACTGGATTTGTCCTCTAATGTTTCCTTACTGTGTGGTTTTAATCAAACCAATTTCTTTCATAACTTATAAATACATAAATAAAATAAAGAGACTAGTATCTAAATTGTGATCTCATTCAACCACAAAATGTCCTTAGCATTTCTATGGAATCATTAAATTGGTTTAGAAATATAAAAACAACACCCCACACACCCCACATGCTTACAAAAAGATACAGCATTCTTATATTTTTTGTTTATTACACTGTCACACTAATATTATAAAGGCAAAAGTTTGTGAGTGTTTGTTACTTCTTCACGCACAAACGGCTGGACCAATTTTGATAAAATTACCTATGGAGATAGCTGACACCCTGGATGGACACATAGGATACTTTTTATCCCGATATTCCCATGGGATCGTAACTTATGCGGGTGAAACCGCGGGGCGTTGCTAGCTGCTGCTTCCAACACCCATAACATATTTACAAAAAGATACAGCATTCTTATTATTTTTTGTTTATAATACATATGGCTAACAAAGTTTCTTGTCTTCCATTAGTGTGCGTATGAATGCGTCATATTTATGTTCCTAGTTTGATAATGGCAAACATATTATCTCCACTACTATGACATACATAATTTATTAGATATAGATAGTTATACATGACATACTGAGTTCGTTTAGGTCATTGACCTGAGATAAATATTAATTATGTAAGTATAAAAGAAAAAAACTGGCCAAGTGCGAGCCGGACTCGCACACGAAGGGTTCCGTACCACAAGGCAAAAACGCCGAAAAAAAACACGTTTGTTGTATGGGAGCCCCCTTTAAATATTTATATTATTTTATTATTAAAGTAAAAATACAACTGAGTATTTTGTGAATATTTTAAGTGCCTACCTGTTGCAATTATTGATATCGAGCAAAATTTAAAAAATATAATTCCAAAATCAAAGTTGTTTTGGCAGGGGACTTTAACATTAATACTCTTCAGAAAAGTAATATTAGTAGTCAATTACAAGAATTGTCATATAACTATAACTTAAAACTACATATAGATCGTCCAACTCGTAAGTCTTCCTGTATCGATCACATTCTTAGCAACATTCTTAATGCTAATGCCACAATATTGCCACTTCACCTATCCGACCACGACACAGCGCAAATGTTGAGTTTTCCCTTAAAACATAAAATACAAAATCAGACAGCATACCATTTCTACAAAAGAGATTACAGCTTGAATAATATCCAAAAATTTAAGGAATGTATAGGTAATCTGTCATGGTCAGAGGCTTACGCAGAAAACGACTTAAATAAAGCATTCAATTGTTTTCACGAAACATTATGCTTGTTCCATAATTTATGTTTCGCAAAAATAAAAATAAAAGTGAATGTCAACAATAGAAAGAAACAGAACTGGATAACCAAGGGTCTAAAACAAAGCTGCAAAACCAAACGATCTTTGCGTTATCAATATTATAAAAATAAAAATATAAAAAATAAAACGGAATACATTAAATACTCAAAGATTTTACAAAAATGTGTCTACGCGTCAAGAAAAAACGCAAACATAAAATTTATAAATAACAGTGAAAATAAATGCAAAGCGGTATGGAGAGTTATAAAAAATGAAATCATAGACAGTACCGATATCCCCAGCATTGAAAATATTCAAATTGACAATACCCTACTCTCAGATCCTGTAGCTATAGCAACAGCTTTCAATAATCATTATATTAATATGGCACAATCTTCGAGTAAGTATGTAAAACAACGTAACGAGTGTTCAGTGGCCCATTCGATGTTCCTTAACCCAGTGTCTGAAAATGAAGTTAGAGCAGAGATTATGTCATTGAACAACACAAGTTCCGAGGGTTATGACGAGATTAATACAAAAATCTTTAAAGCATGCACTAATGAACTAATTGAAATAATAACGTACTTAATTAATTTATCATTCTCAACTGGCACTTTTCCCGAAGCACTGAAGATGTCAATAATTAAGCCCCTTTATAAAACTGGTGAAAAGTCAGACGTTAATAACTACCGCCCAATTACCTTAATACCTATTATATCGAAATTATTCGAAAAGTGCATGAATAAACGACTAATTGAGTTCTGTAATAAATTTAATATCATACGGAAGGAACAGTTTGGTTTTCAAAAAAATAAATCAACTACGCTAGCTATCTACAATCTTATTAAAATAGTATTAACGAATATTAACAACAACTATTATACTACTGGGCTGTTCTTTGACCTTTCTAAGGCCTTTGATCTAGTCTCTCATGACTTATTACTACATAAATTGGAGGCAATTGGAATCAGAGGCATTGCAATTCAATGGATATCTTCTTACCTAAGTAATAGGCAACAACGTGTTGCCATTACAAGAATGGATAAAAATAATGATATGACATCGCATTATTCTGACATCAAATATAACAAATATGGCGTCCCACAAGGGAGCGTATTAGGACCTATTCTATTCTTATTATACATCAATTCTATTACTAATATAACTAATCATAAATTTATTTTATTCGCTGATGACATTTCTATTATTGTGACATCTGATAAAAAAACCAATACAATTAATGATCATGAGACTGAAATTAATAATGTAATTGAGAGACTGATTGAATGGCTAAATCAAAGTAACTTAACTATAAATCTTAAAAAGTCCGTTTATATACAATTCAATAAATCAAATGCAAAATATAATAATAAATTGAATATACATAGAATTCACGAAGTGACTCAAACTAAATTTCTAGGCGTAACCTTGGATCAAGACATCAATTGGAAAGCACACGTTGACACAGTTTCCAAACGAATTAACAAGTTTGTATATGCACTGAAACGGATCAGAAACATAACAAACATTAAGACAGCAATAACAACATATCATGCGTATGTTGAATCAGTGCTGCGCTATGGTTTAATTATGTGGGGTAATAGCACCGATCAAAGTAGAGCGTTTATTGCACAAAAAAAATGCATTAGGGCTATTTATGGGCTTCAACCGGATGAATCCTGCAGGCCAATATTTAAAAAACTTGATTTGTTACCATTGCCGTCACTTTATATATTGGAAATCTGTATGTTTGTGTGGAGGCACAAAGAGTTGTTCACTAAAGCAATCGATCTTAATTCTCGAAGCCGTCGGGACCCCCACAGGCTCGCGTTAGATGTTTTACCTAGGCTTGCAAAATATAATAAAAGCTGCATGTTTATGTGTGTCCGGATATTCAATAAGATACCAGAGGAATTTAAAATACTAAATATAAGATTGTTCAAAAGTAAATTATATAAATGGTTATCTGCTAATAGCTTTTATAGTGTCAAGGAGTTTCTAGAGCATAAAATCAGACAGTGACAGTGGTTGTATGTTATTGTCATGTATGTAAATTTGCACGCTTGTATTCATGAAGCAAAACATGTAGGACCTACCAATGTATTTATATTACCATCTTGTATACCATGTTTTATGCAAATAAAATATTATTATTATTATTATCAAAAAAGGGCAAAAAAACATCGCGTTTGTTGTATGGGAGCCCCCCTTAAATATTTATTTTGTTTTTAGTATTTGTTGTTATAGCGGCAACAGAAATACATAATTTGTGAAAATATCAACTGTCTAGCTATCGCGGTTCTTGAGATACAGCCTGGTGACGAACAGGTGGACGGACAGACAGCGAAGTCTTAGTAATAGGGTCCCGTTTTTACCCTTTGGGTACGAAATCCTAAAAAGTATGCTTAGATGATTTGGTCATTGTGAATGAATGAAAGGTGTATAGTATAACATAAGGTATTTACAAGGTAGATGTGAGTAGAAGCTAGAAGGGGATGCCCTAGATTCTACAGTAGCTTACTATAGTATCCCTATAGTAAGCTTATTGCCGCAACCAGGGTGCGTGTATGACCAGATTTATTTTTATTTATTTATTCATTTTAAGAAAACTCACAGCTAATACATTTGAGTAGTCAGAAGTAATATGTAGAAGAAGGCCAATTACAAGTTTCCACTTATATAAACTTAGGTATAAAATTGTTAAAACGGTACAAACAGCGTGAGAGTTAAACTAGAAACAACTGAAGCAAATAAACAAAAATAAAATGCATTTCACAACGAAGTTACACTTCAAAGAAAAAGTTACTTACCATTTTTCTTTTCTGGGCTTTAAGAACATAAATGAAGCAATAGGAGTATGTAAGGATCTAGCGGGTGGCGTTCTGTAGTTTCTGCCTATCACCATGGGAAAAAACCGGTCAAGAGCGAGTCTGACTCGCGCACCGAGGGTTCCGTACCAACATGTTTATAATATTTCATCGGCGAGGCCTATATTCGTCAGAGAATTTTAACCCTGTGCACTGCGGTGTAGAATATTGCAGTTTTATGTCAGCGCCATCTCTTGACCGATAGTGGAACTAATGTAACTTTTGTTCATGATTTCTGAAAAAGTGTGCTATTTAGAGAGTTCGTTTTATTTTTCATGTAATTTTTACATAAACTTCTATCACATGGAATAATTTCAGATTTTTCTCTTTGCAAACTTCGGAGTTATGGGGGGGAACGGTACCATTTTGGTACGGAACCCTAAAACGGAATGAGTTTATGTATTCGTATGAATGTATGTGTAATTTATTTGTTGGTGGTGTTCCAGTATCAGCTGCTGAAGAACGCGCCGGTGCGATGTCCGCACTGCCGCAAGGTGTCGTCGGTGGGCGCGCGCATGGCCCGCGTTCGTGGCGCAATCTTCGCGGTGCTCGCGCTGGTGTTCCTGGCCATTGCGCTGGGCGTCACCCTGGGAACGCTCTCGGCCGCTAAGAGCCACGGTGGCGGCATCTACGTTGCCTACGTCGGCGGCTTCTTGCTAGCCTTCATCCTAGGCAGTCGAGCTGTCTACTACTTCGCTATGAAAGTAAGCACCATTGAGGGCCCAATGTAAGCCATCAAGTCACTCGACTTTGTGATAAAATTTGTATGACTAGAAAATATATTATATAGAAAATTCTCAATTCCATATAGCATTGTTATAAGAGCTTGGTTTGCCAAGTATATTTAAAACATCTCAATATAGAGCCGAGTTGGTTCTATTTGATGATTAACTGGCGTTGATATTACGTTAAATATACCTAAAATAAACTTGGGAAGAAAATTATGTTATTAAATCGAATAAAGTGTTGGTGAGTTATGCCCTATTCTAGAAGCAGTGGACGATGCCATTGCATGTGAATAGTTTAATCTTGTTGGATACGTATTTGACAAACAGCGTTGTGTCTAGGCTTCTAGTTCATCTCTTGCAATTATGTGTTAAATAGTAAGTTGGTATGTATTTATACTGCAATGGATAGGCCTTATATCCATAAGGAATCTCAAATCCTTATGCGTGTGTAAACTTATAACAGTTTGTTTTTTACTCATCATCTCTAGCATTGCTCTTCAGCGGCAGTAAAATATAATTCACAATATAAAAAGCTATGAGATTATTATAATTATTTTGTATTTACGTTAAATGTGCAAAATTTAGAAAAGGGTATTATTTATACAGGGTGATATAATTTTGCCTTCTAGGTTATTTATTTGCAGATTTTTTAATAATTGAAGTTGTCATGATATTCAGCTTGCAATCCTGTCTATAAATATGTAACTACTAAATATGTAGCAAATTGTAAATATTTGTATTTTATAAAAACCTTCGACGTAATTGGATTTGAAAATATGATATATCAGTATTTACGACGGTTTTAATTATTTATTGCGATATATCAGAATCTAAAAATGCGGCTGTAGACAATTGTGGTCTACAGCGAATTTGTCACAACAGGTTAAAAAGTCTTTGTAATGTTAACCTAAATTGAGATCGTACAACTATTACATAAAATCAAAGAAACTCGTTTTACATATTTAGGTAAACGAGCCAAGTTTAAAGATTGTAAAGACTTCCCAAGGCTAATTGTACCGAATCGTATAAAAAGAAAAATATATTGCCTAACTCTTACAATTGCAGACTGACTTCATTAATATATTACTTACTAAATGAATTCTAAATACCTTCGTCGTCACTCATTCATTGTTGGTTTTATGGTGTCATTCCACTATCAACGCTGTTTATTAAAGCAACGTTGGTGTAGATCTCTAACACGCAGGGCAAGGGCAAAAAGCGCATAACCAGCGTTGAGCGTGCTGTCAAGTTCCAAACAGCAATAATTAGCTACTAAATAAATCATTACTAACAAAATCTCTCATAAAAAAATAAGTTAGATAAATACTACAAGTTAATAATTATTATAATCCACAAAAATAATTTGGTGCTGAATTTTATAAAGTTTAGATGAGTGACGGTGGAGCCTTATATTTGCTACAGCATTCCTCGTGTTGATAGTACATGGCGTGTGTTCTAAATAAAGATAATAACCCTTCTTTGCAGTCGGGTAAAAGAAAACAAAGATTTTTATAGTGTACACGACAACCGCGACTTTACTGATTTTTTTCGAGACAATTGAATATTATAGCCGCTTTAATGATTAAATAAGTTCATACCTACTATAACATCGTTTTGAAAAATACGCGATTATGACACCTAATATTATGTTCATAGCAATTTATTATTTATTTTGCTAAATTAGGCGCCATCTACACGGGCAAGAGTATCGTAGGGATAGTCACCCCGTGGCATCAAACTCAATAGAAACTGTATGCAGCGATCTCCACACGGTGATATCATCGCGGCGAGATTTGATGGCACGACGAGGCTTTCGTCGCGATTCTCTCGCTCGTGGAGATGACGCCGTAGTATTACTTTGTCGTGGATACACAAGTGTAGATAGGATTTCAATGCCGAGTGTTTAAAGAGAGGCCTGCCTCGCATATTTAATGGCAATTGGCTCGAATTAGCGTTAACAAGTTTGGGAATGAGTTAGACAAAAGAAACCTCGAACAAGACGTTTGTGTGTGCGTAAAACTATAACTTCGTGGTTAAAATAATTATTTTTTACCTAAATATTTCCGTATTTAATTTGTGTATAATTATGTAAATATCGAACACGATGAACAGGAAAGTCGGGTTTTCGTTTACGTTCCGTATTATGACGTGCACAAGTATCTGTATCTATTATTTAATCTTTTGCATTCTATTCTTTGTTTTGTTAATTTTTATTTAAACAATATATTATCATATCGGAACGTAGTAAGGGCTAGCAGTCAACGTTTGTGTTATTATAATTACATTGTATAGTTTAACTATAATAATCGAACAATATGTGAATTAAGTCTTAGATTATTTTCTTTCATTAAATAAAAATTAATAGTTCCACCATATAATAATACCATGTATAACTGTTTATTAATTATTTCATAAAATGTTAGTGCTTTACACATGTATTTGTAGTTATAAGTCAAATAAATTGTACCAATCGACATCTCATTTAATCTTCTTTTTAATTTTATACCACCACTTTTGAAGGAAACTACAATAGAATAATGTATGTATTTTATTAATAATAATAACAAAATAAATTTAAGGTAGATACATTACCGTAGGTATATTAAAAGTAGGCGTATTTACCAGTATTAATATTGAGAACCAATAAGAATCTAAGAGCTTATAAAATAACCGTGCACTTACGTTATAATTATGACACATTAATATTTTTTCGAAAATGTTGTAATAAAAGGTAAAATTAAAATACCTTGAATATAAGTGGGTACGTTACGTCGTAGGCTGGTACGTACTTTGTACATTCATATAGTAGATGTTTTGTACTATTTATTGCAATACATTTTTAGTACTTATGTTTAGTACTTTAGGAAATACGAGAGATACAATACAAAAAATACCATCATTTTATGACCATTTCAATTTAAAAAATACATTGAAAAGTTTAAATAGTTCGTAAAGAATCTAACTCTACACACGACTAGACGAACATATTAGACAAATATAGTCAAGAGATAAATATCGGGAAAACGTTCCAACTTACTCTAAAGTATTAAAGTATATAGGTACTTTCTAAGGAAGGAATGTCTTTCGCACAACATACAAAGCTTTAGATTGTTAAATGCATTAACTAGTACCATGTACTTAAGAAAACATGTACATACAATCATTTTAGTACTTATTGTAAAAAAAAAAAATGCATAGATAAGCGTTGGGAAATGTTCTTAGATGACATCAACAATAAAGTCCCGTTTACACGAGGAGAGTTAGTCGACCGTCGAGAAGTATGAATGTCCATGCGAGAGTCGAGACTCGTAGGTAAGAGTCGCTAGGCGATTGATTGCTCTCATATTTAAATATAGAACGTATTTACCTTCTACATGAAAAGGTTGACATTTGTACATTTAGTATTTTTATCTATGGTTGACATTTCAGTGAGGGCGCGAAAACAAAATACTTAGTACTATTTTGCTTTCTCATCACGATTCTCGTCTCTATAGTCAATACATTCTCCTAGTGTAAGCGCAGCTTAGCACTATCCTTGTCTTATACAATTGTATCTGCCTATCTTGGTCAAAAGTAGTCGGGTTTGAGGATTCGGGCTCCCGGATATATTAAAACGCTGTAACTGTAAGCCGTGTGAACATGTTGATGGTTAATGCGACTTGTTGTAAGAGTCCTTGTGCTGATAGCCGGACACGTAGCCCGAGGCATCCGCGAGGTCCTTCCTGCCCGCGATTCCCTTGCCTTTGCCAGTCTCGTCGAACCGTTGCTTGTGCGAGCCCGTGTACTTGCTGGTGTCCGTCAGACGGTCCACTGCCGCTGCAGCCGCTGGAGATTTGGTCACCTGGAATTTAAAATTGGTGAAATGTCGATAACTAAGCTTTTTTACCCAACAGCGGTCTTTATACTTTCGAAACATCCTGCCTGATGCAAGTCTTTTCAGCTTTCTATGATGACACTAATGTTCAGCAATGCATAATCAGCTTAAGAGCGTTTACGCCGTACGTCATTTCATACAAACTTTCAAGTCCTTATTTTTCGAAATGAATGAACCGATTTTAATGAAACTTCATACGCATTACCAGGATGCAAACAAAGGTCTAAAAAGTTAGTAGAGAACATTTTCGAACAATAGTGTTACAGCCAAATTAGACCGATTTTAAATTTTCCATAGAAACAGAGATTACTAGTTATCTTTTTTTCAATAAGACATTTCGAAAATGTTCTCTACTAACTTTTTAGACCTTTGTATCCTGCTTATGCGTATGAAGCTTCATTAAAATCGGTTCATGCAATTCGAAAAATAAGGGCTTGAAAGTTTGTATGAAATGCCGTACGGTGTAAACGCTCTTAATGTTCCCATTGCTGGGACACAGACCTCCTCTCGGTAAGAGGAAATGGGCCGTAATCCACAACGCGGGTTGGTAGATGTCGCATGTCTTCGAATTTTTAGTTTTAGGACATGCCGGTTTCCTCACGGTGTTTTCCTTCACCGTTTTGAAAGCAGAGATAATTTACACAATATAAACCGCCTCTCATGGTTCGAATCTACAACCTACAACTCTCAAAGCCGGGTACTCTTATACATTAGCGAGCTGTATGTTAAGTCGCGGCCGTTACTACTTGGTCAGCAATAGGGAACTGCACTTACGTGTGATGTCAAGCCTGGCTGCCCACAGCATGTGAGCTTCTTCTTAATTTCTTCCAAATCTACCTTTTTACTTTTAGCGAGTTCATCGAGGAATTTCTGATAGTCGTCGAAACCAAGTTTTAGAGTCTTCAGTTTCTTGAAATGAATCGCGGTATCTGTAGTTGTGATCTTCTTTCCATCGATCACCTTCGCCTGTTTCATCCATTTGTCGCTTTGTGACAGAGTTATCGTTTTGCCATCTGATTTGATATCTCCGAATTTGGAGAATGTTTTGAACGCGTCCTGTAAAATAAAGAAATATATCACATCAAAGGCTGGTATCTAGGCGTGGACACATAAGTCTATGCATGATTGCGTGCACTACGTGGCTAAGAGAAATAGGTTAATGTTACAGTCGTATGGCTTCGGGTTACTAAACTGTTGGTATAACTACTGTAGGAATCTATACCTGGATATAATTTCTTTTTTCGTCGTAATATGGTAATTTAACACAGTAAAAAAATCAAAGGTGTTTCCAATCGCTGTCCTTTATCTTTCTATTCTTCCCTTTATTTACTTATTCTTAATTAACTGTCACAGTAGATTTCGAAGAACAGCCTCTACCAGAAAAGCACTATCAATCCTCTTCTTGTTTTAAACTACCTCACATCCCAAAAGCCAGAACTTACCTAATAATACAGATAGCCCACCTACCATACCATAACAAGGGTCCTACGCCTACCTCCTAGTTTAAAGAAATACGTATTTAAAATCTTATTACCTTTAGGGAGATCGCTTCAGCTTTGGCCGTTCCGTTGGTTGCACCGGGAGCGGTCCCGTTCTCTAGCTTGATGTCCTTCACTTCCTGCGTCATCTGCTCTACCTTGGCGTTTGCCTGTGCACCTTCCGACATCTTGCGTTATATAATACTGAAATTTAAAAAAATAAAATCATTATTAAGTACTTAAGATTTAGCGATCCGTAAGTAGGTATTGTTGGGGAACTGAGGAAGTTTCTCGGTGAAATAATATAGATTTCTAGGCCCACTAGACTGATTATCCGAATGAAAAGGGGAAACATTTGAAATTAGACTCTGCAACGAATATTATTGTTTTCTAAGAAAACAATCTACCTAGCCTTTTCCCAACTGTTTGGGCGTCGGCTTCCAATCTCACCGGATATAGCTGATTACATGGAGCAACTGCCTATCTGACCCGTCTGACCGCCATAATCCAGTTACTGGGTATCACGGTATCTACCCCTTGGAAAGACTGGTCAGACTTTTGGGCTTCTGACTACCCGTAACGACTGTCAGAGATCTACGAATGACAGCCGGGACCAATGGCTCCTCTCAACTGTGGGAAAATCAAAATTTGATTTATAACAATAGAAAATTTACGACAATAGAGAATTAGTCACAGTTGAGCTCTGTGAGGCTCTTTTTACAAGGCAGGTACGGCGTACAGCTTGTATATGACACGGCAAAGAACCGGACGAGATAATAGGTGGGAACGGCTCAGTTGTGTTTTTTCTGTGCCAAGCTGCAGACGTGCGTCATGAATCCATTTAGAAAAAGATCATCATTGCTTACGTGTAGGTACAGAAAACACAAGAACTGGCCAAGTGCGAGTCGGACTCGCACTCGAAGGGTTCCGTACCACAAGGCAAAAACGCCGAAAACGTTTGTCGTATGGGATCCCCCCTTAAATGTTTACTTTATTCTGTTTTTAGTATTTGTTGTTATAGCGGCAACAGAAATACCTACATCGTCTGTGAAAATTTCAACTGTCTAGCTATCGCGGTTCTTGAGATACAGCCTGGTGAAAGACAGACATACGGACGGACAGACAGCGAAGTCTTAATAATAGGGTCCCGTTTTTACCCTTAACACTAAAAAGGAAAAGGTTTTAGATGGCATTTCACATTTTACATGAATCAATCAACGTAGGTTGTTAATAATTCTTGATTTATCTCTATTTAAAACATAATCAGCGAACGTAAGTCATCACGAAAATAATTGCCGCCGTAAAAACATTCGGTGCAGTCGACAGACTCCCCCTAGACTACCATAGAACACTGATGGGAATCACGCCGTGCAGACACGGCGCATACGGCGACGCACGACGTGTACCGTGCCGTAGTACCGCCGTGTCAGTCAACAATCTTCCATAGTTATCCAAACAACACTGACGACTAAATACACACAAGTAAGTACCTATACAACCCACGGCGAATAAAACGTATATTTTCACGGTAAGAAAAACGTGTGTGTACAAAGGGCCTTATGTGGTTTCCGAGATACGGAGGAGTCTCGACATGTATTCTTTGGTATTGGATGGTCACCCATCCACAAACCGAACACGGCAAGCGTTGCTTAACCTTCGATCGACGCATGCGGCTGTTATCATTTAGCCACGAACCCCTCTATTGTTTTCAACGATAACAGGCAATTAAATTGATATTCATCATTGGCCCTGACTCCTGAACTAAGAGATCCTATTGCTTATTTGCTAAAAAGATTTTGGGCTCTTCAGTCTTCCGGTTTCCTTCGTAAATTAACGCACAGCATGTTGGTACATATAGGTATATATGTATAGTTATGTAGGTTACTGAGTTAATCCACTTGGTTGATAGGTACAGTCAACAGCAAAAGTAGATGATCAAAATCAGAAATTCAATACTAATGAACGGAGTTCGCGTCAGAACTGTGTGGCGTCGAAGTGATTCAAACCATTCAACGCCACACAGAAATCACTTCGACACCACACAGTTCTTACGCGAACTCCGTTCATTAGTATTGAATTTCTGATTTTGATCATCTACTTTTGCTGTTGACTGTACATACTATAAATCCCTCAGACGCTTTTTAGTAGAATCTACGACATGGTTTTACCAGAGTTGTCTTCACTGCACTTACTGCAAATAAACTATTGCTCCACTTAGTCATTCTAAGCTGGTTTATAGAAATGATTTGAGGTTAAAACTGCTTACTCTGTCTGTAGGCAGAAAATATAGCGAGATAGGAATTAGGTACCTAAGTACACAATTTATTGTCAAGTCCCCAAGAGTCGACCGCATCAACGTAGCTAGCTCCATTTGGATGACTATAGGATCCGTAATGAAACTGAAAAAACATTCATTAAATCTTCGAATAATTATGATGGTCAATTAACACTATTGTAGTTGATGTCGGACGAGGATGATGTCATACATAAACATCCAAACATACCTACAGTTGACTATATCTATCGCAGTCCCAGCATATCGTAGGATAACGCGACTCGTAGTGGCTCACGTTCGAGTGCTAAAAGCGGCAATTACATCACTGACCTTGCCGACGAAACGATTCGCCGGCAAATTGCTGTAAACATCAGCTGAGATTCCAAACTTGCATTAGGTATGTATGTAAGTGCTTAAATAAACTAGTTGCCTCCTACGACTCTAGGTTTGTCGGTTAGGTAACAGACATAAAAGAATAGGTATTACCTAGGCGTTTTATTCAAATAAGGAAATGACTTAATGCCTGATTTGGCAGTCTAACCTCGGTGGCCGGTCTAATCCTGAAGACAATGTGGATATAAACACACAAACTCATTAATCTTTCCTTGACAAGCTTGTGGGGGCTCAAGAGGAACAATATGATTACACCTCCGCTGATTTGTCACTGTAGGTGCTCTGCTCGCCTATTATATCTAGACTAAAAGATCTGACCTACACACGCTGGAGATCAAGGCTGATCATAAAATAGGACTTGATTTGTTCCAGGACTCGATGAATCACACAAAATTGAAATAGATCTCTTCGACCTACGAAAATCAATCGTAATTAATGTTATCAATAGGTCGACCTAGTCGGTTTTTAACGACCCATCCAAGGCATAAAATACAAAACTGCGGCTACAAATAAATAAAAACCGTTTACTTAGGGGTTCAAATTTCGCATAAACACAAAGGAGCGCCCTTGACTGATACTTATTAATTGTGACGCCTTTGTCGGTTTTATTGAAAGTAAAAAAAAGTCGCAGACGTCGCAGTGCGTATTCCAATACCTAGCACAAGGACAAGACGTGTCTATTTGTAGATATAATAATTTTAATGTTATGGCGATGTGTTAAACTAATGGCGAAGTAGCAAAGGAAGCTATTTGAATAACAACAGTCGTACTACAATCTGTATTTTGTGGTCGTACTGCCTGTATCCAACGCAGGTAGATAGGTACTATTAATTTCATGGATTACAGAATACGCACATCAGCTCAGCTATAAAGATGCGGTACTGCATTTATGTCAGCCGTACATACAATGGAGGTCGACGGCTTGGTGGCACCTCTCCGACCTACTTCTTGCTTTAACCCATATTTATACAATTCCGGTCATAGCTCTCTGCATGCGCGCGGTCTGTTTACACCGAACTCATAGCTGCACCGTCCTATTCATAAACAGACCAGAGACGAGCCTTTTGAAACTGCAACTGCATACACTATCTAGGAAATCCATCATATACCTACCTACCGTAATCAAATGCTGATAAAATTAACAACACATGTATTGAGTTATCTAGGTAATCTTATCAAGGCAAAAAGAAAGGTCATCAAAATTATGAGTTACTTATATTATTTATATGACTTCCACATGTTATTGAGCATTTTATAACTTCGTGTTTAGAAGTTTACCTAGTTACCTAAAAAAAATTATAACTCAGTGCTATCTACGTCACAATAAACAATGAGTTAGGAGGAACAGGAACACGACAACTTTAGTTGGTTACGTAAGTAGCGAATAATATGTCCCCGTCTAAAATAACGTGTCCTAGTGACCGAGGCTGACGTCACCCCCATCACCAGTCACAATAAATGCCCTCCAGCAATGAGTCATTCTTATAAAAATATAATTTAAGCATACGCCCCTATAACATTAGCTCGCATTATTTAACATTCCCCCTGGATGTCTATGGTTTCTGGGGCTTCCTTCGCGTGACTAAAACAAATCAGAATAGAAACACGTTGGGAAATTGTGGAAACGGGTTTTAGAAACTAGGCTATTCACCTTAGAGATATAAGCCTTAGGTTCCTATATGCAACCTACGAGTAGGAATGTACGAACTGCTACTTCAATATCGTTTAAAGACGTATCGTCCTTCGTAAATAGATGCTTTGGTCGAAAACGGCACAATGGGAAGACAAGTAACGCAACGCAACTTATTGCGCTACGTTCATCTTCGGACGTGATTTGTGTGTATAATGAGTTAAGACTCACACATAACATAATGCAACTACACACATCAAAAGTGTCTAGGGATCAACATATATTTTTGCAATAACTTTTCTCCTGATTGATATTAATTAAAATTTTCTTTAAGGATTCAACAAATAAAGTGTTTTCGTTTGTCACAGTAACGATAAACCAAGTCACCTTTGCATTAATAAAGAAATTTGCCATTTTCCTAATAAAGGGATTTTTGACATTTGAACCACTAACACAAAAGTTCGAAAAAAAGACTGAAATAACAGTTTTCTTTAAAATTTTATTGGGTAACTTAAACAATTAATAATCCGTGTTTCTACCGCGAACACTAACAACACAAGAACATCGGTTTGGCATACTCAAAATGAGTTCATCCAAATCACGCTGTGGAATGGCCGCCCATGTTCGTTGCAACAACAAAAAAAGGTCTTCTTGCGACTGGATACCCTCCATATTCGGCAGAGCTCTTCTCTGTAGCATATCCCATGCATGCTCAATCGGGTTCAAGTCTGGCGACTGAGCAGGCCAGGGCAGGACATTGATGTTAGCTGCGGCGAGAGTCTGTCTTACAACTCTTGCGGTGTGCGGTCGTGCATTATCATGCATTAACTGAAATAAGGGACCGATTTGCACTTGTAGAGGAACGATGACGTCTGATACAATCGTCTCAGCATAAATTTGAGCGTTGAGGTTGCCTCTGATCCAAATCAACTCAGTTCTTCCGCCGATCCAAATACCCGCCCATACCATGATGGTTCCACCACTATAAGGATGGACTTCCTGGCAGGATTTTAATCGCTGTTGGCGTCCAGGGGTTCTCCAGTGTCGTATACGTCTTGTATCCGGTCTCATACCAAAACGAGACTCATCAGAAAAGCACACGAAACGCCATTGTTCTTCTGCCCAATTTCTGTGTTCAAGAGCCCATTGATATCGAATCCTACGATTGTGCATTGCTATAGGTGGTACCCGTAGCGGTCTTCGGGAATGAAGGTTCACTTCATGCAAGCGGTTTCTGACTGTTTGGTCGCTAATTAAGTTCCCTGAAGAGTGATGAAGCCTCACGGCTAACATCATGGCGGTTATTGTTGGAGCTCTTCGAGTTAAGATTTGAATGTATCGGTCTTGTCTCCGTGTGGTGCAGCGATACCGTCCTCCATGGCGCTCAGCCACGGTACCAGTGCTTCGGTAACGTGTCCAAAGTCGACTGATAACACTCTGACTTGTATTCAGAGCTAAAGCCACAGTACGTTGCCGGGAACCAGCTTCTATCATTCCCACGGCTCTGAGCATTTCTTCCCTGCTTAAATGACGTCGCCGCTCCATAATAACGTTGGTTTTAATCAGTAGTAGGGAAACAGTAGCACTAATAATGTCTTCAATGCGTTGTATGTTTTTATAGGGAAAATATTGACAGCTGATTTTCATCTTTTACTCGAATTTGATTCACAGTTCCTGATTCAAATTATGAAATGCACCAAAAAGGATCCATATAAATTTATAAAATCATAAATTTATTACAAAGCCACATCTCAATCTCAAGAAATCCGCATAAAAATGCTTGATCCCTAGACACTTTTGATGTGTGTATATTGACTTGAGAATGATGTCATGTTTGAGATGATGACAGATGGTTTGTGGTCAAGTTGTAAAGCAAGCAGCAAACGATGCTTCTTTGGAAAGTACGTATCTGCCTACGAGATCTCTGGGGTCAGTCATGATAATTATCCAGTTGAATACCAGGGTCCAAATGGGAATCGGCCCGATATACCTACCTACCTAAAGGGCTATCGTTTGCGTTCCAAACGAGGTCACGGAATTTGAAAACTGTCACTTGTGACCACACCCTAGCTAAATGATATTTGATACCTTGTGCTTTTAGCCATGAACTTTTTGTTGTTTATTGTGTGTCAGGTTATAAAACTAGAATATTAACAAAGTTAAAAGCTTCAAGGCTTTCATTGACTCAATAATTTAGTAGTTATTTCTAGTAAAACACCTCAGGCGATGGTGCAAGGGGCGGGTGGCACTGAAATGACAAGGCCAGGCTTTGCTGCAACTAAGTTGCTATTAAGTTCGGTTGTTTGAACAAGTAATTAGAAATAGTTTGAACATTTCCATTAGAAATGAGTATGTAGCCTCATCATCATCAGTTTAGCCGAAAGACGTCGACTGCTGGGACATAGACCTCCACCAAGCACCTCCACTTCGACCGGTTCTATGCTTCTCTCCCAAAATTACCCAGCTAGGTTTCAAGGATTTCTAATCTATCCCTAGGTACCTACATCTATAATAAATAACATTGAAGTGTCTGTTTGTAATGTCAAAATAACAGCTTTTTACTAAATGCTTATGAAAGTATATACCTACGCTACTTATAACAATAACATAAATACTATTACTTTTAACAAAAAATCAATTTTGAAATTTTCATCAGTCTGTTTGTTCCGGCTTATCTCCGAAACGGCTGGACCGATTTTGACGGGACTTTCACTGGCTGATAACTTTTATTTTAGAAAAAGAATTAGTAAAGAGACACATTATTATTTTCCGACATCCACGCGAACGAAGTCGCGGGCACAGCTAGTAGTACATACCTATACCTAGTCTGTTGGTGTGGGCTAGGCAAGACACACTGCTGTGCTAGAGAAAATACGATTGAAAGTTACTAAGGATACAATAAAGCCTTCTAAAACTGGAAAAGAAGGGTTCCATAGCGTAGGGCGTGACTTGTCGTGACCTTTCTAAATTCCACACAGAGTGCGACAAATCAGATATCGCGCCCCCCTGTTAATAGCAAGGAAGCCCTGTCTGGCCGTAGCAATACGAAACGAGACTATCGATCGAACAAATAAAGATTCTATAAAAGGGATTTAGGTAGAGCTTCACGAAGTGCATTTTTTACTTGACTTGAAAACACACGCAACAGGGATATAATTTTTTTTACCATGATTCTATAGTTTCGTTGCTTGGGGGGTAGCTGTAGGTAGATACATTTAATAAATATTAATCATTTTTTTTTTTATGTTTTTTCTGGTTCAATCAAGTAAGTATAAATAAATATAAATAAACATTCATAATTTATCGAGCAGTGCTGAATGACAAATGAAAATTTTGTGTAACGTACGGGCTGATTTTACCAAAGTCAGATATCTTTTATCCGTGGAATAAAATTTACGTCCGACAGTTTTAGTATGAAAAATCTGTCAAAAATATAAAATTTATTCTCAGGATAAACTTATTATAGGTACATAGAAGTCTGGTGAAATTCGCTCTACGTAAGTTATCGCATGTAGACAACTAGGTACTTATTTAAAGGAAGCTACTTTCTATTTGGTACGTACCTATGTAAAATCTCAAATAAGTATTTCAATTCAACATAGGGTCCGGTATAAAGTAAGAAATAGATAAGAACTTGTTGAACATAGGTGGTTTCGACAACTTTATAGTTTTGCACCAACTTTGTACCAGCGAACCACCTTCACATTAACTACAAATGGAGGGAAATCGGGAAAGTGAGGTAGCGTGCGAAAAACTAGACAGAATGTGAACGGCCTTGCAAGTTTCTATATTGGAGCTGATAGCTAAATGTTCTGCATAAACTTTCCCTGCTGCCTACAATGCTAAGCAAGCTTGTTTCATCGGTATACAGGGTTATTGGTAAAACATTATCAACCTCTTAAGAGGTCATTGTACTCATCATTATGAACAACTTTTACTGTGGGACCAAACCTGAAATCGCGAAAAAAAAATCAGCTGTTCCATACATATGTTCGTATAACTCGTCAAAATGTAGGGAACAGCTGATTTTTTTTCGCGAGTTAGGTTTGGTCCCATAGTAAAAGTTGTTCATAATGATGAGTACAATGACCTCTTAAGAGGTTGTTAATGTTTTACCAATAACCCTGTATATGGCGGCGTATTTACCATCATGTTGTAGAACTTTTGCAGTTTTAAATCATCATTTCTAGGTATGTAGTTGCATTATAACTTACAATCTACAAGTTCCTAAGTAGGTATTGTTAAATAGGTAAGTAGGTATACTATCTAGGCAAGTGGCCAAGTGGCTATAACTCTATGAGTTTATTGTCTACCTAGATATTTAATATTAAACTCATTTGTAGGTAGTACTTTCGCTGTCCGAAAGGCAGACACAATTTATAGATCTATACAAATAAATATAATTAAAATGTCCGTTTGTAGTAAAAATACTTTTACTAGATACACATGAATGTTTAACATTTTTGTCGGTCTGTTTGTGACGGCTAATCTCCGAAATGGCTGGACTGATTTTGGTGAAATTTGGTATGAGAATACTTTGAACCCTGGGGCGCGTGTATATAATAGGCTACTTTTTATCGACATATCGACACAGACTTAGGTAGGTAGATAACCTATGTGGTTCCGGAGGTAGCAAAGGTATTTTTTTTTTCTAAGCGGCTTTTTACCCGACTGCGGCGAAGCCCAAAAGGAGGGTTATGTGTTTGACCTGTATGTATGTATGTCCGTTTCTTTGTTCCCTCGTAACTTCTAAACGAATGAACGGATTTTGATAAATTATACGTCTTTAGATTTGTCTTGGTAGCGCAAGTGTCACTGGGTATATCAAATTGAAAAAATATAAAATGGCCGATTTTTGGCGCAATATTATGTCTTAAAAAATATATTTTTCTCGAAACCTATCGAGTGGGGTATCAAAATAAAGGGTTTTTAAAGGTGATTACAAAAATATATATACAACTTATATGGTTAAAAGTAATTCGAAGTGACAAATCGTAAAAAACACGTACCAAGAGCTAAATCGTCTGCGAAATCTTACAAATTTGTAAACTAAAAAGCTGGAAATAAAAAAACAAGTAATTAAAAAAACTAAAAACCCGCCTGCGGTAAAAAAATTAAGTTAAAAAAACTGAAAAGCTAAAAACAAGGCCATTTTAAATTAAATAAAAGTTGGAAGCAGGCGGGACCCATACCATTTTCTTATTACATTTTCAAACTCAAATGGGTCCCGCCTGCTTCCAACTTTTATTTAATTTAAAATGGCCTTGTTTTTAGCTTTTCAGTTTTTTTGTAACTTAATTTTTTTACCGCAGGCGGGTTTTTTAGTTTTTTTAATTACTTGTTTTTTTATTAGCACATAAGTACCTACCGGTAGGTATCTTAGAGAATAATTGAAACGAAAAGCTGAGGACAAAATTGGTACTATGCAATATTTTTTAAACAACATGGAATCTTTCTAGAACCACTAATTACACATGGTCTTGACAAACAAAGTTAAGACAAAGTAAACAAATGGAGATAGGTAGGTATATTTTTATATTTATATGTCCAGCTGATTATACTTGGAAGTTAAGACGTAGGTAATTCTTATTATGGCTAGCTCTTCAGTCCAGTCTGTTTGTATACTTACTTCATTTACATACTAAGTAAATGTAGGTACCTACTGAACTACTAAATACTACGGCGGATGAATATTAATAAAAGCGGCTCGAAGCGCGGCTCATATATGTATAATAGGTATGCATTTAAAAATCTACCGAGGCTACAAAAAAGGTTTTCCTGCTTACAATAAACAGCCAATAACAGGCTGATTTCGACGAAAAAAAAATTTTCTAGCCATTTGTCACATAAAAGAAAAACACATTAAAAATAAAACTTTAATGGCATCTCCAGCAACAATTGCCAGTTTCCTTCGTCAGCACAAAAAGTGTTATTCTAAAGAGAAAATGCACTATGACAACCAGTTTAAATATCATTGATGACAACAAAGAATTTGGTATTTTTTAAATTTTGAGACATTTCTTTCTAAAGCTGGCTCGCTCCTTTTTAGGGTTCCGTACCCAAGGGTAAAAACGGGACCCTATTACTAAGACTTCGCTGTCTGTCCGCCTGTCTGTCACCAGGCTGGCCGCGACAGCTAGACAGTTGAAATTTTCACAAATTATGTATTTCTGTCGCCGCTATAACAACAAATACTAAAAACAAAATAAAATAATTATGTATTTAAGGGGGGCTCCCATACAACAAACGCAATTTTTTTGCCCTTTTTTGCTCGATATCAAAAATGGCAACAGGTAGGCACTTGAAATATTCACAAAATACTCAGTGGTATTTTTACATTAGTAATAAATAATAAAATAAAAATAAAATAAATATTTAAGGGGGCTCACATACAACAAACATGTTTTTTTTGGCGTTTTTGCCTTGTGGTACGGAACCCTTTGTGTGCGAGTCCGACTCGCACTTGGCCAGTTTTTACTGTCTGTAAGGGCAAGTAAGGGTTTGTGTATCTAATTTAAATGTTTTATTAGTATTACACATACACCTGTGTCAGGTACCTACCTATGCAAGCAATCATTGTGTTCATTAATAATTTAAAAACTGAAGGGTTAACCGACTTTCGTTGCCGACTGTAAGTAGAGTACCGAGTAGGTACTGTAAGTAGAGAGCTATGTTATTGTTTATTCATTATTAGCCAACAATATCCCACTGCTGGACAGAGGTCTCCCTACTCTGTATATACCTACCATATAAATATAGGTAAACTACATCTATGTATATTGTCTATGGTATGTACCCATGTGTAATAAATAACGGATACGAAAACTTGATAGTCCCCAAACTATATCTAAATAACAAATAACCTACTACCGACCTTCAAGTCCAGTGAGTTTCACAGATTACAAGATATGAATTTAGGTAGGTAGGTACCTAATCACAGGCATTTAACACAATAGACACTAAACGCTTTATTATGTATCAGTAGGTATGTAGGTACCTAACCATGTAGGTATTAACGTGAGCGCTCTTTGTTTGCTTGGTTACTCAGAAACAAGCTAAACAAGACATTTAGGATGAGACAAGAAATTTAAATAGGTATGCAGCTACTACGGCACATTAATAGACTGCATAGTTTTATATTTTTTTGTGAATAGGTACCTACACAATATAAAAATGGTTTGTGTTTCTGAACTCACGATAAATTTTGAAGAGCAAAAACTGTAGTTAGATAGGTGTTAGGTGATCATTGTGATCTAAGTTTGTCTTAAGTACGTCTGTACCTACATATCTAGGTACCTTACATATGCTATGTGACGGTGCCGTAGGTTATTTGTTACCTACTTACTTACCTTCAGTTACCTAATAGATATGTAGGTGAACTTAACAACAATCACAGAAAAATACGCATTTGTGGAAGTTTACCTTGATTAATAAATATTAAGTTGGTACCTACTGAAGCTAAACATCCGTGGTATAGAAATATCCAAAGTACCATGCCAGCGCTTTTAAGTCATTCATAGGCTTTAAATTATTTCGTAGAAAAATTACATGCTAACAAAAAAGTTTGAATCTAAGTACCTATCAAACTTTTTGTTAGCATATAATTTGCGCATTTTCTACGGCAACATCAAGGCAACATCGTATTGCTAGCTAGATGATATCATCTCCTAACATAAACTTCAAACTGGCTTTCAATAACGGCTTGGCCGTGTTGTTAAGTCAGCAATATACCCATAGAAACTATGTAGACCCGAGACCCGAGCTATTTGCATTTAGAAATCTTTTACTATATAGGTACCTAGAATTTGTACATAAATAATAATAGGTAGTACTTAGACAGGTATTTACAGGTAGGTAAGTGTTGATGTCATCGAAAGTAGTAGGGGTAATTCAACGTTGTACAAACTTATTATATATTTATCTACAACATTATTACATTTTATCACCGACATACATAATTATGTATCTATATTTATTACTGAAACTGATCGCAAATTAATGCAATCAATTTAGCATCCAAAAGTAAGTTGACAGGTTTATCCAGACTACGGATAGGACAGATACGATAATGTGGTTAACACGCACATATGACAATGTTTGTTACAGAACCACACAGCATATTGAGTGATTATCAAAATGTTTGCGTTGTTTAGCGTTGACGAAGGTTGTACCAGCTACCGTGACTATTACTTGTTATCACATAATTGCCCAATGAATTTTGAGTGCGCCGATACTACTCCAGATAAAGTGTTTATCGTCAGGAAACTTTTCAGCGTTTAATCAGTTATTTAACAATTGTCGCAGCACAATTAAATACATCCAAATATGTATGAATGTGATGCAAGAGCAGTAGAAATATTTTTAGTTCTGATTGATAGCTGAATACATTTCCGCGATTGTGAAGCTAAAAATAGGGGCCTATAGAAAAAATCGTGTAAAAACGCAGGAAATAATAATTAGTAGGCCTAGTTGATATAGAACGGATATTATTTCCGAAACACTGGATGAATTGGGGAGATAGAAGTGAGAGGGATAGATTAACACCCCTCGATAAAGCCCAAATATGTCACCCCTAACGCTTTCTTTGTTTTCCTAAAACAATCGGGGCGAGACCGAGATGGACTCTCGTTAACACTAAACCTCGAAGTACAACTAGAGCATTAAAACTTATTCGTAAACGGCAGGTAAATATTTATGATACTATACAAAAGGTCCATAAAATATATAGTAAAATTAGCAGGGATTCTTTTGGATTTCCATCTTTTTCGAGAGGAAATCTTCACTTACGAGATGTTTTCTTCTCATAAGCGCAACGATTACCTGCTGTTATAATTTTAAAAGATATTACATCAATAATAAAAATAAATATAGACTCACATCAATGTTTCAGGATATGAGTGAAATAAATGAGATCACATGAACTAGCGTGTGCGGAGCAAGCGCTATTCGTGGCGCGTATCTATCGCGGCTGCACCGATACTGGCGCGAAACGGAGGCACGGAGGGGACCGAATGTTGACAAGCCGAGATGCGCGTCGAATTGCGATACTGTACTACGCATGCGCTGCAAAACGTACCGTCATACCGTGTCTGCCGTACGGATGCCGTCTCGATGGCTTTGGCCCAATATATGCCCCATGAAGCGTACGCACACAATCTTATAATCCCTAATATCGAGCAGTTACCGCATCGAGTTATCTTGTTCCAAATTCATTTGTGGGCTGGCATTCTAATTTAAGCCGGATATCTTATGTGTTAGGTACCTTCTAAGTGCAATTCATACGTACAGTGAGCAACAAAAGTCGATCAACATTGGAGTTTTTAGGGTTCCGTACCAAAATGGTAAAACGGAACCCTTTTGGTGAGACTAACTCTGTCTGTCTGTCACAGCTGGATATCTCAAGAACTACTAATGCTATCAACTTGAAAGAACAATGCTCAAAACGTCCCCACCCTTGTAGCACTTTAAATCCTATGTTAGTCGAAGGGCCTTATCCATCTGATCATTTTATTGTATGATAGGGAAACTGCAATGTCCATCCGAAAAAGATACATCAACATGCAGAAACCGGAATCAGTCACAATTTATGTTGTCGTTTAATGTTCTATGTTATTAAAAATATGACACAAAATAATCGCAGATATGTTGCTGGCTAAATAATAACAGCTGCACAGGTCGATCGATCAGGTTAAGCTATGCTTGCCGCGGTTGGTCCGTGGATGGGTGACCATCTTTACATACCAAGACCTCTCCATGGCTCGGAAAGCACGTTAAGCCGTTGATCCCAGCTGTCATTCGTGGATCTTCGACAGTCGTTACAGGTTGTTGGAAGCCCGAAAGTCTGACAACCAGTCTTACCAAGGGTATCGTACTATCGTATAACCTATAAGTAACTGGATTGTGGAGAATGGAAACACAGTCGCTTCATGTAAAATACTGGTGTCCAGCTGCACACGATTAGACTGGAAGCCGACCCTAACATAGCTGGGAAAAGGCTAGGCAGGTGATGATGATATTGCTCGCGATGCTTTTCTTCTTTTATACCAAGAAACATATTACTGTGGGATGATTAAATACCTTTTTTTTTTTTTTGCGGATGGGAAATCATCAAATGACTCCTCCCGCTCTGGGTGGAGCGGAAGGGAGTGTCAGACTCTTACTGACTAAAACCCACCCGTGTTCCTTCCTTAGCCCTTTATGTTCCGGGCCAGCGGTAACCCTTTCGGACAATCCCGCTGACCCGGCAGGCTTCGGCCCTAAGGGGCCCCTCCTCGATGCTGACATCTCTTTGAGGCTCGCGTGGAACACGTACGCGCCGTCCGGCACGGGCCTGGTCCTGATCGGACGGTGAGCTACCCATTACTCTCCGCCCGCAGGCCCGCGCCTACGGTGGCCGGGAGTCGTCACGCGGCTCCCGACGCCTGGGGCGTCCCCCGCGGCGGCTGAGACGGGAGGCTCTCTCCCTGAACTGTCCCGCCACCTCCTTCGCTAGCATGACTACTTCGCAGAAGGAGGTGACTGCCTCCCACTCCCTCTCGCCCCGGACCACGCTTGCACCAGGGCCGGACGCGAGAGGTCGCATGATTAAATACCTTCGTTCGGAGTTTTCAAACAACTCTTTGCAATCCAAATGGTGATTTTTTAGGTTTCATCATGTCGAAATAGAACATTAAACGGCAGCATAACTGTGACTGATTCCGGTTCCTGCATGTTGATTTAACTTTTCCGGATGGACATTTCAGTTTCGCTGTCATGCGATAAAATGATAAGATGGCTAATGGCCCTTCGATTAACTTAGGTTTTAAAGTGCTACAAGGGTGGGGACGGTGCCCATACATTTTTGAGCATGTTCTTTAGAATAGTTTTAGATGACGTTTGCCCAACTATTTTGCAAATAAAAATATATGTATATTTTTTTGCAACAAGGACTGATAGGGGGTCTGAAAAATTCGAAGTGGGGCTACTAGGCCATGTGGGGTATCATATGAAAGAGCGCAGTTTGCACATTCTCAAACTTTTTTTTCAGGCCGCATAGTTATATAAGAGGAACATCTGAAATAATTCTATGTGATAGAAGTTTATGTAAAGAAAAACGAAGTCTCTAAATAGCACACTTTTTCAGAAATCATCTTAAGTTACATTAGTTCTACAGTCGGTAAGAGATGGCGCTGACACAAAAAGGCAATATTATACACCGTAGTGCAGTGCACAATGTTAAAATCTCTTGACGAATATACGCCTCGCCGATGAAAAAACATAATTATGATGGTGCGCGATTATGATGGTGCGAAGGGTCGCACTAAACAAGAGCGAGTCGGACTCGCGCACCGAGGGCGGTGCGCGAGTCCGACTCGCTCTTGTTTAGTCGTAAGATTCTTAAAATTGACACAGGTGTAACATTCCGAATAATAGTATTAAATAGACGCTGAAAACACAAACAGATGCTGAAAACAACTGCAATTAAGTATTATTTAGTAAGATGTTTTGTAAAAATACCTAATGGATTACTTATGTACCTACTTGATATTACTGTCCTGCGGGGTAATTGCACAACACATTATTATTTTCATTTTGACAATTGTACAACATTAATTGCTTTATTTACTCTGTTGCACACTTTTCGAAGCTAATTCATTGAATAACAATATCCTTCAAAATGATTCACATTTTAATTAAAAGCGTGTTACACAATTAGGGTGCTCAGTAACAACTTTCGATGCTGACCGTACCTACAATGAATTATAAAGAAAACTAACCTACTAGAGACCTTATTGCCTAGAGAGCTCAATAAAACTTTCATGAACGATGTAAATATTTTATTAAAAGCAACATTGTACATTATATATTACACAACTGTAATAAAATATTAATTTATCTGTATACGAATGAACACATACAGTGATGAGTCAACAAAGCCGTTTTTAATTATATAAAACTTCTTATAAATAAATTAAGTTTCGTTATACTCCGATATGATAAATACTTAGGTACATATTATTTTAATCCCTTTACATATTATTGTTCTACAGATAGGCATTGAAGTATCCCTTCATATTCGATTTTATAAGTTGTCACAATCTTTTTCTCAAGGATAGGGAAAACATATGGCTAAGTATAAAAATAAATAAAATTAATTATAATTATTACTGTCACTGAATATATGAATGGGAAACATAAATAAGGATACATTAACTTTGTCAATGCGTTATGTAAATAAATAGTATTAATATGCACTTGGAAATGTCTTATAAATAATGATATAGTACTGTAAGCTAATTTGCTTAATTGCAGTAAGTAAATTAATGTTATTAGTGCATTAATCAAGATAAAAAAGGAAAGATAGGAACCGAAACTTAAATGACTGGCCGCAATAGGGTTAATCGGATATAAAATGGCCTGTAATATAGCTCGCATGTTGCAGTAGTTTAGACCTTGCTGCTCTCAAATGATGTAATCAAGAATTATTTGAATAGAGAGACACGAGGAGCGTCATTCTCAGATCGAAGTTCGAAACAAACACAATCGGAGGGTAGACGAAGACGGCAAGACGAAGTTCAGGCAAATGGAACTGATCCATATCGTTTGGGCGCCTTAATTACGACACCTTTGCAATCGTTTCTAGCGCCAATTATTAAGTATTTTTTAAGGGGGATCCGTCAGGACGCGAAATTCAATTTTTGTTACGTTTTTTGCAAATGTCAACAATGTTTTACGTTGATCGAAATTCAATACGCGGCAATTATGATAAAATAATGACAAAATTATTATCATTTAAAACATGAATATTAAATACAGTTAAAAAAACGTAAGAAATTTTGAATTTCGCGGACTACGTTGATGGAAACCTTAAAGCCTCGCAAAATAGTGATGATGATGACTCTAAAGGCACGTACACGTTGGCCGAGCGAGCTCAGCGAGTGCGCTCGGCAGATTTTCGTGGTGCTGTTCACAGTTCACACGTTGGCATGTTTCATTCTGCGTTGGTTCCTCGATGACGATGGACGTTAGGGCGATCGCGGCCGCTGCAATATACTTGTACAGCGCTTTCAAATTTTATTTACATGAGCACCAGAGAAGAGTGATTAAAAAACGATGACGCAAAAGAAGAAGGTGGATGCTAAGTATTCATCGAAACAGAATTCATTCATTGTGATAATAATCAATGAAAATAAATATTTCCTCATTAGTCCGTGTTCGTGAAAGAATCGTTGAAACAATTAAGCGCGACACTACAATTTACTCCAACGTGTTACTATGAACTGAACACTCGGCCAACATGTGATCGCTGTTTGCGGCTTGCGCCAAATTTCTTTGATTTGTGCATGAAAAACCGACACTAATCGGGTCGTCGGCGAGTGTTGGCCTCAAACGCCAAATACACACAAAACGTCCCAGTACACGTTGGCTGAACGCGCTCGGCGAGTGCGTTCGGCCATAATATTTAGCGTTTTGCGATAAACTGCAATCTTTCGCAATGTTGAGTCCGTATGCCATGCTATCTGCGAATATGGAAAAGCTAAATACATATCCAGACAAATCTTGATTTCAATTGCAGGTGTTGCGGAATTAGGGTGCAATAAGAACCAATACGAAATTATTAGAGAATTTGGGAGTTGAAAAATACTTATTAGTATAATTGAACGGTCTCTAAAGGCTAAGGTGCTGCTAAAGTGGTGCTACATTCAGCGGTTAATAGATTTTAGGTGTAAACTTGGATAATGATGTTCTAAAAAACTACATAATTTATAACAAACATACATAAATCAAGGTAGGTGGGCCCCATTAATATTGCTCTGCTTATTAAAGTTACCTAAAGCTATGTAAAAAAATCACAGATTAATAAAACACAGTAAGCGCACTGGTACCGACATGAGTTAAGTTAAGCTAGATAATAAAATATAAAATAAATCTGTCATCAGATTGTGCTGGTTAAACATTGTACTTATCTAAGTAATGTATTTTCTATTTTGAATAGTATTTTGTAACTTAATAATACATGTGTGAGTACACTGCTTATGAATAACTACCCTTGTTTTAGAATTGACCTATGCTTTGAACATTCTACTGTAATTGTCTACGGATTTGTCTATATTTTGTATTATGATATAAGAGAGAGGAAGTCGCCTAGCTTAGGTAGGACAACGTCGGGCAGAGGCGGAGTCTTGTCTGTGCGCAGTTTCTCCAACTCTCTGGGGTTAGTGACGCCTGACATTACGAGCAGCGTCTGGAAGCCGCAGCGGACGCCCAACTCGATGTCAGTATTGCATCTGTAAAAGCATGAAAAATTAACCGGTTTAGTTTATTCATAAGGCTTGGCTCAACCCGTTGCATTGGCTCGAAACGGCGCGCAGAACTTTAATTTGTATACTTAAATTGAACTATAACGTTACTGCATAGTGTTCAAATTTGTTTGCAGTAACAAGACAAAGAATGGCAAGTATCACAAGTACAGCTACATGCAATGTCTCGCGATAGCGCAGGCGTTGGTGTGACTTCAATTAGCTTCTTGAGAAAATGACAATTTATGGCTTCATCAATGATAAAAAAAAATTCTAACATCATAGTATAGGTTCACTTCTGTACTTTTATTGGTATAAACTTATGGACTAAAAATAATAATTACGCTATAGAAAATAAAACATCATACCTATCTCCAATCATCAATGTCCTCGCAGGATTCAGTCCACAAGATTCAAGGTATTTCCTCACATAGCTATGAGGCTTCCCAAGAACCAGAGCTTTTCTCTCTGAACAAGTTTCAACAGCTCTGACCAACGTGCCCGTACCAGGCACTACAATAGACCCAGCTTTAGGGAACCTTTCATCAGTATTTGTTGCTATGAACAGACACTCTTCAGATGCGAGGTAACAGGCAGCTTTCATGAATTTTGGGTAGCTGACGTGTTCATCAAAGCCGACGACCACGGCGCCAACTTCAGGGTCTAATTCTGACGGCTGCATTGATTTGAACTCTGGTTTCACATGGTCTGGCTGCAATACAAAAAATATTGAATTTATTTTCAAATAATTAAATAAATGATTTATTTGTTTTTTTTTTAAATTATGTGTTTGATTGGATAAATTAAGTCTGCCTATGCTGACTCCGTCCACAATTGTACAAGTATTTTTTTTTTGAGGTTTCATTGTCTGAGGTTTCCGTGCAATATGGTTGACTAAGTCATCCTCATAGGTTAAAACATATTGTTGCAAATAGCATGCAGCCTACAACAGCAGCCAGCATGTACCATTCCAGCACCCACACACGCCTATTTTAATATTACTTTAACAGTTTAACTAATAATACTACTTACTTATATTATCCTTCTCCCCTTAGATTCTCTCATTTCTTTCTTTCATAGATAGTTTCGGGACATTAGAAATACTCTTGCACTTTTCAGACAAAGGTACACCTTTGTCTTTATTTTGCATTTATTTATTTTAACTTCATGTACACAGAAAGTTAAAATAAATAAATGGAAACATTTGAAAGTGGCAAAAAAACGATAAAATGAAAGTTGATCCATAAATTTAATTAAGTATAAAGAACTGAACTCACCCCAACACCAATATGTCTAATGCCAACAGCTTTCAATTCTTCTCCAATGCCATTGGATCCCAGTAAATAAACCTTCTTGGTGAACCCAATACCTTTCAGGTAATGGGCTACTAAATAAGCAGTTGAGAGGATTTCTTCCTGGAATTTAAGAATGTTTTCAAAACATAGAATATAAACAGGGTTAAACATTGATCCTAGAGAAAATGATAAAAACAACAAAAAAAAAAATCAAAATTGAATAAAAAAACAAAGTGACATTATTCTATTTTTTAAGTGACACAACAAGTTTATGAAACAGCTGGGCTGAGGATATGAAATAGTATTTTAGCTAACTTCTAACAAGAAAAGACTTATTGAAATAAAAGTTTTTGAATACATAGGTAATGACACTTTTATCTTCTCTAAAATTATTCTATGGACGGCGCCGTTGCCGAGGTCGGCCCCCACAGCGGTGGCGAGATGACCTGGTCGCGTACCGCGAGGGCTGGTTCGAGGTGGCACGGGAAAGGTGTTCCTGGAAGGACTTGGGGGAGGCCTTTGCTCAGCAGTGGGACAGAATCACAAATCATGGATGAACTTGACCTAGATTTAAGAAAAACTGCATTTAACGTTAGTCCTTATATTTTATGAATAAATTTTATTATTAATTTTTTTTATTTTTAATCCTGGTCTTTTGGAAGGCGTACGAGAGGCCAAAGCCAACTGGCAGAGGCCCCTTAGGAAACTTTAATGAAATGCGGCACCAACCGACGATTATCCCTTTAAGCACTATGCAAGTGCACCCAAGGATAAACCCCGGTTGGTGTAGAACTATTGCAGGATACGGAAAAATAAAAAGTTGCGACTATTGGTTTGGGTGGCAAAAGTGGACTGGTTACCAAGAACTATGGAAGAACTATGACCCCAGCCTGATCAATGTTTTATATATATACACGGATAAAATGACCCAAGGCCTGTTCCGGCAAAGTAAACTCTTCCCGCACAGGCCTAGAGTCCGGAGCGCGCAACCCCACCACGATGTCAATGTGGAGACATGGCAATGGGTTTATTATTATTATTAGAATAAGCTAAATGAAAAAATTATATTATTCTGATGTAGGAAACGTGAGAATAATTTTAACGAGCATGACCTGTAGTTCTTACAATACTGGATATAAAAAAAAATACTCATTGCTGACAATGGCCAGCATTTATTCTATTTGTTCCCATATAAGTTTTAAAACGTTTACTTATAACATAGCATTGTTAGCTTATAATGTTCCCACTGCTGGGACACAGGCTTCCTCTCAGTGAGAGGGAGTGGGCTGTAATCCATGCCGGGCCTATTGCGGGTTGGTAGATAGCATGACTTCAAATTTTTGACTCTACAACATGCCAGTCTCCTAGCCATCTTTTCCTTTACTATTTTGAGGGCAGTGGTACCTAATGAAATAATTTACACAAAGTGCCTGTCAGGGTTCAACCCTACAACCTACAACTCATAACATGCAGCCTTTACCACTGGGTTACCACTGCTCTTACTTATAACATAAAATAAAATAACATGAAAACTTTACCTGACTGGCAATAAAACCCAGTTGTGTAGCTTTGCTAGCAAACTCACTGCGGATTTTAGTAGAATTGTTTGTCACATAAAATATTTTCTTTCCTAACTTTCTGAAATGGTTCATAGCTTCCGCTGCACCGGCTATTGCATTATTTTCGATCCATAGTACACCTAGAACAATCATAATTGATGTAGATAGAGAAGTCATTATTACAGACTTACAGCACTAAGTGCTGAGTAATCAACTCAGCACTTAGTACTGTTCACTGTAAGTTTGGTTAAAGGTTAAGGTTAAGGTTTGTCTTAAACATTAATTGCTTTATGTAGTAATTACGTTTCTTACGAAAGTAGCGGTTTTATGTGTCCTGAACATGTTTGAGGCAAAACCAAAAGTAAGCTAGCACATAGATATTTCATGAAAAAAAATAGCAAATAGGGACATTATCTTACCATCACAATCAGTTAAAACTGTATCAAAGGAGTCTAAGAACTCTTGAACTTGATCTTTCGATGCGTCTTGAAGATTGAATACTGCTGACTTAAACATGGTGCCACTTGTACTGAAATGTCTAAGGTTATGCGGCACTATAATTTTACCATACAGTTTAGCACAATGCAAGCTGTTAATTCTAAGGATTTGATTAAGCAATTTATGCATTACCGTTCGCTTAGGCTACAGAGGGCTAGGCTAGGTCAAATGTGTCAGCCCTTATCATTTTCATCATTTGACGTTTGTTTGAAATGATAACACTGTCAGTCAGTACTGTCACTGTCACCACTATGGTGAGTATGACATTTTAATATTTTAAAGCCTAAAATATTAATGTAGTTTAAAAAAACTGGCCAAGTGCGAGTCGGACTCGCACACGAAGGGTTCCGTACCACGAGGCAAAAACGCCGAAAAAAACACGTTTGTTGTATGGGAGCCCCCCTGAAATATTTATTTTATTTTTTTTTGTATTTGTTGTTATAGCGGCAATACATAATACTTAATGGCAGAAATACATAATTTGTGAAAACAACTGTCTAGCTATCGCGGTTCTTGAGATACCTACAGCCTGGTGACAGACAGACGGACGGACAGACAGCGATGTCTTAGTAATAGGGTCCCGGTTTTACCCTTTGAGTACGGAACCCTAAAACGGAGGAGAAAACTACGTTGAAAAAAATTAGGTTTTTCTATTTCGTGTAAATAGGGGTTTAACATTTTGGTATATTGTTTCTTGACTCTTTGGTCCCCGTCAGGGTATATATGTTCTGTGCTTTGGTCTCATGTAAAAGGAATCCACGATTCAATGAATTTTTCTCGATACAAAAAAATTGCAATTATATTTTTTTTTACTTTTTTCGTCATCACGGCGCAGCGTAACGCTTATGAGTTATTCAATGGAATTTACTTTAAAACAGAGAATTATCTTATCAAAGTTAACTCAAAGTAGTTTTAATTCATTTATTTTGTTAAAAAGGAAGTGAATTCGTGATGGCACATACGACGTTTTATTCCGAGCGCACGCACTTTATAGCCATCACTCTTATTTTGCGTTTCAAAAGTTATTGCATCACTTTCGCTCGCTTAGTAGGTTTTCGAGAGAGGGCATCAAAAAATTTGTCAGCATCGCTCTGTCAACAGGAAACGTGGCCAAAAGGCATTGCCACATTGTAAGGCAATGCTGATTTTTTGGCCAAGGTCAGCCCTCTGGTCAGGTGAAGAGTCGAATATTTTGAGTAGGAATCTCTACGGGGATGGTATGCAGGAACCCGCTGGATGCGGGAAGCACAAACCGGTCAAAGTGGAGGTGCTTGGGGGAGGCCTATGTCCAGCAGTGGACGTCTTTCGGCTGAAATTATGCTGATGATGATGGGGATGTTATGTTAGGACACACGCAGCGACTTTAGGCAGCGACTCGCTGGCGTTTCCAACCAAAACCTTATGTCACGTTCACATACAAGTTTTGAGAGCCGATTTGAGCACCCCTGATTTCATCTGTGAGTCTGACATCCATCAAGTCAAGTGTCAATGTCAGAATTGACTTATCTCTAAGTAGTCAGTAGTCTGCATTGAGATAGGAAATCTATGTCAATGGTAGTCTGCGAATGTGAATTGAGACTGAAACGAGCCAGTATACCTTAGAGTAAGAAAGCTATAGAGCATCGGGTAGCGTGGCCACACATGAGACAAAAAACTAACGTAACTAACATGAGCTACATAAGTAGCTGCCTTGAAAAAACTGGCACGCACTGAGAGACGGAAATATGTATACCTTTATCCTTTTCTGTTAAGTACTTATAATAACTGAATACTTTATCCTTTTCTTGTGAAAATGAAATGGAGCTACCCGCCGTCTATACTTTTCTTTGTCTAAGCAGTATACTATAGTGTACTCTGTGGAGCCAGTGCCACTCACACAGTGCTGCCAACCCTACTGTTTTAACAGTAGATTTACTGTTTTCCTTGACATCCCTGTTTTCTGTTTATGTACCAATTTCTACTGTTTTTATTATAATATTTACTGGAAATTTCCAGTTCCTCAATATTTACTGGAGATCTCCAGTTAATACCAAATACCTAGCTTCATGATGATGTGCATGTATGTATCCGACTTAATTTTTATCTATGTCTAACAAAACTGCAGTAAAAATTTTGAAAACTAAACTAAGAAATAAATATCCACGACGACAATTCAAAGGCACATTAGGTACATAGTAAAACAGAAATAAAGGAATGCTATACTACATTTAATGCAACTGAAAAGCCTACGCAGAAATTCAATAAAAGTATGTATAATTTTAATTTAAAAAAAAATGAGCCAGAAAATATCGAAGACAGAGAAATTGAAAATGATAAATAATTATTTGTAAGAATATTTCTAAGAATTTGTCAATTATTCATATTTTAACATAATAAATTTTAATGATTATGTACTTGCGCTTTCAATACTATTTGCGGTTTCAAGTAGTAGCCTTTTTTCTGTTTTCTGCTGTTTTTATAAGTCTGATCTGCTGCTTAAAGGTCACAGCTCATTAGAGCCACTCGACACCCACCCCGCACCGCCTCGTCGCACGGCGTCCACTCGTTGTCGACAGGTGGACGCCGCGTTATCACCAATAAACGTCGCGCGGTCAACCAGTGGACCTCGCGTCGCGTATAACATTATCACGTTGGCAATGCGCAGTCAACGCAAGGCAAGCATGCGGGCAGCGAGTTGTCACCGAGGGGTCCACCCGCCGTCCGCGCGTGGAGGGCTTACGACCGAGGCGATCCGGTGACGCTGCGGAGTTGATGTAGTGAGCGCATACACATACAAGTCCATAAAAAGAATACTAGCCGCAGGAGGCGAGGCGGTGCGGAGTGGGTGCCGGGTGGCTCTAATGAGCTGTAACCATAATGCTTCGGTTAGGTCGGCAACACTGCACCCACACTGCTACAACCAGCAGCGTTGCCAATCTGTAGGGAATTCCCCAAACTGCGGGGATTTCCAGTCCGATTGGGTAATTTGTGGGGAGAGCGTTTATGTGGGGAAAATGCGGGGAATTTAGACACTAGAATTGAACTTAGAAGTAATAAGAAGTAGATCGCAGATTTTTATACATCGTGTCAAGCCTTCCATATTCAACTGACTACGGACATTACTAAGCGTTTGGATTTTGTGGACACATTATTTTCATTTACCTATTATCTTTAGTAAATCCGTCAGAAGCTCAGCAATTGAAAGTCAAATACCGTAAATGTTGCAACGATTTCCGATAGGTACTTGAAAATGTAGTGACATCTCAAAAACTAGAATGGAGGGCTCACGCGATGCTAGATTACTCTGCTCTTGGTTTGCAAGATGATGACGACCCGGACAAATACTGGGCTATAGTATTCCGTCTTAAAAACAGTGCAGGTCATAAAAAGTTTTTAAATTTGTCGCCTGCATAATAATGACACTGTAGTAGCGCTCATGACCACTAGAGAAGGTATTAAAAAGAAATAATTTATTAAATAATTATAAGTAATAAATATATTTGATTTATATGAATAGTACTTTTATTTCTTTGCTGAAAACTTGTGGGGAAAATGTGGGGAATATCGATTTTATTTTCCCCCAAATTGGGGATTTTCAGTTAGGTTTTTGGGTAATCCAGACCTTGGAGGTCGGCAACACTGGCTACAACAGTCTATCAAAACGAGATCAAAACTAGCTTTCTTACTTTAAGATTAAAACCAAAGAGTAAAGTAACTATAGAGGAAATCAAAACGACTGAAGGACTTGTATCCATGGTCAAGAATAAAGATTATTAAAAAATTATCAGTCTATCAAAATGTCTCTGACTTAGTTTATAGTTATCTGTGCAAAAAGTACTCTGTGATCACAGAACATAATTCTCCGAGCGAGAGGTCTGTGACTCTGTGGGTCTGTGATAGCCGCTAAAATCAGGTGTTGTCGTATTTTCATAGCAACAAATATTGTACTTAAATTAATTTTATGTATATTATTGTGAAAAGTTAAATAAACTGCGGCCACACACACAGAAATAGATGAATTGACTCATAAAAGTGCCACGAAGCGATAGTGAATGTTTCAAAATAATTATTCTTATCAAGTTTGGTAAGAAAACAAGAATTAGATAAAAATCTGTGTGGACTGTGAACAGAGACAGGACTGAGAGGACAGAAGACTTGGACTAATTATCAAGATGGATATTAAAGAGACTATTATTGAAACTCACCAAGGAGGTATTAAAATTATTCAATACAATAAGCCTAACAAGAAAAATGCCATAGACGCTGTGATGTACAAGCGAGTGATAAGCATACTGAATGATGCAGCTACTGATGATAATATTTCTGTGATGGTACTCACGGGTACAGGTGATTTTTACAGCAGTGGGAATGATTTCTCTAATCCACCAGACTCCAAAACAGGCAACCACTTGAGTATTCTCAAAGACTACATCAACGCGTTTATTATGTTTCCAAAATTACTGGTTGCAATTGTTAATGGACCAGCTATTGGCATAGCTGCCACCACACTAGCACTTTGTGACCTAGTCTTTGCTTCAGAGAATGTAAGTACTAAGTAGGTATAATTTAACCATAATAATCTGTCCTAAATATAAGTCTAAAGGTATCATTGAACATATTTTAATAAATTAATGTTCTGTTTCAGTCATACTTCTGCACTCCATTCTCAAAGTTGGGCCTTGTAGCTGAAGGTTGTTCAACATTTACATTTCCAAGAATCCTTGGAGAAAGAAAGGTAAAGGAAACTAGAAGTCATTCGGATCAGAATATTTTTTTAATAATAATATATGTCCAGGAAAAAGGCCAGCAAAAAATACTATCTATTTAGCCTGTTTTCCCATTCCACTATCTTACTCTTACTTAGTATTCTTTTATTTATTTAATCAGACTGAAATGTTGCCACTGCTGGGACACAGCCCTCCCTTTTTTGAGGGGAGTTGGCTGTAATCTAACACACATGCCCAGTGCCGGTTGGTAAATGTCCCATGTCTTTGAACTTTAAGTTCTAGGACATGCTAGTTTCCTCACAATGTTTTCTGTCACAGTTTTGAGAGTGGTACTTATTTATTTATTTAGGGTCAACAAACAGTAGTGTAATAATAAGTAAACACAGGTTAAAACTTAATAATAGATGTAACAAATACACTACTCACAACATTATCCACATATTACTTAACAGATCTAGATACTAGTTGTTAGAAAGAACTATGTAATAACAGACAGAATAAAGTAAACATTACTTAATTAATAGGGTTCTGATCACTTAAAATAGTAACAATTTACTTACACATACAGTACTTAGTAATATTTGTTTAAAATTCCAGGCCCTTGAAATGTTACTATGTAACTACAGGATGCCTGCCACAGAAGCACTGGAGTATGGGTTTGTGAATTACATTTATAAACCAGATGAGCTGCAAAGTAAGGTTTGGGACAAAATTGTAGAGGTGTCCGAGCTTCCCAACTACTGTGTGACCGCCACTAAGAAACTCTTGAGGGATGCTGTGAGAGGAGAACTGCTAAAAGCAAATGATAAAGAGATAGATGAGCTCAATACTATTTGGTTGAGAAATATGAAAAGCAAAATATAGGTTTTAAAATTCAAGTTATTTATTTATTATTTATTTAATACTTCAAGCACATAATTGTACAGAGGCGGACTTAATGCCATAGGCATCATCATCAGCCTAGCCATTTCCCAACTTTGTTGGTTTTGACTTCTGGTCTAACTGGGTGCAGCTGAATTAATAATGTAATAATAAATAAATTTTCAAGTACATAATAAAATTATACTTATCAAACAATAATATTTTACAGAAATAGCTCAATGATCTATGTCACATTGTGTGGGAAAGGGAGAGTGAGGCCTTTGCCCTACAGTGGGACAATATAGGCTAGTTAGATATCTATAAGATAGATCACAATGATCATATCATTGGGACTACTATTTATGAATTGTAACTTCAAATATTAGGTGTATTCCTGAAGCATTTAAAACACATCCTTGCTGTTGTGGTGATTTTAAAGACACACACGCCATCATAGTCGCGACAAATGTTAGGGCGACAGTACAGTAGTGATATGTCGACCATCAGTGGTGCGACAGTACATAAGCTCGACGTACGTTAGTGCGACTTCTTGTTTAGGACGACGGAACTTATGATCGACGAACGATAGCGCGACACAACTTTCGCTCGGCAAACTAAAGCGCGACAATCATTTCTATATTTTGTTGCTACTTTGCGGAGCCTGTGCTGACAGGCCACCCCGTCTGCCACGTGCTAACCAAGTGTATGAAAGCTCAGAACATACTGTCTGGCTGACTGATGTACTGTCGCACCTCTGATGGTCAACATATCGTACTGTCGTCGCCCTAAAATTTGTTGCGTATTTATTTGTCGCAACTATGATGTGGAATCGATTTTTAATACCTCTTTAAATGCATTTAACATTGACTGTATGCAAATTAACTAAACAAGAATAATTAATACGAAAAAAATACATAACTGAGCTGAATAATTTGACTTGACTACTTTAAAAACTTAATTTTCTAAGAGATTATAAACTCTAGTTTAATCAATAATTCAATCATTCCAATTTATACGTAATGATGATGACATAAAATCACGTGACGCGCGCTCGTGAACAGCACTAACTATATTATTTTTTATTGTTAACATTTTGCGGGACACAACCATAGACACAACTCCCACACACGACAGCAATAAAACTTCTATTGTCTCTTGTTCAGTGTCCTTCACCGATTCATCTAAATAATTATTCACTGTACTTATTATTTTTTATAATTACTTATAATTATTCATAGTCAGAATATACAACGTGGCGCTACAATGGCGACATTAATTTAACACACGTGTAGGGCTAGTGCCCATTAATCATATATATAAGTATAGGTTAAAATAATTCGTAAATTGAAAAAAAAAAATTTTCAAACAAACTAGGTAAATAATATAATAGTAACTAAAATTGGGATCACCCTTGCAAAAATTCATTCATGAAATTACTTACCTACGCTTCGCGCGATCGTACGTGATCGGTCCGATTCTTTGTCGGCATTTATCAAAGAATCCGAGCGTCGCGGCGCGGCGAAAGTCGTAGGTACAGACGCCAGCACATCAAGCTACCCGAAACTGTCAAATTTTTCCAATCAACTTTGAACCTTATGCTTTAGGGATAAAGTTGAAAATCTGTTAAAGTTTGACAGATTGTAGTAGGTTGATGTGCTGGCTTCTGTACCTACAGCGGAGGTGCTTAGTCTAACGTCACCCTTTCTTGTTAAGTACTATTAGTTATAACTATCATCACATCACTCATCACAGTCATCACTAATCACTGCTTTTATTTTGTCTCAGTTTTGGGTTAGTCTTCGAAATATTGTAGCACATTTTGTCGTGTAGGCGGTCGGTCTGGGCGTAAAGACCTAGGATCCACTGGCCGGTTTTCGTGGATGCGTTGAAGAGGTCCTACAATAGTGCGAGATTAGTAGGGCATTGTTTTGAATCGCCATATCTCTCGCGATATGTCCCTTATCGCAAGGGCGGCACTTTGATGACATTCTCCATAAATTAGGATCATGTCCACGTATTCAGCTGCTGTGTAGTTCGGATGTGTATTTGCCATCACGATCACAAGTTTACAAAGCGTCTTTATCTAAGTACCATAATCTAATTACACAACAATAAATAAATAAAACAATAGGTAAGCGTCTTTTTCACGGAAACATTCACTACAAATCAACAATATTCACGACGTAATTATGCGCACTAGTTTGACGAAGTGTGTCAAGGACACGGGTTCGGCTGAGACTAGATTACTAGAAAAGCAAAAAAAGAATTCGAGTGCAGTGCGGGGCCGCGGCGGGCGGGAGGGGGCGCGAGCCACCTGCGGCGGCGACTTTTGGCGGCGAGTGACAAAGGCCTAGAAGCGGCGAAAGGAAAGAAATATCCCTTTACGGCGCGCCGACAAAGGGAATGTCTTTCCTTCAATTCGCCTACTCTTTGCATTTGTTTCATACTAATAGTATTGCTTATTCGTTTTATTTCATTGATGCGATGTTATGATCCGTGACCCCGGCAAATGACCGCTGCGCGACAGTTCTTTAAGTACAGGTTGCTCTAAAATACTATTTTCTAAAATTTTAAATAAATCCGTAAATAATAACGTTTAATGGAAATATAATTGCTTCATGAAATGAAAATGTGAAAACGTATATGTGTGTTAAATTAATGTCACCATTGAAGCGCCACGTTGTATACTTAACTTTAATAAAGTCTTTATTTGAGAAGTCAGAAATCATTCCCAGTATTATAATCGAGATAGATCTCAATAAAGTAGATTTATTTTATTATACTTACTAACAGCATAGCAGGTGGTGGTCTGTATTTTCTGCCTTACCCTACGGGAAATAGGCGTCAGTTTATTTATGTATGTATAGTAGATAATATAATATTGGACTGTTATATGTAAATAGATATCAATTTATATAAAACAATCAATTTATTACAAAATATTTTTTTAATGAAGGCTCTTAGCAGGCAGTTCCGCCTACCCTCATGGGCTAAAAAGCATGAGTTTATGTTGTAAGTTCCAAAATAATATTAGTCTTTTACTTCCCTGAATATGGAATTGTTACTTACTTACTTATATTTTAGTTTTGGGGTACGTGCAATAAAGAAACTTGGTTTATCCCTTTTGTGATTTTATTTTAAAAAATGTGCAGTTATTCTTAGCAGTAAGGTGGTTCTCGTAATCCAAAGGGTGCTTAAGGCACATTCACCTGTAGGGTAATTACGTAAAACACTATCACAGATTAGGTAGAGATGCTACGCATGAACACTATCAGTAACAATGGCTTTCATTTTGACAGTTCAACAACATTTCATTCGTTATTCCGTTGTTGAGCAGACTCATGGTTCGAATGAATTAGCAATATCCTTCAAATTGATTCAGATTGAGATTGATAGTGTGTTATGCAATTAGGAAAAAAGCAACAAAGACGAATAAACAAAATTATATTAATTATTCCAAATTATAACAAAAAAATATATAACTAACGAAGCGTGCGCAAAATAATTACAGAATTAAAATGTCAAATAATAAATCAAAGACAACGGCCTAAATTTGGCCGTACTTTATTAATCATTTGCCAATGATTAATAAAGTACGGCCAAATTTACCAAGAGAACCCATAGAAAAAATTAAAATCCAAAATATAAGTATCACAAATCCAACAGAAATAGCTAGCACATTTAAGACAAAGACAAAGACATTTATTCGTAGGATATGGTAGGTACAAAGTTGGTTGGTATAATGGACAAGTTCAACACATCCGCCGCTAATAGCGGCATACGAATATTTACAATGTGAACCTAATGTAGGTACACGTGGGTAGGTATAAAACCTAACTTGTTTATTACATAAACTTAAACATAGACACAAAACACTTATAAAATGGACATTTTATACTCTTATAATAACACGTATAAATATCAAATAAAAACAACAATAAAAACATTTCTATTATCTAACTAAATAAACCTACCATATTATTAAAAACAAAAAAAATATATATATATAAGTATATTATTTACTTATTTACCCTTATAATCAAAAAATTCTTTTAAGGTGTAAAAATTATTTTGGAGAAGCCAATTTTTCAGACTTTTTTTATAAAAATTAGATGGTAGTTCTCTTATCACTTTTGGAATGTTGTTATATATTTTGATGGACATAAGGTAGCTGTTTCTGTAGTGGAGAGTGCTACTACAAAATTGGTTTTTTAACTTGGTGGGGGTCTCTTTTTATAAATCTATTGTTTTCGGCTACTGTGGAGAAGAAGTGAGAGTTTTTCTTGACAAATAAAGCTATTTCATAAATGTAAGTAGAAGATAGAGTTAGAATCTTTAGCTTTTTAAAAATTGGTCTACAGCTCTCGTATGGAGGCGCCCCAGTTATTGCTCGCAAGCATTTTTTTTGCGCTATGAAAGCTCTTTGTATATGTGATGAGTTACCCCATAAGAGTAAGCCGTACCTCAATACAGACGCTACGTAGCCGTGATAGGCGTTGAGTGCAGCTTCTTCATTCGCTGTTTTGCGTAGTTCTCTAAGTGCGTATACAAATCTGTTTATTTTTTTACATAGATTTTCGATGTGTATTCCCCAATTACAATTTTCATCTAGTGTTAGACCTAAAAATTTTATAGTATTTTCTTTATTAATTATTTGGTTATTATGATTTAAAGTAATTTTTGGCAGATTTTGTTTGTAGTTTGCAAATTGAATGAATTTTGTTTTAGTTAAATTAATTTTTAGGTTGTTTTCGTTTAGCCAATTAATTATATTATTGATGGTTTGATTTACTTCTTGTTGATGTAAAGTTTTATTGTTTTCCGGTATTATTACTGACACGTCATCTGCAAATAGTACGCACTTATGATTTGTTATGTTTGGCAAGTCGTTAATGTATAACAGGAAGAGAAGAGGCCCAAGGATGCTTCCTTGGGGCACTCCGGACCCATTGTGTCTAAATAAAGATTTATATACCATTGCAATAAGTTTATCATCAATACGGGATACTTCAACACACTGTTGTCTATTGCTGAGATAACTTTTCAACCATTGTAAAGCTGGACCTCTGATGCCGTAGCGCTCACATTTATCTAGGAGTGTATTGTGGTTAACGAGATCAAAAGCCTTGCTCATATCTAGAAATATTACTGAAACAGAGCGTTTTTTATCTATATTATCTGTTATGGACCTTACTAACGAGAATGCTGCTAGAGTTGTTGACTTACCTTTTTGAAACCCATTTTGTTCTTCATTAATAAGTTTGTGTTTGTTTATATATTGAACTAGACGATTATGCATTATTTTCTCATAAATTTTTGAGAATATTGAAATGAGAGTGATCGGTCAATAATTATTTTTATCTAGTGTACTATTACTTTTATGAAGGGGCTTAACTATTGAAAATTTTAATCTATCAGGGAAGGTTCCCTCAGATAGTGATAAATTAATTGTGTGGCACAGTATTGGTGATATGATTTCAGCACATAATTTGAGTATGTGCGTAGAGATCTCATCATACCCTACCGACTTTAATAATTACTTCGTTGATAAAGTTAAACCAATCATGGGTGCTGGTAAAAAAATAACATCCCTAATTAATCACAGACCTAATTCAATGTTTTTAGCTCCAAGTACACCTTTTCAATGTCCTAAAAAATACAAAAAGTGTCAGATATAAGAAATTTCTACAAAAATTGTAAAAGAAGGAAATAGTCAGATATGTCATCCATCTCACTCATCACTTAAGTCATATTATTAACCTGTCTATAGAAAATGGCACATTTCCAAAGGATCTTAAACTAGTAATTATTTAATTAAACCTTTGTTGAAAAAAGATGATAAAGAATTAGTTGAAAATTAGCGACCCATTGCCATTCTTTCTATATTTTCTAAAATCTTTGAAACTTATTACAATACAGAATTAAATAATTACTTAGAAAATAACAATATCTTATGCGGCGCACAAAAAGGCTTTCGAAAACATAAAAATGTAAATATGGCTGTCATTGAGTTTAAAAAATATAATGACTGCGGTTGATAAAACTACCCCTGCTCCATCTTTTGCGATATGACACAAGCCTTCGATTATGTTGATCACAAAATATTGGCTAGTATAGGCATACGATACGGTATAAGAGGAAACGTTTCAGAACTATTTAAATCTTACTTAACTGATCGAAAACAAGTCACACAAATTATGAGATTTAACATAAAAACTATAAAAAGAAGAACAATACCAATCCAAAGTAAGATATGTTAGATATTGTGTTCCCCAAGGCAGCGTAATAGGACCTACGCTATTTATTACCTACATCGACTCCCTAATGTCTACTCCCAACTGTGCAACCTATGACATTATTTGCAGACGACAGCACAGTAAATATTATATGTAATGATAAAAATCTATTTGAAAACGACATAAATAAAGCACTAACATATAACAACATGGCTAAAAAAATCTAATCTATTAATAATCTAAAAATAAATATAAATAAAACAAATATAATGAATTACATTCACAGATCTCAAAATTCAATTAAATTTAAATTAATATATGATAATAATATAATAAATAAAGTAGAAACAGCCAAATTCCTCGGTTTAAAAATTGACAATAGATTCAATTGGAAATGTCACACAGAAGACCTTTGTACAAAAATAAGTAGTTTATCTTTTGAGATGTACAAAATGGCACCAATACTGAGTAGAAACGCATTATTCATGGCACATTATGGACTTGTTGAATCGGTGCTTAGATACGGTCTAATATTTTGGGGTAATTCGACAAACACCGACATGGTGTTTAAAATGCAAAAGCGTTGTATTCAGGCTATGTTTAAGATCAAAAATAACGACAGCTGTCAACCACTGTTTATAAAACACCATATACTGACACTTCCGTCATTATACATCTTGGAAATAGCTTTATTTGTCAGAAACAATCCTCACTGGTTTCCTCTTTTGTCAGACAATGTCACTAGAAATAGACGTACTAAATATAAGAACTTCTTACTGCCTCACTCTGCGAAAACAGCACTCCTTCATAAACGCGTGTTTTGTATGGCACCATTAATATATAATAAAATTTCAGAGGTTATTAAAAATATAAACCAGCCAACCTTATTCAAAAGAGAACTTAAGAAGTTGCTTGAAAATGAAAAATGTTACTTATGTTAAAGATTTTTTAAATGATAGTTTCTAATCTATTTGTGTTATATTTTAATTTTGTTGTTTTTTTCTTTCTTAATTGTGTTATATTTCAAGTGGTTATAATTGATTTTGTACGCCAATTTTCACTTTTACATCCACATTTGCATTTGTATTTATAATGTTACACATGTTTACAAATAAATATATATACCTATATATATTTATCTCTTTATCTTTAGGGTGCTGTTATGTACTAAAATATAAATACCTAACCAGTTCAAATGATGCATACCTAAATGATAATGATAACTCTAAAGAGAGATCATCATAATAGGTAATTACAATATTGGAATTCGCTTACCTACCTAACGCTATGTCAATAAGTTGAACCAACTAGATTGTATCTGAAAATATATAGGCATTTGATGTCTTACTCGTAAGTGGACGTTCACTGTTATCAATTAGCATAATTATAAAAACTTAATTTCAAAAATGTCTTCGGTAAGTTCCAGTAACGCTTCGTTATCGGAATTCTTTCGTCCCATCAGACCGAAAGGTTTGAGATCAAGGGATCTGAGTAGCACGCGGCTAAATCTACTAAAGAAAGAAATTCTTACAGACTTGCACCTGATACCGTTAAGTAAGTATTTACCTACCTACTCACAGACCGAGACTAGTTACTACTAGGTATCTTGCTGAAAAGCCCTTTAAATTAGTTACATTTTCTCAGATAGGTAGGTACTTCTATAAGAAAATTCTCAGTTACCTACATACAGTCCAGGAGTCCAGATGAGGTGGATCTTATATATATTGTTTCTAGTAAAACTGAAAGGATTACCAAACGGTGCCGAGGTTCAGGAGAAGCTATAGGTACCTATGTCGAAATCAAGAGATAGCATTTAGATTACGTCGAAGAAGCGAGTTTCTTAACTACTGCTTAAGTATGACTTAATAACATACTTAGCTACCTATTTCAGAACCGTTTTGAGGCGGTTTTACTACACTGAATATCACAGTCGATTTCATTTTATAGACGAATTGTATGAGCAGCTGCAGACAGACCCTGTAAATGGGTTAACGACGGCAAGGGCTCGCGATTTGCTAGAATACTATGGTCCAAATACTCTCACACCTGCTACGGAAAATGGATGGCCAATAGTGCTATTCAATTCGCTATGTACAGGTATGTATGCTCCTGCGCCAGAAATAAACATGATAATTTGAACATTGCATTGCGCGCGTTTTGTCTGTTCAAATATTTAAGACACTCCTAATTTGTTAAGAAAACAGGTCTATTTCAAGCAAAAATATGATCGCATCGTGCAGATCCAATATTATCCTACGGTCAATAACCCGTCAGCAGTAATACTTGAGTTACGAAAACCGCCCTTACTGCTACGAAATAAAGGCACTAAGATGCTACTACTAAGATGGTACTATGCATTTAATATTTTATTTTAAATTTGTGACCTTTATAATTTGTGCCTACTTAAGTAGGTATCTATTCATTTATTTTAAGTGCTTTGAAATTGTATTCTATTCTGATCTATTTTGTTGCAGTGTTGTGAAATTTTATTTTAGATAAGTAGGTATGTACAGTGGGCTGCATCAATTGGGTACCCCAGTTGTAATAAAATTAACTTTGCTACAACTTTGCAATTCAAACATAATAATATATATACAATATACATCCTTAAGAATAATACAAAAAGTGTTTATTACGGACGAGATTCGAACCATCGAATCATCGGTTATCCTTTGATTACCGCGAGGTCTTACCAACTAAGCCAGTTAGGTAGTTAATAACTCGAGATGAATTTTATCAATCTACTTGGCGTTATAATTCTGTCTCTGTCTAACCGATATATTATTGAACTCGCAGAGAATGCATAGTTGTTAATTGAGGGTAGTTACGCATACATTTTACTAATCTATATTCAAGTTACCGTCTGATGAGTCTAGTTTTGTTTCACCTTTGCACTATCGCATATTAAACGTGTTTGTGTTAAAACAATAATTTAAAATGATAGATAATTAAATTATATTTCTTTCATCTAAATATATAAAACTCAAAGGTGACTGACTGACATAGTGATCTATCAACGCACAGCCCAAACCACTGGAGGGATCGGGCTGAAATTTGGCATGCAGGTAGATGTTATGACGTAGGCATCCGCTAAGAAAGGACTTTGATAAATTCTACTCCCAAGGGGATAAAATAGGGGATGAAAGTTTGTATGAAACTTTGGCAATTTTAAACCGATCGGGCTTAGACTTCGCATGCATATAGCTACTATGACGTAGGCATCCCCCAAGAAAGGGTTTTGATAAATTCAACCCCCATGGGGATAAAATAAGGGATGATGGAGGATGTAAATATTTTTTTTTAATAATACTTAACGCGAGCGAAGCCGTGGGCAAAAGCTAGTTTTAATATAAACCTAATAATTATAACAATAATAAAAAGAAAAAGTTGCATTAATAGTATACTTAACTCAGAGAAAAATAAAATTTGAAAACAAAAACCTAAATATCAGACTGCCAGTATCGAACCTGGGTCAGCGGTTTCACATGTTATATCCTAAACCTCTAGACCACAGCTCGCGTAGCATGAACACTTCTATCTCTACGAAGAGAAGACACATTGCTTTCTATACAAAGTGACATTTCTTTTCTTTATTTTTGACATACCGCCTAGAAATCTTTCTACTATCTGTCATTTTGTCTTTAGTTTCTAACGATCTTTGTCTAGGTCCTTTTTTATGTAGACTATTTCAGAAGAAAGTTTTCTATCCCAAATGTCAATATCACACTGACAACTGTCAGTTGTCTAAGGGATTTTGTAATCGCTAAAAACAGTAGAAAACTTTCTACTTGACGGCCACAAAGTACATACGGTTATCTACAAAATCCCACAAAAAAAAAACAAAACTCCCAAAATTCCACTGTCAAAGATCCACGAATGACAGCCGGGACCAATGGCTTAACGTGCTTTCCGAGGCACGGAGGGTTCTCGGTATGTAAAGATGGTCACACACCCACGGACCAACCGCGGCAAGCGTAGCTTAACCCGATCAATCAACTTGTGCGGCTGTTATTATTTGGCCACGGACCCCTCCTTATGTGACTTAATATCAGTAAAAATTAAGAATAAAAAAAAAACTTAATAATAATAATAATTTATTTATTCAACTTGACAACATAGGTCCAATGGTTAGTACAAAAATAAATAACTTATCAACTAAGGGTTAGTAATAATAATTAATTGATTAAAAACATTATTCATCCCTGCCGCACGAGCAACCGGACAGAGTGTCTAATTATTGGTGCATCGTGTTTTTCGGCTAGGGTTTTCAAAATGCTGTTGGGGCTAGCCCTCATTCTGCTTATTAAGGACGCGGCTTTTTTCCTTAGAATGGCATAGAAGTCGTCGGTTCGCGCTACAGCAAACATGCCAGACGCACTGCAGAATCGGGGCAACCTCAACAGCACCCTGAAACCATTATTATATTGCACACGCAGGGCATCTAGTGCCTTCCGCGTGCAGTTGACCCACAAACTGCCCGTGTAGAACGCTTGACAATAAGCTTTAAACAGAGTTATTTTGACCTCGTTACTACAACGAGCAAATCTGTGAGCCAACATGTTGCATCTGGCTGCTAGTGCCCTGCGTTCACGTTCAATGTCTACCTGATCCCGGAGGTCCTCGGTGACATAGTGACCCAAGTATTTAAATTGTCTGACCCTCTTAAGTGGTCGACCATTGAGGGATATTGAGGGCTCATAATTAAAATATTTCCCGGGTGCAGCAAAGATCAGGTATTCACTTTTTATTTCATTATATAACAGGCCGTGGGAAGCCGCATACCTTTCACAGACGTTCAACATCTCCCTGATTGAGCCAGCCGTTGGACCCAGCAGCACCATATCGTCAGCATAGCTTAAATTGTTGACGCTAGCGCCATCTATTTTGCACCCAACTGGTCTGCTGCTGAGTTCAACGATCAGCTCATTCACATACAGGTTGAAGAGCTTAGGTGAGGTTAACCCCCCCTGTCTCACCCCACACTCCAACCTGTACGCTTCAGACAGAACGTCTCCCCAACGAACTTGGTTTAGCTGGTTAGAGTACCAGTACTGGAACAAACCCGTTAACTCAGGTGGTACCCCCGCTCCCTTGAGCTTATCCCAAAGGACATCATATGACACAAGGTCAAATGCCTTTGAGAGATCAAGGAAGCAGGCATACACCGGAGTACTTCTCTCCTTATAGTATTGGACCGTCTGCTTGAGACAGAGGATCGCACTCTCAGTGGAAAGTCCAGGCCGAAAACCAAACTGTGCGTCATGTAAGGTTATCCATTTGTCAAGTTCTTTGTCAAGCAGACCGTCCAACACCTTGGCAATTACAGTGGCCAAGGATATCGGTCTGTAATTCGCCTTGTCCGATATATCCCCAGTTTTATTTTTTACGATCGGTACCACTATTGTTTTCAGCATATCGGGTGGAAGGTATGAATGACTTACGGAAAGCGTGAAAAACAATGCCAGCACTCTAGGTAGATGTACCCCAGCATACTTGAGGTGCTCGATGCTGAGACCGTCATGACCTGGAGATTTCCCCTTATCCATTCTCTTGATTAACTCAGTTACTTGCTTGGCCGAGAAACGGATCGGTTCATAATCACGACTAGCCTCATCATCGATCACCTCTTGAGCCGGCCCAAGTGGAGATGATACCATAAATCGATCTTTGAACATGTGGGCTATGTCTTCCGGCGAACTACATTCCCCTACACTCACAGGGCGGCCCGGTCTAACCCTCAGCTTATTAATATTAGTTAATATTAGTAAAAATTAAGAATCAAAAAAATTGTATGACAAAACAAAGAATTCCGAGTCAAATTAAGTAAAACAGTGAAATTCGTAAAAAGTGCAGTTGACTCTTTCTACTTTGCTGCCGTCGTACTGTCTACACGGAACGTCATCTTTGTCTACTCTTCTGTCGACAAACCGGTGCTCATGCTACGCGTCATCTAGACCAACTTAACTGTTACTAACAGTTCTAAATTAATATTCTTGTGCATTGTTGTTTATCTATAAACTGTTTGAAAAAGTACTACAATAAAAAAAATAAAGAAAAATATACAGGGTGTTTGGTGCATCGTTTGCCAAATGGAATTTGCCGAAAGGAGAGGTCATTTGCTATCTCTTAAGGCCCAGTAACGAATTCCTTGTTTTACTGGTTTTTTTAATTGACTTTTTAATTTTTATTTGGAGAAATACAAGAACTCTGTATTTAAGATTAATTTTTTTTTAAGTTATGAGTATAGCCTTAAAATTTTATTTTAATTCTTATGTTTACTCTTGTATGGTTCTATGAAATTAAAAATTTACTTGCTAATAACATCTAGTTCCTTTTTAATAACTCCCAAAGTTTTTGAAAAAAGGAAAAATACACTTAACACTCAACTTTAAATTGCTGTAAAAAAAAAAACTAAAAGCGATCGGGATCTTCGAATTCTTTTAAAAGGTTCTCTAGTTTGTCCCCTTTCATTTCAATTTAATGCTCCATTTACGAAATATTAAACTTTAAAGTGCAAATTTTTGTTCCAGTAGGGCGTCCCCCCCCCTCTAAAACCTATACTGCTGGCTTGAAAAATCTGGAAAAATTCACGATGATAGTGCATTTCATGAACTTTAAAGGAAAAGTATAGCGGTTAAGATAACTTTATTAGTTTAGCGGTAATAGTCGTCGAACTTGGGTGTTGGATAATTTTGTACCAAATACAAAATCCTTAGCATTAATCCTTTAGTGACTAAGATGAAGTAGTTGCTTGTTTATAACGGGTAAAGACTTGCATTGAAAAACAAAATATGAAAAATTTTATTTTTTTATTTTAATATTTTTATATTCAGACTATAGAACAACAGAATCGTACTACATTATGATAACGGGCTACTACGGAACCTTACACTGTGCGTGTCCCAACACGCACTTGGCCGGTTTTTTGAAGTCTATTAAAAATACAAAACTTGCAATGCGGCCATCGCGGGTTCGAAAGTAGATGCTTTTAAGGGGGGTACCCACATCGTGAAGCCGACTGTACTAAAGGTTTTGTCTGAGTTATAAGTACTAGATTGTTATAAAAGGGTCGAAAGAAAAATTTCCTCACGAGGTATTTAGACGCCCGAGACCCCGAGCGTAGCGAGTACGGTTATAGTCCGTGTAGGAATTGATGACTTTCACCCGTGTTAATCACTACTTTTCATTTCGAATAAGTATAAGGAAAGTAAAAAAAAGTAGTTTTTCTAAAATATTTATTGATATCTTATTGATATCCGATACCTAATAACATGAATTTGGCAGAATCATAAAAGGATTACATTATGAATTATAATATGGTGTCTTCGCCATATTATAATATTCATAATGAAATGTCCGTGTTTTTTTTTTCGCTGCACTACGTACCTAGGTACAATCAAACAGATTGGGATTGGATTTGGATTGGATTGATTGGTATTTTAGCACAGACAAAAAAAAAAACTAACAAATGCTTCACCAATGGGATTTGATACGAATATACGATGAACTTAACAGTTAACTGTCCATTATGTTATCCTTTTAGGATTCTGCCAAAGTGGACTTTTTAGGCCCCCTGTACTTCAGCGGGATTGTCCGAAAGGGTTACCGCTGGCCCGGAACATAAAGGGCTAAGGAAGGAACACGGGTGGGTTTTAGTCAGTAAGAGTCTGACACTCCCTTCCGCTCCACCCAGAGCGGGAGGAGTCATTTGATGATTTCCCATCCTCAAAAAAAAAAAAAAAAAAAGGCCCCCTGTACTTACCTATTTATAATTAATTGAGAAGTTAGAACAATTTGTGGAATTTAAAGTTGTCTTTTTTAGGGTTCCGTACCCAAAGGGTAAAAACGGGACCCTATTACTAAGACTTCGCTGTCTGTCCGTCCGTCCGTCTGTCTGTCATCAGGCTGTATCTCAAGAACCGCGATAGCTAGATAGTTGAAATTTTCACAAATTATGTATTTCTGTTGCCGCTATAACAACAAATAATAAAAACAGAATTAAATTAATATTTAAGGGGGGCTCCCATACAACAAACGTGTTTTTTTCGGCGTTTTCGCCTTGGGGTACGGAACCCTTCGTGTGCGAGTCCGACTCGCACTTGGCCAGTTTTTTTTTTTAAGAATATCAAATTGTTACCATGCACAGTCTATGTTCGGAGTTTCTTTGAAGGATCTATACTAATATTATAAATTCTAAAGTAAGACTGTCTGTCTGTATGTTACCTTTTCACGCCTAAACCACTGAACGGATTTCGTTAAAATTTGGCAGAGAGGTGGATTGCATCCCGGGGCCTTCCCCGTCCCCGTCTTATGTCCTTACATAGGATAGTTTTTATCGAAATACCTCGCGGGCGAAGCCGCCGGCGGAAGCTAGTAGATATAAAATAAAAAATGAAATTATCCGGAAAAGACCCGGAGTTACCGACATTGCAGAGTAAGCAAAACTGAAGTGGCAGTGGGCTGGTCATGTTTGTCGAAGGACCGACGGCCGGTGTAGCAAGACAAGTCCTGGAGTGGAGACCACGTATCGGCAAGCGCAGTGTGGGACGCCTCCCAGCTAGATGGACCGACTACCTTAAAAAGGTGGCTGGGACAGACTGGATGCGGAAGGAGGAGGACAGGGTGTTGTGGCGCAGCCTGGGAGAGGCTTATGTCCAGCAATGAACTGCGATAGACTGATTTGTTCTGAGTGATACAGTCACATGTCAGTGCCCTTACTTTCATTTTCTTTTTTACCCTAGGGTTTTCCATACTGATCTGGTTGGGCGCACTGTTATGTTTGTTGGCGTACGTGATAGAATCGTCAACCAAACCGGACCCTTCTACTGATAACCTTTATCTCGGCTGCGTGTTAATTGCCGTCGACGTCATTTGTGGGCTCTTCAGTTTCTATCACAACCATAAAAGTTCCAAGGTCCTAATATTATTACTTTTTAGCACATTTAAAATATACCATAGTTTATTTAATGCAGTATAGGTAAGCTTGTGCATCAGCTACATTGTTATCTACCGAGGGCAACAGCTGTAGACACCTAGAATCCTTACATACCCATTGTTCAGAGTTACCTGACCGTGGATACCTATAGTCGGATAATTTCTCTGCAAAATTTTGAAGACCCAACTTTTCTTATAGGTATTTACATAGGTACTATCGACCTAGGCTACAATGTTATACCTACTTAGGTATTTATCAGCATAGGTACGGTCAGCAACAAAAGTCGATTAACACTGCTTTTTTTACACTTCATATAATTTGACACTAAATGATTCTATCTTACTTAATATTCTTTACATTTTACGTCTGTTCCAGTTTTGTTAAAAAATTTTGCTCAATAATTACGATTTAGAAAACTAAAGCGTAATCGACTCTTGTACGAGGTCCATAAAAAAATCTTACGTCTTCCTTCGGTTGACACAAACAAATAAATAAGTACTTAGTCCTATTTATAGTCACAGTATAGATTACTTAGGTTATCTAAACAACCTACCTACTAACAGTTAGAACGTCTGTAAGTGGAGAACACCAATTGTTCGCGCCCACATTGTCTCTGTAAAATAATTGAGCGGGAGTTTCATATCCTATAACCATAACATAATCATACGGCTCCATTACTCTACGTTCCATTTCAGATAATGAAGACGTTCAATAGTATGATACCGACATTCGCGAGCTGTGTTCGAGACGGAACGCTAAATTCTGAGACACCAGTATGTGACATCGTCAAGGGCGATATCGTGCACGTTCAGGCGGGCGATATTGTGCCGGCAGACATACGCATTATCGACAGCAAGGGATTCAAAGTAACTACGTATCGTTGAAGCATTATCTCTGTAACAGACACGTGCACATTCCGTATGAGGATGCACGTGTTCTGGTCTAGTTCATAGCATAGTAAAGGTTATCTATTCGCAGGTTGATAACTCCTCGTTGACTGGTGAGTCTGTGGCAGTCACTCGAAGTAATACCGACGGACACCAGAACATCCATGAATCGGGAAATGTTGCTTTCTTTTCGACCCAGTGTGTGGAAGGCTGGGCATTGGGTAGCTAAACATTTTGCTTCCTACATAACATATACCTTCATACTGTTAGCGCAGTTTAGAACTGCATATCTACTACATGATCTAGTTGTTAGTTGCAGCACCTACGCAACGATTAACCAGGACCAGAAAACTTACGAATTGTTGTTCTCCGTCTTCCGGCCTAAAGGGGCCTCGAAACTAGGCATAATTTAGGTAGGCCAGCTAAATGTATGAGAGTGAGGAAGAGCCCAGGGGTATAAATTCACATCTAGGGTGAGCGGCTGCCCTACCATGCTCCACCTCGGTACGCCCATGGTTCGAAGTGTAACAGATATAAAGCACTTGGTTAAAAACTTAGGTGAAGTGTGGTGATATTGCAGGTGTCGTATTATGCTGCGGTGACCTGACTGCTCTGGGTCGTGTGGCCGGCTTGGCAGCAAGACTGACGCCGGCCCCCTCCCCGCTGACGCGAGAGCTACGTCGCTTCATGCGTTACATGTCCATATGGGCCCTAAGCCTCGGCTTGTTCATTGCTGCGGCATCCTTAGCTCTCGGATATCCTTTCATGCAGACTGTCATATTCGCGATCGGAATAGTCGTTGCCAATATACCTGAAGGTAGGTGTCCAATTGATTTCTGTAGCACTTAATAGGAATTAAAGCTCTCTGGTGGTGGTTTCTTCAACCGGGATAAATCGGGATCCCTATATGTATTGCTTTTCTTGATATTTTAGGTTTGCAACCAACTGTAACAGCATCCCTTACTATAACTGCTCAGCGTATGGTGAAGAAGAACTGCCTGGTAAAGAACTTAGAGGCCATAGAGGCGTTGGGCGCTTGTACTATTATTTGCTCCGACAAGACTGGCACACTCACCGAGAATAAAATGATCGTGCAACACATATGGACATGGAACAGAGTCTTCTATGTGCCAGACTCTGATTTTATTAGTAAGACGACATTATTTAAAAATAAATCTTTAAACCCTAAGTTAATTTTTTATCTGTCATCTTACGTTTTAAGTAAATTTATTTTATCGTATTCTGTCTTTAGTTATCTCGTACTTAAACATACCTGCATAAATTATGCGTTATTTTACCAGTTTGGTCATAATTAGTACCTACCTAACCTGTTAATTAACCCCGAATAGTATCCTATAGTGTGGCAGAAAAGTAGGCCCTTCTATATATGTATGTTAGGCTACTGATAAAGTGTAAATGCTCGCTTTGCTTGCAGGTGCAGTACAAAACAATTACGGTAAGACAAAGTACTCCACTATTTCATAAAAATAACAAGGTATACCTATGTTCTATTCCGTAGCACAGATACGATAAATAATTAGGGACTAAGAAGTACCTACTAAAGATGGAATAGGTCCTGTATCTCGTCGTCTAAGCCTCAATTTCAATGTTGAGGCACAGTGGTTTCTCTTTTCAGCTTACGACTATCTGAAAATATGTGGTGCGTTGTGCAGTAACGCGGACATCAAGATTGGCGGCGGAATTCGCGGGGACGCGTCCGAGGCTGCCATTTTAAACTTCCTATTTAAATACAACGACCCTCTTGCCATCAGGAGAAATTTTCCCAAAGTAGCAGAAATACCCTTTAATTCTGTTAATAAGTATCAAGTGAGAGATGCCGATTATACCTTTACGCAATTCTAAAATACAAATGTTTTATAATTTTTAAATAGAGTTGAATATGTATCTAAGGGAAGTAGGTACGAAACATGCCATTTTACCGTAATATTCAATTTCGTAATTCCCAATGGTCTATTTTAAAAGTACTGGATATTCGCAACCATTCTAGATGCAATTCACCTTCAACAAAGACTTTCCTCATTTGGAAAACCCAGCAAGACCGCACTTAATAAGAACCCAGAATCTCTTGCGGTTTTCCTTATAAATATGTAGGTAGTTCTACTTATTTTCATAGTATTTCGATTGATATCACATGGTAGACGATAATGTAGATAAAAGTGGATACTTACTATAATTTTGGATGACGCATATAATTATTATTACAAAATAAATATAGGTTAGTGTGCACCTGGATACTTCGTCGGCGCAATTTATAGTGGTGATGAAAGGTGCGCCGGAGATTATATTCGCTCGCTGTCTCACCGTGGCTACCGATACCAAAGATATAAATATGACGAGTGATATGAAAAAAACTGCTGACACGATCACTGAAAATTTAGCCAATACTGGTCAGTATGTACTGATATGAAATAAAATTGTTTAGTAAAGTAAATAGGATATCGTCATCACTTTTATACGTCATATTATAAAAAAAATAAGCTAGATGGAGTTCACATTTCCTATCTGACTACCCCTGAGAAGAAATGGCGAAACAAACTCAAGGGACAGTCTGTCCGTTGATTTTCGTATAAATGATTGTGCTGCCTAGGTACTTAACAAATTAATTCTAGATATGAATCTTTCCTGTCGCTATTAATTTGCAACAAATTAAACTTGGTATGTGTTATGATTGATCTCACACATAAACATTAGTGCGTAGGTAGGTATTCACCGAATGGATTCAATTGCTAGATGCCTACCTACTTGGTAGGTACCTAACAGCATCCTGGGTAAAATACATAGATACCTACGATACGATACGATATACCTATGTGTAGATAAAGCATGTTAACCAGCACCCTAATTGGGTAACACACTTTCAATCACAATCTGATCCATTACTTCTTATAATATGATCGAAAAATTCGTCTGCTCAACAACGTAAGTAAGTAACGCAATGAATGTTGTAGAACTGTCAAAATAAAAGCCATTGGATAGTGTGTTACCCAATTACCCCGCAGTTTGTTGTAGTTCAGGCCTCCCGTATTATTATTACCTATACTCTTTGGTTCAGGCTGTGGAGCCATACATAAAGAAACGTCAATCTATATTTGCAACTAGTTTAAAAAAACATTCGAATAAGGGAAGTACCCTTATTCGAATGTTTTTTTACATGCTGAAGATAGGTCACTGCGATATCTCGAAATCGCGCTTTAGCTCGCTGCCTCGATGTCACCTCCATGTATAACAAATGCCTATTAGACACGCACATACATACCATGCCAGGCATTGAAACCCCCAAGCAGCCCACGATGTATTGCAGTGAGGCATCTTCGGCATGTAATTACCCTAATATTTCACGCTTCATTTTAAGGTGAAAGAATTATGGCTTTTGCTGATCTTATCCTGAATTCAAAGCAATACCCATTAGACTTTCCATTCGATACGGATAATATAAACTTTCCCGTGACGAACTTACGTCTGCTTGGAGTAATGGGTCTAATGGATCCACCTCGAGAGGAGGTTAGTTATGATTTGAATAGGTCTAACTATTTTAGCCAGTTTAACCCTTACCTACCCTTATTAATAAATTAAACGTGAGTAAACTTACACCCTGGAGTAATGTTAGTTTTACCGTAGGTATATTTTTCGTTATTTAAGTTTGGCGTACCTACCTAACTTTACTGCCCGTTTCTTAATAAGGGCCTTATACTTTTCTGCCAAGGAACTCTTTGAGTAGGTAGGTGTTGTTACGTTACTCCGTGGACTAACTTTGCGCAGATAATACAGTTTAACGACTGTAAAGTAGGTAGAACTCGACCCTGACCAACAGGCCTTCCGTAGCGCAAAACCATCGACATATGCAAGGATCTAAATTGGTACTTATTATGTGGCTTGTCTTTATCAGGTGCGTACAGCAATAGGGCGTGTGCGCGATGCCGGGGTGCGGGTGATGATGGTCACCGGTGACCACCCCGCGACCGCGCGCGCTGTGGCTCTAAAGGTCGGCATCGCCACCAGCGAGAACTGTCATGTTATCACTGGCAGCGAACTAAGAAGCATGACCCCAGAATTGTTACATTGGACGCTTGATAAACATTACGAAATTGGTAAGTCAAAAATATAATCGGTACCCATACACATACATCAATCAATACAAGTCCTGACTCACTGTCTGTCTCATCAACGCCCAATCCAAACCCTTAGACCTAGAAAACTCCCTTGTTCCCTCTATGATGTAGATTGAAGACCGAATAAGGCCTGATTTTTCGAAATTCCCAAGTGATTAGGGAATTCACGGGCGGGCGAAGTTGCTGGCAAAGTCCTAGTGGATAATAATTATTAAAATAAGTAGGTACTCACACAAAACATGTTGTATCTTCTAATCATTTGTGGTATCAAGTATTTGCAAGAACTTCTCCGACACAAAAGCTTCAAATAGTGGAGGCTTGTCAGCGAGATGGCGGCGTCGTGGCGGTGACCGGGGACGGCGTCAACGACGCGCCCGCGCTCAAACGAGCAGATATCGGCATCTCCATGGGCGTTACTGGATCTCAGGTAACTTCTAATCAACTGTAAAGGCTAGCGCAAGGGCCGCACCGCATTGCAAAAATCTTCCCATCATAAGTTTCGTACATTTTGTATGAACCAACGCACATGGGCTTCAGCGGACTTTTTTTATGAAAATGCTAAAATGTGTGCTTGGTTTTAAACACCATGTTAGACATAAGTTAGGTACTCCTGTCGTTCACCTGTCTTTACAGGTATCCAAGCAAACAGCAGACATCATTTTGATGGACGATAATTTCGCGACCATCGTGATAGGCATCGAAGAGGGAAGGAGGATCTTCGACAATCTGAAAAAATCTGTTTGCTACATACTCATTTCCAATGTACCCGAAATCGTCCCTGTTTTAATGTTTATCTTGTTTTCAATTCCTTTACCTTTGGGTAAGTGTACCTACAATGTATGTATGTGTTTATTAGCTATTTTTATGGCTTGCAATCGAGTGTTTAAAATCTTATTTATTTTGAAGGTGTAATGACCATATTATGCATAGACCTGGGTACGGACATGTGGCCAGCTGTGGCGCTGGCATACGAACGTGCCGAATCTGACGTCATGACGCGATCTGTTCGCAATCGTGACCCGCTCGTCTCCGCCCGAATGTTAAGATTAGTGTATGGACACTTGGGTCTCATTGAATTCGCTGCTGGTATTTACGCCTACTTCTTTGTCATGGCTGAGCATGGCTTCTATCCTGCCGATTTATTTGGTAAAACGTAATAATGATTAAAACGGAATTTCGATTAAAATAAGATACAAATAGGTACCCTAATACCCTTCTCTGTGATCCAGGTATAAGACAAAGGTGGGATAACGTAGCAGTGAGCGACTTGACAGACTCCTTCGGTCAGGAGTGGACGTACCTGGAACGTAAAGAGGTAGAGCGAGCGTCCCAAGCGGCGTACTTCGTAGCCGTGGTACTCACTCAAATGATGAATGGCGTCATTTGCAAGACCAGATATAACTCTTTGTTCCATGTCGGTAAGAGTAATGGATCTTCTATAATTAAATGTTGGGTTCCTGCCAATGTTAAAGCTCAATAATTCTTATATAACGCAATCAAAATTAATATTTGTCGGTGTTTTCCAGGAATGAAGAATAAAGTTTTAAATTTGGGACTTGTGTTTGAGCTATTACTTGCATGCACTATTTGCTACACTCCTGGACTAAATACTTTTTTCCACACTTATCCTCTCAGACTAAGATGGTACTGTCAGTTATTTCAATTTCAGTTTTATATTTCGGTTTTGCCTATATTGTTTTTAAAACAGAGTTTGCTTACAGGTGGTTCCTGGCTTTACCGTTCTGTTGTTTCATGTTTGCCTTCGACGAATTTAGAAAATACTGTATTAGAAGAAGACTTTTTGGAGGATGGTATAATAGATTAACGTATTATTAATGTTGTTATACCTACATAATATTAAACACGTAATGATAAAGTTTTCTGTTCTAATTTAAGGAACAACAATACGTAGATACCATCACTACGCTGCATCCGCTGATAACTGTTATATTTTTAGTTTATAGATATAGGTAGGTACTTTATAAGTATCACTAGCTTACTTATAACTGGATCGGTACAGTATAAAGCGTTATGAAGGTCGAAATGAAACAAAAGTAGTCCAGAAATAGGAGTTTACTGGATTTTTCACTTTACATTAGATTTTGATCCCACACATACTCAGATCTCCAAATAACACAAGTTAAAACATTTAAGTACCTAATTTAATGAGCAAAAATAATATGACATATCAGGATCAGGTCACATTAACAACATCACAATAGTTTAAGGTCAGTGCACGATTACGGACCTTGGTTTCAGGAAGTGAGCGGACGCTACCTTATGCTCAACTTAAAAATAATAAAATTAACAAATTGTTCATCTAACACTTCGCAAGATTCAAGATAATTTATATCTCGTTAAAACGCGCCCACAAAGTATTTGTACCGCATTTTCACTTCCCGAATAGGAATGTTGTTTTTAACTCCTCTAAATTGATTGATCGGTCCAAGCAGTAAGTAAGGAATAATACCTTTCAATCGCTTTCAGAGACTTCAAAAACTTTGGTTTAGTACAGTCACACAGCAAAGGCAATTCTCATCATTATTAAAAACAATTTCAGATTAAACATTGATAAATACCGTCGACATGAAATGCGCCTGTTAGACATAGGAATGATTTGACTTTCTTAAATTATAAGTACCCATTCAGATAAGGCACGAGTAAATAAAACTACATATTTTAATCCCTTCTATATAAATCATGATTCTGAACTAGTAAAAATGTAGTTTAATTTATTATAATAAGTAGCCTATAAATAAAGAGTAACAGATCAATTGTAATATTAAAATATATTGTTCTAACACATCGTCATTCTTTTAGTTGCTGCTTTGATGGCTCGGCAATAACTAAAGTGGTGGCGATATAATACCTACCACAATGTAAATATTCACTTCAAACAGTTGTTTCTTTGATATTTAGGTAAACAGATCATTGCAATATTTACAGGGCCGTCATAGGACAAACTGCAAAGTTATGAAACAAACGATCTCGACCAGAACCTTTATACAGTTGAGTACAGTTTTAACTGTTTCAGCCTGTGTTTTCTAGTAGAACGCTGACCTAACTACTCGGGACTTAAGCCCCGCCACATTCCCCAGCTATCCTTTTGTATCAAGATCTCTTGATAAACTACTGTTTGACTATCCTAATTTTACGTACGAAACAATTGACAGTTTGCTTTACATAAACAAATACTTAGACACAGTTTCGCAAAAGACATTAGTGAATTTCATAGAGATAAAACCCCATCCTAAAGACGACGAAGCGTATTTTAATTAAAAACTCTACAGTGCAGTAGACAAAATTCAATCAATCAATTAAATTAATGCTAAAACAAATAACTCATCTGCGTTTCAATTAGAATATGGATAGATACCTGATCAATAAATATCAATATAATATGAAAATATAACACTTATTTAAATTACTATCATAATAACACTTTTAGATAAAAGTTTTGCTTTCTATTCTTAATGTCAGGCAAGTTTGATATGACCCATACGTATCTAACATATAAACAAGCAATATTATGTTAGTAGGTAGTCTTTGAATTGAATTATTTCAAACGATAAGTACATAGTCCACAATCACACATGTAGGTACAGACGCCAGTATCTGTCAAATGTCTTTACTTAATACATTTTCAAGTTTATCGCTGAAGCATAAGGTTCAAAGTTGATTGAGAAAATTTGACAGTTTCAGGGAGCTTGACATGCTGGCGTCTGTACATAATTTGGCTCAATTTTACGTATTTTCTAAAAGTAATAAGTTTAGATGTCGTAGATTGCAAAATTGTTTACAATAAGCTCCGATATACAGACTTGTAGAAAAATTTAAATAATATAAGAATCAAAGATCTCTAACATTTACAATAGTCCTTATAAAGAGAATCTACTCCCTTGTTAAGATTTTTAGTGACTACTAATATATTTTTGAATAATGGAAGAGGCTAGCTTTTTAAATCGTGTCAAAAATCATCATTCTTAATTCTAAATTATAAATAACAAGAAATATATAATAAGAATCACTGATTTTTAAAATCTCAGAATTTTAACACTTCAATTAAAATTCTTTATCTTATTCTGGAGATTGATACAGATTGTGATTTAGTTTTGTGATTAACAATCCACATTACTATTTAATTGATCCATTCCATATTAATAAAGTCTTTTATTATTATAATATAGGTACTAAAAAAATCCCTTCACCAATTACATTTGAGCGTAGAATTTTGAGCTAACTTGGAAATTACATTGCATTGCTTACGTCAACAACGAAATATTAGTATAACCAAATCGTATTATTTACACCGTTCGCGAATTAAATAATGAGCCTATAATTCGGATATGTTCGTAATTACTGTTTATACATACTTAGGTGAGGTCATTTGTTAGTTGTTGCGCGTACGCGCGGCGAGGATCGCGTTAAGGTTAGGCTGAGTTCGCATGTCAGCTATAGAATGTCTGGCCTTTATGAACGCCTCTTCACGAATAACATCATCTTGAAGAATGCATCCAATTATTTTAGCTACAATTGTCGACGGTGGAACATGAGGATTCCCTGAAATCGTACAAACTGAACTAGATATCTTCGATCTTATTATAGTGTAAACATAAAAACAAATAGATTAGTCTAGTACTTACTGTAAAGTTATGCGTTTATAGGTACTTCAGCGTATTAATGTTTATTTAGCAGAGGAAATCTACTAGAGAATATATAAATATTTTCCCGCTTATAAACGAGACAATTTTAGACAGAGGTAAGTGAGCACCAGATAAGACACACGGTTTTAAAGTGACGCCTACTGCTAAAAAATTATCGTGAGTGTCGAATCACGAAGAAAAATTTCGGCGCGACACGCCAGTCTGCGGGTCTGCCGTAGTCCACGGTCTCATGCTATCATTCGAATGTATACCTACCTAATAACAATGACCTAGAAGTCACATTGCAAGGACTTCAAAATTTAGAGCGATGACATATGGAATGAAGCCATGAGTGGCCTACGTTTTTGATGTAAGCCGACTGGAGTCACGTCTAAAATAATCATGCCAACTGACCATGAATGATATTTTAGTAAGTAAATGATTCCAATAAAAATAGGGTAGGTATTTGACGAATTTGGCGAATATGAGTATTTTTAAAGTAATTAACATAAAAAACAAGAAATAGGTATCGGTATTTCTGAATCATCAAGTAGACACCTACCCTATTTTTTACCTTATTTTTATAGCAAAGGATAAAGAACTAAAATATTCTCATACTTTTGCTCTAACCTACCCACTATACACACAGACACCACAATAATGTTAGGTACTTACTGCACTGCAATCTCAGGAACTTGATATGACCTATGACAACTCGAAGAAACGGGTTTCATAAAGCGGCATACAGGCGTGCAGTGGTCTGTTAGTAATTTTATTAAAATTGTTACTATTGTTAGTATCAACTCCACCAAATAAACCAGGTAAATGAATAATAACAAGGTTAATAACTAAAACAATTATTAGTATTACGTGAGCTATTTTGGAACGCGAATGTCGATTTTTTTTTTAAATATTAAATGGTTTCTCAGCAACTATGTTTTACTACTAGACATTTTTATAAAACGGATTTATTGAGATTGAGAGAGCAACAGGGGAACTTATCTAACGAAGATACGGGCCCGTCCATTAGTTCAATACTTCGCAGTGAACCTAACTTAATTAACTTTTACGGAAGGGCAAAAACACATTGGTAGTATGGACAGCTGTCAAATCGTGTTGTCAGTCATTCTTAGTTCGGGCCCCAAACTAATATTGTGTCCGTAGCCATGGGCGCCAGTGAGTTTATTTTCAGGGAGGTGCATCTTCAGTTCAACGAAGCAGGCTCGATCATTTTTGCACTTCACTGATGATGTAGTGAATATGTTTGGTTATCGTTTGTCCATACATACAAGGAGTCACTTTGTCGACTTAAGTCGATTAGATTTTCGAAAATAGGAGTTCGGTACTTTGTTGACTAATGCACAAAAGGTTTAGAATCGAGAAATTGCAGATTACAATCGAATATTTTAGGATCTCACCTCAAATAGGTTGAGTTTTCTATTATTCTCTTAGGCATCTTTGGATAATTTTAGTTCTGAATGTTTTTACTCTTAGGTAGGTACATTTTATTTTGAAGCCAGGGAGGTGCAAGTGCACCCACCCTCTTGCACCCCGCTCCCGGCGGCGCCCATGTCCGTAGGTGATCCAGAGTAGGAATCGACCGAAACTATCATATGGATTCCGTGCCTAGAAAGTAGACCTCTGGCCCCTCGCCGGAGAAGGGACTATTTCAGATTACCAAAAGCCTTTGTTAGTTGACGAAGACTAGACTATTCCGTTCGAACAAGCGCGAGCGCCGCGAGTCAGTTCTTTCGTCATATTAAGATTATAAATCATGATAATTCATTATGTCAATCATATTTTACTTTATTATTTCCGATATGCGATAAACCCATGGAATATACCACTTTAAATAGCTCACATAATTAGAATCGCTGTTAATAAATGCATAGTTTATTTCTACCTAGATATATATATATATATATATATAGATATCCCTTTACGGTAAATGTTGATCTGACGCGACTTTACGCGAGTACTTTGTTGATCCAAAAATGCATGTTGATCCGGCGCCTTTTGTAGATCCAATATGCATTTCTGGTAACTAATGTGGCTCCGACCGGATCAACATCAACACTCACGGGACTGCTTACTAGCGTTCGCCAAAGTTGATCCAATATACAAATCCACCTTATTAATGTTGATCCGATTTAAATGAGCCAATCAGAGCACAGCAAACGATCGGATTGGCTGAATGCAGCCGCGACGTTGCCGTTTCGTATCTTTGGCCGTACAGGCCTACCCCTGGGTGCTTCACCGCCCGCGTGCAAAACTGACAATGCCGCCCCGTCTTTACCCTACTAGGGTACTAGGCTTTTAGAGAGGAATTTGATGTTGGTTAAGTTGTTATGAAAGTGCATAAAAAGAAACGGCCATGTGCTTGTCAGACCACGCACAATGAAGGGTTATATTCATAACAGGGGAATACCCTCTTAGAGATTACCTATCTAAGGGCCAATTTTTCAATAATTAGATAACTTTACCTGAAGAATAAATGTGACGTTTTGACAGATTGTCCAAACAAAAACTGTCACAATGAAAAACTTATTCGTCGGATAAAAGTTAACTGGCGATTGAAAAGCTGGCCCTAAGTGGTTTGAACCTGCAAACGTTTGCGTTAATGTTCCATATAGAACAATGTGTTCAATAAGGAGATTTCTATGTTTGCCGCCCCCTTGAAAGTGCCCTTGAAGCCCTTGTGCGGCTCCGCATTCGCCCTCCGGATGCAGAAGCCATGGAGGCGGAGCTGTACGAGGGGTACAGAGCGGCGAAGACCGCCCTCCAAAAGGCCATCCAACGGGCCAAGGATGTGGCCCGCGAGGAGATGGTGGAGACTCTGAACAGAGATCCGTGGGGGCGCCCTTATAAAATGGTGCGGAATAAACGCCGCACCTGGGCCCCCCCGCTGACGCAGTCTCCGCTCCCAGCTGGTGGAGTAGGTGGTGAGCGCTCTGTTCCCTTCACGGGGGGAGCACACTCCCCCGCCCATGGCTCCGCCAATTGCGGTGCCCGAAGAGGACCACGCGGATGACGACGACATCCCTGCAGTGACCGGGGTAGGAAGGCTGAGAGCTGAGGCTGAGACTGAGAGCGGCGGTAAGAAGGCTGAAGGCCAAAAATACCGCCCCAGGACCCGACGGCTTGCCAGGTAAAGCCTGGGTCCTGGCCTCGAGGGCTCTCGGGCTTCGACTGGAGGCGTTCTTAAGCGCATGTTTGGAGAGAGGCCAGTTTCCACTCCGTTGGAAGACGGGGAAGCTGGTCCTCTTTCGGAAGCCAGGGCGCCCTGCGGACTCTCCGTCCGCATACTAGCCCATCGTGCTGCTCGACGAGGTCGGCAAGCTCTTTGAGAGAGTGATTGCGGGCCGCCTCGTCGGCCACCTGGTGAGGACGGGGCCGGATCTTGCGGACAGCCAGCAAGGGGCGCTCGACGGTAGACGCCATCATGCGCGTGAGAGCCCTTACGACGGGGGACGCGGTTTTCCGGGGTGGGGTCGTAGTGGCGGTGCCTAACCTGAGGGGGCCAAACGCCTCCTGCCGGAGGCTTTGTGCGCTCCATGGCCCATACGGGGCCTCGGTGTGGGCGCGTTCACTGCGGCGGCGAGCCGCCCACTACCTGACCGCGCTCCAAAAGGTGGTAGCCGTAAGGCTTATCCGGGGCTACCGCACGATCTCGGACAAGGCGGTAAGCCTCCTTGCCGGACTGCCGTCATGGGATCTGGAGGCAATAGTCCTCGGGCGCCTGCATGAGTGGCGCGCGGAGACACTACGCCGGGGGGAAACTCCGCTTCCCCAGCAAATCGCTGCGGAGCGGACGGATCTCCGGCGCGATCTCATGGCGGCATGGAAAGAGCGACTGTCGCAACCCAGCGCAGGGCACACCGCGACAGCGGCGATAAGACCCCTCTTTGAGAAGTGGCTAGAGAGGCGCCACGGCGCCCTCACCTACCGCCTGACGCAGGTCCTCACCGGACACGGAAGTTTCGGGATGTTCCTGCACATCATCAGGCGGGAAGAAACGCCCGGGTGTCACCATTGCCAGGATCGCCCAGAGGACACGGTGGAGGTCTGCCCCGCTTGGGCGGAGCACCGTCGTGTCCTCGTAGAGGCGATCGGCAGCGGCGGCGACCTCTCGCGTCCGGCCCTGGTGCAAGCCATGGTTCGGGGCGAGAGGGAGTGGGAGGCAGTCACCTCCTTCTGCGAAGCAGTTATGCTAGCGAAAGAGGTGGCGGGACGGCTCAGGGAGAGAGCCTCCCGTCCCAGCTGCCGCGGGAGGCGCTCCGGGCGTCGGGAGCCGCGTGACGACTCCCGGCCACCGTAGGCGCGGGCCTGCGGGCGGTCAGCATCGAGGAGGGGCCCCCTTAGGGCCGAAGCCTGCCGTGTCAGCGGGATTGTCCGAAAGGGTTACCATAAAGGGCTAAGGGAGGAACACGGGTGGGTTTTAGTCAGTAAGAGTCTGACACTCCCTTCCACTCCACCCAATCCAATGGTTCTTGTAGTAACGAAACGGCCAAGCCATATATTTTGACTAAGGTGTAGAGTTGTTTAAATTTCAGGAGTAAAAGTCCATAACAGTATGAGAGTTGTTCACCTTACGCTCATGTGAATGTAGCGAAATGGCCAAGCCACATATTTTGACTAAGGAAATACTACTTAAACGAATAAAACTTTTTTAGAAAAAAAAACAAACGACTTCCAAAAACACTATAAAGTGAAAAATAACTTTAATTTCGGAAGTCGGTGTCTTTGGATTTGTATTTTAGTTTTTTGCCACCGACTTCCGAATTTAAAGTTATTTTTCACTTAATAGTGTTTTGGAAGTCGGTTGTTTTTTTTTTGTAAAAAAGTTTTTATTTTTCACTTTTTAGCGGGTCAGTTTGTAATTTATCTAAGTTATAATAAATAGCCTAATATCACCTTTTACAAAATATTGATTTTCTCGATGCAGGGACGTTAATAGTTGAGGAGTTCTCCTAGTAAGAACCAGGAGAACTGGAGCTGATTGAGAAGTCACCATCAGCTCCACTTCACCATACGCATTGTAATGGGCATAAATTGCTTAGCAGCTATATCAAAGTAATCGAATCGCAACCCGTGAAATATTTGTCATTGAGTAGTTCCGATGGCCTTTTGTGGTCTTCATCATCAGCTCCACTTTACAAAATCATAATTTCCGAGAGCAATTAATGCTCAAGTTACTTTAATAATAGACTTAGGCAAGAAAAATTTTGCTAAGGGCCAAGTTTATGTTACACTTAGTCGTGGAAAGACGCTGGATGGCATTGTATTATGCGACTTGGAACCTACCAAATTGCTAAATAGACCACATGACGAAAAGGCTTTGCGTGAAATGCAACGATTGAGGCTTTTATAAATCATCATCAGCCTATTGCAGTTCACTGCTGGACGTAGACCTCCCCAAGTTTGGGCCAACGTTCACGGTCCTCCGCTTCTCTCATCCAGCCACTACCGGCAACCTTTGTTAGGATAATTATACAGAAGAAAAACTCGCAAAAGTATTTCACTTTAAGAAGTATTTATTAGTTTTAGACTAGATGCTGACAATCTTGGCTGCAGCATCAGGCCAGACTTATGTCAACATTGCATTGAACTTAAAATTTAGTCCTGTTTAAAATGAGCCCAAACACGACTACGGTGCTGTAATTTCAAGGTTTGTACTTTTTCTGATGCTCCTGGCTTCAGCATCTCAGGTCTCTTTGTACTTCGGTGTTCCTCATTAACAGAACGTTTATCCATACATCGAGCCCTTTTCAATAAGCCTAAACACGATATATCTGCTGTTAGTTGTCGAGGAGTTAGGTACTCAGCAGACTATCCTGACTGCAGCATCAGGTCATAACTTGATGATCATAAGACCAAATGTGGCAAATGCCCTATCAAACATCAAAACAATTTACTAAAACAGTCCTTGCCTGTTCGAGTAACTTCTTACTGTTAAGGAGTTGTACCTTCCATCATCAGCCCAGCTACCTGAGATGGTGACAACCATACGCAAATACACAAGATCCTTCATAAAATATGCGAAAAACAATAAGTGAGCTTATAAAATTTGAGGGTTGCCCTCGATTTCTCTAAGATCCCATCATCAGATCCTAACTTGGTGACAGTGGGACCACCTCAGAACTATCTACTTTCGAACAAAAAATAATTTTGAAAATCCGTCGAGAATTGGCGGAGTATTCGATGAACAAACATACAAAAAAAAAAAAAAACACATCCGAACATAGTACCTCCTCCTTCTTGTGAAATCGGTAAAAATACGACGAAATAGTCTACTGGGTTCTCTGTCACTCGCAGAACGCGACGTTGCCGCTTTGTGTTCGAGTACCTATTCGTCAATTTTGGCTCCGGATCAACTTAGTCCAAGTAAATGTCGCATATAAGTTAAATATACTGTGGATCTAAGAAATCATATTCAGTATGATTTTTTCGACCGTTGATGGATCAACAAATGTTGGTCAAATCGCTGACGAGTTTATTGAAAACCTGTAAGTGCAGATCCACCGACGTCACACGTGCATCAAGGTCGGATCAAAGTATATCAGTTTGCGCGACGCGGAGCTGAGTAAACACGTAAAATAGGCGGATCAACAGTTGTTCTAACTTCTCACTGGATCAACATTTACCGTAAAAGGTTGATTATATATGTATATATATATATTTCCAGTTAGACTGGAAGCCGACCCCAACACAGTTGGGAAAAGGCTAGGCAATGATGATTTATACCTAGATAAAATATGATAATAGGTATAACGAGATACAATGCCCTGTGTTCCAAAGTCACTACGGTTAAAACAATGTGTATCCTCGTGAATTAGGTACTGAAATCTAAAAATAAATTTGTTAAGCTGATTATAGAGAATTAAAATGTGTTGTTTTTGTTAGTGTGCGTCATTCGATGGGAGAATTTTTACTAGCAAAATTTTACGCATACAATAACATCTTGAACCCGAAATTAGTTTATTAGGTCCATATGGCAGTTTGTAGATGCGCGACACTACGTCACGCGTCATTTCGGAGTTGTGTTCAGAATATTTTCATTCAAAATACAGGCATCAAACTTTGTACTTAATTAAATCTTAGAAATAATGTAGGTACATTATTTCTAAGACTGATATTGTGTTTTAGTTATTTAACCAATTTAAATTTTTAACCGACTTTAAAAAAGGAGGAGGTTCTCAATTCGGATATATATATATTTTTTTTGGTCCCCCCTATAAGGCAGAACTTTTTATGTCATAATATTATTTTGCATAACAGCGTATAGCATAAACATCATTTGCAGAAAATCGTTTGGCATACACTCATTTATCATACATTCAAAACTCATAATTTTGTAAGTCAGAATCATCTTTAGGCATAAATTTCATATCCATAATAATTAAAAAGTAGAACCATCATAGCGCAGAAAGTTCACAGTCAGAATCGTCTTTTGGCATACGTGAGTTCGTGCGAAGGGGTCACAGTTTTAACCTAACCATTTTTAAAAAAAGAATTAATTGGGGTCTAAGTTGGCTCTGTCGACTACCTCTTATTTATTATTGCTTGTAAATAATAAATAAGAGGTAGTCGACAGAGCCCCGCTACGCGGGGCCCCTATTTCTGTCTGCAGGGTTTAAAGGAACCTAATCTAACCCAAGTCGGGGTGCCCCAAGTCCCGAGATCGCTTATAGAAACTATTATTTTTATAGTTCACTCAAATACCATGGAAAAATACACCAAACAAACAATATTCGTTAAAAAATAAGTCTACTGTTATCTTCATAGTATGCCAAGTGAAATTATCCCAAGTAAAACTCTACCATCTTCATAGTATGGCAAGTGAAATTACGCCAAATAAAATCCTGCCATAAAAATATGCCATTGTAAATTCGGACATAATTATAAACATTCGGCCAAACAATAATTATGTTATATAATTTTTATGCAAAAAAAAAATTCGTTTAAAGAAGATTATGCCAAGTGTGTTATGCCAAATAAATTTCGGAGCATCAATATTCTGCCAGTTTATAGAAGATTATGCCAAGTGTGTTATGCCAAATAAATTTCGGAGCATCAATATTCTGCCAGATAGAAGGCACCTTATTTTTTTTAAGTTTGTTTGCGCTTACTCAAATATATATATTTTTTATTATTTCGTGTTAGCAGTACCTAGAGACTTTTTAGAATTTGTATTAGGTACGAATAACAGTAAAAAAAATTAGGGATGAAAGTTTTAAGGTTGTTGTACTAAGAACACGTAAGGCAAATTCATTTACTGAGACCTACAGAAATAATTTATAATAACTAAGAAACCAATTTTTTTTTTTGTAGAAATTCTCCATGAACTGACAGCAATGCAATGGCATGTTATTGTGTACCAACCAATTGACCAAATTGGAATCTTAATAGACACCACTTACCTGTAAGACCTCTGTATCCAAATATACCGCAGTCGTGCATACGCATTGAATGCTGCTCGTTTTTAATGAAATCTTCCGTGCTGATGCCTTTGAGCTAAAAAAACATTAAAATATTACTAAAAAATTAGGCAGTAACAGGTTTTATCAAAACTGGTTTTAAAATATTACAATTTAATGAAAATACATAAAACTAACTTTAGATGGAGCTAAAAATCTGTCAGGTATCCTTTGCAGTTTCTGTTGCTTTTCACTCGGCCCAAAGCCCAGAGCAAGCAAAACTGATTCAGCATCGACTTTTCGAGCTCCCAACACATTTAACACTGAGCTGCCACTTGACCCACTGTTATCAGACTGGAAAAAAATCACAAAAAATTAATGGTTATACAAACAGCTGTAAATAAATGCCATAATCATGAACTAAGGTTCTGTTGTTCTGCTATAATATACAGATGACAGTTACCTGGAGAGAATGATCCCTAAGCAATGGATTTTTAAACTTTGGAGAATATCCCTCTGATTGTATGGAGTGGTCCCGCTGTAGTTTCTTAACATTAGTTCTCTGGGGAGTGCTAGTCAGTAGAGCACTATCAAGTGATTTCCTCTTCCATGCTTCTTTTAAAGGAACTTCTAAGTTTTGGTCATCTTCCACCTTTTCTTTGATGGGTTCTATGACTGTGTTTTCAGTCACTGATTCTTCTGCTTTGCTATCATCAGACTTGGGCTCAGTGATCTTCACCTCTTCACTAGTGCTTTCAGTCTCGGCTACTGCGTCAGCTGGCAAGGAATCCAGCCACTGTTGTACCGGACTACTGCGCCGCATGTCGTCAATCACTCCACTCAACCAACCTCTAACTTTCCTTTCTATTATTGTTGATACAGACTCATTAAATGTATCTACAAAAACAATAATTGTATTATAGCATAAAAAATAAGTTAAAATCTTATAGGTGGTGTTTGCACACTTGTTTTAAAAGTAGGTAAATGCATCTACAAATAATTGAGTTGCTTATTAAAACTAAACTTACTACAGAATTGTAAACACTAAAGAATGTACATACACGTAAGCCTTAACAATACCTGTAAAATTTTAATTTCAACAAATATTAAAAAATATTCATGTCTGGCTTTATACGAAACAAACATTAAACAGCTGTTTAACCAAAGTCCAACCAATTCATGTCTGGCTTTATAGGAAACAAACATTAAACAGCTGTTTAACCAAAGTGAAGTATATATTTTTTAAATTCTTTATCATATCACACACAGCATCATGCTGAGTGAAAGCCTTCTTGTCACAGTCATGATGTGCATCCGTCGACTATATCTGCTTTGTGCTCATTTTAGCATATACATACCTATATTTGGTTTTGATTTTTTTTTCTTATTATTAGAATTAATTATCTTTTTGCATGCATCTGTTACTGTGACAAATAAACCAATTTTTCTTTCGTTTATATAACATGTAGGTACAATTTAATAGATATTTTTAAATTTTCCCATAAAAAGAACTGCCTATTGTTACTTAGTTTAAGGAAATAAAGATAATTTGGATATCCAAATAAGCACCTACCTTTATGAACATATTATTAAAAAATACTCAAGCCAAAATTAGCTAATCTATCTAAATTCATTATAGTACCTACATAGGAATGGCAAAAAGCAATGATTTGCGTTATAATTGGATTTAATATTTGGAAATGGACATTAATGTTTGTTTATGATATCTCTAACAAGAAAAAAAAAACTACGATAATGTAGCTGGTGAAACCAACCTTGCTTAGGATCCATCTCCACTCAAGGTAACGCTGCATGCAATACGAGGAAGTTCATGAATTAACGTGCAAGATGCGTTCGATGGTCACAAATACTCTTTTAATACCTACAATTTTCCAGAAACGAAAATACTACGTGAAATATATTCATGACTTACCTTGAATTAGACAAATGTGTTTTTTAATCCTTCAACTAATTAAGCACTGGTAACATACATTTGATGTCCAACAATCATTTTAGAGAAATCACTTTTCCTGATAATTTACGTCTGATTTAATCATTTACTCAATTTATTAAAAGAATACGTATTTACATTGTAGTCCGCTGATAGCGATACTCAGCGATAGCAGCAGTGACATAAATCTGACTGACTGACAGAAGTGACAGACTGAGTGACGTTCAAATCTGACATTTCCATCACACTGAGGCCGCATTCCGAATTAGCTCACATCATCTCACATGCGTTCCGATTTAGATATTACGATTATGACAGCTGACGGCTTTCAACAATTCGGAACGCTCGTGAACGCGCTCACAGTGCTTACTCAATGTCAAAACGATATTCGATATTACCAGCAGCATTTATTTGTATAAACACCACATTTCTTCTTTTTCTTTGTTTAGGTGGCGACTGTCAGCCAGAAGCACAATTTTGAAAATGCCACGTTAGTCTATAGGTAGGGTGCAAGTGCAACTCAAAACAAAACACACACCGACACACACACACACACTCATTTTTAACAGCTCTCATGGTGACATACTTAGGGTGCGTTCCGAGTTGGGAATGTAATCGATTTGAGCGCGCTTAAACCCGTATCGAATTAAGCCGGATTCACATTACTGTGTTGTGTCGTGTCGTAACGCCTTATGACGCAATGTTAGCCAATCAAAACTCGCAGTGATTTGACGTAGTCCTGGACAGATTAAATAAACAATGATAGTCTACATAAATATAATAAATATAATATGTACAAATATTAACCGAAAAATAAAAAACATATAACATTTGCTTATGTTCTGCACCGTGTCGTAGGCCTTAGTAAATACGCAGCGACTTTTAAATTGCACCCTACCCTCAACGGTCAAAATTGTGTTGTTTCTTATGTGTAACATACGTAGTATCTCTAAGTAGTCTGTGTGTGTAACCTACCCTCTTCTGATTTATTTATTTTGTACATAATAAGCTAAAAATAATGATGTATGTTATTATGTCGAAGTTTTATTGTAATGTTAGTTTTAAGATACATTTTTTGTTTTTATCTACGCTTACTGGCAGATAACATTGTTCTGAACCTATTTATGTTTTCTCTATACTGCCGCGCTAACGATAAGAGCAGTAAGTATTCATAGTTTTGAGTATTGGCGCGCAAAGTTTTTGTTACAATTTTGTATTTTCTTGAGTGAAATATATAAAAGCGCTTTATTTAGGCTTCACGTTTCAACCATCACAATTAATATAAATTAAAAACAGAAGTCCGGAATAACAAAATTGTAACAAAAACTTTGCGCGCCAATACTAACTCAAAACTATGCAAAATATACTTACTGCTCTCATCGTTAGCGCGGCAGTATAAGTGAATTGTAATTCTTTTGAGAAAACAAATATCTTTAACCGTAGATTAGTTTGATTGGTGTATCCTGCGTAACACGACACAGTGGCACGGCCGGTGGCTTTAGCGTGAGCGCGATAACGATGTCCCGTGAATCGTCGTAGATGACGTCATGAATAATATCATTGTAAGCATTGTCAAAATTGACAGTGTGTGTGAGGATGTGTCAGAGTGTGTTTTGTTTTGAGTTGCATCATATCGAGTTATTCCGGTCTGATCCCCTGAACCCCCCCTCCACCTCGATCCCCTCCTGGATCGTCTTCTGTTTTAATCTTTGTCTTATCCACATTATGTAAGTTTACTCTTTATGACAGGTAAGTACAGTCAAAAGAAATTAAAAGTTTCATGATTTACGAAATTTTTTAAATGTCTCATGCGTGCTCGATGGAATTTGAGGCCACGGCAACACAAATGTTTTCTCCAAGTAGGTACTCTCTGGTGCCCCGAGCTGTGTGCGAACGCGCATGTTTCATCATGGGTGGCGATTTCGTGGTTTTCGAGGGTGCTGAACCCGATGGTGAGGTCAGAATGAAAATCCAAGATGGCGGATGTGAAAAATGTTACAATCTTTCATGATGGGTGTCAATTTCGTGGTTTTCGAGGGTGCTGAAACCGATGGTGGGATCAGAATGAAAATCCAAGATGGCGGATGTGAAAAATGTTACAATCTTTCATGATGGGTTCAATTTCGTGGTTTTCGAGGGTGCTGAAACCGATGGTGAGGTCAAAATGAAAGTCCAAGATGGCGGATGTGAAAAATATTAAACTAATTTGGCATTTTCGAAATTGTGCTTCTGGCTGACAGTCGCCACCTAACCAAAGAAGAAGAATTGAAGAAGAAATGTGGTGTTTATACAATGAAATACTGTAATAATATCGATTTTCATAATATCGTTTTTACATTGAGTAATTCGGAGCGCGCTCACAGTGAGCGCGTTACGAATTACTCGCCGCCGCGCCGCCGCGGGGTTTAAGCACTCTCAAATCGATTACATCCCAACTCGGAACGCACCGTAACGCTCGGTCGGATACATAGAAATGTAAAAAACTGGACTCGCACACGAAGGTGCACCTAGCTTCTGACGTTTCATAAGTGCCCATGTAGGTTTATGTGAAATAAAACATTTTGATTTTGATTTTGAAGGGTTCCGTACCACAAGGCAAAAATGCCGAAAAAAACATGTTTGTTGTGTGGGAGCTCCCCTAAAATATTTATTTTATTTTAATTTTATTAGGTATTTATTATTAAAGTTAAAATACAACTGAGTATTTTGTGAATATTTCAAGTGCCTACCTGTTGCCATTTTTGATATCGAGCAAAAAAGGGCAAAAAACCGGGTTTGTTGTATGGGAGCCCCCCTTAAATATTTATTTTATTTTGTTTTTAGTATTTGTTGTTACAGCGGCAACAGAAATACATACTTTGTGAAAATTTCAACAGTCTAGCTATTGCGGTTCTTGAGATACAGCCTGGTGACAGACAGACGGACAGACAGCGAAGTCTTAGTAATAAGGTTCCGTTTTTACCCTTTGGGTACGGAACCCTAAAAACAGTCACAACACAAACTTCTTTCCTAAATTTATTTATTCTATGGTCCGATAGTAGTTTCTTTTTTGTGCGTTCCGTGTTGGGATGTAATCGATTTGAGTGTGCTAGTAAGATATGAACCACTGCTTCATAAGCAAACCGCTCAACACTACTTTAAACCAAGACAATCGGTGATTCGTGGTATGGCAGAAGTGTTGTTTTATCTACGAGAAGTAGATAAAACAAAATTGTGTCTAATTGGAGGTACCTACCCTTTAACGCATGCATTCTCATCATATAAGGGATGGGCAGCGAAGGACTTTGCTATGCGCCTTCATGGGGCATAATTCCCAACTCCGGGTTTTTTTTTTTTTAAATAACATATCTACTACGTCTGTATTTCTCAGAGGCTTCTCGGAGGGGTAGGCAGGGACGTAATAGCATATTTCGCCATAAATGGTTAAGTCCAATGCAACCAGGAGCGAGCCTGTTGCCATCAATCGGGCATTAGTTGGTATACAGGTGCTTCTGAAAAATTCCTAATTGAAAAGTCCAATTTACTCCTTGGGTTCGATCCTTAGGCTAGGCTAGGCTAGCCTTGCCTAAGGATCGAACCCAGTAGGTACTTACGGCATACTTGCGAGTATGTCGCGCTTCTTAAAACTAGACTCAGTCTCTGCATGGGTAGGTAGGTATTCCTCGAACACCCTGACGAGTTTTTTCTTATAGAAACTGAATTTAAATGCATTTTATTAATAAAAATAACGTATATTATAAATAAAGAATATTTATTTTTCTATAAACACATTATCCTTTTATATCATCAATTGCTGACATCATTATAAATCGCGGATCGCATTGGGCTTTCGTCAACGAAGTCGAGTGCATGGATGGAGAAGAGTTCAGCGGACAAGCCGCGGCCGACGCGCGACGCCGAGACGAAGCGCCCAGCGCGCGCGGCTCCTTAGCTAAACAATTTGTGCATCGAGGTTCAGGTAGAGATTACTTTAATCGCTAAATCACATTTGGACACTAATATACATGTATAACTACGTTCAACAAGTGTCAATATTGAGCAGTACGAGGGGGGCCGCGGGAGCGCGCGGCTCGGAGCCTGCGTCACGCCGGCCCGTACACGCAGTCGCCGCGGCGCGCACCCGCCGTCTCCTCGCCCGGTAGCACGGCGGCACGCCGCCACTGGTCGCGCACGCGCTCCACGTGCTGCAGCACGCGCACCACGTTCATGCCGGCCAGCTTGCGCACGTCCTCTTCGCTCCAGTCGGGGTCGCGCAGCAGCTCGGCCAGCAGGTGCGGGTAGCGCGACACGTCCTCCAGCCCCTCGGGCGGCGCGTCGATGCCGTCGTAGCCCGCACCCAGCCCCACGTGCTCCACGCCAGCGACCCTCCGCACGTGGTTTATGTGCGCCACCACGTCTTCCAGAGTGGCACGCTCCCCACACGTTACTAGTTTTGCATAGAAATTTATCATGACAACGCCACCGTTCGCTGCAATCATGCGAAGTAAGTCGTCAGGAACATTTCTACTCGAGTTGCATAGGGCTGCAGCTCCTGAATGCGAAAATACTACAGGCGCCTGTGACATTTCTAAAGCGTCGCGTGCTGTCTCTTCTCCTGCATGCGATAGGTCTACAATCATGCCGAGCCGATTCATTTCACGGACGACAGCTCTTCCAAATTCGCTAAGTCCTCCGGCGGTGCCCGCAGCTCGTGCCCATCTGGTATCACACGTATGTGTTACTGTTAGATATCGAGCACCGAGTTGGTAGAACGCCCGAAGTACTGCAAGCGAATCTCCAAGAGCGTGCCCGCCCTCCACACCAATGAGGGAAGCGATGCGCCCGTCACGATGCGCATCCAGAAGTTCCCCTGCATCGGTCACTAGGGCTAAGTGCGCCGCATTCAATTCTACTATACGCTTGATAACGTCCATCTGTTCGAGAGCCAACTGAACTGCGTCGCGATCTCTCGCACCACACGGCACGTACGCTGACCAAAATTGAGCACCAACCTGACCGAGTCTCAAGCGCGGGATATCCGTGTGCGACCAGCGCGACCGCGCCCAAGGTTCAATTCCATCCAGGCCGGCACTCAAATTGAAGTCACCAATTTTATTATGCAAAAACTTTCGTACGTTCCACGCTAAGTCATTGTGACCGTCAACCAGTGGTGAGTCTCGTAGCATGCGCCGAATAGTAGTGAGTCGTTGTTCTGGAGTAGCGCGACCACCGCCGCCGAGCGCGAGGGGCAGCGCCAGCGCGGCGCCGAGCGCGGCCAGCACGACCAGCGCCGCGAGTGCGATGCGCCAGCGCGGCCGGCGCGGAACCGTCTTCTCGTCCGAGCTGCCAGACGCTGAGGCTGAGAGCGAGTCAGGCGCCCAGCGCCCGCATCGCTCGGCCACATCCGGCAGCGGGCCCGGAAATGTCATACCTTCTGGCACCGCAGCCTGCAACCAGAAAAACATAATGTTACCAATTTTGAAAGGAAAGTTAGAAAAGGGCTGTAATATATTTTATGAGCTGTTTTCCAGTGTACCTGTGTAGGTACATTTAGACTGTCAAAATTCCATTTAGGTACTTAGTGAACTTATTTTATATTATTTAAATCTAGGTAGGTACCCATGTAGTAAGTAACATTGCAACGTCGAAACTGCGCCAACATTGGCCATTATGTACATAAGCATCTCATTTAACTTTGACCCAGTTTGACCTAATTGTGGGACTCAGTTAGGTACCAATTAGGTAGGTAATCGTAAGTTAACTGTATTTTTCTTCTTTTCAACACAAATATGTTTTGCTGTTCCAAAAGTATCTGATGAAAGTGTAAACAAACCCTGTTCTGGTTGAATTTCCCTTTAGTGAATGGTTTTACTACTTATTGACTTAACAATTTCATCTGTAGGTATTTGCAGGGTTTCAACTTTACCTATGTCTCGACACAACTTTTTCCCAAAAATGATTGTTCGATTCAGTATAAAATAATTGTAATTGAAAATTATAGCCAAAAATTGACAAGCTTCATAAAATTAACCTCATTTGTTGAATGAAAAAAAATCGAACGTGATTGTAAATAAGAATTACGTAGGTATTCAAATAATCAAATCATAGCACTCAATTTGTTAGTGATGGCAATACAAATTGGCATCCAGAGATAAGTTGTACCTACGTTTTCTGATCAATGTGTTTAAATTTATTCAGTAACTTATGGAAAAAAAAAACATGTCAAGCAATGCAGAAAAACAACCTAGTATGCTTCGATCAATTATGTGACATCGGTGTTTAGTTGCTTCTGCTTTCAAAAGGGACCTAAAACATTATTTTCAAGGGCACAAAGCAGAGTTTCATTCAGCTATAGAGTAGGTACCCAAAAACAATATGAATAAGTACTATGTGTGACCTAGGCTCAACTCTGCGTCGTTATACCCGAGCATGACAATTGCCCTCCACCGCAAATAAATAACAATAGACATACACAATGCCTACACAATCTGTAGCTATAAACATGTATGTAACATAATGTTTTTGCAAACCGTTATTATATTTAGGTTACGTTTGGCATATTAAACAACATATGTACAGACGCCAGCTCATCAAGCTACTACAATCTGTCAAATTTCTTTAATAGATTTTCAACTTTATCGCTAGAGCATAAGGTTCAAAGATGATTGTGAAAATTTGACAGTTTCGGGTAGCTTGATGTGCTGGCGTCTGTACCTACTTTATTACATTATACAGCAAACAAACCTAGGCAAATTCAACAAGTAAGTAAATCCAGTTGGGTATGCAAGAAAATACCTTACATAGGTGACTTATTACGACGCCACCCGTCTGCTTTATCCCACATCATGTTTCCTGATTAAATATAATCTTGCAGACGCGAGCCTAGGCGGTTAAAGTACAATGGATTTAAATGACTGACACATTTACGTTGCTACGGCACGCGACTTAACTAAGCGTTAACATATACATGCCGTATATTCATGAAAGCCGTAATTAATTTATAGCTAACTGCTGAAAGAGACGTTACTCGCATTTATGTGACTGTTTGTTTGTGTAATTTGTTTCATCACTAATAGTGGCAAATGGGCGTAGAGTGCACGCGACAAATAGTACCTAAAAGGAAATACGGTCCGCAATTTTCCCACGGATTTTTCAGCGCGGTTTCAAAGGAGAATATCGGTGTGTAAGCGTTCATATCAGTCGATTCAGGCGTGACAATAATTTGCCGCGTGTTCAATTATGCAAGGGGCACACACAGTTAGGGGACGAGACTGGGGAAGGGGCGCAGGGTGAGCCTGAATAGCTTCTGACCCATTTACAGAGAGAACTGGCGCGAAGGCCCACAGTCGCCTGGATTTCAGTCTTAACTGAAAACCTCCTTTCTAATTACGATGCTCATATTTTGCATTCCATCTTGTACCTAATCGTAATTAGAGTTAGATATTGTTTGCTGGCAGTTTAGTGAAAACGGATTTTTTTATAGTGGCTACCGAAAAGTGTAAACTAATAATAATTGATAAATTACTTATTATATTTATTTCACGGCTATTATTGAAATACACGCCAGCTTAGTATTGTGATTTTATGCTAGTAGATACATAAGCTATCTGCAAACCTACTACCAGCTTATTTTTAAAAGTTTGGTTTTAACCTAGTCAATATACAAATGGCATATAAACTGGGCCCGCGTGGTGGATTATGGCCTACTCTCTCTCACAGGAAGTAGGCCTGTGTCCCAACAGTGGGAACATTATAGACTGATTATACAGGGTGGAAAAAAGCAATGGGCCCTGGAGGGAAACTACTTTAAATCCTTAAGATATATTATTTTACTTATAGGAAACATTCCTTTATTTTTAAAAAGAAATAATACTTCATTCACATATTTCTCGGCAAGCTTACCTAAAACCAGGAATCGAGCCAGCTAAAAAATAAATACTCGCTGTTTTATTCTACTAATCGATAGGATTATTGTTCAGGATAGAACCTCTCTAATAAACATTTGGTCTTAGAAATAAAAAAGATCATGAAATCTAACATTAATTTTATTTTATCACCAATTCTAATATGAAGGGCACGTAAACATGAAAGACATTTATCACATATCAAGATTTCAACTATTTAAAATTACAATTCTGTTACACTTTAATAATTTAACTGATGAGTTGTTCGAAATGAAACCCCTCGTTACGGATACACAAATTTAGTCTTTTTTGAAATTCAAATTAAGTTTCTAATAAATCGAATTGTTCTTGATACGCCATCATTACACAATACGAAATGGAAGCAAAACAAAACAAAATCGACCAAAATGTTCGTAAGAATTTCAAAACTGCACCGCACCGCAAACATAGTTAAACATTCCATTTTTAAACTTTTCGTCAGAACGCCTCGTCTAAGAAGGAAATGTGCATAGAATTATTATTACCAATTAAACGATTTTCTTATCTAACTAAGTCTTCAACAAGGTACTTAGAGATAAATTAGCAAGCTTGTACTTCCTTTAATGTCTTTGGATGTTATAAGAAAATTATAACGTGTCTTTTAGTTGTTGAAAGTGAACAGTTCTAGTCTAGGTAATGCTGATTAAAGCTCTTGTGTACTTACTAAATATTACATTTCATGGATATCTTGTAAGACAGACGAGTGTAAGACCTAATGTTTATTGGAGAAATTATATCTTTAACATTGACTGTATCGACTAGTGAAATAAAATAGCGAGTGTTTATTTTTTAGCTGGTTCGATTCCCGGTTTAGGTAAGCTTGTCGAGAAATCTGTGAATGCAGTTTTGTTTCTTTTTAAAAATAAAGGAATGTTTCCTTTAAGTAAAATAATATATCTTAAGGATTTAAAGTAGTTTCCCTCCAGGGCCCATTGATTTTTTCCATTCTGTATAAGTACCTATATACAGCTATTAAGCCCGGAGCTCTAACATTGGAATTGAAATTATGGATTGGATGCAGTCCGCATACTAGAATCCTTGTTCTATCAAACGTAAAGCGCTCTTACCATCCCTTTTGCTACGTAAACAAGTCGTCCGCCATAGTGATCTATCATGGTGATTCGTGTGTAAGATGTGCCAATTTCAGCCATTATTTCCAACATCCACATTGCTCTATTGCACTATGCCAAGTGCTATTGCTACATCAAAGTACATTGCTCTATTTGTATTCAAGATGAGGCCAGTGCTGTAATCTATACCTACTATATTATAGAAATTTAAGTAAATAAATTGCAAAAGTAAATATACCATACAGACCTGATACTTAATTCGTCTAAAATACATTGTTATCTGATGGGATACAAAACAGATTTCTAAATCAAATAAATCAGTGAACTGCCCAAGACAGGCCAAGTGCCATTAACCTTTATACATTATTATTTAGCAAATTAACGATTGTCCTTATTATCGGATATAACTTAGTGGGCACGGATACTAACAGAGTTCATAATTGATTATTAGCTTTATTTGTAAACACTAAAGTTATGCGAGTCAATTTCAAGTGGAATATTATAGCTCCCCATCGCAGCATTCCCGACTATCGTCGAGACTCAAAGTGAGACTTAACTTTTAGTTTAGCTTTCCCCAAAGGATTAGACGTTTACTTGCAGTTAATGAATACGGGAATACGCAAATTGGACTGACTACCCGAATAGGTACCTTTAGTCAGATGTTCTAATTCCTGTATCTTTATCTGTTTGTGTGACCAGCATTATGTTGAATATTAGAATCGCTTAAACACTAGTTTTATAAATTAATATTAGAACTTGTGAAAAATACCGAGCTCAGACAACAATGAATAGTTATCTACTAAATGTCGAGATTCAAAGTCATTGACCGGCTTCATAAGAACCGATGTTAGACGACGGACGAAGGTTATCAAAGTAGATCAGAGTTTGGAAATCCAAATAAAATCGTTATTAAGTATATAATAAAATTATGCCGTTTATTTAATGGTCGTGTAATTTACTTAAGATAAGAGTAATGTTTACTGGCAAATTGTGAGGAAAATCGCAAAAACATAGTCGGCGGGGCGAGCCAGGTGCGGGGGCGGAGCTGCATCGATTCGCTGCATGCCAGACAGCGGGATCACGGGTCCCGGAGCAAGGCCCGGCCGCGGCCATGGCTCACAGGCCACGGCCCACCGGCGCGGCTGCTGTGGCCCCCACTGGCCCCCGCAACGACATAATGTTGCGTGAAATTTGCGCCCCCATTGTAACCTTACCTACAACTAGCCGGCGGTCCGTAACGCCTTTACGGAGGACGGGACCTGAATGCTATATGGACCGAGTGTGGATCACACACGTGACGTGCCATGATCCAAACCGTTTTATTGTTGCCTATCATCACCCTTCTATTACCTAAATAAATGTTACGCTTGTTATGGTTTGTCTTTACTTCATTCTGATCTACAACTTTAATTTACCCTGAAAATATAACCTTGGAACCGTGCACCTAATTTCTGACGTTTTATGTGGCCATGTAGTTTATGAGAAGTACCTACAATATTTTTGAGAATGATGGTAGAATGCAATATGAAAAAAATCTCAACTGTTTTACCTGTTTGTTCTCTTTCTCGGATCACGCGACGTCACAACACAATGGAAGGATTCTGATTTTCTACTCCTTTAAATATTACAACCAAATCTAGGCGTGACCTGAAGTAAACATTCTATGATGCACCTTGACCGTTAACAAAGTACACTATGACCATCAGACACAAGGCAAAGTTCATAATAGGCTTGTTGTTTCACGCAGACGAAGCCGCGGTCCGTCGCAATGCGATTGAAGTAAAACTGTATTATTCTGGCGAGGCACAGGTAGGTAAGTATGACAGGTATACTTACTTGTGTGTGTACAATCAGTTAAGTTAGTTGTTGGATTTTGTTACAATTAATTAACACTTAAAAAAAGGCTTGAATATTACAAAACAAATTCTAGCATTAGTTCAAGCTACACTGCGCCACAACAAACACTACACTACTACATATTTTAATTTGAACATTTTTCCGACAGACATATACTTCTTAATATATAAAATGGACAACACACTCGGGTTAGTTTTTCTAATTAGAATTAAGTTCGAAATTCATCAATGATGGCTCGATTGAATTCTTGTTACCTATTTGTATTTTTTTCTATTGAGATTGTCTTAGCTTCTTTTCCTTATTAGAATTGGAAAAATTTAGACTTAATCAAACTGATCGGTAATTTAATTGTAAATTGACATTGATTTACATTCTGTGATTCTGATTACTCGCACACTGATTTATTAAATTTATTATTTGTTAATTTTTTTAGGAATAAGTATCGTATACTTTTACAATGTTTGTAAATAAATAATATTGTAATAAATACCATATAACTATATCTTAATTTTTAATTAATTTACCTATTTACATATTTTTAATAAAATAAGTGATAGACATAATTTTAATACTAAAAATAAAGATATATTAAATCAACCGTTTTTCAGATTATCTAAAGTACATTCATCTTTTATGGAGTACAACAAAAAACCTTAATTAAAGGAAAGAAAATTTAAAACTCGTATTAAAAGTACACTTTGTAAACTAGGATATTACAAATTAGAGGATTATATCCAAGATAAGAATGCGTGGAAACATGCTGGTCCTGCTCCATAGGACAATCTAGAGTCTAGACAAAATCGAACTAGTTCCTAATTTAATTTATATATGTATATGTAATATATATTAAGTAATAGGAAAATCATCTACTTTTACAATATTTGTAAATAAGTGAGCACCATGTATCTATCACATAATTGATTGCTTCATTTTTAATTCTTTTTACCTATTGTGGTAGACTAATTTTGTTCTAGGTGCATCGTCTTCACATATACTTAATTATATTATGTATACAAAACTTTGTAAAATATTTTAAAAAAGAGTAACGGTGGAGTTTCTTGCCCATTCTTCTCCATACGAACAACAAACCTTCGGGAACGACAACATACCTTTTAGAAGGGGCGACTTGAATCAATTCAATTTTACTGTAATTTTTGACGTTCAAAAGTGCCTTTAATGTGCCTATTTGAAATAAATGATTTGACTTTGACTTGACTATTGTGTAATAGTAGTTTTAGTCTAGGTGCATCGTCTTCACATACAAGAATATAATTAACAACCTTCCGCCCGCGGCTGCGTCCGCGACGTATGTCGATAAAAACTATCCTACGTCCTTCCCCGGGATGCAATCTATCTCTCTGCCAAATTTGATCGAAATCCCTTCAGTAGTTGAGGCGTGAAAAGCTAACATGCAGACAGACAGACAGAGTTACCTTCGAATTTATAATATTAAGTATGGATGTAGGTACTTACATATGTATTAATTGCAAAATATTTTAGGAGAGTAACGGAGGAGTTTCTTGGCCATTCTTTTCCATACGAAACTACCTCTTGGAAGAGACGACTGGAATCATAGTTCCTTATATGTACCTATTCATACTAATATTATAAATACGAAAGTTATAACTCTGTCTGTCTGTATGTTACCTTTTCACGCTTAAACCGCTGAACCGATTTAAAAGAAATTTGGTATAGAGATATTTTGAGTCTCGGGGAAGGACATAGGATAGTTTTATCCCGATATTCCCACGGGATCGACACTTATGCGGGTGAAACCGCGGGGCGCTGCTAGTTTGAAATAAATGCTTTAACTTTGACTTTGAATTTAGAACTATTTGAACGCGTCATCACTATCATAATTCCTGTGTAAAGTTCCTCGGCTAACATGGTCTTGCCATTCTCCGAGCGGATGTTTGATTAGAGTCTCGCTCATATATCAGTCTCTACATAGTAACATAGTCATGTCGTTTCATGGGCCCCGGAACGCGCCGCCATCGGGATCCCAACTAACGGTAGGAGGGGTTCACATCGGCGTCGGGATGACGATGAAATACCTGGGTCTCGTCCTCGACAGCCGGTGGAACTTCGTGGAGCATTTCCGACGTTTGGCCCCCAAACTGGAACGGGCCGGGGCCGCCTTCAAGCGGCTCTTGCCCAACCTGGGGGGGCCAAACGCCTCCTGCCGGAGGCTTTACGCGGGGGTCGTGCGGTCCATGGCCATATACGGGGCCCCGGTGTGGGCGCGTTCACTGCGGCGGCGAGCCGCCCACTACCTGAACGCGCCCCAGAAGGTGGTAGCCATAAGGGCTATCCGGGGCTACCGCACGATCTCTGGCGAGGCGGCAAGCCTCCTTGCCGGACTGCCGCCATGGGATCTGGAGGCGATAGTCCTCGCGCGCCTGTATGAGTGGCGCGCGGAGGCACTACGCCGGGGGGAGGATCCGCTTCCGCGGCAAATCGCTGCGGAGCGGACGGATCTCCGGCGCGATCTCATGGCGGCATGGAAAGAGCGACTGTCGCAACCCAGCGCAGGGCACGCCGCGATAGCGGCGATAAGACCCCTCTTTGAGGAGTGGCTAGAGAGGCGCCACGGCGCCCTCACCTACCGCCTGACGCAGGTCCTCACCGGACACGGAAGTTTCGGGAGGTTCCTGCACATCATCAGGCGGGAGGAAACGCCCGGGTGTCACCATTGCCAGGATCGCCCAGAGGACACGGTGGAGCACACGGTGGAGGTCTGCCCCGCTTGGGCGGAGCACCGCCGTGTCCTCGTAGAGGCGATTGGCAGCGACGGCGACCTCTCGCGTCCGGCCCTGGTGCAAGCCATGGTCCGGGGCGAGAGGGAGTGGGAGGCAGTCACCTCCTTCTGCGAAGCAGTCATGCTAGCGAAGGAGGTGGCGGAACGGCTCAGGGAGAGAGCCTCCCGTCCCAGCCGCCGCGGGAGACGCTCCGGGCGTCGGGAGCCGCGTGACGACTCCCGGCCACCGTAGGCGCGGGCCTGCGGGCGGAGAGTAATGGGTAGCTCACCGCCCGATCAGGACCAGGCCCGTGCCGGACGGCGCGTACGTGTTCCACGCGCGCCTCAAAGAGATGTCAGCATCGAGGAGGGGCCCCTTAGGGCCGAAGCCTGCCGGGTCAGCGGGATTGTCCGAAAGGGTTACCGCTGGCCCGGAACATAAAGGGCTAAGGAAGGAACACGGGTGGGTTTTAGTCAGTAAGAGTCTGACACTCCCTTCCGCTCCACCCAGAGCGGGAGGAGTCATTTGATGATTTCCCATCCAAAAAAAAAAAAAAAAAAAAAGGAATAGGATGCTAATGGAATAAATCGATGATTATTTTAAAGTCACCAACTAAAAAAAAAACGTACTCATATTTTCTTGGGCCTTGGCTCCGCGATCCAACGGTCTGCTTGACGTTACCTACCTGTCAAAAGTAGACATAGTGATAATAATTAATGCAATAAGTGCCGAATTTGAAATGTGTATCAAGCAACAAAAAAATTTAAACCTACCTAAGCTGTAGTTAACTATTTAAATTTATTGAAAGGAATTAAGGAAACTATTAAGTTACGATATGATTGTTCATAAACCATAAAAACATTTATAGAAACAAGATCATTAATTAATTAGTTCTTAGGCTGTTAACAGGGCCGATTCAGTTTTATCAAAAATATTTTCGAAACATATTTCAATATGTATCTGTTTGATATTCTCCACATCTCGTTGACGCATGTGTGTAAATACACTTAAAATAAAACACCACAATATGGAAAGACGATCGGATGCTGAGGACGAAACAATCAAGATCGCTTCAACAAATCTACACAGATACAAATCACATTTCCGAAAGGAACGTGGCGGAGTTGGAGCGAGAAGTATCGAGTGTCGGGCGATATCTGCTATATTACTTTAAGAGGACTGAACTTGACATTCTACAAGTACATTTATTTAATTCCTTTAAAAAAGATAAATTCATATAATTTGTTGTTATTTATTTTTATCCGCGACGCGACGGTACGGAGACGGTATTATGCGTTTGGGGCGAGAGGATGTGTGCAAACCAATGTTGCCGTTTATCTCCAAAACTACTAGTCCGATTTTGATGCAGTATTCAGTGATGGGTTCTGTTTGATGTTCTTAGATAGGTGTTACGGTGACAACTCACTAGGGGGCGCTGCAGTAAACATTTGTTTGTACAAGCAAATTTGCCATTTATCTCCAAAATTACTAGTCCGATTTTGATGCGGTTTTCATATCTTCTCTTCTCTTTATGTGTATAATGAACCTATATAAAAAGTTGTAGTAAAAAGTTTGAAATAAAAAATTAAATAAAAAATTTTGAAAAACCCACGACGGTTAAATGTAATTGGAAAACAATAAAATAATTTAAAAACCCCCGACTTAAAGAATTTATGTAACGAGACTAAATCAGATAAATTCATATGGCAATATTTTTTATTTTGCTTTTTTGTTACTTCTTACCATTAGTCTCTGTGTGATAGGACATTTATGACGTCGTGTTACATAACAATCATATATTATAATAAATAATTATGCTAATGATGTTGTGGTGTTCTACCGCTAGTTGTTGAAGACCACGTTGTGGGTTTGAAACCTGCCAGGTACCAAATCTGCTGTTTGCATATCTATCATAATCTTTAAAAATGTTAAACTGAGAATAAATAAACTCGAAAACTACTGGAAAAGATACTGCTCTATAAAGACGCTAATGAAGGGTCATCTACCGAGCTACCGGAATCGCATACGTATCCTGCCCGTTCTAATCTACGGTGCACATACCTGGTCGCTCACCGAGTTGCAAAAGTTCCACTCTGGAGTCTGCTAAAGAGTGATGGAACTTAGCGTCTTGAGCGTAAAAAGACAGGATAGAATTCAGAACACCACGCTGCGTCCTAAAACGGGTACAATGGACGTAGGCAAGAAGACTGCGAGGCTCAAATGGGACTGGGCGTGTTACGTTAGTCGCATGCACGATGACCGCTAGGCAAATTTAACAAATGGGACGTGGGTACCTAAAGAGGGATGGCGCCGCTGAGGCCGGCCCAGAAAAGGGGGGCGATATGACCTGGACGCGTACCGCGAGGGCTGGTTTGAGATGGCGCGGGAAAAGAATTCCTGGAAGGACTTGGGGGAGGCCTTTGTCCAGCAGTGGGACAGTATTGGCTAAGTAAAATAAAACTGAGATATAATTTATAGAATTCTCTATAATTCTTTTTAATACTTACTACTTTAATTACCTTGAAATATGGAACATGCCGTAATGCATTATTAGGGGCAAAGTAAAGATGTAAGACCAAGAACTCACTTGTACCTACCTACGAGTACCTACTCGTAGGTAGGTCGTACGTAAGATACGTTTAAGAACATTATAACTGTTTTTAGGGTTCCGTAGTCAACTAGGAACCCTTATAGTTTCGCCATGTCTGTCTGTCCGTCCGTCCTCGCTTAATCTCTGTGACCGTTAGCACTAGAAAGCTGAAATTTTGTAGGAGCACGTATATCAGTTACGCCAACAAAGTGATAAAATAAAATTTTGAAAAATATTTTTTTTTAGGGTAGCTCCCCTACATGTGAAGTGGGGATGAATATTTTTTTCATCATCTACCCCATCGTGTGGGGTATCGTTGAATAGGTCTTGTAAAATGGCTTAGGGGTTGCTAAAATTATTTTTCGATTTAATGCTCCATTTACGAAATATTAAAGTTTAAAGTACAAATTTTTGTTCCAGTAGGGCGTCCCCCCCCCCTCTAAAATCTAAACTACTAGCTTGAAAAACCTGGAAAAATTCTCGATGAAAGTGCATTTCGTGAACTTTAAAGGAAAAGTATAGCGGTTAAGATAACTTTATGAGTTTAGCAGTAATTTTCGTTGAACTTGAGTGTTGGATAATTTTGTACCAAATACAAAATCCTTAGCATTAATCCTTTAAAGTGACTAAGATGAAGTAGTTGCTTGTTTATAACGGGTAAAGACTTGCATTGAAAACCAAAATATGTTTTTTTTTTACCTATTCAGAATAAAGAACAACAGAGTCGTATTACATTGTGATAACGGGCTACTACGGAACCCTACACTGTGCGTGGCCCGACACGCACTTGGCCGGTTTTTTGAGATGCAAAACTAATAGAGTGCTTTCTATGCTTATAAAGTTACGGATTATTTAAGTATGTAATTGTTACTGTTACTATAGATATTTTTTAAATAAAGTCTCAATTCTATATTTACATGTGTTTTACCGGTTTTACCACAACAATTGACCGTTTAATAATCATAATTTAATCACACAATGAACACAATCGGCTGTTAAATTATTAACAGCACTTGATGTTTAATGGTGGTCAGCTCAAAACTTCATCGACATCAATATTGTGGTTAACACCAATTTACACTCGCATTTAATCAATGAACACCGCAAACAATATTAATAATAATTGTAGTAAGCAAATTAAACAATAATATTTGTTTATTCGTATCACTTTCGTAGACTTCCTACAAAATCGTAGCACTACGAAATTGAAGCCCTTTCGTAGACATACTACGAAATCGTAGCACTTTTGTAGACGCACTACGACATCGTAGCACTTTCGTAGATATACTACGAAATTGTAGCTCTTTTGTAGACGCATAACGAAATCGTAGCAGCCCTTTCTAGGAAGCGCTACGAAATCGTAGGTTTAGTCGAGGTTACTAATAGTCACTTCGATGTAGTGCTACGGTTTGCTAAACAAAGAAAATTAGGAAACTCAAATTTTTGAAACGCCGGACCTTACCTACATGTTTTATTTAATTTTAATTTTTAGCACTTTACTAGTTTACTTCGATTTATTTCAACGTTTAAAACAACAGTGAAATTAGTAAACTACATGACATGATTTGACTGAAATTCAATTTTTCGTAGCACTTTCAAAGATGTGCTACGAAAGCGTAGCACACGGTACTTCGTTTTACGTCAATTATTATTAGGTTTTTATGAATTCTGTAACTTGGCAATCTGTGCTAACACAATAAGCCATTCAGATGAGGTATCTCGATCTATGTCTTGTTAGCGGAAGGAATTCCTATGAATCCCTTTCATCTGATTTCACCAAATCTCACGGTAAGTGTAGAGACACTATGCCGTTTCAATCGGGAATGTGTAATACTTCCTGTGCCTTCTAGTTTGGATGCCAGTTCATTGACGTGAATTGATATTCTCGTCTGATAACTTTCATTACAATCTAGCGATTGACGGTATTGATCTTTAGATCCTCATGTATATGTTTGTTGTTTACATAATAGGGTATATCTAGCATGGCTCTCAGTGTCTTGCTTTGAAATCTTTCAAGAATCTCTATGTTGCTATTGGTAGCAGTACCCCACAGTTGGATTCCGTAGGTCCAGATTGATTTAAGGATGGTCTTGTAAATAGCTATCTTGCTTTCATGTGACAGGTTTGATTTGCGACCTATGAGCCAGTACATTGATCTGACTTTCGTTTCCAGTCGTTTACGCTTGGTCCATATATGCTTTCTCCGGGTGAGTCTCCGATCTGGCATCTTCAGCTTGAGGAACTTCTTCATTATGAAGTCTTATTGGGGGACAAGTCTGCCATCTCAGTGTGAAGGTCACATGTACAGATTTTCCTTGATTAACCCTAATACCCATTTATCTAGCCACTTTTCCACTTCATGGGTGTAGGTTTGTATATTGGCTGATGCTATAGCGGGAACCACATGTACCGACAAAAGGGCTGTACCATCCGCATAGGTGGCAGCTATGGCATCAGTGTGCGTTGATGCAGGCAGGTAAAAAGCAAGTATAGGATGAGTCCTAATATACTTCCTTGTAGTTATACTTCCTTTCCTGAGAGAATTTCGTTTAAAGAAGCCACTTCATTGTTAAATTTCAACTCAAAGCATCTACTGTATAGGTACGATCATAGAATCGGAAAGAAAAAGTGAGAGAGCAACTTTTTAAGTTTGAAGAGAAGTCCTTCATGCCACACTCCGTCGAAAGCCTGGCTAATATCAAGAAAGACAGCAGATCAGTGCTGTTTGCATTCTAGTGCGGGACTTATAGTATCCGTAATACGGTGTATCTGTTCAGTAGTTCCATGTTTCTCTCTGAAGCCAAACTGGTGAAGAGTAATAACTTCCGGTAGATAGGCGCGCATCCTGTCCGAAGAGTTTACCCAACATAGGGAGTAGGCTTATTGGTCTGTAGGAGCTTGCCTCGTGGAGCGGCTTACCTGGTTTGGGTATCATTATAACCTGCGCGATTTTCCACTGGGCGGGGTAAATTGCTAGTCTTAGGCAGGCGTTGTAGATGGCCGCGATGTGAATTATGCCTCTGCTAGGCAGCTGCTTGAGTAGTTGTGCGTCGATTAAATCGTAGCTTGGTGTTTTACCCTTCTTTAGTTTTAGTATTACTCTCCATAGTTCGTTGGGGCTAGCACTTTTTAGTGGTAGGCTCATTTGCAGTGGTGCGTCCAGATAATCGGAGACTTCCCTGTCGTGTTCAAGATTTTTGCTTGGTAAGGGGTTGAAGATAGTTTTTAGGTATTCCGCGTATACTTGGGCCTTTTCGAGATCCGTTTTTGCCCACTTGCCATCAGGAGCTTTATGGGTGGTATATGTTCTTTCGGTCGTTTTAGCCTTTTTGTTATCTTCCATAGAGAATATTTGGTGTCTTTATTAGGAGTAAGGTCAGCTAATCGTTTCTGTAGTCAATTCATTGCTACGGTTTAAAAAAACTGACTGCGAGTCGGACTCGCACACGAAGGGTTCCGTACCACAAAAAAACACGTTTGTTGTATGGGATGAAAATTTCAACTGTCTAGCTATCGCGGTTCTTGAGATACAGCCTGGTGACAGACAGACGGACAGACAGCGAAGTCTTAGTAATAGGGTCCCGTTTTTACCCTTTGGGTACGGAACCCTAAAAACGATGAAATTGAAAATTAAAGTACACGTCATGGTTGTGTATAGGTATATCCTTTGGTTGTTTATCTCCTAACCTTACACATCATTGAATGGCTAATCGTAATATGAAGATGCGATTCAACTATGCGAAAAGTCTGTCAGTCTGTGCGTTCTCTTAGAAGATAGTCGAGAACGTCTATTTTGCAGAATCCGTATGAAAAGCAGTCGTGTCGATAATCACCCTGACCAATTTCTCTACTGAGACTATATAATGCATCAAGACAAAGACCGAATTCATTTCAAAATAGAGGGTATTTCCACGAAAATAATTTGTATAACGCATAACATTTTCCTGAAAGTAACATCCTTCAGAACAAAGTAGCAGTTTATTGTCCAAGGCACATTTTCGCCTTCCGTAGACATCTAAAGTGACGTTAAATGTAATACATCCCAAGCGCGTGCTATACGTGTAAATAAGGTATAAGTATAGCATCACATTCTTTTATAAATATTCGCCGCTGCACTGAAAGAAATAGGCAGTAAATAAAAATTAAAAAACATTGATCTGAACTGGTTTAAACATTTCCATAAGAGCCTAACTTTCAAAACAGTATTTTTTACTGATTCGAAAACTAACTGTTTGAGGCCAAATTTTATCGTCATGACAGTAAACTTTAACGTTCTAAATAGCTAAAAGGTCACAAAATTAATTGTTTTATTTATCTAGTGATATCGTTCAAACCTTTTAAATTTACTTACATTACAGTAATGGTGGTTTTCCTTTTTTTTTGATGTTTTTTTCAGTAAATAGAAAACAACCAATCAATCAAAGAAAAAATAAAAATCAATCATTATAAGTTACTGTTTTGTCTTTTACTGTTTTACAAGCATTTCTTCTTACTGTTTATAGTCAGTAAGTCTTAATGAAATCGCTTTAATGTGGTGTAGTAAAAAAATTTTTTTTTCAGTGTGGCGCATTGTTTAAAGTAATTTCTCTTTTGGATGACCAAATTTTTCAACTAGGTCATCCCTTTAAATTAGATGGTTCACGCGGACCCTCATGAGCACACCACTGCTCTAATGTTCACAAAGATAGCTCAGATCGATATCTCAATATGGCCCGTCTGTTCCAAACACTGCGAATAGCGAGTTGACAAAGGGAAAGATAAAACTTCTAAGTAAACCACGAGACCACTTTGATGTCGGCTATACATAAACACTGATGCGTAAACAAGGCGATATTTTCAACGTCAAGTTTCCCCTAATACCTAAGTACACCGAAAGGAACTCATAAAAAGGTTCCAGGAAAATATTTGTTAAAAACGGTGAGCGCGGTGCGCCGTTTACCCGCCATGATTAAGGAAGAGATATCTGATGTTTTCCTTCCTTTTGGACCTACCTCTTACCTGTACGGCTACATAAACGTTTCTCTCTGATAACATAATTTATTAGAGATGGGTAGGCAAACTAAACCTATCTACTTTAACGAACACTAAGTCTTGGTAATTGCTAACTAGGTATACGAACATATATTATTATATTTATATATTACACGGATACTGATTTTATAGAGAATCGAGGTGTTGATCAATGTTATGATAAAATTTTAGATAACTATAAGTTTGGATACAAAATTACACATAAGTATACTTACCAGTCAAAAGTAAAAAGTTTCTTTATATTTTTTAATCTATGTTCAGGCATAACTCCGTCATATATAGACCGATTTGCAAAATTCTTTTTTTGTTCGAAAGAATTTTATTCCGAAACAGTCCAATTTAAGTTTCGTAAAGATCTGATGATGAGTTTCGGAGGCATACAACGGAACTCTTCAATAAATGCCAGCAAATCAACCGCGATTGCGCAGCGCAACAATCAGCATAGATAGCATGGATTGTTTAAGCAGTCACACAACATAACATCACGCCTGTACCCTCTAGGGGTACGCAGATGTGTTCAGTATACCAAAGTAGGTACATCCTCATTTCTGTCATAGTTGTTATTGGGGTGGGGTACCTCTAACCTAAAATTCTCTCATTTTTTAATGGATAGGTTATGCTTCAGGGGTGGTCCCATATACATTTTATGAACTTTGCTTGGGTAGTTTTTGAATTAGCTTCAATAACACGATTTTTTTCCACTTAGTTTTTATTGATTATCTTTTAATAGCTCCCTGTCACTGATATTCACATACCAAGTAGTGTTATATGAATGAGTGTAGGGTAGCTTATATTACACTTTTTAAGTGAAAAATTAAAACACTTTTACAAAAAAAACAACCGACTTAAAAAAACACTACGAAATGAAAAATAACTAATTTCGGAAGTTGGTGTCAAAAAACGTAAATGCGGAAGCAACTACACCGACATCCGAAATTAAAGTTTCTCTTTATTTTCCGAAATTAAAGTTCCTCCTTATTTTTCACTTTGTAGTGTTTTTTTTGGAAGTCGGTTGTTTTTTTTTAATTACTCAAACTGATACCCAAACTAAACCTGTGCTTGTACTTTGGGAGTCAGTCCTATCATTACAAACGTTTACATTTCGACATAATAATTAAGTTTAATTTAATAAATAACCTTAAGGATTCTAAAAAAAAGATTATTTACTATCACATTCCACATTCCATGACATAATCACTGATAACTTTACCCTTACACTTGCTGTCTGTTTTGTATAAAATCAACAGTCGTAGCGCTACTATTTACGTGTATGTGTGCGGATATTTCAACTAAAGGTTTGTAATTACAGACAACCCTAAGTAGTTCGATTCATGGTGTTACCACGGAGTGATACATTATCGAGCCAAATACAACATATTGAGGCCGATTCTGTGGAGCACAAGCTAAATTTAATTTAGAAGATATTATGTAGGTACCACCGCAACCTTATATGGTTCTTAAATGGAATTACCATGTACTAATAATATTTTGTAGGGTTCTTATCTGTCGCCGTCCTTTTCTCGAAATGTCTGTCAGTAAGAGATATAAATTCTCTAATTTTAGTTTAGTGTAATCGGCGAAGGGAATCGGCGCTATTTTATGTAGATTTGGGTAACTAAGACATTAGATTTAACCATTAGGATAGTTTAGAAGCATAATCGAGATAAATCTGATTCTAATGTATGTACGATGAAGCTTAATTACGATTAATGTGTTCACACATTATGCTAATGAAAGGCACAACTTAGCAGAAGTATCTAAGTAAACCATCTGCCGTTTAGCCATGTCTCGGGATCCAAGTGTCGTGCATGGCCACTTGTGCCCAGGTGTGAAGGAGGCTTTACGAGACAAGTCTGAGGGAACACGCTCGTTAACTATTAGCCTTCCTATTAGCTAGCATATTAAATTTGTCAAGACATTGTATTATTCTGTGCGTTACTGCGCCAAACTATTGTGGCAATTATGATTTAGGATTCGTCCTTGGATGGGCAAAGACTTTATATATATTTATTCATAAAAAAATAAGTGAAACAACTGCTTAACAAACAGAGGTGGCCAGTCAAATTTTATTAATAATATTATTTTTACTATTTCTTTACAATATTCTGTAAGTAGCATAAGTACCTATAGTGTTATTAAATAGTTATTTTCTTCGATATATTTTGATTCATAACACGAACCTCGTTGTATACTTGGTTTTAAAACCCAGTTAATCTGTCAACATTGGAAATACAGTAGGTATTTCCAAATATCCGTGACCAATTTAATCAGATATTTCGATACCCGCTCACCGGAAATGAGACCGAGTAACAGATAAAAATAAAGCTGCCGAGTTTAAATGGAAAATACCAAACTGTACCTATATGTTCGCATTTTAACGTGGTTATCTTAAATAATTGTTACTACATTAACACTACATTATGTTCGTTCAATATAGAAGTACCTAAGTTCGATGGAGCTAAGTACAGTTCACAACTAAAGTGTTCCTGCTAGTCACAAATATTTACATGATTTTATGTTAGAGGAAGATAAACATGGAATCGCAACGTAGGTACTTGTTTTACAAACTCTATATTACGCCCTCAAATCTATTCAATTTTATGCTTATGCTCCGTCTCGAGTGTATTTCGTAGGAATAAAATAGGGGAACTTGGAAAGAATTGTGGCGGTAAATCTTTTTAGTGCAATAAAATTGAATGCCGACTGAATTGAGATGTAAAGTAGAGAAGTGTCCTGGCGGGTCGAAATGAACTCACACGTCACAAGTTTATGACCCTACAACCTAATGTGCTGCAATAAAATGTACAAATAGGCCGTTGTTTTTATAATGCTTTTGATTATTCAATTCTTATCTAAGTCCGTTGCAGTACGTAGAGAATTTAAGTAGGTTGGTAACTCGTAACGATTCGTTATTAGTAATTTTCAATAACAATACCAAGTCAGCCTTCGCATCTACCGTATGCGTTCTTCTGAGGTATTTGCTGCGTTAACGCTGCGTCAACGCGATGTCAGTTTCGATACAGTCATGTCTATGTGACGCTAGCGCATCATTAACGCGACGTCAGCCTACAACAACAACAACGCGTTTTAAATAAAAAGGTAGGTAGAGGTACCACAGATCTTTTCCAAATAAATGGCGCCATCTTGTTAACAAATCTAGGTAATGACTAAAGAAACTGTCTTTAAAGTTGTATTATTAACCGAAAGAAAATCCATTTATTGTATAGGTAGGTTCAAGCATTGACTAAGTATATATAATAATGTAGCAAAATAGATATAGAGAACGGATTACATTGTGTATTTGATAATTAATGAACATGAAACCAAGTTAGGTTAATCGGTTTGAGGAAGCGCCGAAAAACAACGCATAACCGAAGACAGATTGCGGTGAAGAATGTTGGCGCTGCCGTCACGCGGTACCTCCGACGTTACGCATTGCTGCGACGTGTTTGTTACCTTTACAGAGACCTATTTATACACAGGTATTTACGGTATACATTAATATGTAGATCCTGCCGTATGTCAAGGTATAATTAGATCTGCTATAAATGAACAAAGACCTTTTGTGCGTTAGGCGTGAATATCACATATTAAAAAGGTACACAATTTTCTGAACGGTCTTCATGATTAACAATTTTCAGTTTCATAAAAAATGATTGAAAAAATGCGATTCAATTGAAGAATCCTAAAATACACAGACAGAAAAATATAGCACTTTAAACAATATTTGGTCTGAATGACAATGTTGGATGTGGTTTTCCAAACTTCATAAATGAGAAAGTCTGTCTATTTGTGTACCTTTTCACACCTAAACCACTGAAGCTTTCGTTATGTAGCCTGGGACTTGGAGAAGGACCTCGGTTATTACATCCTAGATGTTTACAAAAATAAATAAACAAAGTCCCTGTGGCTGCCCACCCTAATGCCGCTAATTTATGTATTCACCACGCGGCGTCCAATTTTGTAATTTAAGGAAATTAGCTGAAAAAGTACCTAAGCCTTTTTTCGTAAACCCCTTACTCATACGCTCTTTGTTCGTAGCAGGGTGAGTAGGCCTGCGAGCAGTAGGTATCTACCTACATATAAAGTTTAATATTTGCGTCAAGTGCACCGCTTGAAGCCCTATTAGAAAGTTATACAATTCTGAGTAAAGATCAAAGTGAGCAAATAAATTTTCGTTTGAAGACTCGACTCGCGTAGGTACTTGTAGCATGTAAACCTTTACTTTGTAATGTAATTTTTTGACTTTTTGTGTTTTTACACACAATTAACTAAAATTATAGGTACTTAAATGGACAACCGGTACTGATATTGGTACCGCTACCATAAAAACCTTAAAATACACATAGGTATGTATTTTACCTACCTATCTTATACAAAATGAACGTTATTCTATAAAAGACCGACATGAAAGAACCTCTAGACACTTAATAACATAATGTTGTTTTTACCAACAGGAAGTTAAAGATCCGATTAGATTGCGGCTTACTGTACTCCGGAAGGAAACATCAGCTCCAGGGGAAATTAGGAAACCAACCAATGTCAGCGATGCCTCAGGAAAAGATAATATTTTTATAGAAAAGAAGCCTGTAGATATGTTTAGACAATGGTAGCGTTACTTCAGAGAAAGAGACACTCATAGGTATTGATGAAAATAGTTGAATTAGACTAGGTATTGGTAGGTTTTGTTGATCAAGGGTGGTTATAATGCTATTTCGACCGCTAATAATTATAGGTATCTATGTCTATGGGAAGGTCCTATTTAGCTGTGAAAGATTACTGAGCTGACTTATCTAAGTAACTATATAAACAATGATAAAAACATTGAATTTGTGTAAAACTACAACCAACATGCACGCACGCAGATTATTAAAAAGTTTGCACTACTTTATTTTATAAGATATTTGAACTAACTAACATGAAACATGGGTATGGGTGGACAACATAAACACGAGAATGATTTCAAAATGATGATGTGACTTGAGTGTAGTCAGTAGAGGAAAACAACAATTAAAGTTCTATACACCGTGTTGAAGTAGAAACCATAATTATAGAGTCTAGATCTTACGATCTCTTTTTATTTTGGTAATAGGTAGTCTAAGTTACGAGTTTTATAACTTATACTCTTTCTTTTAATTTTGAAATATCTACTAACTCTTAGAGTATTATTACTCCCATCATATTATCTGAATTTACGTAAAACAATCATTAAAGCGCGAAATCTAAATAAAAATAAAACGAGATGAATGAGTAAATTATATTATGGTAACTTCAGTTTAACAAACATCAATGTTAGGTACATAAATCACAGGTACAAACCGAGCACTATACGTTATGCAGTTGAAATGACATAATACGAGCACTACAAACAAATCAGCGTGAAGACGATCCCTAGCGGACCGCGGCAAGATCATGCGGGAGAGGGCCGGAGGATGCAAGCGAGCAGCGCGCGGGCGAGCGGCGCAGGGAACACGTACGTGGGCGTGCGGCGAGGTGAGCGCGCGGCACAGGCAGGCGTGCGCTGCCGGCGCCACCTGGTAGTCCATATAGTTCCCGTAGCCCATGTGGTCGCAGGTGCATTGACAGGTCTCGATGTGCCGTCGCAACTCCAGCTCGATCTCCCACGGCGGCTCCATGAGCGCGTTGAGGCGGGCGGGCGCGCGCCGCGGCGTGCCCGCGCCTCCGCGCGCTGCGAATGCGGCCCCGGGCCGGGCGCGGGCCGCACCTGCGCGACGCCACCTGCCTCCCCGCCCCCCGCCTGGTCCGCTCCACCATACACCGGCGGCTAGCGCGCGGAGGCGCCGGCGACGCGGCCCTCACAGCAAGCTTGGGGCCCTACCCCCGATGAGCGGCGAACCGCGGCTCGCGCGGACTGTCGCGTGTCGGCGCGCATAGCGTGGCGGCCGCCTGCCGGCTGGGGAATGCCGCGCCGAGCTCGGCCGGGCGCGAGGCCCGGGCGGCCCGGCCGCGCCGGCGCCCCGAGCTCCACGTGACAGCCCGCTCGCCCCCTCCCTCATGCCCCGCACACCCCTCCGGCCCGGCCGCGCGCGACTCTCACCGCCGGACACGACTTTCAGATGCACAATCGTCAACCATCAATTAAATTCACGAAGTAGGTACATTACACGGAAATTGAAATGCAGATTAAAAGGAAAACCGACTCTCAGTCTCGAACGTCGGAAACTGATTCACTGAATTAGTGGAATAGTTTTCAAAAGCGTTGGAGAACTCAAAACATTGCAATAGGTACCTACTGTTGGAAATAAGAAAATCGGAGCTGACCGAATTTTTGGGGGTCGCGTACCTAGGTACATATTGAAAGGGGTTTAGTTGGAAGTAACCTATATAAGAAAAGTATTTAGTGTAAGAAAAGTAATCAACCATGGGCGTAGTTACCTACCCAGCTTTTGGCCTGGGGCACATCTAGAATTGATTATGTCAACAGAACAGTAAAGAGTGGGACCTGCTGCTCTTCTTTCAGGGAAGAGGACTTGGGCGGACCAGGGCTGCCAACGATGATGATGCTTTTCGAACATTACCTTATTCTCAGAGACAGTTTTTTTTGAACATTACCTTATTTTCAGAGACAGTTTTCACATCGTGACACTTAATTTTTGTCTTCAATAAGTAATGTGTAGGTAATGCATAATCCTGCAAGTGCTTCATAATAATGTATTATAGCAAAAAATATAATACCACTTAATTTTATACATTTGAGAATACAGTGAAGTGTTATCTGCCAGTTTACGTATGAATGCGGTTCTAAAGTTAAATGTGAATCTCGTGTCGCGGTTTAGTTCGCAAGCATTTGACGCACGCAACTCAACGCTCCCACAAATCATGTTACAATTTCATAACTCAAATTAGTTTTATGGCGGAAAGCCTGTTTAATTACGAGTGTATGGAACCTATGTGATAACAGACTGTTATAAAAGATTAATTTGCATCTTAGCAGAATGTCACAGAATATATTTTACCAAGATGAAACATATGAACGTAAACGAAGCAAAATGGGTGTGAACAATGATAATGATAACGCCACCTGTCGCGATCCTTATCGTAGCAGGTGGCGTTCTGTAGTTTCTGCCTATACCCCCTTGGGAAAAAGGCGTGAGCTTATTTATGTCCGTGTTTACATTATGTTACCTACATCTTTTATAAGTAAATAATTAATGTACACGCAATACTTAATAAATTAACTTTCGGGTGTTTTCTAACGGGATAACTCCAGCAGAAATACTAACTAAGTACTTAAACTAGTACTTCATGACTGGAACTTGGAAGAATTCCTAAAATCAAATTATTTTTGCAATTGAACGATTGATATCAGACAAACGATAACCAAAACATAATTACTGGCTGCTTGCAAACCCTAGCAAGCGCGAGGGATGACCATAGATATGTCGCAGTCAACTGGTTAAATTAACCCTGCCTGGCCTTTCGAATTATTGCCCGCCTCGCTTCGCTCTCTTTGCTCGCTTGCGGTTGATAACAGTTTTAACCTCACCTAACCCATTTGGTCGGGGTGCCCTGGCTTAGTTTCTGCTCTCGCGTCATTGGTTACAGTTCCAACCTAAAATATAATATTGAATATCAGACCGTTAGTTGAACGGCCGCCGTTTAGTTAAAAGGCTAGGCGGTTAACTAAACGGCTAATTAAACCAGTTGGCTGCTCGTGCTGCGACATATATAAGGAAGAAGTTGTTTTTAGGGTTCCGTACCCAAAGGGTAAAAACGGGACCCTCAAAACAACTTCTCATGAACCGTGTTAGCTAGACAGTTGCACCGATGATGTATTTCTGTTGCCACAATAACAACAAATACTAAAAACAGAATAAAATAAATATTTAAGGGGGGCTCCCATACAACAAACGTGTTTTTTTTCGGCGTTTTGCCTTGTAGTACGGAACCTTTCGTGTGCGAGTTCGACTCGCACTTGGCCAGTTTTTTACATTTCTATGGACGAGACGACCTTAGTAGCCTATATGTTTGTATTCCTAAATCGAATAACCGTTCGGTTGGGACATAACGATACAATACTACAACTATTAATAAAGTGCCTATTCCAGGAAAACCCTAGGTAGTAGGTACTTACCGTCCCAGCCGCAAGTGTGCTATCAGTAAGCACAATGATTTTAAGTCAACTTCTGATTCTGTATATGTTTCTTAATTGCTAATTAAGGCAGAATATAAAATACCTAATGGTTTTATTTTCAACTTGCTTGAGATTTCATATAAACGAAAAGTATTTTTCTTATTTAACAGACCGTTGAATAAGTACCTACTATATTGAAAACAATTTTAATTAAAAATATTTAAGCTTTATTTCAAGAGCGCTTTGCAGTTGTTAAGTTATAATTATAAATTCAATACATTCCGAGTCGTAACCTGCCTACAGTCGTCAGAATCCGTCAGATCCGTAATCGTTAATCATTCGTCTCTGCGAACCCCGTTCAACTGAAGCAACATCTGTACATTTCTTAAGCATCGTAATTTTTATTAACGGAATTAGGACGCAGGTGGAGACTGGAGCTGAGAGGCTGCATGCGTGCGCAGCGGCCGCGGCTGGGGGCGCCGCCGCGCGCGGCAGTCGGCATGAGGCGCGCGCGGAGCGTCACCGGGCCCTTGCGCCGCGCCCACCCGGCCTCGGGCGCCACCTGGAACGTCCAGGTACCTCCAGCCTTCACCAGCTAACCTATCCCACATCTGCTAACAAACCATCATCCCGTGCTACATCTATGTAAACTCAGACCGCCCGGACCCCTGGGACAGCTAGGCTCTGAGTCAGTCAGTGTATGATTACAGTACCTCGTGAATATGATTGCTGGAAGCTGGAACTCAACAGTTGGCCGAGGACTTGTTGCACGATGAACTCTGATCTTTGAATATATTAAAACGATTACCATCTACTTAAATATCGTTTAGAATAAGAATAACATTTCTATTTGCAGAAAACTAAAAATATAAATAAACATCGGTATATTAATCAGTCCACTACGGTTATTTACATTAGCTTAAACTCGTACAACGTTTTATGCAAATGTGTTCATAGATATAAACATTATATACTTAGTCAATCATGTATGTTTGGGTCATAAAGCGAGTTGATTTGCTCGTTTATGATTATGTCCACTGATCACAACATAAAATGGCTCCAATCTACATTTGGTTAATATTCTAATATGTATACATATTTATTTTGGTGAATCGTGAGACTACGTCGTCGGCTTTGAATATGTGTCGAGTACATGACAGCCGCGCGTGAAATCCGCGCGCTCTCACATTGTTTTCAGTTTCAGTATGCCAATACTTTTACGTAAAGTGAAACCGAATAAATTGTGGCATATGGACTAGAATAACTAAGTCATAATATATCATACTCACAATAAATTAATAAAATAAATAATGTACTCGAAATGCTAGAGAACAAAAGCCAATTTGGTCGTTTTGACTAACGAACAATCCCAAAATCTGTTTCTCTACTTCTACCTATGCATGATAATTACATGTATCACGGTTTTCTTCTTGTCTTAAACTGCCTACACGATGGTTCAATTTTAAAATGAGATCGTTGACTTCATGTCTCAGACTAGTGGGTTATCTGCATAAAATGTTTATATTGTTATATGTGTACATTTGTTCGTAATCAGGTGGTGAAGGGCAAGATGAGTTCGACATGTTTATGGCACGCTTGTCGAGCGCTGTCAGCTGGCTTATTGCTGATGCTGCTGGGAGCTGCAATGGCTGTAATAGGTAACACATCTCTCATTTCTCTTAACAAATTACAGATGATTAAACGACGTGCAAAAGTTCCTCGATTATACATCACTTCAAACTTATTTATTTGAATAGGTACTTATGGTCGAAGTTCTCGTAAACAACAACTGGCTTGGCTGTCAGAGCGGAAAAGTTAAGAAATTGATTGAAATCAATAGTTGAACTCCAACTAAACTTATTATTCAAACCATGTCAATAAACAGAACTTGCCGTTCGTGGCATCGCGTAGATTTTTCCTTATTTGCATGCAAATTGCATGTACACACGGCGACGCATCAAGCTATACATTTCCAATTTTAGCTGACCTCGCATTGTATAGGTTTTTCGTACAATCGGAAGTCAGCTTATACTGGTTATGTATAGCTTGATGTGTAGCCGTGCGTACCACTTGCATGATGTGCTCTTATTGAAATAAAAAAACTTTTAGAAGTGCTTTATTCTAATTATATAATTGTGTGATATTTACAAAGAGCTGACCACATGCTGCTGGAGGAACCATGATTGCGTTAACATCTATATGAGGTGGAAAAAAAAACATTTTTACAAAAAAAAAACCGACGTCCAAAAAAAACACTACAAATTGAAAAATAACTTTAATTTCGGAAGTCGGTGTCTTTGGTTCCGCATTTTCGTTTATTGACACCGACTTCCGAAATTATAGTTATTTTTCAATTTGTAGTGTTTTTTTTGGAAGTCGGTTTTTTTTTTGTAAAAATGTTTTTATTTTTCACTTTTTGGAGGGTCAGTTAGTAATTTATCTAAGTTACAATAGCCTAATGCCAACTGTTCATCACCTTTTACAAAATATTGCTTTTCCCGATGCTGGGACGTTAATTGTTGAGGAGTTCTCACGGTAAGAACCAGAAGAACTCCTCAACAATCACTCACCATACGCATTGTGACGAGCATAAATTGCTTAGCAACCATATTAAAGTAATCGAATCGCAACCCGTGAAATATTTGTCATTGAGTAGTTCCGATGGCCATCTGTGGTCTTTATCATCAGCTCCACTTTACCAAATGATGATTTCCGAGAGCAAATGCTCAAGTTACTTTAAAGAATACCTAAATCGCTATAGGTTTGCCTATAAAATTTGAGGGTTTCCCTCGATTTCCATGGGATCCTCTCATCAAATTCCAATTTGATGATAATGGGACCACCTCGAGCGTATACCCTTTTAAATAAAAAAAGAAGTTTTGGAATCGGTCTAGCCGTCTTCGAGTAATCGGTGAACATACACAAGGTAGCTACTGTAAACTGTTGAGGAGTTCCCTTAGCTGTCCTTCATCTTCATCATCAGACCCCTAATGACAGTCACAACCCACCTAGGTGTAAAGTTCACATCAATACAAATTAATCAAGCCCAAACACAAGGTAACTGCTGTAAATTGTTGAGGAGTCCCCTCGACTGTCTTTCGGCTCCATCATCAGATCGACTCCAGGCCTTCATTAAATTATAGTGCTTTAAAATACTTAATGAAAAAATTAACAACCGCTCTAGTCGCTCCTACTATTTTCGAATGTTCCCCTCGATTTCACTGGGATGCCATCATCAGATCCTGGTTTCCTTATCATGGGACCACCCTTGGCATATCTCCTTTCCAACAAAAAAAGAATAATCAAAATCGGTTCATAAACGACGAAGTTATCTGCGAACACACATAAAAAAATAAAAAAAAATATATACGGTCGAATTGAGAAACCTCCTCCTTTTTTGAAGTCGGTTAAAAATAAAAGCACACAACCCTCATATATAAAACGAACGTCTTCCCCCATTCGCCGTAAATTCTGTTGCTTCTTTCATGAAGTAATCGAGATAAATCTTGTTCTTAATCAATTTCAGATGAATTTATTTACCTCTATCGTTACATTTATTTACCGCGCAGCGAAATTCGCAATAAGGATGTCGTTGAACTTACATCACAGAGAAACGGATATACATTGCATTGACTAGCCAGAATTGCTTGCATCTATCATCTCTGTCTCAGGATGTAACCTTATGAGTCAGAGTCTAGTCTTTGTCATCATAAATATTTGTTTAAAAAAGTAGTACTAATAATCTGTAATGTTATCATTTGTAACTCAAAATCTTTATTTATTGATCACCGTGAGGTAATTAAAAAAAAAACGAAATATATAAAAAATCCAAGGTCTGAAAACATCTTAGCGTTTTTCGTAACTTCTAACATTAGTTGTATATTATTAACCGTCATGTCATAGTGTTTCATTGTATAAAAGTAGATTGTTATACAAGGGTCGAAAGGAATGAATGACTTTCACCCGTGTTAAATTCAATAAATGAGGTACAGGACATGGCATTGGCCTGTCTGTTAAGCCTCCTCTACACGTCGTCAGATGCATCTGCAGATGGCCATCTGCGAATGCCTCCACCGACGTGTAGACGGGGTAATTTGCTAGTCTGTGGTAGGTATTTATCCTGTGCCGACGTCAAATACCTACCACAGACTAGCAAATTACCCCGTCTACACGTCGGTGGAGGCATTCGCAGATGGCCATCTGCAGATGCATCTGACGACGTGTAGATGAAGCTTTATTGACATCATATTAAATATTAGAAGAGATTGAAATGATATTAGAAAAGCATAAATCATTATTATAAACAATGCTTGTTGTATTTATTGCTTAAAATAATTTTATTTTATTTCCAAGTATCGATTACTTTCGTCATATTAATTACTAGTCAAACGTAATTTAAAAAAAATTGTTCGGATTAATCGCTTTCACACATCATTGCAATAAAAAAAAAACAATAATGGTCGGCGATTTTGAACACAAATTGAGTATAAGTGGTAATGATTAATACGTGATAGTGAACCTGTGTTTGTTTGAGTATTACGTTAAAACCTGGGTATTTTCGTGTTGTTTATAATATTTTCAATAATATTTGTCACATTTTAAATCTTATCTACATATGTGTGTGTGTGAAATTTGTGAAAAGTAAAATTGTAAACACGCGCGATTGGAGCGAAACTTCGACATTAGATATCAAAAAACTTCATTAGGTACCTCTACTTAATTACCTTAAACTATGGATAAATTCGTCCAATAATTAATAGATGTAATGTTCACAGCCCCCTATGGTGAAGCTAGGATGTTCGAAATCCCCAATTTTTATGTTTTTTAGCCTCGACCACAACTGACATTAAAATGGCGATTATCGTACCTATGTATGTTGAATTTATTCAAGGTAAATTAATAAACTTGTGCGCTATATGTCGTCATTCTTGGGTACGATAAGATCCGGTACCGAGCCGGCGGAGGTTAAGGCTTTCTTGAGTAGAAAACATCTATAAAACGCGATACAGTGCTATTCATTAAAATGTTAATAAAATGCAAGTATTTCAATAAATCTTACGACATTGCAAGAACGAAATGTGATGAACGATATTCTAAACTTTAGTCAATGTGACGTAATCGTTCACGAGATCAAGCCGTCAAGTACAGCGCCTTTCGTGGAGGCGATCGGCAGCGGCGGCGACATCTCGCGTCCGGCCCTGGTGCAAGCCATGGTCCGGGGCGAGAGGGAGCGGGAGGCAGTCACCTCCTTCTGCGAAGCAGTCATGCTAGCGAAGGAGGTGGCGGGACGGCTCAGGGAGAGAGCCTCCCGTCCCAGCCGCCGCGGGAGACACTCCGGGCGTCGGGAGCCGCGAGACGACTCCCGGCCACGGTAGGCGCGGGCCTGCGGGCGGAGAGTAATGGGTAGCTCACCGTCCGATCAGGACCAGGCCCGTGCCGGACGGCGCGTACGTGTTCCACGCGCGCCTCAAAGAGATGTCAGCATCGAGGAGGGGCCCCCTTAGGCCCGAAGCCTGCCGGGTCAGCGGGATTGTCCGAAAGGGTTACCGCTGGCCCGAAACATAAAGGGCTAAGGAAGGATCACGGGTGGGTTTTAGTCAGTAAGCGTCTGACACTCCCTTCCGCTCCACACAGAGCGGGAGGAGTCATTTGATGATTTATGATCCAAAAAAAAAAAAAAAGTACAGCGTCTTGAAGAGTTTGAGCTTGGTAACTGAGATACTGTTTTCATGTGTTTATTAATTAGCAATGATCTTGAGGTGCTGATATCGTAATAATGGCGTATCAAATGATAATAACGCACTTGAGTACGTCATTGAGGAACATTTATTAATACTAGCCTAAGTATTTAAAAAAATATCACACTGGCTGTTTATAAACTCAGAAGACCGCTACAGTTTTCTTAATTATTAAACAAAAAACATAGCTGACTACCTAACCAAATTTAGTTCTATTTTTAAAATGGATTGCCGCCCTAGGTAGGCTATGAGTCTTTCCCGCCCAAGGGTGGGAAGCAGCGTCTTCCACCCGCTATTCGGATCAAACAAACACTACTTTCCGAGTATGAGAAATGAAAACAACTTTTCCGCTTCTATAAACCTGCATATAGGTCAGTTTCATTCTACACTCAAATCGGTAAAGCAATTTGAAAAATTCTCGACACGAAGAATCGACACACCTCACTCCATGTATGGCTAGACCGCAGAGCACAGATACGCAAGCTTTGAGAAAAAATGTTACACGATATTCCGAAGAGTAATATTTTTATATTAAAAAACCGGCAAAGAACGAGTCGTACTCACTACCGAAGGATCCGTACCTTGTTAGGAAAAATACTTTTGCAGTTCTCAAAGTTACAACTTCGTTCTTGGGAACATGACAGCATAACAAAGTTTGTTTGTGAACTTGTGAAGGGTTTAGTAAAAGATTACTAAAAACTGTTTTATTGTAATATTTACATAAACTTCCATTAACTAAATTAGATTTGCTTAGCAAACGATGAGATTTCATCACAAGTGAAAAACTATGATGCATATAACTAATTATGTAAATAAAGATAGGTTAGGATAGGCACTTCACTTTAAAATTTCAACCTCCCATTTCGATTTATTCCGATCGGCTGCTGATACAATGAAACTAACAACACATTTTCAATTCTTTCACTTCATAAAAAAACTGCATTACCTACTAATAACCGTGACCTTTCAAGTCAATAGCATTAGTAGGTAGTTACTTTCCTGAACTAAGCAGCTGAGACAGACACAAGATATTATGGCACTATAAGTGTTCCTTTTTTACCATTTTGATACGGAACCCTATCAACGATACACGTTTGCTACGTTACGTCAAGTTTTCAATACGTGCCTCTTTACCGCTCCGGGCGACGTAACCCGTCAATAACAAAGCGGCAGGGGTTGCAAACATACATGTGTTCGGTATATACGTGATGCAATGTGTGTGTTGCGGGTAGGCAGCGCTTCCGGCCACGCACGTGACGGCTGACGCTTCCGGCTGGAGCCCCGGCCTCTCGCGTTGTCCCTACTTATTGACGGGGCCCCCATACAACCGTCCCAGCTATTGTTGCTGCTGCGATCCATTTTCTGATTGCTGTACGCTTGCAGTCTCTCTAACTCTTTGACAATGATATGAGAATTATTGGTGTTTAATTGTTTTAGTATTTGAAAGGTTTATTATAGGAAAGGCAACTTGAATATATAAACTTTCATCCCCTATTTAACCTCTTTAGGGGGTGAATTTTCAAAAATCGTTCCTTATTGCACTTACGCTATTACCCGCTTGTGTGCCTTAATTACAGACACAATTAAAAAGCCATTGTGTCTCGCGTAGATCTACGTTCCGGCAGACTAAGGGTTAAAGGAAGTCTTGCGCAAAATTACATGCTTTTAGGCCCAGCGGTGTATCTGCCAGTAAATAAATTTAAGATTTTCAAAAAGACTGTCTCTCTGCACAAAGATCTTCCTACTCTCTTTTATTCATAGTACATAAATAATAAGTAGATAATAAAGTTTGCCAACACCTCACTCCCTCATTGCTCTAGTGGTCGCAAGCGCTATTGCTGAGCATGAGGTCCTAGGTTGGAATCCCAGGTCGCGTAAAATGTTATTGGGTTTTTGCATTAGGAGTTTCTCAGTAACAACCCGGAGTCTAGACCTGTGCCCGGTTGATGGCAATAGGCTCGCACCCTATACATGGGCGAAATGTGCAAGGGGGATGTAGGTAGTATAGGTATTCCTTTGCCTAAGTGTCTAAACACACTATGCCGAAATTACGCGACCGAAGTTCGGCATGATTACGCCTGCGAAATTACGTTGCATTAAATAGCATTGCAGGCATAATCTTGCCGAACTTCGGTCGCGTAACTTCGGCATAGTGTGTTTAGACACTTACCCTTCGGGGAATACAGGCGTAATTTATATGTGTAATAAAGTTGGTTGTGCACTGTTGCAGGCTACTACGCCGACACGCTGTCGGTGGCGCAGGAGGTACGCGGCAACTCCACCGTGTCCGTGAAGGACGAGGCGCGCGGCTTTCACCTCAACAACCTGTCCTACGCCGGACCTATCGTCATGGGCTTCGGAGGTAACCCAGCCAAATACTTGGCCTTGTTTAATGACAGCACAGCGATCTCAGGCTACACACTGTTTTTTTTTTGTTATCCTATTTTGTGTCCCACTGCTGGGCAAAGGCCTACCCTATTTCCTTCCAAACTGTTTTGTACATCTCTATCTTTGTTGGCCCTGTAAACCTTATCAGATCGTCCCACTACCTTCGCCGTGGCCTACCTCGACGGCGATGTCCTCCCTCAGGCGTCCAGTGAGTGACGATCTTTGCCCATCTCTCCGAATGTATGCGCGCGACATGTCCGGCCCACTCCCACTTCAGCTTGGCTGTTTTTACTCCTACATCCGCTACTTGAGTTATGGAGCGCAGGGTGGTGTTTCTTACTCGATCTGTAAGCTTTATACCTATTAAGCAATTTTTTTAGCCCAGTAAAATAAGTTCAATTTAAGTAAGTCTGCGATAGTTATGATTGGGTGTAAGAACTATACGTTACCATATCTTTCTTTCGCTGCGCATATTATCGCAATCCACTTTCACAAATTATTTCTAACTAGCTTTTGCCCGCGGCTTCGCTCGTGTTAAGTATTATTAAAAAAAACTAATACATTTACATCCTCCATCATCCCTTATTTTATCCCCATGGGGGTTGAATTTATCAAAATACTTTCTTAGGGGATGCCTACGTCATATTAGCTATATGCATGCGAAGTCTCAGCCCAATCGGTTTAAAATTGACAAAGTTTCATACAAACTTTCATCCCCTATTTTATCCCCTTGGGGGTATAATTTATCAAAATCCTTTCTTAGCGGATGCCTACGTCATAACATCTACCTGCATGCCAAATTTCAGCCCGATCCCTCCAGTGGTTTGGGCTGTGCGTTGATAGATCACTATGTCAGTCAGGCACCTTTCAGTTTTATATATTTAGATGACTAATTAAAGATAATTCGTCACTAGGATTTTTTTACACAGAAAATATTATCCATATATTATCCTAGGCTATTTGGAATAATTAGTAATGTTTTATGGTTTCCGTCACTTAGGTGAAGATGCAATTACAAGTAGGGCAAAATTAAAAACCTCACTTCATTCCTCCTTCATGCAATATTAATAAATTAGGTCGTGAGTGACTATGTAGTCGCTACGGTGTACCGTAGCGACTACGACGGACGGCGACTAGTGACTACGCCGTAGCACACCTTCTTGCCGCTACAGGAGCGCCTGCTGTAACGCTGACTACGCTCCGTATCGGCTACGCGGTTTTCGTTGCTACGTGTCGTGTCTACCAATATAAGTCTGTGGTGTCTACCCACAAAGGCAGATTTTTTGCTTCGTATGTTAGTTTTGTTTTGTTAAATACAGGCGTTAAGCTCCTCAAGTTCACTGGACTGGTCTACTCAAATCTGTGTGGTTCTTTCCTCAAAACACCATTTCAGGCACTAATGTGGTTGTAATGGCAATCATGTCACTTGTTTTTAATAGGTTTTTATATTTTTTATTTATCCTTTTGATAGATTCTTATTTTGTAAATGTGAGGACTTTGTAGGCCTTGTAGACTTTAGATCTGTAGACATTTTTTTATTTTATCAAGTACCTGGCACTTGTTGATAGGCCTACGCTGTCCTCCCATACCTACATTGTGAAAGCCAATTATTTTTAAAAGAGTAACCGTGGAGTTTCTTGCCGGCTCTTCTCCATAGGAAACGACCAATTGGAACCGTGCACCTAGCTTCTGACGTTTCATAACATGTAGGTTTATATGAAATAAAATATTTAGATTTTTTATTTTGAATCTACATAGTCCTCACATTTTCTGACCAAGATTATGTCTGGACTTTAAAAGATACTTACTTTGATTCTTGAGTTTGTTTCGCCATTTCTTCTCAGGGGTCTCATGGAGTCGACTCCATCAAGCTTCTTTTTACCCGACTGCGTCAGAAGGAGGGTTATATTTTTCGAGTGTATGTATGTATGTATGTATTTATGTATGTATGTATGTATGTATATTTCTTTGGCACGCTCTGTAGCCTAAACGACTTGACCGATTTCAGCTTGAGAGGTGCCGTTAGATTTATCTTAATTGTGAGAGTGACACTGGGTATATCAAAATTGAAAAAAAATTAAAATGGCTGATTTTTGGCACAATGTGTCTTCAAAAAAAAATTTTTTTTCTCGAAACCTATCGAGTGGGGTATCAAAATAAAGGGTTTTAAAAGGTGATTACAAAAATATATATAACTTTTATGGTTAAAAGTAATTCGAAGTGACAAATCGTAAAAAAGCCGTACCAAGAACTAAATCATTTGCGAAATCTTTCACATTTGTAAACTAAAAAGCTGGAAATAGCAGCATAAACAATAGCAGGCGGGACCCATTTGAATTTGAAAATATAATCAAAATGGTATGGGTCCCGCCTGCTTCCAACTTTTATTTAATTTAAAATGGGCTTGTTTGTAGCTTTTCAGTTTCGCAGTCGGTTTTTTTATTTTTTAAATTACTTTTTTTATTTCTATTTTTATAATATGAAGGTAAAAGTGATTTTGATATCTAATTTACCATAGACTTAAGTCTGTGTTATTTACAGAATAAACAATTTCATTTCATTTCATGTTTTTTTTAAAATTAAACTATTATATTTACAACGCCATTTTGTAACATGGAGGATAATTATTGTCACTTTTTCAATGACACAAGTTACAGTCGCTCGAGTAAGATTCAAGGCCAGCGCGCATCGGTGGACGGCGGGCAGGGTATTTTAAATTAACATAGTAAATTCGGACGTCTTAGCGGTGTGCGCTGGCCTTAACTTTTACACTAGCACGTTAAACTGAAAGTAAAATAAAAAGATTTGCAGAATAATTTGCGTATCCTAAGTGCACGTCCTAGACGCGTACTGCAAAGGTTGAATCGACGTGGCTCTAGAAAAGGATGCCTCGAAGGATTTGGGGGATGCCTTTGCTCCTCGTTTACACTCACAAGTTTTTATAGTTGTTTTTGTGAATGTCCTCCTTTAACGTGTAAATGTTTGCAGGTTTCATCGTGGTGGCAGCGTGCGTAATGACGTTTGAGGCGCGTGACAGCGCCGCGAAGGTGACGCCAGCGCGGCCGCAGGTAGGCTAGCAACTTGCTTAGCACTTATCAATTTTAAATGGAATATTTTTTGAAGATCATTAAAAAACTATATTAAATTAGGTAGGTACTTGATTATAAAGATCAAAATATAGCATACACCTCTGACAGAGTAAATACAAATGAGTAGGATATCTTCATACATACGCACCTAACACGGTTTGTACCTGAGCGACACTGACAAAATTTTTCGCTGCTAAAGGTACGCCGCGCCGTACGTAATACCGCCCGCGATAAAATGAAATAAACGAATTGCCTAAGGTGGAAATCGAACCCACGGTTTGAGATGCGACTCTTAACGCTAGAAAATTTTAATAACCACTTTAATTAATGCCTATTATTTAAGGTTATTGTACAAATATATTCAATTTCCGAATTTAAAGATTATAATTTTCATGGTAAATGAAAAAGTAAAAAATACTTTATAGTGTAAAAAATACTGTAACTGGGTTGTGGAGGTCAGATAGGCAGTCGCTCCATGTAAAATAGACTGGAAGCTGACCCCAACATAGTTGGAAAAACCAAAGTGTAATAAATACAACTTCATTATAATTTTATTTTATTTGAATAAATACATGATTCAGTAAAACCACATTTTAATTAATCATACATCGTAATTTTTCAAATAAGTAAACAGATAAGGACCATGACGTATATAATGAAAAAAATGTAGTCAGCTCCTGGGTATTAAAAAGGCCACTTTGGAGAATCATAAAAGGATAACATTATGACTTATAAAATGGCGGAGACAGTCCGTGTTTTTCTTTTTTCGCTGCACTACGTAGTAGGTACAATCAAAGAGATTGGAATTGGATTGGATTGATTGGTATTTTAGCACAGACAAAAAAAAATAACTGAAAATGCTTCACCAGTGGGATTTGATACGATTAACTTAACAGTTAACTGTCCATTCTGTTATGCTTTTATGATTCTGCCAAAGTGGCCTTTTTAGGCCCCCTGGGGGCCATGGTCTACGTAGAAAAAATAATTTAAAAAAAAGTTTGTATTTAAGATCCCTGATGCTTACCCTACAGGGGAAAATTGTTTTGTATAGAGATTGACAATGCATTTTTGACGATTGAATAAACTGTAAGTGACAGCCCTACGTGTTTAGGCTAGTGACGCACGCTCGGAGCTCGAGTTGGCTTTCTTATTTGTTTTTTCTATGCTTCTGACCAATGTCGAGTTGGTATCAACCTAGAAGACCATATCAATAGCCTGGGCATCTTATGAAATATAAATCAATTCTTTTGAAATCTTATTGTCCGGCTGTCAATGCTGTCATGCAAATTTTTAATTCGGTTTGACATGTGAAGAAGATGGCTAAATGTCATTCTGCTATATTGACTTTTACGACGCAATACCTATATTGCTGAGTCAGTAAAGCAGACTTTATTGTGCAAAGAGCAGACAAAATAAAGGCGATGAACATATTTTGGATGTGACTGTACCTACTTGATTCTCAAAAGTTCAAATTGTAATTTAGATTAATGTACAATGAAGACGGTTCTATCTACTTTATTTATTCTTAACCGTATCCGCAGGCGATGCCGCGGCCGCTGCCGAGGCGCGGGCCGGCGGCGTGCGCGCCCGCGCGTCTGGACACGCTCGGCGTATACCGCCTGCCGCACGCGCTGCCACTGCCACACGCGCTGCCGTTAGTACCGCTGCCGCACAGGCATCATCGACCCAGCCATCACAGGTACGACGCTTAACACATCAACTGTCGCTGCGAATACGCGATTACGTGACCGTTACCAGAATAATGTCGTACATACGCGACCTGATTGATCGCGCGATATTCATATAAGGAGTGCGACGATCGCGTTATCGCGCGACGATCGCTTTCGGTTAGAACGCGGCCATAAGTTGCCGCCAAATTAAATGACAATAGCAGTCATTGCCCTTCCCTAAAATTTACAATCCGAACAATAAACTATGTCAATATTGCTTTTTATTTGTCAAAAAATATATAAACATCCGAATTGAGAACCTCCTCCTTTTTTGAAGTCGCGTAGTCGGTTAAAAATGTTGACTATAAAACTATATAATTATTTCGATTAAGGATGTTAACGTATTTATTAATTCTGTGTTCGTAGTTGTAGTACTACTTATAAATAAATTTAGGAGGGTCAATAACCACTGTTGCCAATTAAAATGCACCAACTATAGTTTGCAATATCCAATGTTCACGCCCGATCGTTTTTTTTTTATTATTAGGGCAAGTTTTAATTGTACTCGCTCAACCAAATGGAACGTGTGCTTACTCTACCCTATTTAAGGTTTAACTTCAATTCAATTTAATAAAAGAAGACAGTGCGTCGACAAAAGATTAAGGGCTGGCCTGAACATATAATTATTTTTTACACATCAATGAACAATGGTAAAGAGTAAGCACGCGCCGTTTGTAAGACCAACAACAAGTCGGACTGTAGATATCCAGCCCCGTAGCTAAGCTATTTGTCGCTTCAACGCCTCAGCCACGTTCACTAAACTATTCATGTCATTGCTTACTGTTCGGCGGAGCGAGAACCAACACTCGCGGAGTCGCGGTAATATAACATATGTACACACAACATGCTTCACGTTACAAGAATACAGATCAGAGGCCTACGAGAATGTCGCGAACATAGCAGCCGTCGATTAGGATGGATAGACTAACGCGTCTTGCTACTGGTATCGGAGGTCAGGTGGCATGCATTGTGAGATAATTATATACCTACAGCCGTCTCTGGTTACCCCTTGACAAAAGACTAGGACGATGATGAGGGCAGTCAGTGTATGTGACACAGAGTTGCTGGAGAGAGAGGGAAGATTCGCGCTCGGTTTGGCTCGGCGCCCGACCTGCATAGCTTGAGCGCGCGCGCCGCCATGCCGGTCAGTGCGCTGCGCCGGCCGTTGCGACGCTACGCGCTCTCCGTAGACGAGCCCCCGCAGTCAGCCGTTAGGTAATGTTCACTTACATCGCCAACGCTATTGTTCATAATCTTCATTATATATTATCATTTCCGCTTAGTAACACTTACCCTTAAAAACCTAGCTTGTAATATGTTTTTTCTGTCGTTTACTTGCAGTTTAAAATTGTTTCATGAATATGCTTCCTACTGTTTCTATTTTGTACAACAACGAATGAATTAAAGCGGATTGCACGCTACAACGCGCGGTGTGAAGGGACCTGATGGGTTACGGGACAAAGCATTGCACGGAAATGCGTCTTTAGTGTGTTTTACATACAAAACGAAGCTACTTGAATACAACACTAATGACGGCAACCTTGCGCCCCTTCGCTTGGTGCGTTGCGGTGTGAGATCACCCAAATTGGTGCAAAATACAATAATATCTAAACGCATATTATAAATAATATTTTTGTAGGATACATTTATTTGGACCTCTCTGGTCCAGTGGGCGCAAGCACTACTGCTGAGTAGAAGGTCCTAGGTTCGGTCCCCAGGTCGGGCAAAGTGTTATTGAGATTTTCCATTGAAATCCATTGAAAGGAATTTTTCAGTAGCAGCTCGGAGTCTGGATTTGTGTCCGGTTGAAGGCTCGCCCTTTATAACATAGGACTTAAAGGTAACAGGCGAAATGTGGGTGTACCATAGGTACACGGTACACCTCTGCCTACCTAACCCTTCGGGGAATACAGGCGTGATGTTATTAATTCGGTGGTTGACTTGTTAGCGCCAGCGCGGCGGAGTCGGAGTGCGGCTCGCAGTCGTCCCTAGCGCTGGACCTGCACGGCAGCGGGGCATGCGCGGGCATCACGCTGCGCGTGCGCGACAACACGCGCCGCCGCCCGCTCGCCAGGCAGCAGCGCCTCAGAGACGACACTGTGCATCGTTAGTATTGTACTATCTTTATCAGTCAGGGAGCTTCATTTGAAACGATTGAATTTGTATCGTCGTAACGGTTGATGTCATCGTTCCATAGCAGTCTTAAACAATAGTAGAAGACGCTTAGCTCGAGGACGAGTCCAAGAGCTCAAGCAAGCAAGTGTCATAGACGTGTAGGACACCGTGACAACAACACATCGTGAGGTTGTGACCTCAATCTGAATTTACCTTTAAACTCTGCCACTTCTGATAAAGACGATTTTTTCCTACTTATAACTATATAACTTCAAATTAATTTGCTTTTCTTTTTTTCAGCAACTCCTGTGGCAAGTGTTAACAATATAAATAATATAGAAGAGTCCACGTTCAGGTAATTATTTTTAATATGATTGTATATTTTACGCATACGAGTATTTATTTCTACATATATATTTTATGCATAGGGTCTTGATAATCGAAACCAACACACACAGTCCGTGTGTTGGTTTCGATTACTCAGTAATTCTGGTGGCTTAAATGAACAATAAAGAGTATCTAATTCAATCTAACTATCTCATTCAGTGACTGCTATAATCTAATAATTTTAGAACGGAAGAGGAAGACGTAAGTAAAAACCATTTAGAGACGTTGCACTTATGTGTGGAGCAAGAGGACCGAGCGAGGAGCGCCCCACCGGCGCCCACCGCGCCCCTCTCTCCACCCCCCTCACCGCGCCTCGTCGTAACGTCACCCTGTCCGGACCCCGCCACCCCGCAGGAGACCTACATCACCATCGAACCTTCGCAAGACAACTCAGAAGATCCCCCCCTCGCTGACCAATGAGAACTAGCTCAGTCTCGCTCCGACGAGACACTCCAACACGTCATAAAACCAGACGACTCTTGTTGATACAATTTTGTATGAATTATACAATTCTTTCAGCTACTTTGAAAGAACAATGTATTGTACAATCATGTGTACATTAATTACTAACCGAGTTTTCGATGTGTCTTCATGAAATTGACGACAATTATTATCTATTTTTTAGACCCACTATTGTAAAGTAATATAATTGATGTACCTACCTATGATAAGAACGTTTACATGAACTGATAAGGCAGAAAGATGTAGGCCTACCAGTTGCCGAACTATATATCTTTCAATCTAAATATTATGGTGCCGTAGCAAAAGAAGGATATAAAATGTTTTAAGATGATGTATAGATTTATTTATTTGTTAGAGTTGTAACTGGTTATATTTCACCACAACATATTATTTAAAGACAGATATTACAGTCTTGAACGATATTCTGAAACAAAATCTGCACATTTACCGTAGTAGTAACCATTCGTAGCACCTCGTAGCACCTCGTAGCACCGCGTAGCGTCGCGTAGAGTTGCGTAGCGTCGTGTACCCAAATGTTGACTGTCGTAGTTTTTGAATGACTTACGGCGATCTGAATTAGTGATGTTGCTGCGAGTCTCTGTACAAGATGTCTCTTCTCAATGCGCAGACGACAAGTCCCAGAAAAGTTGACAGCAAAGATATACTATAATAAAAATAATAATAATACCTTTATTTTCAGGCTACTTTGGCTACTATGTGTGATTGCATCACATTACAAAACAGGGCGTCATCTGTGGGTAGAAAAGACATCGTGTGTACAGTCTCTAACTTGAAACTAAGTTAAAGATCTCACCGTGAAAACTTAGATGAAGTGAGCCGTCATTCCACCTGATGCTAGTTAATAGTGTAAATCCCTTGCGATCCCTAAGGCCCGTAATTTAAAGAACGTTTCCAGTCTGATCTGAGTCTCAATCTGTCAAAAGTACGTCTAATTTCCCTACATTTTGACAAGTTTTTGACATTAATTGTCATTGAGATAATTGCGACTTGAATTTGAACGTTTTTAAGTACGATAATTCTGCCGTACTAAGCTCAAAAGCGGTACCTCAAAAAAAATCGTAAAGTTGATTTTTGTGGCATCGGATAGCTTAAAGAAATATGCATCCAATGAGCTAAGCCAAATAGCGGTATCTTAATAAAAAAGCCTTTAGAAAAGTATTCCCTATCTCAGCTTTACCTCAAATCATAAGAGAATAAAAGCAAAACTTCAATTTTCTCGAAACTAGCTTTTCCTGAGATACCGCTTTTGCGTTTAGCACGGCAGAATTGGCCTTCAGCTCACTTTGCTAAAGTTATCACGGTGAGATATTTGCAGAATAAATCGGCTGATTCATAGAGTAATTACACAGGTGCACATGCCTTATGATCTTATCTTGATCTAAAAAATATTACAAAATAGTTTCACCTGTAAGTTCAACAATTGTCGTTCTAACAAATAACATTAGATTGTAAAACAATAATCAATTGAATAATTAAATCCATTTTAATTTATCATCCGTTGTTAAATTAAAAGACTGATAAAAGCGAATTTCATAAAAAAATCACATAATTTTACAATAAAAAAGCCATTGTAACGTTAGACATGACTGTGGTACGTATAATCTCATTGCATCGCATGCATAATATTTCACATATTAATATTGTAAACATTAAAAATAAATTATGTGTAACTAGTTGAATAAAAGGTTTGTACACAAAAGTCACCAATTTTAACCCATTTAATAGTTCTTTTTATTTATATGTGAGTGGTTAATGGTCAATTTTAAAAAATTAAAAAGGTTCCTTTTTACCCGACTGCGTCAGAAGGAGGGTTATGTTTTTCGAGTGTATGTATATTTTTTTGGCACGCTCTGTAGCCTAAACGGGTTGATCGATTTCAGCTTGAGAGGTGCCGTTAGATTCGTCTTAATTGTGAGAGTGACACTGGGTATATCAAAAGTGTAAAAAAATGGCCGATTTTTGGCGCAATATTATGTTTTCAAAAATTTGTTTTCTCAAAACCTTGCGAGTGGGATATAAAGGGTGTTAAAAGGTGATTACAAAAATATATACAACATAAATGGTCAAAAGTAATTCGAAGTGACAAATCGTAAAAAACACGTACAAAGAACTAAATCGTCTGCGAAATCTTTCACATTATTTGTAAATTAAAAAGCTGGAAATAAAAATTTCTATTAAAAAAATAAAAAACCCGACTGCGGAAAAAAACGTAAGTTAAAAAACTGAAAAGCTAAAAACAAGCCCATTTTAAATTAAATAAAAGTTGGAAGAAGGCGGGACCTGATCGCCTGATCTCTCTCCGGTCGTGTCGGATTACCGTCCCATCGGATTATGAGAGTGAGAGAAGAGGGAGTGCACCTTTGTCTGCGCGCACACTTGTGCACTATAATGTCTCGCGCGCCCAAGGCTAGTCTCCGTTGAGATTGGCCGCCGTGGCCGAAATACGGTCGGAGGACTTTATTCTTATTTACATTTTTTTTTTTTTTGTAGGTGCATAGACAATCCATACTTAATATTACAAAATATTATTAATGTGAACGTAACTTAGGTCTGCCACCTTTTCACGCTTAAACCACTGAACCGATCGATATGAAATTTGACAGATAGGTAAGTGGCCTGGGACCTGAAGAGGGACTTCTCATCCTGGATATTTTTATTCCGCTAGTACACAGTGTGTAAAAAACCCTGTCCGATCCTAAAGGGGTAAATGGGTAAGTACTGCAATAACATTACAGTAAAATAATAGAAAAACCTATTACCTATTACCTACTACTGAATGTAAAAATTTTTGTTATTTATAAATAACAAAAACTTTATAGCATCTTTAGAACCAAATTTACCCCAATATCATTAAAAATTAGCTTGTGCCTAAGTAATAAAAGCCACAAGACCTCTTCGTGTCTCGGAAAGCACGTTAAGCCGCCGGTCCCGGCTGTCATTCGTGGATCTTTGACAGTCGTTACGGGTCGTCAGAAACCCGAAAGTCTGACAACCAATCTTACCAAGGGGTATCGTATTACCTAGTAATTGGGTTGTGGAGGTCAGATAGGCAGTCGCTCCATGTAAAATACTGGTATTCAGCTGCATCCGGTTGGACTGGAAGCCGACCCCAACATAGTTGGGAAAAGACTAGGCAGATGATGATCATTAAAAATTAGCTCTTGTAGACACCCGTTACATAGCGGTCGCCCGCGCCACATTATATGTATACAAAACTCCTCTTAAAAATTGCGGGATAACTTTCTTTTTCTTTTTTTCGGAAAATAACCACCCTGACATATTGGACAGGTTTTTTTATACGATATTAAGTTATTATTTTAGCAATATTATTTTTTACAATGTAATAATGCTACAGAAATATGCATCATTGATATACTTATTGTAAATACAATTACCACAAGGATATTCTAACGTGTACGCACTGTGCACGTACCTTCACAACCAAGACAGGCCACATTAGCCACATCCATAGCACACGCTCGTAACCCATAGTCGTCAAAAAGGAAACAAAAATACCAAGTCACCGTAGCCGAAAACGACATGGAATGTATCAAAATCTCTTTATATATAAAAGGAAAATAATTTTTATAATGTTTGATGAAAGATTGCATCTATATTTACTTTGATAACTACTAAGTTTATAACTATCCTTGCCCATAGTATATTATAGATAAGTACTAGTTTGGGCAAGAATTTTTTTCACACACAATTCTTTGGAATATGTTTTGAAGTAGGTACTTACATGTTTTAATAAGGTAATTGATTAATTTTGAATATAATATTCAAATAAGTATATAATTATGTACTTACAGACGAAAATATAGGTAGGATAGAAAGGGAGTTGAGTGGGAATGATATTACTTGAATATATTAAATCTTGATTGTTACGTCCAAAGTCTATACCTAAATTATTCATAGAGGTATTTTACGTAATCAATGTTTGACGCATATGATTTTCTTTTACAATTATCTATACTACCTAATTGTTAAAAAAGAACAACAAAATACATAATGTGAAATGATAATTATATTAGATATTATAAAAAACTCGCTGAAGGCCTAACCCGAAGTAATACATTTGCTGTTTTAATTAAGTTCATGGGAACGTTAGTTAACGAAAAATGTAGAGTTAGTGGTATTGATGTGAGTTATTGTTATAAAATGCGGCTTACTTAAAGCAACCAATTCCCCCAATTTGTCTAATCCCTCTAGATTGCGCACGTCCACAAGATGCAGATTCATTTGAAAACTACCTAAACAAGTCTAGTTATTTGATAATGTATGAATATAAAGAACCATTTTGGGTGTAGCCTCAGGCATTACCTACCAATGGAAAAAAGTGCAGGAAGCAAACGGGTCCCCCCTTTGTAAATTTCAAAACTCATAATTTTGTAAGTCAGAATCATCTTTAGGCATACATTTCATATCCATAATAATTAAAAGGTAGAACCATCATATCGCAGAAAGTTCACAGTCAGAATCGTCTTTTGGCATACGTGAGTTCGTGCGAAGGGGTCACAGTTTTAACCTAACCATTTTTTTAAAATAATTAATTGGGGTCTAAGTTGGTTTACAAGCAATAATAAATAAGAGGTAGTCGACGGAGCCCCGCTTGGCGGGGCTCCTATTTCTGTCTACAGGGTTTAAAGGAACCTAACCTAACCCAAGTCGGGGTGCCCCAAGTCCCGAGATCGCTTATTTCCTTACCATTATTTTTATAGTTCATTCAAATACCATGGAAAAATACACCGAACAAACAATATTCGTTAAAATATAATTCTACTGTTATCTTCATAGTATGCCAAGTGAAATTATGCCACATAAAACTCTGCCATCTTCATAGTACCTATGCCAAGTGAAATTACGCCAAATAAAATCCTGCCATCTTAAGAAGTATGCCATTGTAAATTCAGACATAAAAACATTCGGCCTAACAATAATTATGTTAAATCATTTTTATGCCTTAAAAATATTTGTTTAAAGAAGATTATGCCAAGTGTGTTATGCCAAATAAATTTCGGAGTATCAATATTATGCCAGATAGAAGGAACCCAATTAATTGATGTTCCCATCACTGTGTAAAATGAGTCTAAGAATATGAGATTGTGGTGATCTTTTTGTTTCTTAATCACACACATTTTGGATTTACACACAATTTTGTCATAATTTGGTGAAAATTTGAAAAAACCTTGGTTGACCTAAAACAAAAATCAAAGACTCAATTTGATATCTGTTAAATTCAGTAAAACAGAATAATTTTCCACATTGCAACGTTCTTTAGTGTTCATTTACACGAGAGGCACGGTGCCAACGGCAGAGGCAACTGCCATAGACGCGTCAACGGCGGCTGCCGACGACTGTTTGATGGTGCATTTGCCTCTGTTAGCAACGTGTCGCTCGTGTATATAAGCACTTATTAAAATAATACGAAAGTCAACAAATTATAAATCTAAGAAAAAAAATCGGCTTAAATTGTACGCTAGTTGCTCTGTCATCAAATATACCGAGAAAAAAAAATTGTGGATAGTTATCAAAAATATAACGAGGTAATAGACTACTGAAATCCATTTTATAAATGATAAATTTCATTTCATTTTTTTAGTTGAGATTCAGAGCTTACTCCTGGTGGTTTACCCATAAGCTACGGAGCTTAAAACAATGTCTGTATTTGATTTCAAAGTAAGTTAATCAGCTTTATGTGAAAGGATCGGCGACAGTAAGATTACACATTACGGTGCTGAAATTTGGGGCGTAGAGTAGTACGTAATTATGTGGTATGGAAATAGGTGTCTACATCGACTACTCTGACTATCGCGATAGGCTTCATACAAATCTCCAAGTGATTTCAATCTTCAACCAACTCTTGGGCAAACCTGGTGGGTATCTTAAAAGAATGGACGATTCAGTCGTGTTCTGACTGATCCGCAGAAATATGAATTGTACTTTTATATTATAAAAACTTTAAAAGCGTTTTATACGATCTGTAATTGTATAGAATTCTTGTATATAAATTAGTAATTATTTTATAAAATTAGCAATGTGTACTCAATCCAAATGGTTGTTGTGATGTCTATTAAAATTGTTGATTATTTAAATATTTCTTTTCATTCATTCCTGCTATTACCCGATAATCATATACACTGTGGTGCAAGGTTCCCAGGGTCGAGAATAACATTATAATATGTAGTTTATGCTAGCTAGGAGGCTAGATCACAAGTGAGATATTATTTGAGTGGGGCTTTTATTAGAATGGTTGATGAGATTTTTTATTGTAAAGGAATGCTATCATGGGCACTTTATAAATCGTAATTACAAGTTACTTACATTCTAAATAACTAGTTACTTAGGTCAGAATGCTTAACGCACCAAACTTAATGGTATCATTTTTAAATTGTGACGAGGCAATAGTCATATTTACAATTAGAAAATTACAACTTCCCAAAAAGCTACACCCTATAGCTATACCCTATACCAAAACCGTACCTCACTCACCCACTGTCACTAAGCTCAACTATTTTGAGTTCATTATCAGCATTCAATATTGCACAGCTCAATCCTCAGTCGCTCTTATCCAGGTGCAACCATAACATCGATCTTCACAAGATCACACTATCCACTAACCGTTTCGCATTCTCGACTAAAGAACACTGTATCCCCATCGGTCATCAGTTACACGGTTAATAATGGCCGGCCCATTATATTATCAATTCAGTTCATTAGTTCACTATAACCAAGAATTCCAAAAAAATCAACAACCACATATGAATGAAAATCCAAGCAAACAGGACCCAGTAATAAGTTATTAGTTAATTAATTATAACTAATAGAGTGGGGCTTCCTACACGCCCTATAAATACATTATATCCGCATTAAAGGAGCTTTAAAACCATTACGAACTACATCAACAGAAATCTCTGCCCGTGTGTGAGCCAAATCTCTACTAATCCTATCAAAGGTGTCACAGCGGATAATCCATTGAATCTGGTTAGGAACGTGTGATATAAAAGCAAAGGGCGAGCTATAACGGACAGCAGTCAGTCAGTGCAGTGGGCAGTCAGGCACACTACCGAGGACTGCTCACTCCTTCCCAACATTCATTGAACATGTATAATCAAACAGAAAATTCCTACTATGATGCACACTTTGCACCTTTCAAGTAAGTAACATTTAAAAATTTTAAGATGTATGTTTACTCTGAACCATTGTTATTTCTGAATGCGGATGATTGTCCAGGTCGGGGGTGCCGGGTGGCGTGGAGATGCTAGGCGACGGCCTGACTGGGGACGACCTGGCCGCGGTGCCGGAGCACTGGTTGGCGTTCCCAGCGCCTCCGGCCAGCGCGCACACTGCGCTTGCGTTGCTTTATACATTCTTTACTGCAGCCGCTTTAGTCGGAAATGGACTAGTTATTTTCATATTTTCCACGTAAGTTTCACAATGTATGTGCCTTTGGGGTAGTTCTATTATTTTTATGAGTGTTTTCATCCTAGTATCAGTCTCAATTGGCCAAAAATATCTCTAACTAGCTGACCCGATCAACGTTGTCCTGACCAAATGTTCATACAAAAATCCCATAGCCAAATCGGTCTAGCCGGTCTCAAGCAATGCGCTTACCAACGAACAGCATTTCATTTTTATTTAGGTAGGTATATAGATTTTTCTACATCTTTAAAAAGCACATTGATCCCCGTTGAGACGAGATTGCTGACTAGGCGACTAGATTTCAAATTTTTCAATTATGGGAATTTGCCAGCTGATATAATATTTAATAAAAAAAAGCCTCCACATTTCTACTAACTAATTATATTAATTTGATTTTCAGAACAAAAAGCTTGAGAACCTCGAGCAACCTTCTAATTCTGCAACTAGCTATTTTAGACTTCATAATGATGGCGAAAGCACCAATATTTATATACAATAGTGCAATGCGAGGCTTCGCCAGTGGGACCGTCGGTTGTCAACTATTCGCGTTGATGGGCGCGTACAGTGGCATTGGCGCTGGCATGACCAATGCTTGCATCGCCTATGACAGGTAAAATACAAATACTCTACAAAACTAAGCTGAATTTCTGTAGAACACCCATAATACCTACACATCATGCAAACATAAAAGCCTTTTCAGATTAAACGATATCGCCATCACGCTCGATAGCGATACTGGTCCAAAGTAACTAACCAGAAGGCAGATATCGCAACCGAGCGCGACAGCGATATCGCTTATTACCTGTATTTTATTTTTATATTTACGTTCCAGGCATTCCACTATCACTCGCCCCTTAGACGGGCGATTGTCCCGCGGCAAAGTTCTACTGATGATGGCATTTGTCTGGATATACTGTACTCCATGGGCTCTACTACCACTCTTCAAAATCTGGGGCAGATTTGTTCCTGGTTTGTTTGTCTTTTACTCTTTTATTATCTGCTATTTAATATTTATTCCAAACTGTTAATATTTTTGTTTTTTCAGAGGGTTATTTGACGTCTTGTACGTTCGATTACTTGACGAATACTTTCGACACTAAATTATTCGTCGCGTGCATTTTCACCTGCAGCTACGTGTTCCCCATGTCGATGATCATATATTTTTACAGTGGAATCGTGAAGCAAGTGTTTGCACATGAAGCTGCTCTAAGGTACTTTCTTGAAAGTAAACTAAGTGTAATGGCGAATAGATAACACACTGCAAACATGTTTAAACAAAGCCAATGTGATTTTTAGAGAACAAGCCAAGAAGATGAACGTGGAATCACTTCGAGCTAACCAGAACGCGAGCGCAGAATCAGCCGAAATCCGAATAGCCAAAGCAGCTCTCACCGTGTGCTTCTTGTTTGTGGCTTCATGGACACCTTACGGCGTCATGGCGCTTATAGGAGCTTTTGGAGACCAACAACTTCTTACGCCTGGGGTACCTACCTACATTTTTTAAATACTTTAACTGCTAGTATATATACTAGTATAGATCAAAGCTTGCGTTCTGAAGAGCCACATAATCGAAATCAAAAGTCATTTATTCAAATTACGCTGAGGTACAACACTTTACGAACGTCAAACTTACATAAGACAATCCCTTTTGCCCGGCGCCGCCGCCGCCCACACCTAGTGTAAGCAGAACGTCACCTTTTGCTGCGTGCCTAGTTTTCCAGAGTCCTTAATGTTATGTAAAGATGTAGTGTCCTTTCATGTTTAAAATTATAAATGAAATCATTTTTATTCTCAGGTTACAATGATTCCAGCCGTGGCATGCAAAACCGTTGCTTGTATAGATCCCTGGGTTTATGCAATCAGTCATCCGAAGTACAGGTACTTATGTAGATAATAAAATAGATAATTATATAGATACCTAACGTATATAGTCTATCATATTATACTTAACTTTAATGAGTTATGGTGACATAATTAGAATTGAACTCAAAACTGCGTCAAAACATTGAAATTGCCTTCTTGGCTGGGGGCATACCTACCCACAATAACTCAGGGTCTTTTTTTGCAAAATGATTGGGTTCGATTCCTGCCTTCCAGCTTCCAGCAGCTTTTCAAAGAATAATAACTGTACCTATGTTAGAATTCTCCAACATCTTAAATCGAGCTTTGATGCTTTTGAACAATCAATCAATCAACTTAGCATAGTCCACTGCTGGACTTGAACTTGCTGGAGTGTGCAGCCTTTCACAAGCTGCACACTAGTCTCTATTTATTTATTTATATATACTTTATTGTACACCACAAAAATACATAACATGAAAAAGATACATCAAACACTACAAAATATACAGTGGGCGGCCTAATCGCTTTCTGCGATCTCTTCCAGGCAACCTTGGAATGGACAGTGATTTTCCTGGACATAAAATGGGGTTGTCGTTGGTGCAAATATTATGTATACAATACACTAAAATAGATAAGTACACAGATATATACATATCCAAAATTATAGATACATAAATACATACATACTAAATTATATACCTAAGCAACGAAAATAAAAGAAGACCATTGCAGTTAGGACAATAAGATCACAACGACAAGTAGTGTTCCTTCACTCGTGAAGGAACACTACTAGTGACTACTGCTACTACTGTGACTTTTGAACTAGCAATGCAATCCACAAATGAGCAGCCTGGACAGTAAAGGATTTATCAAAGAAAGTTGTGGAATGCATAGGCATTTTGAGCTTCAAGTTATCTGATGACCTTAAAAATTTCGTGTGGGAGTCACAAAGAAACTGGAAACGTTTCTTGATATAGACAGGGGTAGAAGGGGAAAAGAGCACATTGTACAAAAGGGAAAGAATATGAACATTCCGACGAAGGCGAATTGGTAACCACTTGAGCTTTACACGAAATTCGGAAACGTGGTCATATTTGCGCAGACCAAATATAAACCTTATACAAAAATTTTGAAGTCGCTCAAGTTTATCGAGTTAGTCTTGGGTAAGATCTAGATAGCTGGCATCAGCATAGTCAAGGATGGGTAGAGGAAGCGATTGTGCAAGCACAATCTTAGTGGCAGTCGGTAGGAAATTACGCAATCTCTTCAAAGACGCAGAGGATGCAAATTGCTTGCGGCTAACTTCCTGTAGCTGGGCAGTCCAAGAGAAGGCCTTATCAGTAAATGTCCCCAAGTTTTTAACTTTGTCACTAAAGGGAACCACTGAGTTGTCAAAAGAAACTTGGGGAAGGGTCGTCCAGTCGATTCTGGAGACCGTTCTAGAACTGCCCACCATTACAACCTGCGTTTTCTTGGGGTTGACCAAAAGTTCAAATCTCTTACTCCAGTCGCATATACAGGCCAGATCACTATTAATCGTTAAGATAGCCTGGGACAGATTTCCAAGAAGAGCTTGCGAGTAAATTTGTAAATCATCTGCATAAAGATGGTAGGAAGAAATTAGTTCGTCGGAGATTGAGTTAATAAAAACTGCGAAAAGTAAAGGAGATAGAACGCCACCCTGAGGTACACCGGCAGAAGTATTACTCCAGGAAGACAAGGTCTCTCCGATGCAAATACGTTGCCGGCGACCGAACAGGTAACTACGAAGCCAGTCAATTACCGATGGAGATATGTTAAGAGAACAAAGAATGCCAAGCAAAACATCAAAATCAACAGTATTAAAAGCTTTGCTAAAATCTAGCAAGGCTAAAACCGTAAGATTACCGTTTTCCATGGCTGACCTTATATCATCCGTAATGTTCAGAAGCGCTGTGGTGGTGCTACGACCAGGACGGAAGCCATACTGGAAGGGGTTGAGGAGATTATTTTTAGAGAGGAAAGTGCTTAATTGATTGTGGATTAACCGTTCAAGGACTTTGGATAGGAATGGTAAGACGGATATTGGACGGTATTGAGAAAAGGTTGTGGGATTAGACTTCTTAGGTAAAGGAATTATTTGAGCATCTTTCCACAAACATGGAAAGACACCACCAAGATGCCGAAAAATTGAGGATATGACAAATGACGGGTAGGATAACATCCAGCACAGGGACTAACATATTACGGCTGATACAGTAACTTCCTACTGCATTGGAAGTAATTGATAGTATGCTCTTCTTAACATCACACGCGGTGAACTGACCAAAAACAAATGGAGAATAACTGGGAGTCGGAAGAGAAGAAAGATAATTCAGTGTATTCGATCAAATCGAATACACTAATTGATTATTCATTGCATCAATGTCTAAATCTTTTGGGATTGTCTCTTGTCGGGTTTTGCCGACCCCCAATGATCTAAGAAATTTCCAAACTTTGGATGCGTCTCCATTTTGGACAGGAGTATGAATGTGGTGGCGATTAACATTCCTACATACCTTGTTGAAGTGATTACGGATTGAGAGGTGTCTTTCCCTGTTAGCGTCATTAGCCTTGCGCTTAAATTTAGACTTCGTCGTAACTTTTTTGAGCATTAGCGTTTTAATCTCATTTGTGAGCCACGGCGCCGGCAAATGTATAACCTTAACTGCTCGAACAGGTGCATGTTGATCGTAGAGCTCGATAAGCTTCGCCGTAAGAATAAATTAACTTGCTCATCGACTGATGCAGAGGCAAACAGAGCAGACCAATCTATATTGCTGGCATCCTTGCAAAGATTATTATCAATGTTCATGTCACTAAAATTGCTTAGCTTTAGCCTTAGGTGGGCGAATTTTGTATGACAGAAAAAGGTCATGATAGGAAAAGGCATCGGCTGAACATTGACCATGTTTAGCGACATGATCAAGGGAAATGACAAAAATCAAGTCAAGAAGTGAAAGAGTAGAGTTAGGAAAATGGTGAGTGGCACTCAGTGGAAGAATTGAAAGATTATTAGAAGCCAAAATATTAGTCAAAGAAGAAGAGCGATGGTCTTTTTTCAAAAGACAAGTATTAAAGTCGCCCATGATTATGCTATGACTGTAAGAAGGGACCAGTATTTCTAAGAGATTTTCGAAGGAAGAAAAGAAACTAACGCGTAAAGAAGGACAATAATAGACGCCAAGAAGTAATTTCTAATGTCCCACTACCATATCAAAAACTCTATTTAGAGATGTTTCCAAAACCTTATTTTCATTTTTACAGACAAGAACTGCAACGTCGCATGCCGTGGTTGCAGATACAAGAGCCCGACGACACGGTGTCTACTGCAACCAGCAATACGGTTTCGAGCGCCCCAGCTGCAGCACCTGCCTAAACATTACCATCATCCTCATATTTTAATTTAAGCTCAAAATGAGAAACACTAGAAAAGGAACTAATATTGTTGTGGTTATTTATTAACATTATAATTTTATTGGGCGTCAAGTCAATGCTGTGTCTGTGGAGGTTTCAGGCTGTCAGAATCTCGACGAGGACACCCATGACATGTAGGTACTTATGGGTTGTAAAATTGTATTTCGTATTCGATGACGAGCTCGAGACTATCAATAAATCACTTAAAATTTTCTAAGGGGCCTCTGCGAGTCGGCCTCTGCGAGTCGGCCTCAGCCCGGCGTACGCCTCCCAAAGGTCCCACCCCTGAGTTCCGAAAAATGTCAACGACGAAAAAAATATAATAAACATCTACTCTTTTTTGCCCAGATTACACCTACTCTATTCCATATAAAGCATGGATACTTCTTCTATACAACGACAACGGCATGTTTAACGGACTGAAATATTATTATATTACCTATAATATGTGTAACTCAATTGTTTACATACAATACAGATGATGAAGTCAAATATATTGTTTATTTTGTCCTTAGTGTACGCTTGATGAAGGGGCGATGGATGAAGATGTCGTGATGGGCTAGTGATTAAAAGCGCTTGCTTTTCATGCACGAGGTAGTGTGTTTAAATCCGGACAAGTACCAAGTACCAATGTGACTTATTTAATTCATTGTACTTTCTGAGTTTATTTTGGAATTAGCATTTGTTTTGAATAAACCAATTACAAGCACTTTTGAATTGTCGAGAACTCGGTCCAGGGCCAGATTAACTATTAGGCAGAGTAGGCAACTGCCTAGGGGCCCCGAATCGGCTAAGGGCCCCGTGCGCGCATAAAAGTAATTTAGCATTTCGTGGTGATGATGAAATTCTTGGTTCTCAACATAATGGCAACTATTTGGGAATTTTAGAATTACTCCCGGAGTAGGTCCGTTCCTTAGTTCGTATTTAGCCAAATATGGTAATATTGGGATAGAAAGACAATCATGCTTGTCTTCAACGATTTGCGAGGAACTTATTGAAATATTAGGAAGTAAGGTTTTAAGTGTGTATTTTTTTATACACTTAGTAAGAACTTTCATATCATATACTATTCCCAATAAGACCTGGATCATCTGTTCATCACGTATCTGTAACCTATTCGTTAAGACCATTTCGATGAGCCCAAATACAAATATTTTACTGTAAGTTCCTGAGGAGTCGAGCATCAGTCCGGTGCTACTGATGTGATTACTCACATCCCTTTATCAACTTTAGAAGAGCTCTACAAACGTCTGAAAAGGGGCCCCGAGAATTGCATTGCCTAAGGGCCCCGACATGGTTAATCCGGCCCTGACTCGGTCCGTCAGAAAGATGAGCCCATTCTAAAGCGTAGTAGGTACCTATGGAGAAGAAAGTGTAAGAAATTCCACGAATCGTGAGGAAACCTGGATTTATAGTTAATGTAAGTCTGAATTCACCAACCCGTCTGATCCCAGTGGTGATCAATGCTCAGCCCTTCTCTGTATGAGAAGAGGAATTTACCCTGCACTTAACAGGCTGGTATTATTCATATTTAGTCACAACTTTTACATAAGTACTAACCGTGACATCGCGAAAATCAGTTTTACACGTTGCAAGTTTACTGCGTCTAAGCAACACGGACGATATGATCAAGCAGTTGCCGTTCAAAACTGATATAGGTATAAACAGCAGGTAGGTACCCACCAAAGACTATAATATAAATGCGGTGTAAGTACCCACCTTTAATAAAATCGCAAGTACAATAAAATCGCATTCTGGCATGAACATTTTCTATCTTTGAAACATGAGCGAACGAAAAATCTTGAGAATGAATCAATAACACTGGCCATTTTTTGGAAATCGCACGCGTGTAAACACTTGCAAACAATAAAAAAAAACCGGTCAAGAGCGAGTCGGACTCGCGCACCGAGGGTTCCGTACCAACATGTTTTTAATTTTTCATCGGCGAGGCCTATATTCGTCAGAGAATTTTAACACTGTGCACTGCAGTGTAGAATATAGCAGTTTTATGTCAGCGCCATCTCTTGACCGATAGTGGAACTAATGTAACTTTTATTGATGATTTCTGAAAAAGTGTGCTATTTAGAGACTTCGTTTTATTTTTCCTGTAATCTTTACATAAATTTCTATAAAATAGAATAATTTCAGATTTTTCTCTTTGCAAACTTCGAAGATAAGGGTGTTTTTACGGTATTCTATATAACTGTATTTTTTTTTTGCATTTTTCATCAAATGTTGAAAACTGTGCGGTCTAAAAAAAAGAAAAAATGTTTGAGAATGTGCAAACTGCGCTCTTTCATATGATACCCCACATGCCCTAGTAGCCCCACTTCGAATTTTTCAGACCCCATTTCAGTCGCTGTTGCAAAAAAAAAATTATTTATTTCTTATTTGCAAAATAGTTGGGCAAACGTCATCTAAAACTATTCCAAATTTCAAGTTGATAGCATTAGTAGTTCTTGAGATATTCAGCTGTGACAGACAGACAGACAGACTGAGTCTCCATCACCATAAGGGGTCCGTTTTACCATTTTGGTACGGAACCCTAATGACAATAATTGAACGAGCTTTACTTGCACCGTTTAAATGGCGCTTTAGCCCATACATTTACGATCGCAAAACTCGATAAAATAATTTAGAGAACAACAGTTTATTTTCAATATTTGAGACGAGTTACCGTCCCATCAGTCTCCTCAAGGATCTCGAAAAATCTACGAGAGGCTTATTATAAGCGCGTCAAAGACTATGCCGATGCAAAGAGCCTCATCCCCAACGAACTTTGGTTTCCGAACCCAAAACTCGTGCATCTAACAAGTCTATCGCAACGTAGAGCACTTAAGCGCTGGTTTCCAGCGTAACGCGATGACGGGCGTGTTATTCTTCGACATAGCGAAAACAATCGACAAAATCTGGCACAAGGGCTTATTATTTAAGTTTTACCAACTCGAAGTGCCAGACCGTTTCGTACTCATCTTACGAGACTTTTTGTCAGATCGCAGTTTCCTCTATCGCATCGAGGGTTCACCCTCCTACACCCCATTTGCGCGGGGGTCCCTCAGGGCTCCTAGCTATCTCACCTCATCTTCACTCTGTTCATCAGCGACAATCCTAAAGTAAAAAGGCTCAGTTGGCTACTAGTCGCTGTCAAGACTCTATCGCTCGCACTTATCAGATCTCCGCGAACGTCTTAGCCACTTGTTTCCGGAAATGGACAATCGAGTCGAGGCCAACTTCAGTAAGAGTCAGGTGGCCCTATTCTCGAGACCGTATCGCGTCGTCTCACTTCCCCCCCTCCCCAATTCGATCACTATGTATGGCAAGCTGATCCCTTGGGTGAAGCGAGCAAAATTCGTAGGTATAATCCTTGCCCACCACCTTACCTCTATTGAGCAAATAAAGGCAACTCGTTCACGCGCAACTTTCACTCTCAGTAGGGTACACTTCATAATAACCGCACGCAACAAATGTCACTCAAGTGCAAATTGCGCATCTACACCGCAGTCATCCGCCCCATCGAGACCTATGCTTGCGTCGTCTTCGCACACGCTAGGCTTAGCGTTATACCATCTTCAGATACAAACCCTCCAGAACCGTTTCATAAGAAAACTAAGAAAGGTCACGGGAGCTCCCTTCTATGTTCGCAAGAGAACCTTCACTTAGATCTCAGAATGCCTACCGTCCAGATGTTCATGAAACGCCTCTCAAAGCGTTACCTCGCCTCTGCTATAAAATAACCCAATCCCCTGATTGTGGCCGCCGCCCGATACATTTGCTCCCGCATAAGGCTGACCGAGGCATACCTACTCTCTTCATTCCCGACGACACTAGCACTGTACCCAAGTACATAAACAGGCCGCCGTCCTTCGGTAGGTACTCGCCACCGAACCCCGCCGCGACGCCCCCATGTATGCTCGTCTTAACCCTAGCTCGAGCCAGCCCACGCCGTTGAGCCTGTATCATTAAATTCATCCCTAAATAATCGAAATCTGAACCAGCCTGTCCCTTGCTGCCCTACCCCAGCGACGCCCCAAGCCGAAGTCCGTACTCCACAGGGAGTGCCCTTAGCATGCAGTCACTTAATTTTATTTGTAAGTTTAATGCCTGGACAGTCCGGTTAAGCAGGCAACAACCTACCTGCGAGACACCATTTATAAAAAATTAAAGAATATTTGTACGCCTGCGCTAAAGTCATCAACACAACTCTCTGACCAAATAATCCCAAGAATGACTATTTGATGAAATCTTGACATTTGGGGATTATACTAACTTAACAAGTTGTTTTACTGATTGTAATGATTATAATTCTGTAAATACATATTTGTTACGACCGCGAATCATATTTTAATCAATACTGACCAGCAAATGCAAAAAACGTAAGAAATTTTGAATTTCGCGGGCTACCTTAGCGCTTCCCCCTTAAACAAATATTCCTTAAAAAATAAAATGTTACTTTTGTCATCAAAATGTTACTTTCCGACTCATGTTATAAAAACTTTAGACAAAAGGGCACTGGCAACACTGCTGTGGTTGTCACTTGTCTAGTTATGAGTAGTATATTTGTTTAGTGATTACGACTGAAGGACGTGTATCCATGGTCATGAATAAAGATTTAAAAAAATGTCAATTGTCATGTCAAGTTGTCCTGTCAGCAGTGTTGCCAACCCTACTGTTTTAACAGTAGATTTACTGTTTTCACCATGACATCCCTGTTTTCTCTTTATGTACCAATTTCTACTGGTTTTATTTATTATAATAATATATTTACTAGAGATTTCGTCTAAAACGATATATCCTCCAGTTAAAATACAGCTTGATGATATGCGTGTATGTATCCGGAATAATTTTTATCTATGTTTAACAAAACAGCAGTAAACATTTTGAAAACTAAACTAAGAAATAAAATGTCCACGACGACAATCAAAGGCACATTACATAATAAAACAGAAATAAAGGAATGCTATACATTTAATGCAACTGAAAAGCCTACGAAGAAATTCAATAAAAGTATGTATAATTTTAATTTAAAAAAAAACGAGGCAGAAAAGATCGAAAACAGAGATAATTATTTGTAAGAATATTTCTAAGAATTTGTCAATTATTCATATTTTTAACATAATAAATAAATAATAATAATTATGTATGCACTCACTTTTCATTTCAATTCTACTTTATAGTTTTACTGTTTTCTGCTGTTTTCGATTTGCTGCTTTATGCATCGGTTAGGTTGGCAACACTGCCTGTCAGTGGGGAAACTGGGAAACAGAAAATCTTGTGTTATTGAGTGAGATTTGTCTGAATAACTAGCATACTGTTAAAATAAAGCAATTAATATCCAAATAATTAGAGCCCCCGTTTAATAAACACAATCTACCGGAGTAATATTTAAGCAATCACCACTTAAACAATATGAAAAACAGTGAATAATATCAAGTAGTAAATCAATCCATTCAGTGTCCGTCATGGATAAACTAACCGTAATATCAGGAACATTATTTATGGCAGCTGATGTTTTCGCCATAGTAAGTCTTGCAATGCCTGACTGGATAATTACTGAAGTTGGAGGTAAGTTCCTACTATTAAATTTACTTACATGCATCTAGCCAGGTACATAAGTACATCATTACGTTACGACCTTGGTTGTTAATATTGTTGTTTGGCTTATATGAAGGTAAATAACAGACACAATTTTACATTTTTATTTTTATAGATTCAAGCCTTTTAGATTTTTAAAGATTTTGGTAAACCATTTATCTCCGCAACTTAAAACTTTACATGGAGGCTTCTAATAGGATCTTTCTGTAATAAAAATATTGACTCCCAACTTGATGGATGTTAAATTATAGCTTAGCCAAGATTTTTAATGAAGCGCAAATATTTTGTCTTTTTTGTGAACAGCAGCTAATATTACTCTAGTTTGAGTGACTATGGCTCCAGAAATCCTTTTGGCTTTGTTTTTGAAGATTAAATAGAATGATATTGGTAGTGAAACTAGATGGCTTTGTCAGTTTCTTGTCTACCTAGTATGAAAAATTCAGTCCATATAAAATAGGTACTTTCCAAAGATAGAAATAAGACTAAGAATGATAATATTGTAGTCAAGCTTCCACTTCTTTTTCGTGTAACTGTCACAAGTGTATTTTAGATCTTGTTGGCCCAAAACTTGCCACTTCCACTTTATTTTATTTTGACAGTCTTACTGATTCTTTAGTGGTATTCCAAATGTGCATTTGGATTGAGTGATCTTTTTTTATTTCGTGACAAAAACTGATTGTAGATTTAGTCAAAAATAGTGAAAACTCATAGCCCAAAGTTAAAAATTTGTCACTCTCAAGGGTCTTCAGTTATTGCCGAAAATGTGGATCACTCAATTCAGACATTTTGCAAAAACGGCTATGAGCTAAATCTCAACATAAACTTACTCTACTGACTAAATTTATATCTCAAAAATTTGTTAAAAATTTGTCACAACATTTTTTAAACCCATCAGGGTATTTAAAGCCTCTTCCAGGTATCTTTGGACAGTATCATTGGATCACTCAGTACAGACACCATTTTGTCTGAGAGATTGTTGTAATAGGGTTTCGGATGACTTTTTCTATAGATCTATTGTTTATCCTAAAATGTACATGTTCCGAATATATTTGTACAATAAATATAATAACACAAATACCTTTTGTTAAAAAGGACATGGCTAAACTGAAGTATGGACGACTGATCCCGCAATGAAAATGCATGTATAGACATGGTTTCTAGCAATATATAATGCTGAATAGCTGAAAATTAGTATTTTGTAATTAAAAAGGTTCAGGAACTTTTCATATCTGCACATTCCTGAAAATAAAATCACGTAACTCCTACGATAAAGGTACAAAAACTTCAAACGATGACATTGCTATGCACTTTTATCTAGGCGTTTTAACGTGTCTGCGACGATTTTTATTGATTAGTGTGTTTTTCATTGGCGATTTTGGACTAAGGTACTTGAAGTAAATATCTACAAAGGAGTAATTGCACCAAAAAAAACTTGATAAAACGGACTTACGATAGATAATCTCCACTAAAATCATAATAATGTAAGTATTCTGTTGTAAAAACCTATACTACATATCCAAATGAGTTAAAATAAAGCCAGTATTCACAGACAATGTAAATAACATTATGGTTGAAATGATGAACGTATTTGAAAAAGATCTTAAAGATTAACTGAGCCAAATATTTGTAATTTCTGTATTGAGGTAGGTAGGTTAACAATTCTGCCTAAAGTAGATAATTAACGCACTGAGTAACCAAGGGCATAAAAGATATTGAAATAAAACAACAAAAATGCGATTTACCCGTTTAGTCTTAAAAAACGACGTCTGACATCCGACGTTAGTTTTTTTCATAGAGATGGGATTGAACGTCGGGTGGAAGAGAATCGATAAAATAATCGAAATGGTTGAAAGATACAAATAGAATTAGTTTTTGTCGACCACTATTCAATTAATATTTTTCGACACAAAATAGGTAGTAAGATTAAACAAAGAAGCATATTCCGAAGCTTTCAGTTATTTTTATTTGATTTTGATTAAGTAGAAAAAAGTGGAATTGAGTATAGTCGATTGTCACTTTAAAAAAACCCCATTTTCCGAATCAAAACCCTTTTTTTTTGCGGACCCGATCATCAAATGACTCCTCCCGCTCTGGGTGGAGCGGAAGGGAGTGTCAGACTCTTACTGACTAAAACCCACCCGTGTTCCTTCCTTAGCCCTTTATGTTCCGGGCCAGCGGTAACCAACAGCAGCGGTAACGCAGAAAGCGATAAGGCCGCCCATTGTATATTTTGTAGTGTTTGATGTATCTTTTTCATGTTATGTATTTTTGTGGTGTACAATAAAGATATAAATAAATAAATAAATAACCCTTTCGGACAATCCCGCTGACCCAGCAGGAATCAAAACCCTGTGACAAGCAACTAAACAGGACACCGAACTGGGCGCCATCGATTCCCGTCGAAAACTTTGATTGCCATTTCTTAGTTTCAGAAAATAAATCGTTTTGATACCTGTTATCAAACACCGAGTTTCGATTTGACATTCTGGAACAGCGATATGACTCCTCCCTAGCTTGCGGTACTGTATTATTTCCCCTTGAACTTGTCATGTCAATCAAAAAAAGCAACTGAGATACTTTTTTATGTTTAAAAATTCACGAAAGTTCTTGGAAATTATTAAACACTAAATAATTCATGAATGAATATTTAAATATTACTAGTTAATGTGAGATTACTATACATGCTTGGGGCAGTCATTTAGCCATCTCCTTTATGAGTAACTCAATGTTTTTAAATTTGCTGAACTGAGTGATCCATAAGAATACTTATAGCTAAGTACCTGTTTCGTATTGATTTACACAAACTACGGTTAATTTTTGTACAACTTTATGACTAAAGTTTTACATAAAAATAATTTACATATACAGCTTAATTTACGAAATATTACATTTTTAATTTTATTGTTAGGGAAAAGTGCAGTAGGGTGACCATATAATATGAGATCATCGGAAATAAGTACCGTTTAGATAATCGTCAATTAATGTAACCAGGACTTAACTTGACTATCCAGGAGAGGCAAAAAAACTAAATTCTATTCACAAAATGAGTTGTATTTTTTTGTGTTTTCTTCTTATTTCAATGCTGTTTAGAGCGCTTTTCTCTAAAAATGTTGTTATCTGAAAGAAACCGTAATGAAGCCTACTATTGTAGTTTCGAAGATGACATGGTTAGGTTTTTTTTTTTAATATCGTGTTACTATAACGTAACTTATAGAATATACAATCACACAGTTTTCAAGGCGTGGACATACGTTGTAATAGGTTGATTGTAGGAGTTACTTCACTTGTACTAAGGTCTAATTTAGAATAAACTCTACCTTTTAATTAATTCAAGAAAAAACTTTTTCGTTATGAATAAAACAGTTGCAATGGTAGAAACATAGTTTAATTGTTAAGACGACAATTAAAAAAGTTCGGTATTTGTTTGGTTGTTTAATAATAGTCTTTAATGTACACCACATAGGTACACAATAGTCTTTAATGTACACCACATAGGTACACAAATATAATTAACAAGAAACATAAAACCAAAGTTATTGGATGATTAGTTAAAAATCGAAATAAAATTAATCTTCTTATAATAACGATTAATAAAAACAGCTTTTAGCTTTCGGAAAAAAATATTGTTTTCAGCATACCTACCTAACTTATAAGCTAACACGACATTATTTATTAGAATATCTCTGGATTTAATAATAGCAAAACAGAAATTTAATGTAAAAATTTTAGAAAGGAAATAGAATGTTATTTATAAATCATAAACCGCGTAAATAAGTGTATGTAAATAAAGTGGTTCATTTTTGCTATCATAAGTTTTAGCCAAATTATCGTCATAGCAAACTATTCGTCCATTTACATAGCCATGCGCTCTATAATGACCGATGCCGTCAGGATGTTGAGAAGGATGAAATTCAATACTTACCTCCAAGTAACCTGTACGATCTACTTTTTATTAAAATAATTTCGGGCACATCTTGTAACGTTACCTGTTTTGTTCCATACAAATCCATGAAATAACACTAGAAAGTTTATAACCATATATAGCATTACTATTACATGAAAGACAAGTCCCCTCGCAGCTAAAAGAAATTGCTTCTTCTAGACTGTAACTGCCAAATACAGAAATTATTTGCAAATTTAATGGCACAAATACAACATTTCTAGTTATTTCAGGTGCCGCGCAAGATTCATTTAAGCAGGTTTTAGTGGTAACTGCGCTTGAAAAGCTGTTTATTAAAATTGTCTCGAAAACGTACGTTACGCTACAACAACAATCGACTGTTTTTTTTATTCGTGCCAGTCTGGTTTTTAAACATTTATGGTATTCCTGGATGTATTTATCTGTGAAAGTGTCTATAATGTCATCAATATGTTTGTTTTGCTTGCATCAGTACTGAATCTAAAGCGCATGTATTTCTGTAACTTTTTGTGAATAGAATTTAGTTTTTTTGCCTCTCCTGTAAAGTCAAGTTAAGTCCTGGTTACATTAATTGATATTACAACTGACGATTATTTAAGTAGGTACTTATTTCCGATGATCTCATATTATATGGTCACCCTACTGCACTATTCCCTAACAATAAAATTAAAAATGTAATATCTCGTAAATTAAGCTGTTTAGGTAAATTATTTTTATGTAAAACTTTAGTCACAAAGTTGTACAAAAATTAATCGTAGTTTGTGTAAATCAATACGAAACAGGTGGTTAGCTAAAAGTATTCTTATGGATCACTCAGTTCAGCTTTAAAAACATTGAGTTACTCATAAATTTTTAACAAAAGGTATTTGTGTTATGATATTTATTGTACAAATATATTCGGAACATGTACATTTTAGGATAAACAATAGATCTATAGAAAAAGTCATCCGAAACCTTATTACAACGATCTCTCAGACAAAATGGTGTCTGTACTGAGTGATCCAATGATACTGTCCAAAGATACCTGGAAGAAGCTTTAAATGCCTTGATGGGTTTAAAAAATGTTGTGACAAATTTTTAACAAATTTTTGAGATATAAAGGAGATGTATAGCAATGGCCTAAGAATCGTCACGTATTCAAACTTTACAATAATTCATATTTTATTTTTTTAATTACTTTACAATTATTAGAATAACACGGACACTCTTTATTTCAAAAACATTTTAAATAGTAATTCAATATATTTTCCCATGTTTTTTCTGTTTCACTTCACGTTTTGATTACGCAAAGGTATTAAGCTCATACAGCCACATCTTCATGTACACTACAGAGTAGTTTATATAAACACTTTGTGAAAATGACCCATTAGCATTGTGTATCGTAATTATACAAAACAATTAATTATAATTACCCTCAGCGTTTCATCTATAAAATACGGTTATTAGTTTTACAAACAGATTATTGATTACGATTTTATGTTTATCGAGCAGTATTGACACCATAGACTAAAGTCTATGACTGACAGTTGATGATTTGATGGATAACATTTAGTTGACACTTTACGTACGTTGATATCTACCTACCTACTCGCGCGCATCCTATGTTCGCATACGGATTGTTGGTTGTGTGTTTTCGTTTGTGTTATTTTTGTATTCTGATTTTATGTAACAACTTGGCGTGAACAAAGGACTAAAGGAGGATAAACCCAAAGATATTATTTACCGTGTGTTTATTTGTGTTGGCCAGTTATAACCTCAAAATCAGAAAGAATTTTAGATTTTTCACAATTTGCAAAAGTGTCCGTGACTTAAATTAAGTTTCAATCCAAAATATGCATTATTTAGAACACAAAAAATAATTTCACGGCTTCAACGGTTCTTAGGCAAATAATGTATGGAAGCCGAGCAATGTCCTTTTGTCAGTAGAGTAAGTTTTTGTTGAGATTTAGCTCATAGCCGTTTTTGCAAAATGTCTGAATTGAGTGATCCACATTTTCGGCAATAACTGAAGACCCTTGAGAGTGACAATTTTTTTACTTTGGGCTATGAGTTTTGACTATTTTTGACTAAATGTACAAACAGATTTTGCCACGAAATAAAAAAAACATCACTCAATCCAAATGCACATGTATTCCAATACTGTTTTTCTATTTCTTTTTTAAATGCAGTTTCTAATTATTGCTTTCTCCTATATTCAGGTGACACAAGGCTTGGTTTGATGTGGTCCTGCATTACGCTGTACAATCGGCCGCAAGTCTGTTACACCCCTGATCTACAGCCTGAATGGTTACTTGCTTTGATTTGCATATTTATTGGATGCATATGTATAACCACAACTGTGATACTCTTAGCATCCAGCCATTTTGATAGAAATGTGATACCATATGCACGATGGGTTGGATTTGCAGCAAGTATGAGAACCAGTTAATATTTTCTGTATGATTATTGAAATGGTATTGTAATAAATTAATATTTTATTGTTTCTCATTTTCAGTGGTAGTTTTTTGCCTGGCAGCAGTCATATTCCCAATGGGATTCCATGTGGATGAAATTGGAGGTCAACCATACCAGCTGCCAAACAGCCACCAAGTTGGCATATCATACATCTTATTTGTTCTCTCTCTCTGGATTACTGTGATATCAGAATTATTTGCAGGAAAAGTGTGCCTGCCTCATTTTTAGTACAGGTGATAATGTTTAAAGTTGTAAGATATAAATTCCTGAAATGTTTGTTGTATAAAATAAAATAAAAAATATTTTCTATTTTTTAATTCTGCTCATATTAAGGTGAATGCTCCAACCAGCCCGCGAAATTCAAATTTTCTTACGTTTTTTGCAATTTGCAGGCCAGTGCTAGGTTGTATGTTGATTAAAATATTATTCGCGGCTGTAAGACATATGTAGTTACAGAATTATAATCAACAAAATCATCAATAAACCGCTCTAAGTTCTTAAAGCTGTAGGAATTACTTTTTCGGTTTTTTTTTGTTTTTACACCTTTATGAAGTTGGAGGGTTGTATTGGTGATTTTGATGATTATAATTCTGTAACTACATACGTCATCGACTTAGACGAGACTTCGAGTTAGCTGTCAAACGATACTGGGAAGGTTGGAATTTTTTCTTCACTGATGCATCAAAACTAGTGTTACGAGCTTCGGGTTCGTGACAATAAAAACTGCCGATTTAATAACCAAAAATTGACACTTTAATTAACAACACTAATTACAACTCAAACACACTAATTACAAAACACAATTGCACTACTGATCGCTCTAAGTCACTGTAAGCTCTAAGTCAGTATGTTTTCACTTCGATCGCTGTATCCAAACTGTCTCGGTCGTGGCGCGACTCGGCCTTATATAGCGCCAAAGAGAGTTCTAGAACCTTCCATTGTAGAAACATCTAGAATGTTCGAGTACATACAGGCCCCGATCGACCAGATGTCGATAGGTCGGGAAAGTTCTAGAAAGTTCTCGCATCAAAATTTCTAGAAGGGTCTTGACTACTAGTTCCGCTACTCGATACTCTATGGCGCTAGTGGAAACTACTGTCGCCATGTACTAGGCATTAATTGTGGCGCGCAACACTGCCCCCTCCTAAGACATGCTCGTCCCGAGCATTATCGGCCCCATAATAACGCGCCAGTCGATCCACGTGGACGATCTTAGGAGTACCTCTTGCACCTTTCTGTATCCGGTAGGTTTTGATCTTTGTCACAATCCGGTACGGCCTGTCCCATTTAGCTTGAAGCTTAGGAGATTTCCCTTTGCTGCGGACTGGATTGTGCAACCACACTAGTGAACCTTCGTCGAACCCTTTATTGTTCATTTTACGGTCATAACGGGTTTTCATCTTCTCAGACATTTGCTGGCCCGATTGTCTGACGTGCTCATAAATGTCATTCATTTTGTTCCGCAAGTCATTCGCATACTCGGTTATACTGCATGGGGCATCAGGTGGTATTCCGGTGATCAGGTCTGCAGGCAGCCGTAATTCTCTTCCAAAGTTTGCGAAAGCTGGTGTCACCGATGTACTTTCGTGAACAGCGCGTCGATATGACAACAAAAACGGTTGTATGTGCTTGTCCCAATCTCGTTGCCGATTTTCCACAACTTTGGCTAGGTACCTCTCCAGTGTCTGATTAAATCGTTCCACCATTCCATCCGATTGTGGGTGGTAAGAAGTTGTTCTCGTTTTATGAGTACCCATTACTCGGCAAGTTTCCTGAAATATTTGGGACTCAAAATTCCTTCCCTGATCGCTGTGAATCTCCAAGGGTACTCCAAAACGGCAGAAGACTTCATGAACCAGTTTATCTGCAACTGTTGAAGCTTCTTGGTTTGGAATGGCGAAGACTTCCGGCCACTTAGTGAAGTAATCCATCACAACCATGAAATACTTGTTACCACTTTCACTTTCCGGAAACGGCCCCGCAACGTCAAGGGCTATCCTCTCCCATGGTGCACCAACATTGTACAATTTCAATGCACCTCTACTACGAGTTTGAGGTCCCTTTACAGCTGCACAACTTGTACATTTGCGACACTAGTCCTCGACATCGTCCCGACAGTGGACCCAGTAAAACCGTTCTCGTATCTTCAGTAGAGTCCGTTTTACTCCCAGGTGACCTCCTGAACAACCATTATGGTACAGCTGTAGAACATTCGGTACTTGAGCTTTAGGGACAACCATTTGCAAATGACAGCTGTCTCCCCGAGCGTACTCCCATTTACGGCACAGGACTCCATCCTGAATCACCAAGCTGTCCCATTGGGCCCAATAGCTTTTTGTAATCGAACTCATCGCTGAGACGTCGCTCCACCTGGGCTTAGGAGCTATGGCCTTCATCCACTCCAGAATCGGCTTGATGTCCGAATCTTCCTGCTGTGCACGTTGTACGCTTTCCTTCCACTCGTTGTTGAGGTCTGTCCTGAGCATCCTCACAGGTACCACTTCCTTATCCTCTTGCTTAGTACAATGCTTGCGGTCTTCAGGACAAGGTCTTCTTGACAATGCATCTGTGTTGCCATGAGATTCCCCGCTGCGATGTTTAACAACAAAGTCGTATTGCTGCTGCTGCTGGGCGGTGCTGTTAGCCGCACTACCCTTTGGAGACCGGCCATCTTCCCTTTCTGCAGTTCGCTTAGGGCAACTGGATCGAAGGTAGCCCCTTTCCCCACAGCCATAGCACCTAGGGCTGTATCCTTTATTGCGGTCGCGAACTGTAGCCGCTGCAACCTCCCTGACGCGATGGGAACGATGATCCTGCCGCACAGCTTCCACCTCCAGTGCATGGGCCAAAGCGTCCTTAAGCGTGCCATGGTGACCGAGCCGCACAGCAGCTCTAACTTCAAGGTCGCGGATGCCATCGATGAATGCCTGCACCAGGTTCCCATCAATAAGCGCAGGTACGGACTGGTAAGCTTTGCGAACCAGCTTCTCCACTTCAAGGGCCCACTGCTGCAGGTTTTCGCTACTGCGTTGCACGCGATCCTTCAGCTGCGCACGAAACACGTGTTCCAGGTGAGCGTCGCCATACCGAGCCTCCAATGCCTCGAGGAGCTGCTCGTAAGTCACTTCCTTACCGAGAGCTTCCAGGACAGTTAAGGCCTGGTCGCGCAGGCCTAGGGTGAGAGCAGTCATGGCCTGACTTTTATTCCACCCGTTCGCCTTCATGACAGCCTCAAACTGGATTTTGTAGGCCGACCATGAAAAAGTTCCGTCGAACGGTGGCACTTTGAATCCACGTAGCGAAGGTGTCGTAGCTACGGGAGCTCCGATTCCATCCCCAAGTTTGAGGTAATCCAGCGTTTTCTTCACGTCAGCCATCACGTTGTCAACCCGATTATTTACTTGGTCGATTCGGGTTTCAGCTTCCGACAGGCGGTTGTCATGTTGAGCAACCTTATCCTTCACCTCCTTCATGTCTTTCCCGAAGGTAGCGTGAAGATCCTTCATAAGGAGCATCTGCTCTTCCGGACGGCGCGCCTGCTCCTCCTTATCACGTTGGAGCTGTTCTTCCAACCGACGAGCCTGTTCCTCCTGTCGGCGAGCCTGTTCTTCCAGTCGACGAGCCTGTTCCTCCTGACGATGGGCCTGTTCCTCCTTGTCCCGCTGGAGCTGTTCCTCCTGATGCTGGAGCTGCTGCTGCGGAAGGGCCGGCCTCCATGGTCGGTAGCTGGCCCTCCGACCTCTGTGGCGTAGCTCCACCAAATCGCCTCTGGTCCGTCTCTTGCTGGCGTTGACTCCGGGTACGGATACCCTCCGTGTCGTCTTTGGGTAAAACCGGCATGATTTTTATCCCACTTCTGACACCAATTGTTACGAGCTTCGGGTTCGTGACAATAAAAACTGCCGATTTAATAACCAAAAATTGACACTTTAATTAACAACACTAATTACAACTCAAACACACTAATTACAAAACACAATTGCACTACTGATCGCTCTAAGTCGCACTTAAAGATCGCTTCGATGTTTTCACTTCGATCGCTGTATCCAAACTGTCTCGGTCGTGGCGCGACTCGGCCTTATATAGCGCCAAAAAGAGTTCTAGAACCTTCCATTGTAGATACATCTAGAATGTTCGAGCACATACAGGCCCCGATCGACCAGATGTCGATAGGTCGGGAAAGTTCTAGAAAGTTCTCGCATCGAAATTTCTAGAAGGGTCTTGACTACTAGTTCCGCTACTCGATACTAGATGGCGCTAGTGGAAACTACTGTCGCCATGTACTAGGCATTAATTGTGGCGCGCAACACTAGCACAAACAGAATATACAGTAGTAGCAGTATATTTCCAAAATTGCCCTGCTTTTTCAATGTCCACCTGAAGCATCAGTTTTTACAGGAGAGTGCATTGGCATTTTAGAAGCCATACATTATATAAAATCACATAACTTAGCTAAAGCAGTAATTTTCTCAGATTCGCATAGTAGTATTCAGGCCATAAAACAAAATCAACTTCACAGTAAAATAGATAGTAAAATCATCGTAGAAATTAAAAATCTGTTATTTGACTGTTCCCAAAACGGCTTGGACATCGAGATAGCCTGGATTCCTGGTCACTCGGGTATTGTTGGCAATGAGTGCGCTGATTCGTTAGCAAAGTATGCCACGTCAAACCCGGTTGATCGAAAGCACTACGTAGCTCATAACTACGATTTGCGAAATGGTGCCAAACCCAAATTATTCGTCTCGTGGGCAAAAAAGTGGAACGAGACGTCAAAAACCAAGGGTGTCTACTATTCCGCTATACAGCCTGACATCCAGCGGAAACCTTGGTTTTTTAAATATCCAAAATTAGCCAAAAGAACTGTTTCTTCGCTTTGCAGACTAAGACTTGGACACTGTTGTAGCCCAGTGTTTCTGAATAAGATCCATGTTGGGACAGTTCCCTTTGTGAATGCGGTCTAGCGGACGGTACTTTGGACCATATATTTTTCTCCTGCTCCTTGAACACTAAATCCTTCGACCTGTATAACAAAATTTCTAAATGTAACATTCCTCTCCCAACTAACTTCTATTCCCTCTTATGCCACTTCTCCCCCAAAATTTAACTGTGCCTCCTGTGATAAGTGATATAACTCGAGTTGTACCCTTTTTGTGATTTTCACATGAGCATTATCAAAAAAAAAAAAAAACGTCTTTTTTGGTCTAACTCACGTTCTTCTATCTGCTATAGTTTCGGAGATATTTTATTTTTCTAAAACTTGTATTTATTTACACATATCACTATCTTTTTTTTTTTGAGGGGTACCTCTTGACTTACATCATTTAACATAATTATCTTCTGAAAGATTAGGATTAGTACATTGATACAGTTCAACTAAAATATGTAAAGAGGTGACTGATAAGTAAAAAAAATAAATCTTAAGGGTTATATCTTCATCTTTTGTTTTAGCACATTTTGCTAGAATCATTATTCTAATGAGTTATTAGACGTTTTAACTTGATGTATATCAGTTTACACTAAGACAATTTATTGGTGCAAGCTTGGTGCAACGTAATATAACTGTACAAGTATCATTAATAACTTAATTCTAGCACATAAAAACTAAGTAAAAGTTACAAGTCGCAGGTTTTTCATGAATTACTTCCAAAATTAAATATCTATCAAAAAATCTAAATTATATAGAGAAAGAAAATGTTTTGTTCTACAAAAGAGTGCACTGATATTATTTTTACCTAGCCCACTTAATTAACGAACTAGATTTTTTAAAATCTTGTTTTTGCTGTCCTGTAAAATGACGTTTTTTGACTTGTATCACTTATCACGGGAGGCACAATTGATATATTAACAACTTTTTTGAATGAAAATGACATAAAATTGTAGCGGTATTGGTTCGTAATAATTATATAAATAATATGTATTATATTAATATGTCTTTGTGCTGTACCCTACCTTAGAATATTTATGTTCTACTAACCCTTGTCCTCGTTTTTTACAGCGACTAACAGAACCCGTAGTGCAAAGTCGACGGCCCGCTGCTGCGCTGCCGTCTATACGCGACACTGGCAGAATAGTCGACATCAGCTCAATTGCCAAAAAAAAAATACATACGTCTTACAGCCGCGAATAATATTTTAATCAACATACAACCTAGCACTGGCCTGCAAATTGCAAAAAACGCAAGAATTTTTGAATTTCGCGGGCTGGTTGTTCTACAATGTAAAATTGTTACAAAGATCTGTTGGCGCGTGGAAAAAATCGGAACTAATGCCGCCATCTCGTTTTTAGGGTTCCGTACCAAAATGGTAAAAACTAACCCTTATGTTGCGACTTAGTCTGTCTGTCCGTCTGTCACAGCTGCATATCTCAAGAACTATTAATGCTATCAACTTGAAATTTGGAATAGTTTTAGATGACATTTGCCTTGCATTTTAGATGAAATTTTATTTTTTTTGCAACGGACTGAAAGGGGTTCTTAAAAATTCGAAGTGGAGCTACTAGGGCATGCGAGGTATCATATGAAAGAGCGCTGTTTGCACATTCTCAAACGTTTTTTCTTTTTAATTTAGGCCGCATTGTTTTCGACTTTTGATGAAAAATGTAAAAACCGGCCAAGAGTGTGTCGGGCCACGCTCAGTGTAGGGTTCCGTAGTTTCCCGTCCGTCACAATAAGTGTTCCCACTTATGAGTTTAAAGGTGGGTATCCATTATGTTCGCGCTCCAGCAGCGCTCCGCGCTCCTGCAACTGCTCCCGGTAGTGGGTACGTGCGCGAACACGGAGCGTGCAACATTGCACGCTCCGTGTTCGTTTTAATTTTACCCACAATCTAAATTAATTAAGCCTCGACGACTATTAGATTGTGCACTCATAAAATTACGAATATGTTTAAGTGCAACTTTCTTTACCACGGTAGGTCATGAAAGCACGGAAAATCTTAATATCAACTTTTAAAAAAACTGGCCAAGTGCGAGTCGGACTCGCACACGAAGGGTTCCGTACCACAAGGCAAAAACGCCGAAAAAAACATATTTGTTGTATGGGAGCCCCCCTCAAATATTTATTTTATTTTAATTTTATTATTTATTATTAAAGTTAAAATACAACTGAGTATTTTGTGAATATTTCAAGTACCTACCTGTTGCCATTTTTGATATCGAGCAAAAAAGGGCAAAAAAAATCGCGTTTGTTGTATGGGAGCCCCCCTTAAATATTTATTTTATTTTGTTTTTAGTATTTGTTGTTATAGCGGCAACAGAAATACATCATGTGTGAAAATTTCAACTGTCTAGCTATCGCGGTTCTTGAGATACAGCCTGGTGACAGACAGACGGACAGACAGCGAAGTCTTAGTAATAGGGTCCCGTTTTTACCCTTTGGGTACGGAACCCTAAAAAATGACGTCATTACGCAACGCCATCTATCGAACCATTTATGAACTGGTTTTTACCTTAACATTTTGATGGCGTTAAAAAAATGAATTTTAGTTTTGTTCTAAATTGCCTTAGCATGTTCCTGATAGAAGTTTTATGTAGTTATAAGATACCGCCAATGCCAAGGAGAGACCAACCGAACAATTCGATAATACCCGACCCAATGTAATAAGTACCTACAGCGCCATCTCTCGCGGAATTGGGTTACTAATTAATACATAGACGTGCCAGAAGTTTTCGGTGATAATTTTGGATTGCGAGAACCGATTTTAATCATTCTTTTTTTGTTTGAAAAAAGATACGTTCAGGATAATAAAATATGTAAACGAAGTTAAAAAAAATGCTTGCATGTACGATTATACTACAAACTTAGTCCAGAAATTATTTTGTACAACTTTTTGTCTTTTTTGTACAAAAACTGTTGTTTCCATCAAGTTCAAAATTATTTTCCTAGAAAGTCCTTATAAAGTTCTACTTTTCAGATTTTTTTCATATTTTCTAAGCTTATGGTTCAAAAGTTAGAGGGGGGGAACACATTGTTTTTTACTTTTGGAGCGATTATTTCCGAAATGATTGACATTATCAAAAAATTATTTTAGTAAGCCCCTATTCATTTTTAAATACCTTTCCAACAATATATCACACGTTAGGGTTGAAATTAAAAAAAAAATCACTTCCCACTTTACATATAGGAGGGGCTACCCTAATAAAACATTATTTTCCAATTTTTATTTTACCACTTTGTCGGCGTGATTGATATACATATTGGTACCAAATTTCAGCTTTCTAGTGCTAACGGTCACAGAGATTAAGCGAGGACGGACAGACGGACGGACAGACAGACATGGCGAAACTATAAGGGTTCCTAGTTGACTACGGAACCCTAAAAAATGATACCATCAAGTTTGCATAGAGAAAAATCTGAAATAATTCTATGTGATAGAAGTTTATGTAAAGATTACAGGAAAAATAAAACAATCTCTTTATTTCAGAAATCAACAAAAATTGCATTAGTTCCACTATCGGTCAAGAGATGGCGCTGACCTAAAACTGCAATATTCTACACCGCAGTTTTAATGAGGCGACACGCGCCATTTGTGCATCTGGATTGAGGCCCAATTTTTTGAACCCTCTGCGAAACGAAATAAGACTTAGGGGCTGTCTCCACGAGCGAGAGAATCGCGGCGAAATTATCGTCGTGCCACGTATTTCTATACACTCTCTTAGAACGTGTCTCGTAACGTGGATATCATCGCGGCGAAAATTTGATGGCACGGCGAGACTATCGCCACGATTCTCGCGCTCGTGAAGACGGCTGCTTACAGGGAAATTTGTTAAAAATAGTAAAAACTTAAAGCATATGGCCATTAACTTCTTAAACGTGAATTAAAACTGGTATGATTAAATAACTTGGGCCCTCAATCCAGACGCGTGCATAAAGTACTATCTCTGGGTTAATAATTTTTATTTAAGAATTTCTTAAATATTTTAAGAAATTCCCAAATCTGTAGAATATGACATTACAGATTTATGGCATGGCGGTAAATCTAGGGCCCTCACTTCATTAATGTCTGAACTGAGGAATTTGCAAAACATGAATTTATCTGAAGAAATACATATATACGACTTTAACATATTTTACCTAGATACCTATGTGAATTAGTTAAAAAGACATAGTGACACAAAACTTAATTTTTAAGAAGTAAATGAAAGTCGAATTTGACTAAAACGTCTGAACTGAGAGCCCAATATTTTCGGCTTTATTGACTACGGTCAACCTCATAGATTAACCCAAATTAGAATAAGATTTTTAACTATTTCTTAATTAAATTGTAACATATCGTCCGTTCTTCTAAATGTCATACTATACGATAAAACACTTTACAAAGTAAGTAAATGTCATT